>CM046462.1:3190957-4673457 GCA_025506415.1 Flaveria robusta | reverse complement strand
TTAAATAAAGAAGGAAAATGTGTTCAACACTTCATGTTGCTTTTGAGTGTAGCTAACCCGTAATTGACCAAATTTGAACGGGTGTTTTATAGTTTTTAAATAAAAAATAAATAAAGAAATTGTCTCCAAGTCTCCAACCTTTTTCTACAACTTCTGATCGAGTTCAAAGTATGCTTGTTGAATGTATTAGTAAACCTATTATTTATTTGAACGTGCAAATTAACCGTTAATCAACTCGTACTTAAGCAAAAAAATAATATTATTGTATACAAATCAGATAACTAATATCCCCCTAATTGTTTTTACGTACATATGCCATATAGGTTATGTTAAATACACTTATACACAAGCAACAATATATAATTGTTACTAACTTAAAAAAAATCATGCATGCGCAAGCATAGAAACTAAAAAGTATCAATACAATGCATTTAGAGACTTTGTTAGTTTTTGGATTAAGTTTACAATAACTTTTATAGTATTTATAAATGCTTGTGTAGAAAAAGTATAATATACAATGTATTTTTAAACATGGAATATTCTAGGTTTAATCGGGCTTTGAACTCCAATGAACAGTTAAGCCTAAATCCCATACTTGTACTTCATCTTGATATGGTCTCATAAGCTCTTGGCTCACGACTTGGCGTACAGTAAGACGACAATATTTGTTGCGTTTCTAAAGATTTTTATGTTTAGATTTTTTTTGGATGACCGATATATTATGTTGCCTATGTAACATATTTTTTTCCGAGGTAAATGACTTAGCCACTTATGGATGAATGATCATTTAGGCATTTTGTTAAAAATATATGATCATTTTTAATATCGGGTTGATCAAATAACTAACAAATTGTTAATTTTATTTACTTGAAAACATAAAGGTATGAATGAAAGTTTACTAGAGTCTTAGGTTTAAAAGTCAAATTGAGCAAAGTTGTAGGACTGTTACTGATCGATGTCGAAGTATCAACCAAATAATATAGCTAATGTATGTATCCTATTCATGTTACATAGCTAAGTTAAGCAGAGTTGTCGAACAACGTAGATTTAATGATCGGTATTAAAAACAACTTGATTACCAATTACTTAAATAAACAAGAAATAAAAGTGGTTGTGATTAACGTAAGGAATTGGATCAAATCCGGGTTTTAGGTAGATTAATTGTTTGTGTACTAAAGGTTTATCAAGTTAAGAATCAAATAGACATAATTCGTTTTTTATTCCCATTGAAACGTGCCTATCAACTAAATAACGTGTTGTTCAATTAGATAACGAAACTAACTAATGCCGAACACAGTTATGTCATTAATGAACACTAATCATAGATAACGCCATAATCACTCACTCAATGATTAATAATTCAAACTAATAATTTGATGAATGACTTATTTAAACAAATAACCAAAACTCTTAAAATGTTATCATAACTTTGTCAAAACAATGTTATTTAAAATGTTATTTAAAATGTTATTTGATGAATGACTTAGTACAAGTTTTCTATGCACATGAAAGAGTTGAAAATGACTATTAAGTCTTTATGATCTCTAACTGCTACAAATAAAGGATTAAACTTGTATTTTTAGAAAAATATCATAAATTTTATAATAAAATTCGGATAGATTCTTTGAATTGGTTCCGCCTTTGCTAGCATGAATTAGTAAATAAATATAGTTTTTAAGAAACAAATTTAAATAAGGAAAAGAAATGTTTTCACCCCTTCGTGTTGCTTTTGAGTGTGGTTAACTCGTAATCGATCAAATTTGAATGGGTGCTTTATAAACTTTAAATAAATAGAAATTGTCTCCAAGTCCCCAACCTTCTCCTGCAACTTCTGAGTTCAAAGTATTGTTGAATGTATCAAAAAACCTATTTTTTCTTCGAACATGCAAATTACCCATTAACCAATTCGGGCTTAAGCAAAAAATATATACATATTATTTACTAGTCAACTAACGAATATGCTAATATCCCCCTACATGTTATTAGGTACATATGCCATTATGTTAAGATTATATATGCTAAGGTTGGGTTCAAATGAAAACCAAAAGAAATTATAAAAATCAATAAAACAAATCTTCAACTTTGATTTATGAAGATTAATGGTTCATATTTTTTTCAAATAAAATAACAGAAGGTTGTATTTTTATTAGATTATGTATATAAAAAATCAAAAAGCTATGAGCCATTGATCTTTATAATTCAAAGATAAAAATTTGGTTTATTAGTTTATATAATTTCTTTTTTGATTTTTATTTGAACCCAAACTATGTATGTTAAATAGTTAAATACACAAGCAACAATATATAATTGTTACCAACTTAAAAAACATTCATGCATGCGCACGCATATATAGAAAGTGTCTATGCAATGTATTTATAGACCTGGTAAGTTATTGGCCTGATTACGTTCATAATAACAATTATTATAGTATTTATAACTTATAAGTTATTGTATTAAAAAAGAATAACATACAATGTTGTTTTGAGCATTGTATATATACTAGGTCTAATCAAGTTTTGAATTGTAATTAAATATGTTAGGCTAAATCTAATATTTGTAATTCATCTTGATACGGTCTCACAAGCTCCTAGCTCACGATTTGTCGTAGCGTGATGAAGTCGATGAGTTTTGTTGTGTTTCTAAAGTGTTTTATGTTTAGATTCTTTTGGATGACCGATATAGGATACTTTTATATAGGACGTTTATGTAACGAGATTTGTTCCGAGGAAAATAAGTAGTCACTTATGGATGAATAACCATTTAAGTACTTTTTGTTAAAAATATAGATTCATTTAAAATATATGGTTATTTCGAACTTATCAAATTAGAAATAACATATTAATTTGCGTTATTTTGAAATTATAAAAGGTTCGAACAATAGATTCTAAATGTTAAAGTATTGGAAGTAAATTGAGCAAAGTTGTACCACTATTTTAGGACCGGATGATTTTACAGATGATTTTTATCAAAATAGTTTTATTAACTGAGTTTGAAGCTACCCCCAATATTTGAGTGGGTCTTCATGATACGAGATGTCAACCATTTATATTAATTTTAACGCTCCAGACATGATTCACCAGAAAACAACGTAAAGAAGCAAGCCCATCATTGTAGGAAAAATCATCATAAGTCAGATTTGAGATCTTAATGATCTCAAGTTCAAATCATCACCCCATATCATCAGACCACAAGACCAATATATATTTAATTACCAGTTAAATTTTTGTGTACACATTGAATCTAGTAGTAATAACAAGTTGAAACGTCCTCACTAGTACGCACAATAGCCAATAGGCTCATTTACACTTCGAGATGGATTTCCCACACGCTAACATGCATGTGTTTCGCATACCAAGCCAGATTTGAACCTATATATACATATTGTTCACGTGTTTATAATCCTCATTAACCACTCTACCTCTCGGCTCAATCATGCATGCTTCCCTCATAGGCGTAGGCCTCACCAACCAGGTGAGTGCATTTACGTTAGTTAACCTCTATCAGTTCATTATAACACACCGAGTGAAATATGTTAAAACAAAAAAGTAATAACATAGTATTAACTTATAAAATATGAAAATTAAAATTCCTATTATAAACCAAATGAAATTGGTACTAATAAATAAACAATTATTTTAAAAGGAAATTTATATTTTATTATATTTGTAAGAAGAGACGTTAAATTTAGTTGTGACATCCGCCTTATTAGTTTAGCTCTTTATCTAAGATTTTAGGTCTCGTGTTTGATTCTATATACTAGAATTGCTTGTTTTATTTTCAAACTTCCGGCCCGATCGTGAGTTGACGTAATAGAGCCCTCAAATGGACAAAATTAGAAAATATCTTATAAAATTGTTAAAATATTATATCATTGAAATATTATTTTAAAATATTTCTCGCGAAAGTATTTTATATTAAATCATAACATTGTAATAATTATTAAAATATAAGATATTGATAGATTTAAAATTCTTATAATTTTTTTATAATACTAAAATATCTACATTTTCATAAGATTTTTAATACTTTAGTAATGTTTAAAAATAATATTCATATTTTAATAAGATTAAAAGATGTTTTATAGATGTATTTTTACATTTCTTTAGTAAGATTTTAAGTAAGGGGTTATCCTGATTATATAATATTTTTTATAAATATTTTCATTTAAATATTCCAAACAAATATCTTAAATATAATTAAAAATCTTTAGAAAGAATACTTTTAGTACTATAAAAAAAATTATAAGGTAAAAAACATTATTGATACCTAATATTAAAAAAACACGTACTAATCTATATTAATAAATGATCACATGTTGTGACACATGTCATCATTAGATCTTACCTTACAAAAACTTTCTCGCCTAAACTTTCTTTAACAAATTTTTCACAAATCGTGCTATATTTCTTACTTGGAAGTTTTTTATTTTATTTTAATTTTTTTTAACGACAAGTGTGAAGTTTTAACTTTTTTAACTACCTCAATCACACCAAATATTTCTAAGGATTTTGAATTTATGATATCAATCATCTTAAACCTTATTTAACTCTTTAAACCTTATGATCATAAATCCTTATTTTTATATAATCGATTTAAAATAAAAAAGATAGAGTTTAAATATTTTTGTTTACATATTTGAATTATATATTTATAAATTTTAACCCGTGTGATATACGGATTAATAACCTAGTATATTATATTTTAACATGAATCAAATCCACGAGGAATTATTTCAAATAATATTTGTCATTCATGAGCAAAATTTCAATACTAAAATAGTACGAGCCACATTCATAGCAACATTTTAATATCTAAAAAAATAATATTTTATTAAAATTTTTATAATATATATTTGTAATTATATTAAAAAATATTATTATAATAAATGATTAAATTTATTCGTTGGGTGCCAACTTCTAGTGAAGTCAACTTGTGAATTTCCACATCTCTCTCATATTATAAGATAAAGTAATTATGTTTAAAAATAATAAAGAGTGAATTGTCGTTTTCCTACTTGTGGTTTGGTTATATTTGACATTTTTATCCAAAAAGGTTTTTCTTATATTTGACTCCTTAAGGTTTGAAAAAATTATCATTTTCTTCCAACATTCTAATATCTAAATGATATGCTTAAAATTATACATGTTAAAATACATATTGGCCCCTGTTTTGAATTTTTTTTTGTTACAAATTCATTTGAAACGGCGCTTAATTATGTTCGATTTGAATTTTGTAGTTTTGAGTGACCGCTTGGTGATTTTGTTGGAAAACACAAGAAGAATAAGTGAAGTTGTGAAGCCTAACGTTTTGCTATGGTCGTGTGACATTTTGACATGGACATGTGATGCTGAACTAGCTAAAGAACATTACAAACGACCATGTCACTTCAGGACATGGCCATGTTCAGGCCCAACCACTCTTTTAACCTAAATTGAGCCTCATTTCACACATACAACTTTGAGGGTTAAAACCCTAGTTCTCTACAGGCTCCAAAACCATTTTGAGCATTTATTGTAGGAAAAGAGGTCAAGATTGAAGATCAAGCACTACAAGAAAGAATTTAACACCATATGATCCATCTAGCTTGATTTGGTTTGATAATCTATTCATCTAACCATGTATCTCTTTGATTATTTAAGTTTCTTGAGTGTTTTTGTAGTTAGCATGAGTCAAAACTCTTGATTCACTAAAATTAGATGAATCGTAGCTAACTTTGATGATATAAATGTGATTTTTGATGATGATTATGTTGATTACTTTAACATGTTCCTGAATCTTCTTCAATAATAATGTGTGTTTGTTTGACTTCATTATATGGTAAATCTCATGGGTATCTTGACTATATTATTTTGAAAAACCGTATGTTTTAGGATATTTATTCATGACATTTGACTAGGAATGGTGGATGGAGATTGAAACATATATGATTGTTATTCAAATGTGCATCCTTGTGTATATGTTTGGAAAGGTCATTACATTTGTTGTGAATTTCTCATATCATTGTGTATGTATGATTATAGTTAAAATATAAATAGTAAATATATGAAATTTTGTTTCAAAATTCAAATGAAAGAACATAAATAAGACGTGTATGAATGATCTAAAACGAATGTTCGCGAACATAAATTCACGAACAAAAGATGTGTTCATGTACAAAACTTTTTGTTCATATATTAAATAAAAGAACTTCTCGTTGAACATTTTATCAATGTTCTATTCATTTGTATACCTATAAGCAATAGGATATAATCACGTATAGGATTATTCCAACAGGTAATCAACTAGGATTATAAGGAAGTCAATGCTCCAACTTGAAGTTTTAAAATCATCACAGATAAGATCATATATATCGTTTATATTTAGATACTATAATAGAAATCGAATTACACGGAAGGTTGTAGAAACATCAATTTCTAACTGTTACGTAATAATATATATGTTAGGACTAGTGTATTTTTATATGACAAATGGTCGCGTACATATAAAATAGGTTAAAAATATGCAAGTAATTAATACATGTATGAATAACAAATTATTATATATAAGTTAAAAATATGCAAGTAATACATGTATGAATAACAAATTATTATAAAATAGGTTGTAGACTAGCGTTTCTTGAACGTTAGTGCTGCCTAATATTTCTAAATAAAACTTATAACACGTGTTCAATATGCGATTATCTTCTTCATGGCTTAGGATTGAGATGATGATGTATGAAATAGCTTTGATGCTTAGAATTTAGAAACACAAATCTGGTCAAAGATGTACATTTTATGCATAATATCAGGATAGAATAATAAATTCTTTTTGCTTTTGGTGTTTAAGAGGAAGAACTACGTACACTCGACATCTCCTAGTTTGTATCGATATTTCAACTGATTTTCTTTCTAATATAAATAAATTGTAATTAACTAAAAGTTTATGTGTATAATAAAACCATTTACGCTATTAAGTTTTTTCTAAAGTGAATATAATAGAGATAAAAGATTTATATTACACGAACCATGCACACAATTGTCACAAAGTGAGAACTCGAAGAATTGAAAGCGGTAATGAAGTGTGAAAATACACAATAGGGGAATGCGTATAATAATGTGTTTGATTTTTTTTTTTTTTAAAACGACTAACTTAACTCAGTATCTTCTTAAATCACTCTATATTTTCTTTGTTCTATTTTATGCCTACAATATTTTCCAAAAGAAAAAACAAAAAAATTATTAAGAAATAAACATATAGATAGATGTTTTAGTTGTTTTAATCCTAATACAAAAAATGATTAAAAAGAAAAAAGAGGAAGAAGAACCTGTTGTAGCATGTACCATTTCAGCACCACCATTCTTGCATGCTACAATTCCTCCGCCAAACTTTACCTGTTATAAATCGATTTGATATGGTCAATCTTTCAGAAGATAAGACTTTTTCTGCGAGTTAGACTTCATAGAAATAATAAAGAGAAAACATGCTTAAACCAATTTTGTTCATTTTTAACAATTCGCGTACAAACTCTTAAATATGCAAAAGATCAAAACTAAACCCACTACCCGAGATGATTAAGATCATAAATCATTCATATATAAATAAAAACAAATTAAGAAATAAAGAAAACATGAATATACTAATGAACGTGGGAGTGGCATGTATCACCACCTTAAACGGAGAAAAATTAAAATAACCTTTCACCTATGGCACATTGAACGCCAACCCTAGCATCTAAGAAGCCAACTCCATTTCAGCCACCATTTTGAACATTATTCTCTCTTTGCCAAACGCCTCTCAAAACGTCCAATAACGAAGAAATCTACAACTCACCGCATTTGAAAATGCCAAAACCTGGTGTTGCTACCGCCGCTTCGAGCTCAATCTCCCTAAAGTTTGAGTTCGGTTTGTTTAACTTAAGAGAGCTCATAGCCGATCCATTATTGTTTCAAGCTCTACGTGTAAATCTCGAGCTTACACTAGACTTATTTATAATTTAGTTATTTTTCACGTTTATATAAACTAATATACGTGAAGTAACACAAAATTTCGTTTTCTTCGATAATCATTTACGTAGTATTTTATTATATAAATAATAGATTCTCGTACATCAAAAATGCTAATCGTACATCAAATTTTTTAGCATTTTATGTGATTAATCAATAACACAAATCCATATGGATCTGAAACTGACTGATTGACTGTTGGGCGTTTATGGACTTTTGTTTTGGGCTCATCGTTTGGGCCGGTTTAGTTTTGGAAATCTGCTTTTTTTTTTTAACAGCAAATGTGCGACCCCGCTTCGGAGAATATGTGTTATCTTAATCGGGTACACCTATTCGTTTTCCAGCCGAGACCGCATCCCCAACCCCCTTAGGAGAAAACCCATTGCTTAGAAAACTCTTTGGCTCAACCCTGAGCATTTTTGCTCAAAGTGAAACTTGAACTCATTACCTTTCAATATTCGAAGAATAGGTGTTATCTGCTTTTAACCTTTTGTTTTTGATCTTCAAGATTTCCACTTCAGCTTTTCGAAACACTAACGTGGTAAGTTCGTTGGTTTAATTTTTATGAGTTAAAACATTTAATGATTTTGTTTGCCGTTACCTTGTAATCAAGCTTAAATTTTGTTTTCTTTACGAAGCATATAATGCTTGAGAAGTATACATGGGCAAAACTACTGTGGCGATTTTCTACTTACATTTAGAATCCTTTTTAAGCATGAAATCATGAAATTGGTTTCAAAACTACTTTCATTAGATCCCGATTCTAACCGTACTTAACATGTAGGGTATTAGGCACTTTTTTAATAAATAAGTTTTCTTCGATTTAATTTATTTTAAATAAATTTGACATTTCCTTCTATTTTTTTTTGTACTAAACACAAAAACTATATCTCGTGAACAATGTTCTACACTCACCCCGTTCTCCTACATCTTTCCCCATGGCCTTGAGGTTGTGTCTCGATTTATTAAGAGGATCACTCATAACAAAATTTATTTAGTCTCATGCTTCTATCTTCAATCTCATGCTTCTAGAAGGTTTTTAGAGGCTCCACCAAATATTAATTGTGAATTGTGATCCAAAGTGCGATCTATACGTCCAAGCTTTCAAACCATCTGATACAACAAGCTAAAGCGACCTTTACGTTAGTAAATAAATTGAAATTATTTGTTTTAATTAGTTAGGGTATTAGAGTGAAAGAGCATAATCTTTTAAACCCTATACCACTCGAGTCGCCTTCCAATAATATAATGTCAACCAAAAACTACTATAATGGTTACGACACTAATTTTTTTATGCTTAACTGCTCTGATTTTTATTTTTTAACTTTTGTTGACACGTTCACATCCACAATTTTCATCGCCAGATGCACAAACTCGAATTGAAATCCGCATACCAACCCAAATGAAGTGACTGTGATATATGCATTATTTGGAGTACCCAATTGAGCCTAATGACCCGACCAATTAGTTTTTCTTTTTTTGAGCTCGGGTAAACCCGTTGATGAAAAGTAATCCAGAATTTGCAAACACACACAGCATTGGTACCCCTCCTTAAAATCATCATTCTAGCGAAACTTACCACACAAATGCCACTATAGTAAGACCTTGTGTCCACTTACAATATATTGCACAAAAAAAAAAAAAACTCAAACTCATGAATTTTACATTGAAAATTTATAAACTACCTACGACAGCGATTAGGGTTTTAGTAGGGGTGTTCAAAAATATCCGAATCCGAAACCGAATCCGAAATATCCGAAAATCCGAAATTCGGATATCCGAACTTCGGATATCCGAAATTTCGGATTCGGATTCGGATAGTGATTTTTGAGAATTTTTGGATATTTCGGATATCCGAAATATCCGAAATTTTTTTATAAAAATTTAAAAATATTAAATATTAATTAAATATTTCGGATATTTTCAGATATTTCGGATATTTTAATAAAAACTTCGGATATATGAAAAGAATTTTAATAAAATTTATTATATTTTTATAAAATTTATTAAATAATACAAATTTTTTTTGAAATTCGGATATCCGAACGGATATCCGAATCCGAATCCGAATCCGAATCCGAAATTTCGGATATCCGAAATTTCGGATTCGGATTCGGATAGCGAAATCCGCTATCCGAAATTTTCGGATATCCGAAATTGAACACCCCTAGGTTTTAGGGTGGGAGGGGCGCACCAGCCGTGAGGGCGTGGTAGCCCCATACGTCGTGCGGCAACATTGCCGCTGGCTGTAACATCACACATCGTTTGGTAAGTTGAACGAAAACTTTCTTATATGAAGCTGTGTACCTTCTCTATCAAATACGTTTTAAAACCGTAATTGGTGGCGCCTGAGAGCGGCCCGCTGCCAAAGCAGACAATATCTGGTACGTTAATTGGGTTGTTGCAAATTATATCAGAGTCAAGGACAGGCCAGTGTGATAGCGAGGACGCTCGATTTTCAAGTCGGGGAGAATGTAACATTACACATCGGTTGGGAAGGAAAACGAAAAATTCTTTATATAAAGTTTGATACTTTTTATATCAAACGCGTTTTATAACCGTGAAAGGTGACGTCTGAGGCAATATTGGGCCAGCCCCCCACCTTGCATTTTTGGTCCAGCACGGCATAACCACACCGTAAACTCTTTAGTGTAGTGAAAGCATAATTAAATTTTCTTTTTTTATTTTTATTTTTTGAACGGCAAATCTACTCTATTTCTACTTCTAAACTACTTTAAATTACACCATGACTGGGTTTGAACCCAGAACCTCTCCTCTAAAAGGCTTTTGCCTCTACCAAATGAGCTAGCCCCGTTAGGCTGGTGAAAGCATAATTAAGAAAGGTTTTAGTGTGATTGTGTGGTGAAAGCATCTTTCCAGTGACTGATACGACAGTGATCCAACGGCCAAGACAAGAGCAGTCTGGCAAGATCACTGATTCTGTCCCACAGTATCCTTTCTTTAAAAGAAAAGCGGCCCCACATTAACACCTCTTACCGTAGTCTGGCACACACAGAGTCCCATCCAATCTTCTCAATTTGTCATTCGTCAACATGTCATGTCGTTGTCACGTCATGTATGTGAGTATGTTATGCTGGCGCATTGTGGGGCCCGCAACACCACACCTCAAATGTTCAGCTTTCATTTTTGTTTTATTACATATTTACATTACACACCACCTTATATCACTTTTCGTTTGCTGCCCATTTAGTCCTCTATTTTTTACTTTCTCTTACTTTTGATCCTCCTACTTTGCATAAATTTCTCCGACATTGAATGCCCAAAGTTATGCTCAATTCAATTGCCTCATGTGAAATAATGAAGCTAATGAAACTGTCGTATTTGATCTCTTGGGTTTACCAGAAGGAAAATACATTAATAAGTAAATAAATACATGTTGTATTGATTAATGCTTGTTATAGTCTAGGTGTTAATAAACTGTTATACCTATGCCTGCAAATGAACCGAACGAACACGAATATCAGATGTTCGTGTTTGTTCATTGAATTTTTACCGAACATGAACACGAACACATTATCGAACACGATTTTGTGTTCATGTTTGTTTATTAAAAAAGTAAAAATGTTCGTACTTGTTTATGTTTGCTCGTTAAGAAGCTAAATGAACACTTCACGAACATAAACGAACACAAATGAACAATAATAAACAAACATAAATGAACCATAATAAACAAACAAAACCGAACATAAAATAAAATCTTAAATTATCATTTTGGATTTTTTGTGTATTATTGAAAATTGAAACTCACTAAACTTATGAGTTTTTCTAGTATAACTTTATATTCTTATGTTTCAGATATTAACACATAATACCCTTTTATTAATATATTAATATATATAAATAAACGAACATAAATGAACAAATATAAATGAACATAAATATATGGACATATATGAACGAACATAAACGAACGTTCATGAATGTAAACGAACGAACAAAGCGTGTGTTCATGTTTGTTCGTTTTATTAAAGAACACAATTTTTTTGTTCATGTTCGTTCAGTTCCTAAATAAACGAACATAAACGAACTTGCCGCCGAACAGTTCATGAACGTTTGGTTCATTTATAGGCCTAGTTATAGCCTTCAAAATAAAAAAAAGCGTAAAACTTAACCTGACTATTTAAATTTAAGAACCAAGCCAACCATTGTATAATTTACGATATTTGGTGTATACCGAACAAATCGTTTACTTTATTTATTTATTTATTTCTTTTTTGGGTTTTAGACTACGGGGTTATGTATTTATATTATATGTATTCATTATCTTTATCATTTTAAAAATAAGACTTAATTTAATTTTTACTAAGTGATGTTTGACAAAAGTAACAAGTTTACTACAAAAGTTTAAAAATATCAGTTTAGTTCAAAAAGTTTATTATTTTGGATTTAAGTTGAAACAGATGATAAAACTTTTGAATTGAATTTGAAACAACTGATAAAATTTTTGCATATAAATTAATATTTTTAAAAATAAATAATGATTATTTTTGTTAAATTTCAAATAGTAAAAGCAAATTTAACTCTAAAAATGAATTAATAGAATGTCAAGGTTAAAAAATAATAACAAAATTGGTTCAAACTTTTAACAAGTAGGTATGAACAACCTGGTTAACCCGTTGAATTGGGTTTTACACACAATTAGTGGTTTGGTTAGATCAAAACCCGTCAAATTAAACCACATTAACATTCTAGTTACAAATCTTATAAGTATTTATTAATTTAAGATTGATTCCCTTATTTATACTTGTATATATATGTTTACAAACTTTATAACTTTTATGGTGCTTATAACAACTAAAACTACACACGTTATATTAAAATCATTTTGTTATAGACAAAACAAGACTAAAACATATAACTATAAACTAAATGAGATGAACAGAAACGTGAACCTCGTTGTAAAAACCAATGACTTTTATTTGTTAAAAGGAGTTGGAGTGGAAGTAAAAAGGAAACAAGTAAAAGGGGTAGGAGTAAAATACTAAAAAAGCAAAGGACAATGCTTTTTAAAAAGAATAAAAATAAAAAAGAAAAGGCAAAATCGAGGCGCATGCAAAGCCCTCATCATAGTGTTCTCTTTGTCCCACGAAACCTCCATGCCACACCATTCGTTCTTTTTATGAACCATCTATCTTTCAAACCCTCAAAGTTAATATATTTACCTCATACGCCATCCTTAAACCGAGTTTAGAATGCAAATAGAATAGCATGTCCAATGTATAATATTGTGATTTATTTTAATTATTTATTTATCAACATTTTCAAAAAAAAAAATTTATTTATACTAGTAAAAAATATTTCATACATAGTCATAATAACTTTTTTTTTATTTTGACAAATTAAATTTTAATAATTTAAATTATGACTTATTAACTAAAATAATCCATTATATCAATTTTGCTAATAATAATTCTAACTTTTTGTTAATGAATACAATTCTGTTAGCATAATTATTCATTAATTTATATTTAATTTCACTTGATTTTGCTCAAGATGATAGTTGTGAATGAAATAGTGAAACATATAACGAAAAGGAGTGAAAAATAGTTGTAAATCATAATAATTCGCTATTAGGAATACCTTAACAAAAAAAAAAATTAGAATTATTATTATTAGTCAAACTAATAATACGAGGTATTATGGGCTAATAGGTAATACTTTAGATTATTAAAATACAATTTGTCTTTAATTTTAATATTTGGTTACTTCATCATAAATTTCAAGATTTAAAAGAGTTTACCAAGATAAAAACGTAATTAAGTTTTAAGTGAATCTCAACCATAATTTAATTCATCATGTTATTAATAAAATATTATCGTAATTTTCATGTCTTCATGTCAAGCTAGAATTGTTGAAACCTTATTGTTTGTTTTCTTATTTCATGTCAAGCTAGAATTGTTATAGTTTTTTGAACTTTATATTTACCAAACTATTTAAAAGGCTAAACAAAATAAAGCCAAATTAATTTTCCTATCAGAATTCTTAAATATCTACATAGATAAATCAAATAACAAAAAGATGTGCAATACAAAGATAATAGTTAAAAGAGTAAAAAGTTTATCTAAAGTAATCTTTTATCACTTGTTGTAGGTCACGTTCGTAATATTATTTCTCCCCAGGCTAAAAAAATACTTTCGATTTCATGTTTTTAGAGGTTATATCAGAAATTCAGACATATTTAAAAAAAGAGTAAGTTAAATAATCCTATTGTATTTTTATTTTATAAACAGAAGGTAGAATCTTAGATATAAAACAACCAAACTAATATTTTGGGAAATTCTTCGGTGATGTAAAATTATCATACAAAAATTAATTTTTACATGGTAAATTCACACAAAAATAGTTCATTTACATAATAATTTAACCTACACCATATAGAAAAAATCATTGTGAATTATTCTAAACTCACTCAACAAGTCAATAATTTATAAACATTAGAAATATTTTTGTTAAGGGCTAAAAAGGTAATTTCCCCAAAGTTTCAAAGATATTCCCAAGATACAAATGGATAGAAACAAACCAACAAACAGCAAATCAGACAGACACCCAACAACTCCACATTTCACATCAATCAACAGGGTAAAACCACTCAAAAGATCTCAACACTTTACTCCTCCCTTTCTTTTTCATAATTAGGGTTCTAAAAACTCAATCTTTCTCATTCCCACGAAATCATATATCACATTTAACCCCCTTTTTCCTTCTTCACCTCCACAGAATCAACAATATCAACATGTTCCAGAGGTTAGGGACGATTAACCAAACAAGTTAACACCGTCAATGTCGATTGCAGATTCATAATCAAAAGCTCTCAGTTGGGTTTCATCTTTCTTGAATCAAGATTGGGTCTTTTTGCTTATTTGGGTTTTTATTCAAGGGATTACGTTTGAGTTATGATGGCGATGACCTGCAAAGATGCTAAAGGTGCGATGATGGATAATGGGAAATACGTTCGTTACACACCTGAGCAAGTTGAAGCACTCGAGAGGCTGTATCATGAGTGCCCAAAACCAAGTTCAATTCGTCGTCAACAACTCATTCGTGAATGCCCTATTCTCTCTAACATTGAGCCCAAACAAATCAAAGTTTGGTTCCAAAATCGAAGGTCTGATGCAAAATTACAATCAATTTGTTGTTTTTTGTCGATTTTTTGTAAAGATTTGTGATGGGTGTTGAGATTTCGGTGTAAATTTTCGTTCAATTTCGATTTGCAGGTGCAGAGAGAAACAGAGGAAAGAAGCTTCACGTCTTCAATCAGTGAATCGGAAGCTGACAGCTATGAACAAGCTGTTAATGGAGGAAAACGATCGTCTGCAGAAGCAAGTGTCACACCTTGTGTATGAAAATGGATGTTATCGTCAGCATACACAAAATGTGAGTCTTTTGCTCTTGTAAATTTGTGTATATTTAATTATTATTGTCATTCTGTATATAGAAACTAAGGGGGGGTTTGGTTGGGAGGAATAAAATGGAATGGAATTGAGAAACTAGTATAATTTTAAAGCAAAATTATGTTTAAGTGGGTAATGAAATATAAAACCAAAGGAATGTTTCACCTCAAATTCCTTGCTTGTGGGATTTCAAATACCTTCTCTAGGTGGAAGGATTTTGAAATCCTACAACCAAGGGAATTTGAGGTGAAACATTCACTTGGGTTTACTTTTAATTACTCACTCAAACACAATTTTACTTGAAAATTATACTAGTTTCTCAATTCCTTTTCATTCCTTCCAACCAAACGCTCCCTAATGTTTCAAGATTTCTTGATTTGCAGACGATGGTTGCTACCAAGGACACCAGCTGTGACTCGGTGGTGACTCAGTTGACCCCGCAGCATCCCCAACAGGATGCTAGTCCTGCTGGGTCAGTCGGTTTTTCGATTTGATTTTTGTTTCATTTTTTAAAATTTATTTACAATTTTGATTGATTGTTTTGCTGTTTGCAGACTTTTGTCCATTGCAGAAGAAACTTTAACAGAGTTTCTTTCGAAGGCTACTGGAACCGCGGTCGAGTGGGTTCAGATGCCTGGAATGAAGGTACCTTATGTTCAAATACATATGTGTAATTGATGTTTATCTGCATTTAGAGATTAATGGGAGTTGGTTAATTTGCAACTGTTTCATTGGGTTGTTGGTGTAGCCTGGTCCGGATTCCATTGGAATCGTTGCTATTTCTCATGGTTGCACTGGCGTGGCGGCACGAGCGTGCGGCTTGGTCGGTCTCGAGCCTACAAGGGTAAGTTATACATGCATATGCTGTCGTAAGTATTATTGGTTCTGAAATGAAAGCGGATGTCTATATGTGTGTATAGAGCATGTTGTTACAATTTACATGAACACTGGGAAAAAGTTTTTTCATTTTTCCAATCTTAAAAAATTTTGAAAATGAAAGAAAATTATGTGAATATAATATTGTTTATCGTGCTGAAATTCAGTGAAAATGTGGATAAGATGGTTTAGTTTTTGTTATCGTACATAAGTTACATATGTGTAGGTTATATGTCACATGTGTAGGTTAGAAAAAAAATATGCTCAAATTATGAAATTAGTTTTGATTGTTTTCAATGACTACGTAATCTACCCGCGTCTTTACGAAGCACAATATTTTTTGAATATAAACCATTATTGATATAGAGAAGCCAGCTAAATGAACTTGAATTCAAATTTCATGGTTTCATTCGAGTTGGAAAGTTCAGATTGGTGTTCATGGTTTTTATTTGTATATGAGCTCTTGTCTGATCTCATTTATAATTTTATATGTATCTTTTTTTTCTTCTAAATTTCAACTTGTGGGGCTTAAAATCAGTTTGATTTTTTCTCAGGTCGCTGAGATCCTCAAGGATCGCCCCTCGTGGTTTCGTGACTGCCGAGCCCTTGATGTCCTCGACGTTCTGCCCACTGCCAATGGTGGAACCATTGAACTTTTATACATGCAGGTACCTAATACTTGTTCAAACCTTACTCTTTTTGTTGACTATCAGTGAAAGTATACAGATTGAACCTATTCTTATACGCTAAATTTGTTTCATTTTGTAGCTTTATGCCCCTACAACTCAGGCTACAGCTCGTGACTTCTGGTTGTTGCGCTATACTTCTGTTACCGAAGATGGAAGTCTAGTGGTCTGTGAAAGATCACTAACAAACACCCAGAATGGTCCAAGCATACCCTCAGTACCAAACTTTGTGCGGGCCGAAATGCTGCCTAGTGGGTACCTTATTAGACCCTGTGAAGGAGGTGGATCAACCATACGGATAGTTGATCATATGAACTTAGAGGTTAAGATTCATACTTTAATGAATTTGATGATGCTGTACCGCTATTTACTTATATTTGATGTTTTGGAAATTTGAATTGCTATGTGTAACTAAATAGGCATGGAGTGTACCTGAAGTCTTGCGCCCATTGTATGAATCACCAGCTGTTCTAGCTCAAAAAACGACTATGACGGTAACATTTTTTTTGTACTTGTTTTTTTTTTTGAAAAATTTTATGTAATGGTTTGGGGATTTTACGGTTTATTTAAATTTGAACAGGCGTTAAGACACCTGAGGCAAATAGCTCAGGAGGTCTCTCAGGCCAGTAACCCTAACTGGGGCCGAAGACCTGCTGCTTTAAGAGCACTCAGCCAGAGGCTGAGCAGGTAGCTAAATCGTGCCTTTTGGATCGGTTTCATATCGAGATTGCAAAATGGGTTGGGTTGGCTCGATATGCGTTTTATCTTACAGTCTTCTTTCATTTGGTTCCCCGAAATTAGTTATAAAACTATATTGATTCAATAACACTTTAATTTTTTGAACAAAATGATTTTGGGTGTTTTATGCGTCAAAATTGCCTTTTGGGGGACTTTCAAACCTTTTTACCCATTTTCGTCAGACGTAAATACAACACAACCCAACCCAACCTGTAGATAAGTAAAAAGTTATTTAGTCACATAATCACATTTTTATTTTATCAATTTGAATGGAATTAAAACTGAAATGACCCATTTGTTCTTGTTAGGGGGTTTAACGAGGCTGTAAACGGGTTTACTGACGAGGGATGGTCATTAATGGGTAATGATGGAATAGATGATGTTACAATTCATGTAAACTCTTCGCCCGAAAAGCTAATGGGATTAAATTTCTGCTTCTCAAACGGATATCCGTCTGTTAACACTTCTGTTTTATGTGCAAAAGCCTCTATGCTTTTACAGGTAAGCCATCGAACAGCAAGGTTTTTTTGTATGTGGATTATGAAGTTGCAGTCTATTCATTTACATTTTAATATAACATTTGTGTATTTTCTAGAATGTTCCTCCCGCCCTCTTGCTTAGGTTCTTGAGGGAGCATCGTTCGGAATGGGCAGACAACAATGTCGATGCTTTCTCGGCTGCAGCAATTAAACTTGGTCCCTGTAGCATTCCGGGGGCTCGGGCTGGTAACTTTGGGGGACAAGTTATACACCCTCTTGCTCAAACAATCGAGCATGAAGAGGTAAATTAATAACTTCTACTTTACCTGCTCCATTTGATCTGTTTTTAGAGATAAAACATAACCTAAATCGATTCATTTATGAGTAAAAGGGCCGAGATTGCCACCTCTACTTTTAACTAGTCCTATTCTGATCCATAATTTGAAGAAACATTAACTTCTTTTTGTATATATAGGTTTTGGAGGTGATCAAGATGGAGGGTGCCGGACTCTGTCCCGAAGATGCACTAATGGGTCGAGACATGTTTTTACTGCAGGTACGAGTAGTTTAATGTTTCTTAAAAAAAATTTTCACATATACTTGACACAAATTAATAAATTTCTGCCAATTTTTTCTAATTACATTTATGTACATATGATAGCTATGCAGTGGAATGGATGAAAAGGCAGTTGGTATGTTTTCAGAACTGATATTTGCTCCGATCGATGCTTCTTTTGCTGACGAGACACCCCTTTTGCCTTCTGGTTTTCGAATAATTCCTCTAGACTCTTGCAAGGTTAAAAGCTTAGAATTTACACCCTATATTGTGGTCATTAGATGTTTTGTTTCTTGATGATTGTGTTCATCTAAATGAACTGCAATATACCAACAGGGGGATGCAAGCCCGACTCGCACCCTTGATCTTGCTTCTGCACTTGAAGTTAAAGGCTCCGGGAATAAGTTATGCGGTGATCGAGATGCCAGTATGGGCAGGGCGAGATCTGTGATGACAATTGCTTTTGAGTTTGCATTTGAGAGTCATATGCAAGAAAGTGTTGCTGCTATGGCCCGCCAATACATCCGCAGCATTATATCATCAGTTCAGAGGGTAGCATCTGTATTATCCCCATCACCAAACAGTGGTATTCGGGCACCATCGGCGACACCCGAAGCTCATACTTTAGCGCGCTGGATTTCCCATAGTTACAGGTAAATAGGAGTAGTCATACAGGTCGGGGATGGTTCTCGGGTTATCTCATATCTGCTAAATACTTTTGTTATCCTGATTCTTTATGAATCGTAAAGTTTTGGCTTGTGGAACAGGTGCTACTTGGGTGTGGAGCTACTTAAAGGTGTGGGTGAAGAGAGTGACTCGATTCTTAGATCTTTGTGGCACCACTCGGATGCAATCATATGTTGCTCAATGAAGGTTAGCCGTTATTGACCACCGGTTCATTATTTATGTTATCTCAGCTATGTTATTCGACCACTAAACAACTATGGTTTGACGCAGGCGATGCCGACGTTGACATTTGCAAATCAGGCTGGTCTAAGTATGCTTGAAACCACACTAGTGGCGCTTCAAGACCTCAGTTTGGAGAAGATACTAGATGAAAACGGAAGAAAAGGTTTGTGTTCTGTGTTCCCACAGATAATGCAACAGGGCTTCGCGTGTCTTCAAGGGGGTATCTGCGTGTCGGGTATGGGGAAACCGGTTTCTTACGAGCGAGCCGTGGCGTGGAAAGTGGTGAATGAAGATGATCTGGCTCATTGCATTTGCTTTATGTTTATCAACTGGTGTTTTGTTTGAGTCTCTTAGTGGGTCAGTAGATGATGGTAGTTTTAGCTGCTTTTGTGTTTCTTTTGTTGGGTAGTAAGTAGTAACAGACAGTTAACTATTCGAATCTTTCTGTTTGAATGCTTATCCTGTGTAGCTCTGATGACGCTAACATGTTCTGGTTTCTCGCTTTAGATTAACCAGTCTTGTGTTCAGGCTTGAGTTTTGAATCTAACCTGTGTTGATTAGATATTGTTTATATGTCATGTGGGTTGAGTTCTTGAATGATAGTTGTTTACTATTACTATTAGTAGCCAGTCGTTGATGATCATAGTTTCTACTGATAATACAACTTCTGCTGAAGAATTAGTTTCTGTCAATGGACTAAACTGACAATTCCTACTAAGATTTTATACAAACCGAGCAGATCCAAGCCAATTTTGAACGATCACTAGGACCTTACTAGGTTATTGTTATTTACTATCTCGTCGATGGAAATCAAATTAGTTTTAAACATATGTGCACATAGATGCCATATACATTACATATCTACATAAAAAAAATATAGGGGAGGCAACCACCAATCAAATGGTTTTGTGGTTAAATTTATACCGTCACAAGAAATTGTTACCAACCTGAACCATCAAACTTTTGGTGTTGATATTTAAGCTGGTTTATCTTTGGTTTTAACCACGTCGAGTTAACAAATGATTTGAAGACATTAATATTACCAATTGTAAATTAAAATCTTAAATGTCTTGACAAATACCAGACGTATCTACGAGTAATAAACTCTTGCAATCGAATTAAAAGAAATTATTAGCAAGTCTACAATGAAATAAATAAAGTTATAAACACTCAAAAGATTGTTAGTTAATTACAATATAATTTGTAAAATAGGGCCAAAATGAAAAGAAACAAAACTTGGTGGCCAATTGAAATAGTTTTTTCCTTCATGGGTATAGGAGGAGCTGGAGGGTTGTATATAAAAGCCATTGAAATATGATTATCTCCCCCTTTGAAGATTGGCCTTCCCATTACATGCTTATATTTCCCCTCACTCCATCTCTGCAATAACCAATATATAAAACATGATTTGCCAAAAAAACGTTCAAATATAGATACATATATAGATAACACGTTCAATAAATAACCAATTTTAATTATAATAGAGTGAAAATCACATAAAATACTTATACTGTTTCATAGATACAATGGTTGTCAGAGAGTGAGTTTGTCATAAGCGATAATATAACTGTTTTATGTATCATAGTTAAAATTAACAATAAATTTACATCACACAATTCTTACGGTTTAATGTTTAGTTATGTATTTACCTGCAACCGATCACCGATGGTGATGACCAATGCACCTTTCTCGGGACAAAACAATACCCAACCTTTCTTTGAATACACATGAAATTCAGATCCATTGCATATATGAAGCCCTAGCGAGTGAGAATGTTCGGATCCTCTAATCAGCATTCGAATCATGTCAAATCTCAAGGAGTTTGTATACAAATTTTCATTTGTGACTGTATTCGGATCCTGATGATGCCTGTAAAAGTAGCAAATGGATCCAGCAATTCGTTTCTCCTTTGCTTTATCATCGTCAATTACTGATATTCCTGAAGTGTTATTGAGCAGAAGCTTCATGATAATGGCGCATATCTTTTCAATTTCGGACGTAAGGATCCCGAGGTTTTCACTGTAAGTTGTAATTGTTCAAACGTTCAATCTATCGATTCATGTTATGAATTTGAATTAAACTATTTGGAGGAAGAGATGTTATTAATCAACAATCACCTGAAATTTGACGATTGAGGAGGCAAAATTGCCTCCAATTTTGATCTCAAATCATCGTCTCTACTCCAAACGAACTCTTCACTTATTTCCTTCTCTTCACTGTGAAATTCAACAAAACCGTACATGTTATCAGCAGATCTCGAGATTATAGCCTTCTTCTCCGGTGACAACTCGAATATTCCGGCGGCATAATTTGTGACGTAACGAACAAGTTGATCGGAGATCCCATGGTTAACGAGCTCAAAACAACCAGTTCGTGCAATCGCATCATATTCTTCAATAACAACATCACATTCAACCGATTTCAGTGATTCGTACTCGAGTTTCGGAAGCTTCTGGATCATCGACTGTTGATAATGAGAGACACGATCCGGCAACACTAGATCAGGTACACGAAGCGAGTGGTGAAGAAATTCCGTGAGAAACTCATCGTTAGCGACTGACCCCGGGCGGCCGGAGGCGATCGGCGATGGCGGTGGTGCTCGGAATTCGATCGGATATTGGTGGAATGATTCCGGCCAGTTCGTCATTACAGGTATTTCAAAACTCTTTTGCCTTTGATTTGATTGTTGGAATAAAGACACGTGCATGGATCGACTAAATGGGTTTAACTCGTCTGCATGGGTCACGTGCGTGGCATAGCTGCAAATTAACGTTGGAGTTTGTTGGAGCTTACCTAGTCTATAGCTAGTCCCTAGTTTTTTGTTTGTTTCCTATTTTCCAGTATTCAGTTAGTTTGTTTACATTGTAATCTTGGCTATATATAGCTTACTAGAATGATGAATAAAGTATCAGTTTTCAGTTCATACCATTGTTAATTACTTTAACATTTGGTATCAGAGCGAAATCACGATCAAAGAGAGAAAGAGAGAAAGATCCGATCATGAGCAGTGAGAAACTAAAGATTCCTGTGTTCGATGGGCACTATGATCATTGGAGAGAAATGATGGAGAACTTGCTGCGTGCAAAACAGTTATGGGAACTCATTGATCCGGGAATCATCGAACCTCAAGTTGGTATAGCCCAAAGTGATGCTCAAAAGAAGAAGTTGGCAGATTTACTTGCTAAAGACTTGCAAGTAAAGCACTACCTGTACCAAGCTATCGATAGAGTGACCTTCGAACAGATCCTGGATCGAAAGACATCCAAATCTGTTTGGGACTCCATGAAACAAAGATTTGAGGGGAATGCTCGAGTGAAGAAGTCGATGCTTCAGAAGCTTCGTCGAGATTTCGAGTTACTCGAGATGAAGGCTAATGAATCGATTCCTGAGTATTTTGGAAGAGTCTTGACTGTTGCCAACCAAATGCGGAGCAACGGTGAAACCATGACGGATCTCAAGATTGTTGAGAAAATCTTGAGAACCCTCACGGAGAAGTACATGTTCGTGGTTGTCTCAATTGAAGAATCCAAAGATATAGAAAGTATGTCAATTGATGAGCTTCAAAGCACACTCCTTGTGCATGAGCAGAAGTTCAAGAAGCCTGAAAAAGAAGAAGAGCAAGTGTTGAGGGTTGAATATAGTGGCAATTCAACTACTAGAGGTCGTGGGAGAGGACGTGGCAGCTCTCGAGGTAGAGGACGCGGACGAGGGCGATCTTTTAACCGCGAAACGGTGGAGTGCTATAACTGCCACAAGCTTGGACATTTTTCTTATGAATGTCCAGACTCTAAAGAAGCCAATTATGCCGGATTTGATGAGGAAGAAGAGGTAATGCTCATGGCACAAGTTGAACCTGTTGAAGATAGTAAGAAAGAGACACATGTTGAGCACCGACTTAGCGTTTTCATGGCACAAACCGGTGATGCAGGTAACCACTGTCTATGGTTTTTAGATTCGGGTTGTTCCAATCATATGTGTGGGGACAAGGGAAAATTCATTAATTTGGATGAAAACTATTCTCATTCGGTTAAACTAGGAAATAACAGTAGATTGAAAGTGGGTGGAAAGGGTGTGGTGAAGCTCATAATTAATGGTGTAACATACATCGTTAATGATGTCTATTATGTGCCAGATCTTAGAAATAATTTATTAAGCATGGGTCAGCTTCAAGAAAGAGGGCTAATATTTCTTATTAGAGATGGAGCATGCAAGATTTATCATCCTGATAAAGGTTTTTTATTTGAAAGCTCCATGACTAATAATCGAATGTTTCCTTTGTATGAGCAATTTTGTGATTATAAGGGAAAGAAACAGGTTGATTGTTTGTATTCTACTGATGAAAATCTTTCACAATTATGGCATGAAAGATATGGCCATTTGGGTCGTACAAACATGAATTTATTACAACAAAAGGAAATGGTTAAAGGCTTGCCAAAGTTTACTGTTGATGATAAGGTATGTACTGATTGCTTAGTTGGGAAGCAAAGTAGAAAACCCATGCCAAAGTACAGTACTTGGAGAGCTAAAGAGGTTCTAGAATTAATTCATTCTGACATTTGTGGGCCAATTACCCCCCCTTCACAAAGTGGAAAGAGATACATACTCAGCTTTATTGATGATCACAGTAGAAAAAGTTGGGTCTATCTGCTAAGTGAAAAGTCAGAAGCTTTTGAAAGTTTCAAGAACTTTCAAAACAAAGTAGAGAAAGAAAGTGGAAAGGTGATCAAAGGACTTCGTACAGATCGCGGTGGGGAGTTTCTTTCAAAGGAGTTTAACAAGTATTGTGCAGACCATGGCATTCAACGGCAGCTAACAACGAGATTCACGCCACAACAGAATGGTGTGGCGGAGAGGAAGAACCGAACAGTAATCAACATGGTGGTGACTCTTTTAGCTGCCAAGAACATGCCAAAGTATTTTTGGGCTGAAGCTGTTGTTTGGAGTTATTACATTCTTAATAGGTGTCCAACCAAGGCATTGGAGGATATCACACCACAAGAGGCATGGAATGGAGAAAAACCAAATGTTGAACACCTAAGAACATGGGGATGTCTTGCCCATGTTCACATTCCCAAAGAAGTACGTACCAAACTCGACAACAAAAGTGTTAGATGCATTTTGTTGGGTATGAGTGAAGAATCCAAAGGGTATCGCGTTATTGATCCACTAACTATGAAGGTGATGGTAAGCAAAGATGTGATTTTTGAAGAAAACAAGCAATGGGAATGGAGTGCTGATCAAAGAAAGAATGATGTTGAAGCATTGACTTGGGGTGATGAAGTTGAGATTCAAGAAGGTCTTGAAAATGGAGGTCAACATGAAGACTTTGAGCTGCCTCCCGAACAGCCTGATGAAGCAGAACCAAGCAACATAGATGTTCCAGAATCAAGCAATGCTAGAGCAAGGGAGGGACGTGTGCGTAAACCTCCATCTTATTTAAATGAATATGTTACAGGTGATGATGTTGAATTGCATGCTATGCAAGTTATATTTCAAGAGCCCTCTTGTTTTGAAGAAGCCATTAAAGAAGAGCAGTGGAGAATTGCTATGGATGCCGAAATCCATGCCATTGAAAAAAACCACACGTGGGATCTAGTAGACTTACCGAAGGCAGCTAAGTGCATTGGCGTTAAGTGGGTTTACAAAATAAAGGTTAATGAACGCGGCGAGATAGAGAAGCACAAGGCCCGATTAGTGGCAAAAGGCTATGGGCAAGAGTATGGGATTGACTATACTGAAGTTTACGCGCCGGTAGCTAGAATGGATACAATACGTCTAATGATAGCTATTGCGGCCCAAAGACGATGGATCATTCTTCAAATGGACGTTAAGTCTGCCTTCTTGCATGGAACTTTGGAAGAAGATGTGTTTGTGCAGCAACCTCAAGGTTATGTGGTGAAAGGCATGGAGCACAAGGTGTATAAGCTGCACAAGGCGCTGTACGGATTGAAGCAAGCTCCTAGAGCTTGGTTTAGTCGAATTGAGAGTTACTTTCTCAAGGAAGGGTTTACAAGAAGCAAGGCTGAACATACCCTCTTTATAAAGAAAAACTCGAAGGGGAACATTTTGTTTGTCAATATATATGTTGATGATTTAATTTATACAGGTGATGACTTGAGGATGTTGCAAGAGTTCAAACAATCAATGAAGAAGGAGTTTGAAATGTCAAGTGATTGTCAAGTGATTTGGGTTAGAGGAGTGCTTGAAGATTTTGGATTGGCATTAAAGAGTAACACAATTATTAAGTGTGATAATACATCAGCCATTAAGTTATCGAAGAATACGGTGTTTCATGGGAGATGCAAGCATATAGGGGTTCGTTTTCACTTCCTGCGCGATTTGGTTAAAGAAGGAACGGTTGCACTGGAGCATTGTGGCACAAGAGATCAAGTGGCTGATATAATGACTAAACCATTGAAACGAGAATTGTTTTATGAACTGAGGAGGAAGCTTGGAGTGTGCTCTGTGAAGGACAAACTTGACTTGAAAGCTCAAGTTTGAGGGAGGGTATGTTGGAATAAAGACACGTGCATGGATCGACTAAATGGGTTTAACTCGTCTGCATGGGTCACGTGCGTGGCATAGCTGCAAATTAACGTTGGAGTTTGTTGGAGCTTACCTAGTCTATAGCTAGTCCCTAGTTTTTTGTTTGTTTCCTATTTTCCAGTATTCAGTTAGTTTGTTTACATTGTAATCTTGGCTATATATAGCTTACTAGAATGATGAATAAAGTATCAGTTTTCAGTTCATACCATTGTTAATTACTTTAACATTGATCAATCAAGTAGTTGCATTAGCAGTTGTTAATATATTTGTTTGAAGCCACTATTTTAGTGATTTTGAGACCTTTACGACTGTAAAGAGGCTTTAGGATGAAGTTGCAATGATGGCGTTTTTCTCCTTTGCTTTTCCGGCGATGCCGGTGGCGGAGAATGGTGGTGATTCTCGCCGTCGGCGATGTTGGTTTACTTTAAGTTGAGCTATTAGAAGTAGATGGGCTTAGGTGGTAGGCTTAGATTTAAGTTATGGTTTTGAAAGCCCATTTGTTCTAAGCTTGAACTTGACTAGGCTTTTGGAGTAGTTATGGGCTTGGGTCAACTGCTTTATCCAAACACAATTTATGGTTTGGGGCTTTGGGCTGACTGCCTTATCCAAAATTAACCAGAATAAGAATATACAAAAAATAAAAATAATAGAAACAATACTATCAAAAGAAACTGGACAGGATTTGGGCCATGGCCCAACTTAAGCGTGAATGCATCTTAATTCATAAGTAAGACTAGAGTTGTGACTCGAAATAATCGAAATATAGTTTCTCATAAGCTTATGATTTATGCCGGATAAATATATTCTTGTTACTAGCTTAATAACCCGTGTATTATACGGGTTAAATATATAAAATATTAGATAAAATAAAATTTTGTTAATTATAAAATGATATTTTAAGATAAAATACGGTTAAAATTATGTATAAGGACTATAGGTAACAAAATAATGATATCAAGTTTTTAAACTTTTTTTATTTAAAAAAACTAAATATTTTGTTTCAAAACAAAAGGTTTTATAAAATTTATTTATAATTATTGTTTATTTATAAAAATTTTACTTTTTAAAAATATTGATTTTTAAAATATTTTATATTTTTAAAAAAGTTTGATGTTTTTGAAAAAAAGATTATTTTATAAAAATTTATTTCTTTATAAATAATATTGATTAAAAGATTCCTTTCTTAATTTATTAAAAAATATTTTTAGTCTATAAATAAATTAAATAATATAATTAGTAATTATAGTAACTATTAACTAGGAGAGAGAAGCGAGAAAATTACGATAAAGATTAATATGGTGCTGCCACGTGTCCCCATTAGTTACTTTTTTATTATAATATAAACATTAGCAAACCAGGCACATCCAGGCCCAAACTAGGTTTTTTTTTTTTTTTTTTTTTTTTTTTTTTTTTTTTTTAATGAGACTAAATCTACTTCCGATTTACATAGTTTGTCTTTTTAACCACCACTCGACCTTTAAAGAGTAAACTATCTATTACGTACTCAGATGCTATTGAACCAAATGTCTCTTCATGCCCAAATCAACTTAACGGTCGACTTAGAAAATTAATACAGGTGACAAGAACGGGTAACATATTTTTCTTACTAATTAACCCATGACACACCACCTTATCTTGACAACACGTGAGTGAGAAATTAGATAAAATCATAGACCTAATACTTTTAGAATTTTGTAAGGTCGGGGCTAGTGGAAGGGGTGAGAAGCGGTATTGTTAAGGTGACAGAGAAGTTGGTTACGTGGGTCTCGAAACATCTATATTAAGATATGTCGTTTATCTATTTATTTTAACTAAGATAAAAAAAAGAAAATTTTAATGCACAATATTCTAATCATTTTTTAAAGTAACTTATTAGAAAGCATAGAATTATACCTTTTGTTATTGATATACATATATTCATTATTGAGATACATATATTCATTGTAAGTAATTATGTTTCATATTAATCAAACAAAAATAGCTTGGGGAAGGCTGTTTACCTCGTATAAGTATATTAAAAATGAATGACATTTAACATAAAACTTAAGACAACTTATAACTTTGAAGCTAGAAAAACCTTTAAAAGAAGCCATTAGGGAGGTATGGATATCAAAATTGGATAAAAGGGTCTTCGCAGGATGTGCTACTTTTTTGGTTTATCGTGCCGTGATGCGCGGGTCATTAATTATTGCTTAAAATCAATTGTCAAGATGGTAAGTTAATTTATAAAATCGGGTTTCCTATTTTATTTCAGAAAAAGATAATATAACGTTTGTTTTTTATTTGTTAGAGATATGATTTGAAAATCTTATTAATCGTAGATTGATATAACAATGAAGATTCACAGCAACTTTAAATAATCATATCCATGAACATTAAACAGCATGATTCATCTTGTCGGTCAAGTTTTAAGACTTTTCTAGTCGTATATTATATATAAAATAGTGGAAGTATCTTATCTTAATGTATAAAATAAAATTATATTGTTTATATTTTATAATTTTAGTGTTGGGTAATATCTATGCTCATTTTATAACCGATTTTCAAAATCTGGCCTCACGTACATACCCTCTTTAATTTTAAAAATTCATATATGCCAGGAAGAAGTTTCAAATCTTATCTTATCTTACTTCTTACTACTCTAATAAAAGAGTAACTTGAGATGTCACGTGGCAGCACCACAATCATCCTCACTAAAATTTTCCCGCCTCTCTTTCCTCTTAAATAATTACCTTAATTACTAATAATATTATTTAACATTCTTTCACATTTAATAAATTTAAAAAGAGATCTATTTATTAATGTTATTCTTAAATAAACAAATTTTTTATAAAATAATAAATTTTTCTAAACCATCAAAAAATTTTAAAAATACGAAATATTTTATAATTGGTATTATTAAAAATTCAATTTTTTAAAACAAAAAATAATTAAATTTGGGAGTTATAATAAGGAAATTTTTAAAAATAAAATTTTTATAAGGTTTATTTTAGAAAAAAATGTTTACTTTTTTTGGAAAAATGGTTAAAAATAAAATTTTAAAAAGTTGATATTACTGTTTTATAGTTATAGGTATTTCTTGTACGTAATTTCAGTCATATCATATTTTAGAGTATAATTTTATAATTAAGAAATATTATTATATTAATATTTTATTTGTTTAACCCGTGTAATACACGGGTTTACTAAAGCTAGTACATATATAAGCATGAATACACACACGAAGAATCTCTATCATTCGAAAGCCTTAAAAGCATGAGAAACGTGAGAGGGATAATCAATAAACTAAGATAAGAGAGGTGCATAAGGAATTCATTTTCATGTGGATTCTAACAAGAATAGTCATATATTTTCAACTTTTTATGTATGAATAACTTCCATACATGATACATCATCATTTTTTTATCGAAAATTATAGTAAAACGTGAAGTTTTCTTTGACAGTACTAAACAATTAAAACGCTGCATCCACCACATATGTTATATACGTTAGAATTTTACGTGTTGATAGTTTACCCGCCTATGGGACATATGATGCCTGCCGATGTCTTCTCACTACTCAAGCCCTTTGACATGTAAACAGGGGCGGAGCTTCTTTAGGACCGGGGGGGGGCCCCCGCCCCCCCTATTTTTTTCGTTAGTAGTGTAAATTTTAGGCTCGATAGTGTAAATTTTCGGTTGTTAGTGGAAATTTTTTAATAAATATAGTGTCTGCCCCCCTAAAATAGTTTACTTTCGCCCCTGCCCCCTTAAGCTATGATTCAAGCTCCGCCACTGCATGTAAAAGGTAACAAACACACAACGGGAGTTATATTATATAATAATAATAATAAATAAATAAATACATAAATAAATAAATAAATAAATAAAGAGAATAAAAAAATTAGAAAAGGTAGGGAAAGGATATGCATGGAATGTGAGGATGGTATGGAAAAATAAATAATTTAGAGCTTATCCACTCATCACATTATCAACAACACAACACGCTTTTGTTGGTCGTATCCCGCCCATAGAACTCTATCAAAGATAGCGACCCACGCTTCTTTTACACCCAACTAAAATCACACATTCTTTTCTTTTATACAATTTTAATTTCTCAAATATATCTTTCCCCAGCATTTTAAGTTTTTATGAAAAGATTAATAAATATTTTCAATTTTCAATTTTCAATTTTATAATAAATATGTTCAAAGAGCGTACGGATGCATGAACTTAGAGAATAAAAGATGTAGACCTAAGCCTACGTTATTTGGATGATTTGTAAGTTGTTAAATAATCGATACAAATTCAAGATAAGAAGTTCTTATTAATAACTTAAATTGTGATTAGTTTAGCTTTTAAAAGAGATGTGAACACATATTTATGTTTTGGTTGTAGGATAATAGGCGTAAAGAGTAAAGACTTTGGGTAGGAGTGTGAAAAAAGGTTCTATGAAAACGTGTGCCCGCACGATGAAACGAGAATCTAGTAAACCTTATGAGCATTGACGCGACTTGTTTTTTAATAAACTTTATATTGAAACATAGGAAAATTAAAAATATTGAAATGATATGTATAGTATTTTATAAAGCAGTATATATCCCAAGTTATAAAAAAAACAATATTGACCCGATTGTTTTTAATAAAATTAAAGCAATACATAGTAAAAAATCGTAATGATATATTCAAAATCTTATAAAGCAGTATATACTCAAAGTTATAAAGGGAAACCAAATTTCAACCTAGTTTGGTTTTGAATGAAATGTATATATATATATAAATGATAATAAAATTAAGAATGTCACAACTGCATATTCAAAATTTACTAATAACATAATATTAATATAAAAATTATAAAATTAAACAAAACAACTTAAAAATTAGTTTGGTTGGGGGAAAATGTGTAAATGAAGTTCTCACATATTTTCCCGATGAGCTTTTGATCATCAACGCCTGGTTATTGACATTTGATCATTAGAGCTTAATCATTAGCTTTTGGACAACATGGACGATCAAAATTGAACTTCAGTATTGGGAGTTCGCAAGATCAGCTTTAAAATAAAAAACCTTCGATATGTTTTGCAGTAGACATTAAAAAAATTATCTTTGCGTAAACGCTAAAGTCCGAGCAAGATATGAATTATAATTATATTTCACCTAAGCTGACTGTATTTTGCTAAAATATTAATATTGACTTGGTAAAATGTTGTATGTTTTACAAGATCAACTTCACTTTTGCTAAATTTTACTTATTCTCGTGTCAAAGTTTACTATCAAACCTTCAACTTTTTATGACACTAAAATTTTTCTAAATATAATTCAAACCGTTATTTTTAACCCTTTGAATCTTGTTTTTCAATACTAAAAGATTAAGTTTAAATCTATATAGTGTGCATTCTACATCTTTTAAACTTATATTATAACTTTAAAAGAAATAACATCAAGACAAGCATTACACAATATGTATTAAAATATCTATATTATGATGAATAATTATAAGAATACAATATATTATAGTTAATATTTTTTTTTATAAAGTGTTGATTGTAGTCCGGCTACATACCATCTTGTAGACATGTATAAACACCTTTTCCGAAATGAATGTCTTAAAAAAGAAAATATACTTTAACTAATTATAAATATATTACATTGTTTCATGATGTCCAAATCAATTAGAAAAAGTAAATTCAATTATTAAAAAGGGATACTAGGATAATTATATATACAATTTATTTTTGAAAAGTTTCATCCATATCCAGTAATGGCATTTGGGCAAGTGGTGTAATTGGAAAGGAACAAAATCCTATTCAATAAAACCAATAAATGACTGCCACGTGTTCAAAGCGTCCATAAGCCCTAATATATATGCTCCCCACAAACCTTTCAAACCCATTATTCATTCAGAAAGTCATCAAGATTGAAACTTTCTTCATCAATCTTCAAATATTTGTTCTCATCTTTTGATGGAAAGCATGAATGAACACAAGAAACAAGTCTTTCAAGATCATCATCATCATCATCATGATCATCATCATCACAAATCATGGGGTTTGATTGCAAATTTAAATCAAGAATCTATTGAAGAAGCCTCAACAATCTCAAATGAATCATCATCAACATCAGTTTCTTCATGTTCTTCATTTGATACAACAGATGATGCTTCATCTTTAGCTTCATCATCATCATCTTCACTTGATTCAAATGTATCTTCTACACTTGACTTATCAGACCTCATGATCCAATTACCTATCAAGTAAGTTTGATCAATTCTCTTCAATTAATATAATTTCTAATCAAGAACATTAATTTATTAATACTAAATTGTTTTTTTTATATGATTATTATTATAGGAGGGGATTATCAAAGTTTTATCAAGGGAAATCAGAATCATTTACATCACTTTCAAGAGTTATGAGCATAGAAGATCTTCCAAAGAAGATGAAGAATCCATACAACAAAATGAAGAAGATGAAAGCTAATAGCAAAAGCTATGGAGGTGGTCTAGATAACTTCAAGTCTCACACCCTCCCAAAACCAATTATTTTAAAGAAAAACTCATCTTTTCTAAGGCAAAGAAGCTTTGCTAGGTCAACGCTGGTCAACACAACAACAAATCATGGTATTTGAAAATTTTGGGTTTGATTATTATTAGTAACATATTAAGGAAATTTTGGGTTGTATGTTTATAACATAGTTGAGATTATACTATCATAATCAAAGGCTTTGTAATCGATTTGTACATGGATGAAACTAGAGGGGAATTTAGACGGTGTCTCTAGACTGATTAAATTTTTTATATAATAGAGATATTCAACGTTTCTTCGTGATTGTTATCGGTAAGTAATTGAAACGAATCAGAAACGAAAATTTAATGTGATTATTGATTGAAAATCCGTAATTTTGTCACCGAATATGAAACAATTATTCCAATGTGTGTACTTCAAACAAACAATTAGTAACTAGTAATCCCCAAGCACTCGTTATATTCATCATCAAATACGCTAGCCAATCCAAGATATAAAAGATGATTACATGTAGCCTGTAGGACTCCAAATACCATGTATATCAACATGAAGATGCTTTTCTAATAACTAATGCGACAAAAGAAATTACAAAAGACGTTGGTTTATGGTAACAAACAACATAAATTCATGATGCGCTTGAATATATCAAAACAATGTTGTGAGGTAGGGGTATAAAAGATTACAGTTGCTTGTTATCAACTGTTTGAGATAAGCATGTTTCAAAAAGTTTATAACGAGGTGAGACGAGCTTCAATAAGCTCAAAGTTTACATGTCAAGTTTGACTAGCCTTGCGGTTTAACAAAGCTATAATTTATTTATATTTTTTTATTGTACATAACATATATATACTTAAATAGTAAATGTTAGCATACATGAAGAGATACAATTCAATGTGTTATCCCGTTAGCCCCTAACCCAGTACGATTTGACACGCTACCATCGACCCCCACCACACATCCCATCTACCATAACCTAACACCACCACCTTCTAGACTAGCAACCATTATTAACTATCACCTAGTAAATACCACAACCACAAAAACCTACAAACCTAAATCAAATACCCATAATTAGTTCATTAAACATCCTGAAATCTGAAATCCTAAATTAAAATAAAGTAAAAATAAACCTAAATATATTCCAAATCTATTAAAGTCACATATCCTGAAGAAATATAGATCGGTTTGGGTAGATTCAAATAACAACATCAGAAACAGATTTAAAGAAATCAAATCTGTTTCTTTGTGGGAACATTGGGGGCGTGGAGAGATGGTCGATCGTTCTCCTTTGTCGTTTTCTTCCGAATTCTAAACCCTAATACAAAGGGAAAATGGCGGCGTGAAGCCCATTCTCCTTCTCAACTTCTGATCTAAAACTAAGGATGCAAGAGGAGGTAAGGCACGATCAAGTTGATGAATGATGGCGTGGAGAGGGGGCCGATTGATTGTCTTCCAGAATCCTGCATCGCTCTCTCTATTCAATGTGAAAGTTGAAACACACATGTAGTAAGAGAGAAAAAAGTTTTACGTCAAACATGTATGAAAACTGCAGGTACGTGTCAAACACCCACACATGTTATCTGGCCTACGTAGATCAAAAGAATAAACGATTCAGATCTCACAATTACTGTTCATTCACTTCAACTTTAAATAGATAGGATAATGTTTTGCAACTTTAACGAGAGAACAAAGATTGTACAAGAATTAAATGAGAGAACAATGATATATGCTATTGTAACAACGTTTGCAACTTTGGTTGGTGTTTTTAACAAAACCCACCTCATAAGATCTCTATATATTATAATAATATTATATTATTATTATTATCATTATTACTAGTAAACAATGAAATAATCACTAACAAGTCATTTCATATTCGTAAAGCTCGCGACTCGCTCAAAAATAACTTGAAAACAGCTCGCTCGAAATTGGCCAAACCAAATCGGCTCAGTTAGTAAATAAGCCGAGCCCGACCCAAGGTCAACTAGGCTCGTGGCCCGCTTGTTTAAAACCTAAATTATAATTTAAATAAATTATAAATCAAAACTATGAGATATTATATAAAATTCACCATACGCATAAGAGTATTTTGATATTTTATAATGAAAAACTTATTATAAAAGAATTAAAAACATGATTATACTACCTGAAATAACAATCTTGTATAATTGTTTTCAATGAATCAAGATAAACACATGCAAGAAATATTATTTACTTTTTTATATATATACAAATATAGACAAAAATAAAAAAAAATATTTTTTAAAATAAATAAGTTAGCTCGCGAGCCAGCTCGACTCGGCTCATTTATAAACGAGCTGAGCCCGATCTCGGATTTTAAACTCGTTAAAATAAATAAGCCGAGCCGGCTTGGTTTGCTTTTTAAACGAGCCAGCTGTGATCCTACCCTGACTCAGCTCGACTCGTTTCCATCCATATTCCATATTAGTAATCGCTCATTGGAACAAAAAATATTGCCAATAGAAAGTAAGATAGTCCTAAATTCCTAATACTCCTATCCAATTGTCTGGCCCATTGAGGAAGTATCAGTGGGCTTTCTGTAACAGCCCATATGGAAACTGTAGATAGGCCCCAGAAGATGTATTAAGGATTTAATGATGTTTGCATGGGCTTTAATTATTTCAAAAGATTGATGGATAATGGATTATGATTTAATGGAATATAATATATCTAATAAATTCACAAATAAGTTAATACAAATTAACTAATGTTAATGAAGAGTCAAATTATTATATAAACCATTCTCTTAACTGATCGTTAACACTAAATTCATTCAAAACTTGTTACTTTCTTATATGTGGATGTAACGAAAAGGACATTGCTTACGTGTTCAAATATGATAAGAGGTGTTGTAATCTTTTATATATAATCTATATCTATATATCTTTCTACTCTAATAAAAGGGTAACTAAAGATGCCACGTGTCAACACCACATTCAATCTCATCAAAATTTTCCCGCCTCTCTCTCCTATTAAATAACTACCTTAGTTACTAATAATATTATTTATTTTTTTAGATCAATAATAGTTTTTTTAATAAATTAAGAAATAAATCTTTTTTATTAATGTTATTTCTATAGAAACAAACTTTTACAAAAAAAAAAAGTTTTCTAAAATATCAAACTTTTTTTAAAAATATGAAATACTTTAAAATTAGATTTTTAAATAGTAAAATTTCTATAAACAAAAAATAATTAAAATCGGGAGTTATAGAAGGAAATTTTAAAAAAAAATGGTTTCTTTTGAAATAAAATGTTTAATTATTTTTAAAAAAACAAAAAAAAGTTTAAAAATTGATATTTTTGTTTTATTACTTATAAAAATTACTCGTATATAATTTTAATCATATATTATCTTAAAATATTATTTTTAATTAATAAATTCCTAATATATTTAATATTTTGTTTATTCAACCCGTGTAATACACGGGTTTACTAAAGCTAGTATATAATAAAAGAAAAGATGTTGGCCACTTGTCAACATATTAAGTCATAATAGACACATGTCAAGTTTTTAAAACAATATTGCCATTTGACAACACCTCTTTTATTTTTAAAATTTTGATTTAATTCCATAACTATTTCAAATAAAAAAAGTCAACATAGAAACAATTTAATATAATTCCTAAATTTCCTCTTAATTTGCTTGGAAAGCACATTAATAGGTTTTTAAAAATTAAATAATTTTCATTCATACTTTACATGCAAAAAATATATGAATATGAAAACAATAATTTCAACATATTTATATTATATATTATTAATATTAATAACTAATTAATATGTTTTATATATAAGTTTTCAATCCTTGTAACACACGGGCTATTAAGCTAGTAATTTATAAATAAATTTTGACTTGTTATATCTACTTCTACTACAATAAATTAGTTTAGATATTATACTCATTGAAGATGACTTGAAAGATTAATAAGGTTACGTTTTATTTACCCTTGGTAAAAGCTAACACTTATTGATCAAATTGATCATTGGCACGTACTAACTGATTAGTTCACGAATCCAAGATTTTGGAATAGGGTCGGGTTACTTGCTTTTGAGTCAGTGTGGTACTCAATGCAATTGTTATCGAGAGTTCTTACTGATCATCTACACTCTAAATACAAATTTCCCAACGTTGAAGCGGGAAAGTGACGTCCATAAACATTGGATTATGAACAATAAAAATGGGTTCAAGACGAGACTAATAGTCTAGTACCAAGCTACTTTGCATTTATATGGTCATGACCTTCTTATGAAGGGCAAACCATTAACTATAGTTTCATGAAACAACAAACCAAACCCACTAGGTTGGATGGTCAAACCAACCAACCAATTTACCGATTTAACGTTTTAACAATTTAGTTTTCAAGGTTTAGATAATTTTTTTTAATTTCATATGTTTGTATTAAATTATAAAATGACAAATATACGAGACAAGGCTATTGCTAAAAAGTTGAATTTTTTCGTTTAGCTTCTAGCATTATTTTTGCCGGAGTTAAGCCGATCCGTGTGCAAATCAACTCTATAGAATATTAATAGGGTACACAAATTTTCGTAATTATCCCCTTAAATTATGGTTTAATATTTTATTAGCGTATTTAATTATACGAATGTTCAGAGTTTTTTGAATTCTGCTGACGATACCAAGTGTCCTCAACCAATCATCACACTCTTACATGTTTTCTTGTATCTCGAGCTTATATTTTAATGTTTTTAATTATCGGTTAATTACAAAATTTTAAAACTACATGTTTTAACGGCATTCAAAACTATATGGATTAAATAATATATTGAGGAAAAAAAGATAATTTCATTGAGTATTTTGTGGTTAAAAAGTAGGTCTTTATTGAGTGTAACTCAATTGAATGATTGGTGTAAATTCTCTATATAAGTGTGGTTTATTTTCGGATGTTGTAATCGTTGTACTTGGTGGCTGGGCTGTGGCTAGTAACTTGCTGGTCTAGTTCTATAACAATATCTGATCTTTGCCGTTTAAATAAAAAAAAAGTAATATATCGAGAGACATTGGCCTTCTGGTCCAATGATATTAAGGTAATGGTTCGTGTTTAAGATCTTTTAGGTCTTAGGTTTAAATCTGTTTTAATTGGGTTTTTTACAGTAATAAGTTTTCTCATTGATAGTGTTTTTGGGGGAGTCAAGCCTAATACGTCAAAATTAGTATTTACAATTTACATTTTGTTTTAGGAAAATTTACTTGAGTATTGGTCGTAGTTTCAAATGCCATTAAAAATATAATATAATAAATGACGGGAGGCTGGTTTCTAGCTGTAGAAGGAGAATTCCACAACAGTCCGGAAAAATTCTAGACATAGTTGTTAAAAGAATTAAGTATTATAGCGACAAATGCAAGATTTATATATATATTTTTTTTGAAAGGCGCAAGATTTATATTACTTTTATAACATTTTAGATACCAAATATTAGTGAAAAAAAAAGATAATTATTATTTAATTCATTAGGTAAGTTTAGAGTTTATATCTTAAAATATTGTAAAAAGTTTTTAAGCTTATCGTTTCTGATTTTTCATATATCTTCCTACTCTAATAAAAGGGTAGCTAAGGGTAACACATGTCACCACCATATTTCTATTAATTAAAATTTTTTCGCTTTTCTCTCTTATTAATTACTAATAATTTTATTTAATTGTTTTAGATTAAAAATACTTTTAATAAATTAAGCAAGAAATCTTTTTATTAATGTTATTTCAAAGAAACAAATTTTTATAAAAATATTTTTTTCTAAAACATCAAACTTTTTAAATATGAAATATCTTAAATATGATGTTTTTAAAAAGTAAAAGTTTCATAAACAAAAAATAATTGAAATTATGAGTTATATTAACGAAATTTTTGAAAATGATATTTTTTAAAACAGTTTGTTTTGGAAAAAAAATGTTTAGTTTATTTTTTGAAAAAACAAAGTTAATATCATGTTTATCACTTATAGTTTTACTCATATTTAATTTTAATTTTATCTTATCTTAAAATATTAATTTATAATTAATAATATTTTATTTTATTTATATTTTATTATTCAACCCTTGTAATACACGAGTTTACTAAAATTAGTTGTTTATAGACCTAGATTTTTAGGTTTGAAATTGATTTGAGTCTATAGAAAGAAATAAAGGAAGGAGATTAACATTCTTATGTAATTTGTACTCTATTAGTTATACTCGTTTCATAATTAGTTTATCATAAAATTAGTCACATAAAGTAATTTATAAATTAGTTTTATAGTATTCTATAAAAAATAATATACCATGAAGTATTTTAAACCTTATTGTGGAACTTATCGGGTGTTGTTAAAACTTAAAAGTACTAGAACAACCTCTTTCTCTCTATATTTTCTATATATGTGTGTAGAGAGAGAAAGAAAAAAATAATGTTTTATAAAAGAAATGGATGTTCAAGCCCCATAACCGAACATATATTATTATAAGTATCAATTAAGTTTATACATGATTAAGGGATAAGCTTTATAAAATAAAAATATGGCCGACAAGAATAAATCTAAGGGATAAGCTTATCTATTATTACACACTGCACGAAATATACAATGGTGATGCAAGCCAAGGGAATAATGATGGAGTCGTGAATCGCACACTTTCTCTTAACTATCCATTGGTTTTTTTTTTTTTTTTTTTTTACCATAAATATGCGATCTTGTTTTGGAGGGTAGATGTCATCTTAATCGGGCCCATCTATCCGTGTTCCAGCTGAAACCGCACCCCCAACCCCTTCAGAAAGAAACTATTGCTGAGAAAACTCACTGGCTCAACTCTGAACATTTGCTCAGAGTGAGAAATAAACCCATAAACTTTTTTATATTTACATGTCATGAACAACTCACCTTAGCCAGTTTGGCTAAGGATCATTGGTCTTAACTATCCATTGTTAAACCAGTAAAGGACGTCTCCGATTAACAGATGTAGATTAAAAGTTATTTTAAAGAATATAACTTTTTTAATCTACTCATATTAATAACCTATATGTATATTTTATAGGACTTAAATGCTCAAACTTTTAATAAAAATGAGGTATCTTACTGTTAATTTCATAAATGTTTAGTTTCATTATTTTTAATACCTGGTTAAAGATATTTTATAAGATGAATAGAATATCTTAGCGAGTCATTTTACCAAATCAAAGGAACAAGAGTATTAGCTCAAAATGTTAGAGGCCTTGTTCGAAGGGAGAATTGAAGAGACACTTTGTGTGTTTCTAAAAGGTGTGTACATTGCCTCTTTAGTTCAAAATCTTTCTTTTTATTTAGGTTTTAATTTGAAGGACTTACTTTTTAACAAGATTCCTTTACAGAATTTTATACTTAGATTATCTTTCTAAAATCTAAGCTTTCTGTAAAAAGAATTAGGACTTGTATGATCATGTGTGATGATTGCAATGACTAAAAGGTTTTAAAAACTACTTTATCAAACTAGTTCAAAAATTCGTGTACTAAACATGTTGATTGGAAATATTACACAAGTTGAATAAAGATATTAAATTAATAATTATTTATTAATATTTATAAATAATAAAAGATTTTTTTAAAATATAATATGATTATAATTACGTATAATTAACTATTTTATTTAATAAAACATTAAAAATATTTTTTCAGATTTTTGTCTTCAAAAAAATTTTGCTTTAAAAAATGTTTTTTAAACACTCTAAATTTTTTTAAACATGTTGTTTTTAAATAATGTCATTTTTTTAGAAAAATTTCTTTAAAAAGCCTTCATATTTCATAAATTTTATTTTAAAAAAAAATTTATTTTTAAAAAATTATAATTTTTCATAAAAAGAAACATGTTTTCTTAATATATCAAAAAATCAGTTTAATAATTTAAAAAAATATATAAACAAATCATTAAATGACTAACTTTTATTTAATAACGACACATCCATTCAAATCCTAAATGAAGTCTAGGTGAACAATATAAAAATATAACATGTGACTTATATATTTTATTTTATTAGTATAGATATATCACATAAAAATGTTCCTCACATTATTGTTCGATCAACCCACATGAATACTTTTCATCTTGGTACAATTTTCATAAAATAATAAATAAATAATTTTATAATTCAATCATAGTAAAAAAGATATTAATAAAACCGTAAATTAAATTGCAATTATAGCTCAAATTAATAAATCACAAAGAGTAGGCGATGCTATTATAAAAAATCAGACCTAGTGGCAACAAAAGTTGCCGCAAAAGACCCCAAATATCACCAATCTTGATATGAGCGGCGAGATATGTTGCCGGTATTAAGTCACCGCAAATGGTTGGTCACTATTGATCAATATTTGTCGCTAATAGTGTCGCCCCTCCTGTCACGTTTCTTGTAGTGTGTAGATAATGAAAGTAATTAAAATGATTGAGGATTCATGTTTAACACAAGTATTTTAAAACAAATTTCGAATCTTTCAAAAGAACTTGTTTGTTTCCCTGAGTACAACAGCCAAAGCAGCTAGTACTGCCGGGATGAACTCGAGAACCTAAATTGTACCTCATATAAAAGACCCGAATAATACCTCACATAAAAAAAGGAAAATGATCAAAGAATTAATGGAAATTGTTTAAAAAGAAAAAAAAAAGAGTTGTTATTTGGTGCATTTTTCAACCAATGCTACCTCAGATATTTACAACTTAAAATGAATTAAAACACCTCATTCTTCATAAATAGTGAGTTGAAACATCCACCACAAACAATGAGTAAAAATCCATCATAAACCATTCTTCATAAACAGAGCGTGACTTCTGTATTTTTTAACTTTGAACACATAATAATAAATTGTGTGATTAACAATTGGATTCATTATCTCAGTAGTTAAGTGGCGTCGTGGTGCCTTCATCGTATTCAAAGTCCTGCGTTCGATCCTTCGCTTCACTTTTCTTTTTCTTTTTTTTTTCTTTTAATCAAAATTTTAGGTATGAAAACATAAGGCCCATAACTCCCTTACGGACTTCTTTTACCCCGCTTCTCTAACCTTTTAATTACCCTTATTAACATAACCTCCTTTCCCTCTTATGCAAAAAAAAATAATTATCCGCAAGTAACCAAATGGTATGGAGAAGAAGAGAATATATATGTTAAAAGTTAGGAAAAAGCCATTTTTTCGATTTTGTTATAAGGTAATTTTGTTTTTTCAATAATCCCTCGTATGTGAAAAAAAAAAACAAAATCTCATTCATTTTTATATATTTTTTCAACAACCCCCCCTTTGGTTAATCTCTCATCAACTCTTTTATGTTGGATCCATAATTATCTTTGACTCCTGCAAGTCAACAATGATAATTTGCGGTTGAAATCAGTTGGTAGTAAAATTGTTTTTAATAGATCTAGTCATAATCCCATGTCTTAAAATGACCATGAAATTCATGAGGAAGAATAATTTTCATAGTAATTCATGGTAAATACTAAAAACAATTAAAATCAGTTTTTCCACCATTTTTATAACACATCTAAACATCTTTGTTAGCACAAAGATGACAAATTAGATTAGGAAAGGGATCCTTTAAGTCATAAACCAAAACAACTTGGCCTATAAAATACACAAAAGCAAGCCCTTCTTGTTTACTTACAAGTTGCATCACAAACATCCTTAATTCTCTATCAAAACACAAAGTAATGATAAAGATTAACATCTAACAAACAACAAAACCCTTCATAAGTTTATAGCTTCTTGAGCTTTAGAACAAGACCTTTGCATCCTCAAGCCACTTAAACTACTTCTTGATGCCATTATTTCAATAAGAGATTGCCTCTTGTTAGTCCCCAACTCTGGCCTTTGCTTAGGAACACTATGAGACCTCAATTTCGCCTTGAACGATTGCGTGCTCGCCATGTAACTTGGGTGGTTCGCGTAAGGTCTAAAATACGCGTCCCCACAGACGCTTCTTGCAGGCGTTGCAGGCACGTTTGACTTGGCCAAACGAGGCGTGCTGTGAGTCGTGTTTGAGTACTTGTATTCTTCACCTACGAATCCCCATTCGGGATCTTGAAAATGCCCACATTTGATTGACATTCGTGTAGGGATATAGCAAGGCAACGGAGATGACATGTGGTGGTAATGTGACTTCTCGCTAGAATCCGTTGTATATGCGTGTATACGCCTTGATCTCGCGTGTGGTCTACAAGTGTCGACTTCAACTATTTTTGGGCTCTCATCATATGCATTAGCCATCGAACCGTATGAAGTTGAGAGTCTCTTGCTATGGAATTCACTTCTTGTCTCATGATCAAACCTCTCCTAAAACATTTAAACATTTTGTCACCACTATAATATAAAAAATCACAACTTTATTAAATAGTTGCAAAAACAATAAAAGGGATTTTACTATGGATTTTTGGTGACGAGTTTCAGGTTGAACTCGACAATCTTTAAACGAGCGGCGGGCCTGTTGATGGGCCCAAACCGCGGCTTGAGCTCTAACTAGAGCTTGCATACTATATAGAGTTGCAGCTGCTCTTTTCCTCACAAGAAACCCTCTAACAAGAGCCTGTAGCTTCACTAGCCCTCTTAAAGCTCTTAGAGCCTTTCTTGCCTAAAAACACAAATCAACATATCCATTAAAATTAATATAAAAAATAAAGCTAAAATAAAATAAGGGTCAACTAAAGTTTGACCAAAATTTTGCCATCAAACGTGTCATTCACGTTGAATCAAAACCAAAATGACAAAAATACCGTGCTTGGTGATCAAAGCATATAAAAATAAAAATTGAAAATCGCAAAATGCATTGTTTTGGAGAGTGGGAGAGGATGAAAGTCAACAAAGATACCTAGGTAAAGGCAATTTCAAACTAACATAAACTAATGACAAACAAAAAGATTACACAAATATTATATAGAGACACACACATACATATATATAATTTATAAAATCTATGTGATTAAAAGATAGAAAAGTTTGAAAATTATTAGTGTAAATTATAGCTATAAGAACATATAAGAGCAGTAAATTTGTTGGTGTGTTTAAAAAATGTTTGAAACCAATTAGACTGTATAAATCAAAAAACGTCGGCCAGTTTGATATACAAACGGTTTGGTTTTTGTGGTTGAATGTTTAGCGGACCCACGTAGTTGAATCGATTGTTTAACATTTATTATTTATAAATAACAAAATTTTTTTTGAAAATGTGGTTACTATCCGTACTATAATTGTAAAAACATCTTTTTTATTCTACCAAAATGGTTTTGCAAATAATTAAAAAAAAATTCGGTTTAAACTGAACCGCCAAACCAGTAAATTTGACGGGTCTAGCTAGCTGTTATGCTGATCCAAACCCGATTTGGTTTATTTTTCACGAAACAGTAGTAAACGGTTCGGTCAGTCAATGTGAGGCTATATCACTTGATATAAGCTTTGCCTTATGCCAAAAATCTTAAGTTTAAATCAAAACATAATGTAATTAAATTTGATATAATTTAAAAATAAAATAGTTTGTTGTTAAAAAAAATTTTATGACTTGGCCTTAAATTTCCTTTAAAAGCAAGTATAATAAATTATCAAATAATGAAAAGAAATAAAGACAGAAGACTAATCATTAATGAAGTACTTGTGTACTTACCTTCACAGCCTACTAAATAGGAAACCAGAAGAACATAAAACCTCTATGGTGCATAAACACAAGCACCACCATACATAATGAAACTAACATGCAGAATGTACATTCAAGTAGAATTATTATAAAAAATTTGATGTAATTAATAATGAAAACCCACTTACCAAATGCGCTCTAAACACTGTTTGAATCTTGACAGCAGCCCATGTTTCACCACTGCCGCCGCTAAAACGAGTTCCTCTGCTAAGGCTCGTGAGCCTGACAACTGCCGCCGCAGCCTGTGCTGCAGCTACTGCAGCATCAGCTGCGACAGCAGTTGCTGCAGCAACAGCAATTGCATGTTTGTTCTGATCCTTTTCGGTTGCAGACACGTAAGATCTCAACCAAGAAGGATCAGAACATGACAGGTGATTAATATCACCTGTCATCGACACCGCCACAAGCGGCGGTGGCGGTGATTCCTTCAAGGGTTTCCCAAAGGGCCACCGTTTCTTCTCTTTTCCGTCCAAATTATCTATGTTTTGTTTGTCATTCTTCATACCCAAGAAGCCCTTAAACCACCGTGAAGCTTTCCCCATACTTTCTCTCTCTAACTCGAAAACCAAAATCTAGAAAGTGAAACACATTTGGATATGCAAGAGGGAAATGCAGGGGTTCAAAATGCACAAATAGCCAAGTGTCTATTTGTAGTGAGTAGTGAGTGAACATTTGAATAGTATTTATAATCCTTTTCACATGTTGGCGTGTGTTGGATTGTCTATTAAAATTGATTTTTGGAGTAGTGTTGTGTTTTTATAAAATCTAATTATATTTTAAAAAAATATAGGAAACAGTAATCAAGTTTTCTATCAATGTGAGCTTAGCTCGGAGTAAGTTAGTTTGAGTAATTTAAAAATAGTATGGTAAATTTGCTCTTAAAAAAAGTAATTTTGTTTCTGATTATTTTATAAAAGTCACTTAAAAGGTTTTATTCAATAAATTCACTCTAGTTTTAATATGTGTTTTAATCTTGTGAATCTTTATATGAATCTATAACATATAATAGAAAAAGGTTTTTTTTAAACACGTGTTATCATTTTAGCATATCACATTACACGTGTCATCATTCTATCATATCAAAAAATATTTCCCGCCTCTCTCACATAATAAATACGAAAATTATAATAACAATTAATTTGACTTTTTTTTTAACTAAAATATGTTAAAACAAACATATTTATATTTGTGTTTCTTCTCTCTCTCATATTAAATAATAATTATTTTAAATAAGTAAATTAAACTATCAAATATTTAAGATATACATATATATATATTCTTATTGCAATAACTTATTAATACATACTAAATTATATGATTTAGACATATTTTATCTTTAAATATAGCGTAATAATTTCTAATTTTATTATTTGTTATTATTTTTAGATATTTATTATATTTTTATTTTATCAATAGCTAATAACATTTAAGAAAAATATTCATAAAACTAATGGTTTTGACATGTTTTAATTTTTCATCCATGCATTACATGGGGTCTAACCTAATATAACAATATTAAAAACGAGATAATCTAAACAAATCATAACGAATCTTGATTACTATTTAATGATTAGGGAAAATTTCAAAGACAAAGGATTTTAAAACTAAAAAGTGTAACAAGTAATCTCATCATTTATATTATTGATCAATGGTTGAGATTAATTTGTAGAAAAAAGTTTGTTAGAGAGGTATTTTATGAATAGTCATTTTTATTGATTTTTTTTAAAGTTCCCTCATTTTTTTAAACGTTAATAACTTTTATATACAACATTATTTTTTTTATAAAAATTACACCATAAAAACAAGCGTTTTTTATCTTTTAAACGAGTACATATTGTTATATAAAATTTTAATAAATATTTTTATGTTTTTAATCTTATATCTTGTCATTATGTCTTTTAGTTAATTTATTATGTCTTTTTGTTAGTTATTATGTATTTTTAAATACTATTGTGTTTTTTAAAATAATATTTTTAAAAAAAGTATAATGATGAAATAATATTGTTGTGTATCTCTATTATCTAAAATACGGTAATAAATTAACACCTAATTAATCTAATACATTAAAGACAATGACAAACTAATACAATGTCTTATTGTGTTTTTTGAGCTTGTGTAATATTAAACATTATGAGTTTTGAAAATACATTGGTAAAATGAAATCATTATCTACTTCTAATTGTAAAACACAATGATAAATAACTACAAGTTTATATAATGTATAAAAAATAATGACAAAAATAACACATTGTGTTATTTTTAACACTATAAGTTTTGATAAACACATTAGTGAAATTATATTATTGTGTACTTTTAATTGTAAAACACAATGATTAATAACAAGTTTATTAATCTATAGAAACAATGACAATAAACATAAAATGATCTAAAACATAAAATACAATAATAAATACAAACTTTATAGAATAGTAATTAAGTTTTAGTAGTGTTCTAATTAAATCACTCATATTTTTATTTGTTTTAATCAGGTCATTAAAGTTTTAAAAGTGTTTTAATTAGGTCACCAATATTTTTATCTGCTCCAATCAGGTTACTATAGTTTTACAAGTGTTTCAATTATATCACTCATATTTTTATAATTTTTTAAATAATTCATAAAAATTTTTAAAATAATTTAGTTTTTTATAAATATTGTTAATATTTTTAAACATTTCAAAATTTTTAAAACCTTTTACAACTTATAAATGACCTAATTAGACAATTTTGAAACTTTAGTAATCTGATTGGGACAAAAAATTTTATAAGTGACCTGATTGGAACAAAAAACTTTATTAATGACTTAATTAGAACAATCTTGAAACTTAATTACTATTTTATAAAGTTACCCCTATAATAAATTATGTATAATATATGATAAAATGAACGTATATAACAACACAATAACCAAAATGCTCTCCTCTTTAAAATAATAAAAGGACACGTGTCAAGTATACAATTCTTTTTAAACTTTTTAAATTAAATACGTTTGATTATAACCCTACCTTAATTATTATTATCTTTTTAAATTTAACTTAAGTAGTAGATGATGGTAAAAAAAAGTTTCACAAAAGACTATACTGGTTTTTCAATTGTTTAGTTTAGGTTAAACAAAAAAAAATACAGAACATATAACTGGTTGGAACGATTCATGTATGTTTTACTTAAATCATTTAATTTTAAAACTTTCTAATATTTATATTCTGTTACAAGATTATAATATCAAATGAATGTTAAGCAAGTTTACTAGAGTTAAAAGCATTTTTTATTTTTTTAAATATAACACTTGATTAGTTTTTTTAATTTTTTAAAACTTTTTGTAAATTATTGTGACTTTTCAAGTAAGTAATTTATAAAAAGTTTTTAATATGTATAAAATATTTACAAGATTATAATATCAAATGAAAGTTAAGCAACTTTTACTAGAACCAAAATCATTTTAATTATTTTAAAAAAATACATATAACTTTAATTATTATTATTTTTGAAATTATTTCAAATTGTTTGTAAATTATTCTGACTTTTCAAATAAGTAATTTATAATATAAATAGAAAATAGATCATTTCAAAATTATGCGAATATAAAAAGCGAACATCCCCTAAAAAAAAGTGACGGGTTTGAGGGTGATGAGACATGAAATAATGTTGCGAGAGAAGAGGGAGTTGTTTTCTTTTGAATTTCAATTTCAGTTTTAATTTTGGAGAATTATTTTTCTGACAATCTCGTGAAGAAATGCATTACAAGACAAAAGGATAACCCGAAAGAATTAATAGTAAAAATAGAGAAAGTGACATAACCTCGTTTGTCTTAATTTTGGAGAAGATGCTTCTTATATCTACCTTTAGTTTTCAAAATCAATAATAAAAGGAAACTTTTTTTTATGTGACTTGTTATATATTGATGTAAGATAGTGATTTAATAATAATCACTTTATGATATATTAAGATTTGAGTTACTTATAAAAAACTAATTCACCTTCAGGAACATTAGATTGTGGGAGGGGCACACCAACACTGACGGCGCGATGGCCCCCTACGCCGCTGGATCCCCCACCGCATATTTTGACCCAACACAACAAACTCATGCAGTGAACTCGTGTGGTGTGTGTGTTTGTGGTATACTTGTGTGATGTGACAACACAACCACCATCAAATTTGAGATTATGATGTAATGTGTTGTGGTGTCACATGATAAAATATGACTGATAAGTATATTATGTGATGTGATATGCGTGGCGAGAGCACCACTTCCGCCCTTACATCTTTAGTTTCTAGGTGACGTAATAAGTGCACTATTTATAGTGGATGTTCACTTACAGTTTCAATTATCTTTTTTAAATGTCGATATTTTTATAAAAAAATTAAATGATAGAACTTGCCTAATATTAAAATCTAGACAAACCTTACCCCTACCCTGCTTGCCCCACCTCCCACCCCTCAAATCTCTAAAAAAAATTGAAAAAAACCTTGTTCCCTCCATACATCATCGAAAACTATTGATGATGACTCGCAAATAACCTCCCCGCCTCTCCTTTGCCTCAATATAGTCCCCCAAATGGTACACCTACTTTAATTGTATTCCACGAAAACCATTTTCGTCATAATCACCATTGCTTGTCAAGCTAACAGGTCCAATCATCATCAAAAACAGTAACATTCTAGGCAAGTCCCACATCGACCGTAAACATGAGATATGTTAGGTACATAAAAAAAGACTACCTTAAATATCACTAACGTGTTTTGAACGTATTGGTTTTGGTTAAGAGAAGAACTATACAGTTAAACATACTCTGATGAGAGTAACCAATAGATAGGTGACATTCTTGGAAGTTTTTATAAGGGCAATAAAAAACAAATCATTTAGCTTTATGTGGACAAAACATACAATATTAGTGTACGAGAGGCCAGATGCTATTAAAATGGTTGACTACCAAGTTGCTTATGGTCCTCATCCCCACACATTGCTCAAATCTAAATATCTTGCCCACCACGGCTAATGTGTTCACAATCACCATGAAATTTGTCGATGAACTAAAAATGAAATCAACATGTTACCAAAATCAGTCGGGTCGATTAACGAAGAAATCAAAAGGCTAATGAATATAATTAGCATCAAAACGAAGTCCTTAGTCCTTACAAAAGTTTCTTCTTCTAAAGTAGTGTTTGTGAAAAATAATTATTAAAATAGTGTTGTTGGAAGTGTTTTTTTCATCAAAATTGTGTCTTCTAAACTTCATTATTTATCATTCCTAAATCAATATCATACAGATTATTTTTTAATTGTCTCCAGTTCTTTTAAAAATTATTTAGTTGAGACTAAAGATGCAATAAATAAAAGCTAGAGACGAAATTAGTAATATGTCCATTTCAGTGAACCATTCGTGTAACTAACTATTATAAAGAAGGTAATTTTATAAAATAATAATCAAGTTTTAATATTGCTCTGATTAGACCATTCATAAAACTTTTTGTCTCAATCAAGTTACTCGTAAATTTTTAATCAGATCATTAAAGTTTCAAGATTGTTATAATTAGGTAATTCATAAGTTGAAAAATGTTTTAAAAAATTTGAAATGTTTAAAATATCAACAATATTTATAAATAAATATATGAGTGATATAATTGAAACACTGATAAAACTTGATTACTATTATATAAAGTTTCCCAGTAAAAAAACAACTAAAACAACTTTTGTCTACCTGTTAAAATCCGTAATTCCTAAGAAATATACATTATTTAATTTTAATGAATACGTTTTATTAAAGTTGAAAAGGTTATATACATCATACTATTAAGTATTTGTTAAAATAAAACAATCATTTTTAATATAATTTTTTCAAAGATAGTTGTCCTCTTTATATCTTTCTCTTAACAATAATTCTGAGATATGTTTACAATTACTTTATTATAACTTGCACTCCACAACAATAAAACTCATCAACCTTTTAGTTTTTTTAACGGTCAACGAATAATTTTAATGCCAGTCACCCGAGTAAATTAATTGGCGAAAAACCATCCACGCCCGTGAAAACAGACAGACAGAGCTGGTGACACGGCCCGCACACCATTTCAAAGGAAACTCGTCACCTAAAGGCGCATTGTAATAAAACCGCTGACCCACTTGAAGCATATTGTATCAAGTGAGAATCGAACCCATAACTTATATTTTGAAAAACCATGACCCATGAGTGTATTATACTAAAACAATTGATTTAGGATTAATTTGCATCCACCTTTTAGTTATAAATACATCACTTACCTACGAATCTACGATATCCTAGTCATTTCGTAGCTTTGATGATGATTTTTAAGTTTAACACAAATAAACACGGAATAGAAGAAAGACACGAAAATCATCATAAATAGGCTTCCCACTCATCGAATCTTGACTGAGTAATAGGAAGCATGGATACAAAAAAGTACAATCATTACTCTGAAAATAATCAACCACAATACATAATCGCCTAATACAGTCAAACAAGCCTTGAAATACATGATCGAAAACGACTTATGAGGCATATAATTTAAAACTTGCATCAAGAAACAACAATAACAAAAATCAAAACGTTGAAATAGCTTTCACGATTTTTACGTTTGTTTTTCGATTACTTTGTGCATTATTATTCATAACTATATTTTGATTTTTGAATTACACTGGTACATAAAAAAAAAACATAAACATATCTTAATGACATATTCAAAATTTTATAAATTTTCATATTTTAAAAGTTACCATCAAGTTTCAAAGGTGTTTGGCAAAAAAAAGAAAAAAAGTAACAACTACATTTGGTATAAATAGTAAGTGGTGTTGATTATGAGATGGTTATATTATCTTTAACTAGGTGTCCAACCCATATTTAACTTTAATAATATGGGCTATTTCTTTGACAGAAGCTTTATCTCTTATAAGAGAGGTTTTGGATTTAAATCCAGTCATGAAGTAACTTGATATAATTTAAAAGTAAAAGTAAGATATATTTGTCACTAAAAAAAACTAGGTGTTCAACCACGTGCGTTGCGCCGTGGATCCTAACACAATTCCAAGTATCGAAATGTTGATACAAAAACACAACGTGACAACCATCACTCGCACGTAAGCCCTAAAGCGTTCATCGTGGTAAGAACCATTGTCACTCCATGTTGTTTATTTATATTCCGTTTGGTTTGTCATGATGCCATAACAAAACGGCAATCAATGTAGTTTCCGAGACAAAAATTACTCGATTTTGAATACAATTTTGTTTTCAAAATAGATTATACAGGGATGTTGACCAAAAAAACTAAAGATCACCGCACATTTTGTTTAATAAAAAAAGTTAACGAACAAAAGTTATTATAAAAAATAAAATTATTAGAATAGAAATATATTAAAAACGTATATTATATATAGTATAATGATTAAAAAAGAAAATAAAAAAAACTTAGAAATTATACGTGGCTTTTACTGGTGAAAATTTAAATCCAAAAAGTTTAGTGGTAAATCACAAAACTCATATTGTTATAATTTTTAATATATATAAAATAACTAGTGGTAATCACGCGCGTTGCGGCGGTACGGCTATTGCGTGATTTTTTGGAAATTCGATTTTAGTCAGGATCGGCTCTGTGCGTTATGATGTAAATTAAAAAATAAAAATATAATTATTAAAAAAATTGAATGAAATAAAATAATTACGTATATTATAAAAGTCTTTAAGACAATTATATTATCCCAACAAGATTAGTGAAAGCATGGGTGGTATTTGTGGTCGAAATCACTTATTACCAAGATTTTAGGGGTTTCGTTTTATTAATATAGGTTAAAGTTTTATGATCATCGGAGGCAACTTTCGGTGGTAATTTGCATAGAGTGGAGAAAGTTAATGGATAAATTATCACAACAAATTACCATCTTTATTGTTATTGAGCTTTTAACAACCGGCAAGAAAAATGGAAAGATGGATTACCGCTCAATCGTAGTAAATGAACCGAATTGAAAGTAAATGACGGTTTTGTTTGGTCACGTGTATATGCTTTAGCATTTGTATTATAAACATCATATATTATATTTTATTGTAAAGGTATAAATGATATAAAATGGTTAATTTTTTGAAACTTAAGCATGACTTTTCATATGGGTGTCTTAATCCATATGTAAAATTATAATTCAATACTGCTTTCACTTTTATTATAAAAGATATAGATAAATATTAAAATTATTAAACTCATAATATGCCTCTAGAAAAATATTAGTATTATAGTTATTATAAACATGAAGATATATATATATATATATATAAGTTATATACTTAAATATTTAAATAAAATAATACTTAATTTAAATAATATTTAGTTATAAAAATATAACTACTAATATAAATTTAAATGTCAATTTATAGTATCATAAATAAAATTTAATTAAGTGAATTAAATAATATCATATTATTAAATAATGTATCAATAATATTTATTAAATACATGAAAAAGACAAAGGTAAAAATACCGAGGTATATAAAATTTAATTGATAAATTTACCATATTGCCCGTAAAGTATCTTAAAATCTTAATCAATTCTCTATTCTACCCCTCTTAAATGTCTTACACTCCTTTGTACATGTTGATTCAAAACTTGTATGTTTGGCAAAATTATATATCTATCTAGAGAGATTTATTATAAAGTAGTATAGATATAAGTATTTAAATAAAATAATACTTAATTTAAATAGTAGTTAGTTAAAAAATATGATCAATGATTGTAAAGTTAAATATGAATTTATATTATTATAAATAAAATAAAACTTTAGTTTTAAAAGTTTGATTAGTGATTATAAATTTAAATGTCAATTTAGATTATTATAAATAAAATAAAACTTAATGGACTGAATCAAATAATATCATATTATTAAATAATGTATTAATAATATGTATTACATAAAAAACAATAATTAGAAAAAGTTAATTAAATGGGGGCAAAAGTGGAATTATTGCATAAACTATTTGTACTCTATGCTTAAAATGTTGTATAGGTATCTTGCATTTTAAATAAAATTGCCATCTTATTCTTCTAATATGTATTATATAGTAGTATAGATAATACTTAATTTTAATAATATATAATTTTAAATATATAAATAGTAAATGTAAATTTAATTATTATTTTAAAAGCATTATTAATAAGATAATACTTAATTTAGTGAATTAAATAATGCATTAATTAGAAAAAGTATATTTAATAAGGGCAATTTAGGAACTATTGCATAACACACTTGTATATTATGCTTAAAAAATTGTTTTAGGTGTCTTACACTTTAATAAAATTATAATTGTATCCTCCCTATATGTTTTATATAGTAGTATAGATTTTATATTGATGTCATGATTGCTCAAATTACATTCACATTACTATAACTTAAAAAGAAAGACCGGTTGGGTATCCCACCAACCTTTCTTCCTCTCCCGCTTTCAATCTCTCCCACTTACGATATATACATTTTCAATCTCTTATGTTTTTTAAAAACTTTATAAAATAACCCTTTGATTCCCTTAAGTTTTTAAACTTCCTGATTTACCCCTGTAGAATATAAATTCGAGTTCGTCTACCTTTAGACGTAATAAAAAACGACTCAGGTCAAACTAATAAATGTTTCTGGTTTGACCTAAATATTGATATAATTTATTTAAAAACTAATAAATGTTTTAATTTATTTGTATTTGTATTTGTATTTTATTTGTATTTGTATTTATATTTATCATAATATTTTTTTAAACAGCAACTCACATATTAGTTTAATAAACAAAATATTTTATTATAATAGTTTAATTTGTAATTTGAACCAATCATTTCTCTTGTTGAAACAAGAAGCATTAAAATCCAAAATAATTTGGTTTAAACTGCAAAAAGTATGGGAGCAAGCAATGGTCATATCAATAGAGTAAACACTCATCTGCTTCACACCCATCTTCTTCCAAGATTTCAAGAAAACACTTATTTTGCTTCTACCCACCAAAAACAAAAATATACAAAAAGGGGGAAAATGTGATATTAAATGAACCTTTTTGTATATTTTAATTATAAAATTGTATAATTCTAATATTAATACTGACTATTATATTATTTTTATTTTGATGAGAGTAATATGCAACCAATACTGAGTTTCGTTCAAAAATCCTCCATTTATAACGATATATAATTTTATATTTTAAACAAATAAACAAAGTTTAATATAAGAAAGTATTATAAACACTAACTGTGATGTAAGTATATTTCAAATTAAATAAAATATATATCAATGGTCATACAACTCATTTTATTTAGAAAATTATAAAATATTGATAATTAAAAAAAGGAATTTTTCTATTAAAACTTACACGGTTAAATAGAAGTTATATCCTATTATTAAAATTCGTATAAGCTATAATTATAGTTCTTTTGCTTTTTGGTATTTTTTAGAGTAAAATGTTATTTTCGTCCTCGCTATTTTGTTAAAATTATCATTTCAATCCAAAAGTTTTTTTTTGTTATTTTAACACCGTAGTTTACCATATGTTATCATTAATGCTATTTTCATTAGAGGTGTACAAACCGGTTTTTTTTTCAAACTAGATCGAGATTTAAACCGAACAGATTTTTTTGACATGTGGGCAACCGGATTTTTCCAAACCGGTTCGGTTACAAACAGGTTTGGCTTACTGAATACTCGAACCTCTCAAATTGGTTTAACCGGTTTTTTTAACCTGTTTTGAAACCGCTTTGTGTAGTAGGGGGTCAAACCGAATGTGAACCTGCAGTTTGGGCCGGGTTGGAACCGGTTCAAGCTCAAACCGGTTTGGGGCCAAACCGATGCCGGGTTTCCGAACCGGATTTTTTGCCCATCTTTAATTTTCATCAACTCCATTAACATTATTTAAAACCACCGTTAAAATAAAGGCTACTTTACTCTTTTCCAAAACCCTAACTATTTTATACAATAAAACAAAATAACTAATTAATATTCTAACTAAATTACATACACACATGATCGATGATATGATCATATGAACGATGATATGATCATATGAACCGACTCCGACCGATTAAAATTACTCACATTACCGGCCAATTAATCCTGATCCCTCCTAGAAGCTTCTGATCAATGATATGAACTGTACAAGGTCGCTTGATTTCTACAAAATTTTCTGATCAATTATACGAAGTGTACAAGCTTGTTCCCTCCCAAAAGCTTCTGATCGATGATACTGTTGGATTGATTTTCTCATTCAGATTTCAAGATTGCTTTTTTGCATTCAGATTTCAACACTTGTTCTGTTGGATTGTGGTTTAATTTCAACACTAGTTTGTAGTTCGATTAAACATTCTCATTCGCCATCAGATTGTTGTTTGATTGAGCTTATATTTTGATCAGGCAGTGATCCACTGTTGTTCAATTGTGGAAGCTATGGCTTTTACACTTTGGGTTGTTCATGTTCTACTCAACAATTTGATCCATATGAATGCTACTATAATCTTTTGTTAAATGAAGTTTTGAAATTTGAATTCAATATTGCGAAGAACCTGCTTTGTTTTTATCCATAATAACCTCCTTTGTTTTAATCCATAAGAACCTGCTTTGTTTGATCCATAATAACTTATAACCTCCTTTGTTTTGATCCATAAGAACTTGCTTTGTTAGGTGTTATCGTATTGGTTTGTTTGTTTGTTTTTTTTTTTTTGTTAGTCAAGTAATGATTTTGCTATCTGTGATTTTCATTTAGTTTGTTTTTATGTTGCTCTTTTGTTGAACATGTTTTAGAATAGTTATGAAATGGGTCAATTGAGATTGTGTCGATAGCACTTGATATTCTAGTAAATTGGATTTATGTTGTTTGTATTTGTTGATCTTACAAGCTTGTTTTAACCATTGTGGATTTGCATTAGAAGCTGTGAATTTTAATGTATATTACGTACTAGCTTTAGTAAACCCGTGTATTACACGGGTTGAATAAATAAAATACCAAATATAATAAAATTCTAATAGTTATAAAATGATATATTAAGATAAAATATGATTAAAATTATGTATAACTAAGGACTGTAAATAATAAAATAATAATATAAACTTTTTAATCTTTTGTTTTTAAACTTTTTTTTATTTTAAAAAAATTAAAAACTTTGTTTCAAAACAATCATTTTAAAAAATATAACTTTTTAAAACTTTTTTATTATAACTTCTATTTTTAATTAATTTTTGTTTATAAAATTTTTACCTAACACATCAATGTTAGAATATTTAAATTTTTTTAAAAAGTTTGATTTTTAAAAGTTTCTTAATTTATAAATATTTATTTCTAAACAATATTAATAAAAAGATATATTTCTTAATTTATTGTTTGTAATTAATGTGATATTAATAAAAGAGAGAAACGAGAAAATTTTGGTGAGATGAAATGTGATGGTGCCATGTGTCCACCATAATTACTTTTTTATTAGAGTAGAAAGATTAAAATAAACTTTAATTATTATTATTGTATAAAGACTCAAATGAAGTCATTTTGTTCCTTTACAACACACATTGTTGGTTTAAAAAACAACACAAATGCCCTTAAAGTAATGTACACTATTTTAATTGTATAAAATAATTAGGATGTGAAAAAAATTACCAAAATACTATTAATTTAACAATGGTTTTAAACTGTTAGTGGGGTAGATAAAAATAAAAACATTTGATAAACTACAGTATTAAAATGACAATAAAAAAGATTTTTGAATTAAAATTGATAATTTTAACAAAACATTATATACGTAAAAAAACATTTCACGGTTCCCTTTACAATATGTCTTGCTTAAAATGTTTTGTTTAGAAATAATAAATAATTTAAACAATAAACAACTCTAGCTAAAACAAACATTTTTATAACAGGTATCTTCATGTCATGTGTGTAGAAATAGATCACAAATTATCTTCCAAATTTTCATCACTAACACCTTTATCATGAAATTCACAATCAAAACATCAAAATCGATCCTCCATAAACGATAGCAACAGTGCTCACTCGTAATATCATTTTCATCACTACATTCCACAATCAAAATAAGCTAACAGCCCTAAAATAGAACAAATTTCACCGTATCTTCATATAATCGTACGATTTCTTGCCGGCGATTCAACTGCAGAATTCTCTGCAAATGAATCTCGATATTCGATGAAGATCATCGACAATAATTGAAGAGATTTTTATCGACTTTTTGGCATAAAATTTCTGCAATTGTTGAAGATGAAGGTTGCAGGTGAGTTTGATTACTGAAAGGGGTAGAGAGAAGATGATTCAGTGGAGTGGAGTCTACGGGAGAGTGTGAGTTTAATTAATCAAACGGCGGAGGAAACTGTTGTTGTGGGCCCGTGTCTGGGCTCTATATCTGAATCGTCTATTTTTGGGTGGCCTATTGAGGTACGGTGGTCCTCCCTCTATTAGATTTTAAATGTTTTTTTTGAACGGCCAACGAATAATTTTTAAACTCGGTCACCCGGGTAAATTCATTGGCGAAAGGCCACCCACGCCCGCGAACACAGACAACGCTGGTGACCCGGCTCGCCCACCATTCAAAGGAAAACCCACCACCCAAAGGCCCACTGTGATAAAACCTTTGGCCCACTTGAAGCATATTGCACCTAGTGAGACTCCAACCCATGACCTCCATTTTAAAAAATCATAGGGTGCCTACTCCTAAACCAGTTGATCTAGGACTCATTGGCATTAGATTTCAAATGTTATTATGTTTATCTTTGGTTCGTCTTTTATTTGATAAAATATAATGAGAGAATATATTAATTGTAAAGTGCCACTACAAGTGAAGGTTGTGTGTTTAAATTTTGCAGTGGGTATGGTGTGATGGTTTTAAAAAATGAGTTAGTTAATAGAAAAAATGAGAAAATCATAAAAATGAATATTTTATTGAGACTGCCTTGTTCATATGAGAGTGTCTCGTTCATATGATATTGTCAAAATCATTTTGTTGTTGGCTATGCGGTTTGCAGGTTCAATCCTTGCTTCCTGCTTTGGGTTTTTCTCTTTTACTTTATCAATATTTTTTTTAGTGTAAATTACATTTCTTTTACTATTATACTGCAACGGGCGAGGTATAATATTGTTTTTTATTTATGTTTCAGTCTTCAAAATCGATTTACAATAATTTTATACTTTCTTTTTTGTATTGAAACACGTTAATGTTATAATTAAATAAACTTCAATAATGCACCTTTAACCATGTGACTGAAATTGGACGACCCCGCCAAAACTCACGGGTAAAAGCTCGTTATACAAAAAGAGTATAACTTTTGTTTATCTAGTTTACTGTAAAAGTTAAATAAGAAAATAATTTTTTTCATGAAATTAACAGAGTTTACTGATGTGATAAAGTTAATAGAATCGGTAAATGGCAGTAAACTTTTTCTTGGCTAAATGATATTTTTTGGTATTTTTTTAAACACGATGAACTTGAATGACATCCAACTCGATTACCCGACCTGGGTTCAACCCAATAGCTTCTCAACACGGGTTCATTCCGTAGGGCTCAAACCGGTCTGTCCCAACCACATCCCAACCTGTCCCGGGTTAAACTGGCATAAACCCAATTTTTTTTAACCATTTCGCCATCTTGAAACCGGGTTGGACCTGACCCGGAACCCGATCAAACCCGATTTAGATTTTTTTGACCAAAACCCGACTTAGGTTGAACCTAACCCGGTTTTAAATTGCAATCTGGTTTATGCACCTCTACCTTTGAATGCCTAAAAGTTTTAGGCCGCCTCCATTAGCCCAGAAACTTTGTCGGGGAACTATTTTGGCCCAATTATATTATATACTCTTATATTTCAAACTAACGTTAACAGTAATTTACCATCCATTATACACAAGGTACAACTTGTGATCAGTACAATTCAGTAATTGGTCCGACCATCCTTTACCCTTCTTCCGTTACTCCAATACTCCATCGTCTTCTCATCCTTTGAAGAAATCGGAGGTATGATCTGCGAGGAAGATAGCGTGATGCACTTATTGTTTTGATGAAATCGGAGGTACGTGAGCGGGATTCAAGTGGGGGTGGTCTGATCCGGCGACAACGATGGCGTTTTAGGGTTTGGGCGGCGCAAATGTCTTCTATTCGTCCTATCAAGATGTCATTCTGATATTAGCAAACCGCAAACCGACGATTGAGGTATGTAAACTGATATAAGCAGTAGAGTGACATGAATCATCCCGACCATCATTCTGAAGTCAAAGGTGTACTGTAGAAATCCAGCTAAGTTTTGTGTTGCAGATGCATATTATGTTCGCCGGAACCTTTTTCTTATTTTAGATGAATTTCGGTTAACGTTTCGTGTAATTTGATATCAGGATTGCATTAGCCACCCCACCATTCTTCAACAAAAGGTTGTAATTAACGAGGAACTACATTCGACCTACACCGATAGATGTTCATTAGTGTGTTTACATATAGATTGCTTCTGAGTTAATTGTTTTCTTTCTTTTTTTTTTTGATGCGTTTTGTTATTAAAGATGTTAATTAGTGTGTTTACATATAGACTGCTTCATATCTGCTTATAAGGATGCATTCTATAGATTTTTAAGTCCCCACACGATAGAGATGTATTTATACTCTATTATGAATTATCTAAAATAGGAAAAATCTTTAAAATCTGCCTAAATGAATTATCTTTAAATCTGCCTAAATAAATCTTTTTCCATGCTCATGAAGTTGAAGCTTAACATGCTTAAATGTATCTTTTATCACGCTTATGGTTTTGGTTTAATCTATAACCTATTAAGCTGGTTAAATAATCCTTTTCATGTTCGTCGCTTTAAATTAAATGTAAACATGGCGAGCGAAGTGACCTGAGGCAAGCTTTTGAATTAGTTGTGTTTGGTTAATCGGGTTTCGTTCACTGGTTCGAATGTTGGTGGTTCACGGGTCAACTAGAAATCTGGTCATCCATGTGTGACTTAGACGTGGGCTACTAGGTTTGAAGAAGTCTTCAAAGTTGTTTTATTTTGCTTTTTATTAGGAGTAATATTTGTTGCACGTTTATTATTTTTTCTTATATAAAAGCTTAGGGGTATTTTCTTTAGAAAAGTGATCTGTCATATTGTAACTCTTGTGTTCAATTAATCAAAGGAGTCGTAAGTTCTAGAAGGGTTCAAGTGTTTGTTGAGTGTTTGTGGGGCCTGAAACCAACAAGTTGGCTTTTAATTAAATAGCTTACAACTTCCTGGTTTATTAGTTTCATTTTAATATTGAAATTACTACCGCTCCATACATGTTTTAGGTTCGTATTTTAGTCTACAAAGCCGTTAGGCTGTCTTTCCTTGAAATGAAGTGACTAACATGTCCACTTTCCAACCAGAATTTGGCTGTAGTGTCATATCAGTTTTGTCAGCTAAATTGCAGTTGTGCAATCTTGTAGAAAAATTAATACAAACGAACGTGTTTGTTTGGATTTGTGTTATAACTAACTACTTGGTTATTACTCATACATACATGTAACCTTAATTCTGCAAGTTATAAAACTTGGATACATATGACACTTGACCTTCCATTGCACCTGGTTAGTATTTTTTCCCCCGTTTTGAAGTTCAAATTTTGCATACGTTATGTGTATCTACATCTTTCGCTTGATTCTTACACTAACTGATTTTGTTGTTGTTCTGATCAATTCAAATTTGTGATCATCAAAACACATTTTGTTTCTGATGTTCAATTTTAATAGATTTGCTGATATTGTTCAATTGCCATACACACATTACTTTGTATTATTCACTTTTAATTGTTTTTTTAGATTTCTTATGGAGTTTGTTTGGGTTATGATGTAAAATGTTAGTGTTTATAGAGTTTGTGTACGTAAGAGATTTTGAATCACCTGAGCTACCGATTTCATAATACGTTCTCTTGAATGTTATTCTGTCATATTTAAGTGTTTTTTTGTTAGGCTTATTTTTTGTGATGAGGTTGCTTGTATGTAGAAAATATAAAAATGCAGCTTTGATTGTAGCAAACTGTAACATAAATTTCAGTTCTACATGATTTGAGTAAGTGTCTTTTGAGGTTGTATGCCAATGAGAGATACACAAATGTACGTGTTTCATGGATTGCTTTTGTTTGATGTTTAGTGTTTTCAATTTTTACTTTAGATGTGATTTTGACTTAAGATGATTCATTTTATTCTGGGGTTTCTGATTGATTTTTGTTAGGTTCATCATTCATGAGATCTGGATTATTTTTAGGTACTCTTAATGATTTTCTGGAAAAAGTTTTTAGAGTGAATGAACGGTCCATGATAATGGTGAAAAATATGGTTCAAGACCCATGATTCTCTTCATTTAATTCATGAATATTTATCGTCTTCAATATAACATTAAAGAGTTTCATAGATCTTAATTGCACACATACTTTTAGAAATATCATTTTGCTATCATAATGGTTGTTATGCTTATCGTGTAAGTTAAAGATATACATGCTAAAATGAATATTGTTTTATCCATGTAGGAAGGAATGAGATGCTAGGTCTTTTTATCAAGTTTTACTGAGGGCCTTGGAGGTTATGAAAAAGATTTAGGATCAAGCTCAAGACATTAATTTTTCTCAAAAAGATTTACAGAAGCTTCAACTCTTGAAAGATGGTACATACAAGGTTTGTACTCATCTTTTTGAAGACAATATCATCATTATGTTTGGATGAGAATTCTATTTTATTGTTAGTCTCATAGTCTGTTACTTTTAATTTCAAATGGATTTCCAAAATAGAGTAGAATTTATACTTGTATAGGCATATTAGAGTGAAAATGTTTATTTGCACATGATTTGTTATTAACTTTTATCCAGGTAACAACCATGTTGTGGCAGGTGGATTAGTGAACTACAAATAATTTGATTATACCATTTTAAATAAAAATTTAAGTTTGGGATATTGTTATTCTGGCCTTTAAACAGTACCTTATGACTTATGAGTTCATATAGCAGATTTCAAATAAAAATTTGATTATGACTTACGAGTTCAAATCCGCAAACTAACATGTTATGCTACTATGATTATTATCACTATTAAATTTTGTGTAGAAAATCTACTATCAATTTATCTCCGGCTGATGAAATTTGAGATTGATATGCTCATCATTGCATCAATGTTGTAGGTCATGAAATTGATCCCCTACTACAACAAACACTACTTAGGGCTGCAGCTATGACCAATCATTTTTTATGTTACTTTTGTTGTAAATATAGTGTCATTGGGATTATATAAGTAGCATGATACGAGACTAAAAGCAAAAAGGTATAGAAAGCAACAAGTTATTAATGTAGAAAAGTAGAGAACTTAACTGAAGAATGTTATTTGTTGTAGAATTTGAATAATGATTATGGAGGTATTATATTCCATTAAAATTTGAAGGTTAGGTTCTGTTCCAGCGACAGTTGAGTAATAGTTGGCCGCTTTTGTATTCTAATATTTTACGGTTGTCATGAAGATATGGCAAATGCATATAATAGTAAGTAGCTAATTGACTACAAATGAGTAAGTAGGATCAGATCAGTAGATTACGTCACTTTACAAGTTATTGATGAATATAATTTGCACTTATGTATATACATTGATGTTAATACTAATGACATCGTCACGCCGCAACGCGCGGAACAAATTGCTAGTTGTATTTAATAATCAAACCACCAATACAACTTAATCTCGGTTAAATTATTAAGCAGCAATACTTGCGTTACTATTTGCCTTGAAATATGTAATATCATTGTAATTTATTGGTTTGAAATGATACTCTACCAAACAAAGGACTAAATGAAAGCTAAAAAGTAGAACCAATGTTAGAAGCGTAGGAAGTGACATGTTCATTGATAGAGATGATAATGGCGAAGATGTTACGGGGTCGTTACTTGTACAATCGAAAAAGAATTAAATGGCTGGAAGGTGTAATATTTGGTTTCAGACATTTAAGGAATTACATATTTGGTTCCAACATTTATTAAAATGTAACACCGTTGGTACTTGACATAAATAGTTGTTAAAATTTCCAATTAAGTTTTATAATTTTGTTGTTGCTTCTACTGTTGGTGGCTTGGTGATGATGTTATTTGGTTATTAGGGCTGTTGTCCGGTGTTGCTATTGTAGGACTCACTACTTTACGCAACCCACGCCCTCTTCCACCTCACTTCATCTTGACACATCACCACCACTGTCACCTTCAACCACCGTTCAAATGAAAAAACTAAAGAACACCTAATGGAAGCACAAACAGAAAAAACCCACAATTAGCACATGTGAACTAAATTGAAACCAGAGCAAACTAGAACTTATCCTTTGAAGTGATGGGTTGAACTCACCATCCCCAACTCCATACCATCACCATCACACGAAGAACACCAAATCAGACTCTAGATCGCACCTCAAACACCAAATAAAACCTCCTCAAAATTTTAATTTAAAAAGTTTTTATCACACCCTAAACACCACAATCACTAACAGTGCTAGAGGGAAGGCGAAGGGGATGATGAGATGATGGTCGTGGCTATATATAGTGTGATGAAGTACCATTCGCCGACTATGACGTGGTGATGGTCATTTAATGAGTGTACTCACTTGTCATAATTTTTCCCTATCACAATCATCCTGGACTATAATATTGTAAGTTTGTATTTCATATACCTTTGATAATGTTAGTTTGTGCAAAGCCAATTTAAATTATGATCTATTGGTTTATCAATAATATGTGTGACCAGCATAGTAACACCCTTTCAATTGGCTTGTAAACAAACAAGACATTCTGTTAGTGAGATAAGTTCATTTATGTATGTTCATTTATAATACATAAACACATGCATATTTTCTTAACAAACACAGCCAAGACAATTTGTCTACTTAAAGTTTGTTTTTATTGGTTTGTTTACAACCACATGAGCAGTAGCATGTTCATTTGGTTTGTTTACAACCCCATGAGCAGTAGCAAGTTCATTTGGTTTGTTTACAACCAAATGAGCAATAGCATTTCATGAGCAGCTCAGGACCAACAAAGTGATCAGTAGGTCAATCACTTGATCTTCAAAACCCATTCAATTGAACCAATACACAACCAAGACACGATAAACACTAGATGTGCGTGTGAAGTAAAAGACAATCTGAAGTTGAAAAAATAAAAATCATGCTTCTAATCAGAGGCACCAATTTAAAATCTAGCAATCTCCAGATACTGTAACAAAAGGATGACTATCTTTGACTCTCAGACAAACAAAATAAGATTGATGAAGTCGATGATTTAAGGAGTCTAGACATATAAATTCAGAAAACTTCATGAAAATAGAACACAGCTCACAAACACTGATACATGTCCTTTTCATTTCCTACCGTAAACCCTTGACGCCTGTCTGTTCTTCTTCTTCACACCAGATTTTGCCACCTTTAGGCTCCTGTTCACCGCACTCAATCTTGCAAGAGCGGCTTTCTTCAAATCTGGCCTGTAGTGGTTCTCAGCAACCTGCAACACATATATATATATAAATTTACATGAGAGAAATACAAATTATATATAAACAATTAAGTAGTTAAACACGCTTAAACATCCTCCATGTTTAAATTAAAAGACTACACAAACAATAAAAACTGAAATATAAATTTAATTGCCAATGAAGATGGTTTTGGTCAAAAGGCTACCTGGTTGATGACCGTCTTAGCCATGCGGTGGAATTCCTTTTTCAAAATGGATTTGTGGAATAAACTGGCAGGCTTGGCCTGTTTCTTGGTCTTGGTTGTTGCTAGCAAAACCGATTGGTCCTTTCCAGCTGGCTGAATGGTAACAGTCTTCTTATTGGCTAGTCCTATAAAATATAATACCAAAAGAAACAACTTTGTAAATTATTAATGGCAAGTTAAATGTGAAAAAAAGTGGTAACCGAAATAAGTATCGATCAAGCATTCAAAGATTCAAGATATACTAGCAAAGAAAACCAATGAAAACAACAAAATAAAACACACAAAAAAAATGAACCCAAACAGAGAAGAGTGAAAAATGCAAGAGCACACAGTAATACAGTTAAGGGTGTAAACAATCTGGGCTGCTCATGAGCCGCTAAAATTCAATTTGCTAAAAGCTCAAATCAATCTAAGCTTAAAAGAGCTCGCCCTAAGCCAATCTCCATAGATCAAAATCAAATAGGCTTATAAGCCTACACAATTCAATTATAATAAAAACCCATGAAAACAAATTTTATATATTAAATGTTTTATATGTAATTAAAATCAGAAGTATACAAAAAGATTAACAAGCAGAGCCACAGCTTGTAATACCTAGGGTACGTAGCAAAGCACTAACACACACTACCAAGCACAACCTTACTAACATTGGTGAAGTCCTTCAACAAAGAGCAATGAATATATCATTCAAATTGAATAGGGTAAAAAAAGCATGTAATAAACACATGTTTCAATATGGACAATACAGAATCAAAGTCTTTAGCAACAAACAATGAGAGAAAAAAAATCCATCATATAATAAACACATGTTTCAATCAGGCTCAGTCAAATATACAAAAACTATAGCAATAGAGAAAAAAAAAAATATCTATTGTGGCTCAATATCAAATAGTTGATCAATCAAACACAGTTCCTCAAGCCCGTAGATAAAATACTCACTGCAATTTGATATTTTGATGTTTAACAATCGCGATCTAAATACAGATGCTACCATAACTTTTAACAAATCAAGTAATCACAATCGTACGAAACATACGATCGAGAAATGAGGATTACCAGAGTGCTTGTAGGAGTTGAGATTGTAGAGGTTATTAGGCTCCTTGCTGAACTGAACACTCTGAGTTCCATTGCCGAATTCCTTCACGAGAAACGAATTGTTCTTCTTCACGATCTCCCAAATCAACTGCCCTGGTACGGTCGTCATTTCTCCTACTTAATCCTGAAGTAAAACACAATGTTTAGATGAAATCACACATCGAAACACATGACGTTTGAGATGAATTTAGAGCACTCACCGTCTAGGGTTCTGCTACGGCGGCGTTTTTGGTTGTGGGAGATACTGAAGGGAAAATAGAGCTGGTTTGATTTTATATGCACACATTGGTGTAGAAACCCTAGGCTGAATAAGACTTTCACTTATACCCCTTGTGTTTTAGGTATTCGAAATTATAGCCCCTGTCTGCAATTTTATTTTGGGCTGGGCTTGATCCTGGCATGAAAATGTCCGGTCCAGTTATTTTCTTTTGGAGGTAACGATATTACATATTTTGTGTTTTTTTAACCGCAATCTCTCGCATCCACCCACGTCCGATCAATGAATAATTTATAATCCCGATCATGCGGTTAAATCCATTGGCAAAATACCACTCACGCCCGCGAACATAAACGACGTAGGTGACCCGGCCCGCCCAACGTTACAGAGGAAATCCACTACCCAAAAATCTTACTGTTGTAAAACTTTTGGTCCACTAGAACCATATTGTATCAATTGAAACTTATACTTATGACCTACACTTTATAAAACCATAAGAGTCTCATCCCAAACCAATTGATATAAAGACTAATAGGCCGTGGTTTGTTTATTGACAAAATTTTTTAGAATGGGTATCGAAATTGGAAAATTTCTCTTGGAATTTAAAAGTTTTCTCATGTTTATTAAAACTCATTATCCTTTCATTTATTCATAAATGTTTAGCAATCCAAATGAAATGCTTAAAATTAACATTTTAATTCAACTTAACAATTTCCAATCAAACACCTTATTAATTTTAACAAAATTTCAATTTTATTTTCATCTCCATTTCCTTTACATTTTGCAAACCAAACAACCCCTCAATCTACTTCAATACCTACATTATATGCTCATTAGTTGTGCTTAATGGGTTGTGTTTGCGGCTTGATGGGTCCATCCTACCACAAACCTAAAATAACATGACCCGCACCCGAAAATAATGTCAGATATGTCTGCCTGAATACAACACAAAATTTACTGTATGACACGAACACGACCTGGTTGATCCAATTTTAAAATTTTATGTACTTTTTGCATATTAATACTTAAAAATCACTATTTTATAACAAAAATACAATGAGTATAAAGCAATTATATTTTAAATGTGAAATCTTCTATATATCACTATGTCACTTGTCTTGATTCATAGTATTTGGGGTCTCAAATTGTATCGTACAAAGCTTAATCGTTCATTTGCATTCACTTGGATACGTGTGAATGTTCATTTATGGTATCGGATAAAAATAAACATGAAAAATTAATAATTTATGAATTCATATTCCCTCGTTTGCTCAACTAAACATAATCCAATCAAGTTTCACACCTAACAAGTGTTATTATTATAGATACTTACCTAACAAGTGTTATTATTATAGATAAGTATAAAAAAAAACAAAGGATTTATATCATGAATACACTAATACATGCATATATGCACATTTATAATAAACATAGTTGAATAAAAAATAAATAACAAAATGAGCTCAGGTTGACATTTAAAATTATTGACAGGACAAGCACAAGCTCTAGACGTAATATTCGTAAGTAATCAAACACAAGATCTTTTATGTTAAACGACCATGAGTTAAATCATATATTTGCCTAGAATCATTTACGTGCGATTGGAGATTGATGTTTTGAAGATCATTCAGATGGATGAGTTTGAAGGGTTGTGACGTGCAACAGATGAATAAGCTCTAGGCATAAATTTTTAACTAGTTAAACTTAAGTAAATAGTTGTTTATATAACAACCATTTAGGGTTTAGGGTTATATAAATAGTTGTTTATTGTTTATATAAGTCAATGGGCCTACTTGTATAGATTGGGTCACAGTGAAATATCACTAAATGGGCTAATAATAAGACGGGCTATTCCACAAAATAAAAGCCCAGAAAAGTGAGGGTTTCTTCCTCCGTATTCGCCGTAAAATTTAGTTCTTCCGGCGGTCTTTCGTCGGCAACCACTACCACCATCTTCTTTCCCTAACTGCCAATCTGCAGAGGTATGAAGAACACAATACTCTCTCATTTTCTGTATATGCTCTTCATAAATCGATGCTTCACATGTTTTAGAGTTAATTTATACTTTAGGTATCATCAACGTATCAGGAATAATGTTAATCAGCTACCAGTTAATCGTTGCTGATAGTTTTCAATAAGTAAATTCATATGTTGAATATATTGCTTTCTATTCCAGAAATTTGTATCGGTGAAATCAAGTTTGGAAGCTTAATCAATGTCGTTATCGGATGAAGAAATCACGAAGCTTCATAGAGTACGGAAAACTTGTTTTGAGATGCTGAAAGACCGAGGTTATGAGGTTGAAGATTCAGAGATACAAATGAGTAGAAAGGAGTTCATTGATAAGTATAATGGGACCATTAGAAGGGAAGATCTTACTTTCCAAAAGTCCAAACCAGATAACACTGATCAGGTGAGGCTTTTGAATGTTGGCTCTTATTTTATATTTCAAGATCATGATTGTTTGTGTTTTCTATTTGGTATCCATGATCAGTCAGTTGTATGTTTACAGATTACTGCCTTTTTGTGTGATTGGATTTGTCATCACACAAATGTTAGTATGTGAACTTATATAGAGTACTTGAAGCTTAATGTTCTTATACCCTTGGTTTTAAGCCTGTGGTTTGACTTCTCTAAGCAAGCAAGAGACTTTTTTAGCATCAACAGACATCTTTTTGACGTTTTAAGCTGTTTTCAAGTCTACTATCACGCTGCTAATGATTTTTATTTTTTTTTATTTTTTTTTATTTTTTTGTGTTTTTTAAAATTCTTGTGAAACTTAATGCTTTTATGTACATATAATTTTCAGTATTTTTTATTATTGATAAACGCATCGCATGCGTAATGATGCGCAGCAGGATTTTGGACCAAACATATCGGAGCGCATCATGCAATTTAAAACCAAGATTATACCAATTTGTGGCATATTGAACTAGGTAGTTAAAGGCATTAGGCGCACTCAAGGTGTGAAGGGTGAGCCTGGGGAGTAGGCGCACGGTGCTTAAAAGGCAAGGCCTCTTTTTAATAAGGCACACGGTTAAAATAGACTATTGTTTAGGGGTCTTAGACATGTTTAGGCTGGTTTTAGACAGGTTTCACGCTGTTTTTAGATGTTTTAGACCTGTTTTAGATGTTTCATGTTTGTTTTGATCTGAATTTGACCCGAATTTATCTGGAATTGGTGGACACAACAGTATGGATGCGCCTGGCCTGGGCGCCTTGTGAGTGCCTTCGTCTACATAGATGTTGAGTTATGCATATTCAATGAAGATGAACACTTGAATAATTCTCATTAATACATTCAATTTTAGCTTTATTATAACATGGTAGCACTAGCATTGACAGTAAACTACATGATGTACGCTTTTGAGTTTTGAGTTCTTAGTTTTTTGGAATTATATACTGCTCAATCTAGTCATTCGACTGATGCATTTTGCAAATAAGCAAATATCCTTCGTGTATTTTGGTTTATATTTCGTTGTAGTATTATGTGTTGGTTGAAGTTATATGGTTGATTGGTAGTACTAATGGTTTTTCTATTTGGGAATCAGATCTTTGTTTTCTTTCCTGATGATCTGAAGATTGGTGTGAAGATAATCAAGAATTATGTAATCCGTATGGAAAATGAGAACGTACGAAGAGCAATTGTAGTGGTTCGGCATGGTTTGACTCCCAGTGCCAAGGCATGCCAGGCTGAGATAGCCGGAAGGTTTCTGCTGGAGGTGTTTCAGGTGACGTTTAATGATTTGCCTGTTAGTCATATGCATATCATATACAAATTGCAAAATGGGCAGTCTGGCTGGTTGGGTAATTTGTCAAAACAGTTTATATTTATGGTACTGTTAAAAAATAGGTTAGTCCCGTTTGACTTGTAAAGTTTTTTGTTTGAATTTCCATTAAGTTATTTCAAATTTTTCTTTCAAAATGAATAGCTTCTTTCTAAGCTAAATTTTTTAGGTTTTACCCATATGATCATTATAACTGATATTGACCTAATAAGTTCCCAATCTTTTTTAAAAATAAATCAGTTAATTTCAGCGGCATCCTCATAAGCTATTTTTCATGTTTTGTAAGACCCGTTATAACCGAAATTGATCTAATAATAAGTAAATGGTCTGCTTGACTGTTGACACAGGAAGCAGAGCTGCTAGTAAACATCAGATATCATGATCTTGTTCCTGAGCATCTCCCGCTTACAAATGTGGAAAAGAAAGCTTTACTGGATAAATACACCGTGAAAGAAGTACAGGTCAGTACTTATTTATGTTGATGTAACGTCTTTTAGCTCCACCACAGAGAATCAAGGCTTTCACTATCATGGTCAAAGTCAAAGTGTCAAACGCATTACTGGCAAATTTTAGATTAATATAAGAACTTGAAAGTTTCAGTTGGGTGTTCTATATAATTTGTGATGTTTTTGCAGCTACCTCGAATTTTGCATACAGATCCAATTGCCAGATATTATGGGTTAAGGCGCGGGCAAGTTGTTAAAATTTTGAGACCAATTGAGACGGGGACTAGTGAGAAAGACAAGGATGACTTTGACTCCAACCAAAGAGATCGTAAAGAAGAGATCTGCTATGTCACTTACAGAATAGTCGGCTGAACATGAATCATGGTTAGTTAAGCTGTGTCTTAAAAAAATTATTACAAGTACAGACGGCTTTTATTGTCGTACGACAATTTTCCTCCAATGAAGTTTATAGATTTGACTCACAAACATTATATGCGTAGACGTGGTAAATACATAGGTGGATCAAATGGGTAAAGTGTCCAAATGGGAAGTTTTTATATATGGAGGGTAAACCTCCCAAAGTCTTTTTAATCTATCTTGAATTAATTAATCGTTGACGTATTAAAGAAAAGTAATTAACTACATTGCAAAATAATGTGCTAATTTTTATATAAATCACGAATTTAAATGTTTTCTGAGCTTTTTGATACATGTTGATTGTCTGACTTATTTGACCCTTTAGAGCACTCACAGTGGATTTTTTATCAATATCCATATAATTGCATTAAAAAACACTTTTTTTCTCTCTTATTTTCAATTAAATAATACTTTTTATATCTTTATCATTACTTTTTTCTCTTTCATCCACTCACAATCACTTTCAAAAATATTAAAAAATTTATAAATATTGAACAGTATTTCCCCAAATATACCGATAAACAATAACATTTTCACTTTTGACATATTTCACTTTTAGTATACCACTCTACCCTTTGAATTTTGCCTGCTTGACCTTTTAGCCCTTTTGACACATTTCACTTTTTATCTACCTCTTGAATTTTGCCATTTTGACCCGTTCCAAGTAGGTGATCTGAGCCTTTGTAGAGTTTGTACCCCACGTTCAGGATGGACTAGGGGTGTGCAACACTCACGACAAAACCATACCGTACTGAACCTGAACCAGAGGCTACATTCGGTCATTGGTTTGGTTTTGGTTATTGCAAAATTCTCAATTGTTGGTTTGGTGTTTGGCGGTCCAAAACCAGTGTTCGGTTGTGAACGACCGACCCATTTGGGTCGAGGTCACATTCAGCGTCGGGGTGTCTTTGACAATATAATCGATGGTTCGAGTGCTAGGTGGTAGCAATGTACAGTTGACATAATAATAAGGTAGGAAAATGACAAGAGGTAGAAATGGATTTGAACATATAAAATGACGGTAGCCTAACCATGTGGGTTGATGGCATATAGGAGGCCTACATACCCATACTGTGGTCCATCCATCCTATCCCTCATGGGTTGTGGGCCTTTATTTATGACCGAAATTTACGAAAACTAAAAATTATGACTTACATAACATCATCACTCTCATGCTCCCAACATCATTCCTTCATTTACTCCACTTTTGATGGGCCAATCCATTAAATACAATACAATAAAAGTGTGATGTAATTATACAAAACATGTACATTTGTGGTCGAAGTTTAAAAGGTAGCATTTTTGAGTTGCATGATTTCCGAGGTATAACATAGAATTTCTTTTAAATTGTTTTGAGATGATTAAAATACTCACTATAATTTATAGGTTATTAGGTTTTAATAATTTCAACTTTCATTTATTGGTCGGGATTATTTCTAACTTAAGAAATGTTTTCGGATACTTCCAACTTGGATCTTATTTTTCTTCAATTATCCCTTACTTAGAGTTAACCTCTGTTAGTTTTTTTTTGTTGCTAAAATAGGGTTAAAATTCAACTTTGCTGCCGCCCATCCTCTATCAGGTTTTTCTTCATTGTCTAGTATCCATCGTCATATCTATGAAATCTAACTTCAAACGAGTCAAGTGGTTTAGATTAGAAGGTGGAGATTGCTGGTTTTAAGGTGCAAAATTTTAAATTGACCAAATTGATGATATATTCAACTTTCTGTTTATTATTTTGGTCGTATAGGCAGTCCACGTCATCAAAAATATAAAAAGGTTAACTTTCAGTTAGTAATAAATTGTTAAAGGAAAATAAGCTTAAAGTTAGGAGTATTTATAAATATTTAATGAGTTGGAATTAATCCCGAACAATAAATAAAAGTTGAAATTATTAAAATCTATTTACCCATAATTTAATAACAAAACAAATATTATCAAAGTTTCAACCCTCCCCCTCCCCTCGCTTTGCAGTCTGACAATTCTCCGACGCTACCCCCCACCATCATCATCTGCCTTTCGTGTTACTCTGCATCTTAGGTAATCTCATATTAGTTATCCTTTGACGACTTTGTTCTTCGAGCCCTCTTCGCGTAGACAAAATTTTATTGTATCTTGAATTCTAAAGAGAAATCATAGATTGCTCTTTTTCTTTTTTGGGATCTGATAGATTTTTGGCTCAAAATGGAAGTGGGTTTGGTGGTTTTAGAAATGGGATTTATGGAATTTGTTGTTTCCATACCTTCTCATTTGTCAATGGACCTTCCTATTTGTCTCTCGTGAACCTTCCCATTTGTCTCATGATCATCTTCCTCCTTCCTTGATTTGAGTTTTACCTGATTTAACTTCCTTCTAAAATCCCAAATTCATTGACACTATTTGTAATGAAATTGGTTAAACATGCTCGCATGGAGAATTGGAGATGTTCAATGATATTTTTGTTTGGTGAAATGATCAGCGTCTGACTTGGTTTTGTATATGGTGGAATCAGTCGAAGATGCTGAAGCAACGGGCAGAAAGAAAGTGGCGGGGGAAGGGAGTGGGGTATTCTGTATTTATTTATTTATTTTAAACAAGGATGTTTTTATCGTTTTGCACAAATTTAATTGAAAAACTAATAAAAGTTGAGGTTAGAATCTGAACTTGTAACAAGATGAAAACCATCTAACCTAAAATGTAACTACGTAACTTTGTATATTTAGATCTTAAATATAAGACTATGGTATATAAGCAAGTTATTAGGTTTTTTCAATACTCGTATATTTGAGTAAGAATATCATAAAAAACGATTACGACATAATTTCTTGTTTTACATGAAAAAATCTTCTAATCCTATTTTAATATATTATTAAAGTTTTTAAAATAGTTCAAAAATACAAGAAAAAATCTTTAAATGTTATTGATATATTTAAGTTCCCGAACATATCTAAAATATGTAGTTGATATATTTAAGTTCTGAACTTGTATAATATGTCCTTTTAGAAAGAATAAAATAATAACATGTTATCTTTTAAACAAGTCAAAAACTCAAAATTGTATCAAGTAGCATACAATAACTTTTTTAAAAAGAACATTATACCATCCTATTTTTACTCGATTATAACTTATAAGTTACCAAGTCATTATTTTAATAGTTGTCACAACTTTATATTAATAACTTAGAAACTTTTAGGTATATTTTATGTTACACAATACTTTTCCTCTAAACAATGAAAATTTTTCAAGCATCCATTTTTTTTCACATCACTTGAGATGTTCGGCAATTTACAAATTTGACCTACTTAAGGAAAATATATTAGTTGCACGAAAATGGTATATACATAAAAAAAAAAATCACATATTAACTCGGCTTTTGAAAACCTTTATAAAGATACCAATCAAAAGTAAAGTAGATACACGAAACAACTTTACGTATTTCATGCTTATAAAAATAGAACTTATTTGACAAATTATTATTGTATAAACTTACCAAAAAGATAATCTATCTTAATTTCTTATAACTTAACAGAAAACAACACACAACCCTTTCCAACATAAATTATATTTTTACCAATATCCGGATATAACAAAAATAGAGAGATTAGAAGAAAACAATACTCCGGATATAACTGACAACGTGAGTCCAAGTTTCGAAGCTGCACTGCCTACGTAGATTTTGTTCATACTTATTTTAAAAGAGTAGATGCGTGACTCTATTTCGGATTATAGCTGTCATTATAAAAGAACATACCATAGTCGCACTCTCAACTCCTTTAAAAGCATTCATAATAGGTTTTTTATATTTATATGAGTGTTTTTTTTATATTTTAAAAAATAGTTGTAAATGGTAGTGAGTAGAGTAGAGAAAAAAGTTACTGTTCATTTTGTATATTTGAGTAATCACTGTTCAACCCTTATAAATTTTTTAATATTTTTTAAAGTGGTTGTAAGTAGAAGAGAGAAAAAAATTAATGATAAAAGTATAAAAAAAATATTATTTAACTGAGAAGGAGAGAGAAATAGTAGTGTTTTTTAGTGTAATTATAAGGATAAGAATATGAAAGCTGATGTGAATGCTCTAAGAGTAAAACATACCATTAAAATAAACCTATGGTTCAACCCTAAGATTTTCACTTAAAGTAAACTTTAACTCAAGACCCCGTTATTTAAAAATATGTGAATAGAATTTTTATATTATATGAAATGATTTTAAGTGGTTATAAGTGAAGAAGAGAGAAATATTTATGTTTAATCTGTAAATTTAATAAAATACCGTTCAACCTTTATAATTTTTAAATATTTTTAAAAATGATTATAAGTGAAATAAAGAGAAAAGATAATGATAAATATAAAAAAAATATTATTTAGTTGAAAATATGAGAGAAAAAATAGTGATTTATCTTTCTACCCTAATAAAAAAGTATTTTTTTGGGACAAGTGTAATCACCACATTCGTTTTTATCAAAATTTTCCCACTTCTCTGTAATATTAAATATTTACATTACTTACTAATAATATTATTTAATTTTTTTGGATCTAAATCAGTTTTATAAGTAAATTAAAAAATAATTCTTTTTATTAGTATTATTTCTAAAGAAATAAATTTTATAAAATAAGAAATTTTTCAAAAGCATCAAAAAATTTTAAATATATTTTGTATAACGATATGTTTTGAAACAAAATGTCTAATTTATTTTTTGGAAAAAACAAATAAAAGTTTTAAAATAAAAGTTTAAAAAGTTAATATAATTATTTTATTACTTATAGTCTTTACCACATCTTATATTAAAATATAGTTTTATAATTAATAAATATTTGTTCTATAACATATTTTATTTGATCAATACGTTTAATACAAGAGTTTAATAAACTAATAGTGTAAATATATGAATAAAAATAAGAAATTAGTTGTGAATCCTCCAAGAATTATAAGTTTGTTCATACTTAAATTCAAAATATGAACCCCAAGGGACTCCGATCATAAAACTATGTACTCTCTGATTAAATGACCGTGACTTTTATTTTAACCCGTACAAATAATAAGTTTTGTACTCTTTCATCAAATGAATGATATTTTTTAGCGCAATACATATAATAATACAATTATGATGATTTCAAGAGCTTGCGAGTTTAGAGTTTTAGAGCAGAAAGTTTGTTCATCGGTTAGAAAAAAAAAGATATATAACAATAACATGTTGCATTGTAGAGTAGATGTAGCACTAAAAAAGTATATGTTTAATTTGTTAAATCTTTAATTAACGTACATTCTAGTTCTAGATTATCAACAAATTTATATCTCCTAACTAATCTATCAACACCCAAAAATTGTTCATATTGCAGATCCAATCTAGATACAAACTTACAGCATAAGCATTCATACTCATATTCATATTGATCATCTTCATCATCAAAATCGACAATTTAACGTCAAATCTCACAGGCATATATTACATCAACGGTGTTAAAACTTAAACGACGATCGATGATTGATTAATCGATCAGATTTCATATAATCTACTACAGTATCGCTATAATTTAGAACCTTAATTAACCTAAAACCAGAGATTAACGGAAGCTCGAACCTGGTGTAAAGATCGAAAGATCAGGCCATCGATTCTCTCCAACGTCGGTTTGATCGTTGGCATCATTCACCCTCAACAAATTGCTCCGAAAATCATCACCAATCGGATTACGAATCAACACATCGTCATCAGATTTACTCACCAGATTGAAATTCAAACCCTCCATCAACAAATTACCAAACGGCCCCATCGGATAACCACCACCACCGCCGCCGCCCGATTGGAAAACAACAGATCGCTCCGCCTCCGGTTCCGATTTCGGTGGCGGTGTTGGCTCCGGCGGTGGTGGTGGCGGTGGTGCGGTGGCGGTTGAGGCGCGTTTGGTTGAATTTGAAGGGCGTTTGGTGATTTTGCGTGTTCCGCCACCGATGGGAATGTTGCGGAGAGTGCCGCCTTTGGTCCAGTACCTACGGCAGTTTTTGCAGAAATGGCGAGGCTGTGAGAGGTTGTAGTTGTTGTAGTAGCAGAATTTGGTGTTGCTGGAGTCGCATCTAGGGCATTTGAGGTGCTCGTGCTCTGGAAACTTGGGGTTTATGTCCATCGGAGAGGGAAAGGGTGAGGAGTTTTGATGCATTAGCTAGAGGGTGATTTGAATGATGTGAAGTCCGTTAGGGTTTGAGTTGAGATGAAGAAGATGATGAAGATGATGATGATGAAGATGAAAGTGGAGGATATGATGAAGAAGGAAGATATTTGCAGATGGAAGTCCGCGTGAAAACGACGAGCTCCACACGACACCACTCGCTTTGTACAGTAATGAGTAGAAGTCGCTTTCCGAATGGAATTTTGGTGGGGATTTCTTCTACTCTCTTATAAAATAAGCGTGTTAAGGGTACTACAAAAATATTTTTACTAATGTTATTTATAAAAAAATAATTATTCATAAAATTAGAAAACGTTTAGAACATCAAACATTTTAAATAATACAAAATATTTTATATTTGGTGTTTTAAAAAGTAAAATTTTTTTAAACAAAAAATAATTATTGAGAGTTATAAGAAAAAAGTTTTAATTATGACATTTTATAGAGATTCAAAAAAGAATCGACCTGATCCAAATCATAATCTATATGGGATTTCCAAAAATATTAATTGAAAGTCGACCCCGAGGAATCGAATAATTACAGATGAATTTACAAAAAGAATTTAATTCTGTACCCGAAAAAAAATAAGGGAAACCCCTTCGAAATTCAATTATGCTCTCTGTCCCTTCTTTCACAGAAAATGGAGAGTCGAATTGATGTACTTATTGGATCCGTCGGGACTGACGGGGCTCGAACCCGCAACGTCCGCCTTGACAGGGCGATTTAATAACTATTTTTGTAGCTCCAGAATGTTTCAGTTTATGCTCCTACCTATTATCTAGATATACCAAGAAAGATGTACGGTCTAATGAGGCTACTATGAAATATTTCCTCATAACAGAGGATTGTGTCGGTTGTAAGAGATGTGAATCCGCCTGCCCAACAGATTTCTTGAGTGTTCGAGTTTATTTATGGCATGAAACAACCCGCAGCATGGGTATAACTTATTAATACATTACAGAAACCCCTACTTGAGTCCATTTTTTTTTTTACCGCCAAAACCTGTGCTCAAAAATATCTTATTTTTGGGCACAGGTTTTTCTGGTCCAAGTGTATCTTGTCTTTACCACGAACAAATTTCCTTGGTTAACAATAATTGTAGTTTTACCAATATTTGCAGGTTCCTTAATTTTCTTTCTTCCCCCTCTGGCTACTAAGATGTTTCAGTTCGCCAGGTTGTCTCTTGCCTGCCCATGGATTCAGCAGCAGTTTGAAAGGTTAACCTATTCGGGAATCTCCGGATCTATGCTTATTTTCAACTCCCCGAAGCATTTCGTCGCTTACTACGCCCTTCCTCGTCTCTGGGTGCCTAGGTATCCACTGTAAGCCTTTTTTTTATAAAGGAAATCAACTTCGATTCTTGAATAATCCACATCACTTCTGCTTCTATTGTAACAAAAGATTCCCCTTTTTTATAAAATAGATCGTGATCTGATCAATTGCTTTTTGGGTCGTCTCAGACATTAGGATTGGTGTTTATCCCCAAAATTTTTAGAGACCTTTTATAAACACACAAAGGATTTACTTGTTACTAATACAGCCCAGTCTCTGTTCTTCATTGGCATTAAAAATCGCGGGTGCAGGTTTCTTTTTTTGAACAAATAATATTTCTTTTTTTCTTCGACCTTTGTATTGTAAAAAACAGATAAAAAAATGATATGATTCAACCTCAGACCCATTTGAATGTAGCAGATAACAGCATAAATTTTTTTATTCTATTTAATATTTTTTTATTCAACCCGTATAATACACGGGTTTACTAAAGCTAGTCAATTAATAATGACGTGTTATATTTTAATAATCTTAATTTTTATTTTTTAGCGAGATTAATTTCAATTCAGAAAATATTTACAGATATTGTTAACTTTGTATTTTAACATCCTCCTACTTGTATAATTTTTTGGTTTTTACATCCACATCAACAGTTATTTAATAATGAATATTTTAAGATCAAACTTGTTCGATGATGAAAAGCAAATTTGTGAAATACTTGCGGGTTAAATCTACCATCTTAGATTCAAATGTGGGTATTTTAGAATAAGATCCACGATGCAAAGCAGTGACGAACCCAAAAAAGTTTCATAAGGGGCAAAAGTGGAGCGATTATATGACTTTAGGGAGTGCTTGGGATTTTCATATAAACATAACACTAAAAGAATTTACTAGGGGCTGGTGCCCCCCATCTTTGTACCTAGATCCGTCCATGACGCAAAAGATGAAATTTAGGAATTTCAAACACAATGGATATGAGAGGGGTATTAGTAATTCGTAATATTCAGTTCAGATAGGCCATTTTGAATTCGGATATTTAATACTGGGAGTCGTAGTTTGGCAAGAAGTCTTCCATACGATACTCAATACCATTCAATTTACGAGATACACGTTTACACTCTTATGTGGTTAAATAATTACTCATGAAATGCTCATCACCCAAAATCTGATCTTAAACTCAATTCAAAAACCAACTTCAGATGTAAAATATTCAGGTATACTTTTAAGAAGTTTATAAATTTAATACTTTCATGTTTAACACATTCAACGTACTATATATTACATATTTTTAGATTACGTAATCGAGAAATATATTTAAATTTTGATACAGGGTAAACAGATTCAGATAATCAAGCAGGTCTCACCTAATTTCATATAGATGCTCACTAAATTTTTCAAAACTAATCTTATACTCAGTCTAACACTTAAGCACTCGTCTCATTGCATGCTTAAAACATTTATTTTTCCGGCTAAGTTTGCATTCATTTGCAATCAAAAATTAAAATATTATATTTATCAAAATATCTGATCAATTCATTCAGCAAAGTCAATAAACTCTACGCTTTTTATAAGTTTCAATGAAAATCCATCAATTTGAATAAAAAATTTCGAGGCACAAGATACAAAAATGACATCGGCTATGATATTTTCTTGGCACTAGTGGATCTAGAAATTTACGCTGTTAGTTTGTTAAAATTCATGACAAGCGTCGTGCGAGACCTCATCATTTTAAGGTTATGACTTATGCTGCCTAGAATATAACAAGATGAATAATTGTAAACAAATCCAAAATTGAGATATGAAACACTTTCTAAAAATATCTTTCAAGATTTTGTTGGGTTTGTGCCAAAATTTCGACATTATTTTTGTTAGAGTGGTGACGTATATGATTATTGTTGATTAAATGTCTTTTTTATATATTTATATGTAACAAAAACTTATCATTATTTAAAAAGCTAGGGTTTAGGTCTTAAAGAAACCTTAAGTTAGCGTTTGCTATGCAAAAATGAGAGTCGGAATAGAATAAATCATTGGGTGTGAATGAAAAAAAAAATTAGTTGGTTGGTAAAAAGAATAAAATGTATCATTACAAAGGTAATATTTTTCCCTCTAAACATACCAAATTCATTTCATTCACCGGCCACCACCACCGAGAACCACCATGGCCACCACCACCACCCCCACCCACCCCCACCAACAACAACCAAGACCGCCACCACCCACCACCACCATCAACAACCAATACCGCCACCACCCACCACCATCGGCCGCCACCACTGCCACCACCGGCGGTCATCACCATCGTAACCATTTTTATATTACTTTCTTTATTCCTTTCCTTATTCCTTTCCTATATAACAAACAACATAACATAATAATTCATTTTATTTCCACAGCTAATCAAAACAGAATAATAGAATATAATGATTCATTTCACTCATTGTGTGGCATTCTCTTCGGCGTGGATCGTGGGTGGGTAGACGTTTGCTGATCGGCTAGCGTTTTCGGGACACACCTGAGTGTTGACGGACGTTCGATTACAGGCTTGTTCAAACCTTGTATAAAAATCAACTAACGGATCGAATTCAATGACAGGTAGGCAGGATGTAAACGAAAGTCGTGTACGTGTTCGTGGTCGTTCATTAAGGAAATGAAGTTGTTTATGAAATGTTCACGAACACTTAACGAATAAGATTTCTTGTTTCGTGTTCATTAACTAAGGAAACAGACTATTCGTTAACTGTTCTTGAACACTTATCGAACATAAATAAACCTAAACAAAAACAAACGAACACAAAAAAATGTTTATGAACATAAACAAAAGTTTGTCAAACTTTAACTCAAACTTAACATAATGGTTGGGTAGACGTTTGCTAATCGGCTAGCTTTTTCGGGACACACTTGAGTGTTGACGGACGTTCGATTACAGGCTCGTTCAAACCTTGTATAAAAATCAACTAACGGATCGAATTCAATGACAGGTAGGCAGGATGTAAACGAAAGCCGTGTACATGTTCGTGGTCGTTCATTAAGGAAATGAAGTTGTTTATGAAATGTTCACGAACACTTAACGAATAAGATTTCTTGTTTCGTGTTCATTAACTAAAGAAATAGACGATTCGTTAACTGTTCTTGAACACTTATCGAACGTAAATAAACCTAAACAAAAACAAACTAACACAAAAAAATGTTTATGAACATAAGCAAAAGTTTGTCAAACTTTAACACAAACTTAACATAATGGTTGGGTAGACATTTGCTGATCGGCTAGCATTTTCGGGACACACTTGAGTGTTGATGGACTTTCGATTACAGGCTCGTTCAAACCTTGTATAAAAATCAACTAACGGATCGAATTCAATGACAGGTAGGCACAATGTAAACGAAAGCCGTGTACATGTTCGTGGTCGTTCATTAAGGAAATGAAGTTGTTTATGAAATGTTCACGAACACTTAACGAATAAGATTTCTTGTTTCGTGTTCATTAACTAAGGAAATAGACTATTCGTTAATTGTTCTTGAACACTTATCGAACGTAAATAAACCTAAACAAAAACAAACGAACACAAAAAAATGTTTATGAACATAAAGAAAAGTTTGTCAAACTTTAACACAAACTTAACATAATGGTTCAAATATACTTGACATGATTATCGTAAATATAATCAATACAAAAATTAAGACGTTTTGTTAAGGTTTAACATAAGCCGAAGTTAAAATGATCAAATGAAGGATGTTGACAGAGACATATAACATAACTAGGATTTCTTATTTTTCAAAATTAAAACCAGTAAAATAAAAATACAAAATTTTTAAATGAACAAAAACAAATAAACATAAACGAACACCTTATCAAACGTTAACGAACATAAATGAACAAGCACGCACTTTATTCATGTTCGTTCATATAACTTAACGAACAAAAATTTCTTGTTCGTGTTTGTTTATTTGTTAAACGAACAAAAATAAATAAACTTTCCGCCGAACAGTTCACGAACTATTCGTTGAATCTTCGGTTTATATACAACCTTAGTGACAGGGTGATAGTGCATGTTTGGCAAACTAACTTTTTAACCTAGTTTTAACTTATTAACTTTTCAAAAAATAATAAGTCAATAAGTATGTTTGGGTAAGAAGTTAATAAGTTGATGTTGAAAAGTAGATTTTGAAAAGTTAAAAACTATAACTTTTCAAAAATAACTTTAAGCGATCCCAAACACCCCATAATCAACCTTTGAATCTATAGCTTGCAAAATATAATTTCAAAGACAAAAAGAAAGAAGTGTGGTCGTGGTTTGAATTTTGTATAAAAACTGGCAATTTATAAATAAAAAATGAGAAAAAAATTAATGTCCGGTAGCTCTTTTGCATCCTCAACGTCTCTTTCGTCCCCTAGGCATCCCTTCACTTCTACCAGTGTGGAGACATATCGCACCTGCAAATCCCCGTAAACACCGTCTAACTATATAACATTTTCATTAAACCCAGCCATCCTTCATATTTTTTCTAAACTCTTCGTTATAAAAACACCTCCAATATATCCTCATACTCTATATGTTTTATATAGCACGTATAATATTAAAAAACAATCTTTGACATTTTCTAAGGTACGAGGTGTCAAATCATGTGTTGTTGGTTGAACGTATATGTGACATTTATACTCCACGTATAAGTCATTTAGTTTTTTTCTCAAAACAACCAACATATTAAATCACCTTGACACATACACGTGACGTATGGTCTTGTATGTGTCGTATAGGTGACTGTCATACAGCACGTACGTCACGTATAGCTTTTCTTAACAACTGATGTGATCATGTCAGTTTGTCGTCTGAAAACATCATTCGTAACATATAAACTATAAACATCATCTACGACTGATTTGACTTGAAATATTATGTATTAATTACAAACACCTATACCATAAATATGATATTATACGTGACGTATAGAGGGTGTCTATTTATATAATCGGGGGTCTTGATACAAGAACCTAAATGTTTATGATTCATTTTATTGTAAATTAAAAAAATTTCAAGAGAGGTGGTATTATTATCCTGTTAAAGCTAAGCCGCCAAAGCAAGGAGCCGACAACCGTCAGCCGCCGAAGGAGCTTATACATTGCGTCCAAACAAAGCGTTATATTAATATATATTAATTTTATAATTGGCCATATGTCGGTCACAGGTAACGTAAAGATGAAGTCAAAGCAATTACGTGGCAGATCCCCAAGGGTTTACTATCTGACAAATACACCACAACTCCTTTTCATAATTTCACACTTGTAGTTGGACTTTTGGACCACTTTCATTATCAACTCTTACACCACCACTTGGAGTCACCCCAAATTTATATTAGAAGTATTCTAAAGTCCATTTGATCCTAATTTATCATTTTATTTTTACTTAATTGTTATTTTTATTTTTGAGTTTAGTCTGTTTCGTTATTTTTATTTTAAAAATTAAGCTTTTCTAATGGTCCTTAATTGTTTAAAATGTTATTATTTTTATTAATTTAGTTAGGTGCTGTTTGATTTACTTCTAACTGGGTCAAAATGTCTGACCCACTGACCCGGTCAGACATTTTGGCCGGTTAGCGTGTTTGATTTGCACTCTTTCACGTCTGACCCGGTCCGACACCATTTACCCATGCCTATTTTTCCACTTACCCGGTCAGTTTTGGAACAACCTCTTACCCGGTCACCATCTTCTGACCGGGTAAGATATATCAAACAGCCCCTTAATTGTGTTTGTAGAGTTCAAAGCATTTAAGTTATTATACAAATCATTTAATTTAGGTTTTGTTTGTATAATGACCTTAAATTTTTTAATAAACATAATTACCTAAACTAATAAAAATAGATAGAAATGATAACTTTTTGAAAAGGTAGAGACTCAGAAGGGATAAAAAAAACTTTTTTAAATGGAAATATCAAAACTTACCAAAAGTCAGAGATGAAAAAATGGTATTCTTTATTTTTACCCTAAAATTTTCAAAGTTAATATTGTTGTTGAACAGGTTTGAAGTGGGTTCATGAGCCCGACAACCAACCCAATAGGTCTATCCAATCGTAAAAATCATTCGGTGTTAACATAGTGAAGCTTGAGTTTAGGGTCGAGCCCAACCTAAAACAGATTAAGATAAATTAATTGGTTTGTAAAATTAAAAGTAGGTTACGTAGGTATGCGAGTTGTCATATAAAAGTTGTTTTTATAATTTCACTCCCCGATTTGTTCATTTATTTATGTACTACTTATTTATTACCAAAAAAAAAAAGCTGGTATTTAGTATCAATACAGATCAACAATGCATGGGAAAGGGCTGTGGAAATGATGAGGAAATACCTACGTTTGTTTGTGAATAATAGAATTTCAAGAACAAAATTTCTTTTAGTGTAAAAAGAGGAAAACAAGACGATGGTAGGGTGGTGGTGTGGATCAGGCAATAACAAAAATGGGTGGTCAATGGTCGTTAAACAACGGTAAGGTTACACATAGACAAGTTATGAATAACGTAAGATTACACATTTAGACCTGTTGACTTAAGTTATGTTTTAATATATACTACAAGGATTCAATAAAGATATTAAATTAACACTTACTAATAATATTTTTTTCAAACTTTCTATCATTAAAAAACTTTTGTTTTAAAAAAATGTTTTTTAAAGAATGTATTTTTTTAAGTTCTTTGTTTAAAAAACTTAATATTTCTTAAACTTTTGTTCTAAAAAAATTACATTCTTTAATGAGAAAAATGTGTTTTTAAATTATCAAAAAATCTATTTTATAATTTTAAAAAGTATATAAATTATATCATTAACATTTAATATCATTAACGGTTGATTTGCTTAGATAGCGACATGTGACAAAAAGGTGTAACAATACAACATGTAACAACTTATTTTATTTTATTAGATAAGATGAATAAAAACTTATTTCTAGAAGTTTTGATTATAAGACGCCTAGAAGGCAAGAGGCCTTAACAAGTCATAATAGAGTAATGGTAGTTAAAGAAAGGATAGAAGAAGGTGAGATTCTAATATTTTTAGTTTTTTTTTAATATGTTTTCTGACTAATGTGTATATAAGTAATGTTTACAATAAATATTGTGTTACGTGTTTTTTAAACATATAACTATTGGTTTGTTGGCATAACTTTGTTTAAAGTTTTAATGAAAATTATTTGCTAAAGGTATGATTCGAGTTTTAGAAAACCATTGTCATAGAAGTTGCCTTGCAATAGAGTAGGCGTCCTCGTTTGTAATGTTGATTGTTGGCCTTGTAGGAGCAAATCATTGTAGAGAATCTTCGGGCAGCCTCGTGGTGATAAAGAGGCCTTTTAACACTCTTATGGATGTTGAATGTTGATTAGCCATGGAGGAACTTCACATAAAAACATTCACAGTGGATTTTTTATTTTTATCCATATAATTACATTAAAAATCACTATAATTTCTCTCTTCTTTTCAATCAAATAATACTTTTTATACCCTTATCATTACTTTTTTCTCTCTTCTTCACTCACAACCACTCTCAAAAATATTAAAAAATTTATAAGGATTGAACAGTAATTCTTCAAATATACCAATCAACAATAACATTTTCTCTCTCCTTCACTCACAACCACTCAAAACCATTCCATATAATATACCAAACACACTCACATAAATTTAAGGATTCCACTGTTAATGCTCTAACATCATGTGCGAGCGGTGTAGTTACTAATTTTGTCGTAATAATGAAAAATGATTTTACGAGATAACATGAATTTTATGAATGGTAAACTTAACCTTCAAGCTAACTTGTTTAACATGTATTTGAGGATAATAAGAAAACAAGTTGAAGAGCATTGGACAACTATTTGGACAAAAGACCAGTGCTGACGTTTTTTTAGGTTATATTTTTTTACTTTCAAAAACATTTTGGGTCTATGAGTGCATTTATTGTAATGATACTTAAGTTTCTAATACGTAGATTGTGTAAATCCAGTATGCATTGTACACCAAGAAACCAGGGTGTGATATTCTGATGCCCATCATGGCACTTCATTAAAGGGTTGTTTGGTAGTCTGTTAATGATCATTAAAAGACTACCTTTTAATGGTTTATAACCTTTTAATGATTAAAAAATAACTCTAATGCTGAATGGTTTATAAGTACCATTAAGATTTAACCTCTTAACTATTCAACATTAGGGTTACCTATTAACCATTAAAAAATAGCATCTTAATGATTATTAAAAGACTACCAAACAGCCGCTAAGACTTCTAGATCGATCCCCAACCTTAAGAAACATAAAACAGAACTAGGAAGTACACAAACATGGATCAAAGTGATACAAAGTTGTGCACAAGATATCCCATGGTTTACACTAACTAGACATCTGCGATTATTCTAACATGCCGTGCAAGATGTTTAGCACCTTTAATAATACAGTAGAATTGTAGTATAGAAATGTGAGCACCGGTAAAGTTCAATAATGTTTTTAAAGTAACCATGAGAATCTATTATTAAAAAACTCATAAGACCCTATCAATACCTTACTACCTAATAGGATAAGATAAAACACACCTTACATTGAGCAGTGAGCCAGAGGGTTAAATGCAAAAAACCAGGGCAAGCTGGATTCAAAACTGAGACCTCTGCAATGGGTGTCAAGAACTTATCACTATGACATCCGTTGGATGTTAGTTGTGAATATGTTCGCATTATCATTTCCACCAAAGCTGTGACCAAGACTCGTGGTGTTACTCTAAGATGACCAAACTATTCTGGATGAAACAAGAGAAATATGTCAACCCAACTTCAGTTCGTTGAACAAAGACGTATAAAGATAGCAGTAACAGAATTGACTCATTATGAAATAATTTTATTAGTACATTAAGATTACCTGAAACGCTTTTAGGATGAAACATTTATGCATACATATGATCTCAAAAAGACAAAGAGTACTCACCAGTTTTAGGACATCAAGAGCGACTGAGGCAACAGTATGAGGTTATGCTTCTCCATAAATGCCGGATCACCATGACCCATAGGTCAACCAGGAAAAACTGTAAGGAAAAAATTTACATTTGAATAGTGATGTACAACATGTTTTTGGCTCTTAAGACTTGGTTGGTTAAGTTAGAGATAAAAACAAGTATCATTGCAATGTTTAGGCCGAATCACTTTTATTGCAAGTCGATAGTATCTTATTCAACACTAAACATAAAATATAAAAGGACTTAAGGAGCATCTAGTCTTTCGTCTGTAAAAGAATTCAGCCAAAGAACAAAAAGCATGAATTGAATAAGAGCTTTAGTAGAATTTCCTTAAACATGGTCATACTAAGGGGCTGTTTGATTACACTGACTCAGTAAGATTTGACTGAGTCAGAAGCTGACCCAGTTAGAAGTTCTGACTGAGTCTGCATCTGACTGAAACTTGGCTGTTTGATTCAGTATCTGACTAGAACCAAATCGATTCAGTATTTACGTAACATTATTTACTTTGACTATATAAATTCTCCACCCAAAAATTATACAGTTTTTTTCCCACTTTCATCACAACATTTGCTTCATCTTCTTCCGTCTCTCTCGCTCTCTCTCTAAAACTTCACAGATCTTTCAAACATAACAGAGGTAATATCTCCCCCAACACTCACCACTATCATCATCTTCATCATCACCACCATCAATGGAGCTCTGGTTCATCACCGTCGTCTCCATCCGCATCGCCACCGTCCTCCACCACCTCCTCCGCCATCGCCACTCCCTCATCATCACCGCAACACGCCGCCACCCTCCTCCTCCTCACCACTCCCTCATCTCGAACCCACCCCTCATCACCCTCACCATCACCAACCGCCGTTACCCCTCCCACCCACCCACCCACCCACCCACCCACCTCCGCCCTCTCACCGTCACCGCCGCCAAATCCAGCCTCAAAATCACCGGCCGCAGGGGTGGAGGAGAAGCCAGTCAGCTCGAATGCAGGGGTGTTGGCCGGGTCAACATTATGAAATTTCAGGTCCGGGTCAGATGTTTTGACCAGGTCAGCTCGAGTTTTACGCACATCAAACAGGCTGACCGGCTGACCGAGTCGGCCAGTCAGCCGGGTCAGCCGAAATCAAACACCCCCTAAGACTTATTTCATACCGAGAAACAACAAATACGACCACAAACTGATAAACCAATGCATGGCCGCATTGGTAACACGTACACTTCTTTCTAGTTTCTAAGTTAATAACAGATTTTGGGTTGTATAACATTGATTAAAAAATGGAGCTAAAAACGGAAATTAATCGGTGTAACTTGCTTCTTTATTAACTAGTATAGTAGTATGTATTCAAAATTAGAAGTGTTGTCATTTGTAATTGTGAGATGGACTATAGAGATGGACCTTACCTGCCAGTTTGGAAATTCTTGTGCTAAACTCCGAACAAAGGTTCCTAAATATACACAGTGAAACAAGTATGTTTAATAAGCATCATCAATGGTAAAACTACTAAATCATAACTTAAAAAGAAAAGGAAAGAGAGACAAAAACATAAAAAGAGAAACAGAAGACAGGAATATAGATGTAGGTCTATGATTGATGATTCCATCAAAAAAAAATTCATAAGCATGAGTAGTTTACAACACATGTTTAGTAAAGCACTTACCCCAGTTCTTCATGCTACCTAAAATGTCATGCAAAAGGACAGCTGCTGGTAGACAAAGTACTATGTCCTCTGCAATGTCCACTTAACCTTATTTTCCGTGTTTATTTCCTTATTCCACCACTTAGAGGCCTAAGCTGATGTGTTAAGGCCCTACTTTTATCATTAAATCAATCATACTTAAGTAGTCATTTTAAAGCTTCTCCTACTAGAGTTTTTGCCCATACACCTTACACACCTACACACAACTCATGTATAACCCTAAACCCTATAACTTCATGATCTATAAATGACTAAAGAAGAGACAACAAAACCGAGCTCTTGATCACATAGCTAGCACACATACTTTACATTGCTAACCATATCAATCAAGTTACTTTCTTTTGATTCTAATCAAATCATATTAATTAAACCTAAAATAAACAATATTAGAGAAGAAAAAATAAAAGAAACAAAATGAATTATAACATTTTGAACAACTATTTATGATTTATGTTAATATAGTTTGATATAAGTTAATACTAGTATAATAATATAAATATGTGATCAATGAATCTTTTATGTATTAAAAGTAATTAAGAAAAATACACTAAATTCTGTTAAATCTATTTACCTCTATGATTTTAAAATTTTTGTTTCAACTATACTCTTACAAATAATACCAACCTGTCCTCTAATAATCTAAGTCTTCCCAATCATGGATCTCCATGCTTGCTTCTTCTTCCCCCACCTACGTTTCATCTGTTTTGCTAATCTTCGCTCTCGAAATTTTTCACGGTCCTTTAACCAAGTGACATAATCCTTATCCTTCTGGCACTCGATAAAGTCAGCTAAATCATCAATATCATGGGTCACATTTCTGGTCTTGAGGTACACCTCCCCAGTGCAAGTTTCTTTTGTGGCAGCCAACTCGCTTGATGAGTTTTCTTTTCTTACATCTTCTGTTTGTGTTGACTCATTTGCAGCACAAACATTGCTGAAAAAAGAAAAGAAGATGAGCAGAGTGTAAGTGAGAGATTTTTACAGGTATGGTAGGAGTTAAGGTGGCAAAATGGACAAGTTTGGTAAAAACTTGTTGGTCAGGTCAGGTAAAAGCTAGGTACTATTTAGTGGATAATTTAATTTCCTTTTAAAAATCTTAAGAAGGTTGTAAGTATTTGAGTCCACTTTGGGATCAACTTCAAACTCGTTTCACTTTTGGCAAAGTGATAAAAAATTGACACCTTAAACCATTAGCACATATGATGTATCCTTTGAACAAGTAGCTTAAAAGGGGTAATGGTATATTAAAGTAACCAGGACAGATTCTTATTTAAAATAACATGCTACGTTTAGTCCAAAAAAAAATCGAAGTTGTAAGATTGTTTATTGAAGGTGCTAACTTCCAATATTCTCAATCAAGGTATTGTATTCGGTCACTCAGTCAAAGGACGATGCGGCATATGATGAGTTGCCTATAAACTGGTTAACTTAGAAGGTTAACTTAAATAGAAAACTTTACAACTTTGGTGGTCTTTTCTATGACAAAAGAAGTTAGTAACCTAATATAGAGATTTGCCATAAGTTGGGTACCTTTTATTCAATTATATCTTGCTTATATGACATGCATTACCATCTTAGATCATACCTCACATATAGCATACGTTTTCTCTGAAATTTCGCAGCCACTTCAAGAGTAAGATATTGGCATACAAAAGCCTGCACCATTTGTTAAGGCTCAGTTTGTGCACAGCAATTTAAATATTAATGAGGAATTAAACACTAACAAACACACAAAAATAAAAATATTAACCTCTTCGTAGATAAGAGATCCATCAGACGAATATGATCTAGGGTCAGCTAATAATCTCAAGGTATCTATATTACCCTCTTCAAGAACAAATAGATTAGATAAACTCATAATCACTGAAATGCAACTCTTTACTAAAAAACCAAGTCCACTATCAAAGCTCAGTGATAACAGCCCTAAAAAATGCAAAAGCATCAGCCTTGATTCGTTATGATTTGATGGAATCCTTTCCATCAAATTGTAAGTGAACTTTTGAATTGGAAGACGAATACTGAATTCTTTGAAACAATTAGTGATTCCCACAATAACATCATACACCTTGCATGAGGAGATGCCTTTTAAAGCTTGTATAAGTGAATTACTCATTAGCATCAACAAAGATGATAAAAGACAAATATCTTGTAAACTAGCATCACCATGAAGAGGCAGTTTAATATCATTAACATCATTAGCAGCTCTCATAATCATGCATTTTAAGAAAGATAAAATCTCATCTCTGCATGTTTTGTCAACTATGCATTGATTCTGCTGTGTATAATCAATAGAGGAGGATATAAGGTCAGACTTCATCTCAAAACACTCTTTCCTAAGATTTAAATTCCATGATTCGTTCAACGTAGTTATCATCTGCTTGAGTATCTCACTTTTACCTGTATCAATACAAGACTCAAATGATGGCTGTGAACTTTTATTGTGCTGAATGACCAAATTTTCCTGAGCAATGGCTGGATGGTTCTCTGTTTTCAAAATGGACATGTGTTGCGTGTACAATATAACTGAGCTTTCAAATGCTGAAAGGTAGCAATCATTTAGCATAGGATTTGGTTTGTGTGTTAAAAGATCTATGCCAACACTGATGACATCAGAAACCAATGAAAGAATATGAGCCTGCAATAGTTTGGGTGAAGAAAGCACAATGGGGTTTTGCAGCAATGTTTTGGCTGGAATGATACCCAATGCTAATGACTTGGAATTATTAGAATGGGCCCATGTTAACCTGCTAAGAAATTCCTGAAGAGCCATCTCACCAGAGAATGACAGCAAAAAATGAGAACATATCATCTCAATCATTAATCCAAAGTCACAACTATCAGCATTAGCCTTAAATAGGCGTTCACTTCTTGGAGAAAGGGAATCGATTATCTGCAGATACTTTCTCAACTGACCATGTATCAAAAGCTCATCTATGATCACCTATTAAGATGCAAATAAGTTATCATTAAAGATGCATGCTACTACTTCTGTGATCTTTTTAGCAAAAAGCACCAAAGATCTCTATAACAGTGGAGTGAATGAATCAAGCATGTCAAAATCTAAATACTTGCAATGAAATTCTGCATATGGACATTCTATAAGAACACTTAATTCCAATTCTACCTTGACAACCTGATAATAAGTAGAAAAAAGATAAATCTGAAATTACCTCAAGCATCCCTATGATAGAAGGAACGCAGGCATCAAAGAGCTCTAAAGATGATAAGGAAGACACCTCAGCAAAGTAGTCAGAAGTTATTTCACCACTATACATGCATTGACAAGAAGGTGAATTTTTAGAATATACATTTTCTGCTACTTCAAGTAAACTCAACTTTTTGAATACTAGAAGCAGAAATCGTCCCCTTTCCAAAAGATGTTCTTGGGGCACACAAAAGGTCAATGTCACCATGCAACATCTTATTAATAGATTTAATTCTTCCAATTCGAGAGATCGATTGGCAGAGACGTCATGTTTTGAAGAGTTCAATTGCTTCAACCGCTTTTGAAGATTTTTAAAGAGAATACTAGAGAGTGTATATACATCTCTTAAACTCACCCTAACTTCACCTTCATTAGTTTCAATGTAAAAATCATTAAACTCAGCTCCTTTGCCTGTACAACTTTGTATCTTTGAATATAACTGAATGAGTAAATAATATGTACTTTTCAAGAGTTGTGACTTGATATCCTGAGAACACAATTAATAAAAAAAAAAATATGAAGTTAGAAGCAGCTTAATAAAAGTGTATTATTAATCATGCTATGCGTAAAAGAATAACAAAACCATACCACGGGAAATTCAAGTGCGGAGATTAAATTTTTGAAAATGTTCGGCTTTGATAAATCATCTTGGGTTTTGTTACGTGGATTGTTGAGAGTGAATTTCATCCTTGTACAAACCATTCCTGCTGCATACAAGAACAGGTAGATAGCTTAAGGGTTGTTAAACTGTTAGATATTATTTTGGCAAATTGAGTACTCATGGCACCCATCTGATAAAACTAATGAATATGCACCAAATGAGTCAAGTTAAAAAAGCGAGCACCTTGGAGTTAACTAACTACGAGACAAGTTACATGCATATCAAAGCAGACTGTCATGCAAGGAGTGGATAATAGAGCATGATTATCTGGTAAAACTAAAGAGAATTAGTGAACCTTATCAAAACATAGATAGTCATTATTTGACACATGTATGTGCAAGAATATGACATAAATAGGCATCGATTTTAGATTTTTGGAGGCTTGGCGCATAACATAAGGCACAAATTATGGTTTTCTAACACCGCACGTCTCTATCAAGCATTTCATCAAACAGCATGTGTGCAGATTTTCAAATTCACATTGATGTTAGAACAGTTCATCAAGCATTAATTATTCTACAGCACGTTACTAACTTTGTTCTGACAGTTATTTGAATCATCTGTAGTTGGTTACCAAAAAGGCTAAACTCATATATCAACTAAATTTACTATTACAGGTATGTTGTTACACGTATAATGTATGTAATTGCACATAAGCTCGATAGACGATACGATGCATACCTTTTTTTTTTTTTTTTGAATCTGAAACTGATCGAGAGTTGCAGTAAGTCGGATGAACAAACGGTTGTTTTGGTGCTGCTGATGGCTTCAGGTGGTTCCGCTGCAGCAGAGATCGGAGATGAAGAGGCTGTTGTGTGAGATTTGGTGCGGTGGTGATTTACGGCGGAGTAATCGCCGGCGATGGCTTCGAGAGAGAACAAAGGAGAGTGAGACAGAGGGTGAAATGGTGAGATTGTTTAGGGTTTTCGATGGTGTAAATGGTTGATTAACGCGCGAAGATATAAAATTCAAATAAACTCAAAAAAGTTTTTTTGTGTGTTTTTAATCAAATGGATGGAGAATAAAAGAGAAATGGATTTTAATAATCTTCTCTCGTAATCTCTTTTTATAAATATACGTAAGCTTTTTTCATTTGCGGAATTTACTCTCACTTTATATAGTATCTTTGTTTTTTTTTTTTCTTTGGATTTTAGAATATAAAATTACATTGTGTTATTTTCTCTTTTTAAAACCAGTATATATGTTTTTGACATCTCATGCTAAGTATACATAAAGAGTTGTAAGCAAAGGGTACAATGTTTCCGTCAATATAGTTGTGACACGTTACACTTTCTATTTTGCTAAACCTTTCTTTACATCCCGCATCTTTTTTATTGCTTCGCTGGTTCGACGTAGAGGTTTGTTGAGCCTCCTCTCCATCTCGTAATTCTCTGCCACTTTACTCTCTTAGCTTCCACCGCAACAGCTTTCCTTGTGTGGTCCACTACTCCCTTCCACCTTTCTTCCACACCCACCATCCTAATAATGTGATTTCAGCCTCAAATGTTAATGGAAACTCAAGTGTTCAAACGTCAATAACAAATATTTAGGTATTTTGAGGTCTATGATAAAAATAGAAAAATTAAAAACACATGGATAGTAACTTGAATCAACATTATATTTATGTAACCATTGTCACTTTGACACCTTTAATCAAAGAACTTATATTATTTGTTGTGTACGTTAGATCTATTACTAAATACTTGATTTTTGATCTTGTGATGATTTGTTGTGTATTAAATTGAAATCCACGGGAATTTAGAAAGTATTTCCCCGATGCGAAGTAGATAGAACAACTTGTTTTCCAAATGTGTATGTTGGAACATGGTATACTCCTTATTTAATTTTTAAGGGTAAGGATTTTTGTACCGTGTTATTAATTATTTTTCGTTACTATAACTCGTATAAAGGATTTTGCTTGCACTTATTCTTTATTATCTGAGCTATTTCCTAACTGAAGAAAGTTGTAAAGCCTTTAGAGTCTTGGTCCTTACCATTTTCGTTAAAAAAAATAATAATAATAAAGTTGACTGGCAATCACTCATCGAGCGCTTTCTCTCATCTACCTTTTATGTATGTCTCTGTGGTTGTTAATGAGAGCAACCGGAAGACTCAGTCTCTATTGGAATCCCCTTGAGTCGGGAGTTACGCGATTTGCCCCTCTCCTGTATATTTACCCGCGTAGGAGTAAGATATCCTTTATCCCGATCAAGTGGCCCGAAATCATGAAGCAACCTCGATTGAACCTCCTGCACATAAAAAAGGCGGAGAAAGTCAATAAACAAGAGACGTTAATAACTCAAAGGTCCAAGTGATCGCCACCAATTAAGAATGATCCATTTATATAAATGAAACTAATCATTTTTTTTAGATGGAAGCCGTTTTCACGACTTTAGTGGAAATGGTGATCATGCTCCCCAAGAAAGTATCAAGAATTCAACCAATAGAGAAATGAGATACTCAAAAGGTAGCGGTAGGAATCGATTTCATCGTAGGGGGGCATAGTCGTTGTTCTTAGTTTTATGTGAGTTGATTGTTGCCCGGAATTCATAATCCTGGCTCAGACGATAAAAAACTAAGGATATACTTCTCAGATGCAAGTGCAAGTTGAACGAGATACCTCTTGCAGTATTAATCACTCATTCAACTGCCAAAGCATCCCTTTATTTATCACCTGTTCATCTGCCGAAGCATACCTGCCTTGGTCTCAAACCTTTTAATATTACTCTTAAATGTACAAATTTGTTTACTATATCACAAATGAAACCTATATCACATATAAAACCAAATACATGATGAATTTCACAAGACCAAATATGAAAACAAAAACTTGAAATGCTAGAAAATTTTGAGACATAACGAATTGTATATGGTAAAAGAGGATTGATAATATAAACATGAAGTGAAGAAGAGCTAAAATTACTACATCTTTAACTTTAAGATCCCTAACTTCAACATGTTCATAAAGGTTGTAGGAGAGCTACAATTTGAATCTTTCTTCCTCACTTCAACCCAACACATACAAAAAACAGTTATTTTTTGACAACAAAAAGAGAAAAATAGAAGGAATAGACTTTGAACCATAGCCCATGGCTTCCTATGGCTTTTCTGAATCGTTTCTAGCATTCATCAGTTGAGTCGGCCCAGGAAAGAAGCCATCCATCTGAGTTGATGAGTAATAGTTTTTAAAATGTTACGGGCCGAGTGCTTTTCAGGCATAATACATGTACAAGCTGTTTGCAGCAGCACAAGCAATAGAGTTTTCACTAGGATGCCATGCCAGGTGGAGCAGCTTCGTTGTGAAATCAAATGAATTCCCATTTGCATCAACTCCTGGGCTCTCGCCGCCTCCTGTAAAAATACTATTTTTATTATTAACTCGTTCGCTGGGTTTAGTAATGGGTCGGGCTGTGTTGCGCCAGGTTGACCCGCAGACGCTTTTCTTTTCATTTTCAGAAGAAAAAAAACCATAAAGAATTATGCGTTACTATTGGGACCAAAAAAAACATAAATCCACCCAATAAAATAATTTAGAAGACCGCATGCATTAACATTAGAGTTTTAGGGACATTCAACAGCGTTGGCTCATTTAGTTAATTTTTTATTTGACCCATTTGGATTAAACACAACCCAATCGACTCTTCAAATAAATTGGCCGAAATTGCCACCTCTAAAATTAAGGCATATAAAAATAAGAAAGTTGACCTCGTCTAACTGCACGAGTTATGCTGCTTAGGGATCTGGTAGGCCTTGAAGGTGTCTGCACTTGTCTCCTACAGTTTTAATTTCACAAAATTCCCCTTAGCAAAAATCACATTTACAGAAAGTAAAAAAAAAGTAAAATAAAAGTGAGAAAAAAATTAATATTGTTACCTCATAGGGTTTTTGCTAGCTTCCAAGGTAGTAGATTCATTACTGCCAGGATCGCACCCAAACACACGGAATAAATTGCTGAAAAATTAGATAAATGTGACACGTTAGTTTTTTTTAGGAACGACTAACTCACACTCTCTCTAATCCTACTCCTAATTCTACAACTTTGTCCACCATGAGACTTGAACCGTCAACCACTTGAAGAGAGACACCTTTCTAGCAAACCATGCATGGTACCACTATGCCACATGCCCTTTGATATTTGACGAGTTAGTGTGTGTGCTATCAATATGCGTGAGTGGGAAGGTTGGTGGTGGTTGGGGTGGGGGTGGGGGGTAATTACCTGTAAGAACCAGTTGCAACTCGCTGGCCGTCACCACTCAAGCAGCATTCAAATTTATCGAAGATTGAATCGTTTTCATATAGATCACATAACTGAAGGTGAGCAATTTAAAAATATCAGTGGAAAGATAAAAGAAAAACGAAGGCTAAAGGTTGGCAGTAGAACTGGTATATGGATGCACATACCTTAGGTCTTAAATATTCATGCACCTGGAATGTTGAAACTGGACCAGAGTCCATGTTGACGTCCCATAGCTGCACAAACCATAAAAGTTAAGAAAATGTAGCCGCTCAAAACCACATGAGTTATTTGGCAATTATAAAATTACTAAAATCAACAAGCAGCCTCTCTATCCCATGGGTTAGAGAAAAGGTTTGTCCCCAACCCATCCTCCTCGGACCCTACCAATAGCCCTACTAAGAGTGGATTTTACTGGGCATATTTGTTTGTTAAATATCTAAAATAACCATCGGTAATGGCAACATAAGGAGACACCCATGACCCATAAGCAATGGTATTGATATTAATTTGGAAATGCGAAGAATGAAACAGTAAAGTTTATATTAAGAAGCAAGGAGTAGAATATACATCAACAGATTATTTGTCACACTTATCCAGTTGTTCCCCCTTCTACACAATAAAGGAGAACATCACTGTCTCACTAACCTATCACATAATGGTGTTATTGTTTCACTAACCCATGTATTCTAGAGGTGTGAAGGAAATTTAACACTCTTTCACATTAAACTAAATTAAACACAAAGCCCGCAATCTTCATTAAAGGTGGTAAAATGGGTACTTTTAATATTAAACTCTGTATATAACTAATATACGAGATGTGATTACAACTACATAATTAATAATACGATCATATGGAATAAAGCTACAAGGTATAACCATTTAAATACAAATTCGGGGGACTTTCAACATGTTTGAACCATTTAAATTTAGCTAATTTTTTATAGTTCTATAATTATTAGAGAAAAAATATAACCTAGTTAAGTAAATACATATAAATTGCCAGCTTTATCGGACATTGAGAGCTAATAAGCATTTCCAAAATTCAACTAAACTTGTTGGTTAAGTTTTTTTTTTACTTCCCGTCTCTTTGTAGATATAAAGCTATGCCATATAGATGTCCAGAATCAAAAGTGCAATAGATGAAAAACAGAACCACATAATGTAGCAAAAACAGAAATATCACAAACCTTAAGGGTCATGTAATCACGACTAAGTATATATCTTCCATCCCTTCCAAACTTTATATCAGAAGTAGACGCTATTATCTCAGTGAAAAATGATTTAGAACCAGGAGCTTCATGTTCCACCAACCTATAAAAAAGAATATATTATAGCTTCTTTTAATATTACATACAAGCTACAATGCATCTAGGCGTAATAATGTCTTCTAAGCTGTTCCATTATACCCATAAGTCTGTTGTTATTAACTTAGGAACAGCAACAAACAGAAGCAGAAGTGTATTTACCAAAAGCATAAATGGGACAAAAGAACACTTACAATTTAGAATGGTTGTCACATAACGCCGACTGACGCAAATCAATGAGACGAATGGATCCTTTTGAACTACTATAAGCTAGTGTGCTACAATGAGTAGGATGAAACTCAGCACATGTAATCACCTCTGGAATTAAAATTAATTCACAGTCAAGGTAAGTATCATAAATAAGTTCAAATAAGGAAACTCGATGCTAAAAAACAGAAAATAGCATTGCACACACTAAAGAAGAAATGTCAATGTGGGTTGAAACAGGCTGGGTTTAGTTTGGTCCACGAACACTTTTTGGTATATTTTTCTCACTTATTTCGCAATAACTATTACCTTATGTATAATAAAAAATAAATAAATAAAATCTTTACATAAACAATGATTTAGACATATACATTAATATAGACTTTCGGGAACTTTGAATCCATTTAATTCTTACCCTTTTTGACAGTAAAAACAATATTACTAAAGAAATGAAGATTATTTGTGCAACTTCCAATTCATTTCCCAAGTTCCCCTTTTAGCACATAAAGCAATATTATTTCTCAATAAAATACAAGTTAGAAGACTATATGCATTAAAAACAATATTATTAGGATGAAAAAAATTTATTTTGAAGCATTTGGAAGATAATAATACACAGCCTAAATTTCTCAGTCATAACTTGTAAGTGAATGGGTTGAAATTGCCTCCTCTATCCACAGCATATATAACTCTATCTCTTTTGCCATTACATGGTCTGTCCCAAACCAATGTAAAAAGGGGCATGCAATGAGTCTTGTGGTCCCATGCATTGCATCTCTTCCCAATAAAGAAATCATGCATTAAATTGAGTGTAAATCAGATAGATGTTAAAAAAACTGTACCAGTAAGATCCTCCATGTTGACAGGCTTAACATCCACAATATTGAAACTCTGATTGCTAATTTCCAAATTCCAAAGGTTTATCCGAAGATCATCAGCTGAGATGAATGTTTCGCCGTCACTGATGCATATAAATGGGGGAAGAAGTGGACATCAGAACAGAAACTAACCTACGCTTTTGGATCCTTTATATTGGTGACCAAACTACCCCCAACCTCAACTAACCTATTTTACATAATACATAATAATTGTGTCATTGCAAAATTGACAACTTTCTTCACAACTTTCTTCCCCTTACATTCTCAGGAACATGAAGATTAAAGCCTTACATTTTCTTTCCCTTTTTTCCATTTCAAGAGCAAGTAAAAGGGAAATAAAAAATAAGAGCAAAAATCTAGTACCCCTTTATTTTCTCTCTCCAGATTTAAGGTCGCAGCGTAAGCAACACATTTTAGAGACCAAAACTAAAATTTATATTCAATTATCAAGATTTGAAGGATAAAGATGTGATAATAGTTCTTGAACTTCTCACTTCGCCAAAAAGTTTCAAATACCTGAATGGTCAAATCTCTTTTTTTTAATTATTTTAATTTTTTATTTAGCGTGATATGTGGACTACCTTCACTATACAATAAAGTACTGAAAACTGATATCAATCGATAACATCTCTTCAAGGTGCATCGTCCCGACTTACAAAATGAGATTGAAACAATCAAAATCAGATATGCGTCTATAAGCAAAGTTAATGGTATTTGGAAAGAATAAAAATACGCAAACCTATTATTTGAGATTGAGTTGATATGGTAATCATGTGCGTGAGCATACACTCTTCTACATCTGGTAACAAGACTGGTCTCATTATAAGTCACCTATAAAAACATTTTAATTTTGAGTGTCAAACCAGTTAAAAAAATAATCATATGAAATAAGCAAAAAAAATAGAAGGGTCATTAACAGCGCTAAATGAAGAACAGTCAGGTTTTCACAACTATTGGTGATCTATAAAAATAATTGGTTTGAAACATAAAAATGAGGGATCAAGTGTTAAAAAGACAACATAATTGTGCAAAATATACAGTATGAGTCGAGTAACATTACCACAGGAAGGCGCAGTGATGGGATGCCACCTGGCGGAAATTTGAAGTCATTGATCAAATTTGTGGAAGATTTATCCTTGTATCCCCCATTTGCAAGATGAGAATTAGTACTTGAAAAAACACTTGAACTGCCAATATTGTTCTTTCCAACAACTTTAGAATGGTCCATGTTCGTGCTTGCAACTTTCTTGACTTTCTTCTCTTGAACCTGTGTGATATGAAGACAGAATGCCAGATTCACATGAAACTTGCATTGCTGAATAACAAAGGGGAATTTCATATATCCCCCTCTAATTTGCAAAATTACATATGTCCCAAAACACAAGTTTTCAATACACAATGTAGAATGCACTTCAAGCATGATTCAGGGAAATTTCAATACATATATGAAATTGCCCCAGTAGCAAAATAAAATAAATAAAGAAAAGTTGAAGAAAAAACTATGTAAAATCCAATGTAAAGAATTAAACTATAGAAGTTTCTCAAAATTTCTCTTTATCACCCTTAACCAGAGAATAAAGGCTAACCTTTATGCCAAACAGTTTCCTGATGATTACATAACTTGTCAGAAATATCTTCTGATATAATGTCTTTTTGAATTTGCCAGTTATTGACTTCAGAAAAGTGTGAATGGACAAGAGATTGCTTTAACCTCTTGGTATATCATATTTAAATTTTAATGTTATCTAAAGTAGTTGACCACTATTTGATGATAGATTAATATCACTTGATGTAAACATCGCTGTAGCCTAACTCGATAGCAAAAGATAAACTCTTTGAATATAAACTTAATAATACAAACAAAATGCCATAGATGCAAAACAAAGATCTACACTTTACATATATGACCATGTTGCAGGAAATGCAACTTAGTGAAAGGAAATTAGAGTGGTTACCTTCCAGAACTTAATGGTTTTATCGTTAGTCGACAGAAGAAAAAGGGCGCCATTGGCTGTTTGGCACCATCTAATTTTGTTAATTTTCTCCTCAATCTCCAAACTCTTTAAATAATCAAACTGAAAGAATAATGGAGATGTAGCATGAAAAAGGATATCCATCAACTAGAAAATAAACATGATAAAACATTCAAAGAAACCTCAGGTTCATGACTCTGGAACTCAGTTTTGTAACGGAACTCTGGATGCCTACTTGTAGGGTAATCAATCTTCTCTAAATCCCTTCTACTTCCACCATTCTACAAAAAGTAGTAAATGTGCAAGTAACAAAAAAAGCCTTAGCGATATACGGATTATGGAAACCATAAGTACAAGATGCAAAACAATTATAAAACAGAAACAAAATATCAAAAGAAGATGCAATATACTGTGGCACAAACCTGTTTTGTATCTGTTCTCTCAAATAAAACCACCCTGCCCCCACGATCACCGGTTGCAAGATGATCACCACTTTTATCAAACTCGATTGCTGAGATGATATCAACTGCAAAATAAAGTGCAAAGAGATCAAATAATGCAAATCCAAAATCACAAATTTCGAAAAGCTGGAAAATTCTTAAAGAAGTAGAATAAGGACTGTAAAACCAACAATTATACCGATGGTACTAAATCATAGATAAATGGAGATGAACTGTTGAAAACGCAAGATACAAAGATTATATTTTTCTTAAAGGTGAAAAAATTATGTAAATAGAAAACTAATAATTGTTTGCTTCAGAAGGCATCAAAGAAGGGAGAGAATAGAGATATCCAAGTTTCAAAATTTAGTTATATAGTGAACTGAAAAAGTAAAAAACAAAAGGATGATTAATTGCTAAAAGAGATACGTCAATTAAAGCATTGTTCATCTGAAATAAATATATCATAAATAGTTTCCATCAATACATGCAATCCTCCTACTTAGCATTTGCTCACAATAACATTTTGAGACTCTTTTGATACAATACTTAGCCATTTGTTTAACATACCCATACATAACACTAGAAATCAACAGTGAAATTTATAGGTGTTAATAACCGTCAATAAAGAATGCAGCGGTTACATCAGAGTAAGTTCTCAGACGGCCTGCAGATAGAGTATATCCGAGTGACAGCCTCCCCCATATGATCTTAACATAGGGATATAACAGGGATTAGTAATGACATAAAACATAAGGCATTTAACAATTTTCATGCATAGACTTTTTCTGGGTCAACCTTTGCTTGTAGTCGAAGTTAAAACAGCATTCCAATCAAAGCACATGGAAAGCATGCATCAGATTATTTTTAACAAACACCCAGCCGATTATTAGATTCCGGAACTGTCTAATTGAAAAAAAGATAAACAATAATATAGCAGCACCGAGCACATGAACCTAATTCATCCACCAAATAAATTTCGGTAGGGAGACTCTAGAACTAGACAGTAATATTGTAATATTGTGGAAATTGTAAAGTACAGATAGCCAATAAAACATATTGTCATTGTGGGCTGAGATAAGCATCACTGGTAAAAAAAGGGAATATAATAAATATAACCAACTATTAATACCACAACCATTGAACCAATCATCCAGTAGCTCCACTTGTCTTCTCTTCATAAAACACTATACACAGGTGGTCATATGTGCATGCATAAATGCATTACATTCTGTGCACCAGTAACCAGCTGAATTTTATGTTTGTACACATCGAATCACTCAAAGTAACTTACTGATAATCTATAAGAGCTCTAACAATGGCTTTAAGCTATGAAAATACCAAAATAGAATAAAAGAAGTTGAAACCGCGAAATTTCTACTTTATATTCCTCTGGATCAACTACTCTACGAACTAAAAGTTTTTAACCAAACCTAATTTAATTCTTACCGTAATCACCAATTAATCATTAATGCATCGATCCAGTAAACAGATCATAATATACTTCATCCAAACCCTAATACAAATCTGCAGATCAATGTAACAACAAAACACAAATAAAACTAATTAAAACCTAAATCAAACCTACTTTACCTTCTTGAACTTCTTCACCGGCGGTGCGTTCACCGAACACCTGAGAGAATTTCCAGTCAAGCGGCGGCGGTGGACCCGCCGGAGCTGCCGCGACATCTCCCCCGTCGCCACCGTTCATTTCCTCTTCTATTTCCCTTAACAATTGACCGAAACGATAAACAAATTACCGAAATCTCTACACACTAGAATTGAATCACGACCGCATCACCGAATCGCGTTTTTGTGTTTCGATTAGCATTTGTTTGCATCGTAGTTGTGGATCGTCGGACGAATACATCAGCAATAATGTGGCATTTGCAGCTTTAATTGGCTGTTAACGAGCATCATCGTCTCTGGTGGTCGATATAGAACATCGATTCGTTGATATATTGAGATTCAATTGTGTCTCTGTTCTTCGTGTACACACTCGCTCTTGTTTTTCTTTGTAGTCGGAAGGATAAAATTGGAAAATGAAGTGACCGAACCCTTTTTCCTGTTTTTCCTTTGGTTATTTTTATTTTCTTGTTTTCTTTAATAACTAAAGGGTGATGCAAAAATAAAAAAGTTATCCGACTTATAAAAAATTCTAAGACAGTGTTTGGTATTTCCCGAATGGTGTGAAGTACGAACTGTAAATCAAATCGTTTGATACTTTTTGAGATTTTCTAAAAGATCGTTAAACGAAATTTAACAATCATATAATATATTAGTGACTTAGTGTCATTGTCATTTCAGTATTATTAGATTTGTTTATAACAAAATAATGAATTACAGTATGTATTTATACAGGTTAAGGAAGTGTAGATTGCTTGATTTATCAAGGACGTTCTAGTTATGGTAAAATGAACCATATCCTTATAGTTCAAGTGGGCAAAGCCCTCTAGATAATATGGGTTTAGGGTAGTATCCTTTGTTACGGGGTTTAAGAGGCAACAGTCGATGGTGGCAGTTGGTATTAAAAGAATAATCAAATGCAAGTTGTATTACAAACATGGAACATCATACATCAACAAATGGATAGATATTGGAAGCATATTCTAGTGTAAGATAAACTAGAAACATGGAAGAGCATACCTTGATAAGTGGATGAGTATTTATACTTGGAGGAGATGTTATCTATTGGGCTTTGAATAAGTGAACTGACATAAATGACTCAACAATAGAATATGAGATTTTTTGTTTTGGTTGCTGCTGGTAACTAAGTAGATCGACTAACAAATTTAGTTATGAGATTCACCTGTGGTCTAGACCGATATCACTAATATCTACCAGGCGTGATAATACGACTACGTTGGCCTAAGCATGTAGTCAGGTGTTACTGTTAGTTTAGCCACTTGGGCGTTCAATGGCATGATACAAGAACTTTAGCATTCGTGATGTGATACTTATTAATTTTATCCATACACAACATGATTCAGTCGATAGTTTAACCAACGGGTCGGGGAGAAATCTTGTGCATGATTCAGCTACGGGGATGGGATTAAAGTTCATCTCTCGTCCTGAGACAACCAGTTCCATCTAGCACAATGTTAGGTGCCAAATACAATGTGAAAAGCTTAGCATATGAAGATTGAAAACCATGTTGTTTGAATTTATCCCAAGATACGTGTTGAGACTTGTATGTTGAGAATGTTAAAGTTTTAGATTCTTAATAGTTCTTATGAAGTACGAATAAAAAAGAACTACTTATGCGAGTATAAAGATTAGCAACTTCAAAGGAGCTTGAGACTTCGCTTATATGTACTCATTAGACGACTAAGACAAAAGGCTAGTAAACATGGTGTTAGTATAATAACATATAAGTATATTAAACTTAGGTGCATGTTCCGTCCATGTATTTAAATGAATAGTGTTGGCTTAATCTATATATACATGCTATTTGAATATTTAGAGTATATAATATACTAAAATGGGAACTCAATCACGACTACTCATGATCAAATGAGAAGTTACAACATGCACTGATACAAGTTTGAAGGTGTAGAGCATGCATCGGCTGAAGATTGTTTTGATAAATGGTAAAATGAGCATCTGCATCAGTGTTAAGTGAGCAAAGCCCACTAGAAAACATAGGTCCCAAGGGTAGTGCCTATGTAGTAAGGGTGTAACAAAGACAACCCTTAGTAGGGTATAAGGGGCAATCCCCCTTGTGGGGATCGAGATGGTCAGGCAACATGAAGAAATCTTATTTGACATGTTTGTTATACGGTGGTTGTTTCGAAATCATTTAATTGGTATAAAGTTGCATTAATTTTTAATCTGAAGGATCTGATACTCGGTAGTAAGTTTCTTACCTCGATAGTAAGTTTCTATTAATGATCATTCTAGACTAACCTAACACCCATTTTTAACGTGATAAAGACTTGCAATAAAATTGTTATATTAAAAAAAAGACAGACATATGTAGTAACCATCTGCATAATCTATTTGTTTAGAGTTTAAAAATAGTTTCAATATTGACTATCCAATTTAGTCGAAAGTAATATGATACACCCATGTAACAAAAGGCTTTAATTTGGTTTAGTAATAAATACTTCATGTAAGAAAATATGATTATAGTCGATAACATTGTTATATCGTATACATTAAGTTAAAACAACTGTAACAATATATAAGGATGTCTTATATTATCTTAAAAGGTTTCCAGTATAAATACTCAAACAACTAATTAAATCCCCTCTATCATGTATTTGCTTTTAGTTAAAAAGCAATCGAGTATTTAACAACGAGTTCACGACTACAAATATATAAACATGTGGTTTGGGCTACGGTCCATGAGCACAAGCGAGCCCATGTTTCATGGGCCTCGAACCAATCCCACAACGATCATCATTGGGCCTCTCTAGTCTGTTTTAGCTTTCTAACCATATTAGTAAATTTCTTAGAACATTTATTTGAGTTTCTCCGTCCTTACATTTATCATTACTTTATCTTTAAATTATAAAGAAAACGTTACAAAAATAAGCAAGATTACTCCTACATCAGGTTCCCACGGACCCTATCTTCATTCCTTATATTTTTAAAAAGAAATTTACATAAATGATTTTTATGGTTTGATCAAATTGTATGATTAGTTCTCATATTTTAAAAATTACAATGTTAGTTCAAACTTTTATGTAGTCATTGCAAATTTGATCCTCAAATTTTATAAATTTGCAAAGTTAGTCCAAACTTTTATGTGGATGTTGCACTTTTGATCCGTAAAATTAAATTTAAAAGTTAGTTAATATATTAGAAAATGCATAAAAAATAAATGAATTTAATGCCAGAGACTAAACATGCAATAATTACATAAAAGTTTGAACTATCTTTGCAATTTTTAAAGTTCGAGAACCTTACATGCAATTTGATTAAACCACAAGAACCATTTGTGCAATTTTCTCATTTTTAGAGAACCATAATGATCTCATTTGGGGTCACTATTTATACCCGTATATATTATTTTATATTTTTCATGAGTGGTTGTTGGAAGAAAATTAAAAAAATATATAAGTAATTTTTAGCTGAAATAAGGTTTAATATGAGGAAGCTGATGTGAAAGACTTTTAAAAATGAACGAACTTTTTAAGAGATGATGGTTTTTTTTTTGAATTACAAGGGATATGAATAGGAAAGGTAGCGTCTGCTTGTCCTGCGTGAACACTATATTACATGATCCAACTGCTTAACTAGTTAGCAAAACACTGATGCGAGTTTTTTTATGACAAATTCTTATAGAAATATTAATGTGCTAAATCACATCAACAAATGTTGCATGAAAATTTAAAAGTAAGAAGATGTGTAATGATTTGCATTTTATGAATGAATTGACTAACCTTGGTGATTGACAAGGGGTCAATTGAACCCCAAAATATGAGTGACACATAGATTAAACCCAGTAAGTTTTCTGACCTCTGATGCAACTATTGATCATGTGGGGTTGAACCACCTGCTGCATTGAAAGTGAAAGGAAAAAAGTGGTCTGAATCAATGATAACAAAGAGACATGATAACTTGTGTCTTCTAGTGTTTCATATGCCCTTTTCTAGCTTCTCCTTTTATTATTTAATGATATTCTTTTTAACTATATAGTGGATTTAAGTATATAAAAAGTTGAAAAGAAAAATAGACCAAGCATTAACGATGGACCAACTCAGTTCACGCTTCTGTTTCGTGGTTTGATCGTTCAACTGTTCGGTCCTTTTTAAAACTTAGAACCAGTCGTTTCACATTCATGATTCATATGCATATTTTAATTCTTGGAAGATATATATATATATATATATATATATATATATATATAATTGTGTATATTTATTATGATTATTAACGTCTTTTATCGTTTTAAAAGTTTTAGTTCAAACTATAAATTTAATACAAATAATCAATTCATATCACAAAACCATCTACCGCTTTGCTTTTGTGTAGCGGTTTGGACAACTGACCCACACTATCTACTGGTTTGCTTTGTCTTTGTACGATACATAGTTAGCAGTTAAACCTATAATTTTCATCAAAACCGATTGAACCATACTCTGAACCCTCGTAAATTACTTTTTGTTTACACCATATCCCTATCCACTTAAGAAAATAAATGATAAAGTTACTTTATTATTATTATAATTAAAAAAGTTAACTATCGGAGGAAAATGAATTGAATACTTGTATGGGATAGTAGTATTCAAATAAAGAAATACCATGGAGGTGAGACAAAATTTATATGTCATTGATTTCATAATTGTAAAAAATAGTACATGAAAAGGTTACCCTACGACACATGAAGAAATGAGTGAATAATAAATAAAACTAAAGACAAACAATGCCAGAAACCAGACCTGCCACACCATGGACCATGACCATTTGCAATTACTAACGTGGGGTAATTAGCGATTACTATTCCATTTCTTTAAACTGTATATGTGCTATTTTCTTGTATTTATTCAAGAATATAATATCCCTTTTCAAATAGTTATATAATAATTAAATAATGCTTTTGAATACTTTTTTAATGGAGGTGTAATAAATATACAAATTGATTGTTGATTTAAATTTACTATAATCACCTGAGCAACGAGCTCAATGTAGATTCAAGGTCTAATTGTGAAATACTTTGATAATTTTCAGAATGATCTTAAATACTTGGCATTATTTAATAATTTTCAAAATGATTATATTCCACTCCAAGTTATAAGTTATAAATACTTGGCATTATTTAATAATTTTCAGAATGATCTTAAATAATGCCAAGTATTTATAACTTATAACTTGGTGTGGAATATAATAATACTCATTTTTCAAAACAAACAACATTTTTCAAAACAATTTAGCTTGAAAAGGTTCAAATTGAGCAATTAGGGGTCATAATGGCTTTGAAGTGTTAAATCATGACCAGATGAAATGCTAATAAATGTTTCTGAAATTATCCATCTCTCTTGAATATGTTTTCGGTATTCATTGAACTTCTCAATTTTGAATTTTTAAGACGTTATCATCTCCAATTAAAAGAATAAATAAGTAGATAGAACCATTTATAAGCAAACATGATGTGATACGACTTGTTAGGGACTTAGGACCGAAAAACAGCTCTACACGAAGATAGATAATGCAGATAAACAATAAGCAAAGCAACAAAAAAAAAAAACACATATTTAATTGCTTGCATCTTGTCAAGGTGACAACTGGCCGGTTTGATCCACAAACACGAAAAAGGTTCCTTCTTATTAGTATGGCTCAAAGTGTATTTGTGTACATGTTATGAAACAACATAAGCAAGTAAAGAAGGCTTAGCCCCTAAGATAAAAGGGAGTTTCAGAGATTCATCGACCACACAACATGTGATCTTAAGACGCACATCGTGCCGATTCATAAAATACCTTTCTTCATGTTTCTTAACACGCTTCATGACATAAGAAGTACCATGTGCTGTGTTTGTGAGCTCAGCTATATGACAACCCCAACATTCCACTTGTACTTCAACGCCATTCATATTTGCACAACAATTATATTATCTCAAATTAACAAATTAACAAGCCAAATAACATTATTATGTCAATCAAATGTTCCTAAATTCTAATTTTTGTGATCCCAATTAATTCAAATTTCATTTTATTTCAAAAATTTCAAGCACAAAATCCAATTTTTCCAAATTCAAAATTTTTAGATATTCTAATTTATTAAATAAAGTTCTAACCCACCCCAGAGCTTCTGTGCCCTACAAATACAAGTATGCATGTGATGTTTCATAGCCTATGTATAAAAATACTTTGAGCCATACTAATAATATGGAATATATTATTTCTTGTATGGGGATAAAAGATGTCACCTTGATCGCACATAACCACATTAAATGTGTATGTCTCTTTTGGTTGTTTTTCCATATTTATTTCACGTTTTAGATGCAATTTATTAGGACCAAATCCGTAAACTTTTAAAGTTTGAGATCAAATTCGTAGCGTGATAGATGCCCAGGGACCATCTGTGTAATTAGTTGCGGAATTTGGATCCTTAATCTTTCGATTATATGATACACAACTTAATAATCATGGTGTCCCCTTAGACAAACCATTTTATTAAACTAATATTTTATATTGTTAGTATGTAATTATAAATTTTTGTTTCAAAATTTCAATTGTTTTTCTTAGTAATTAGGATGTCCCTTAGACAAACCATCCTTTTCTTTTAAGAAAAGAGTGTAACATGTTTTATCAAAACAATTTTGTTACCATGAGTTACAATAAATTGAGAATATGACCCCTTTAATAACTCATGACTACTAAGTTCTTATTATCAATATATGATTAAAGAAATTATACATTTTGTTTGTTATACGTAGATCAAGCATTATATTTCCTTGACTATATTTAAAAAAATTATAATGTACATATAATAATTATAAACTGTTTGAAGTATATATTATTGATTATAATCAGCTATATAAAGTAATATAAGGATAATTACAAAACAAATTTAATTAATCATTTTAAAGTTGTATGCCAATATAATGTCCTAAATTTATGAATTTGAAATATTTAATAGAAAAATGATATTATAAAAAGTGATTGAAATTGTTAAATAACAGCAGGCTTTCAAAGTCGTACATTGATGGTTACATGGGGGGAGGGGTAGTGTTGTTTTCAATAGCTATCAGCACATGCACGACTGTAGCAATGATAATACTTTGGGCCCTTTATTTTCGAATAATAATCCATACATATCTAAATTCATTAATAAAATAATATTCTTCATGTATTATATACTTAATAATTTAAGAATTATCGTAATTTTAAGAATTATATTCATTTTTAGTTATACAATAAAATATGTAGACTTATATTACCTCAATTTGGAAGGTAAGTTGAAACCGTAATATTTTATTTATTAGTAGAAAAATCGTAAGGAATTCATGGGGTTTTTCATTTCTAATAAACTTTAACATTTAGAAAACGCATTGAGGCTATAATGTTAAACTATTAAGTAGCTTAAAATCAACTAATATGGTTTATAATTAATTAAACAAGCTAAAACAATAACATAATATTTTGGAATCGTAAAAGAGCATCCTCAATGCGGGATCTATGAGTTGGTGGTGGTCACCACCAACACACATATTGCACAACACCAGTGTTGAAGAAAGGGTCTCTGGTGAAGGATGTGGCCGAACGGAATGTGCGGGATAGCATATTTTTTCCTTCTTTTTTTTTAGTTGATCATAAGCTGGTGTCGGTTTGAAGCTAGTAGAAAAAATAAAAGAGAAACGTAGAAAACGAGGAATATGAAGGAGACGTGGGTGTTGTAAAAAGGGTCTTAGTATATATACATTAATGACTTGTATACCCCATGGGTATGATATAACATATATGTAACTTTTAAATTTAAAAAAGCATTCATTTATATAAATTTTATGGTTTATTATAATAAATTAAATGGTAAAAGATGACGATAGATAATGCAATATGCTTGTAAAGGATGATATATTAAAGAATAAACTAGTGTTTTTAAGGATGCAAGTATCGCTAGCATGACACGACGGATTTGTGTGTGTTTTTAATATCATGTATTGGAGAAGGTCAAAATATCAATTAAACAATCATTGATTCTTCATGATATTTTTTCTCTATTTTATATATCAAAATAAACAAAGGCTAAGGTAGAATAGAACATAAACGGAATCGTTTTTTGAAGTAAAACAAATTTGGAAAATGAATAGGACACATTCAAGTGGTCCAAGAATTGGAAGAGGATAACGTGACATAGCCACACCCAAATGATATTTTAAAGATGTAGAGGAAGATGAAGTGGACAATACAGACGATGGTTGCAGGGTTTACTGTCTTTCATCCTAAGAAAACGACCATCCATTCACTCTTAGTGTGTATGTATGTGCGTGTGTCTATATATAAAGTTTGTAGATAAGATGATAATGATTTCGTATTAAGAGAATATTATACAATAAAATCAAGTATTTTATTTCTTTTAATTTGAATAGCATTAACATATTTAAGAAAAAAAATTAAATGTTTTGAACGACTTTTACAACAGTGTATCAAGATAGCTTAACCCTAACACGCACCCAATACATGGTGTTTCACATGTGCAACGTCGCGCCCGTGAATTTGTTGTCAAACTTTTATGTTTTCCTTTGGATGCAATTATCCTTTATTTTATGATGCGCACGTCAATTCTTGTTACTCTTATAAATTTAAATGTTTTTAGTATAATCACCCCTCTATAGCTGTATAATCATGTTATTGTTTCATATTATTTACTTTTAAAGGTGTCACCAAAGTATATATATTTTAATATGATCTGAAAATGTCCAAGTTTATTATTATAAATTTTAAAAAATAACCTATTTAAAAATTTATTTTATTTACGAGTCCAAATTACTACAACAAATCATTAATTTAGTCAAACAGTAAAGTTTAATCATCACGGGTTGTAATGGTTATCAATATGAAATAATCCCATTTTAATCATATTACGGGTGGTGGTAGGGATCATCCCCAAGAATCATCGAAAGTTTTTTAGGTCCTGGGCATGTAGGAAAAAAATGAGATCTTCACAGACAGCTAAAGCACAAACAGGAAAATCCAACTCTCCACAGGGACTAAGGCATGTTGAAGTCTTGATCAAAGATAAAGTGTTTAAATATGGTTTATACCTTATGCTATATTTTTTGAAATAATTATTAATATACTCTTATTAACCACCATATTCACACATTGTAGGATTTAAACCATCGACCTTTTAGATAGAGAGAAGACATTTTACCATTAGAATATCCATAGACACATCGTACTGGATGACGCTATCAGGGTGGCGTGTTAAGAGAATGTATGGTTAGCTTAACGATTCTTGTTAACTGTAAAAACATAAAATTCTTTGAGCTGGCTTTTACAATTAATGACATAAATTAGGTTGGACAGTTTACTTGTAATGCATATACTAGTTTTAATAAACCAGTATATTACACGGATTAAATAAATAAAATATTAAATAAAATAAAATTTTATTAATTATAGAATGATATTTTAAGACAGGATACAATTGAAATTATATATGAGTAAGGAATATAAATGATAAACAATGACATTAACTTTAATTTTTTTTCTTTTTCAAAAAATTTTAAAATTTTTTTTAAAACAAATCATTTTAAAATATTATCATTTTCAAAATTTTTTTATTACAACTCTTAATTTTAATTATTTGTTGTTCATAAATTTTTTTCTTTTTAAAAACACCAATTTTAAAATATTTCGTATTTAAAAAATTTGATGTTTTAGAAAAAATTTATAAGTTTTTTTAAAATAATATTAATAAAAAGACTTTTTGCTTAAATATTAAAAAACTATTTTTAATCTAAAAAAATTAATAAAACATATAGTAATTAATGTGGTATTTAAAAGGAGAAATAAACAAAAAAAATTTGATGATGATAAATATGATGGTGACACGGGTAATCATTAATTACTCTTTTATTAAAGTAGAAATATTAGGCTGGACAAAATGAAAAGTTTACTTGCAAAAAATGTAATTACTTCCTATTTTAAAATAGTTTTTCTTTTAATTTTACCATTTACTCTAGTATTATGTTTAATATAGGCTAGTTCATTATATTATTATGAACATCACCATCTTTTTATAATATAAACTGAGTATCGCTAAACGTAACATTTTACGTCTATATATAACAAATCTCTAGAATAGAAAAGACGAGGGAGAACATAGGAATTAGGGAAGATGGTATAATGTTAGAAGGTTTGGTGAGTGTGCAATTAATTTCATTAATTTCGATGCCTATCATGTACTAGAAAATAAAGACACATCGGACCCCCTGCCATGGCCCGTTGTTTTCGGGTTTTCATAAATAATAATATTTATTTATGTTTTTTAAATTCTCAAAACTAGTAAGAAAAGCATCTTGACGAACTTTACACAAACCCACGTTATGTTAGGCGTTGTCTGGCGTGACTACAATAACGTTTCTCATCCTTTTTTTCTAGACTTCGTCCATGCTCATGGAAACATGTTTTTCTTCAAACTATAATTTGATCAGGAAAATCGAATTTTAATAATTTAGAAGATGGCTAATTTGCCGATTATAATTTATACTACTAGTTTAATCAATGACACCTATAATTTTCACCTACTTTGTCAAAGACACTTTTAATTATCGTTTTGTTAACAATAACACACTCAAAAGTTAAAATGAAACACATAAAAAAAGTAAGGGTTGTTTGACAATATCTGAATGATTAAGTGCTGAATTAATATAAGGTCTGAACCATTAAGTGCTGAACCATTAAAAGGTCTGAACCATTAAGAGCTAGTATATCGTTTAACTATTCAAAGGCAAATGTCTGACCAATTCAGATAAGAGTTCTTAACCATTCAGCATTAGACCTCTTAACCATCTAACATTAATATATTGCTTAACCATTCAGAGGCAAATGTCTGAACCATTCAGACATTTGCTCGCGAAACTAACAGTCTGAACCATGAAGTGCTGAATATTCAGAAATCTGAATCATTAATAGGCTGATTAAGAGGCTGCCAAACAACCCTTAAGTAGCATTGTTGCTATTGAAAAAAAAGAGTAAAACTTAAGGGTAACATTAGTCAAATAAACATTATAAGATAAATATCTAACTAATAAGTTACAATTTATATTTAAAAAATCAAATTATGTTTCTAAATACATAAGTTAATAATATTTATACATTATAACATATAATTTCCCATTATCCATATATTATCCTTTTTCTTTTATTAGAGGAAGAATAAGAGGTACAAACAAAAAGAGCAAATAAATAATAAGACGTGCGTGTTTATGGTGTCTCAATTAAATCCAGATGATTTATGGTTATTTATTTAATTAATTCATAATTAATTATTGATGGATGAACATTAAGCAACACATCAACAAAGGCGGCTATGTAGGTCCAATATGAAGGTTGGAATCACAAATAATGTGAAGGCAAAATAATATATAAAATTGAGGAAATATCATTTGAAATTAAGGGCCTTGAGTTTACAACTTCTCTCTAATTTAGTAAATACATCTATCTAAAATTTAATAAAGATGATTGTCACAACGTCTCACTAAACTTGTATCGATCATTAAACATTTCTCTGTGTAGACTGTAGAGATAGAGATATCTTAGGGCTGTTTGATTTCACTTACTCGGTCAGAAGATGCTGACCGTGTAAGATATTGTTTTAAAACTGACTGTGTAAGAGGAAAAATATGCATGGGTCAGTGGTGTCGGATCGGGTCAGACGCGTAAGAGTAGAAATCAAACACGCTGACCGGCCAATTGTCTAACCGGGTCAGTTGGTCAGACATATTTACCGGATAAAAAGCAAATCAAACAACCCCTTGTACTTCTATCTTAGTAGCAATAACAAGAGATGACCAAAGTAGAATACAAGTGCAATAGTTTTTCTATAATCTTCTTGACTTGTCCGGAGTGTACCAATAAATAAAATAAACATGATTTTCTTAACGATTTTCTTGTTTTATTTTAGAAGAAATATATTTTATCTATTATTATTATTTTTTAATTCTATACAAGGACAATAAGGGCATCAATACGTGGTACTTAATATATATTAAATTATTATTTACACCATATGCATTAAATTCCCGATGCTTTACATTTTACAAGTTAAACAATAGACTAATCTACCGGAGTATCTCATTCATTAAACCATCACTTACTATAAAAAAAATAAGTGAATATGAGTCGGTACGTAAGGATTTGAAACTTCATTTTAAAATCTCAAATTATGTATTAATTTCTTTTCACATTAGCTTTTCTACGACATCTAATTCAATCTGATTTTAATTTCTTTTAACATGAGCTCATTGAGTAATTATATATTAGTTGTTTAGAGACATGTTCGATGCTTGTCAGTCACATCTTTTGTATTATAATCTGTAAATCGTTTAAACCAACTACATGATATATTATTTGAGGTTTATTATATAATTTTTAATTAAGTATAGATTTTATGATTGTTAAAAGTTGCCTCAAACTGTCAAGTACGGGAAGGAGAATCGTAAAATGTCTAAATATAGGGTTTTTTTTTAGTGTATTTTGATTTAGTTTTATTTAAGGTATCAAGTGTTTTGTTTTAGTTACGAATGAGTTTGTCATTCGAGTTGTGTTTGAGCTGTAACAGATTGGGTTTTTTAGTTATTAAGGTTAGAATTAGTATAAAAAAATATTATTATATAGAGTTTAAGTTGTGATTTTTTATTATCCGGATTAATAAAGAAAAGTCGTGATAGTTCTCACAAAATACTGAGCATTATCTTTGTTTTTTTTTTCTTTTGATATTTTAACAATGGTTTGCTTAGATTTTTTTTAAAGCCATACTTATTGTACTCCTATAAATAGTTGATTAATAACATACAATAACTTATGAGGATTTATCTTACGTTTAACAAATTTTAAAAGCTATTATTTCTAGTTTATACAAGCCTAGTGATGAGATGTGTTTAGTGACGTAGTTTCTGTAAGATAAAAGTAACGGGTGTTAATTGTATCTTTTTTTTACCAATGATCTCTTGGCCTGGGGGTTAAGGGGAGGTGGGAGGCTTTGCGTCTCTTGAAGGTCTAAGGTTCAAAACTTGACATTGGCGAATATTACTAACTTGGTGATACTAACAACTAAACACTAACCAGCCGTTCAAAAAAAGATTGTACTTATTGACGAGCCAATAATTAATAAAAACTATATAAAAATGCACATAAAGATAATCATATTAGAAAAGTCTATTTATGAATAAAAATTTAAAAACATACTTTAGCTAGCTAACGCCTTAAAAGTTAAGGGTTAACCGTAAATTGATAAAATCATAAAAAAAGATAAAATAATCATTAATATATCAATTATATGTTCTTTTCTTACTGTCTTACTAATAAAAGAATTGTAATTGTTTTTTGAACGGCAACTGTAATAGTGGAAGTTTCGAGCTTGTTCAAAAATAATTAAAAAAAGTCACAAGTGTAGTGCAATATTAATAAAAAAATGTTTAGGAGGTTCGAAACTTGTGTGGGACAGGATCCGTGAAGAGTGGACCGGACCAACTCACCGAACCCACACTAACAACCATGACCATGTCAGACCAGCCACCGCCGTTCTTTATTTATTACCACCACCACTATATTTAAGGGTATTGTTATTGCACATTTCTAGTTTGTAACTACCCACAAACCGAAGTAAAAAAATTTACAAAAGACAAAACGAGTAGCTATCAATTTGACATAACTTAAAAGCTTAAATATAAAATTTTATAAAAGAAAACGAGTAGGTATCAATTAAAAAAAAAGTGTTATGATTAGTTTTAAAAAATCCCTAGATGTTTAAATGTACAAATATAAAAAAAACAAAGTAGATTTTTTATTAGTTTGAAGGAAAAAAATTGTTATGGTAACATTGAGAAAACATTTACTTTCACTACTTATGATCTTTTCTATTTGTTATATTAGTGATGCGACGAGTGTCATCGAGCCTTTTTTTCGACTTGTCTTAAACATAAATTATTAAATAATGTATTAATAATATGAATTAGTTAATGTATTAATTAGAAAAAGTTTATTAAATGAGTGGTAAATTATGAATGATTGCATAAAACATTTGTACCTGATGCATAAGAAGTTGTATTATATGTCTTAATATTTTTTATAATTACACTTGTGTCCCAAGTTTTTATTTTATATAATAATATAAATATATATTTTATTAATAGGTGTTGGGTGAATAGAATGATTTTCAACGACCATCAAAATTATACGTCAATAAATCATAAGCAAGGACTAACAGTACCATTCTTTAGTCTTTTTTCATCCGCTAAAATTATTATTATTTTTTAAAATTTTGTAAATCTATAAAGGTAAGCGTGAGCTGGTTTTGTTCAGAGAATATTGTGGTTTTATTTCTTGATATATTATAAGAAATTTATTATCTCCAATCATCTATCTTCTAATGACATAATATATAGTCGCGTCTTTTACAATGTGTTCCTGAGGTTTTTTTAAAGAAGTAAAAAGAAAGTGAAACATGTTTATGTTTTAGAGTTTTTTTTAATGAATAAAGTGACGGAATTAGAAGGAAGATCTTAATAATATTCATTCCCGACTTTCCTCCCAAATTGGAAGGAAGTATATATATATAATTTTTATATAATCTTTCATTTTATCATTTTTCCTTTGCAACCTAGTTTAATTAAAATTAAAATAATATAATCGTAAAATTATAGCTTTTTTTTTTGTTTTTCTTTTAAATTGAAAACACAACATCATTTTTATCCTTACATTTTATTCCAACTCCGGAATATAAAATAACATTATATCATTTTCTTTCTCTTACTATTTCTTTATTTTCTCTTTGAATTTCCTTTAATTTTCTTTTCTTTCATTTAGTAAAAGAAGTAACAGATAAATTGGAGTCGTTTGATTATATAATCACAATTTGACATATGTGACAAACATGGATACGATTGGTTTGAAATTTAAATAAATAGCTAGAAACGAAAAGAGAAGTAGGAAATACGTTATGGAGCAATTTGTGTGGGTCCATGTATAAGAGAGAGAGAGAGAGAGAGAGAGAGAGAGAGAGGGATAGGGCAAATAGTGATTGTTTTTCTTCTTATATTTACCATGATAGTATATGTTTTCATTTGATTAAAAGTGTTTTTTTGATGTAAGATACGTTTTACTGGTTTGAACACAAAATTATAGTTGCTTTATTTGCTCATACTTTAGACCTAGACAACTTAAATATATTGTTGTAATGTTAGACATACGATTATAATTAATTTACTTGAACCTCATAATAAAAATATATCATATAAGTGAAAAACGTTGTTTTAGAAAACAATATATATCAATGATTTATTTGATAGTAACTTTTTTGATCCGTAATATATTATATTTTAGAAAAACATTGACGTACAATATTTATTAAAAAGGTATTAATATCGAAATCGTTTCTTATTTTTATAATTTCAGTCATTTGTAAACTCTAAGTTCTTTTATTACTAACGTAATTCTCACTGTCTTGATATTCCCCTTATCTTTTAACACCCACCCACACCATTGTGCTCTTTTCTATTAGTGTGATTAACTTTAAATTCATAAATACTTGTTACAATCATTATAAAGCTTCAGGGCATGTTCAAAGTTATTAAACATCAATTCTTTAATTGTCTAGGAGAACATTTAATAATATAATCCTACACGCGTTATATAGGTGATGCATAATTAAACAATACAAACGATTTTTTTCCAAAATTAAATGCTGTGTTTCATATGATTGGGGGAATGCAATCAATTATTTATTTTCCATCTTAACTTGGCTTCGTTAATGAATTTGAATTAGATGAGGAATTATTCGGATGTAAAATTCAAACATAAAGAATAAGTTACAAATAATAGGGCATCCTTAATAGTTAAATATCAACTATTTATAAATGGAACCATTGATAGTTGAATGGTGTGCCTCACACGTAAGTTGTTAGAGTTTTAATTTTTACATGATGCAGATTGTGGTGTATTCATCTTAAAAAATTTAAAAATAACTGTTGAAAAAAGTATCAACAAATAATTTATAGATTTCATAAATGTTACTAAAGCAATTCAAATCTTTTATGCAAAAAATCCATTTAACTTTCATAACATGTTTTAATATTGTAGAAATCTGGCGTATTTTTATTGTTACAACAAAAAATATCATCCAATAATTTATAAATTTCATAAATGTTGGATGATTGACTTTAAGCCATATAAGTTGATCCACATTAAGAAACAAGTGACTTAAAATTTCTTTTTATTAAAAGTAAAATAGAACTAACTTAAAAAGTTTGATTGACTTTAAGCCATGTAAGTTAATCTATATTAATATTGGAACATAAGTTTTATTTTAATAATTTATCACGTGGTTGTAACCGGCAATGAGCCACTCTTAATTATTAACTCAGCCCGCCTTGTAATTAAAATTAATGTTAAAAATGAGATTACAAGTGTATTGATTTAAAATATATCAAATGACTTTACTATTATATGTTATCAACAAACTAATATATTCGTAACAGGATAATCAGCTTTAACTTTATTAGGATCATGAATAATCCAAATTGTATCTATTCTTAATTTACACCTCCTAATTTGTCCCACATGATATTGGGCCCCTCGAATACAACTCAAAATCATCTTAAATAGTTAAATACAATATTTATTGGTAATATGATTGGTTAATTATCATTCAATTCAATGATTATCTGCTTAATTTTAAATAATTGAGACTAATTTAACATGTTTAAATTGATAAATAATATTCTATTTTCACACACTCCCCAATGGAGACAAATATTGAGGATCCACGAAGCCTAACCTTTTAACCTTTTCCTTTATCAACGCCGCTCACTGTCTCATTCAATTTTTCACATATTTCACTTTTATACCCCTCTTCTTTTGTTTTCTTATAATCCTAACCCTCTAGCTCCATTAATCGGATTCAGAGATTTCTTTTCATCCCTTGATCTTAAGTCATCATTTTGTTAGTACTAACAAGTTGCAAGTCATAGACCACAAGCTATCATAGAAAAACCACATTTTATGAGATGGTTTTAATCTGTTTTGAATTTTGTATAAGTTCTTAACTACCTGGTCAAATGTATATTATAGGTGTGCTCATAAACATATAGGACGATTTTACGGTTTAATAGTTCACGTGACAATTTAATCTTTGAAACCAATTGATTGAAGTATATTATTTTTATTACGTGTATGTTTAAATTTGTGAACCCTCTATATGTGTTTAAACTTTGTAATTTAAACTAACAATTTTGAAGAGAAGTAAAGAATTCAGTTTAAGCTACTAAATCATTAAAATCAAACCATTAAACAATCAAAACTTTAAGGTTCGACGAATAAACCAATCCAATCAGGTTGGTTTATCTTTTTCTAAAACCCTATTTAGACCATCTGCAATGGAGTTTTTCAATTTAACAATGTTAAGACGGAGTTATCATCATAGGAGAAAAAAGATTTAAGCTTAAAAGTTAAAAGAATGTTGAAAGTCCATAACTTCAGAGTGAAAAAGAGAATTTTGAGTGGGAGCAAGTCAGAGGAGGGTACGTGACGTCTTCAACCTCCTCTAGCGTAGATAATTTTAATGGTCTGGTCCAAAGTTTATCTTAAATCTAGGCAAACTAGATCCTAAACACCCCTATACCACTATTCTAATATATGATTCCATAAACAACACCCAAGAAAAACTATAATCTAAAACCTAAGGGGCAAAAACAAAAATATCCCATTTTCGATAACAACTTGTCGCAAGTAGAATTCTGTGTGCATTTAATTAATGAAACTTTTTCATGTTTCTCGATAAGAGTAGGTTTTACTGAAAACGAAGCCGAAGGTCAGGTCGGTAAATCTATCCAAACCCGAGGGCATTTTCGTCAACCAAAATATCCCCATCAAACACAACAAAACCATGAAGTTGAACAACAACACACACTCACACACCTCACACCTTCACACACACACACAAACAAAGATAACCGTTTTCATGGATTCAACATATTCAAACTCCTGTATCTGAATCTACTTTACATACGGTAATGTTCATGCTCATGTGTTGTTAATTTGTTATTGTCTCTTTTGAAATTTTGATTTTGATTCTTTTTGTTCGAATATTCGAGATGTTGTGGCTGTACAGTCGACATATATGGAAATTTGATGCTATTATTGTGATTGATAGAGGATCTCCATTATTGCATGCTTGTACGTTTGTTACGTTGAGTTATCTCCTCAACTATTTGCTGTCATTTGTTTGTATGTATCATCTCGGTGTGAAATTGAACCCGTGAGTTGTGATATAAGGTGTTTTATCGTTTATATTTGATTTGTTTACTGTGGAATTGTAATCTATGGTGGATATTGAAGGATTTTGGTGATCGTGAGTGGACACTGGTAAGTCAAATCTGCGGTAAAGCCAAAGGTGCAGACACAGAGGCAATCCAACGCTGAACGTCATGTCATGTGATTGATTAGATTGATTTAATTGGTAGTGTGTTTGTTTGCACTTAGATTAGGGCTTTTTGTCTTCGATTTCTTATTCTAACAGTCGATTTATCGTAATAGGTTGAGGAAAACGATTTGAAGTTCGGATCGTAAATTTGTTTCGAGCAGATCCGTTGGATTTCGGAACGAAGAGGTCAAATCAGCTGAAATTGCTTCACTGAACTTGTTAATACGTTTGAAGATTGTAAGGATAATGGTGTCGGATATCATCTGCTTCAAACCAATGCATTGAAAACCGTGTTCAGGTTGCAGAGATCTTGCTTTTGGAGTTATTTGCTTAGAACGTTGCAGATACGAAATATCCTTACCAAATTGGGTGAATACGAACTCCCTCCGCCTGCTTTGATTCCTTTACAGAGGTTCTACATTTTTAGAAACACCTTTAGTGGCGAACTGGCGATGTGCTGGTGAAATTTTACCAGTCAAAAGGGTCTTTTCGCTAATTTTGGAGGTATTCCTTTAAGCTTTTGTTACCGGACAGCTTGCAATTTCTACTCATACGTCTATATAGAATCAAAACCTTGTGGTGGGGGCCGATTGAGCAACAATAATGCAATTTTGGGTTTCTTATAGTTAAAGTTTATGTATAATACCTTGTAATTTATGTACTGCTGTTGGCAAATGGTGTGATGCATATTTCGGGTCGGGTTGATTGAATTAGGGGTCATTAAAAGTGGTACTGTTGTACTGTTAATGGGTTCAATGAGTAGAGAAGACAACATGGAGAAGGTGGAGAAGGGTTCAGATGCTGCTGAGAAAGTTGTAGTTGCTGTGAAGGCATCTAAGGAAATCCCCAAGACTGCTTTAGTTTGGGCTTTGACTCATGTGGTACAACCAGGGCACTGTATTACATTGCTTGTGGTCTTGCCTGCACAAAGTTCTGGTAATTTAACTTCTTGTTTGCCACAAGCACTATGCGCTTTTATGACAGTATATTAATTTCAGTTTTTCAGCTCTACAATGTTACTTTCATATTGGTTGATTTTGTCATACACATTAAGATTTTGGAAATGCAAATTCTTTCTTTTAAACCTTCATATTGCTATAAGTCTTGATGAGTTTTTATTCTTTTATAATTCTGGTAGTATTATATTTTGTAGTTTGGGTCAATCAAGCAATCTGTTTTTTTTCCAATGTAGGTAGAAAATTGTGGGGGTTTCCAAGATTTACCGGGGACTGCGCTAGTGGCCACAAGAAATCTCATATAGGAACAAGTTTAGACCAAAAAGTCGATCTTACTGATTCCTGCTCCCAAATGATTCTTCAACTTCATGATGTTTATGATCCTAATAAGGTTTGTTGGCCAATCCAATCTTGATGTTTAATTATCTTTTAGGTTAATAATGTAATCCTCATTGTGCTGACTATATTACAGATAAATGTGAAGATCAAAATTGTTTCTGGATCGCCATGTGGAGCAGTAGCTGCAGAGGCTAAGAAAATTCAAGCTAGCTGGGTTGTATTGGACAAGTATGTTTAAACTAAATAGTTCAGGCTTTTTCTTAATTTTGCTCTTTTTCATTCCTTTCACTTAGGGAAATTCAACTTTTTCAGGAAGCTTAAACATGAACAAAAGCGTTGTATGGAAGACTTACAATGCAACATTGTGGTAATGAAAAAGTCACAGCCAAAAGTTCTTCGTCTAAATTTAGTTGGATCAACTAAAACGAAACCTGAAGCTGACTGTCCATTGCCTTCAACAAATCAATCATCTGAAAAACAAACAAAAAACAAAAACTCATCTCTTGGTTCCATTCGTGGGCCTGTTGTTACTCCAACAAGTAGCCCAGAAGTATTCACTGCAACTGAAGCCGGAACCTCATCTGTCTCAAGTTCTGATCCGGGTACTTCACCATTCTTTGTCCCTGTAACCAATGGTTTGTTAAAAAAGGATAAATCACTGGCCGAAAAAGAAAGTCGGGATCTCATTGAGTCAAGTTCTGACTCTGAAAGTGAGCATTTATCATCAACTTCATCAAGCTTAAGGTTTCAACCATGGATGGTGGATATGATCACATCCAGCTCTCAGTTATCTCAAAACAAGGAAGAAAGTTCACAAAGATATAATTCACTAGAAAGTTCTAGATCTCAAGACATGTTGAGGAGGTTATCTAAACTCGATAGAGACAGCGAGCATGGAAGCCATAGAAGTGATGCTGAATTTAACGTTAATGTTAGAGAAGCCATATCTTTCTCTAGAAATATACCTTCTGGCCCACCTCCTTTGTGCACAATATGTCAGCATAAGGCACCAATATTTGGAAAACCACCAAGGTGGTTCACTTATGCTGAGCTGGAGCTTGCCACTGGGGGATTCTCTCAAGCTAATTTCCTGGCCGAAGGAGGATTTGGGTCAGTACATAGAGGGATACTTCCAGATGGTCAGGCTGTTGCTGTCAAGCAACACAAATTAGCAAGTTCTCAAGGGGATCAAGAATTCTGCTCTGAAGTTGAAGTGTTGAGCTGTGCTCAACATCGAAATGTTGTTATGTTGATTGGATTTTGTATTGAAGATGGAAGGAGGTTGCTTGTTTATGAATACATATGCAATGGATCACTGGATTCTCATCTTTACGGTAATTTCTTAACTACAATCCTATAATGTTAATAACGATATACTCAAATTTTTCTAGCAAGTTATGTTCAAAATTTTATAATTAAACACTAGACATTTTTAGGATGGTGGATGCATTACTTTTAGGTGACTGTAATCCTGATCTTTATGTTATTTGCAGGACGTCAACGACATCCTTTAGAATGGGCTGCACGACAAAAAATCGCTGTTGGAGCTGCCCGAGGCTTACGCTATCTTCATGAAGAATGCAGAGTTGGTTGCATTGTTCATCGTGACATGCGTCCAAACAACATCCTAATCACCCATGATTTTGAACCTCTGGTATATTCCTGTTTAAGTACATATATTATGATCTATAAGTATATACGATCACTTTGATATAGATGCGATCTCAACAAGCCTGTGTTCTTTAGATATAATTTGGATATGTATTAGCAATACATATACTTATATTTTTTTCATTTAGTATATAAAAAGCTAAACAATCAAATCTAGTGTATGTTGTATGTGTGTGCATACCATTAACCCCGTTTAAATCCTTCTTTTTTCTAAGTGTGAAATGCATTCTGCTCAGCTTTCAAAAACTGAAACTGGACTTTTAAGAGTTGGACTTGGTGTTTGAGTCTTTGAGAAAGTTAAATTGTAGGCTAAAAGATGCCTTTATTATTTTTGCAAGGTAGGAGATTTTGGCCTAGCGAGGTGGCAGCCTGATGGTGACACTGGAGAAGAAACAAGAGTAATAGGAACGTTTGGGTTAGTTTTTAATGTGAATTTGCTTCTTCTGGTTTGCAACATCCTCCATTGTGAATAGTAATAGTAATAACAATGTGTTTATGCCTTATGGTTTAATTAGATACCTTGCTCCTGAGTATGCACAAAGTGGCCAGATTACTGAGAAAGCTGATGTGTATTCCTTTGGAGTTGTACTGGTGGAGCTCGTTACAGGACGAAAAGCAGTTGATCTTAACCGACCTAAAGGCCAACAATGCCTCACTGAGTGGGTGAGTTTCAGGCCACCACTAAAAAGTTCACAAACTGGTATCAAATTTAGATGTGTCAATTTCAACCCATTTACTTACGTATGGGTTAAATTGGGTTATGTTTTGAACAAAATGTTTCAAATTAAAAAGATTAGCTAATAATGAAATGGGTTGCAAGTCTTTCAAAGTTCATTTTAATTCAAACATTAGAATAATACTGGAGATAAGACATTGATTATTTACAAAAAAAAGTTAAAAAAGTAGTGAAGTTTTTGTCTTTTCAAGCCAACATGACCCACATGCATTAAGAGAAATACCCTTATCAACCACAACATGTCTCAATCGTCACCAGACTTCTTTATTCTTTTTCTGATTGTTGGTTCTCTAATATGTAAATAGGCACGCCCATTGTTGGAAGAAGATGCCATTGACGAGTTAATTGACCCACGGTTAGGGAACTGTTATTCAGAACAAGAGGTTTATTGCATGTTACAAGCCGCTTCTCTATGCATTAAAAGAGATCCGCAGTTACGTCCTCGCATGTCACAGGTACTAATTGGTTTTAGTACTCTTGTAGAAACTAGTTTTCCAATAACTTGTATCTTCCAATATTATGGCAAGCCTTAAAAATATGTTTTGCTCATCACTATTTGACTTGATTCAGTCACTAAACTCATGTTTCATTCACTGAAATATTTCACCATATTGGAGCGTGTGAAATAGATTGTACAATTTAATCATAGAAACAATATAAGAGCATCTGACCGTTGGTTTCTCCTTGACTGTACAATTTGCACCTTTATCAGGTGTATTATAAATCACCAGTTTCACTTTTCAGGAGAGCTCTTTAAAACACAGTAAAAGCACTTTACATATGAAATGACTAGGAAAGAGGCTAACTCATGTGAAACTAGTAGTCAGAGCAAAAGTGACCCTTGTTTATATTTTAATAAACAAAACTTATCTTTATTTATATATTAATACACACTATTTTTAGAACCGGACTCTGTTGTTGGACCAAGAACCACTTACACCAATGTGGCTGAGTCCTTTTAAACCGTCTTCATTTGAACCGGTGAACCTGGCCAGTCATTGGACTGGATTTTCAATTTATATACCCTCCCATTACTACCTTAGACTTTATATTTTGTTCATTCTAGGCATTATATCTGATGCCAAAAGATAAAGCGGTTTTATACAAGTTTTTAATTTTTAGATTATTTATGATGTAATTTGGTTTTAAAATTGATGACCAAGGTCTAGTTAGACAGCCAGTTGTAACTTGTAAGACAGACACTTTGATGACCGGTCTCCTTACAAGAACATTGTTGATACATCTGGCTCAACATGCTTTCTGATACCTTTGACCCAGTTTGTGGGTCGATCCATGGGTAAACTTCGACCCAAGTAGTACATGTGAACTTCTAAAATCAAAATTTGTTCATTTGTTTCCGAGTTTACAAGTATTTAACAATAATTATGTTCATAAGGTGCTACGGATACTAGAAGGGGACATGATAATGGATTCAAGCAACGATGTTGGGAACCGGAGTGGCAGGATTTACATGGATCGTCAACATAGTCCAACGAGGGAGACATTGGCGGATGAGTTTAATAGCAAAGTTTCTCTGGACTCGATGCGGCCTTCTTATTGGCAAAGAGAAAAGCCCAGAAGGACTGCATGCGAAGATCGAAGGTAATGGTGAAAAAAACTAAATGTCTACCTTTCGTGTTCATCTTGTATGCTTTTGTCCTTGCACAGGACATGATTGATTAGTGTTTTTGTAATCATTCTGAATGAAGAGAAACAACTGCACAAAGTGTTGGTGAATATATTCTCTTAAATCTAACGAGCCACCCTATGCAGATTCAAGATCCTCAGCATTCAAAAAATAATTACTCATTCCTCAACATTCAAACAATAATTACTCAATGCAGCCCAGATCAGATTTCGTTAAAAATTTTATTCGTTATAACATCGCCAAAGTCGAATCTTTGTGTAACATATGGCAATAACAAACTAATATTGTTCATATGGCTCATGGATTTCTTTTTAATTGCTTACATGAAAACTTCCTACAAAGGTTAATGATGATGTATATAGGGCCGAAGGATGATAGGGGCCGGGGTTTTGGTCTGGTAGTGTAAATCATATGTCTCGTGTTCGTGAATCCATAAGTGCTTCTACAAGCCTTACTGGTTTATCTCTGATCATAATTCACTCCACAATCAACACAACCGAAAAATCAACACTCATAAACCAACAACTAATACTGAACACAAAACGTTCATATAAAATTCAACATACTTTCTTCAGTGCACGAATCAATTCACTCACATGTAACCACACATACATACATACACAACCAATTCTGTTAAACAACTGTAACAAACACCTTCTACAATCACTAAAACTCAAAAGTCAAAATCAACAAACACAAATCACCAAATCATACCATAACAACCGAAAACCTACCTTCACGAAGAAGCAACCAAATTACCACCATCATCATCACCACCACCATCTTCATCCAAACACAAATCCTCCGTCCTCCTCAAAACACCATGAACCACCACCACCACCGCCCCTACCACCACCGCCACCAGTATATTCACCGTAGCATCAGTCAACAGCAACAACACAATCGTCACAACAGATAGCACCACCAGCACCACACGATCATCCACCACACGGTTGAACACCACCAGCGGTTCGTCACGGAGGAAGTAGAGGAACAGCCACACCGCCATCATCACAACGAACACGATCAACGAGATCGGGTGCCATAACAGGCTCAGGAAGAGAATCACGAGCATAACGATCGCGTAATTCATCCGGAAGTAATTGACGTTAGTTTTAACTCGTGCGAATGCTTCGGAGATGCTGTGAGGGAGGTTGATTGATCGGAGATTGAGCATCTCCTTTCATGGGCGTCGTGCAACGAGGCCTGATTTGATGCGTTGTTTGGCGCGTGATAGGTATTGGAGATTGGTGTTTCCGGTGGAGGACGTCGGAATGGTGCCGTACGTCGTCATTCCGGCTGCCGGAGAACCGTCGGCGAGGGTTGTGACGGAGATTATTGGGGCGTTGATGTAGAGGAAGTTAAGAAGGCATGTGATTTAGGCGCGTTGGAGGTATGTGCTCTGTAGTCTTTATTGTTACTAGTCTCTAGAGGGACTGGTTTTTTCTAAATAATAATAAAACCTATTTGTTACACTCTATGAATGGGAGGGCGTGAATAGGGATGAGCGTTTGGTATCTGGTACTGTATTCATATTGTATTAGTACGTTACTGAATCGGTGTTGGTATTTGAGTTTGCTTATGTTTGGTATCTGATATCGATATTGAACGATGTCAATACCAGTAAAAATTGAGTGCTAAGCACAAAAAGTTCTTTTAGTATTTTAAAGCAATTTTTTTTCCCAATTTAAGTGTTTTTTATTTCAAGTTTAGTACTACGAATGCTTTTAAACAACTTTTAATGTTTTTGGTATGATAGTCCGTAAGTTGGTATTCGTTAAGAATCACATGACAACTTATCTTTTAGCCAAAAAATTGGAACATCAAAACGGTACCACTCGGTAAGTACCAAAAAACCGGTACCAAACCTTAAGATTCAGTGCGACATCCGGTAAATACTTGTCCTCGAAATCGGTTGGTATTTTCAGTATGATTGCTAGTATGGTACGGATCTCATCCTGTGGCGTGAAATGCCAGCCTCTAGGCATGAGAATGGACGTTGCCCCGAGTGGTCACAAGTGTAGGGCTTTACAAAACGTTAAAAAACATTTCATGTGTACTTCATAAAGGCTTAGGGTGTGAGCCTGTGAGGTATTGGACAGTGCCCTAACAAGTGAAATGTTGGTTCCTCAATATAATGTATTTTTTAAATTAGTTATGTTTAGAATCGCCTTGTAACTTTCCAAAATATTGCAATCTTTATACTATCGTCCCATAGATATAGCCTTCTGTTAATTGTCTTAGCTTGAGGGTTTAATTGGTCAAACTTGTTTATTAGACAAATCGTGTTCGGGTTAACATTTTTATAAGTTATTGAATTTTAATAATCTTAATTTTCATTTATTGGTCGAGATTAATCTTAACTCAAAAAATGCTTATATAAACTCCTAACTTTGAGCTTATTTTCCTCTAACGGTCGCTTACTAACGGAGAGTTAACACCCGTAAGGTTTTTTTTTTTATGAAATGGGGCAAACTTTGAATCATTTTTCAACTCCACCGCCGCCCAGTCTCCATCCGGTCTATTTTTTGGTATCTAGCCTCCATTGTTACATGAAATCTACCTCCAACGAGTCTAGTGGTTCAGTATCTAGCCTCCATCAATATCATTTTGTTATTCTTTATGTAAATGTGTAAATTTATAAGCGTAAAAAATTTTACACTAGTGTAGATACACTTACATCTTGTAAATATTTACAGATGTAAATGTAATTTACATTACTATAAACTTTTTTACGCTTACAAATTTACATATTCTTATATATGTGCTAATGTTATTCCAACAAAAAAAAATAATGATTTTAATTGATCTTAAAAGTTAACACGTTTATCATAATAATATAGGGTTAATATTAAAACCCTCCCTATATATACAAATAAATCTCTCTCCCCTTCCTCCATCATCATCATCATCATCATCATCATCAACACCTTAACCACCACTTGAATTGCTAGCCACCCACGAAAAACCCCATTGATGACGGGAACAGAATCTATAGGGGTTACACAAACCCTAAACTGAAATTGACACAATCAACCATCATTATCACAGGTGTAATGATGATGAGGGGAACACAATCGAAGCTTTACTTGGACAGAGCCCTTAAATCTTAACTAAAAAACTTTACTTGTAAAAAAGCTTCAAGTAGAAACTTTAAATTGAAGGGAGGCGTCAATGATGACTAGTCTCAAACAACGATGAGAGGTGTTTGCTGGTGACGGTAATGTTAAGATGTCGAGTGATTCACATGCGATGGTGGTGTGCGATGAGAAAGATAGAGAGGAAGGAGAAAGGATACGAGAGGGCGGAGAAAGAGAGGTGGTGGTTACTCAGGCGTTGGTGGCTTTAAGAGGTAATATGGGTGGTTTCATCTAGTGCACATTAACGTAGAAAAAAGATAGAGAATGTGAAGAGAGAGAGAGAGGGTCGCGAAAAAGGGGGGGGGGGGGGGTGGTAACACTACAACAGACGAGTACATGCTAGATATTAACATACCAATTGAATAGAAATCAAGATTAATGTCCTGTAAATGATTTTTATTATAATGTTCTCATACAACTATTCATAGTAAACCTTAAGTAGTGGCATATTGATAAGTGTTTTTTTTCGTATAATAGGGGTCTCATGTTCGCTTACAAATTATATTTGTTTTCTATCATTGACGCTCTTAACATGTCCAAGATGCGTATTACATATAATTTACCTCCTCTGCTTGTAATGTTCTAATTATTAAATACACTTGTAATTAATATAACTATCATTAAAATTTTATACCCTTACAAGAATTTTTAAATTGGAGTCAAACGATGAGCCAAGTGTGTACACTGCGTATTTCGTGGATCAGATGATCTCTATAAGCTACGCAAGAAACATAGTTTATTAATTTGTTTCAAGATTGGAACAAAATGTTACGTTACACATTTTAGTATAAATTATTAGAAAGAATATAGTAATTACGGATTATTATAATAATATCTACCGTAGAAGATATAATTTGATTATGTTTTTTTAATTATTCTTACTTCGTTTCTATAAATTATATATTAATACTAACAAGTTTTAATTATTATTCTATATGAATATATGAGCTACACTTAAAATGCAATTAGTCTTTTTGTGATGTCACTTATTAGCGGATGACCCATCTAAAACTTGGTAAACACGAGATCAAAATCACCAAACAATTTCGACCCATTAGCTTAAACATGGGATGATGTATGACGTGATTTAAATTTCATCAGCCAAATCAACTGACACTGAAAATCTAAAAGAATATTAAAGCACATCAAACTTACACGATATGGGCATGGCGGACACATATAACTCGCGTATTGTAACGATACACAAGTGGCTTTAACAATCACATGTGGTTGGGTCATAACTTAAAAAGGTTATAATCTATGGGAAGAGCCGGTGATGACCTGCCAAAAGTAGCATATCAATACAAATAGAAAGTGTTTCAATGTCTAGATATTTCTTCCCTGCGGGCCACAATAAAAAGGAAAGTAGTATATTTAATCACCACTTGATCGTTTATCAACTTCACAATATATGTGTAAAAGTTCTATATAAAATATAATAAATAAGTGGTATTTTTAAGAACATAAATTACATATTTCCCCAAGACATAAAATCAATTATATATTTCCTCTTTTTAATACATACCTATTACAGATTTATCCATTCTATTAAAATTAACCTATTAAATGACTCTTTTATCTTGTTTTACTAAGAAACTTTTACATATTGATCTTTTTTATTTATAACTAATTAAAACTTTACCAATTGTATTTTACATCTGGAGATATAACGCTGATTATTATATCTGGAGATATAACGCTGATTATCGGTGATTATTGTTTTGAAATAAAGTTTTAAACTTTTGTATTTGAAGTTGTAATTTTATTGTTTTCCTTTACATAAAAGACTCGAAGTGGATAAAATATGTGATTGATTTTCTTAGTAAGAGAAATATATAAAAATAACTTAGTAAAAATATGGATACAATATTCGTTCAATAACTAATTCTAATAAGATGGGTAAATATGTAATACATATGTTTTAAAAAGAGGAAATATGTAATTAATTTTTTAGTTTGGGTAAATATGTAATTAATAAGTTTAAAACGGGGAAATATGTAAATGCCCTTAAATAAGTGAACGAGTGTGTTACTTATCATAAATTTATAAGCACTCATATATTTTTCTTGCTTCTTTTTTTTATCTAATAAATAATTTTTTTCTTAGTTTCTAAATATTTATTGTTGTCATGTACTTTTTCACGTTCTCTTTATTTACCTACTAAACAAATTTTTTTCATTTTTTTTAACTGCTGTTTCCCATTTCTCTTTTTATAGTTTCTATATATCCGTTTAAAGACTAAGAAAATATTAAGAACAGAATAGCATACTTCAATACCTTCACGCGTGATTCACATGGGTGAGATAACGAGAGTATGAGACGGCGTTGGGGCCTAGAAGTGAAGAAACAAATTGGTTATCTTTTTTCTAAACAGTTAGAGATTGAATTCTTATAATTTAAACTAGGGACAAAATGTAAAATTCTAACAAACTTTAGAAGCCTCCGATGTAATTTACGGCATTTCATAATTTATTTTAACACTTGAGTATCTTATTTGTTCATTCTTATATACCATAAAAACCAGATACCACATCCTTTATGCATAGATTCAAGTCTTCAATGCACTCTACTTATTTTGTCTTTTACGTCCTTTATACTTAAGCTCCTTAAAATTACCACATTTACATGCAATCCCCTCAACTTTAAACAAGTTTTTTTACTTTTCTTTTAACCAATTTATACTACAACCCCAAATGTGTCATACTTATTTTTATCAACGTTTTAATGTGAAATTTTTAACATTTCTTTTTAATTTAGAGTTCCATATATCGTCAAAGGTCGCGTTATGACACATGAGTTTGTAATGTTTCAAATGGTATCAATGATGTTTCGGTTTTGGTTTTGTTTTTCTTACCTTGAATATCAGACTTGTAGTAACATTTTGTTTTTTGTTCATGGTTTTGCCACCTCCTCCCCGCAACAAAAAACTTAATACTAGTTATATTGTAAAAGTAAACTTGTTCTTACTTGTTCATGAGAAAAAAACACGTGATTAGTTAAGCTTTAATTTACACCCATCTGTTATGAGACGGAGAAAGATGTTTACCACACTTTAAAACCATACATATAAAGTTAAGAAATATAAAATTTAAAATTACCGACAGATTCCAGAGTTAAGTGACCCTAAAGAAATTTTTAGTGATACTAAGTCTTTTTCAATGTAATATAGAAAGAATGATATTTCACCACCACACAGATGAATCAACTACTACAATTAATTGGGACCAAAGAAACATATTGAGGAAAACCATATAGTTTAACAATTATAATACTTTAAACTTTCAACTTTATCCTCCACATTTTAGATAATATAAGCTTATAATATAGATACGAAATTTAAAATACAAAAAAAAAATAATAATAAAATAAAATAAAAGAGTTCACAACCAACCAATTAACTATTACCAAACTGATTTTGATACGTTAAACTACATTATCTTGTCGTAGGACTATTTTGGATAAATCTATGTTAGAATATGCCACGTCTACGCTATTCATTATATATTAATAGATAATAAAATAACAAAGTCGTGCAAATAATCAATGTATCATAGCCTTACGGGGCAAGAAATATAAAGACTGACAGGTATATTGTCAAAATCACAATCTAGACAATACAAATTAAATTAAAATAGTATAATCCTAATATTCAAATAATTCCTCTCTACTTGATCTCTATTTTTTCCAAACAAGTTTTATTGAGAGAATAATTGTAAAAACCCACACGCATATAAAAGGTTAAAATATGTGCATAACTTATAAATACACATAACTTATCTCTACATGTAGGTTATGATATATGAATAACTTTACACATAACTTCATCTCTACATGTGCATATATCATTATGTTTGTAGAGAGTCGTTTTAAATATTTAGGAAAGCATCAATAAATGGATATTTCATGTTAATGTTACGTTTTGAAGTGATCAGAATACACAAATACTATCTCACACACAATCAGAAAGTGAAATGTAACATGATAATCTAACTAGGTGTTCATAGGCTGCAATTGAGGCTTATAGTTTATTACGATGCTCAGGGAATTACGAAGTACATATGATCTATATATAGACTAAAACAAGACTAGGGTAAGCGAGTGAACAGGCTAGGGTAGGCCGAATGCTCTTTGCAAAACCTCCACACCCAACAATCAGTTTTTATAATTCTCAGATACAATTTACAGTTCTGTATTGAATTTTCTATACGTGTGTATATATCGAGCATTTACAAAAATCTACACATATAAAAATTAAAATATATAAATAACATATAAATACATATAAACTTCATGTGTAAAAGTGCATATATCATTCGATATGTTTAACTTGTCGTATTAAAATCTTAAAATGGAAATATCAGATCAGCTCTTACAATTCTCATATTACTTGTGGTTCTGTATTCTCTACTATACATATCTATATATATTAAATTTTATGATGTTATTATTAGAAACATCAATGATGTATTAGGTCTTTTATTTACATATTAAACGTGTTATATGGTTTATGGTGGATATGATGTTTGATCTAAACTTTGAATCAAATAAGATAAATAACCCAAGAACCAGTACTTAAAGGTAAAGCAAGACAACTGAAGGTTGCCTCTAAGATTTAATCTATAGACTTATATAAGTTTTCTAAAACTGTAGCTCCACTCAAAATGTAAAATTTGCTTTCAAAGTTTCTTTCATAACTTACATCACAATAACTGATTTCATTCATTACCTGTTTTCTATAAAAATTGGTTTGATTGTATGGTAGACAAACAATGGAGGGAAAACAAATGTTTCTCCATGGAACACTTGAAGCTACAATCTTTCATGCCACTCCTTATTCACCGCCGTTTCTACTCCATGTATGTATCGTACTAAAATCTAGCTCGTACTCGTTATTGATTATGGTTTTATTACGGTTTTTATGTTATTATGAGTCATGTACTTTTAAATGATTTGATTCAGATTATGTTTGATCTCCAAACAGGTAATGTCAATAATAATAGTTTTAAAAGAGATTGGTTAAATGGGCCGAAAGGGTTAAACAAATTACAAAGACCCTGCAAAGAACTTTTGTAATTCATAAAACCTCTTATAATCATACTATTTAGAAAACTAGTTTGGATACCAAAATAACATAAATTTTGTAATCCTATTTGATGCACAAAATGTTTATTAACAACTTAAAATTGTGCCCAAAAAGTGTTTCGGGTCGACTGAATTCACCTGGTTTGACCCAATACCCAACCCGTGCATTTTCTGACCTCTACTATTATGGCTTAAAATGAAAAGGGGCATTGAAACTTACTGATTGGTGTTTAGCTTTTGCAGTGCATAAATCCAACTGGAGCACCTGCATATGTTACCATTAAAATAGATCACAAAAAGATAGCATCAACTAGTCATGAAAGTACCAGAGTTTGGAACCAAACGTTACGTGTCCTTTGTGCTCATCATATAAACGCAATTTTCACAATCACACTCAAGACAAAATGTTCAATCCTCGGGAAAGTCAACATTCAAGCACATCAGTTGTTAGAAAAGTCAAACCTGATAGACGGTTTGTTTCCGGTGTGCATGGAAAACGGGAAGCCACATCCTCAACTGAAAATTAGATTCATGTTATGGTTTAAACCTGCAGAATTTGAACCAAATTGGCAAAAGATAATTGACAGCAATAAATTTAATGGGCTAAGAGAGGCTACATTTCCACAAAGGAAGAACTGCAGCGTTACACTGTATCAAGATTCTCATCACTGTCCTATGTTTCAACCACCATTTGACGTTTGTGGGTCACCAAGAAACCTTTGGGAGGATGTTTTTGTAGCCATTGAAGGTGCCAAACATCTGATTTATATTGCAGGATGGTCTTTCAATCCTAACCTCATTCTGGTAAGCAAATGAAAACCTTGTCAAAACTATATTGGTATATATTAATGGTGGCAAGATGAGCGGGTCCAATATTTTGCGCAGGTTGTACAAAACGGGTCAGGTCAAGTTGCCCTGCAAAATAAATATCATTTTGGTAAATAATTGATATGCTAATTATGATTACAAAAACTATTATTACAACTTACACTAACAAACTAAATCTTTTAGTAAATGATGTATAAGGTTGTATGCATTACAATTAGACTTTTGGTAACTTTCGAGCCAATTGAATTCTTACCTTTTGCTAACCGTTTGGATTTGACCGGTATGAGACACAACACACTAATCAAATTACTTAAATATGTAATGTATCACACAGGTGAGGGATTTGGAAACAGAAATTCCACATGCAAGAGGAGTAAAGCTAGGTGAACTGCTGAAAAGAAAAGCAGAGGAAGGTGTGGCGGTAAGAATCATGATCTGGGATGATGAAACTTCATTACCAATTATCAAAAACAAAGGACTTATGGGAACCAATGATGAAAACACCCTGGCATTTTTCAAAAACACAAAAGTGGTCTGCAAATTGTGCCCTAGATTAAACCACAATTTCCCAACACTGTTCACTCACCATCAAAAAACCATCACAGTTGACGCACGTGCACATTCATCCTCAAGCAAACAAGAAATCATTAGCTTTATCGGGGGCATAGATCTATGCAACGGCCGATATGACACAGAACAACACTCTCTTTTCAGAAACCTAAACACTGAAGCACAAGCACATGATTTCTACCAAACAAGTATACCCGGAGCAAGCTTTAGAAAAGGTGGGCCTAGAGAACCATGGCATGATGCACATGCATGTGTAATGGGAGAAGCTGCACGGGATATAATGCAGAATTTTGAGCAACGATGGCTCAAACAGTTTGAACCATCTTTACTAGTTCCCGCTTATAAAATAATCGATCTTCAACATGACTACTCTATTACTGCAACTGAAAGGAATTGGAATGTTCAAGTTTTTAGGTCAATTGACCATGTGTCGGCATCTGTTAACAGTAAGTTTACAATCGAATGTAGCATACACGAAGCATATGTAGAAGCAATTAGGCGAGCCGAGAGATTTATATACATTGAGAACCAATATTTTATTGGGGGATGTCATTTATGGGAAAACGACCGACATTCAGGATGCTGGAATTTGATTCCAATTGAGATTGCACTTAAAATTGCAAATAAAATCAAAGCAAAAGAGCGATTTGCAGTGTATATTTTGATACCTATGTGGCCAGAAGGCAGTCCTGAAAGTGAATCCGTACAAAATATATTGCACTGGACACGAGAAACAATGAAGATGATGTACAGTTTAATAGGGGAAGCAATAAGAGATAGTGGTGAAACATGGCATCCCAAAGATTATTTGAATTTTTTCTGCCTTGCTAACAGGGAAGATGAAAACAGAGGAGAATATGTCCCTCTGTATTCACCTCATCATGGAACACAATACTGGAATGCTCAAAAGCATAGGAGATTCATGGTTTATGTGCATTCCAAACTCATGATAGGTAATCATTTATCCATAAACCTTTTTAATTCCTTAATTTGAACAACTTTTTTCACAGTCTAATCTTTTGATTTCATCTTGTTATCAAATTTCAGTGGATGACACTTACATGTTAATAGGATCAGCAAACATAAATCAGCGATCCATGGATGGACAGCGAGACACAGAGATTGCAATAGGATGCTACCAATCAAGTGAAAATGATAGACAGAAAAATAAGAGAGATATTCATGGTTATCGTATGTCATTATGGTATGAACATACAGGAAGAGCAGAAGAGATTTTTCACAATCCCGAGAGTTTGGAATGTGTGGTGATGATGCGTAAACTTGGGGAGCTAATGTGGCAGATCTATTCAGGTGATGAGGTCATAGACATGGAGGGTGTCCATCTTGTCAGTTACCCTGTTTATGTAACCCAAGAGGGGAATGTTGAGGACCAGGTGGACGGTGGTGGCCTCTTTCCTGACACAAAAGCACAAATAAAAGGAAAACGATCTAAAGTTCTACCGCCTATCATTACTACATAAACCTAAAGATATTGCAGCATCAAGAAATCACGTACGTAACTTTAGAACACCACAGGAGTTGAATTTCTATATAAGAAACTTAAAACTTCTATCTATAAATAAATTTATTTATATTTGTTTCCATATTTTGTTGAATCTCACAGATTTCAACAAAAATTCATCTTGTGAAATATGAGTTAGTCGATCAGACTGAGTAACTCAAGAACATGAGTCAGATTACTTAAAATTACTTGTAATATCAAGCTCAATTGAATTTGCAGTCTATAATAGAAGTAATGATGGTGTGTTCTAGATTATTAGATTTACAATCAAAGTACGTCATTGAGTCTATTTGTTGGTACAATTTTTTTGTTAATTTCAGCCAGACAAACTGTTATTCTTTAATCATCTATCAATAAAAGATTATTATCTAAAAATTACGATATGTGATGGGTTTTGTATTCACCACCTTCGTATTAATCAAATAAAGTGATAAGCAAAAACTTATCAAATTTTTGGACCAGTTTGTACATCTGCAGAAAATTCAGATGATACTCATACTTGAAATAGTCACAACTAGTGTTTCATACTGTGAATGTAGGTACAAACAATAAAGCATAGATGCAAGGATAAAACAAATATGCAAAGTATTTTCACATATTTCATAAAAGTATGGCAGATTTCTATACTCAAAAAGAAATTTATGCCATGACCATAAAGGTAAAGTCTAATCTTGACCATAAAAAGAAATTGTGAATATAAGTAAATAAACGAAATTATGTTGGCATATCCCATGACCATAAAGGTAACGTCTAATCTGGCATCCCACTGTCATAAATATATAGTCAAAAAAAATTACTTTTATGACTCTATAAAAGTTTTCAGTGGCCTGCTAATGGCTACTTGCCGAATTTCACGTGCCTAATTGCAATTTTTGTTATCTTTGAAAAGTGATTACTATATTGAAGACTATGAGATGAATATAATTTCTCCAAATGGTTTTATGGTTAACTGTAATAGCCAAATTTTTGAATTTTACCTATTTTGGCACTTCAAAATATAAAACGATTTGCTCTCCCCAAACCATTAGAAAATGTATTTCCAGCATCTAGAACCACTTTTATCTGCAACACAACGTAAAGGGAATGAATATTAAAGGGGAAAGTAGTTTTCAACAATGTGGTTATTTAAAAAACCTCAGAAGCATATTCAAGCTGTATAATATCACACCAAAATACGCATACTAATGAAAATAGGTAAAATGAAAAACTGAACTTATGAGCCTCATAGGTTGGTTTGATTTTATTCAGTTTTCTAGTTATGTTTATCTGGTTTCCTTTTTGTAACTTTGTATCTTATAGATATGTATATACAGGTCATTACCTCATGAGAAAGAGAAACAAAATATATATACCCAAATCTAACTAATAGCATCAAGAGTCTGAGCCTTAGTTCTAGGTACATGTCCAATCAGCAAAACCTTAGCTAGTCACCAGAAACCTAGTCCGTTGGTGGAACCCTAACCAACACAGTCCCGCTGATCAAGCCCCTAGTCATCAGTTCTCTTGTCCACATAGTTAATTCCAGTGCACAAATGGACTGATCTATATTGTCCGTGTCAGCCAATTTTGGTGATCACAATTGTTGATTTCAAGCTTCCATGGAATCCAGTACTTCAAGGCATGTCCGAGGTTTATATTCTAGTTCTAGTTTGTCATTCACAGGCCCACTATCTGCGACGTTGTTTGCCATGAAACTAATTCGTCTGGTCCTTGATCCTGCTGTCCAACGCAACAGTCTAACTGCTTCAGTGCTTCAATGTGATTAGTATTCTAGACTCCTAAACCGGGCCATTTGTGTTCCAAATCTACACAAACTGAGAGTTGTTTGTTCATTTACATTCACGTCACTGTTCTTGTTATTGAATACAATGGTCAAGAAACCCATTGATCTCTACCACTTCCATATTGTTCTTGTTGATTACTGCTCAGGATCATCAATGTTGTCAGTATTTGATATTCTTGTCCAGAAGGCTTCAAGTGTTGGTCAACTATGATTCATGATCCTTGTTCCAGTTCCTCTCTGGTTTATGTTCCTCATTCCAGATGGAGTCAATGTGCTAGTCCAAGAATCGAAGTCGAATTACGCTGAAGTTACATACACGACGTATCATGAGTGCAATGGAGGAGTCCTCTTGTAATCCAGGAGTGAGTGGATGGAATCAATATGGTGACCTTTTGTGTGTAAAAAGTGGCACAAGACTAACATCCAAGCCCCAACATGAGGAGGGCTGTTAGATATTTCAATAGGCTTGAATAGGCAGAGTTGCCTTGATTCAGCTTCCTTGTTCCCTTTTCATAGCCTTGTATCGTCTAGCTTAGAGGTGATTACCTCGTGAGAAAGAGCTAAACTAAACACTCCTAATATCTAATTAGTCCTACAGGGAACAAGATAAATAATTCAGGTACAGTCCAACCTAAAAAAACCCACTACAGAACGATTCGAAAAGCATCGTTATGCTTTGGCGCCATGAGAATGTATCAGAAACTGTAGTCGTCAATATCTCCTTACATATCCTAGTTTCTCCATATCCAATGTGCCATCTCATGCACAAATGATGATTTAGTTGAGTCTCATCAAGATGAACCCCAGTTTCTAATAGTAATCAGGTCTACTATGAGTGGACTTATGGTAACTGCTCAAAGGCAAAATAGCAGACAGAGAGAATGGAGTCTGATAAGAAAACCACAGTTTTTTTAAGATGCATAAAGAAATAAGCATATAACATATTGAACCTCAAAATCTACCCTAATGTGAACAAACTAACTTTCCAGAAAGACAATAGAGAACTATAGGTCCAAGTCCTATGTGAGCAAAAACCTAGTATAAACGTTAATCCAAGTATGTCAATTATAACATGTACATGAGATATATTTATGTATACTCAAGAAACAACTTTACCCACGAAACTGAGACAGTACTAGTCTAGCATAAAGTACATACCAGAGCTCAGCCCACGTTAGACGCCATGCCAACTTTTCTTCAAGCTAGCCACCAGATAATGCAAAATGAGCAGCTCTCATCTGATTGGATGGTAGCAAGGATTTCTGACTACTGAACTATATTACAGCATTATTAGATGAAGATTTAAACAGAACATCGCACCAAAACAAGATATACGAGACTGCAAAAATGGTTGTTGGAACTGCTGCAGACAGATCAACATGAGTTGTAGTACTCTTCATGAACAGGCTTTAACAATGTTATCAACCCCACTGATTTTGGACTTCAGCAAACAACTTATAGTACTGCTGACATATCAACTTAATAGTTTCTCCATTACAATCAGGTGAAGAGCTTACAGATATATCACCTTAAGAACCTAGACTATAGTACTGCTAATAAACCACTTATAGCACGCTTTTTCAGCTATTCCTGGTAACACTAAATCTGTCAGAAGTACTGTATTCGCCAAATCATAAAACGAAATATCTTGGGTAACTTGACAAAAATGTATCTAGTCTTTTAAAAAGGCGCGTGATCTCAAAGAGCTTCACAACATCCTAGTCTTCAGGCACCCTGCATGCCGTTTGCTTTTCTGTGATTAAGTTCCATCTTTCTAGACCAGTGCCCTAAAGAGTTTGGAGAAATATTGATAGAGATAACATTTGCATTATCATTTGAGATAAAGAAAGGAATATGAGTTAGATGACTGCTTTTAACACTCATAATGCTAGACTATATAACTTAACATACGGTATTTTCTTTAGAACTACATAATAAGAGCTTGATGCTAAGACATGTCTTGATTCAATAGAATCTCCGATTAGTTTTCTATATCTTAAACACTCCAACTACACGTATAGCGCATGCTAAGCCTTGTAAATGTTGTGGCCGCGCCCAAAAGCTCATCTGATCCCACGGATCCTCCAATTGATGCTTCCGATATCCAAGTTCCAATAAAGGAATAAATAGTAGATCAAATATTTAGTAATAAGATATCATGGCTCTAGTAAGATTTAAGGATGTGGATATGTATAGCCATAGTAATATCAAGAATCAAAAACAAAACCACATGGCGTAACCAATACAAAAAAACCTAAAAGATCAGGTAAATTAACACTGCAATAATCATGCCACACAAGAGGATCATCATTTCCATAATTTATAGTAAAGCAACCCAGCATACCTAATGCACTCAGTTAAATAGCCTAAAGTTCAAATAAAGGAATTACTTATTTAAATGCAAACATAAGAGAACCATACACTTCCACCAACCCAATATGCTTCTTTTGCAACTTGGAACAAAAGCCATCCACATTTCAGTGACGGGTTCGAGATTTCTCAGGCCCAACCCTCGGACCGGAACTTGAACCATATAATAATGGACCCTTCTCAACAGCACCCTGAGGAACAATGAAGATACTTCAATCCAGTAAGTAAAAACCACAAGCTGAAACTGACTGACCCATTTGAGTATATGACTCGTTTTAAGAAAAGACTCGTTCCCACCCAAACTAACCCGCCTATTTTGGCACCTCTAAGGCTAAATAGAAGTTCGAAAAGTATAGCACGCAATACCATGTGAATGCCATATCTATCACCGTAAGGAGGAGGAAAGCGGTCATCTGCACGTCCATATATCATCCCATAGGAGCCACCTAAATAACCGGGCATCAAAGAATATTAGAAAATATTAGTGATACTAGACTCAAACTAAAATATTAGTGATATAGACATCACATCCTTGTCTAATTCACACCACAATGACCTCCACCTTCAATCAAAAACACTTAGTGGCTTAGGCATCTTTTATGCTTTCTCCTATCAAGCAGACTAAAGTACAACTGTACAACTAAATTTGTGAATGGCATCCATGAAGAAAGAAACTATAGGAAGAAAAACACAATTCAGCTTGTATTTAGTTAAAAAACAAAAGGAATGAAATTATGTGGCACTAATTATGGTTTTAAGCTAGGCTACCTAGAGGTCAGCAAATAAAGCAATTAACTTTAGCCAAATATAAAGGCAACTAAAAGAGTATGATGGTATATACCAGCACCCCATGGTCCACCATCAGTACTTGTAAGTTCTGCACGGAGCTTTTCAACTTCACGAGCCATAGAAACCAAGTTTTTCTCCATTGCTTGTCTTTGTTCCATCAGCTCTATACTTCCTTTCTTTTCATAATCAATAGCAGCTCTACAAGATACAAAGTAACATTACTATATAAACTATCTTTCAAAACTTTAGCCGTTTAAGGTTCCAAGATAGAGGTGAAATAAATTAATCACCTGGCATGCATAAGCTCCTGAAGAATTCTATCACGCTCTTCTCTTAAAGCTGGAAGTTGCTTATTTTCAATTTGCAGATCTGCAAGGTCTTTCTTGAGAATCTGAATCTGTCCAGATAATTCATGTCTTATAGAATTTAACCTCTCAACTTCAGCATGAAGATGTTTAGTCTCGTTTTTCAAGGGTTCGGTGGCACGAAGATCAGCTTCTAGTTTCAGACCATTTTCAATAAGCTTCCTTGAATGCATTTCATTTTGTTCCTGAATATCAGCAATTGCAATATTCATTCGCCTAAGTTCCTCTTTAGCAGCACCCAACTCTCGTTGTAGAGCAATTCGGTCTTCAACTAAACTCCTATTTTCACCCAATAGCCTGCGGATTTCACGATGTTGGATTTCAAGTTCCTCCTCCAGCATGGCAGGATGCGGTGGCATAGGCCGAGGCATGGGGGCTCGCGATGGAGGCCCTCCTGAGAGATACACACGGTTCTCATATCCCTCACGAGGGTAACGGTTTCTCCCTGCCATCTAATATGACCCTAAGAAAATGGACAAAACATCTCATCAAGTAACTAGATTATATAAATTATGCACTAAATTAGTACGAGAACAATTAAGAGATATCATGTCCACAGATATAGGAATTAGGAAGTTGATGCCATTCAGCATTTATGTTTAGGAATTAAGAGAACTAGATTTAGAATTATATTTGAGTTTGAAAACAATGTCAATGACATAACTGATTTATGATGACTTACATCTGCTAAAATGCTAAAATACTCGTACGAAGTCGATGCCATTCAGCATTTATGTTTATATTCATTTGTTTTAAGAGTGCACTGAATGAGAGAGAAAGAAATCTTGAACTGCTAATGAAAAAGGATATATATAGATTATTAATAAATCAAAAGGTCAAATGGGCATTTGCGGAATAGGGAAACTTAAAATCAACTGAATATTTTTTTCTTGCTATGAAGTTAGTTATTGTTGATCTATTGGTACTGACATGTAGAATCAGACCTTACATAAGAAGAGTATAAAACCAGATCAAAGCAGTCAATCTAATGGGACCATTTTGTCTCTATATCATCCATCCCACTAGTACACGTCACACATATTTTGAATCAAAAATATTAGATCACAGGCTAGGGCTTCTATTCCTAAGAGCCTGCCCTATTACTTTTCTTATTATCGTATGTTTTTTTCTAAATCAACCATCACCATTTACAGAAACCCTCCATGTACAACATTACCATCTATGAAATTTGATCCCCTTTTATACTAGCAATTCCATTTGGTCAAAGTCTTAACATCAGTTCACTCGTTATGCTCACTATACTAAGGTAACACGCAGAAAGTTGACATGTGGATGTAAGGGAAACCGTCAAATGTTGACATGTCACTATTTCAGTTAGAATAGGTTTTATTAAAAGTTTATATAGATCACTTCAACAATAGATTATAATTTGTGATTCTTTGCACGTGTAATCCTCCTACAAATTGTATAGACCAAATACATGTAGATCCTATGCATACGAAGATAAAAGTGAAAGAGCACCAGCAATTAGACATTCGGTTTATCTCAAACCTTAAACTTTTAGGCAAAGTTACTGTCCTTAAGCCCAAAATCAGACTACGTCCAACTATTTACAGAACTTCTCAAGTTAGATGATAATATCGGTTTGACCAGTATAATTTTCCTTTTCAGGTGATTCACAGACCAACCAAGAAGCAGTCAAGGTAAAATGTTGTATCCTACCAGTTAAAGCTACCCCAGCCGCCAAGATACTAAGATTCACAATGTCTTTCATGCATCTCTCCATAAAGCTAAATTAGGCACACAATTAAACCCTTATTCACCCATTATTCGTTAGCCTCTGAGGACTGAACCTATAGTCACAGAAATCTAAATCATCAAAGAAGACTGCACCAAAATACCAAATACAAGTTATCTTCACTCTTCACGCGTATTCATAATGATCATGTCAATATAAACTTTAATCGAAAACTATAACTCGATATCTATTCCCAGATAGCGACTTATGTACAATCTCTCATTTGATTCTCGCACTCCCCTACACAACTTATTATTCCAGCTATAACAGCTCAAATATGTTACTCTTTTACCATATCGATCTGATCATAGGAATAAGATCAATCCAGATAAATATCAATCCGACTTATCTCCTCGATAGCTCCATTAATCGTAAACGACTATAATTTTCGCTCAGAATCAAGGGAGACGACACATCCTACGGAACAGATAATTGAAAGAACAAATCGAATACAAAACCCTAGGATAAAAAAATAGCGATATCTGCGTAAAAATAACGAGTTTTTCTGTAGAAGCAGATAGAGAATCAAACAACAAAATTATGCAATACGAACCTTGATTTGGTGAAGAAAGTATGATGAATTTTGCGATGTTTATGTTAATTTGATTGTGAGTTGAAAATTGGAACCTCAACACCTGCGTGCGATTTATGAAGAACAAAGAGATTGGTGGTTATTAAATTTTAAAGTTGTGCATTTCATTCCTGAATTAAATATTAGATAGCGTTTCGTATGCGGTAAATAAAATAAATAGTTAATTTCAGTTTTATTTTTTAAGGTTTAATTAAAATAATTATTTTTTTTTTAAATTAGAAACATCAAATTACCTTCAAAAGTTTATATGTTATTTCAATTTCACTCCAAATATTTTATTATTTTGGATAAAATTAAAACAACTAATGAAACTTTTGCATTAAAATTGAAACAATTTATGAAACTTTTGAAGGTAAATTGATGTTTTTAATCTTTTGGAGGAAAATAGTTATTTTTAACAAACCCTAAGGAGTAAAATTAAAATTAACTCTAAAATAAATTATTACATATGTAATCTTATTTCCTTTAAATATATCAAATTTATTTCATTCATTCATTTATTTTCTTCTTTCACTTCCTTCTTCCGACCTTGGTCACAACCACCGGTCACCACCACCCACCATCACCGGTCATAACCACCACCACCACCGGTCATAACCACCACCACCACCATTGGTCACCCCCCACCACTTGTCAACACAGCCCACCACCGGTCATCACCGCTATAACACTTTTGTATTCCGTTCCTTTTTCTTTTTTAATCTAACAAACAACACAAATACATATTCATTTTATTTTCACATGTAACAAACAGAATAAAAAAATGTAATGATTTATTTTATACATTTATCTATTCCATTATTTCACCCGTTCTATTTCTTCATCTTTATACTTGTTTTTTTCTTTTTCTTTTATTCGTAATATAAGAAATTAATTTAGGAAAATTAAATTCCAATAATCCAAACTATTAACTCCTTGTTAATATTAATCTCAACTAATAATTTAACTAATGATGATTTCAACTATTAATTTTGTTATCAATGACAATTTCAGTTTAAAAATCATTAACTTCGATTATTTATGATGATATGACATGTGATGTGGTAATTACGTGGCAATGATTTGAAATTTCTAAATTTAGTTTTTATAAAGATCTAACATTTTGAAAGTATTCAATCATATATTCTATGTATTCAATCATATATTGTATGTTATTCTTAAATGTATTCAATCGACTGTGTTTTTCCTATTAATTTTGTCTCTTTCAAATTTTAATCAAGTTCGTTTGTACCTGTCGTTTGTTCTTATCAGTAACTAGCTTTGTTTTTTTTTTTCAGTTTGAGCAACATACTTTTCGTATGATTTTTTGTTTTAAGAGTATTGTTCGTTTCTGCGACATGTTACACGCCACTTCACTAAAATAAATGGAATTATCAACATGTTAAATTGAGATTGTTACTAGTAACAAAAATAAAAATTGGGATTGTCACTAGTCAAATTGTTAATTGGAATTAATATTAGCCAATAGATGATAGTTTGAATTATTAAAATCCAACTATCCACTAATTTAGAAAACAAGTCATTAACCCCTTATATCCTAAACTTAATTTCTATCTTAAGAAATTGAATGAAGTGATAAATTAATTGATTTCTTAAAATTCCCCATGGAGCATAGAGGAGGGGGATGAGGTTATGAATGCTTTAAGGTGTAAAGCCGAATCAAACCATGATTTTAAATCGATCCAAAAGTATGGTTTGGGCGAAATCGATTCTAAAATGAGTTAATCCATTGAATTAGAACTAGCTTAAGTGTTGGAATCGAATTGAGAAATCAGTTTGGATCATTTAAAAATCTAGTTATTAAGTTTCGGTTTTCTACAATCATTTTTACCTTTTTTGTCACTCGTTTCTTATAATATATGTATTGAATATGTTGGTTTAATCACATCGCTCTCTAAACTCAAATAATTTATCAAAAAATGCTCTCGAGTAATGCCATTTGAATTGGTCAATCACAAACTTTTATTAGTATTGGATCTTCATCACCCAACTTAACAAATGTTGCAGTTTCATTAGTATGTAAGTTATTTATACTTTTATTTTGGTTTTGAATAGGATATAAAAGTTTGTGATTAAAGAAATTTTGTCTTTTGACTAATTCAACAATCCACGTTTGACAAAACTTATACAGAAACTCTTCAACCACGTTAGTGTTTACCCATATAAGTAGTTGTAGGAAAATGTGAAAATATGTTAAGATTGAACTGAATTTAGGATTTGAAATTTAGAAACTGAAATAAGTTTAATTTGGGATATTTGGATGACTCCACACCTCATTCGCCAGATACGTACATATGTGTTACCGTTCACCACGTAAACCTAAATAATTGGCAACGATGAAGCATACGAATAGTTTAAATGGTTGGGTGTCAACATGCTGGTGCTAATTTATATAAAATTTTAGATAACATAACAAAAATAATAAAATGAAAAACAAAGTTTTTACTATATCGTTTGATAATGCCTCATATAATATTGTCCCTGTTGAATCACTAAAAATAAAACATAAACCAACTAGCAACGTCACTTCTTTGTTCATATGTCGCATGCGTCATTTACTGGTTGGCCAAGAAGAACTTGAATATATTGAAAATATAAAATAAACTTTAAACAGATTTTACTACTTGTTTTCTAGTTTTAGTAACATTGTTTGTTGACGTACATGCCCTTTGGTTAGGTCTCAAATTGGACGTATGTAGTAGATTAAATTTAACATATAAAATGTTTAAAAGTGTCTTATGAAAAAAATTTAAAATGTTTCATGGTCACCTTTGAAAACAAAAGAAAAAATTTAATGTTTCATGGTCACCTTGCTAAGCGCAAAAGGACTACATCTTTTCTAGAGTCAAGTTGGTTGCTTATCTAGCAATTAACTAACATGCAAAGAGCTTTTAATAGAGCAACTACTTTTTATCGGAAATTTATTATCGTACAAGTTTTCTAGTGCCTAACAAAATCTTTTTAATGTGTTTAAAATTAAACAAGTTTGAAATGGGTTTAGAAGAACTTGAATATGTTGACAATGTAAAAGAAATATTAAAACAAATTTTACTTGTTTTTTAGTTCTAGTAACATTGTCTGCTTACGTGAATTCCCTTTGGTTAGGTCTTAATTTGAACGTACGTAGTGGATTAAATTTAACATATAACATGTTTGAAAGCGCCTTGTGAAAGCAAAAAAAAAAAAAAAATTAAAATGTTTCATGGTCACCTTGCTAAGCTCAAAAGGGCTACATTTTTTCTAGAGTCAAGTTGGTTGCTTATCTAGCAATTAACTAACATGCAAAGAGCTTTTAATAAAGCAACTTCTTTTTATCGGAAATTTATTATTGTACAAGTTGTGCCTAACAAAATCTTTTTAATGTGTTCAAAATTAAACAAGTTTGAAATGAGAAACAAAATGTCTTATGAAATGATAGAGTAGATGAAAGCAAAATGCATAACTTATCTATACTATTATATAAAGCACAACTTTATGACAGCGGTATAATTTTACAAAAAAATTAAAACACTAAATACAACTTATTAAGTTTTAGATACAAGTGTTCTATCCAATCATTATTATCTTGCCCCTCATTCAATAAACTTTTTATAATTAATGCATATTTTTAATATATTATTTAATAATATGAGATTAGTTAATTCACTACATTGTATATAATATTATTTATAATACTTTAAATTAATATTCAAATTTATTAATAAGTATTATATTATTTAAATACTTAACTATATAATTACTAAATACTTTTATAAATAATAATAATAATAATAATAATAATAATAATAATAGTTGAATTTATAAATAAGTGTTATCTTATTTGAATACTTAACATAATTACTAAATACTTTTATAATAATGATGATAATAGTAATTTATATCTATATTATCTATAAAATTATATAAAGCATTTGATGAGAACATACTTAAATTTTACTCAAAAGTTAAGACATTTAGTGTAACTGTTTAAACATAAGATACAAGTGCTATATACAATAATTTTTAATTTGCTTATATTTAATTAATTTATCCCAATTTTATAAATTATTTAATATACATTTATGTAATTTATTATATTATTCATAATATTTTAAATTAATATTAAAACATATACATTTATTATTTAAATTTTTATTACTTAACTAGTTTTAATAAATTCGTGTATTACACGGGTTGAATAATAAAATATAAAATAGAATAAAAATTGATTAATTATAAAAAATATATTCTAAGATAAGATATAATTAAAATTACGTATGATGAAAGATTATAAATAATAAAATAGTGATATCAACTTTTTATTATTATTTTGTTTTTCTCAAATAATTAAACTTTTTTTCAAATTAAAACATTTAAAAAAATATTATTTCTAAAAATTTCCTTATTTTAGCTCCCAGTTTTAATTATTTTTGCTTATAAATATTTTACTTTTTAAAAATATTTCTTACTTTTTAAAAGTTTGATGTTTTTTTTTAAAAAATCTGATTTTATGAAAGATTGTATCTTTAGAGATAATATTAATAAAAATATATATTTAATTTATTAAAACCTACTACTAATCTAAAAAGAATTACATAATATTATTATAAATTAACGCATTTATATAATAGGAGAGAAAAACAGTAAAATCTTGATAAGTATGAATGTGATGCTCGTTAATTAGAGTAGGAAGATACTATTTGATTTAAATATTATATTTAAACACTTAAGTATATAATCATTAAATATATACATAGTTATAATAATAATAATAATCAAATATATCAAAGTTTAAGATAGATAGGAAAAGAGCCTCGATAACGCCCGCCGCATCATTATATATAATAAATAGAAAAAATTATGAGTGCGAATACGTAGGTTTTCTCAATGTTACCACAATAATTTTTTTTCCCGAAACTAATAAAAAAATCTACTTTGTTTTTTTATAATTTTACATTTAACCTCTAAGAATTCGTTCAAACTAACCACAACACACTCTCTATTTGTTTTTTTTCAAATTGATACCTACTCAGTTTCTCTTTTTTAATGTTTATATTTAAGTATTTGAGTTATGTCAAATTTACATTTAATCACCTGAACTTTTTATAAGTTTTATATTTAAGCCTTCGAGTTATGCCAACTTTTCTTTTGATCAATTTACGACACAGTTCGTTAATTATAATAAAGTCATTATTTACAGCATTCGTTATTTTTATTCTCTGATTTGACGTATTTATTTTTATAGTATTTTTCTATTATATTTTTATGTCAACATGTCACACGTAATCTATATATAATACTAAAAGAGTAACTTGGGGGGACACTTGTCACATTCCTAGGCCCCCTAAGTTTTTCTTTTTCCGCCTCTCTTTCATTTAAATAATTACCTAAACTAAGAAAGATTAAATAATTTTAATTCTTTTTTAGATTACAAATAGTTTTATAATAAATTAGGAAAGATGTCTTTTTATTAATATTATTTTCACATTCTTTTTTGCTAAATTTTTTTTCGATTCTCTCTTCTATTAAATAATTACTTTAATTAATAATAATATTGTTTTTTATTTAGATTAAAAATAATTTTTTAATAAATTAAAAAAAAAATTTATTAATGTTATTTTTACAGAAATATATTTTTATAACATATGAACTTTTTTTCAAAATATTAAACTTTTTTAAAAATAAGAAATATTTTAAAATTTATATTTTTGAAATTTTTTTATAAACTAAAAATAATTAAAATTTGGAGCTATATAAGGAAATTCTAAAAAACATATTTTTAAAACTGTTTCTTTTGAAACAAAATATTTTTGTTTTTGAAAAAAACAAAAATAGTTAAAAACAAAAATTTAAATAGTTGATATTATTATTTTATTACTTATAGTACTCACTCATACATAATTTTAATCATATTTTATTTTAAAATATCATTTAATAATTAATAAAATTTTTATTTTATTTAATATTTTATTTTTTCAACCCGTGTAATACACGGGTTTACTAAAGCTAGTCTTTTATAATCCACTAGTTTTAAAGAAACGTCTCTTGTTACTATTTTGCGCCCACATTAAACCCAACCATAAATGTAAACGGAATTAAAACATTACCTCATAACATTACTTTTGATTTGGTTATACTGAACGAAGACATTAATTAGATAAAATATCTAAATCTAACAAAAAAAATTCAAATTGGTACTTTTTGATTTGGTTATACTGAACGAAGACATTAATTCAAATTCTTGTTCAAATTCACTTTAAAAAAGTTAACCTCCAATAATCAAACAAAATAGTTAAAGATACACTCAATTAATATCCCTAATCTAAAGTTGATATGTTTTGATTATTTGGGGAGGGGCAGAACGAAGGATGTCTACGTTTGTGACACATAACCCTATCAATCCAAATCAAAGTCTTGATTATAAGTGATCTTCCAACATTATGTTACTTTAAATTAAATGGGCCCCCTAGTGTCCCCACTTCCCAATACCGAATTTTTATTTTTATTTTTTTATGTGTGCTCACCTACGTACTTACGTCATCAAAAATCATATTGCATAAATGATCTTGTATATATTAATGGGATTTGCTACTAAGACAAAGCTTGCTTTTTATTTTATAAAACTTGTTATATAAAACGTCTCTAAAATGAATGTTCGATTAATAGATTTATTAGATTCTTTAGATAAAACAGTTTTTTGCTATCTTAATAGCTTACATACTTTTAAAAGATGATAATTTTATACATGTCAATTTATAAATAGTTAGTTTTTATACTTTATTCTTATAAATATACTAAATCTTATCAAAACAACGAATAATCAGGATATTCATCAAACAAATCCAAGCGACTAAAAATGATGGATAGGTTAAAAGAATTGAGTGTTGCAACCGAACCTCAACTGCTGAGGCGCACCTCAGTTTTGGAGTCAAAGCTAAATGTCAAAGTAGACTAAATAAGGTACTTTACTTCTTGTTCATTTCATATTGATATTTTTATGCAAGGTCAGGCCTTCAGGGTTGTCTATGAACGATAAACAAGGTATAACCGAAAGATAAACAAGCAGAATACGAAACCAAAGTTGCTACCAACATTTAGTTAGTATCAAAGGTTATTTTCGCTACCCATCTTTAGTTCCTATCAAATTCAAATTTATGAAACTTTTCATTAATCAAGTGACTATGAAGCATCCTTTTATTAGCTTCAGATCAATCACCACTAAAGCTTTATCCCTTGAACCCCATTGGGGGTTATCTCCCTCGAAGTCCATTATTAGGGGAGCTGCCCTCGACTCCTCATGGTCCAAGGGCGGCTCGCGTCCTGATCTCTTTTACTAAAAAACATAACAAACTTGATAAACTATACACTTCACACTACAAGAAAAGAGACTTGTGGTGTCTAAATTTTGTAGTATGTCATGTTGATAAGTCGCCACTAAAGGCTTTCGTGTTGACATGTTGATGCCAAACAAATCGCCACTATTACTTCATCACTAGGGTGTCGATGTCAAGATCTTTTTTCTTATAGTGTCACACCTCTTAATTTGTATATTTAATTTCTCGTTTGGTCATAACCATAATTGTATTAAAATGAATTTGATGACACCAATATTATCAAAAATAAATTAATGTCCCAACAAGCATCATGAGTAAAAGGTTAGGTGATGCTTGTTAGGCTTATACCAACAAAGTATCTATATCAATTAAATTGTTTCATCCAATAACTAGTTCATAATATTGGTAACAAAAATAAAACATACTATTCCTACGTTTGTATACACTTATGTATGACATTGACGAATGTTACACATCACTAGCTGGCACACTTTACTCCCTAATAATTATTAACTTTAAACTTTAAGTCATACTATGCAAAACTAATTAACCCTAATCAATTTTACACGAATGGTACATTCCTATCAATCTGTCTTCCACTTGTAACCTTTTTAACATGCACGTGTGGGTGAGTTTCAAAGATTGGACAAATGTATCAGCATTTCATGTCATGGCCACCCACACGTGTGGTTCATCATCCAGCTTTTCTTTTTCTTTAGACAAAAGGGCCCATAAAACATTCTTCAATCATACCCCATACCCCCACCCCACCCAACCCACCCTACCCTACCCTCTGTAATTCTCTCTTTTGACCCAAATTGGCATTCTGTTCTTCATTCTTACTGTTGGGAAGTTGATTATGGTGTCATCCTCAGCTACCCACCTGCATTTGCATGCATGCCGACATCGATTAGTGCAACAAGTATATATACATCCAGTTAAAGATTTAGTTTGGTTTGGTTCAGTTTGGTTCAGTTGCTTCTAAGAAAAATTCTAGGTTGAACCGCTAACGATGATTTCAGGAAGTGACAAACCAAACCAGTAAGGTTGGGTGGACCAACTGGTATAACCAGTTTGACGGTTTAGTGGTACAGTTTTAACGATTTGAAAATTTAAACTAATTTCTTTTAATATAAAGTCATGTATTTAAATTAATGCTGGTGTATTGATAGTCTTATCATGGGCAAAATATATGTAGCCAATGACATTGAATTTAAGAGAAGTCAAATATGACATTTTTTTTTTCTTATAGACATATAGTTTGGAAAATGTGTTTTCATTTTAACATTGGTAGTAAAATCACCAATTTACCCTTGGCATGTGTTGATAATTACCTGAACTCAGTAACAAAGTGATGAAGGAAAATAGAAGCTTCTAGTCTGGCCAAATCAAGCCCAGGACATAGCCTGAGCCCTCCTCCAAAAGGAGTGAAACTTGTGTTGCTACCACTGCTCATATCCCTCTTCTGTAAATTCATCACAAAAGATTCAAACTTTATAAGGTTTAATATTTAACATCGGCGAAACCAAGAAGGTCGACGATTCTACTGACTCAGTCATCAGAATTCGTTATATTTTCTTAATAAAATATGAATTAGACTTCTTAGTTGTGGTTGATAAAGCTGAATACAATGACCCTTGAATAATAAATTTTGGTTCCGCCACTGATTATAAAGTAATACTACAAACAATTGCATGCACTATTAATACCTGCCACCTCCAAGGGTTGAACTGGTAAGGAGACTCATAGTGATCATCATCAAGATGAACTGATCTGAAATGAGTCAACACACACCATCCTTTTGGTATTAGGTACCCTTTGATCTCCACATCTTTCATAGCCTTTCTAATCACTCCCATTATTATATTCCCTAATCTTAGGGTTTCTGTAATCACCTGTTTAGTTTAATTATCACCTGTAATTAGTGTTGTTCATGTTTTGGTTAACCATTAGAGATTGAGCGAGTCGATTTTAACTTACATTTTGTGTAAATGGTAACGATAGATAATCATCCCAACACATCACACATCCGAGATCCTTTTTACGCCTTTTCAGTTCCAAATTCTCCTCCTGATCATCATCACAATTAAACAGAGAAGTGGGTAGTTAGAAAATGATTATTAGAGATAACCTATATATGTTTATAAACATTAATCACCACAACTCCTAAGAGTGGATTAATTAAATACTATACAACACTACTAATCGCGCATGTCACCTTAAATATTACCAAGTTCATGCAACATGTAACATATAACATGCTAAATAATTTGAATACACTACAACAAATATACTACTACTTTGCGATTTATGTTATAACACGTATAATCATTATAAATTTAGTTACTAAAGACATTATTACCTTAAGTTGATGGAGAGCTTTGGGACAATCCGATAAATATTTAATGGCTAAAGTCATAAGTAAAGGGACAGAATCCTCTCCTGGAATCATCAAATCAATCATGTTATCAGATATTAACTCATCTGTTAGTTTTTCACTCTTATCGTTAAGTAACACGTCAGCCACATCCTTTGGATCTTGTGAACTAGCAACGTGGCTTATCCTTTTATCCGCTATAATCTTCATGATTAATTTCACCATCTTTTTCTTGGCTTGTAATGATCGATGAAGTTGGGTTCCAGGTAGTTTTACGGGTAATGACATGAGACCCGCGATGAAATTTTGAAAATGTACCCTCAAAAACTCCATATCTTCACCCGGATCCAAACCGATCAAAGCTTTGGCTAGTACTTGAAACGCGATCTAACATAACAATAAATAATAAACCAGTCGATTAGTTTAAGTTTTAATAATAATCACTTGATGGATAGAAAGCTGCATATTGTTTTAAATTTTAATGCATGAACATTATGAAAAAAACAACTGTAGAAATTGGAAATTTGTAACAGCGACATGTAAAGGAGATTGGGAACATATGATTAGTAACATGGACCATATGGTGGTGAAATTTGAAGACAAAATTATTAAATTATAATGATTATGCAACCAATTATAAGGGTTGTAATTGCTTTATATCATAAAAGTTTTGTGAAAAATCAAAAGTTACATTTACTTTTATAACTTGTTCTTTGCTTAAATCCCTTTTCCCTACAATTAGACACCCGAACAAACTACTTTTTGGTTTTGCAATTTTGTTTTTTCTTCTCACAAATGGCCAAAATAGTTGACATAAAACTTCTTTTGTTTAAGTGTACGATAAATAATTAAATATCTATACGTGTGTAGTTTTACTATAATTTCCCGATATGCATATGTGTACGAAACTTATTAGAAGAAAAATCATTTGACCTTTTAATATCATGGACTCTTTATTTAAGTTTTGATAATAACTGAATGATTTAAACCGATTATCATGACAAACACATGAACCCCAACTTGCACACGTCAAAGCGTTTCATGCCCGTTGAACTCTATCAAAAGGGTTCGTTATATGGGCTAATTAAACTAAACTAGCAATACAAATTTATTAATTAAATGAAGTTGTTTATTAAGAATAATGATTAATGCCTTGTCGCGCTAATAATCTCTGTTTGAGAAATGTGATTTTGGGTTGAACGCAAATGTATAACATATCCAAGCATGCATAAACAAAAAATCTACAAGTGCAAAAATTTCAACGCATTAACGGTGCTAAAATTTCATTGCATTAACGGTGCTTTTATTTACTTTTAAATAAAAGATAATAAAACTGTGCAAAATATCTTTCTACTCTAATAAAACAGTAACTATGGTGCATACATGTCATCACCATATTTCATCTCACCAAAATTTTCCTGCTTCTCTCTTCTATTAATATCACATTAATTACTAATAATAAATTAAGAAATAAATCTTCTTATTAATATTGTTTCTAAAAAAATTAATATTTATAAAATGAAAATTTTTCTAAACAGCAAACTTTTTAAAAAAATATTAGATGTTTTTAGTAAAAGTTTTAGAAACAAAAATTAATTAAAATTAGGAGTTATAATAAAAATGTTATAAAAAACTACATTTTTTAAAATGTTTGTTTTGAAACAAAATTTTAAATTCTTTTAGGGAAAAATAAAAAAAGTTTAAAAAATAAAAGATTAAAAAGTTGATATTATTACTTTATTATTTATGGTCATTACTTATCATATTTTATCTTAGAATATCGTTTTATAACAATTAAAAGTTTATTATATTTATTATGTTATTTATTTAACCCGTGTAATACACGAGTTTACTAAATCTAATATATTTTATAAAGATAATACGACAAATTTGTATCTAAACAAATATGAAAATATTAAATAAGCATCAATGGAAGTATCATAATTGTTTGCAAAGGAAAACATTAATTAAACATGGTCAAATGAAGCAACTTGCTTTTGGTTTTTGGTAAACAATAGTTATTGTATAATAACAAAAACATGGGACGAGTTGGGCCAAACTTTTGTTATTTTAAGTTAAAAACACAAAAACAATTTTAGTTTTTTTCTTTTATCAAATTGGACATATACATATATAATTAGAAGTTGATGATTTCAATTTTTCATTAAAACATTTCTATTTTATTCTTAACGATATAAGAAAACAGACCAATTAGTTTTTAAAAAAATAGGATAAATTTTATAAAAAGTAATATACTTATATTTTATGGAAAGAAATTTAAAACAATCAACAAAATTTAACATATTAAAGTCTTTCAACTTGTAAAAAAAAACAGATAAAAAAACAATGAACTATATTTTACATATTAGTCTGTAAACTTCTCTAACATGTACACAATTTTGAATTTTTTTAAAATGACTTTTTATAAAGTGAAATTCAAAGCAATTTTTAAGAAAAGAATTATAACATCTTAATTCAAACAATCTAAGAGTTAATCAACTACAATTTAACCGAAATATTTAAAATTTCATGCATCTTAAATAGAATACAAAATTTAGTTTAATGACTTTTCCGTGTATTTTTTACAAGTTGAATGGCTTTAATGTATTAAAATTAGGTTCACTATCATCGTGAAAAAATAGAAAATATATTAATTTTATTTATGTTGTCAACTTTTTCAAAAGTAATGTATATATAATATAATAATGCTATAATATTTTTTAAAATTTTAACCGGAGATGTTATAGTTAACAAAAATAATAGAAGAAAATTTGTTGTATCGAATCTTATAACGTTTTTTCCACTAAAATCTTTCATGAGTGAACATCTTCGATGATCTAACACCGTTAAATTAAAAAAGAGATAGAGAGATCATACATGTTTGGTTTCATCTTCAATATAAACTGGACGATCTTCACTCCAATTAGCCATAGATTGCAGAACAAGTTTCCTCATCTCAGAAGTTACTTGCGCTTTAAGGTACGAAGACTTGAAGAACGAGCCGATAAGCCCATGAATTCTCCGGTGAAAACTTCCGTTGATCCTCAAAATCGACGATTCTCCCATCAACTCCGTCAACGATTTCGGATACGAAGGCACGAAACTGTTGGCATCGCTTTGCAGCACGATTTTGCTCACTTCAGCATCAGTTGATACGATCGTAGGGCTCCCGAACAAATGCGATATGAACACCTTCCCATATCTGTGAAGAAGATGAGATTTAGGTTTCGAATTTGAATCAAATCGATCAAAAGGAGAAGATGAACACAAAATCTATTAACATATCGGAGATGTTGAGTGTGAGCTTTGTAGCAACTGGTAAAATTACTGTTTTATGACATTTTTAGTTTGGGAAGCAGCTTTTTGCATAAAGTGCAAGATAAGACTGCGTACATTAGATCGCTACGCGATCCGGTCCATCTCCAGACCCTGTGAAAAGCGGGAGCTAAGTTTCTAAAATACTTACAAACGGCGGCGTTTATCGATGAACGATTGAGGACGATCGGTGTAGCCGCAGGAGATGAAATCTAGGGTTTCGCCGATGAACGGCCATCCGGTGGTTCCAGAGAGAATTCTGTTGACTACCGCCGGTGATGGTGGTGGTTTACGGCGGTTGTTGATGAAGAGTATGGTGAAGAAGATGACTGCAGCTGCGGCGGAGAGGAGCACCGGTGGGGCGGCGGTGGCGGTGGCGGTGGTGGTTGATCGGAGGGAGGTGGTGAAGGTGAAGTCCATTAGTGGTGGTTTAGGGTGGCTTGTGGTTGTAGTGGTGAGTTGAATATTATTGGGAGTGAGATGAAATGAAAATATATATGCACGTACGTTGGTGTGCACGAGTGTAACTCATTGGTGAGTCATCACATATTACCTTGACTTAAAGACTTTGTTAAGCAAAAGCAATCATCTAGGTCTTTTTTTTATATTTTATTATATTTTAAAGGGTGTTTGTAGACTGTAAAGATGTATATGAACCGAATGAATATGACGGGCATTTATTCGTGTTCGTTTGCTAAAATTCTAACCAATTATGAATGGTTTATGGACGTATAACAAAATGAAAATTTTGTGTTAATGTTCATTTGTTAAAGAAAAGAATTTATTTGTGTTCGTTTGTTTATTCTATAAACAAACATAAAATAGCATAAACGAATATTTATAGGTAGAAACAAACGTGTATGAACATAAATAGCCATAAATGAATACAATGTAAATTAAGCATTGAGGTCTTAGTCGATGCAATTTAGCTCCGAATAAGATGTGTGTTAATTAGCATGACATTGAGTATTGGTAATCGTCCTTCAGTACTCACTACTACAAACATAGGATGCATGTGTCCAAATATAACTTGGATTCTAAATAACCCGAGTCTTAGGGGGCGTTTGGTTGGTAGAAATGGAATGTAATAGAATTGAGAAACTAGTATAATTTTCAAACAAAATTATGTTTAAGTGGGTAATGAAATGTAAAACCCAAGTGAATGTTTCACCTCAAATTCTCTTGGTTGTGGGATTTCAAATTCCCTCTCTAGGTGAAAGGATTTTGAAATCTCACAACCAAGAGAATTTGAGGTGAAACATTCCCTTGGGTTTACTTTTAATTGCTCACTCGAACACAATTTTACTTGAAAATTATACTAGTTTCTCAATTCCATTCCATTCCTTCCAACTAAAAGCCCCCTTAGTGTCTAATTGAAGTCTTTTAATCAAATAAAGCCGGTTTTTCTAGGTAAACAACTACATACTCAAGTTAAAACATGTATTTGAATACAAAATTTAAAAATGATTTTTAGTTAAACCTTCAGGCGCTGCCGTCAAGTAAAAATATAGAAGTTGATAAACAACCGAGCCAACTATATCTGAATTTCATCTCCTTAAAATTTATCATTTAGGTTGTCTGAAACTAGAATATCAAAAATAATAAATTAAATGTTATTTTATTATGTATTATTTTTTTAAGCAAACAATTTGATTTTGATTACTACTTTATTTTTTCAAATTAACTAAATATAGACGTCATGGAAGAATCTACCTGTACTGATTCAATGTTCTTAAACAAATGAATAAATAAATTTTTTATTCATGTTAATGATGTTTATCCTAATTAACTATAACAGTTCATTTTTCATTAAATAAAGTTGCCAATCATAAAAATAATAATTTAGATTTAGGTTGGAGAGCAATGAACCATGGAGATCGAGGAAGAAGAATCCACGTGGCCGTACTATATGATTATTGGTTCATTTTATTAAGTAAAAATTTAAACAAAAATCTAAACTATATATTAACACCACATCGATTTTACGATCTATATTATCCCAACAAATTAAATAATTAATGAATTTTTATACTAATTAAAACATGATATGTGATTTAGATATGGTTTATTTATAACTTATAAGTAGTTAGTTACATTAAATTATCTTTATGTTACCGGTTTATATTTTACGCTGCATAACCATTATTAAAGTGATTAAGCTATGTATTTTGTCTTACTTTATAAAAGCCTCCTCAGAATTTTATAAATTCAACCCCCCCCCCCTCCCGGGTCAAATCGGCATTTTAATACATGCATTTTCTTTTAACTCTATAAAAATTATTTGCATAACATGTGATATTCTTACACCATTCCAACACTAGAAAAAAAACGATTAACACAACAAATACAAACCGGTACTTGTAAGTCGTAATTCATAACACTATACTTGCATCATATCTATGTATGTGTGTCTTAGTGTGTGCGCGTGTGTATACATATACATATATGTATAAAAGCACGCTCCCCCTATGATGATTATAAGACGTAGAAGATGAGAATTGAGACACACGATAATATGATTCAAAAGATGACATAGGTTGATAGATAGTGTGGAATTGAAGTGGTCAAAAGTGTAGGTTTGGAAATAGTGAAGGTGCCCTTTTGTATTATTTTGTGAGAAAGGGAATGAACTTATAGGATGAAGAAGTCCCCCACATAGTCATAATGGTGGTAGGGTTTGATTATGTGCTTCATGTGACCATATCATTATAATTCTTTTTCACATATAATCACAAAATAAAAATAAAAAATTCAATTAAATATAATATAATATAGGTATAAATTAAATAGGGTGGCAACACATTCTATTCATCATCACACACAAAATTAATCATTCATCATCCAATACATATTTAATGGATTCGGCGGACGTTCCCATGCTTCTTCCCTTTCTTATTTTTTATATTTCTTTTTCAAATTTAATGTATCGAGAGTTAACCATATCTTTGACCTATAAAAACTACTTAACTTATATTAGATTTTTTCTAAAGTATGTTATGTAATTATAGTTAGTAACTACCTAATGAAGGTAGCTTTAAATTATTATATTAATCATTAACTATTTCAAAAGTTTTTTTTTATTGATTGCTTGCTACCTAAAAGATGGTTGTTAACTATGGTTATCATTTTCCTTACTTTAATGATAACGTAATAAGTTCTTTAAAACATTTAAATTTAAAGGCAACATATTTCATTTTTTTACTGAATTGTTGCAATGCATGAAGGTTGCATCTCAATCTATTTTATGAATAGAAGAAATAACTAAAGTGATGTATTAATATTTTATTTGGAAAAGGTATTAAAAAATGTGTTTTAATAAACTAAAATTCTTACAATGCATACTTTAAGGCATGTATCACCTTTAATTGATTTAGTCAAAAAGGTACATTATTGCTACTATAATATAGTTTTGTATATATTAATTGTTTATAAACATTAAAACATAAACTAAAACTTGTTTACGGGCTAAATTATCCAATCCAAGTATCCAGCTCCTTCTACCAATCCAGCCTATGCTAAAAACAAATCATTTATTCATCCATTCATTTTGTCATCCCATCTATATTCATCCAGCTCCTTCTACCAATCTAGCTTATGCTAAAAACAATTCATTATATTTTTCTTGATAAAAAATTATAAAAATAAAATTAATTAATCATATTTCTATTTAAGAGAATATGGCATATTTCTCTCGCTTGCAAGACGTAATGGTTCAGCTTAAAAAAATTCACAAAAGATATCATGGTTTCAAAATTTTATATATAGAGAAATAGGTTTCATGAATATTAACATCACAACTGATGTGTCGATAAGTTTCATCATATGGTCTGCTTTAATCTTATTATTTGAGGTTTTTTAAAGTTGGATATCTAAGAGCATCTGCATTGAATTGTTCTTTAATCTATGAACGTCGACGTAGAGGTCACATAGAAGAGAGAGACCAGAGACTTAGTAGGTTTGTCAAAGATATGTCATCACCTATAAAAATCGACCTTTAAGAGAAATTCTATAAGAATGGAAGGTGAGAGAGGGTAGGAGCCTTGGAGGTTCATGAATGTTTTTTTGCTTCATGAGGTTTTGCCTAGAAATATCTCTCATGAAGTTCTGTGTCATCCGATTTGTTTCAAGCACTCTAAATGAAAAGAAATATCTACCTTGTATCATTTTTTTTTTTCTGATTTGGCCACAACATGTTTGAATTGTAGATCACCTAGAGAGGAAGTGATTTATAAAAGAAATTATTAATGGTTCGAGGCAAATAGATTTTCTTTGTCGTAATTAAATGCAAATGATGACACTCATATTACATGATAATATTAGGGTATGGTTATAGTAAAAATAGTATTTAATTTAAAAATTTAAAAAGAATTGTGGGTTTGACATATGTTCTTCTACTGTTGTAAATAGTTGGGCATGTTGGTCATTATATCAAATACGTCAGCTCATTGTGTATTGTTCGTTTATCATGTCTACAATAAACCTTTGTTTTTTAAGGAGACTTTGAACCATCAATATGCAAGGAGACCAATCTTGTACACACCTAGGATACTGTTTAAGATTGTTAAAATGTAAAGTTGTTCGCAAGCTACACCAGCTCGATTAAAAACTTAAATCAAGTCACACTTAAAGAGTCAAAGGAGCTGTAACCCAAGCCCAAACCTATATTTAGTCTTGTTTTATAAACAAACTCGAGCATTACATGTTGAGATTAACTAGACACGCGAGCCTAAATGGACCAAGGTATGCTTAATGTTTATTAAAATTGTTAATTAATATGTTAAATATATATTTATACAATAATCATTATTATATATAAAAGCATGATAAAATTATTTTATACATAAAAATTATAATAACAAATGAACATAAACAAATCATAAATGTACATAATATATGGATCAAGCACAAGCGAAACTCGGCCTTTACAATTAGCCCTCTATAAATGTCGAGCTCTTGCTCTCACTCTCTTAGAATAACAAGCCAAACTCTAGTTGAAGCTTTTTTTTTAATTAATGAGCCGAGCACGAGATTGACTCGACTCATTTATAACAATGTTTGATTGGTACTTTATTGAGCGGTTATCTTTAGCATGTACAAGTTAAAAATCACCAATTTCTTGGATGAAGATCATATAGGGCATGTTAGATTTAGCATTGGGTGAATTGAGTATTTATACCCTATTTGAAGCCATAGAATCTTCATCGAGTCAAACTCAAGCTCGAGCATTCATCATAAAAGGTACAATGAGCTTATGCATAAAATGGTTGAACGAGCTTAAATTCAGCTAGTTTAGAACCTTAGTTTTGACTTGTGCTAAAAAACTACCCATTACACAACATGTATAAGTTGTCCATTGTGCAAGTATGCAAAATGATGATAGTCATCATCATCGTTATGTTCTCATAAGTAATCAAAGATGCATGTCCAACAAGTGTAGTAGTTAAAAGCAAGCAAAAGCTAACCAGTATCTGGTAGAAGCAAATATGCCTATATCCCCCGACATTATCCGAAACAAAAACTAAAATGTACAAACTGTAAATGAAGAAAAACCAATCTATGATTTGAATTTCAGAGAGGCGGGATGGACTTTGCTCGAATGAATTGTTTCAAAATGGCTTTTTCTTCATCGATTTTCTTTTTCTCTTCGGGATCCTTTGGCTTTATTTTCCTTTTTTCCTCCAATATCCACTTGAAAAGCTCACGTTGCTGATCCACTGGTATCGGTTCACGTTCTTGCGTGGGCGCCACTACAACAGGGTGGGGTGTTGATGAGTCGATAACTGAAGCAGTTGAAACAGCAGATGTAGGAGTAGAAGTACCAGCTGCCATGTTTTCCTCTATGTTCTCCTTCTTCTTTGTTCTCATGAAAAGGTAAGCTACAAAATATGAAAATGGAGTGCTGACAGATTAAACTTTAAAGATGGGGGTGGGGATAGTGTATATGCTCTGCAAAGCAAAATTATAAAAATTAACATTCAAAATTTAACTTTCTTCTATACACGCATTCACACTCTTGTTTACACTTGCTGCTCCTAAGCTTATAGTTCATAGTTATCAATCGATCACTGGGGCTGTGACTCAGTGACTGAAGATTCAAATTTAAACTTGGTTTATAATGAGATGCAAAATGTTAAAGATAGTATCAAAATTATCAAACTTTGGAGGAAATTAGGGAAATCAATGTCAAAAACATTTGACCCGTTGGAGTCTTGGAGATAACATAAAACCCAAATTGATCTGAATCTCCACTTGTACTTCTTATTCTTTTTGTGAACTATAAGCTCTACATAGCATAAAGAGCAATCTACAGAAAGGACTCCCATCATATAGAAGAGTTATATGTGCACCCCATACTTGGGTATCGGTACATGCGATCATTAAAGAACCAGAATACCCTCTGCAAGACTCTATGCTATCTAACTCAAGAAAAATATATGCACAGAGGTTCAGACATGGCTTTTCAGTTTTTTTATAGAGGAAAATATCCTAAAATGAACCAGTTAACTGTTACGGTAAAATAAACAACATACAGATTATATAAAGTGTTGTGCTAAACGTAGTATCTACAATTTTACTCGATGTACCCAAAAAATGTGTATATAACTGTTTAAAAATGAGTATACGGGGGCATACGAGAGCAAAAAAGTGTATGCCAACATTTATGAGGACAAATATAATCAGTATGTTGTTTACGAGCGTATAGAGTCAAAATCAATCTAATCAATAAGGGGTACATATAGCCAGGGTGTTCATCTAGCCAAGCCCTTACAAAAATATCACCTGATGATCTATCATCAGCGTCACTTGTCTCAGAGTTGATTTAAATTCATTAATCATCACTTATACACAGCCTGCAATTCTACAAAATGACACAAGGATTACAACCACTGGGATTATGGCATCAAATAAAACTCAGGTAACTATAACTTTAACCTCACAAATTGCTCATATAACCACAACAAAATTTGCAAACTTTGTAACAAAAAAGAAATTAAAAATCCTTAAGATCCCCAAGTATGCAGGGATCTGATATATCCCAAACAAAACACTTATCAGAACGCATTAATCAACCTAATTCATAACAAATCTAGCAGCAAGATCAAAATCGATATAACCTAAAACTATAATGATCCTAACAAGTAACAACCTTAAGACATTTAACCATACATACCTCCGATGGAGAAATTGACAGCCAGAAGAAGCGGCCAGAGGAACTTATAACGGCGTGCAAACGACTCCTTCGGTGGCGTCGGAGGAACACGCGAAGACGAAGAAGCAGTAGATTGACTAGCCATTGACGACGACGAGGATGTCACCGGTGACGGTGCCGCCGGAGAAGGCCGCGGTTGTTGTTGCGGTAGATGTTTCTTCACTTGAGCTGTTTCACGCAGCACAACAAATCATCACAATCAATTATCAAATCAACCATTGAAGTGAAAACATATGAACAGAAATTCAGAAGTACCGTATCAATTTCTACAATCGGATTTCACAAACAAAAAACAGATCAAACGTTAATGTCAATTTCTACAAGATGAGATTCGGTTGTAATGATGATGATGATACCTTTCTTCGGCTTGTGAACGTAGAGTTTGGGGGCTTCGTTGCTCATTTTGTGGTTTTCTTCGGTGGATTTCGTGTGGAGTCACCGTTCGGCCGGTGGCACTTTCTAGAAGCGATACGATGCACCGAGGGACGCCGTGAAACTGGACCCGATGGCTTGGGATTGGGTATCCGTACGAAATGGGCTCGGCCTGCCAGGCAGATGGCGTCCAACCTAGTTTACTCGGGTGCACAATTGCACAAAATAAACCAGTTTTAGAATCGATATAAACCGTAGGCTCTAGCCAGTTTGTATTCCTCGGTAAGGCAACGACTTAAAACTGGAAGTGAAACGGTCAAAAACCACTAAACCGATAGGAAAAAGGTAGAAATTCAATTAAAACAACAAACAACCTGACACAAACCGGTTATAATAAAAATCTGGTATCCATACATATCCAAAAAATTTTGTTTGTCTTTGGTATTTGGGAAAATTGTGGTGGTTTTTAATATGAAAATGAAAGTATGGTAGTTTACGAAGAGTTCATAACTCTTAATTCAAACTCTAAGATATCTGGCGTGCAATTCGTAATTGTGGATAGCAAACTCTAGAGTTTGATTTGACAAGTTTGAGGTTTGTAAGACTTACGAACTCAAGAACAAACTTACCCTTGTGTTCCCGAGGTTATTTAAGGAGAGAAAAAAAAAATAAAGTGACAGGAAAAAAATAATTGTGTTTCAAAGCTTTTTTTAATGAAAGAAACCTAAAAAAAAAGTAAAAAAAAAAAATTTGTATTTTCGAGTTTGCTTGAAAAAAATATATAAAGTAAAATCAATTCTTTTAAATTGAAAGTGAAAAAAATAAAAGAAAAGAATAAAAATTAATTTCTCTTATCTTCTTAAACAATGCACATTACTCTATCACCCTTTCCAACCCATGTGAGACTAAAACCATTGCAAACTCTAGAGTCTAGAGTTTGCTTTCTCTAATTACAAACTCTACGTCATAATTCACAGGTAGCGTTTGATATCAAGAAATGAGATGCAGAATTAAATAAACGATTGAGTGTGAATGAAAAACAATATGTTTGCATGTCAAATGTAATGAAATGGATCATTACACAAGTAACCTCACCAAATCCATTTCATCCACCCCCTTCTTCTTTTTTCATTTCATCTTATTTTATCCTTAGTCACATCCACCACCACACACTCACCATCACAAGCACCGACGACCACCAACACCGGCCACCACCACCACGTCGCCACCACCGGCCACCATCACGACTAACCACCACCGGCCACCACCACCACCGGCTACCACCACAACAAGCCACTACCACCACCACGTTCACTCCCACCAACCACCACTACCAAGCACCACAATCACCACCGACCATTAAGATAAAAGAGCCACCATCACTGCCACCAATCACCACCACCCACCACCACCGACCATCACAACCACCATTGCCGGTCACCACAAATGACCACCACAACCTCCACCACCGCCACCGGCCTCCATCGCCACTAGAAAACCACCACCATCATAATCATTTTTACATTTCATTCTTTTGTCTTTTCTTATTTAACAAACAACACAAAGTAATATTCATTCCATTATTAAAAAGATAACTAAACAAGACTAGGGGTGAGCAATCGGGTTTTACCCGTTAGAACCGCCAAGAACCGACTCGACTCGAGAATCGAGTTCACAACAAAAGCATACCCGGAACCAGAACCTTATACATTTTGTCGGTTCGGGTTAATACACGGTCTTGACTGGTCTGGTTCTAAGTCTTGACGGTTCCATCAAGATTCAAACAAGCATGCTACAGTCTTACCAAATGGGTTGTTCCATGCCATGTACATGTAATCCATTATGGGTTTATACATGAGTTTGAATTAACATTGGCGAAACCTACACATCGTCAACGAGTGTGTAAATTTTATAATGGAACGAAGAGAAGATGATGGCAGAATTAATGAATTGTTACTTGCGATTTTAATTAAATGCTAGTTAAAAATAATAATATAATATTTAATTATATATGTCAGAGCAACAGTAGATTGCAAATTGAAAATGACTATTCATCTTTATCTTTTCCAATTCTATTAGCTTATAAATAAAATGTATGAATTTTAATTTTACTCTCTGGTATTTTCTCTTTGTTTTTCACTACACAGTACACACATTAAAGAAGCATTCTTTTCTTTTTCACTATACTTCATAAAAACCAAGTGAAGGTTTTGGTCGGAGAAACTTCTGCTATTATACGCGATCGGGTATGTTAGTCATGTGGGGTTTTTAAAGGTCCAGAACCGACCCGACCCGAAGCCATGAATTGTGAATTTTAAAGACCCGTGAACCGACCCATTCACGTAACACACGGTTCTTCTCGGTTCGGTCAAGTTGGGTAAGACGGTTCTACAACTATGAAATCTTTTCTTGCTCACCCCTAAACAAGACAGCATCCACTGATTCGGAACTTAATTTGAAAGCCATATTTCGACCCGGACGTTTTCGGGATGCCGCTAATAACCAACGAATGGCAAGTGTTTTTCTTTGTGTGGATCCTATTTCAATGGGGACTTGATAAGTGGATCGAAATATAACGATCTATTTTATTTTTTAAAATTTAATCCATTGGAGTCATTTACTCATTTCATTCATTTTTTTTATTCAACAGAGAATCAAAAAATCCTAAAACCCACAATCTGTTCAAAACCAGTATCCCCCATTACACTCGAAGCTAAATCCATGGCCACTGCTGTTACTGCTCTCCATACGTTATCAGTGAAGGTTGGAGCTTCATGGGACACGCAACAGAGACTTCCTTACAATCCCCACCGCACTTACCCTAAAACCCCTATCACCACTTCAAATACAGCACAAACCCTCAAATCTAACTCAACAGATCGCAATTCGATATCTGTATCGGCCCTTCTCACTCGCAAATCTCCCACCCCAGATCAAGGTATCGCTCTTTTGCGTGTTTTGTAGTGCGGAATTTCGTCGAACACCTTGTGTGCACCTTGTCATTAGAGTTGTATGTTGTTCATTTATATGGTGACTTAGAGAGCGTCATGATGTTCAGCATTTGCTTGTGATTGTTGCGAATTTACGATTGAATTTGGGAGTTACAACATTGGGTTCTTTATGAATGTATTGTTATACAATCCTGAATCCCCAGTGTACTTATGCTAAAAATCCTATCAATGTAGCTCCCATTAGTTCAAACAGTGGATAAACCCTAAAGTTTAACTCAACAGATAGCAATTTGATATCTGTATAGGCTCTTATTGGTCGTAAATCTCTAAGCCTGAATCAAGGTATCATTTTTTTGTATGTTTTGTAGTGTGGAATTTTATCGAACACCTTGAGTGCAGGTAGTTAGTAGGGTTGTTTGTGTTTCTTAATAGATTATGGGCATTTTTATCTGGTGACTTAGAGATTGTAATGATCTTTACCCTTTGCGTGTGTTTGTATTGATTGAAATTGAGTATTTTTTACTATTTTTCCAGTCACAGAGTAATGATCATTGATTTTCTGTCTACATGGGTAGTATCAGGATTTTAGCACTTGCATGTGTTTGTTCTAATTGATATTGTGAATTTGAACAGTATGTCTGGAAGAAACGTATCTGGGCTACGAGACATGGATGCCGAGCGCACCGAAAGTAGAAAAACCTCGCTCAACGTACAATGCTGCCTCACTAGCATACATTGGAGATTGCATATACGAGGTATGTCTTGAATCATGTTGCAAACCTATGCATAATTAGCAAATGGTGATTCTTCTAGCCCTCAAACATCCACCTTGCACTAGTTAGGGGACGTTTGGATGTCTGATTGATAGTGGTAATGTGGTATTGAATCATCAGAATCTGATTAAACTGTAATAATGAACTAAGGGTATTTAAGTAATATTACCTGATAATTAGTTCGGTTGCGGCTATCTTTCTAGGTCAGCATTCACCTAACTCACTTTCAAAACAACGATAAATTATGTCTGGATACGATATTTACACAGTATTTGTATAAACTTCAAGATTTGGGAGATAAGGTACCTTCAGGAGACTTATGTTGTGGAACTGATTGATTTAACATGGATTCTGGCCATTCTTACTTGAAGAAAGGAAAGTCATTGTGCAAAGTATAAAACCCTCTGTGTCTATACCACTTAACAATGTATCATATGATCCTTATGTTACACGTGTCCTTAGCTTCAATATTCTCAGGATGCGGACTTTATAATTTTCTTGTTCTTATGAAATCATGGTAACCTTTAATGAAGCAAGTAGAGTGTATATAGACCGAATTAATTTGATTTTCATTCTCCGCATGACTGTGATGAAAAGAATGTACATCTGTAGAAACAATGCCTGCAACCGAATGGGAAAATCGGGTCAATATGAAGGCACACACTTATTATACATATCCCTAACTTGTCTTTAAATAGAATAACAATTCTTATCTGCATCACAGAAGGACATGATATGTTAAATTTGAGATATTATTGATTCATCACTCTAGGAGCTCATTGCACAGTTTTTAACATGTCTGCAAAAAAGTGAGTAAATAAAGAACACGGGAAAAATGTAAGAACAAAACTTGTACTAAAACTTTGCTATATTAAACTACAATTTCGAATGTGTTTTTAAATACTTTTGATGGCCATCTGCAGTTGATGAAATTTCCGCTCTTTATTTGTTTGCTTATTATTTTTTTATGAACCAACTCCATGGGATCTTACTCTTTTTGTATATATGCACATACACAGCTATACGCTCGTAGGCATTTTCTGTTTCCACCACTAAATATTGAAGAATATAATGACCGTGTGATGGCCGTCGTACGCTGTGAAGCCCAAGTATGATATATTGAATTCTATTTTCTATATTACACTACTACCCCTTCCATTTAGGCACTTCATTGAAATTTTTTTTGGTGCATATCAGGATGCAATGCTCCAAAAACTATTGAATGATAAAGTTCTGTCAGAAGAAGAAAGGTCAGTCTTACCATGCTTTGGTTAATTATGCGCTGTGTTGTGTCACCTTTGTTGGGTTAAAAATTTGGAACACATAATGAGCTAAGATCACTAACAGTTGTTTGGACTACTTTGGATATTCATTTTTTGAAGTATTATTATTCATTTTAAATAAAAAAAGATGCATTTGTTTAATTGTCTAATACAGGGACATTCTTCGGTGGGGAAAGAATGTTACTTCCTCCAAAACGCGGACCAAAAAGCGTGCGGGTGTAGCTGTTTACAATAGAGCATCATCTTTGGAAACACTGGTCAGTTTTTATATGCCCCGTGGTTTTTGTTGACGAATATTCTGCATATTCTTTTATGTAAATGCTTTTTACACATTCACCAACTGCCCATCTTAACCTTCAAGGGGTCGAATCCAGATTGCACTTGATTCTGCCTTTAATCCCTTGAAGTTCACCTGCCAACGCAAGTTTCCTTTCTGGTCCCGTTGGCTAGCAGGGTATTGTAGGGCCAGCCGTGAGTCTTTCCGATGCATTTTTAGTAATGATATCAAGTTCAAACTCTTGATTTTATGGTCCCATACTGCCTTTGTCACGATAATGATACCCACACTAACATCTTTATTGTTCTTCACATCATACAACACAAACAAATAACACCTAATTAGACTTGGTAATAGAAGTTTAGTGTCTTCGTTTATTCTTTAATTATTATTGTTATTCACCTATTATGTAGGTTGGTTATCTATACCTTACAAACGTGAAACGTCTTGAAGAAATCATGCTAAAGCTGGGTTTCTCATCGGGTGTCTCGAATCAAATGATCATGGAAGAAGCAAACAGTGAGTTAAATTAAATATAACATAGCATACTCGCTTTTTAATTTATGTTAACCCTTATTATAATCAATCCATATTTTACCGTCTACTTTGATACAAACTTTGCTATCGAAGTTTACCTCATCCCTTTTGAAAACCTTCAAAAGGTGGCACAATAGTAAATGCCTGGTTCCCCTCCAGCAAAGGGCTTAGGTTTGTATCCAGCTTCTGCTAGTTTTCTGTTACCTCTTGGAGGTCACATGTCTAGCTCAAACTGGGATTTAACTAATCCTGTTGGTTAGTAGGGTAGTGGTGGTCCCGTGAGTTTTACGGTAATGTGTCTCATGGTAAAACATAAAAATAATAGACATTACTACTGAAGTAAATGGTACTAATGCTTTGTTGTAACAATATATTCTGCTTTTTAACCAAATTGAGTGGGCTTCCTTTAATATGGAGGTAATTAGTCAAAACAGTTTATTTTCTTCAAGGGGTCAGATTGAGGGATGAGCTCGGTACCGTACCTGTACCGAACCGGTACCGTTACCGAAAGTACCCGGTCCCGAATTTTATAAAAAACGAGTACCGATACCCGTACCGAATTTGGTATATGGGTACAGGTACCGGTACCGGTATTTCGGTACCCAGTACCTCTTTGGTACCCGTTTCCTACACAACATTATTTTTTAGACTTACTACATGGTGTATGTTTGGTTACAGTACCTAGTATATGTTTTTATACCTGCTATCCAGTATATGTTTGGTACCCGATACCTCAAAAAGTTTATAGTAACTAAACAAAGTAAAATATCAAAAAAGTATTCAAATAAAATGATAGTTTATTTACTTTTCTCATTTTCTTTAACTCAATTCACACACTAGTCCATCATTCATTTCTATTAAAATCATAAATAATATATCTCTTGATATTATAGTGAAGTAAGAAGAATGATATTAAAAAAATAATAATAATTAACTTCAAAAGTCAAAATAAAATACTAGTTGACGGGGTGAAAAATATTACTAAACAAAATATTCCAAAATAATATATATGTATTCGAGTACTAGCGGGACTATACGGGACTTTTGGGTAAAATACCGGTACCGGTACCGGTGGGTACCGATCCCGAAATATAAGAAAACCAAGTACCGATACCGGTACCTTATACATATTTTCGGTACCAATTGGGTACCGGTACGGGTACTGGGTAACAAATGTTCATCCCTAGTCAGATTGTAGCCATCAAACACTTTTTGTCTAAAATTACACTAGACAATCATTATGACCCATATATCAAATATAGGCTGATTTTGGTATATTATGTTTATGTATGGTTTTATTTGGGTCAGGTAAATTTAAGTCTATTCTAATTATACTATGGATTAAATGAGTCACTCGTATAATACTTGCTAACTTAAACGGTAAATGGACGAGCTCCACCCACCACTGCTTTTTATCACCACCACCTAGTGCTCGCTGACACCATCACCATTCTCAATGACGTCCCCACCTCCACTCTTTTTTTTTTCTTTTTTTTTTTTTTGGGGGTGGGGGTAAGGGGACAATACTCCGGCAAACTTTCTTAAAAAAGACCAAACATACAAAGCAACGGCTAAAAGAATCTCCAGGGACATATCCACAAGGAAATTTGCCAAACAAATCTAACTTAGGCTTTTGCATTTAAACCCATTGAAAAACATTACAATGGTATCGGTCAAAATGCTTCAAATCTTCATATTGTCTTCATTCTTGTAAACTTCCACTGCTCCATTGATGCTCATCATACACCAATTCTGTCCAAATCTTGGCGTAATCAGCAACAGATCTTCTGTTAAATTACTTCTTAAGCTCCTATATATAAGCGCATTTTCCAGCACCAAGTCATTAAACCACAGCAGCAACCACAATACTTTTACCCACCACAAATGTTCCCATTATTTCTTCCATACCTTCTGCCTTTTCATATCCCAACCCATAATCGTGCCCCAACGCAAACCGAAAATGACACTTTGAATGCAATATTTGGGCCCGAAGACACAATGATACCAACAAAGGATTGAGGATTCTATCCCCCAACCCACCTTCCCTCATCGCCATAAGAAAAATATAGAGGGTGAACTCATTTTAATACTTTCTTTTTTCTAAAACCGAGCCTAATTGGGTTAGGACCTGTTTTGACTTGAACATTATTGATACTTATTTCAAAACGAACATTTTTGACACGAAGTCAACCCTTTTTGGTTAGAAGTCATCTTGACCCGAACCACTTTGATACTTTTTAGATGGCATGTTTTGACTTTTGAATAGAATCCGGTTTAACCCAAACCCGTTTTGACCCATTACCTGACCCGTTTGTTTTGCAAGGCTATCTAAAATTGTTAAATCTGTATTGTAAATAATTAGTGTGTCAAGTATAATTACTAGAAACTCTTATTTCAATAATAATCAAATTTGTTAAGGCACATTAATTCAGGAGTTTTTATGTATCAAAACTCAAAAGAATAAACTTTCTCCAACTTTCCACCCTATTTGATTAGTTTCCTTCATTGCTAATAATTTTTGTTTTACTTGATTCTGAATTGTCATGGATAGAACATAATATAAATAAATAGACCCTATCAGAAGTTAATTGACTAAAATTGTCACTCTCTTTGTCAAATAAACAACCTAATATGATTTTGTGGTTCATCATGTTTTATTTATTTGTTTTCATTTTGTTTTGGTTTATTAATTGAATTTAGATGTTATAAAAATCAATAAAGAAACAATGGTTGAAATGATTATGTGATAAGATGATAATGATATCATCGTCTCATATCATATTGCTTCTGTTGCAGTCACATAACTATTTAAGTGGATGAAGTAGGACCTCATCTCATCCTCACCCGTACCATACATGTTCTCATTCATGGATAAACATATAATTTCATAACATATATCTCATTGTATATCATTTCATGAATGAAATTCTGATATATCCAAATAATATGTACACCACATATTCATTTATTTTACTCATTTTATGAAATAAAATTCATCATATGCTTGTTATATCATTCTCGTTTCCATTACATGCGAAACTAACCGATTCAACGTCCTAGTTATGGCGCAAAACGCTTGAACGAGATCGGGTTTAAAAATTAACGAAGTAATATCGTTTCTTATCAAAGATTAATTTGCCATTGTTATTTATTATTCCATGTTTCTTATTTTGTTTATTCAGCATAATATTATATTTGTTTTTATTTAGCAAAACCAACACCTCTTGATTTTAAAGAACATACACATTTACCACTTGGCTAGCCTAGTGCTTGTGTACATCATATTTGTTAGTATGGCATTATGGCAAATCAACACAAAAGCAAAGTATATCTATATTTTGCTTTGTATTAGTTACATAAGTAGATAGATCCGATATATAATATATGTTTCCTAAAAATGGCAGAAAGAGACGAGGACATCCCACACGTATAATGGGCGAGGCTATTTGCGTTCATTTATGCACACAAAATACTGCAAATTAGTATAGATTTGGTGGTTTATCCCTTAGATATAATACAATATATTGTATTGGTTTAATGGTATAACTGCATAGTTGTGATCAAAGACAACATAGTTATATGATAAACAGCATATAACATTTAAGACAATATGTGCATCAGTGCTAAACCAACATGATTTTCACACAGTGAATTATGTTTTTCTAAACTGTCGTTTAAAAATACATATAGTAATATTACACTGATGTTAGAAAAATAAAAATCTTAAATATTTGTTGTAATTTAAAATAAATTAAAATCATATAAAATAAATTTACTTTGGAATTGAGAAAATTGATCCTCTGGTCTAACATGGCACCTTCTTATCATCTTGGCCATTTATTTACTTTAATTAATGGTTCACACTCCTCACACTATTAGGAAAAATACTTTCTATTTGATTCTCACTCTATAGATATAATTTTTAAATGCCGTTCGAAAAAAATATATAATTTTTAAATTATTTATAATTTTATTCTATTTTTGAAATCAATCTGATCTGTAATATGATATGTCGTAGGTTTAATTTCCAGTCCAGTTATTAATATACATCATCATACAAAACACTTCAAACACTGAATCCTTTCTAAACTCCAAATTGTAACCCCTGGAACTTTAGAGTAGTTAGAAGTTAAAAGACTTTTATATGGACTAGATAGGAAAGAAAAAAATAAAAATAAATAAATTAGAAACGACTTTAGGTAAATGTAGTAATTTTTATATTAGGTATATGATAATGTATTAATTTTATAATATAGAGTTAACTTTTTTAACAATATTCAAATTTAAAATGCTTATTGTAAGTGATTTGATGATGAATGCATTAATCACTTTTTGTTATCGTTTTCTGACTGTAAAATAATGTATATAGAAAGCGATTGATTTGTTTATCCAATACGATGAGTATATTAAATTTATTACATTTGAATTTTTTTAACGTGAGTCTATATGTTTGTATTGATAAGTAGTAGTTATCCTTTCCAAGAAGATCAAATAATTATTTAAACGAATAGGATTTTCATTTTGATAAAAACTAGGATTCATTATTATAAGCTACTGTCTAAAATATCAATTAACGAGTTGAATTGTTATCAAACAATTTAAGCCTAATGCGAAACTTATGAATACTTGGAAGGCGATATCAAACTTATATTATAAATTATAAAGGAGCGTCGAGTTTAGTCTAAAAAGTGAAGTTGATCTCAAGCCACTCGACCACCTAAATTATATAAATACTTTAACAAGTTACACGACTCATACTTTTTGATTGTATAAAGATCACCCCACTAGCCCTAGTGTTAGGTGTGGAGCATGACACCAGTCTCATTACCAAAATAAAGAAATTTTGCAAGATGATAAACTAAGGTTGAAAAGCATGGTGGCCTCCAAGCTTATGCATTATTAATTATTATATATTAATAATGATTGTATATTTGTTTATTTGTCATCCTCATGGCATGAAAATGTTATTTTCAAACAACATTATGAGAAAAAATGCACATGTAAAATTGATAGGAAAAGTGGGACCCAATTTCTTGTTCGAGGTTTATTGGTTGAGCTTGATTGTGGGCCCATGGATTGACATTCACAACCCAAAGAACATGGGTTTGTTAGGCCCATTTCTTTAACCAACTCAATTAATAGTTTAATACCCTCAATTCTGAATCATCCCAATCTATCGTTTCATATTTTTATTCCCAAGAAATTAGAAATCATAAACTTCATATCCAATCACCCCAAATACAAATTAATCAAATGTGGCGATACGATTAGATTGCATGTAAATGTATACGAATAAAAAATAAGGCCCAATAAGCACAAAAAGGAAAAGTACATTTGATTCTTGAATGTGGCCCACTATTGTAGAAGGCACTATTGTATTGGATAGAAAGGCCCATCAAGAGGACCCCTCAATGGATGTGGACACCAATACCTATCCATATTACAAGATGAGTGGCAAACACATCTTCAACGTGATAGTATTTTCTTCACTGTAAATTTCTTCACATGGATAATATTTCAAGTGTTTTTTACTTTGTTTGATTGCTATAACGAGTTATATTAAACAAATGAAACATACATAACGGTTATAAAACACGAATATGGTTTTCACGCGACTGTCTTTTACAAAACCAACCCATGAATTCAGATTTTTCATGTTCATATATGGCTAAAGTTCGTTTGTAAAATTTCATAAAAATTTGTAATGTTTATGATTAGGATTTATTGTATTTATCATTTTGTGAGTCTTTGTGTATATATATTCGAATTTAAATTATATAGAATTAACTTGTCAGTTAAAGTAATTATTATTTTTTTGCTTTTTTAATTATATTTATTAATATTTAATAAATGTAAAATATTTTTTATCATTATTTTTTTCTAAGTTTAATTTATGTAACAAACATGTAAATAAAGTAGTATTTAAATTAAATAAGTATACGTTTATCGATTACTCATACAAAAAGAAATATCGCACGTATGTAATGTGTTAAATAGATAAGTTGGCCGTAGTTGTCATTCTAGTTGTAGTCCTACGTGTACAATGGACCCACAAGTGGATTATGTGGCATCCTAATCCGTTGCACTTTATGGCTGATTTGTGAAGCCTTGATGTGTGTGTGTCACACATTATCCTTGCTTCATTGGCTGCTAAACAATTATGATTTATAACTATAAATATAGAAATAATTATACGGATGGTGACTCATATATTTAAATAATTAGTGCTTTGGTTGTATCCTTTTGTAAATCTTCTATAATAATCATTATCATCGTTGCGTAGATCAATTAGTTTAATAGTAGACATCCTATGGTTTTTTTAATATACATGTTATGAGTTCGTGTCTCACTTGGTGTAATAAGTTTTAGGTGGGTTAGGAGTTTTATCATAATAGCCCAGTGGCATTCCGGTGGTGGGTTTCTCCTGGATTGATAGTCGGGTAGAGTCACTAGCGTGTCAGTGTTCACAGGATATGTGTGGCCTTTTTGCCAATAGGCTTACCCGCTTGGCCTTGCTTATAGTATTTGTCGGTCGTTCAAAGAAAAATTCAGTGTGCTTTTGAGGCTCTTAAAACACTTATTGAACAATCCATATTTCAAATTTCAAGAACGATATGCCACTTAAATTCTTAGCAAATACATTTTTTCAAGGTGGTTTTAGACTAAAGTTTTATCGGACAGAAACTCTAAATCCCACTTAATGAATTAATGCGTAATTGTCTATCTCTAATCATCATCAACACGTAACATGACCTTTCTTTAGTGTGCAATTTTTTTTATCTTTATAGATTTTGTGTTCTAAATTTGCAAATTTAGGGCAATGCTGGGGAGCCGCACATAGAAAAGGGAAGGATATTTAAGGTTGGAATCCTTCAAAGATGGTAATTCCGATGTTGAAAATGGATTTTGCGGTGAGGAATTCGGCGATGGAATGGTAAAAAGCTCATTTTAATAAACTTAGTATAATAACAAACGATCATCCGTTTCAAATACCAAAAGTGTAACTCAAATACAAACAACTATGATTAAATATGTGATTTTAAAAATTATACTTTTTATCTTTCTAATCTTTCAATCCGTCCTCATGTATTATATATAATATATGGATTTTAAACGACTAATATTTTTTACTAATTTGATTATTTTTCGGTAACTTTTTTTGTTATTTTTTTAAACTAATTTGTTTTTGTTGTTTTTAATATTTCTTCTTGCTGTCTGGGTGTATAAGTATTGTTAAAATAGAGTTATATTTAACATAAGTTGTTTTTTTAGGTATAGTAGGTCATATTGACTAATTTTAATATGTTGGTATCATGAAAAAATATACCATTAATGAAAATCAGTCATGTTATATATGAGTTCTATTCAAAATAGGTTAATATATTGGTATTGCATATTTTAATAATAGACGATAACATGCTGGTATAATGAAACCGATACCGACATATAACTATCTTACAATCCCGCCGTAACATGAGAAAAAAATGCTCGTTTAAGATCAAATAGAAATATGAATATATCATAAGGGTCACTCGTATAATATAAAAATTATTAAATATTTTTTGACAAAATAAAAAGTTGATTTTAACAACCACCTAACCAAGGAGTATGTTAATTGAAACTCTCTCTGATTGGCTAACAAAATGGAGACGGTGTTGGATACATCCGGGTCAAGTGCACACACCATTTATAAACTTTTAACCCGACCCAAGTATGATAATGACGTAGCTTGGGGCGGCAGCCTGCATCCTATGAATAATATTGTAAAATTTACTTTCAAATTATTTTAGTATTATTAAATAAGAGTTATCTAAACGTATCTTTTTTTAAAAGTAATATTACTGACGTGATAAGTTGAAGATAACACAAGTATAGTAAGAAATGATTGTTTGGCACAACCCTTAAATTGGGTTTCTAGATGCATGTTTATAAACATTTAGTCTAATTTTTTTCTAGAGAATAATGAAAAGTGATAAATATGTAAAAGATTGTTGGAAAAATATTTTGTTGGGTGTGAAATTGCCACTCTTTGAATCATTATCCAGTGATTTTTATGTTCAAAATGATTACTCAATAACGTAATTATGCTTTTTAATTCTTTGGTAATTTTTAAAGTTTAATAAAGTGAATGTTGAATAATAAAATATGAAGAAAAAGAAAATGATAAGAGATAATGATGTTGCTTAATGACATGTAGTTGTAACTTGTAAGCTACCCTTTGAAATTATTGGGGGTTGGGATCTTACTAAAAGCAATAATTTCGTTAGTTAATAGATCTTAGTTTTAAAGGCAATTATTTCATTTAACGTGCAACAAAATTATATCACATACTTAAAAGATTGAAAAAACAATGAAATCGTGTTATCGAACGATTTATTTGTTTTTTTAAGGAAATTTTTGAAATATAATTGTTTGCGTTATACCTACTCTACTTTCAAAATCAACACATCTATACTATACAAGATTTAAACACACAACCCTTGGTTAGAAAGTACATCAATTTACTACCAACATGATATCTCATCCCTACCAATAAGTCATAAATCAATTGGTTTGAGATGAGGCACCCTAAGACGTTTCAAAGTGAAGGTCATGAGTTCGAGTCTTAATTGGTGTAATATGTTTAAAGAGTGCCAGATGTTTTATCACACTGGGCTTTTAGGTGGTGGGTTTTCCTAGAATGGTGGGCGGGCCAGGTCACCAGAGCCGTGTGTGTTCGCGAGTGTGAGTGGCCTTTCGCGAATAGGTGTTTAATCTAAATTTATATTAAATATTCGTTCTTGGCTTAAAAATATCCGTTGGCTGTTAAAAGAAAATGACATCCCATTCTTGGCTTCTTGCTCTGTTGTATTAACAAGGTCTATATAATTCTAAATTTATTAAATTCTCATTAGGTTTAAAAACAATGAAATTGTTCAAAGATAAATTTTGGTTTGTGTAACTATGGATATTTAGTCCAACTTCTTCTTCACGAATTTAGCACTTCTATACTTTTGGCATTTATAAACTTTTGCTTAAAATGCAATTTGAATTTAAAGTGTTTGATTAGTGTCCATTTCTTTTTAGTAAAAGATTGTACTTTTGGGCTTATTGACTTACGTTTAGAAATTCTGTTTGATCAACTAATATTGTCACCGGAAAGCGAAAGATACAAGGTGTAGAAACAACAAACTTAAGGTTATGCATATGAAGACTCAACCATTAAGCAATATGCTACTTTTTATGCAAGATGTTTAATCATTCTTATATATTAAAATAAAAAGCTGCTCCTTGGATATAGTAGTATTATTATTTTATTAATTCTGTGAATCAAAAAGAGCTCGCTTTTGGGTTACACCTTAGCTTTGAAAAAAGTTTATTAATATCTTGTACTGGCCTTTTGTTAAAAGTTAAAACATATAGATCAGAAATGTTGAAAAGTTATTTAATTATGATACACAACTATATAAACTTTTTAAAAAAATGTAATCAATCTAACGTATGATTTCTTAAGCTTTTTTTACAATTATTGTTTTTTAAATTAGTAACACTTAAAATTATGTATGTTTGTGTTATATATTTTATTTACCATTATTTTCTATTTAATCTTGAGAAAATAGTATATTGCATTATCAATTTATCACTAAAAAGTTAAAACAAATAAGAAGGAATAGTTGTTGGATTTGGTTGCTTGCCGGCTAGACAAAGAGATCAAATCACCACACTATGACACAAGCCTCTTTTTAAATTTTAATGCATCAACCCAACAAAGTATCAAACAAAACCTTATATATATATTGATGACGCATTCTTAATAATAATAAGGTGTAGAATATATTAACATTAAGACCTTTTTTCCAATAAACTTCTCTTAAAACCATTTATGACATTAAGTGATGGTAGCTTGTTAAAAGGTTATCTTTTTATGGTTTATAGCCCTTTAATTAGAGTTAATTACATAAATAGTTCATGTGGTTTATACAAAATAACAGGTTTGGGTACTAAAGGTTTTTTGTAACAGGTTGGGGTATTATGTTTTTAATTTTGTAACAAAAATGGGTATTAAGACTAACAGACGTTAAGTTTTCTGTTAAATTTAAATGAAATGACTAAAGTACCCCTGGATTTATTATTTTAACAATTCTATATTTCTATTTTTATCAAGGGATCATTTGTGTAATTACTATAACTTTAAAACACCCAACCCTTCCCCATCAGCACCATCGACCCACCATCACCACCATATATCCCCGTCAGCTACCAGCCCTTCTACCCACCGGCCACCACCCAACTCTTCTACCCACCAGTGTCCGCCGACCACCACCAACGTCCATCACTACTGTCCACTGCCAGCCACCTTGGTCTCCCATACGAGTTATACATATACACACATATATGTATTCACAATTGAGTATCGCCACCGTCGGCCATCACCGCCGACCACCACCATGTTCGTCGCTGCTGTCCACCGCCGACGACCTTGGTCTCCCACACGTTCGACCACCACAACAACCATTCTTATGCCACCCTTTACCCCTCTCCAACTCCGTCATCGCCACCCACCACCGACTGCTCCCCCAACCTAAAACATAAACCTTTATCACAATCATCTTCTCAGAATCCTTAAAACCTAAATCTTTCTCAAAACCCTAAAACCTAATTTGGGGATACTTGATTTTAGGGTTTATAAATAGATCTTTGAACCTAGGGTTACAACCAGCATCAGTGGTTGTTTGATGGTGATGAATCAACAATGGATGCTGCGATAGCTGGAGTGGTGGTGGCTGGTTGCACGTTCGGTGGTCGATGGTGGTGAATGAAGATGAAGATGGCATTTGTGGTGCGGTTGTTGTTTCATTTCAAGAGCTGAAGACGATGGCGGTGGTGAGGAAGATGTACGGGGTGGTGGCCGGTGCTGGCAGGCGCTGGTGGTGGCCGACAGTGGTGGCCGACCATGGTGTTGGTGAAGTTACTCTAGATCTGAAGGTGTGGTTGTATATATATGTGTGTGTGTATAACTGTATATGTATGTATGAATATATATTAAATTACGCAAACAATCTTTTATTATGTTAAATGACACAACCAGTCCCTCTATTAATACTAATAGTCATTGTAATGTGAAAAGACAAAAATGCCCTTAGATTTAACAGAAAAGTTAACGTCTGTTAGTGTTAATACCTTAACTCGTTACAAATTGAAAACACAATACCTAAACCTGTTACTTTTTTTGCTTAGTACCCAAACCTGTTATTTTAGGTAAACCACAGGGACCATTTATGTAATTAACTCCTTTAATTATTAAGAAACTATAACCATTAAAAAACTAACATTTTAATAACCGTTAAAAAACTATCAAATAGCCCTAACTCTATTAAATGATACAACTTTAATTTAGAAGGCACAATTTAATTAGAAATAGTGTAAGTAAGAAAATTGAATGCATAAATAGAAATAAAAGGTCGATGTATGTTTCAAAGTTAACATGTAGCTTGCATGCACTCTCATGGCTAATGACCACACAAGTCTTCCAATAAAGGAGATTCAATGATTGCACCACACCAAACACAAAGAGAGATTTAGAGAAGAAAAAAAATCATGGAAATAGACATCATAACTAATAAGCTTAAAAAAATGAATATATATTGATTAAAATAATACGAATCATAAACATTGAATTTTATAACCAATAAGAAGCTAGAAGACATGTGTGTTACTAAGAGCATTTACAGCGTAGACTTCATCAGTCCATCTCTACTCCATCTCTATTGTTCAGAGATCTTTTTTATCTTTTTGTATGTTACATCTCTATCATGATCTTCACCTCTAAACTTTAGAGTTTGATGAATAGTGATTTTTTAAACATAGAGATTTACTATTCATACCAATCTTTATACTTTTTATAAGTGTAAAAGAAAAGAAACAATAATAAAATAAATGTTTGTGAGTGAAATATAGATAAATATGAAGAATAGGATGTGGAATGTTAAACAAAGTTTAAAAATAAATGTAAAAATATGATATTTTAAAGATATAGAAGGATATGCTGATGTGAATGCTTTAAAAGTACATTACTTTAGAGTATAAGGAATCATTTTGTTTTTTTCGGGACTCAATAGCGACACGTTAGATTTATTTATTTTCCTAGGTTATCCTCGGTTGCTGATTGCCTTGGATTTTTAATCGGATTGGGGCTTTAAATTTGTCATCGGAACCAAGGGTTGTGTTTCCATCCGAAGTTGAAATTTTCCTGGGCTCTCCCATAGTTCATACATATTAAGGTTGCCACTCCGTGTCACCTTAAATTGGACAAAAGAAACAATTTAAGGTAGGTATATTCTGGTAAAATTAGTTTCTTTCTTAAAAGCAGTTTCTATATGTTATTGGATAAATATATTATAACATGTATCCTGTAAAATTTAGACTAACCACTTAATCATTAGGATATCCCTCTTAGATCATTTTAGTAAAATTACTTGTCAAACATATTTATTTTTATGATATTCCTTTAGAAACCAAGAAACCTTTCAATTTTTAGTATGTTTGATTATTAACTTGTAATTTATTTAAAATATAATATTGTTTGTCTAATATTAAAGAAGAATTGTTCGTAAAATAATATAAAGACAAGCTTCAATTCAAACAACAATACATAAATTAAAGAATTGAAAATCCGTTTATTACAAGGTTACAATAGAAATAAGCAAAAATACAAGAACGATTGATGAAAGAAGAAAATATTACTGATAATTTATGTTCAACGGATTTAGCTTAAAACAAGTTTCGCATCTCCCAAAAAAACTCCATCTGATTCCATAGTACAATAGTCAAAATAGTTTATATTGACGGAAAAGATTGAGCACCCGCATTATATCTTGAATCAAGCATCAGAATTATAAAAAAAGGGATTGTAGAAAATTGCTAGATTGTTTGAAATTTTTGCTTGTTTTTTTTTTTCGAATTAAGGAACACATGAGTTTTATAGTTAAACAAAGTGGAAACAACTTAACATGCACTAGAACAAAAATATATTATACCAAATGTCTTTGAGAATTGGTCCAAATCCACAACACGAAAGTAGTCGCAACAGCCTGCGTTTCGGACGCCCCACATCGCACCATCCTTGTCGCACCTTGGCAGCATGCGCGCCACGAGTTCAACTGTTTGTGCTCTGGCCAGTATACATACGCCTAACTACCGTGACACTCTTTTCCATAATAGTGAGTATTAAAAAGTATTTCGTTACAAGTATTATTAGTTCAAAAAATAATAGTAATATTAAAATAATAGTAGATATACTAACTATTCTAAAACCTAATGCTTATCCTTTAATAAAGATAAGATTGAATGAAAGCATGGAATTGTTATGAACATTTAAGATTTAATAGGTGTGAAAATAAGATGATCGGACTTTAAATAAAGCATTTAAATAATGAAACGATGTGATAGAATACCTCTATTGAATACGAGGGTATAAACGGAACAGTTGTACGGAGTTCACGGTGACAATAAGTTTTATGGTTGTAAAATTACGAACCACACCACAAGACGGTGGAAATGCTAAAAGGAAAAAAACAAGATGATGCAAAAATTAAATCAATTTTAATTTTTTTAATTGAAAATGCACAAGTCATAATACGTTTTCTGACCCAATTCATCTGCTAACCCTCTTTTAGAGGTGTTCAAAAATATCCAAAACCGAATCCGAAAATCTGAAAATCCGAAGTTCGGATATCCGAAAATTCAGATTCGGATAGTGATTTTGAGATTTTTCGGATATTCGGATATCCAAAATATTTTTTATAAAAATTAAAAATATTAAATATTAATTAGAAATTTTGTATATTTTCAAATATTTCAGATATTTTTGTAAAAACTTCGGATATCTAAAAACTTTTTCAATAAAAATTATTAAATTTTTATAAAATAATTAAATAATACAATTTTTTCTAGAATTCGGGTATCCGAAAGGATATCCAAAATTTCGGATTCGGATAGTGAAATCAACTATCCGAAGTTTTGGAATATCCGAATTTAAACACTCATACTCTCTTTTCCCCGATCCAGTTCATGTGTTAACCCTCTCTTCATAACTGTCATTGTCAATCACCACCTTCCATCTCATCTCCCCGTTTCTCCCCATCTGAAAACTCTTACCCTCCTAATATCGTTTTTCGTCCCCTGAGCAATGCATCTCTTAGATCTTTCATCGATTCCACTATTATTTTACGAACATTTATTAACTATAAAGATAAACTTGTTACCAAAATAGCCACACTTAAATATGTAGTAAGTAATAAGATTTATTTTTAATAATATATAGATATACAAATCTTATATTTAAAAAAGGATTTTATCTTGTGAACATAATCATATTCCATGCGTTTAGTGATTGTAGTTTTCAAATTCAATACTCATCAATCAAACAAGACCAAATTCATAATTCAAAATTCAAACTATTATTGTTCTTATTTATTTGCCCGCAAAGTCGATTTTTAAATCTACAATGATGATTACTTTGAAGATAAATAATAAAAAAAGATGCATGCCAAACGCGATAAGATAAGAAGTACTTCAAATTCATAGGGAGCGACTCTAGTGAAGTATTTTGTTGTGGATTGAATGTTTTTATTTAGATTTTTAATTAGTTACTACAATTTTTAAATTTATTATATTTTTATTTGATTTTATTATAATACCTTTAAAAAACAAGGTGGATGGCGTTATTCTACCAACCGCTACTCAAATTTGCATCTTAAACCCTCTTAAATTCTTAACTTATCTTAAGTTTTTAATGTTTTAACTTGACTCCAATGCTATGTTTTTTTTACTAATATGTTTTTACTAATATGATTATAAGTAATTTTCATTCGTTAATTTTTTTTTAAATAAAAAATCATGTGTGTTTGTGTTTAATTAATTTATTGTCATCCCAAAATATATTATGTTAAAAACACAGTTGTATTCAAAATATAGTACTTTTTATATCGGAATATATTAACTAACGGTAACATGTTGGTACCGTAACAAATGAGACTAATACTGACTGAAGAACACAATACCGTTATATAATAATTGTTTTCTATCTATGTTTCGATATCTAGAACCAAGTCGGTGCAATTTTATACGTTTTTTTCTTTTGTAACGCGCTTTACGAAGTTCGCAAACACAACACATCATATGAGCTTAAGTTCTAGTTTGAACATATTAAGTAACTTATGAACATGCATAAAATATTCAAGTGGATAGCTTTTTCTAACGAATTTTTTTTCTAAGACACGGACATGAGCCGTGACACGAGGAGGATAATTGGTAATGCTAAAAACAAAATCATATCAATTTAGATTATATGTGGTCTCCCACTCAAGAATTAATAATAATAAACCAAGCCGGTTTATATTAACCCACCCTCTTTAAACTCTCAAAACATAATTTCTCATCATTTTTTCAGTTAATAAAACAACGGGGATTATCGTAGTAGATATTGTATGAACAATTATTTGATTTATAATCGAACTCAATGACGGAGTGATAATCATGGTCTGAATCCGTATGTAGCAAAATATGATTTTAGAGAAGAAGATAGGATTGTGGTTGTGGTGTGATATTTTATATATATACAAACAAGGTTTATATTTCTTGTACTAAATCATGTAATACATCAATTTAAACATACATTTGATATTTTCATTTATATTTTCGTTTATTTGTTTGTATTTTTCACATGGAAAAAATATTTTAGTGTTAAGATGGTAATGTTTCCAATGAGGTTAAGGATTTAAGCATAGTTTATGATAGTTGATGTAGATTAATTGTGATGTAAAGTTAACGGTATGTTAAACGAGTGTTTAAGCACAATCTACCAAATCATTTTTTAGTGTTAAATGTTGGTATTCGATCCTGTAATGCTTCTAAGAAATATTGATAAAAAAGTGGTTTGTGTAACGGAACTAGACTCAAGGTAATCTCCCTTTGCAATTGTATTATAGAAGCGATCTGTTAGTAACATTGACAGTCGTACATTAATTCAAATATTAACTTTTACACCGTCAGACAAAAGAATTCATTTCAAGCTTAAAAAAAGACAATTTTCTTTAGCCGTCTGTTTTGTAATGACAATTAACAAGAGCTAATGGCAATCTCTTTCAAGGGTTCGATTGCACTTAGAGGAGCCTGTTTTTACCCATGATAAATTTGATGTCGTATTATCAAGAGTTAAAAGTAAAGACGGATTGAAACTATTGATTTTAAATACTGATCATGGCAATCCTGTTAACGTTACTTCAAATGTAGTTTACAAGAAGATTTTCACGCATTTAATTGTGATTTTCACATGTAAACAGTTATGTAATCAGTTTTATCTATTGTAATTTTTTGTTTTATTCTATACCAATTAACGAGTCTTATATTGTGTTTAAATTTTCATTAAACAAACTCATGTGATACACAGATCACTAAAACTAATTTTCGTTTATTTGTTTGTATTTTCCTTAAGGAAAACACAATTTACTGTTAAGGTGGTAATGTTTCCACCGAAGTTAAGAATTTAAACATAGTATACGATAAGTTGATGTAGATTAATTATGATGTAAAGTTAACAACATGTAATTGGTAATTGAGTGTTTAAGTTTTGAATTTTAAATTTTGTTCGTATTTTCTGAGTGCATTATTTTAATAATTTACTTTGAAAGAATAATAAATTTTTATAAGAATATAATAGTATCCCTTATAAAAAATTGTATTTGCACTAGAAAGAAGTATGGACAAAGACAGAAGTAGAGAATCTTATTGGACATTGAATCGGGGAAAGCTGATGTAAAAAAATATTTTCCCCTCGACGTACGAGACAGCTTAAATGTTTGTACGGTACTACTCATCAATTTACCTATTGTTTCTTACAAATAAATATTCTTCTTAATTAACTTTAACCTTCGGATTAACAACATATTTATGTTTACCACGTGTTTGTACCAAAGGGCGGAAAGCAAATTTAAAGTAAATTTAATTATCACTCGCTTCTGAGCTTAACCTAAAGTGAGTTTTATATTATTAATTATAAGAAATAAAAAACTTAGCAACTAATAAATATAAACAAAATCTAAAGGTGAATCCTCAAGAAACAAAAGGTTTAAGGAAACCATGAAAAGTGTCATTTTGATCGTGTTATTTCTTTTCATTAACACGAATAATCATAAATATGACAATTATTATAAAAACTTATAATTAGGTAGCGGGTTGTATATATTTAGCGTTTAGGTGGACAAATCTTATTGTTTAAGCAAGACGGTTTCGTTAAATTAGTTTCATTTTTCTTGTATAATATCGCAAATTTTTTCGACTTCTTAAAACAACTTAACACACACGACGCGCAATTTTTATTTATTTATTGTAAGGACAAAATGCTAAATATTCTTTAAAGCACAAACATGATATTGGTGGTTTTCTTTTTGTGGTCCCGTAATTATTTTATTATTTTACGTAACACTTTCAAAGTTAAAAGAAGTATTCTCATAGTTTGAAAATAAAGTAATTCAAGCATCTTAAATATATCTTTTAAATTATATTAAGAGAAAATCTTTACTTATCACTTTGACTATCTTAGCATGAATTACAATTTTGAAAAGATAATAGTCGTTTGATCAAACTGTTTTTTCGACTTCAACTTGTTTACAAGATTCTAATATAGACTTCGATATTAAATTTATGTCATATATTTTTATATTTTTAAACAGTAAACACTGCAAGTAATGATAAAATGCATTATATATATATATAAATTAAATTTTCAAGCAATTAACTTGAAAAAATACAAAAAAAAATATTATTTTTATATTTAAATGCAAAAGCGACCGAAAAGTAGGGCCTTCACTAATCACTCCTGCAGACAAACCCAATCTTCCTTGCTTAAATGCAGCTTCAAAGCACTCATTTTTTTCTCAACATTCAAACACCCACCACTACCCTTCTTTCAAATTCATATCTTTCTTCAAAAACTGATGATACAAAGATCAAAAAGTTCACAAAAAGTATAATCTTTACAATTTTCCACAAATTTAACACAGTTTTTAGTGTATGCTTGTGGGTTTTTTGGGGATTTATCTTTAATTTAAGGCACAAACAAGAAGAAAGATCAAAGAACAAAGTGGAGTTAAGTTGATTATTGGGGAAAACAGAGTATTGTAGTGTGGATTCAAGGGTTACTGATGAATTTAGTATTCAAGAAACAGGGGTTTGTGAAAATGCACAAGTTTAATTTGATTTTGGTGGTTTTGGTGTGTTATTGGGGTTCTTTCTGTTCTGGTTCTGTTTCATATGACCATAAGGCTATCTCCATTAATGGCCAAAGAAAGATTCTTCTTTCTGGATCAATTCATTATCCAAGAAGCACTCCTGAGGTACAAATTATCAATGCACTTATTTTCTTCATTTTTATTTTATTTTTTGATATTTTTTATTTCTCCCTTTTGTATTTCATATTATCTTCAAGAACTAATTTGTGGGAATTTGTTTTTATTAACATATTCTCATATATTTTAATGCTTCAGATGTGGCCAGATCTTATTCAGAAGGCTAAAGAAGGAGGGTTGGATGTGATTCAAACTTATGTTTTCTGGAATGGGCATGAACCCCAACCTGGTCAAGTAAGTAGTGTTTTTTCTTTCATTTTTATTAAATTTAACTAACTATTTTGATGTTCGAGTTCACGGGTTCAAGTCGTGAAAACAACCTCGTGTAGAAATGCACGGGACTTGTGCACTGACTTTGCCCTTTTAGATATTTATTTGATAAATTGTTATTCTAATTTCAACATTATTTTTTTATTGTTCTTTTTGTTACAGTATTATTTTGAAGATAGGTATGATTTGGTGAAGTTCATTAAGCTAATCAAGCAAGCTGGACTCTATGCTCATCTCAGAATTGGTCCATATGCCTGTGCAGAATGGAACTTTGGGTAGATAATTCTAAAATTTTCATAAACATTAATCTATGAATCTTTAAAATATTTTGACAGTATATGAAAATAAATTTAACTTCTGTTTTTATCTCAATTTCAGGGGATTTCCTGTTTGGCTAAAATATGTTCCAGGAATTAGTTTCAGAACAGATAATGGTCCTTTCAAGGTCTGCCTATAATTATTTTAAAAAACATTTGAATTTTGTTTAAATGATATTTTTTTTTTTGGGTATTTCAGTTTTGAATTTTGAAATGATTATGTAATGATGATTATATATCTATAGGCTGCTATGGAAAAATTCACAAGGCACATAGTGAATATGATGAAAGCAGAAAGATTATATGAGACTCAAGGTGGTCCAATTATTTTATCTCAGGTAGTCAAATTTCTAAACAAATTCACCAAGATTACAGAAAATTTGCAAAATTGTATTTTGACTAAAGTTAATGTGACAGATTGAGAATGAATATGGACCGTTGGAGTATGAACTTGGAGCACCGGCTCGAGCTTATACGAAATGGGCAGCACAAATGGCTGTGGGTCTAGGAACCGGCGTACCGTGGGTCATGTGCAAACAAGATGATGCCCCTGACCCAGTTGTAAGTGCACCATCTAGTTATACATGGTTAAGGTTTTTGTGTGCATATTGACCTTTTATGTTGACTTTTTTTCTTGTCAATTACTTGACCACATGACTGTTTTTGTGTCCCTGGTGGGATACTGGGATCCTTTATGTATGCACATGGACATTTTATTCATTATACATGTGTATATCCCAAAAAGAAATTTGTAGTGTAAAAAGGTGAAAAAATTATATTGTTATAAGTGCATACTATTAAAAAAGTTGAAATCTTGATCAGTCATGGCAGCATGTGCTATTTTGTTACTTTTTGGACTTTATAACAGTAACAATAATAATCATATGTTGATTTTTTGTTGACAGATCAACACTTGCAATGGGTTTTACTGTGATTATTTCTCTCCCAACAAAAAGTTCAAACCAAAGATGTGGACTGAAGCATGGACAGGATGGTAATTTCATTTAACTCATTGCAGATGTGATATCCTCTTGTTTTTTTAATTTTATTTGGTGGATTTATTTTTTTAAAAATATGAATGAATACAGGTTCACTGAGTTTGGAGGTGCTGTTCCTTATAGACCAGCTGAAGACTTGGCTTATTCGGTTGCTAAATTTATTCAGAGTGGTGGATCTTTTGTTAATTATTATATGGTAAATTAAATTTTTGGTTGTATTTTTATCTTCATAATTCTCCATTAGTTGACAACGGTGCATATAATTTTGTTCTTTTTTTCACAGTATCATGGAGGAACTAATTTTGGGCGGACTGCGGGTGGCCCGTTTATTGCTACAAGCTATGACTATGATGCTCCTCTTGATGAATTTGGTATGTTATAAGCTAAGGTTCATGGCATATTAGCATGCTTGCAAATATGATATCTACAAATTTAAATTTGAATATAAAGTTGGGCGGGCTTTCAATTCTGGTCAACTACGGTATATTAATGCATTTTAGAGTCTCTTTTCAAAATTGTCACATCGTGGGTGAAACGTTGTGTATGTCACATCATTAAAAGTGTAGATTGATGAAAGAACTCACTATCATGTAGTTATGCATCATATCCCCTGTTATATTCATTGTGGTTACTTTAAGTAGCAAGTTGATATGCTTGCTAATGATTCATAGAAGTTTCCTAAATTGAAATTACATATTTTTCCATTATCCGCATTACAAGTGAACTAAAGGTATTGACTTTTACTTGCAAGATATATCTTTTGTCTTTCTCAAATGATATCATCATAATAAAATGAAGTTAATACTACATGTTTTTCATTATCATTAGTCATAAGTAGATTGATGGTATCGACTTAGAATCAGAAGATTCTTTCTTTCACTCTTTATCATAAGGGCAGTTTAGCCATCATCAATACCATCAAACTGTCCACAATACATGTATGTAGAAAAAGTATTTTGGGGTGCATCGGATTGCTTATTCAAACAACTTAAATAAGCAGAAGAAGAAAATGAGCTTAATGTAAATGGCTTATTTCATTCCAGTGCCTAACGGTAATCAGTTTAAAATAAGCAATTTCATACTGCTAATTGAAAACCACTTATTAATAAGCTGATAATCACAAGCATTATTTTTCATCCAAACAAGCAAAAGTGATTTGCTTTAAAGAACACAATAAACAGATTACCTTTTAAATCAAGCAATCCCAAACCCTCTTTAGTGTGCTACACATTCTCCTTTTTGTTTATACCATCTTTCCGTAAAAGACAAAAAAAAAAAAAAAAAAAAAACCGGTGAGGTTGATGGTAGCTATATATTTACTTTGTGAATTTTGTAAAACTAAGAACAAATCTAATCTAATCAATGAATTCTTCTAAATCTAATCCAGAGAGAGAAAGCTAATCATTATTATGAACTGCGTTTATGAATTACCAATTGTAGTGGAAAGGAGGACATGCATTTGTATTAAAAGTAAACTAACACCAATGAGCTTTACTAAACATGTTTTTTTTTTCACTAATAGTCAAAACATCTAACTGAAACTTGTCACAAAGATTTGTTACACTTAAGATAATTCTGTTTCCATGACTAGATACTTTAATATTCATGATGTATTTTCCTACACAATGTTTGTTACTAAATTTGGATAAGTCAAGGTTTATTTGAATATTCTATTTATAGGACTAAAACGGGAAGCTAAATGGGGACATCTGAAAGATTTGCATAGAGCCATAAAACTATGTGAGCCCGCTTTAGTAAATGGTGATCCCTCTATTATCACACTTGGAAACTATCAAAAGGTTGGACCTTTTTGTTCTAACTCTTATATAAATAATCACATTATCCACATGGACGCCACCTCTTACGTATGTTGTCTTTATAATTATAGGCATATGTTTACAAATATAAGGCTGGAGGCTGTGCTGCTTTTCTTTCAAATAACAACAGAGATGCTTATGCAACTGTAAACTTCAGAAACCAGCGTTACAATATTCCTCCTTGGTCTATAAGCATTCTCCCTGACTGCAAGAACACCGTTTATAATACAGCAAGGGTAAGAAAGATTATAAATTCTTGTTTTATTTTTGTCTTATTTTAGTAAAACAATTTGTAAATGAGTGCATAAAATGGTATCTTTGGTCGGGATTTTATTTTTGGCTAACCAACTTTTACGCCATAAAACCCAACAAAGATTCAAACAAGTTATTTAAAATAACCACTGTTCAAATATTTTTTTTATTTAAGTTGGTCACCTTTCTTTAGCAATTTGGCCAAAACTTTTTTCATAACTAATGTCATGATTTGAGGATGGAATCATAACTGAAAGAATCACATGAGTTAAATTATCTTTGATGGATATGACTCCCAAGTTTGTCAAAAAAATGATTATATTCTATATAGTTAGGAAGTAATTTTTCTATTTGCATTTCTATTATAAATGTTTTCAACCTACTTTTCAATTGAAAATCACCTCCATGCATATGTGAGTCAAATGTTTGCATTTATTTTCAGTTAGTGATGATGTGTAAATGTGAATGTCAATAACAGGTAGGTGCACAAACATCATTGATGAAGATGACTTCAGTTGGGGAAGGATTTTCTTGGCAGTCGTATGATGATCAAACTGAATCATATGATGACAATTCATTTACGACCGTTGGATTATTAGAGCAGCTTAATGTCACTAGAGATTCTTCAGATTATTTGTGGTACATGACAGAGTAAGTGTAACTTTTTTATTATTTTAAATTTTCATGTAGCATTTTGCATCAGATAAAAAAAGACATAGGTGGCGGTTTCAATCCATATGCCTATGTATTGTTGATTTGGCTTATATTACCTCAAACAAATCGAATAAAAAATTAAGCTAAAAGTGAAGGGTGTCAAATAAGTTGAAAGTACCCAACTTATGTTTTTATTGTATAAAACCTCAATTTAACTGTGTTCAAAGATTTACCTTTTTTTGTTATATTAATATTTTTATTAATTATTTAAATAAGAATAGTAAATGTGGTTGTGGGTCAACTCTACCCTACCTGATACTAAAAAATGATCCATTTCATGCAGTGTCAGGATTGGCTCCAACGAGGGGTTCTTAAGAAGCGGGAAGTGGCCTACACTTACAGTCTTATCCGCGGGTCATGCTTTGCATGTTTTCATCAATGGTCAATTATCAGGCAAGAAGTTTAAATTGAAGAACAAGACAGTTCTTTGGTCATAGTCTTCATATTCTTATTCTAGAAATTTTATCTTTTAGTGTGATAATTCCCAATATAGAAAGTCTCTTTCTTTATGTTTCTTGACTGTGTACAAAGCAATTAGCCAATTATGGTATAATATAACTCCTTCATAATGTTTCTTTATTTGGAAATATGTAGAGTTCATCTTATGACACACTTTGTTTTTTCACAGGAACTGTCTATGGAAGTCAAGCAAATCCAAAATTAACTTTTAATAAACCGGTAAATCTAAGACCTGGTGTGAACAAGATTTCTCTACTAAGCATTGCTGTTGGTCTCCCGGTATGCTATCTCTCTCTCTGTATATATATATATCACATATACATATTCACAAACATACATACAAATGCTTGTGATTCTTATGGCTCTTTTATGTGATTTTATAGAACATCGGTCCACATTTTGAAACATGGAACGCTGGTGTTCTTGGTCCAGTCACACTCTATGGTGTCAATGGAGGAAAAAGAGACTTGACATGGCAAAAATGGTCTTATAAGGTTTGTCTACCGCAAGTTCCCTTTCACGGGCCCCATCCCATTTCTTGAAAGAAATAAACAAGACCTACATTCAAATTCACATTATAACACGATAAAAATGACACATGCTAAATAGGCCAAAAACAGACCTGATGTTCTTACTTGAACTTTGACTGTTTGACCAGGTTGGCCTTAAAGGTGAAACTTTGAGTCTTCACTCACTTATGGGAAGTTCATCGGTTGAGTGGATTCAAGGTTCTTTTGTGGCCCAGAGACAACCGTTAACATGGTACAAGGTAGATTAACATTTCATGTTATGTGCTATTTGAAATCATTAATGTTTGATTTTTTATAAGTTACCACAATACCTTTTCATGAAGACATACAACGAATCTTGAGCCCAATTTAGTACCATAACAATTTTCATGAAATCTTTCCAAAAAAGTAAATATTGTGATTTTCATGAGAAGTGTTAATGTGTTATGCTAATTTGCATGATGTGGTGAAACTAACTTTGATTGATGCATTTTCTTATATTTTTCAAGACTATTTTCAATGCTCCGAGTGGGAATGAACCTTTGGCTCTAGACATGAGCACTATGGGAAAAGGTCAAATATGGATAAACGGACAGAGCATTGGACGTTATTGGCCTGCATACAAGGCCCGAGGATCTTGTAGCACTTGTAGTTATGCTGGATATTTTGATGAGAAAAAATGTTTAAGCAAATGCGGTGAACCTTCCCAAAAATGGTAAGAAAGCTTCTGTCTTTTCTTCTCAAATCTTAAAATTTTACTTACATGATTACAACCGTAAATAATTTTGATTGTTTCAGGTACCACGTGCCTCGGTCATGGTTAAAACCTAGAGGAAACTTATTGGTGGTATTTGAAGAATTAGGAGGAATCCCATATGGAATATCAATGGTGAAAAGATCAGTTTACAGTGTGTGTGCTGATATATATGAGTGGCAGCCTTCACTAATGAATTATGAAATGCAAGCTTCTGGTAAAGCGACTAAACCGTTGAGACCCAAAGCACACCTTTCATGCAGCCCGGGTCAGAAAATATCTTCTATTAAGTTTGCTAGTTTTGGCACCCCGTTAGGCGGTTGTGGCAGTTATAGTGAGGGTAACTGCCATGCTCATCACTCCTATGATGCATTCAATAAGGTACTTTTTTCTTCTTATTCATGAATTTAGAATTATGGCACATGGTTATTTGAATAAATTCTATTGCGAATGGAAGTCATTCCTTCATAGCCATACCAATAAACCAAACACTACCTTAGAATTTTGAAAACAGTTAAAAAGATCATGTGTACAAATAAACCAAACACTATCCTAGAATTAAAAAAATAAAAATAAAAAGATCATGTGTACAAATAAACCAAACACTACCTCTGGTTCGAATCCACCTTCCACTGGTTTTCTGTCTTAAATTCCCTTAAAGGCCACCTGTACAACGCAAGCTGCATTTCACCAAAAATGCTAATATTTTGCTATTTTAACATTTGTAGTACTGCGTCGGACAACAATCATGCACAGTACCTGTAACACCTGAGATATTTGGTGGTGATCCTTGCCCAAAAGTAATGAAGAAACTTTCAGTTGAAGCTATTTGCAGCTGATGATGATTAAAAACAAGAAAGAAAAAGGGAAAAGTTTGAAGAACAACAATTTGGTTTGAATTTATTTAAAATTTTTATACTTTATTTAAAATATAATATGAGGGACTTTTGCCAAAGGTGAAGTTGTACAGATATGCAACACACCGATGTGGTTCAAAAGTATCCGTCATATGTAGCCTTTGAAGATCTGTGTAAATAAAGTTGCATGCACGCGAATGTATAATTATTAGGAAAGCACGTTGAGACTCATGCTTCGAGTCCATGAGCTTGAAGTCAAATGTAAAAGCTTCTGGCTTTTGTTCTATCTTTGTTAACTCTGTGGAAGCAATCTGTTATTGCTTTGTCATTGTAAGATGTAATAACACTTGAAGATGGCAATATTTCATCAAGTTTCTCAGATTATCATGTTTTATATTATGATTGATTTTTGACACTCTTTTGTTTTTGGTGTGAATCAAAGTTGACTTTCGATATTGGGTAGCAGAAGTGGTGTTTAATGTTAGACGTTTGATATTATAGTTACCATTTAGTTCGATGCGGATGATTTAGCTTGAATGTGAAGGGTGCGGGTGACTTAATGGTGTTAAATGATAAAAGAGTTGATTGAATATTATTGATAGCTTAGATTAAATTATATAAAGTTTATAATGAAAACTAAACGGGTTCGTGAGCTCAACCCTAATAATAATTACTAAACCTAATAATAATATAGTCTAATAAATGGCAGTATAACCTGCTCCAACGTTAGTTCGTACTCCTGATGTTAACATTATATCATAATTAGGCCCGTCGATTTTATCCGTACCCGATTAACCCGCCCGAACCGACCTCACCCGTACCCGAAGAACCCGTTACCCGAAGAACCCGTTACCCGAAGAACCCGAAAACCGATTATTCGGGTTGGGTTTCGGATAGACTTTCAAACCTCAAAAACCCGAATAATCCGAACCGATTAACCCGAAATCCGAATAACCCGATCAACCCATATTATAATTAAGTAAATTGTAAGTATACATTTGTTTAGATTGTCCAAATTGATCAAATTGTTAGTATACAAATATATATTTAAACACATTTCATAACTTATACAAGTAAACTAATTTAAGTACACTAATTTTATAAAATTTCAAATGAAAACTCACTAAAATAAACTAAATTAAGTCTATTGTTTAATACCCGAAACCCGACCCGAACAATCCGTTACCCGAACTACCCGAAACCGAATAAACCGATTGTTATTCGAGTCGGGTTTCGGGTAGACTTTCAACATTAAAAAACCCGAACAACCAGAACCGATTAACCAGAAAACCAATTAATTAACCTGATCAACACCCCTAATCATAATTATGGTTTGACCAAGAAAATACAAGAACTTTATATCATAATTATGGTTTCAACCTCCTGATGTTAACACAAGACCCAACATTTCTGTTCTATCATCATTCACGTTAAAGTGTATAGTCTTTTTACCATCATAATCAAATTGTTAAAAGTTCTACTAGCTATCAAGGATTTGTCCAAAGAAAAGTTACTCTAAAAAAAAGAAATTAGTGAATAAAATCATGGGCAAAGGACAAACCTCTCATATGTGTAGGTCCGGGTGATGTCGGGCCGCTTGGGTATGATATGCGTATTCTTACCCTGTATTTCTACTAGAGCTTATTTCTACGACTCAAACCTGTGACTTCCAAGTCATATGAGTTATGACAACAACTTTTCCATTGCTCCAATGGCAACCCTAAACTAATGGTAGTTATTCATGTTATTAAGACTCCTACTTATTCGTCGGAGTTCAAATCCAAAGACCATCTACAATGTGTGGTGGTTTTCATCAAAAAACATACCTAGTAACCTGAACAATACCTCTTATCATTCACCTGAAAACTTTTCTCTAAGTTATTAATTCATTACTTTTTTAACATCACATTTAAATATTACATAATAAAAATTTAAAAGATATATATATGTGTAAATGAAATGTTAAAAGTTTATCATATATAAGTTTTTGTTCCTTTTTAAAAGCACATAGTCCACTCTTAAAATAATATAATAACTGCTTTTTTCTTTCTTGGAGTCACATATTACACTCTTAAAAATATATTAAAAAAAATGTTTTTCTTCCTGTACTGCTTCCGTAGAACAATATGGAAGTCAGTGTAGCATCACTACATTTGCTTCTTGCTATGCCTATAGGTTTGGTATTTCTGGGAAAAACCAAGAAGTAAAGGTAAACGGTGGCGTTCTTGAGCTCGTCTAAGCCAAAAACGCCCACAAACATTGGCTGCATGGTGCAGCATCCGTCCAGCACCACCTCCCCATCTGCGGGCTCCAAAACCGCCCATTCTGGATGTTCTGTAAAACAGTTATCATGATGTAAATGAGTCGGGACTGAATCATAAATACACAATGCATTTGTCAAAATCTTAATTATATCATTCAACTGGCAAGTAGCATGACAGTTCATTTAATGATTAACATACAAGCAAATCCTTATACAAAATTTCTTCATATTCATGTAACTAACAATAACGGAGTCAACTCAAATCAATTCAACTTTACACTGCTTCCTTCTATCTCATCTTACATTCATTCCTGCTTCTTCTACATCATCAGTCTATCTTCACAGATGAGTAGATCTTACGCACAAACCACAGACACGCGTAAAACCCAATGGTACCCGTTAACACAAAGAAAGCATATGAAGCAATCAGCATGTACCCAAAGTAGAGAATACCCGAAACCACCTTCGTGATTTCCAGTTTAGTCAAATAATAGAAGATCGAGTACAGAAAAAGGTACAATGCAGATGACCCCGCTGTCAAATAAGCCCTCCACCACCAATGGTAGTCTTCACTGCATAACTGGAAGTAGCAGAGTACAACTGTTATCTCTGCACATGTAATGATCAAGATCACAAACACTATGAAAAGAAACCCAAATATGTAGTAAAACTGGTTCAGCCATATGGAGGTTAAAATGAAGAATAACTCGATGAAAACGGCCCCAAAAGGAAGGATTCCACCAATCAGGATTGAGAACACAGGTTTCATGTACCAAGCTTGTTCTGGTACTTGTCTTGGGATTTTGTTTGTTTTTACTGGATCTTCGATCACAGGTTTCTTGAAGCCCAAGTAACTGCCCACGAAAACTAAGGGGACTGATATCCCGAACCATAAGCAAACTAGAGCAATCATGGTCCCGAATGGTACTGCTCCAGATGACTTTTCGCCCCAAATTAATGCATTCAGAACGAAGAAAATTGCAAATAAAACACCAGGAAACATGAAGGATGTTTTCAATGTGTTTTTCTTCCATTCTGTGCCCTTAAACATTTTGTATAACCGGGCTGAAGCATAACCACCAAATAACCCCATGAACACCCATAAAAGAACCATGGCAGTCATAAGCCCGCCACGATTGGATGGTGATAAGAAGCCCAGAGATGCAAATATCATGGTCACAAGCGTCATTCCAAAAAGCTGTACGCCTGTCCCGACATAAACAGAGAGTAATCCAGAATATTCTGGAGCCCTGAAAACATCTCCATGAACTAGTTTCCATCCAGTTTCTTCTTGAGCTTCATCTTGTGTGTCTAACTGGTTATAGTTTGCTATATCTCTGTAAAGTGTTCTCATCATGATCATAGCTACCATTCCTGAAAGAAATAGGACTATCATTAAGGAGTTTATAATTGAAAACCAGTGGATTTGATCATCGTTCATAAGAAGGTAGGTGTCCCAACGTGATGCCCATTTGATATCACTCTCCTGTAAAAAATTTAAACAGATGAGCAATAGGGTATTTGGATGTATAACTGTAAAGTGTAATTACAACCTCATATACTCGTACCTTGAAAGTGACATCATATGTGAAAACAATCTCTTTATCTGTATCAACTTCTTGAGGTACAGTGCTTCCTTGAATTATATTTTTGGTATTTTGGTTGCATGTTGCGAGTTGAGGGTTCTTCTCATCCCAATCTTTATACTCGTGATTGATACTGTTAGCAAAGAGAATCAGTTATAAAGACGATTATAAATAATGCTAAGGTTTTAAGGAGGCTAAATCAAGAAAATGATAAACTACCTATTTGGAGTAACTTCAAACCCAACAATTCGAGCAGAATCAGTATCAAGATCCGTGTGATACATGACTCTAAAGCTCAGATGATTATTGATGAAATACTTTTCCTCTTTGCTCTGGAAAATTAAATGAGCGGTTAATTTCATGGTATTTTGGATAAAAGAAGAGATCAAGTTCTTCTTTTTTTTTTATATTCGTAAACTCACCCCAGCATAATTTCCCTTAAAACCGACACGAAAACCATGTTCATAAATGGTTGACTGACTACCATCCTGTCTTTGTTTAGGAACAGCAACTGGGAGGTTATCTAAAATCCTGCATTAATAGTAAAAATTCAACAATAACATATCTATTTTTGAGAAATCTCAAAAAGGAAAATTTAAATCCTAGTTAGACCCGCAGAATATATTATGATGTGATTGGAAAGATAAAGAAGGGTGACTGTAGACATACATGTTAACTCGGTACTCATCATCGATTTTTTCTTTGAATTTCTTTGCAGATTCAGCATCAAGCTTTACTTGGCAACCAACTTTGCATGGTTGCTCCTCTCTCATAGACAACTAAAATGGAAATCAGACGGATATTATAGTACAGGGGAGAAAGAGTGATGTTAAAAAATAGAAAATAATTAAATTTAACCTCACCTTGTAGACGGAATTTTCAATACGGTCACCTCTTAGCACCTCCTCCAAATTCTCAGCGCTATTTTGAATGTGCTTAGGCTTACAATAGTTCAAATAATAGTACTCATAAGGAAGTTGTGTTTTTGTAGAAGAAAGCTTGTTGACTTTAACTTGAAGGTCATCACCCTGGTAAGAGGATTACCACTTAGCTTAACAATTAATCAAAGATTAACAACTTTACTGGACAATGCCTACTACACAGGGTACTTAACAGATAAGATATCAGCCTCATATAAAGAGTTAAGAACCATGGTAAAACAAGTTCAGAACTACTAAAATAAATGCAACTGACAACAACTAGTCGGTTAAATGTCAGATCGCAAGATAACTGGATCTCGCTCCAGCAAATAAAGAACCACGATGATATAAAGAATGACGCGTATAAGTTTCATAATCCCGCAACAGTTTCTTCTGTCACTCATTAGGTACTCTAGTTAACAAACAATCACTCATTAGGTACTCTAGTTAACAAACAAACTCTTGATTTTATAAAAATCTGTGTTGACTAACTCAACACTAGCATTGATTTGTACTTCATGAATTATAACCATAAGTTACCACTTAACTGATCTGCACTTCAGAATGAGTGACAATCACATACCACATTACAAATATAACCAGCCTGAAAGGCTGAAACCCTAACACAAATTTATCATTTCAAACATGTTCCAAACTATAATCTTTCATCAGGCATTCAGGCAAACAACTAGAACCAACTAATCAGATCAACCAGCAGCAAACTGCAAATCTGCATATGCAACAGATCAGCAACATAACCAATTCCCAAACTGAATCAAAAGTTCAATCACATCTCAAACCTACAATCCCATCTCCAAGCTCAATTTCTACGATCTACCGACACACAATTGACATTCTGAAGTAGAATAGACGAATCATTCTGGTTAAAACATACATAAATGCTAATTTATGTTACATATACCAAATTACATCGGAGAAAAAGCTAGTGCTGGATCTAAAGGATGATGATGATGACTTTGGGAGTACGTACTCTTTGAAAATCACGAGGAGCGACGCCGGGAAGATAAAATGATTCAGATGATGAGATGAAGAAGATGAAGGAGATGAAGATTGTATGCAACATTCGCTTTTCCATTATCGAGATCTCGATCGAGTGAGGTTGTGTGAGGATAGAACTGTAGAAGTGTATAACGAATCGTGTTTTCGTGTGTCGTAAATTGTTATTATAGATGGATGATCTTACAAATTCAATTCCACGCCTACCTTGTTATTTCCATTTTGTGTTAATTAAATTAAACGAATTCTTAGATAATATTTTTCTGAACGCGTTTGGAACTTCTCTAATACCTCCAAGTGCTTTTTTTTTTTTATTTTTTTTTATTTTTTATTTTTTTTTATTTTTTATTTTTTTTGAGATGTGACGTCAACAAACATGGTTGTATTTTAATATGTTATTTTGTTACCGGAAAGTTTCTCTAATATAAATTGTTAAGGTATTGTTGAATGTGTTGTGAGTTGTTACATCGGAAAATGTTTATATTAGTTGTGGCAGGATTGTAGGTCATAGTTAGGGTAGCGGTTGGAATTGTGGATAATATCTCAAGATGATAAATGGGTTTATTTGTTGAGATGGTGGTTGCGTCGATTGGTTTTTTGACTATTTTTTAGAATTTGTTTATTTTTTGGTGCACTTAGATGAAGATTCATAGTTTGGAGGGTAGAGACATAATGTAGAAAATAATAGATTTGAGTGGTATTTATGGGTTAGAAAATTCATTAATTCTTTTTAATTATAACGGTCTCATGATTGTTCAAGCATCAAATTGAACAAAAGTAAGAGACGGTGTTTACTGTTGAGAATTCTCCTGTTTTTGTGATGTGATTATAATCCTCAAAATTAGGGGTTGTTGATCCCAACCATGGCTGACCCACGTACCTACTCCTTGACTCCATTTGTGAAGTTTGATTCACCTATGTGATTTTGTTTTCTTTCTCTTTGAAACACCGACGTGATTTTAGGGCCATCATGATACCTCTTAATTTTATGGTGTATAAGAGGAAAGAGAGTCGTTCCAAATTCCACGTATTCCCCCGACGTCACATCAACACCACATAAGGGTTTTTTTTTTTTTTTTCATTTTCCATAGTCTTCCTAAGTTTTTCTCCATTTTGAAGGGTCATGTACCGCTTCTCATTTTCCCCACATTTTCCATGCAATCATTTGTGTTTAGCATGCAGCAAGAAACGGAGAATAATTCCTCGTTTAGGGAAATTAAGAAACCCTTGAATCCGAGGGATGTTGGTATTATCAGTTAGGAAAACTTTTCATTAGTCCTAGATTGGATGTTTCCCCAGGTTCACTCCGTGACATCTAAAGACTATTGTTATACTTTAGTCAAAGGGCGCAAGGCTGAGGTGATGACGGTTCGAGCCAAGTCACAAATTCAAGGTCATACGGGTGGATCTCCATATAATGGAAGCAAAACAGTAATATTGAAAAATATATTTTCATTTTGTACTTACTCTATATAAGTATTTATTTGTTTCAATTTTTACACAATTTAACACAAATACTTACAAAAAGAAAAAGGTGACAAACAACAACAATCCTTAATGTTGTCCATTACCATCACCATATTACCCGCGTTATGATCCAAACACCGTTTTCCCCCTCTATTAGGTGTAACCAATAATATTATCACCAAAGCCCACCTATTTCAAACAAAATTCGCAGCCCAATTCTAAACCTATTTCGTACCCAAGACCCAAGCCAATTTCATAGGCGAGACCAACCCGAGCCATCTCGTGGATTAAGAGCTCTAAAATAAGAGTTCCAAAAAACCAACACTATTACTTGAACCGCTCTCATTTTCCACAAACACCAAAAGGCAACCAAAATAATTTCTATCCTACCAATTAGCCCTAAATCAATAAGTTTGGGATGATATACCACATGTTTTTTTTAAAGTGAAGGTCATATGTTTGAGTCTCACTTGATGTAATATGCTTCAAGTGGGCCAAGGGTTTTCCCTCAGTGGACCCTTGGGTGGTGGGTTTCCCCTGCATTGGTGGCGGGCTATGTTACAAGCGTTGTCTGCGTTCGTGGGAGTGGATGACATTTCGCCAATAAGTTTACCCGGGTGATCGGGTTTAAAAGTATTCTTTAGCCATTAAAAAAAATAATTTCTATCCTAGCATAAAGTAAACGAATAAAATAATTTCACATAGCTAATATTAGCAATGGCGATTGATTACCATCATCATCCGACATCTTCACTATGGTGGTCAATGGTTTGATTTCAATCAAATATTAACTTCACAATTTTGCTTTTAGTAGGTTGAAAGAATTTACTCTATCACTCTCACCAATGCTGTGTTGTACTGGTTTTCCACCATCACTGCGGCAGTTTCTATATTAGTTTGGGATGCTTTAGTGACTTGTACTGAATGCTATAAAAGTTGTACCACAGCTGGTCTGGTGTTAATGAAGCAGTGTGTCATGATAATGAGCTTTGGTCATGGTTGCATGTGGTGACACTTATTGTACTCTACTTTTTAGTCTAATGGTAAAACTTTATTGAATTAAAATGTATTTCTTTTTTAAGTTAAGGGTTTGAAGTCTCGTATGATAAATTGATATAAATCAGTTGCGATGTAAAATTTAGAGTATGTTAAATGAGTGTGTGATTTGCCGTTATAAAAAAAATAATGATTCATTAAATAAGCAAAAATTGTTTTTAACTACTTAAACATGTTTTAAAATGATAGTCTTTGTTTTTTTGTTACATTGGAGGCTGTGTAATATTTGTATATATGTACTTGGTAAGCCTTTTTGTTTGCTAGCTATATTAAGCGGTAACATACACATTGTATAATATGTTGCCATTATTCTGATCATAACAAAAATATAAACACATGGTATAAATTAATGACTCTGAAAATACATGTTAGAAGGGCAACTTTAAAAAAAGTTTGAATATTTCTACCTTACTCTTATGTTTTATTAAAAAAAAAAGCAGGCGAGTACTCTTTCTTGCAAAAATATGCATCAAACGATAAACACTTGGGCACATTTCTAACACAACTTTCATGAATAAAATACACAACTTGCATGAACCTAAGTTAAACCATTTGGTTAACACAATAAAAATATCATATTTCTAAAACAATAATCCTACAATACAGAATAAAGCTTCAATTCAGATTTTAATTCAATACGATTGTCGTAAAAGAAAGTGTAAAAAAGTTGTACTGAGGATGCTTATACGCACTACGCATCTTAAACCGAAACTAATGATCACCTAGTTGCATGTTTGTTTTTAGTTACTTAAAGTACGTATGTATAATAGAGTAGTTCTGTAATGATATATTAGTATCCACCTATGATCAATCCATATTCACATTCAAGGGCAAACCTAGACACCTAGTAATGGGTTGAGAGTCAACCAATTCAATCTGCATTTTCTTATATACTTGAAGTATATGACGGTTTCTCCATCGACCCCAAGTACTTTAAATGACGACTCCTAATATTTTTAAACTTATTGAGAATTGCTCGACTGATACATGTTATATTTGAAAAACGAAGTAATAAAAACGAGTATCAAATTTGATTAAGTTACGTTTGTTATTTTTTCTAAACTAGAAAAGTTGCCCATGCCCGTTACGCGTGAAACTTCATAGAAGAGTCATGTATCAGAATGTGGACGCTCTCTAATATGTTGGTTAGCTAGTATTTCTAAGCCAAGCAGCCATACATCCATCCGTACTCAACTCATAGTTGTTACAACCTAATATACATATTAAATAGTGTTCAAGTTTTATTTATAAATGAAGGATATAACTATGATAATATATTTTTGACATTCTTACATTACAAACTAACATTGATGATTACATATTGAGGTTCTATAACGCATCAAATCATACCATGACATAACAAGAGGTGACAACACGTATGTCTACAAGCTTGTGTTTGTACAAGACTCAAACACATGCTTGCATTAACCATTCTTCAAAGTAAACATCGTATTTGGGGGGCAAATCTGTAAAATTTACATATACGAAACAAATTCATAATTTGTCTAGGATCGCATGAATTATTCACGTGTTGGACTAAATCCAAAAATCTTAGAGAAAAAAAAATCATTAATCTTTGATATTTTTTATATTTATTTAATCAGATAACATTAGATTTTTTAATAATAAGTTTATTAACAAAATCTAATAAATCAATAGTACAGTAACACGTAGCAAATAAGATAAATTAAAAACTTGTCTATTTATTTTAAATTAGTAATTACATTATTCTAAAAAGCCCAATTATTATTCAAATTTATATCAAAATGTACATCAAAAAGCTAAACAAAATTGTGCTTATATTTCTACTTAAAAATTTTATTATATTTAATTCTAATTTTCCAAAGAAAAATCAAATTAGGTATGAAATTAATTGTTAGGAAAAAAACAAAAGTAATAATCAACTGACATGTAAAATGATAAAATGGTTGCAACCTAGTTGCTAGTCAAGGGAAAGCAATGAACCTTTTGTTTTAGTAAATTGACAATCAATCCATAATATAAATCGCCGATGTGGATTGGTTTAGGAGAGAGGAAGTTCTCTAATTCTCTTAATTTTTATCATATTTCATTAACCTAACCTTCTCATTTTCTTTATTCTTTCTATTTATATTTTAATTTTGAGAGAACACCTTTTCATTCTTCCCATTTTTCTTGATGTGCATGTGTGTAGTAGTATACAACAATAAAACAACAATTTGGTTTGATGAAAAATAATAAACCTTCATCAATCAACAACAAAAAGAAAAAAACCAAACAAACAGGGAGAAGGGTGATGTTCCTAGACGGGGAATTTTTTTTCCCGCATCCGGTGACCCTTTTCCCGACACGACTTCTTATACCCTTACTCTAGCCCCCGATTGTTGAGGCAAGGTTTGCGTGGTGCTACACAAATGGAGTAATGTTATCCATACGATGAGCTTATGAACAGTTGAGATGATTAGATGAGAGTTAATCTAACGGCCATAAATTCATTCAACAACCTTTATCCTTTCAACTTCAACTTCCAACTGTGAGCATTCACCCACTCACTACAATATTCATTACTATTTAGTATTTTCCTCCTGTATATTAATTAAAATCCTATCTCTTTACTTTTTAATCGAATAAATAAATATACACATGTAACAAAAATTGTATGTACATTTTATCATATTCATGTCACGTCACCAAAGTTCATAATACTCCTCGCATGCTTGATTTTGTTTAAATTATTATAATTTTTTGTGGGTTCTAATATAAAGACACCTCACATTATAGATCGGCACCACCTATACATCTCGTATATATGGCATCATACGCGGCGTATAGGGTCGAAAACATTGAAAATGAGGAAAATTCTGGGGGCTGTCAGAGAGCTATACGCCCCCCCATATAGCCCTATACGACCCCCTATACGACAAATATAGGGCCATACGACGCATATAACAAATTTCAACACTAACTACAAAGAAAAATTCAAGGGGCAGTCAGAGAGGTTATACGCCCCGTATAGGGCTATACGACCCCCCTATACGACGCATATGTCAGTATGTGGCTATACAACCCGTATAGAATTTTGGGGTGTTAATTTATAATTTTGATGTGTCCTAATATCCACACCCTTTTTTGTTGACGTTAAGTCTTGTTTAGTACGTATGACCATAAATATTTTAACGGCGATGGTAATTTAACATTTAACCTACTACAGGTTAATAACTTTTTATATTATTTTAACGAACTTTTTATCTTTTTTTGCCAAAATTGAAATCGGGGGAATGGTGAAGAAATCGGGGGAATGGTCAACGTTTTTTTTCTTTTCTTTTTAACTACTAGCAATGATAATTTTTATTTTTAAATTTATATTATATATAAATAAATAAAACTATATCCTGACTTAAATTACATTATCGTTAATTTATGAGCAAATTGCATAAAAAAACTAACAAATATATAATCTTTTCAATTTGGGTGCCAATTATTTTAAATAACCCCATTTTAGTATATTAATTTCTTGAGCTAAGTTTAACGGTTAACTAAAATTAAAACAACTGAATTATATCAAACAGAGCTAAAAAAAAGTTCTGAAATAATTAAATTCATAAAAATCGTTCATTTATGAGCAAAATGCATAAAAACTAACAAAATATAATATAAACGTTTCAATTAAAAGTTTTTTTAAACAATAGATTAATGGTTAGTTGTTAGCGACATCAAGTTAATAATTATTTACTAATGTCAATGTTTGAGATTCACAAAACCAACCACCTCAACTTTTCAATTAATTGAATCCAACAAATAGTATATTAATTACTCGAGCTAAGTTTAACGGTTTCAAAAGAAATTAATTGAATGGAAATTATTCAAATTGGGCGATAAAAGAAGTTTTCAAATAATAAAGTATATAAATTTTGTTACCATTTCATCCTTAATTACATATTTCATAACATTTTCTTTAATATAGCAAGACAGGTAGTATTAGTACTTTGCTTTTACCCCTTTTATTTCAATGACATTAATGCCATTTAAAGTTGCTCTTGATCTTTAACAAGTGTAGAGCCAACAACAATATTCTGAGATTATATAAATGTGAATAAGATGCTTTCAATATTGTAATGAAGAAGGGCAGATTACACAGAGAACAAGACCAACCAGAATTGGCCACAGAAGTGAAAGTTGAAGGTCCATATACTGTTTTCTGAAGCCATTGTCTCCATCTTCCCCTACCTCTTGCATGCTCTTTCTCCAATGGCACTCAACAATCTTTCTACCTCTCTCTTTCTTCTATCTTCTTTTGTTGCCACTCTCATCACCACTTGTCAAGGTTATTATTCTCTCTCTATAGAACTTTTTCTCTCTGTATGTATGTATATGTGCATGTTCTTGATGGGTGTTGATTTTTCCACCAAATAATGATCTGGGTGGTTGTATTTGGTTGTTTAAGTTATGGGTTTTTGATTTTAGCTTGATTGATTTGTGGGTTTGTGAAAAGATTGATGTTTTTGGCATAAAAGGTGGCAACTTTGGGAAAGATTTATGGAGTCTTGTTAAGTATGAATGTTCTTGAGGGTTTTGATTCTTTTCAGCAAATAATGATCTGGGTTGTTGTTATTTGGTTGTTTAATTCACGGGTTTTCTTATTTCTCCTTGTATGATTTGTGGGTTTGTGAAAAGATTGATGTTTTTGGCAAAAAGGTGGCAACTTTGGTATAGATTTATGGTGTCTTGTTGAACATATCATATCTGTAAATAATATGAATGCTCTTGAAGGGTTTGATGATTTTTCCGCAAATAATGACCTGGGTTGTTTTATTTGGTTGTTTAATTAATGGGTTTCTGATTCTACTTTGTTTGATTTTTGGGTTTATGAAAAGATTGTCTATTTGATAAAGAATCATAATTTTTGTTTCAATAGCAACACATTTCTAGTGTTTGTGAGTTAAATCCAAATTTTAGCAGTAAAAGTTGTCATTTTGGTTCATTAATCTTGTTAACAATAGCCGATTCATTTCTTTGTTCGCCGGAAAAACTAAACTTCCGACGGAAATGAATTGTGCGTACTTCTCTTTTTCTCTCTCCATATGTATAGACATAAATATTGCATCAATAAGATTTCAATATTATATATTTAAATATCAGATTTTGGTTAAAAGATAAGTAACGCTTGACTTATAGTCAGGATTTTGCGTTTAAGTTATGGGTCCTAGTTTACATGCATGACCTTATCCGTAAACTACACTTCACTTTATACAAATAATGATTTATGTTTGATTAAATGATTATAAACTACAATTTGCTTTGCGTAAAGGATCATTTACATTGGCTATTGATTTATGAATCGAAAATTCCTTTCTATGGTGTGCAGTTGTGAATGGAGAGGTTAATTTTACATTAATTTTCTCCTATATTATATTTTTAACGTGCATATGTAATACCTTTCATTATAATGTGTAAAAATAAGATATTTCTAACAATAGATGAGTAAACTAAAAGTCACACATTTCCACTAAAGTTATCTCTTATTATTTTCCAAAAACCTCTCACATTATATTTTCTATCAATATATTTATCTTATTTACAAATACTTATTTTATTATTACTTTTTATATACTTACAAAAATTTGATGAAAGATGAACAGTAACTTTTAATTTTGATGGGTTATTATTAAAATTATTTTATAATTTCATGATAAAATTTAAGGGTGATAAATCCAATAGAGATATGTTTTTAGCCATTTTATTATATTTTTATACTAGAAATAGATTTAATGAATCGATTATGATTTATGAATTTAGCATCTTTCGGAAGCAAATCCTCGATTAGTTGATTGTACTACCAAGGGCAATTCAGTAATACACCATGTGCGATGCAGGTGATCACAGATTATGGGAAGATCAATACCCCTTCATCCGACGGGCGAGCTTATTCTCATCATCAAAGTCAACTCCATCGTACGGTGGAGAAAAGGAGTATAACTACATAGTCGTGGGTGGTGGGACCGCGGGGTGCCCACTGGCAGCCACGCTGTCACAAAACTACACCGTTTTATTATTAGAAAGAGGTGGTGTGCCTTTTGCAAATATTAATGTGTCTTTATTGTCAAATTTCCATCTTACCCTTGCGGACACGTCAGCATCTTCTGCTTCACAGTTCTTTGCATCCACTGATGGGGTGTTTAATGCTAGAGCTAGGGTGTTGGGTGGTGGTACATCCATCAATGCCGGGTTTTACACCCGCGCAAGCACAAGGTACAACTCTTGTTTTTACTGTTATTTTAGAGGTGTTCATTGAATCGATTTTGAGTTTTGAGGTTGTTTTAATCGCGTTATTTGAATTTGGAAACTTTAAAGGGAATTTTAGCAAAATGTTTAAGGTTGACTAATTTTTTTACCAAAATAGTTATTGGGATTGGTTGGATTAATCATGACTAGAGTACTTGTAAACTGAAAATTTATGACTATTTTGTAAAAACATGATCAACCATGATCGTTTTGATAGATATCCTAAATTAAAAACGGTATGACTTTGGAAAACTTATAATCTTATAAGATTGTTATTTTTGGTCTTGGTAATAAGTCATAATAGGTAACTTCTAACGTACGGTTGGTTAATTCGACTCATAAGTATTTCTTACTATTTTTTTTAACTATGCATGCCGAAATTAGCTTATTGACGCAACTATAGTTAATAATTTAACATGATGAAACTTGATAAATGTCTTTTAGAGTAATTTGATGGGAGTGTTGTATCTAAGTCATAAGCATGAATAATGCTTAATATGCTTTTTTCCTTATGTTAGATCAGATTATATCATATTACAGTAAATCTACACATGTACAAATGTTTATAATATACCAATTCAAGTATATTCACATAAAAATAACAATAATGTATTTGATCTATTTTATACAAATAATAATAGCTGAAATCTAGATAATTAATATTGTTGGGGAGAATAAGGCCATTATCAAATTTTTGTCGTTTTGGGCCCACAACGAGTACTAAACTATTACTGGGTCACAAGTCACAACCATCACGTTTTTGTCATTTGATAGGGATTTGGGCTCGATGGGTCAGTGGCCCACTAATTAACCACTAGAGGTGCACGTATCCTTTCTTTTTGTTTAAATAACAAGAAAACCAAGTTAAAGTTAAAGATGAAAATCAAACATGAACCCGACAGAAATACCCGAAACCCAAGAGATTTGGGTCGGGTATGAGATTGATTTTAATTTCCTTCGCGGGTATTGGACAAGTATGGGATTGCATTGTATAAATGTTTACAAGACACGATTACTGGAGTAAGCTGTAAGAATAAACGTTTACCCGATTATATTCCCGAAATTATTTTATATATTCATTTATTCTACTTAATAGTTACGTTATATATAACTATATCCTTTTATATTGTTTACTTAGTATCTTTTTACTTAATATATATTGCTTAATAATATAAGCAATTTAACTTCTTATCATTTGTATCATACTATATTTTACAAATTTATAATAAAACTCTTAAAATTTGATAGTAACAATAGTGAAACATAAACAAAAAGTATTAAGCATTAATAGAAAATATAGTTTAATATGTATATGCAAATATAGTTTTATATGATGTATAGACACCCTATGGGTAACTTCATAACCTTAACACGCACACCTGAAACCTGACGGGTTTACGGCCGGGTATGGGACACACTTTTCTAATCCATACTAGTTGGGATTACCCATACCAGTCCCAAACCCGCCCCATTGCCATCCCTAGTTAAAGTCAATATCGGTAAAAACCATTTCCTCAAATAACCGGGTTGGGATAATCAGATTTTAATACTCAAAAAGCTAACCTATGAAACCGGTTCGGTTTCGGGTTAAACAATTACTGGATATCGTAGGATCAAACAGTTGATTTCCTATTGGCTGTTAATATGATGTCGTAATTTGTTTGCAGGTATGTTAAAAAGGTCGGGTGGGACGCGAAACTGGTGAATGAATCGTACCCATGGGTCGAAAAACAAATTGTTCACGAGCCCGTGTTTGAACCATGGCAAAGAGCGGTTCGAGACGGTCTTGTGGAAGTTGGTATTGCACCAAACAATGGGTTTACCTATGACCATTTGTACGGTACAAAGATCGGTGGAACCATTTTTGATAAGTATGGTCGTCGACACACTGCTGCAGAACTACTAGCCTCTGGAAACACAGATAACCTTGATGTTTTGATTCATGCGCGTGTTCAAAAAATCATTTTCGACACATCTGGTATGTGTTAACATTTGAAATATCATCTTAAAGTTCAAATCACTTTGAGACCAACATAACCAGTCATGTTGGGCTCTATAAATAACCTACTTGTACTTGAAAACAAGTGGTTACTTTTATTTTTGTAAGCCCAACATGACCGGTCATACTGATATCACTTTATGGTCATGTTAATAATAGGGTTAAAACCGAGGGCGACTGGGGTCATTTTCAAAGACGAAGACGGGGCACAACATGTGGCGTACATCTCAAAAAGGCGGGGGAGCGAGGTGATAGTAACGTGTGGAGCTATAGGAAGCCCACAACTACTATTGCTTAGTGGAATAGGACCAAAGGCTGATCTCGAGAGGCTGAACATTTCTGTGGTTCACGATAACAAACATGTCGGGAAACATATGTCCGATAACCCTTTGAACTCTATTTTTGTCCCGTTCAAAACGTCGGTCAACCAGTCACTAATTGAAACTGTCGGGATTACGAAAAAGGGTGTGTACATTGAAGCAAGCAGCGGGTTTAGTCAGTCTCCCGATAGCATTAAGTGCCACCATGGAGTCGCATCGGCTGAGGTAATTTAATAACGCGTCATTTAGTAGTATTACGTCAACAGTTAGTATTAAGATCTTAACCAGAGGTGGCAAAATGAATGGGTTGAATAGTATATCTATTCGGAATCTAGTAAAAGAAACTGTAATTTTCGTATGATTTATGTAGGTGTGAATGACAGAAACAGTTTATTTTTCAAATAAATAGATATAATAGCCTAATAGGTTGTACGCATTATAAATAACATTAGAGCATTTTTACTTGTTTGACCCATTTGACCCGTTTGACCCGTTTTAAGCTAAAGTTTTTATATAACTAGGTCGAGCCGCCTCTAATGTATATATATTACTAACCGTTTGTAACTGTCAACTGATAACAGATTGGACAACTTTCGACTATTCCACCAAAAAGAAGGACGCGAGAAGCCATCGATGCTTTCAAACGAAACAAGAAAGATCTCCCACACGAAGCGTTTCACGGGGGTTTCGTTTTAGAAAAAGTCGCCTACCCGAAGTCAAAAGGGCAACTTGTGTTAGACAACACAAACGTCGACGATAATCCAATCGTCACGTTTAACTATTTTAGCCACCCGAGAGACCTCCGCCAATGCGTGAAAGGGATCCGCATTGTGAAAAAACTCTTGCGGTCAAAACCGTTCCTTAACTTCACTAAATGTGACGAAAAAACTGTCGATAAGTTGCTCAACATGAGTGTTACCGCAAACATTAACATGATACCACGACACGCAAATGACACAAAATCACTCAAGCAGTTTTGTAAAGACACTGTGACCTCCATTTGGCACTACCATGGTGGGTGCCACGTGGGCAAGGTGGTGAACACGGATTACGAGGTCATCGGCTTCCACGGGCTTCGAGTCGTCGACGGGTCCACGTTTCATGAATCCCCGGGCACAAATCCGCAAGCCACAGTTATGATGTTAGGCAGGTACGGTGAATATTATTTTTGAGTTTATAACATGACATGTTTAGCACATTTAAATATTAAAAAACCAGACCGGTTACTCAGACCGGAAGTCGAAGTTTTTTTTTCTTATTTTCTTTCTAAATCTTGAATTACTAAACTAGTTTCATGTTTGTTATATCTGTTTTAAATTATTTATAATGTTATCTGGCTTTTTAAACTGGTTATACTATTTAATGGACTGGTAAGACAGCTGGTCGATTATTGTTCGGTTATAGAAACGATGGTGTTAAAAAGGTATTTTGGTTATTGTGTGCATGCAGATACATGGGTGTGAAGATATTAAGAGAGAGATTAGGAAGATCGGCCGGTATATAAAGTGGCTGTAGAAGATCTGCGGTGTAGACGATGCAGGAGATTGTTTCTCGTGTGTAACAGTATGTAATTTGTGTCAAAAGTCAATCATCAATAACATATTTGTGTAAATTTAGTTACGAAAATGAGTGGAAAGTCAAACGTTTGACTTTGACATTCTGTTCTATTTGTTTATTTATCAACATGTTCTTGTGTTTGGAGTTTGATGTAATTTTAACATTTTGGTCAAGTGATCTTTGTCATTTCCATGTAATATGTTTGGGAAGATAAAAATATATATTAATTAAATTGGAAAATGAATTCATATTTATATTGTTATATTTGTTCAACAGGAAGACTTAGATCTTTTATAATAAAATCATCATAGAATGCATCCTATAAAACACAGAAATCACAAGTCACAACAACTTATTTTAACAGATTATCACTTATGATAGACTTTTTCAAAACACTTGAGTATATATTGCTTTAGAATTTACTTGAGATATTTTATTTAATAGCGTAAAATAATATATGTTTTAAGTGGTAATGAATAAACATTACAACCTTGTTATGTGCATATGATTTTAATTATTTACACTAGATCCCGAATGCACATATGATTTTATTGATTTGATATTTTTTTCAAATGACAGAAATAATTAAATTAATGTGTATACAACAACTAACGAGTTGTTTGAAGCTACTAATATTGTTGAATAAAAGATCATTCGGTGGCTTGATCAATTAACAACACGATGTGATGTCGAGCTCTTTTATGTCACTAGTAGGGGTATTGCGGACACAATTTTTTTAAGAAAATTGTTGATGGTGTTACTATAAATGTAACAAGTACCAAAACATAAGAAAATGTTAAATTGATTTCCTTAGATCCGGAAATTGTGACATCCCTGTTTATGTAAATTAATAATAACTAGAAATGTTCTACCGCGCAGTTGCGCGGTTCCTATGTCATTTGCTTTATAGATACAAAAAGACTACTTAATTTTGTTTGTTATATACATGCAGGCTCAACTACAAAAGATTTAGTTTTTGTTATATATACAAAAGTAGCGGGCTTGCATAATATTTTTCAGTCGTATTTCTCCAAAAGTCGTTCCTTGCATATTGAGTCAATTGAAAGAGATTATGCTTAGTTAATTTCACCAAAAGTCAGTTACCATGATACATAAAACCTTCATCAGAATCATCATCATCATCATCTCTGCCATTGTAATACAACTATCTGTGTTAGTTTTATTATGAATTAAAAATGTTAGTATTTTTACCTTGTAGCAAAACCCTTAGACGTCTGCAAGTAGTTTTAAGTATGAAGAAATCTTACTCACCACATCACCACATCCTTGTAGGTCAAAGCAGCACCCATCAACCATGCAAGCCACCATGATGCATAAAACCATCATCATACTGCCATTGTAATACAACTTACCTATGCCACTTTTTATATTATTGAAATTCTTGCTCCTTACAACTCATTTTCATCCATATTAGCCCAAAGCAGGAGTAGAAATGCATACTATTTCACCGACAATTTAAAATTACAACTTCAAGAATGGAGATTAATAACTCGTGGCAGCTTGAAATCACGAACACACATAATAACCTTTATAACTTTGAACTACTTCTTGACTGTTAGCATGTACCCGACTTTGAACTATTTGTTTTTCCTCGCGTGATTTAAAACAAAAATTACATTAAAATTTCAACATTGTAGCAAGTACAAACAACGTGCATAGCCATGTAAAGATCAGTCATAACAAATAGATGTAATTATTTTAAAACAACATCAAAAAGTAATAGATTGCGCTAAAAGAGAAAATTGCATAAATAGTCCCAGTGGTTTAACCAAATTGCGTGTTTAATCCCCAAACTTTAAAAATTACAAAGATAGTCCAAACTTTTGTAGAATCATTGCATGTTTGGTCCCTGGCATTAAGTTCATTTATTTTTTATGCATTTTATAAAATTTAAATTTCTGTAAATTTTAATTTTAGGGACTAAAAGTGCAACGCCCACATAAAAGTTTGGACTAACTTTGCAATTTTATAAAATTTAGGGACTAAGTTTGCAATGACTAAACAAAAGTTTGGACTAACTTTGTAATTTTAAAATTCTGGGGACTAATCATGCAATCTGATCAAACCACAGGGACTATTTATGCAATTTTCTCGCCCTAAAAAATAAAGAATTACCCAAACCACCATTTACCTATGTGATGGATCAGAATGTTACAACAAAAAGTAATTAAAAACAACTAAACAAAGAAACAAAGTGAAAAAGAGACCTTGTTTGCAAATTCAAATGGCCACTTTTATTTACAAAGCAAAGACGAAACCTTACTTGCAGAATCAAGTTTCCAGTGTACATAATAAGCATCATTTATATTTTTCAAACAATTTGTACTTCCATGATTCTATACTTGGTAGCTTTTTACCATTCAGTATCCCACTGGTTCAACATCTCAATTATACCCTGCAACCAAAAGGCATGTAGTCTAATGGTACCAATTCGACGAAATGATGGTATGTCTCTCAACTGGTGAAGGTATTCAAAAAGGTATATATATTTATAAGTAGATTAGTATGTGTGTAAGTTAACCATTCAAGAAAAATCATACCTGAAGTTGATGCCTCTTGGGAGCTTTGTTTTCTTTTAAATCAACTAAATAACATACAAACATTTTCAGGACCAGTCCATACCAGCAACATTAAAATTAATATAAGAATGTTTCCAATAACCAATTCCTTATTTGAAGGAATCAATATCCATACGCAAATATCAACAAAGAATCTACAACAGATGATCATAAATTAAAAAGACATTTTCAAACAACCAAAATCATTATAACCCACTAACCAAAATAAATATCAGACACATATTCCTATATCCATGTCCAATGATTTGCAATACATAGCAAATGTTAATCTGAATAAAACAATGAAGTCGATAACAAAATACATGCAATTCACGACGATGAAGAAATAATTCAAGAAATACTTAGCGACTTCAGTAATTTGTATACATACGTTCATGTTCGTTTTAGATTTCAGTGAATAAAACTCGAATACATAAATGAATCCAAGAGTAAACTGGCTAACCTATTAGATTATAGAATTAAGCATACCAATTTTTGTCTTGTTTATCTTAATCGGGCCAAGCAAACTTTTATAATTTCATTTGATCTTATTTTTGCACCTTCATAACACATAATTCAGCAAAATAAAAATTCAAAATTATCAGATTGCTCGTAGTAGAAACCATCAAAACAAAAGACAGAAATCCATAAATTCAATGAAGCAAAAAGCTAAAACCTAAAACCCATTGGACATCGGACTAACCTTACTCGCTGCAACACCATCTACCTTATCGGCAGCCATAAAGCTTAAACCCTAACACAATAAAGGCAGAATTACATTCTGAACCATGCAACTCCATCATCACACGGCGCTGCTTTCGGGGCGTTATTGTGTGAAACCCTGGCCGGCAGCCTCCTTTCTATCTATTTCCGAAAGCAATCATAGTCGATACTGAGGTGAGGGATGTCTGCATCGATAAAGTCAAAGAGAACAAAGAAGGTATTCTAGAGGAAGCTTCGTCTGATGTCGCTGGTGACATCCCGATCTCTTTCTCTCATCTCAGTATGGCGGTGGAGAATCTCAAAAGGTTGAATGGCAATGTAGGGACGTTGGGCAAAGAAAAGGAAAAAGAGAGTTTGAAGAAGGGATGCATGCTATCAAAGTTTGTACTTTAATGCTTGATGGGTTGTACAATACTATTCATTTCAATGAATTTAATTATAGAGTAATAATTCGGTCAGAATATTTGGTTTACGGATTTTGGGCCACATAGGCTTTCAATGGCATTAAAATTGTTTAGCATTGTTGGGCTTAACTTGTTCAGGATCCAAGTCCACGTTGATGGTCTAAGCCCATTTTCTCAAAATCGGACCCAATATACGCCCATACATTTTTTTCAAATTTATTGACTAATTAAGTTTAAAATCATAAACTAGATTCTTTCCCCGAAAAGATTAGCTTTTTAACCGTCTTATCAAAGTAACAAATGAAAATAGAAAAAGTACCTTTTTATCTGTCTCTATTTGCATTTATAAGAATTTAAATGATTTTGACCAAAGTATGAGATTGGCTAATTGTTGGGTTTAGTTTAGGTTAAGTTAAAAACGGTGTGAAATAGTTCAAAATACATTCCAAAGTAGTTTGTTACTATTAAATCTCCTAACAATGCGTAGTTAGCTTTAGTGAAAATTTAAGAAAACATAAGTATGGATTAAATTTTTTTTTCAATCAATGCAACATTATACTCACCTATTAGGATGATTATGTAACTGCTTAAGTAAGAAATTTTTAATGCTTGTCTAATTGTGAGATTGACATTCATGATATGTGATTTGCTTGTGTGGGTGATCATGCAAGATCTAACAAAGTGAAGATACCAACATAAAGTTCATCTTTAGAATGAGTTAGTCTTTTTATATCTAAGATGAGTATTCTAAAACAATCACACGTCATAGTCTTAAAATATCTAAGATGAGTATTTTAAAACAATCACACGTCAAAATGAAAGTTTTATAAACAAGTAATTGTTTATGAAAGATTTATTAAGAAACTGGCTATACAATTTATTATTTTTGTTAAACAACATTTGTTTTTCTAATATCTGCTAATCTTACTTTCATAAGAATTTAAACCCAAAATGCATTTGTAGGGACAATTATTATGTTACTTAACCCCAAGGTGATATGCAGAATTGCAGATCCTCTTAACTAACTTTTGTTGTACAATCTCTGAAACTATATCATAAATTACTCAATCAATCAGTTTCCAATATGAGTATACTTCAAAATTCAAATTGAAGTGTTTCATTAATTATGTTTCTAAATGATTTCCCTTGATCATACATGTGAAGTTGACATTTGTAAATACATTAATTATTAACAACTATCCATTAAACTTATACGACTCTCCTTTAAAACAAAGATATTCTAGGCAAAAAAAAAACTTATAACTTTAAATTAGAATAGAAATAGAACGAGAAACATTTAGCTAAAACAATTTTTAAACACAACTAGTATAACGAAATAATAAAAGTACATGTACTGTTATATACTGAAATCATTATAAGGTATGAGACTTGTCCCACATAGGTTGTATGGACACTTGGTGTAGGGTTTATAGTTCAAATGGGTTCTTTCACTTATCAGACTAGTTTTTTGCGTTGAGTTCTTTCATTTAGCCCGTAACAATGGTATCAGATCCAACCTTGGAGTAGTGGCCCACGAAGTGGTGACTTGGAGAGAGCCAGCCGTGACCAACGAGAATGTTGGTACTTAAGGAGGGGCGAATTGTTATGGACTGAAATCATTATAAGGTATGGGAGTTGTCCACATCGGTTGTATGGGCAATTGATGTGAGGTTTATAAGCCAAATGGGTTACCTCACTAATCAGACTAGTGTTTTTGATTAAGTTCTTTCGTTTGGTCTGTAAACATATCCCTTTACCGAGCTTGACGAAAACGTCGTCAGAGTCGTCTGCAGCCCTAGTCCACCAAGAGCCCGAACCCCTCCCTAGCTTATTATTAAAATGATAGGTTTAGATCTCACTTAAAACATAATAGATTTAATTTAAAGTAAAATATGTATAATAGACAAGCTAAAAAAATTGTAATAAACAAGTTAAAACACAAATAGAAAAATTAATAAAAATCCAGATTTCTAAAAGCTTTTTTATGACGCCATGGAAATATGTATTTAATTATTTATTGAGTGGAGTAGAAAATAACCAAACACCAAACCGTGTGTACTCGTGTAGACGACTTTATCACTTATCGAGTTATCGCATTACACCATCTCACCGTCTTCCCCACCATCACCATCACCATCACCATCACCATCATCATCTCACGTCTTCTACACCACCATCATCATCACCATCAACACCAATTCACACACCTTTCAACCAATTTCACCAACAAAACATTCTCCAATTCAATCAAATGGCGGACAGAATCCACCCTTCCGCAAAGCAATCCACCACCACCGCCGCCGCCGGCAACGGCAACGGCAACGGCAACGCTACGTTTCCGGCGACCAAACCTCAACTCTACAACACACCTCGCCCAGTCTACCGCCCCCAACCCCGTCGCGCTCGCCGGAGCTGCTGCTGCTCATGCTGCCTCTGGCTCACCTTCATCATCCTCCTCCTACTCATCATCGCCGCCGTCGCCGGCGGCGTGCTCTACCTCCTCTACCGCCCACACCGCCCGTCGTTCACCGTTTCGTCGCTACAAATCTCCCAATTCAACCTAACGTCGTCGAATCAACTCAACACGAGGTTTAATTTCACCGTAACGGCTCGAAACCCTAACAGCAAGATCTCGTTCCGCTTCGATTCGTTTTCCGTTGCGATTGATTCGAAAGGAGTCGACGTCGGTGACGGATCGGTGCCGGCGTTCGTTATGCCGACGAAGAACACGACGAGATTGAGGGCGATTGTGTCGACCACCGGCCGTACGGTTGACGATAACAGTGGTCTGAAATCGGATCTGAGGAATAAGAGGAGCTTGCCGTTGAGGATTCAGCTTGATACAAAAGTGAAGGTGAAGATCGGAAGCTTGAAGATGAAAAAGGTGCCGATTAGGGTTGTTTGTGACGGAATTAGGTTTACGCCACCGGCCGGAAAAGCAGCGGCGACGGCGAACACCTCCGGCGTGAAATGTAAGGTGGATCTGAGAATTAAGATCTGGAAATGGACGATTTGAGTCGAAGAAACGCGTATGATAATAGATTACATACATCACTTGACCTGAGAAACGCGATATACAAAGCCTAAAATGCAGTTTACTTTGTTGTAAACTGTAGCTTACAGCTTACGGCTTACGGCGTGTTAGATTGTTAGTGGTGTTAAACGGTTAATCAGTATCAGATAAATCTATAACCAATTATATAAATTTTATTATCATTCTTGTGAGTTTTATTTGTTTGTTTGATTTTAATTTAGTTTGGATGATTGATGTGATTAGGGAGAGGGTTATGTGTATTTAGTGTTGTGTGTTTTGAAGAACACAAGAATGGGTTTGAATATATTTTACTTTATGGAACATTGGATTTATTTGGAAAATGATGTATAGGTTGTTACTTGTTAACTTGTTATTCAAGGAATCACATGGTTTTTTTTTTACTAGTATTGGAAATGGTTTGAAGTATACAAACTTGGTTTATTATTTGAAAATGTAAAGTGATATGAAAAGTTTTACATGTGAGTAAAAAGTAAGTCTGTAAGTTGTACGGTCCAGTACTTAGTAGAGGAATTAAGGGTATGTATCTCTAAAAACTAAAATGAAAATTCAACACAAACCTAAAAAAAATTTAATTCAAATCTAAAAACATCTTTTATTAAACATATTGGGTTTTGTATAGGTTTTGGTTAACTTTAACAATTTCAGGTCGAATCTAAAACATGTTTCGTTAAACACATTGAGTTTTTTTTTTTATGGGTTTTAGTTAGTCTAAATAAACTCAGGTCAAATTTACAAACATGTTTATTTAAACACGTTAGGTTCTTATTGACTTATGAAGTTTATGAGTTGACTCATTTAACCCACTTATTTTAACGTTGTCATCTTAGATGCTCCTTGACATTTATTGGTTTTTGTAAAAAGACTATTCTTTGAATAACAAAGCATGGCTCTTTGGATTAACATGTGTAATGACTATCTAACTAATAAGATTTGTTTTTTTGAGGTTAAACTTTAAGGGGACGTTTGGTTCACAGAATTCTCAGGAATTGGAATTGGAATTGAAATTGGAATTGGAAAATTTTCCATCCAAAATCATGTTTGGTTGGTCAAATGATGGAATTGGAATTGGAAAATTTTCCCTCATTCATTGGAATTCACATTCCTTTCACTTACCTATGAAATGTTTAACAATCCAATAAAATGTTCAATATTAAAATTCCAATTTTACTCAAAATTGACCAACCAAACACGTGGTCAACTTCAACAGCATTCCAATTCCAATTCCAATTCCAATTCCTTTGCAAAACATTCTGCGAACCAAACGGCCCCTAAATGTTTAGATTATCACTTCATAACGTTTAAGTCAAACTAAGACTTTTGGTTTGATATAACTGATTAGCCACTTAGTGAATTAGTTGGTCAAGTCTTTTTAGTTGGATTATTAGCACTTTTCCACTTATTATATTCCTAATCTTAATAGAAATAATTGAGCCATAAAAATTAAACATGAGTTTTCTTCTTCTATTTTGATAAGCTCATGATTGTGTTTTCATTCTAGATTATGTTTAAAGAAATTAAGTTCATGGAATAATTTTCATTTTCACAAATGTTACTTGTATGCCACTGTCATAAAATGTTTAAGTCATGAGGTAAAAAATGATTTATGTTATCCTCAACAAGTAATCTCAAACTTCATGTCATGTCAATTTTTAATATTGCAATAATTATATATGTCTTATTCTACGATATATAAAAGTAGGAAGTTATTAAGTCTCTTAAATCTCTTATTTTAAATCTATAATTAATGAAATCACAATGTTTTAAAAGAAAAATGTCAAGTGGCATGCTTTTCATTGGATCATAAACTTTTGACTTAATTGGTTGCTATGGATCAAGGTGTGGTTACATGAGTTTAATGCTCTATTCGATTTATGTAATAAATTAAACTAAACTATCAAAAAGTATATATCAAATGTTAAAATTAAATTATTTTAAATTTATGAGAGGTGTGTTTACCTACCAACTAAAAATAATGCAAGTGGGATACCATGTTTGCTCTCCGCAGTGGTTTTTTGTTTTTTACATCTTTAAATAAAAATTCATACCGTAAATCATGTCATACAATAGGTAATTTAAGTGGTACACAAACTATATACTTATTATTAAATCTCGCGACCACTTAGTGGCCAGTGGTAGACACAAAGACTCGTGGAGCACTTATGTTAGAAATCTTTTGTTTAAGTCTTATGGGAGTAAAATTCACCGTCATAAAAAATATTAACTCTTGTCACCTGTAAGGTTCGGGTGATATGAATATGATACGAGTCAAAACTATTTCTCATCAAAGTAAATTCGTTTTGTATTGGACCATTTAAAAAAGAAAAAAATATACATATCTAAATGATTCCACTCGTTATATATGTTTTCATGCAGATCATTGAAGATGAATGGTGGAGTCAGCAACGAAAACGGTGATGGCGATTGCGAAGTTGGATCTTTTATTCCTTCAAAAAAAAATTTAATAGTTAGGTAATCATTGAGGACGTACATTATTCGCTGTGTGTTTTGCAATGAATAAATATGATATTTTTAGTGTGCTTAAAGTGTAATTAGGATATTATAGTTTAAAAAATATATGTTCACTAATTTTAAACTTTTAAGAGCATAAATGAAATTATAATATGCTATCGACGGTAAGAATAAAGCTAAAATAAAACTTTTAAGCAACATTCTCTACTCAAAGGATTCTTGCTTTAGAATCTCATTAGCTACACCACACAATCACTTGTTTAACACCTTTGTCTCCTTTACCACTTGAAAAAAGTTCTCAAAGTGATCTTCAAAACATTCATTAACTTGTACATGGATTATTCTTGAAATTTTATTCAAAAGTATGAAAGTTTTTAAATAAATTATAAAACTACTGATACTTTTTTAATCGTCATTTCAGGTTTCTCTCTTGCAAACTCAAATACATTATAATATTTAACTTTTAATATAAATCTAGATACACAGTTTTGTTTAACCATAGAAGCCTTTTTCTAACAAAGTCCTCTGTGTTAGTCACTTAGTCTTAGCTCATAAGGAGTGCCGCTTTCGTCTTTTTCATCGACACTTGTGGACTTGTCGTATTGTGCCTCGTCTTATCCTTCACATCTTGATCATAAAACTCATGGCGGTTGCACTGTGTACCCTCACCGCGGCCTTCATTGGTTTGAAGCTGAATTTATAGTTAAAGAACCACTGTTAAATAAACAATATTTCCATGTAAAAGGATCCAAATCAATTAAGTTAACAACACATCTTCATTTGCATCCTTCATCTTCATTTGAAAACTCAAACTCTTGACTAGTGTTTGTACTTTCTTAGTATCATTCTCTACAAACTCTCCTGCTGTGAACATATGCACCCTTTTATTCAACTCAATCCAGCTTTGACCTCGAGTTTTGGTCAAACCTCGTGCCCTAGCCGATACTCTGACTTTTGCAGAGTCCTCCCATTGTCCACTTTGAGCGTATATACTCGATAATAACATATAATTCCCAGTTTCAGAACTAAGATCAAGTATCTTTGAAACCATTTTTTCATCCCAATCTGTATTCTTATGCATTCTACTCGAGTTCAAAAGAGCGCCCCACACGCATACATTAGGCTCCAAAGGCATCTTTTTTGCAACTTCACTTGCTTCTTCAAAAAGCCCGGCCCGTCCAAGAAGGTCAACCATACAAGCATAGTGTTCAATTTTCGGATCAATGCCAAACTCAGGTTTCATTTGATTAAATATCTTACGACCATCATTAACTAGGCCTGCGTGACTGCAAGCAGAAAGTAATGAAACAAAAGTAACCCCATCAGGCTTATATCCATCACTAATCATTTGGTTAAAGATTTTTAAAGCACTTGTACCAAATCCATGCATTCCATACCCTTTGATCATGGTATTCCATGAGCATAAATCTTTGACTTTTATGTTCTTGAAAGTCATATACCCTTCCTTAAGGCTACCACATTTTGCATACATGTTTATCAGCCCGTTAACAACGATTAGATTGGTGTTCATTAACTTTCTAACTATATAAGCATGGATTTCCTTACCGAAAACAATTGTAGATAAATCTGCACAAACTGATAACATAGTAGATATGGTTATAACATTGGGACTCACTTTTGCAAGCTGCATTTCTCTAAAGAGTTTCAAAGATTCATCGGATCTCCCATTTAAGGCAAATCCACTAATAACCGCGCTCCAACTTATCACATCAGGCACGAGATACTTTTCTGAATTCTTCAAGCTTAAGAATGTAGATAAAGCCTCATCACATAGACCAACTTGAGCATATGATGAGATCAAAGCATTCCAACTCACTAAACACTTATTTTCAATCTCTAAAAACAGCTTTTCAGCAGCTTCTAAAACTCCATATCTTCCATACGCGCATAAAAGGGAGTTTTTAACAAACTTATAATCCTCAAAACCAGACGTTACAACGTATCCATGGAGCTCCTTGACTTTATTTAACAGATCAGAATCGTTACACGCGGATACAACTACAGCAAGTGATCCAGCAGACGATTCAATACCTTTGCTTCTCATCACATTGTATAACCTCAATGTTTCCCGATAGTGACCGCATCTAGCATGACTAGACAACAAAGAGGTCCAAGTCACAATGTTAGGCTCCCATCCATCAAGTTCCATCCTTTTAAACATCTCAAGCGCGCCATCACGATCATAATTATACGCGAAACCAGAAACCATAGTGTTCCAAGAAATGTAGCTTCTAACAGACATTTTATCAAACACTTGGTGTGCAACATTCATTCGCCCGAGTCTCCCATACGCAGACAACAGTTCGTTTGAAACATGAATGTTATCATGAAATCCCGCAATTATCGCATGACAATGAGCTAAAGCACAAATATTTCGATCACCGATCATAGCACAAGCTCTCAATATCAAAGGGAAAGTAAACCCATCAGCTAAAGCTCCAAAATTTCTCATTTGGGCATAAACCCAAATGGCTTCTCGACATTCTCCATTGGTGACATTAGCTCTTAACATCGAATTCCAAACAATGGTGCTGAAAAGGGTTTCAATTGGGACATTTTCAAACACTTTACGAGCGTCATTGAGAAGCTCAAATCTGCTATAAACAGATATGAGTCTTGTAGGCAAGAAGACGGTTGATAAGCCACCAAAATGCACGATTTGGGCGTGTATTTGTTTCGATTGTTGGATATTGGTGCATCGTTGTAGAAGGTGATCCAAATGATCGAGAAGCTCGTTGGATTTTGTTGGTTTAAAGTGGATTTGATCGGTGTAAGCATTAGAAATCCAACGGCGAGAAGCTAATGCAGAGGATATATGAAGGAGATTCCTTGAAGTTGAAGGGGAAACATGAAGCATTAAGCTTGTTGATTTTGAGTCAAAAGATTTGGGGAATTTGTCATCTAATTAAAAGCAAACAATATTTGATAGCCATCGCGGCAAATGGAAATGTTAATTTTTTGAATACTCTTGAATGTGGTATTTTTAACCACTCTTGAAACTACCCAAACACACGAGTAAACCTTTTAATCATAACCATTCATACTATTTGATGCTTCAAACCCGGCTCATCCAAAAACACTATCATGAAAAAAAGCTCATTAATGGAAGAAACCTCATTGAGTCAGATTTTAAACATTAGATATAAAAAATCTCAAGCTCTAACCATAATCTTATATCATTGGACCAGAAGGCTAATAATGAATGTGATCTTTTTACAAGTTGAAACCAACGTAGAATTTCATTTAAAGCTATCAAGGTGTGTAATAATTGTTTAAGATTGAAGGTTTAAATTCTCGATAGTCAAGTTATATGGAGTTAAGAGTAGATCATGAGGTGTTAAAAAATTATAAATTTAATTTTAATAATACAAATTATTTTATTAGCCAATAATGATTTGGTACTATTAGTTTGATCACTCACTTTTTTTGAATGGTTATTTGAATCACTTACGGCCTATTAGCCTATTCAATCTTCGAGTACGGAACATTGGGGCACTAGGCTGGCACATCACCGAAGGGAAACTCGTATCTGTTTGTCTCCATCAGTCCCGAACTTGAGACTACCCTCAGGAGGAAAACCACTTTAGATGAGAAAACCCCCTTACCCAACCTAAAACCCTTTATTTTCTTTTTTGTCTCAGATGGTACTTAAACCCAATAGCTCTCTATTTTAATAAAGTCTTAGGGTACAAACCTTACTCACAATGATGATTATGAAACAACATGAAAAAATAGAAATAAAAAACAATATAAATGCAAATCAAGTGTAGATTTATGATAATTATGTTATTAGGGTTCCACTTAACAAGTAAATTGAAAGTTGAAAAGTGTGCATGCAAAAAAACCGTTGCTGTTGGTAGGTGAATATCTTTTTATTAGAAGTTAAAACATGTTCGTTTTGAGAATCTGACTTTTCACTTAAAGAAGCATGTGTGGACTCCTTAAACGTCTATGTAAGGTGTGTTTTCACATAAAAGATACGTGGTAGCCGGTTTTTTCACACCAAGAGTACATTTTCATCTTGGAATTTAACTTTACAAAGTTTATTTTGGGAACTTGATTTTTCATATGTTTATTTTCAAATAATTTTTGTTTATCAACTCAATTAATTTATGAAATCGTATAAAACATAGACTACTTTGAACCACTGGCCCTTAAGAAAATTAAAAGACTAATGAAAACAAAAGTCAAACCAATCATGCATTGTTACTTTTCCATCTTAAGGGGAGGGTGTGAAAGTGACATGACCGCCAAATGGAGCTCAACACAGTTGAGATGGTAGTTAGGTGGCAAGGCGGTATTGCCATTTCGCTAGGAACACCTCCCCCACCTCTAGGTACCATAGAAATGAAGCGACAACAAAAATACATGTTCCAAAAAGCGGATTCTATGAAGAAGCGACGGGATGAAAACAGCATGCAACGCTAGGACAGAAGCGGGAACACTATTTTCATAGTATGATACTAGCGGCAGGACACCCCATACCCACTCCTAAGGAGGTGGGGGTGTTCTACCCATACAGCTTGGGTACTTTCAGGTAGCCATGAGAACACCGTTACAAGCATTATGAGTAGCCCAACGCAGGGTGACAAGCAAAAAGTAGAACCTGAGAAAGAAACCTTTGCGACTACACTTTTTGACCGTCTACGTTGATGCTGAGCGTCCCTTCCTTTAATATAGTTTTGGGTACTTTCTAGTAAAAATGAAATGACACATTATGGTTGATGACTTTGATAGTTTGAACTTTGAAGTACTTTCTTGGGTTGCCGGTGCGAATAGACCAGAATAAAATTCATAACCTAACAAACCAAAAAAAATAAATTAACCGAACTGTTAAACACCACAAGCCTACCACCTTAGCGTTGTAGACAATTGACTTTTTTACGAGTTATAAACATTATATAAATTAAAAGGTATATGAGCACACACAGCTTTTGTATAAACTCACAAACAATCAAAATCACAGCAAAACTTCAAACAACAAAGTAGTACACCAGTTTCTAAAACATGCCCAGTAAAGATGAGCCAAAACATACATACTTAAATTGCTCTTTTTGACAAATTAAGAATGTAACCAAACATCAAAACCGGACATTTTAACAGATAAATATAGCTCCCATACACAAAATCAGAAACCATCCAAAAGATAAACAAATAAATATAAGCCAAAATTTTGAAACCAAAGCAGATCACACCACTTGCAGCCTTCAAAGCTACTGTTGCTTGCATTCCGGAGGCTTCTCACCCTGTTCTCCTGTCACACCAGCATTCGGGATGCTGCCCTTCTGCAGTTCACACACAGTCACAAACTTGTAAAATGTAATCAGATCAAGAAACATAAAAAGATACTAGATGTGGCAAGCTGGGCGGATCAAATGGATTGGGTACCGGATAGTTTTTTAATGCGGGTCAAACAATTTGGGTTGACTCTGAAACATGTTTTAAGAGTGTGATAAATATATTTATTAATAGAAATAATATTGCGATATAATCCAACCTTTAATCGCTCTGAATCGCTTCTTACCTGTTTGATTCATTCTCTTTTTAGTTAAATTCTCAAATTATGCAACTTGACCCATTAGAGATTTAAAAAAGAAAATGTGACCCGAATCTACCCGTTTATTAGTAAACGAGTCAGAATACCACCTCTAGAGGAAACCATATTCTTACCTTCAGTGAAGGTGTTACTGTGTTAGTTTCCTAGGATGTACAATTACAAATGGAACTGTTTGCACACGAAAGTAAAAACACAAGGAAATTTCACCTTTGGTTTTCTCTTACTCTTGCTCTCCTCTTCATCCTCATCATCGTCATCCTCGTCGTCATCGTCATCATCCTCATCAATTTCGTCCTCATCTTCATCCTCCTCGTCATCGTCACCATCTTCGTCTATGCCGTCAAACTCATCATCCTGAGCGGCCTCACCCGTAAACCATGAAACAGCATGGGGTATAATTTTGTCCCGAATGGTTGACCTACATAGCATATAGAACAAACACATCATTTCAATTTCCATCAATATAAAAGGAGCCAAGGAGGTGGCAACATAGACAGGTTAAGTGGACTGGGTTAAAACAAGCTAGTTCTTATAAGAACTCCGACTTGTCTGGTTGGGTCCACCCCAGGACGAACACCTTTTTTGTCCGTTATAAAACTTTTGTTTAAATAATTTGTGCGATAAGCAATATTATTACAGTAAAATCTAAATATTAAAGATAAATTAGAAGGTATATGTTGTTGGCCTGATGAACACATTTGAATTGATTTGACTTAATACCCAACTTTAGCCAATCTTCCATTTGATACTTTTGAGATAAAACACAACCAAATGGCAAATGGTTCTAAATTGTCACCTAAAAGTATAAATAATAGTAAACCGCTCACCCAATATCATAGTCTTGTTCCATCAGATTCTGAAGTTCTTCAGCCTGCCAAATATAGTTTCATAATTAAATATATCAACCAAAGGCTTCAACGTGCATCAAAAATACAAAATTACCTCTTCTTCATCAATATCATCCTCATCCTCAGGCACTTGTGGAGGATTAAAAAAGTTAAAGAAACTTTCACATTTTTCGGTCTTAGTGATAGGCTTAGTGTTCTTCGATCCCTTCTTTGGCTTCTTCTTTAGTATCTTTTGTGTCAAGCATTTTCCTGGTAGCCATTCAATATCTGTCCTGTAAAGTACCAAGCATAACATGAGCTTAAGATTGTATCAATGTCTGATTACAATTGAACATGTAAAACAAAATGCATATATAAATATATAACGGTTACCCTATTGCCTTCTCTAAAATGGGCTCATCATCATCAATCATATGATATACTTTCGTCAAAACTGAATTTTTAAAATAAGGATTGGTATCAAAAAAGAATTCGAGCTTGAAACCCTTGGGGTCATTTATCTTGCACCACTTAATATCCTTCAGATATTTGAGAGCATCCTCATCTCGTTCTGAAATCTGATGTTACACCAAAATCATAATCAATAAATTCTAGAAACAAAAACCATAAACATGGCAGATAGTGTAACAAAAAGCTAAAGTTATTGAAAGTGTTGCTACCTCCTCTGCCAATATTTCATTGGTCTTCATTGCAGTTAGCCAAAAATCAGGGACGCCCTTAACTGAAATTATGTTTAAATTTATAAATTAGTTCTTTTACAGATGAAAAAGGTGAGAACCATATAAACAAAGTAAGGTAAGATCATATAGAAAGCATGTTACCTTCTTTGGTGGTGTCATCTGTTTGGTCAGTTGCAGCTTCATCTTTTAATCCATCAACTTCAATAACACCGTTTACTATATCATATCTCTGCAGTTCCAAAGCATGCCACAATTCAGTATACACAACAACTTTTAACTATAAAAGATTCAAAAAAATTGGTCCGCAATAGAACACCATTATCATGTTCTGTGCTCAATGGGAAACACAGGTAGGAAGAATTTAACCAGCATGCAACAAGTTCGGTATATTATGCCTTGTTTAGAGATAGTCAAAATAATCAAAAAATTTATCCTGTCAAACAATAAAGTATGGAACACATTTGTTTCCAAGATGTTCATTCTCAATATAACCATCATCCAAGTGAAAATAAATCGTATCCAGTTGTAGTGTTCTAAAGTCACCTGATAAAAACTTACTAATACTAACCAACAATTGCCTATGTATGAATAATGATAAATCTCATATTGATCACTTGATCAGATATGCAAATCAGATAAAATCATATATCCACACGGACCACACCTTTGCATACAGTGGCTCGTACAGTTTCTGGTATTTCAGCTCCAGTGCTGCTCTCTCTTCAAAAAACTTAGCCTCTAGCTCGTCATGTTCACTCTGTAAATGAAATAATATCAAGAATCAGGCAATCAGCTAAAGTAAAAATTTTAAAAACATCACAACGTTACAAAAGTATATGCACATAAATAAAAGAAGATAAAGCAGATGTTTACGCACATGAATTGTGACCTGTACAAAAGGAAAAGTAAGCACACATCTTCAAGCTTTTTCAAATCAAATTTCACATGATTCATGATGATGCATATTATGCTGACTCAAATTTATGGCTTGGTAAGGTATGATTTTTACAACTAAATGATTCATGTAAGTCCATGTGTTTAATTAATATCTAGCTTATACTTAACATTATACATAATGTAAGTGAAAATTAATATAAACTACAACATCATCACATTAGATTAATTAGGATAGCATTTACTTAGAGAAACAGCCACTTGAAACAAAGTAATTAAATATTTACAAAGATGTAAGAACTACTATATCAAAAAGTAAATCTAATTAAGCATGATTTACAAATTACACTAACAACAGCAATTAACATCTGCAATTAATACTTCATTAAACTCCTTTACCTGAATCTCTCTCAGAACCTCAACTCTCTTCCTAACCGTTGGAGACAAATTCTCAAGAACATCCGAGTGTTCCCCAGCCAGATTCTGAAGCTTATTCTGTAAAATCAAATCCACCATCAATCAACCAACCGATGAAAACACACAGAAACTGATCTAACAATATCAAACCTTTAGGGCGTTCACGAGTCCAGCACGATCCTCCGCGCTGAGAGCTGCGAGAATAAGGAAAACGATACGGTGAATTGGAAACTGATTTTGGAGGTTAGTGATAGCGGTGGTTTTAGGGGTGGATGAACGTACCGGCGGCGGCGGCGGCGGCCGCCGGAAGAGAGGCGCCGAGATCGGAGATATCGAGATGATCTTTGTTGTTGTTGCTCATGGCGTGAGAGAGTGATAGAAACCCTAGTGAAACCCTACAAAATGAGGAAGATGAAGATGTGAAGTTTTAAGTGGCAACCTCTTGTATGATAGTGGCTTTGCCTTGCGACAAGTTGTGAGTTGTGACCCAATATATAGAGAGGTAGGTTATATAAATTTTATGTATAGATACTTTTTGAAATATTATTGGTTTTGAGAAGTTTAACATAGACGTAACATATATAAATAAAAATATTTTGTTATACAGGAGAATTGCATATTTGCTTATATAAAATAATTTAATTACATATTTACTTAATTTAAAATTAATATATATCTTCTGTTTTAATTTTTTTAATTACATATTTACTTAAATCATAATTAAAATTGCATATATTCTTTTTTTTAATGTAAAAAATTCCAAAATTACCTATTTTGATTTATTTTATTAAATATAAATATAGATTGATTTATTTGAAATTTTTTAAATCATATTCACCCGTTTTTAGCATGTTTTTTTTTTCTTTTTACATTTTTTTTTGTTTTTTAATCATCTTTTGCTAATGAGTTTTAGTTGTTTCTTAAGCTTTTTTCCTTTTTGTGTTTTTTTAATAATTTTATTCGTTTATGTTGAGTCTATTTTTTTATCATGTTTTTAGAGTGACAATAATAAAATGCAATTCAAATATCAAACTTTTAATTTGTTACAGAACTAACAAATTATAATAAAAACAATCATAAATAGTCATGAGTAAAATAATCATACTATAATTTATTATTAATGAAATGGCAAAAAAAGTTAATTTAATATTATTTTTACTAAAGAAGGGTTTATATATAATTTTAGTTTTTAGTTGGGTAAATATGCAATAAAATAAATTAAGAATGGGGATATATGCAATTTTGTTTTTGATTTGGGTAAATATGCAATTAACAGGATTTATAAGGGTATATATACAATTGCCCCTTGTTATATTTATCATGATTCTTTTTGTACTTTTCATTTGAATCGTCCAATAAAAATTAGTAGGAGTGTAAATAGTTATGGTTAGCAAGTTGATATGTTTCAGGTAGTCAGGTTAAATTCTTCGGGCATGACCTAATCCATTTGCTTATTCATGTTATGTTGTGTCGGACTCACTTAAAATCGTGTCATGTCCAGGTATGTTTGTTTATTAACATGAGTAGTATCTAGTGACATGGCGATAATTTAAGTAGATAACTACTCCACCTCAAAACAAATTAGTGATATTAGTTTAGTGGTGATATTGACTCTTCCTTACAAAGATTATGTAGATTTAGATCCTTACAAGTGCAAGTTGATGTGTAATATTTAAGATAAAAAGACATTTAAAAATAAAACTACCCCGCCTTAGACGTAAAAATTTGTAATTGGTGTTCTTTTGTGGTTTTTGTTTTCATATTTCTCACTTGTTATTAACGAACTTACGGTTGTATATATCAGAAAAGGCGAACGTAAATAATCAAATAGCATGTCGTTGGAACTAATACAATTAAATCGTTGGAAGTGATGAGTTGATAGAAGTGTTTAAGAAATAAAAAATTAAGTTCGTATTTACTGTATGTTGTAAAAGTTGAAGCTAATACGAAAGGTGTTTTTAGACAAGACATTGATAATTGCTATATATATACAACTAGAAATGGAGACTTTGCGTTTTGCAAATCTCTTTTGAGTTTGTTTTTTTATGTAATTATGATTTGTGTGTTGATACGAGTAAAAAAATTATGTTAAGTAACAAAACAGTCAACGTCCCATCGAAGCTCGTTTTAGAAAACAACATTTAAATGTCAATAATGAAAATTCGTAGAAAAATAAAGTATAAAAAAATAAAATAAATATTTTTTAAACTAATAAAACATTAGGAAAAAAAACACGACGAGACCGAGGAGTAAAGATTGAATCCGGGTGGGTTCCCTCGCCCCAATGAGCTCTCGTTTGAAAACATAGTGACAGTCAAGTTTTATAAAATAAAAAAGAATCAAATAAAAAACAAAAAGAAAAATAAACAAACTATGCATTACTCTGTAGAATACAAATGGTAACACACACACAATGGATCTCACAAAAACTGATGAGTTTATTCACTTCTGAATATGCTTAAATAGATCAGTACAATCAAACTAGCACTAACCCACTACTAACGTGCATACAACTGAAAAACTAGAAAGACGGATGAACGAAACAAACGGAAAGACTAAATCAAAATGCTAACTGAAATCAATAAACTCCCGGATGAAATATCTTGCTTCCGGTTTAGCTTGCACGACCGGTCCACAGAACCTGATAAGTATCCGGTCTAATGGCGCCGGTTTATTCCACAAATTTACTCCAATAAATCCTTCCCTAAACAAGACAGTACTAAACTGCTTGTTTACCTTCTTTCACACCCAACATGTCTCTCAATCTTGCAAAGGTTTCAAGCTTCACAGGCTTGGTCATGATATCTGCAAGTTGATCTTCTGATTTGCAGAACTTCAAGTTTATGACTCCATCATTCACCAAATTCCTGATAAAATGAAACCTCACATCTATATGCTTAGTTCTCCTGTGCATAACTGGATTCTTTGAAAACTTGATAGCAGAACTATTATCACACCAAATATCTATGGCATCCCCCAACACTACTCCAAGTTCTTCCAGTATGCCCTTTAGCCACACACACTGACTAGCACACACAGTAGCTGCTACATACTCTGCTTCAGTAGAAGATAGAGTAACTATTTCTTGCTTCCTTGAACACCAACTCACAGCTGCACCACTCACAAGACACACATAACCAGAGGTGCTTTTTCTATCCTCTAAGTCACGAGCATAATTACTATCAGTATACACCTGTAGTTTGAATTCTTTCTGTTTCACAAACTGCAGCCCATAGTTCTGTGAAAATTTAACATACCTTAACACTCTTTTTGCAGCCTCCCAGTGTTCCTCCCTTGGACAGCCCATAAATCTTGATAACAGACTCACTACATACATTAAGTCTGGACGAGTAACTGTTAGATACATCAGACTTCCCACCAGACTCATATACATGCTGCTGCTGAATTCCTTCCCTACTCCTGATTTCATGAGAACAGTGCCTGGAACAATAAGGTTCTTTACTCCATTTGCCTCCCACATTCTAAATCTTTCAAGTACCTCCTTGGCATACTGTGTCTGATACAACCCAATGCCCTCAATAGATTGCTCTACTTCTATACCCAGGAAATACCTCATTCTTCCCAGGTCAGTCATATCAAATTCAGACATCATAGAGTACTTGAATGATTCGCATACCAATTTGCTACTTCCGATAAATATTAAATCATCAACATACGGGCTTACCATGATACTTTGACTTGATTCCTGTTTGATGAACAATGAATGATCATAGTTACTTTTCTTGAATCCCTCTTGCACAAAATAACCTTCTATCTTCTTGTACCAGGCTCTAGGGGCTTGTTTTAAGCCATACAAAGCCTTCTTCAACCTGTATACCATGTGCTCAGCTCCCTTTTTGATGAAACCCTTGGGTTGATCAACATACACTTCCTCCTTTAGTTCCCCGTGCGGGAAAGCACTCTTAACGTCTAGCTGATAGACTGGCCACTCTCTTTGTACTGCTATTGCAAGGAAGAGCCTGATGGTATCCCACTTAGCCACTGGTGCAAACACTTCACTGTAATCCACTCCTTTTTGTGCATAACCTTTTACAACCAGCCTTGCCTTATGTTTATCAATTTCACCCCTTTCATTCAATTTGGTTTTATACAACCACTTGACTCCAATGGACTTGAACCCCTTTGGCAGTTCTACTAGTTCCCACGTCAAATTCTTCTCTATAGCAGCGATCTCAGCCTTCATAGCTTTTACCCACTCATCTTTAATACATGCTTCTTCATAAGTAACAGGGTCTGCAAGGCTACTGAACATGGCAAAGCCTACCTCATCTTCTTCAATATCGAATCCAAGATGATAATCACTAAATCGAATGGGTTGTCTTCTAACTCTACCGGTTGCTTCAATAGGGTGTAGGTCTGTTGCTGGTGTAATCGGATTGGTGGTTAACTGAGATTGACCATGAGTGGGTGAATTAACACCTTGAGGTGACCCATGCTGCTCACTAACACTTTCCTGAAGCGGATTGGTTGAGTGAGTCTGTGGATCAGATGATGGTGCTTGTGTTAATTTATCCACTTGAGTCAAGGGATCTGTAGAAACTTCTCCTTCTATGATCAGATCCATTGAGTGGTTTCCTTCCAAGTTCTAATCCCATAAAGCATCTTCATCAAACAATACATCTCTACTAATTATTACTTTCTTGCTGCTTGGTTCATATACCCTGTAGGCTTTAGATTCATGGCTCACCCCCAAGAACACACATTTCTTACTTCTATTATCTAGTTTGGTTCTCAACTGTGCAGGGACATGCACGTAGCACACACTACCAAACACCCTGAAATGATCAACACTAGGTTTCTGTCCTGACCATCGTTCCTCAGGCACCTCATTATCAAGGCTCCTACTCACACACCTGTTCAAAATATGGCATGCCCACTTGGCTGCCTCACCCCAAAAACACTTTGGCATGTTCCTATCACTTAGTGTGCATCTAACTATATTCATAATTGTGCGATTTCTTCTTTCAGCCACCCCATTCTGCTGGGGTGTGAAAGCTGCAGTCAACTGTCTTTTTATTCCATGACTTTCACAAAACTCATTGAAACTATTAGAAGTAAATTCACCCCCTCTATCACTCCTAATCCCTTTGATTTTTAACGCGGTTTCTTTTTCTACGGACTTTTTGAACAACTTAAATACTTCAAAACTTTCATTCTTGTGAGACAGAAAATACACCCATGTTTTCCTTGAAAAATCATCTATAAAGACTAACATGTACCTCTTTCCGGTCATGGTGGCAGGGGTGATGTGCCCACATAAGTCTGTGTGAATGAGTTCCAACTTCTGAGTAGCTTTCCAGGTACTTTTCTTGGGAATACTTTCTCTATGCTGCTTCCCAATGGCACAGACTTCACAGATGTCATGCTTGTCAGCCAACACTGGTAACCCTGTCACCATCTTCTTGAACATCATTGATCTTATAGCTTTGTAGTTCACATGCCCATACCTTCTATGCCACAATTGAGTTTGTGAGTCAGTTGATACTTGCAAACATCTCTCTTGTTCTGATTTAGGTGCTGCTATCACAGGGAACATTCTGGTTTTGGTCATTTGGGAAGAGATGATCAAGTTCTTTTCAGGGTGGAAGATTCTGCATACGCCTCCCTGAATGACAAAGGTCAAGGCTTTATCTTGCAACTGCCCTATACTTAGTAGGTTCGATGTTAGCAAGGGGACATAATACACATTAGTGATTGTTTGAGTGATTCCATCAATCACTAACCTGATGTCACCCCTGCCTTTTACCTCTAATCTGTGGTCATTCCCCAGCCTCACCTTGTGAACATAATTCTCATCTATACTAGTAAACCACCTCTTAGACCCGGTCATATGATTTGAACAGGCAGAATCCAAGAACCAAATGCCTTTCTCTTCGTTTTGCTTCTTGTCATCAACTATTTTCATTAGTTGATTTGACTCAGTTTCATATTCCTTAATGTCCACCGAAGTCATTAACACCAATTCTTCATTTTCCTCATACTCGGTGTAATTTGCTACCCGGGTGTCAGTGGGGCACTCATATTGAAAATGGCCCAACTGATGACACTTATAACATTCTATGGAGGACTTATCAAAGGGTGGACGCGTGTTGTCACCTTGATTTCTTCCACGACCGCGACCTCGGCCTCTACCTCTACCACCTGTACTTCTTCCCCTACCTCTACCATAGTTTGAGCTTTGATCTGTCTCAATCTTCAGTACTTGTTCCTCATTGCTCTTCCTCTTGATCTTTTGTTCATGAATCAATAAAGAACTCTGTAGTTCCTCTATTGTCATGTCGTCCAAGTCCTTTGTCTCCTCAATTGTACATACCACAAAGTTGAAGTTCTCAGTCATAGTCCTGAGAATTTTCTCGACTACAGTGACATCTGTCATTTTTTCTCCCGAATTTCTCATGTCATTCACGGTTGTCATCACCCGCCCAAAGTAATCAGTAACCGATTCTCCTATCTTCATCTCCAGCAGTTCGAAGTCTCTCCTAAGCCTTTGCAACTGAGCTCTCTTGACCCTTGTGCTTCCTTGGTACTTCAACTTCATAGCATCCCAGATCTGTTTTGCAGTCTTCTTCTCAGTTATGGTTCTGAGAATTGCCTTATCTATAGACTGAAACAGATAGTTGCAGGCCTTCAAGTCCTTGAGTTTGTTTTCTTCAAAATTCTTTTGCTGAGTTGCTGTAGCCTGCTCTCCAGGTTTAATGACAGTGTAACCTTCCTCCACCACTCTCCAGTACTCTTTCGATCGAAGCAAAGTCTCCATGACCATACTCCAATGGTCGTAGTCTCCATCGAACTTTGGTACAGCGGTTGATTGAAACTGAACTGTTTCTTCTGCCATTGAAGTAACTCTCACCCTCACGTCACTCAATTTAGTGTGATCTTTCGCTCTGATACCAAATGTAGAATACAAATGGTAACACACACATAATGGATCTCACAAAAACTGATGAGTTTATTCACTTCTGAATATGCTTAAATAGATCAGTACAATCAAACTAGCACTAACCCACTACTAACGTGCATACAACTGAAAAACTAGAAAGACGGATGAACGAAACAAACGGAAAGACTAAATCAAAATGCTAACTGAAATCAATAAACTCCCGGATGAAATATCTTGCTTCCGGTTTAGCTTGCACGACCGGTCCACAGAACCTGATAAGTATCCGGTCTAATGGCGCCGGTTTATTCCACAAATTTACTCCAATATACTCGACGATACCTTGCGTCTAGCCATTTGTACAATGTGGTTGTTGGTGGTTACTATAGCCACCTATAGTCGGTGTGGTGGTTACTATAGCCACCAACATAATATCTTAATAATATATTAGGACTAATAAATAGGGATTAATTGACTAAACATTGCAATGGTTAGTTAAATAACCTCGCGCACTGTAAAGGGCTTTCTTTTGTTTAAACCTTATGTCGTGGAGAATCTATTTTTGATTAAAATTGCAATGTAAAATGTAGAAAAAACAAGGATACCACAATGATCAAAAATACATAAAGAAAAAATATATTTTAAATAATTATATGATAAAAAAAACAAATATCATTTAAATTTAAATAATCACCTTTGAAAACATGCATGACAGCAAAGCAAGACAAAATAAAATAAAATAAAAACAAAGCAAGAAGAGGATGAAGTTAGAGTCGAACCAGGGTTTTAGACAATATGCACAAAGATAGTGATTATAATTTTTTTTTAAAGAATTGATATTTCATAGTTAGTGAATGAAGAGTCCGCATAGGATGAATGGTTATCATCATTTACATGGTTAAAGGTGTGTTGTGAGTGGCGTGATATTGATAGTGATCATGATTATTTAGATAATAATTAAAATTTATGTTATGATTTTATTATAAATCTGAACAAAACAAAATTCATTAAATATAAATATTAAAATACAATTGTTTATAAACAATAGAAATGAAACACAACAAAATTACTATTCATTTGGTTGCATTTAATAATGGAGTAATTAAAACTAAACAATAAAAAATGATATTAACCACTACCTTCAAATCATATCGTCTTATTCGGATGAAGATGAAGTAGATGACAAAGAGGAGCTCGACATTTTTATAAAACGTATTTTGGTATTAATTTTAAGTAAAAGGGATAGAGAGAAAATGTGTTTTTTTGTGTGTGTTAATTTGGGTAAGGAGAGTATACATATAGATCCGGAAAAGAATTTATTAATACATTTTCAAAAAGGTCCGCCAACGTTCGGTTTTGACAACCCAACGGTTATTTTGACCACCCAACGCTTAAATTTGACATTATTCGCGAGCGTCCGAGCGCCATAGCCGTCCCGTCGCCCACATTCGGGCCCATCACAAGGCTTCCGTTGTGATGTTCGTGTGGCACCCTTGCCTATGTTGCAGGTGGTAGCATCACTTCATTGAGTCGTAACGGATGGTTTAAAGTATAAGTTAAAATTACCTATATCAGATCATTAAACAATTCGATTCATGTTCGAAACCTAGTAAACGTTTAAAAGAATGCTAATGTAAGATTAGCCTCTTTGATAAAAAATAACACCTCTTACGCAGACGATTTAAGTTTAACTCTAGACATGATATAAAATAATAAGAATCAGTTTAACCGATCTTATTAGATAAAAGATAAAAGAAAAAGATGTGATAGAATGTTATCCGCAAGTAGATTGACCAGATAGAAAACGCATCGTTATGTGTGAGAAGACTAGCTCAACAAGAGAAACAACAAGGCTATGGTGAGTGTAGTCAGAGGGGCCAATTACAGTCACCATTACGCGGCCATGGCTGCAAGCTTCTGCCCTTCACTCCCACAACACTTTAAACCAACACCCATCATCAAATTCCCCCAATCTTCTTTCTCATTCAAAGTATTTTCTTCTCAATCTTCCGCAGGTAACGTTCATGTGTTCAATCTGCAATCAATTAGCTTCATTACCGATTTGAAGTTCGTAATCGAACTGTATGTTTTAGTGATGATTAGTATAGGGTTTTGATGATCGATTAGACATCAGTTGGAATTGATACAAATGCTTATAGTTTTGGCATATTTTCAATGAAATTAGCGAATAGCGTAGTGAATTTGGGATTTGGGAATGGATTTCAGCTATTGTTGATGATGGGTTTTTGATTATTTGGTTGAAGTTGGATGATAATAAGGGTGCTATGTGTAATTGCAATGTGAATCATGAATATGACGGGAAAGTAAATTGAGTGGAACATAGGATTCTTGTTTTGATTTAACAATTACAAAGTTTGATGAATTATTTTAACATGCAGCCATTGTTCTATCTTCCAGAACATGTGTAGATGGGATTTTATATTATGTAAAAGATGGTGTTTGCAATGTGTTTTTGGATCTATGTAGGCTAAGGTGCCAAAAGGCGTGCGTCTAGGCGCCCAAGCACGTCTCACTATCCCAGCGCAGCAAAATCACCTTGCATCCATAAGGGCGCAAAAAAAAAAAAAAAAAAGCTAAAATATGCAAAAAGTAAAATAAAAGTTGTCTGAACCGGCCTATAGCCTAAATGGCCTGGACTCCTTGTGCCTGGGTGACAGGCTCGCCCTTTGTGCCTTGAGCGCGCCTAGCGTCTTTGACTACCTTGTTTTCAACATCGTTTATGCGTGAAAACATTACATGACTGTAAATGTTATCCCTTTTTTGAAATGGGAATTATGAAGTACTTGCACAATGTCACGTTGGGTATTACTAACTTTAGTGATTTATTGCCATTTCTTGCGGGAGTATGTCGTGCATATTTCAATTGTTGTTTGCTTTGTATTGCAGATAAAAATCCTACACGTGTGGGCTTTCTTGGTCTTGGAATTATGGGCTCCCCAATGGCACAAAATCTCTTAAAAGCCGGGTAAGAGTTGATTTTTGTACTTAGTATGCTTGGCAATTATATATAAATTATGGTTTTATTATGTTAGTAACTTGTTGGAGCCATGTTTTATGTTGTTTATCATGTATTGTGCTGTTTATGATATGTTATTGTCTTATTGTAGATGTGATGTGACTGTTTGGAATAGAACCAAGAGCAAATGTGATCCTCTCATTGATATTGGTGCAAAGTAAGGTTTTGTGAGCTAATTTTAACAGCTTTTTAGCATGATTATTGATTTGGTTTGTTTAAAATTCATACAAAGTAGTTTAATTTTAATGGAATTATTATTTGGTTTTGAATATAATCATTCAATCATGTATTGTCGGTCATGGGGATCTATAAATGGTTACTAAAACCATCCGGTATTTGAGAACCATTATAAAAATCATTCAACTTTATCAGCATGCTACAGGTTTTTAGTTGACATTACTTAGAATTATAAATTTAGAAGAGCACACTGGTTTTAGTAACGATTGTAAAGTCCAGTGGCCACATTAGAAACGACCACACAGTAAGATGTTGTAGGAAACGTAGACTAAAAAAAAACACGATAGTCAAACAATTTCTCTGCATCTATAGTCATTTCTTGGAATCTTATTATATGATGTGTATCTTGGGTAACTATTGAAATGAGATAATCAGGTACTGAAAATAAAAATAGTTATGCAAGTTCACATTTATTTCAATAATTAGTTTTCTTACATCAATTTTTCAATTGCTTCTCCAAATCTCATTACCTTAACCCCTATAATAACCAGAAAATCTTTTTCTTAAGGATCAAACCCCAGTCCTAACTACAGGAAAATTTAGTTTAAATTTCTTGTTTTGTATGTGCAGGTATAAACCATCTCCTGCTGAAGTAGCAGCATCCTGTGATGTCACATTTGCAATGCTTGCTGATCCTGAAAGTGCAGTGAGTATGTCATATTATAACTTTTTTAAAATAATATAAGGCCATGGTGGATAATTGTGGTAGCTTTTACAATCAGATGGCTGTTGCTTGTGGAGAAGAAGGGGCTGCCAGTGGAATGAGTCCAGGAAAAGGGTATATATTCATCCTGCAGGGGAATATAATTATTTAACAATATGCTGCTTAGATGAGTATGGAATAATTTATAACGAAAGCTAATTCTTGTTACAACAAAAGTTTGCTACCTAAAATTCGAGTTTGATTTTATATAACGGAGGATTGAGGAAATGAGTGGGTTAAGTTTCGGGTCAAAATGGGTTGTGTTAGGTTGGCCCACCAAACTTTTTTATTTATGTCTTTGGTTAAATATTACAAAAACTCCCTTAATAAAATAATAATCTAGCTTATTTATAAAATGGTTGAGTAGGTTGTGAGCATTTGAATTTACTTTGGGTGGTGTTTGACCCGTTCGATTCACTTGACCATCTTTAGGTAGACAGGTCGAAATTGCCACCTTTACTATATGTGTCCTTCGAAGATTCCAACACTTGATTGGAACTAGTTTAAAACAATACTTTCACTACTTGTGCAATATAAAAAAAGCTTCTCCAGCAAGACATAATAGACAGGTCTTGTGGACCAAAATCGATATCATTAATATGGGTGCATACCTACAATGGCAAAAAAGTAATATCATGATGAAACCATGCCGGAAAAAAAAAGAAATGTTTCATTTCTATGGAGACAATTATATGAAGGTTGATATTTTAATATTTGCTCGTTCTTTGGATGGATGATTTTAGGTATGTAGATGTCTCAACCGTTGATGGGCCCACGTCCAAGTTGATAAATGTAAAAATAAAAGAAACAGGAGCCCTATTTTTGGAGGTGAAAACTCTCTTCTATTTTTGTCTTTTAAAAGAAAACAAGAAATTTTAATTGTATAGTTTCATCATACACCGTAAAAATAAAGGAACTTGTTCCATTGGTTTAGGCTCCAGTTTCAGGGTCTAAAAAGCCCGCAGAGGACGGACAGTTAATATTCCTCACTGCAGGTAGAAACCGTAGACTATATAACCAAAAGTTATCAACTTTAACCTCGTTTAGGAATGCTTATTATTGTGGATAACGGTTCTTTGGATAACTGAAGCACATACATGCTCTTTTTTCAGGTGACAAATCTTTATACGAGAAAGTTGCTCCCTACTTGGACATTATGGGAAAGGTACCTCAAATTTCCTTATTTTAGCTTAACTGAGCCATAATCATTAAAAAGGGGCGAAATTCACAAATTTGTTATGAATTCTATTATGAGGTGGTAAAGTTCTTTAATTTATGTTTATATTAAATTTGTAAGAGGGTAAAAAGACTTGATTGAATATTATTGATAGTTTTGGTCACATTATATAGAGTTTACAATGAAACCCTAAAAACCTAAGCAAGCCCGTGGGCTCCACCCTAATAATAATAAATACTAAACCCTAATAATAATATAGTCTAATAAAATTCTTTAAGCATCTGTGTTAATTGCAAAAACTGAAGATGTGCCTTGGACCACCGGCAAGCTCTGTCACTGATCCCACTGCACTATGCTTTAGCTGGTTTTTAGAAACTATATTTTAAGAAACTTAGTTTTCTTTAACAAACTAATATTTTTTTTTTTTAAGAAACTAATTGATGTTTCTGAATTCTGCTTGCTCTCCAGTCAAGATTTTACCTAGGAGATGTTGGAAATGGAGCTGCAATGAAACTTGTTGTAAACATGATCATGGGAAGGTTGTGCAAATTCATATTTTCTTCATTTTCGTGTTTAGCAATCCGTTTCTTTGTGTATTTAGTTTATTTACTTTTTAATAATGCCATTTGCAGCATGATGACATCTTTTGCTGAAGGACTGCTTCTTAGCGAGAAAGTAGGACTTGATCCAAGTGTGGTTGTGGAGGTAATTCCAAAATTAACTCATTTTACCAACTTTGTAAAGGAGCTATTTCAACCCATAGATGTAACAATGGGTCAATTTGGGTTGGGTTTATTTCTAACATATTTGTTGGTTGGTCAAACGGAATTTATTAACATGACAGATCATTATTTTACCAGTAGTTAATATACCCACAATTAATACATGAGTTTTTTGAAAAAATAGAATTAGACAAAAAATGTTGGTGGCTTGGTGGGTCAACTCAATGTGACTGTTTTAAACTTGTACCGGTTCAGCCCAACTCTGTTTTGACATGTTCACGAGGCAAGACCGGCCTGTTTTGCTACCCATACCTAATAGATTCAACTTCCATTATTATTTTTGATTATGCAATAAATAATCTTTATGACTAAACATTAGCAACTACATTTAAGTTATAAATGCATTTTTTTGCAGGTAATTTCACAGGGTGCCATTAGTGCACCAATGTTCTCACTGAAAGGCCCTTCAATGGTGCAATCTAAATACCCCACTGCTTTCCCCTTGAAGCATCAGCAAAAGGTATAGTTACTCTTTAAAAATTCACTAAAAGCAAGCGCACAATATTTTCAAGTATGCAGGATCGGCTAATGATTTGATTTGACCCATGACCCTAAATGCATAATGATCTGACCCATGACCCAACTAATCTAAATGGATGGGACCATAACCCAGATTCACCCATTTGATCTTTTGCATTTTGAAAGTGATAATGAGAAATAAACCCTCTTATTTTCCGCTTGCGTTTGCAGGATATGAGACTTGCTTTGGGTTTAGCCGAATCTGTTTCTCAATCAACACCAATTGCAGCTGCTGCAAATGAGCTTTACAAAGTGGCTAAGTCTCATGGTTTAAGCGACAGCGACTTTTCAGCAGTTATCGAAGCACTTAAAGTCAAACAAAAGGATTAAAAATGATGACTTCGATTGACACACTTGGCCGTTTCTTTTCTACCAAAAATTATCTTCCTTTGCATGGGTTCGGTATGCCATATCAGGTATTCCTGTATTTTTTGAATTAGTTTTTTTTTTTTTTTTTTTTTTTTTTTCCGACCCGACAAGATACTGTGATAATACAGCCTCATTGAACATGAAAATTGTAGCACCATGAACTTTTATGGTATATTAGTGTTGGATCATATATTCATATGCCATACTGTATGATTATGGTTAACCAGTATGTCTTCTAAAATTCATTATCACACCAGAAAGAGATGTATAGTAATCAGACTAATCACATCACTATGAAAATGTCATGCATTGGTGCCACAATGCATATAGCTCCCCGATTGGTAGTTAATAACTCACGTACCTAGAGTAAGAGGTTATCTTTTAACAGCAGTATCTCGTTTTGAGTAATTGTTTGAATCTAAGTGGTCTCTAAATAGTCTTTGACTCTTACTAATGGACTAAATATCAGTATAGCACTTAGGTAATAACAACAAAGCAATAATGATGAAACCATAACAATTAGGTTATGATAGCAACATCAGTAGAACCCCATAATCAAACATGTTCAAGTGAAAGTGTTACTAGGATGGACGACGTAATGATAATTTTCATATGGTTGCCGACCTGAACCATGAGCCAACACGGAGAAGCGGATAATATCATGGTCATAGTGGAGCTGCTACAATTATGATACTTTGTTTGTCGTGTCTTAAACCTTAATCTAGTATCTTACTAGGTTAATACCCCGTGTATTTCACGGATGAATAAATAAAATATTAAAGTTATTAATAAAAATTAATGAATCATAAAACGATCATTTGATATAACATATGATTGATATTACGTACAAGTGGTAAAAAAATAATATTGTTTTTAAAATTTTTGTTAATTTTTTTTCTCATAAAAAGTTGGTATTTAAACAAACTGTTTTAAAAAAAAAAACCATTTTTAAAAAAAGTGCCATTTTTAATAATTTCTTCAAACTTTGAATTTTAGTTATTTTCGTTTCATATGAGTTTTATTTTTTTTAAAAACACAGGTTTTAAAATATATTTTTTTAAGTTTGATATTATTTTTAAAAAAATTCTTATTTTATAAATGTTATTTCTTTAAAAATTGCATTTGTATAAATATCTTTTTTTTTAATTTAATAAAAAATTTGATATCAAAATTAATTAAATAAAATCATTAGTAGTTAATTTGATATTTATTAAGAGAGAGAAGCAAGAAAATAAAATTTAGGTGTTCTAGAATTATGTCATGTGGCTTTCAAAAACCTTCTTTTGTTAGTATAGATAGATAGATAGATATGACAATGGTTTTCATGCTAGTACTATCATTTTATTGACATATTTGTGTTGGTTGAATGTATAAATAAAATTCTACTTTGTGAATAAGGATAAACAAACATAAAATTCTTACATTCTACTACTAATATATTGTTAAATACAACGAAAGATTATTTTTTATATAATACTAGGTTGGTTTATAAAAAAAATTTAAAATTTGTATACGCCTTTCAACTCATAACCACATATTCAACATAAAAGCTTGGTTTGTTATTTCATCGAAGGATTTTTAAGTTTGTTGCTTTGAGCTTTCACTACATTGAGAATAAGTTAGATCAATCAATAAATGTGCAATTCGATCCTTATTAAAACTAAAAATTAAAATTGTTGCTATGGATAATATTCAATCTTGGTCTGAATACGTCTATAATGATGGTGAACTGGTGTAACTACGAGTGATGTCTTCAATTTAGGTCGCACAATGAAGCAACCGTTAGCTTTGTTACATGTAAGAGGTTTTCTTTTTATTGCTTAACTTTAACGTGAGAATAAATATTTTTATGGTTGAGATAGACCATATAAAATATTTATGCTTTTAGTAAACGAGACATAATAAATGATAGCATATTTTGGTTTGTAGTTGGTCTACAAAAATCTTCTTCATGCTAGACGAGATCCTCGCATTTACTACCTTGCAGATACAATGAAATCATATTAAATTGTCTAGTAGTTTTTTTTTTTAAATAATTTTTATTACTAAAAAAATAATCATCAAACATTAATTTGAACCAAAACCATTTTACTCTAGTGCATCATGAAAACCAAACTATTCCTTGATGACAAAATATTTGCACCCAAGGAAGTTCGAACCCACGCCCCCATAGGGAGGCCAGCGCTCTAACCGCTAGGCTAGAGGGCCATTTTATCCCGTAGGTTTGTTATGAAACATCTTTTTAATGATTTACGCAGATGCATGTAATATAAGATCATTGTTCTAAGTAAACTCATCAAAAGCATATATTAAAAAAACAGGACACGAAATTCCGAAGTAATTATCCAAACAATCACGTCCAAATGTAATGTCATAACAATGGTTGACTTGGCTATGTATAATTAAAGTTTTTGTACAACCAACACACATCCATAAAATCTATTATTAAAATCCATTTATAGTTTTCTATGTAAAATTTTATTAGATTTTATTATATATTATACTTATACTTAAAAACAAAGGTTGTTAGGATTTTTCACTTGATGACTTTTTCACCCCAGTATTTAAAATCTCAGGTTCACGCATGTATAATTTTACTAAAAAAAACTAATTTGTGATTTAGTATTTTTATATATGTGTTGATATAAATTCAATAAATTTAATATAAAAGGAAGGTTGAAACACAAGATTTGGGCGAGAACAAAGCAAAGAAACTGTAAATAACTCCATTGTTATCGACTTCATCATCTCTCTTCTCTCTCTCACACAGTAGTGGTACCCCATATTCAAGCAACATACACACACAAACACACACTCTCTCTCTCTGCATCACAATCGCCATTTTTAAACTTTGAATCGCTCTATCCATTCACCCCTTTACATCATCAATCACCCTTTCCCCCCTTTCTCTCTCTAGGGTTTCATTCCCCTAATCCACTTTTAATTCAAAACCCCCTGGCATGAAGAACAACAGCTTCTTGCCTCCAGGTTTGGTTTCGAATCTTCAAGATGTCCTCAAGAAGAAAGCAAACAATACCCCCGTACTACATGATGATGATAATAATAATAAGTTGAGTGATAAGAAGGAAGCAGAAGAAGAATCTGGTGTTCAATCTTCGTCTTCTAGGGGCGTTGATGAGTATGATCCTTCAAAGCCTGTGATTTTTGTTACGAATAGCGAGGGGATTGAGTCTCCGGGGCTCACGTCGCTCGTTGAAGCTCTTGTTCGTGAAGGGCTATATAATGTTAGTGTCTGTGCGCCTCAGCTGTAAGTTTATTCACCCTTTACGTTATTTCGTGTTTGCTATTTGTTGATTTGTTTTCATTGGTTGTTGTTTTGCTTGTTTGATTGGTGATTTGAAGTGATGATATTATATTGTGATGATGATTCCTATGAGAGTATAAGATCATTGGTTTTCTATATGTGTTTCTATGGTCCTTTTAAGTTTGAATTGAAAGGGCTGTTTATGGGTGTAATCTTGGGGGTTATTGATGATTTCTATTTGTATTGTAGGGATAAATCATTTTCTGGCCACTCGTTTTCGTACCAAGAATCGATTGCTGTAAGCACTGCTGAAATCAAAGGTGCCACTGCGTATGAGGTTACTGGTAAGCTCAAATTTTCTTTCTCATTGATTACTGCACACTAGTTTGTTTTTTTAATCTGAATGTAACAAGAATACATTTAAATGATCATTAAGTGAGTCTATAAGTAAATCCCATCAAGGTTCCTTATCAATTTAATGGTGGTGAAGTATGGTTCTGATTAGATTTATAAACCAAAGTGTTTTGCAAATTGTTTGTGTAGGTACCCCTGTGGATTGTGTTTCATTAGCATTATCTGGGGCTTTGTTTGCATGGTCCAAGCCTCTTATGGTATGCTTTATGTTTGTTAAGTGTCGTCTATATGCAATTATAATACTTTTATAAAAAATTGACTTCTTTAGTGTTGCGTTTTGGAATGACAAACAGGTGATTGTTGGAGTTAACAAAGGTCCAAGCCGTGGCCATGATATGTAAGCAGTTTTTTCTCTGTCAAACTATTGTGTAACTACAAAAAAGTTATCTTTTTAGTACTTGTAAAGTTATAAATATCCAATAAGCTCATATTGTTATAATAATACAGGTTTTCATCAAGCGCTGTGGCTGGAGCTAGACAAGCATTATTTAGTGGGGTGCCATCTTTATCAATCTCTCTAAACTGGTAAAATATGCTTTCACTTTTGTTATTGTTAGTTCTTATGCGGTAAGAACATTTATGAATCGAACAAAATGTTAATCTGTTTCAGGAAAAAGGGTGAAAGTCAAGAAAGTCATTTTAAGGATGCAGTCTCAGTTTGTTTACCGGTAATAAAAGCAGCCATAAGAGATGTAGAGAAAGGGGTTTTTCCTAAAAGTTCTTCGTTACATATAACTGTTCCTACATCCCCTAAAGAAAACAAGGTTTGTCTCATTTTAAACCATGTGCTGTAGTTAATGTCACTACCCCAAACATTTGGGAAATTCTGCATGGTTAATGCGAATCTGTAAATTTATATTTTTTTGCCACACTGATAAATGTGTTAACTATTTGTGTTAAGAAATGTTAAAAACTCTACACCCTTCACTCATAAGTGTATAGAAATAACAAAGGCATGTCAATTTGTAGATGGGAAAATACACTTGAAATGTAAAGATTATAACATGCTTAAAAAAGTATGGAAATTTAAGCAATTTGTACATGCTTATGGGTGTGAAACTTTAGCCTACATTTGAAAGTGCTGAAAGCTAGAAGCAATTTGTCATGATAAATTTCTCCACGCAAGTTCACAATTCTAGACGTTTGAGTTAATATGCCTAAAAAACTTGTAAAACTAATCGACGTGTAGCATTTGCTTGTTAAGTTCACAATTCTTTTTTTGGATTATTTGTAAACATACCCTGATTTTTTGTTTATAGGGTGAAAAATAGAAAAGAAATGATATCATAGGGCATTCCTTGAAATAGATTTGTTATGCTGATCCATATTCTTGTCAGAATGTTGATCCAATTTCTAAGATTCTAAATGTTTTGATTAGGCTATGAAATTCTATTACAATTAATGGCACAAAACTAAATTTCTTACAAGTTGTATATGATTTTTCGCATTTGCAGGGATTCAAGTTAACCAAACAAAGTTTATGGAGGTCCAAACCCATTTGGCAAGCAATTGCAGCCAACAGGAACCCTGCAGCAGCCCGATTTATGGCTAATCAACCAGCCATGGGTTTGCAACTTGCACAGCTAGGTCGAGATGCATCTGCAGCAGTAAGTATTTAAACTTGTTGCTTTTTTCAAAATATTAGAAAATCGCTTTGCGTCTTTTGTTTGATTGTGTTTTTATTCATAAGGGTGCAGCAAGGCGGTTAAATTCACAAAAGAAAAGCTTGGAGATTGTTGAATCAGTTGGGGTATCAGGGAAAGTCGATTCCACAAGGACAGTAAAATACTTCAGGCTAGAGGTAGGTAAACCAATCCAGTTGGTCTTGATTGACCTGCAACCACTTTGTTTATATAGATAACCAATTTTGTGATTGCAAAAACAATACTGTTACAATTATGATTTTAATATTTGAATGAATCAATCTATGAGATTACATATAGACTTTCGGCAACTTTTAACCTTTATGGCTAATTTTATTAGTCCCTTTTGGGATAGAACACTATCCTGTTAGTGTTATAAACCTTACAGACATAATAGAAGCGTTTGTAATTGTGATGCAGTTTCAAGACAGCAACCAGGAAGAGAACGATGAGAATCTTGATTTCAGAGCTCTGGAGAACGGATTTGTAAGTATATTAGTTCATAATTAATTTTCTCTGACCTGTGAAGTCAATTGTTAAAGAAGTGGTATGAATAGAAACCATATGTTATTCTTGTTGCATCTCGAGTTTGGAAAATACTTAGATTTAATATTTAAAGTCAACGAGAAACCTTGTTAGATGAATAATATCGACAGAATATTGCATGCGATTGATTAATATATTCAAATATAGTAATTGTAAAGCATAATCTTGATGTAAAAAAGTTTCCCTTTTGTTTTATAACAGGTCTCTGTTACCCCAATATCTGTTTCTCAACTGATTGAACCAGACATTGAAAAGGCTGCATCTGAATGGATTTCTGATGCGATTTAAACTGTTGACCAAAGTGCGGTAATCATGTGTGTATATTTGGAGATGCAGATTGATATTTCAGCTTTTAGCAATTGACATCCTTTGAGTTGTGTTGTTGAGGTAAATTTTTATTTAAACTTTAATTTATATTGGGTGAGAAAGTCCTTCCCCGCAAGTTTGTGTGGTATGTTGTAAAAGACCTTTCTGGCCTTTTGATTATTTATTGATGACAAACTTGTCACCAATTTGTAATTTTTAATTTGGAATAGTAATTTTGTAGTTGTTTGTTGTTCAAATGGTTATACATGTTGCTACATTTTAAGATTCTTTATTTTCTTGAATTTTCATTAGTACTTTTGTTTTTGTTTCTTATCAAACTTTATATTCCTAGAAAAATATTTTTTGGCCTACAAGTGTAGTCTCTCTTTCTTTTGGGATACATGAAATGTATGTTCTCATCTTATCATTTCTAACCCTACAAATACATTGCTATGGGAGAGATCTTATTGTTCATTTTCTTGAAATTTTCTTTTTTGATTGAAGGCTCTTTAAGGGCAGAAGTGTCTTTTATTGGAAAGTAAAAAAAGTCAAAATCTTGACTTTGAGGATATTCTGTTAAGGTGGTTGGTGCCATTGATGAGGGTCATAAAGATGGTGTGACAGTTGTGTTCTTTTTCATGATTGATCTTATAAATAATGATTTGGCCAAGTAGTTTCACCTTGATGAAACTGTGGAAAAAGGATTCAAAATGATTGTTGCTGTTTAGTGAATTGGTCAAGAACCTTGAAAGGGAAGTTGATAAACACTCATTCTCAAAGCATCAATAGTTCAACACATAGTTTGTTTAATAGCCAGCTAGTGTCATTGGTCATGATAGTTAACACCATATGTATTTTTTTATGAATAATCAATCAAATCTATCTAGTATAAGAAAAGAAGGTTTTAAGATGACACTTGGCATAATTTTAAACCATCTAATTTTAATTTTCCCGTTTATTTCTCCTATTAAATAATTACATTAAATACAATGATGTTAATTAATTTTCTTAAGATTAAAAATGGCTTTTTAATAAATTAAGAGAGATGTTTTTATAAATGTAACTTCTAAATAAACAAAAATTTTTAAAATAAGAAAATTTTCTAAAACAAAATAATTAAATTTTAGAGTTAAAATAGTAAAATTTTTAAAATTGAAATCTTATAAAATGGTTTGTCTTGGAACAAATTGTTTAATTTTTTCTGAAAAGAAAAATAAAAAAAATTTAAAAATAAAAGTTTAGAAAATAATATTATTGTTTTATTAATTATATCCTTACTAATATGAAATTTTAATTGTATCTTATTTCAAAATATTGTTTATAATTAATAAATTTTTATAACTAATTATTTAATATTTTATTTATTTAATCCGTGTAATACACGAGATACTAACATAATAATTAATATATATATATATAAAGTATAATAAATTAATAAAATTTTGTCTTTTATTTTAGTGAAAGAAAAGGGTCGCGACCCACTTTTCTTTGCTACATAGTGTAATTTTTTTGGCGAGTAGCTGATATTAATCTCATTTGTGTTTAGTGTTTGATGTGCAGAGTTTTGTGGTCAAAAAACATGGCAAACTTACTCTTTGCAAGGTGTTATATAAGTGTAACACATTTGAAAGACATGGCTATAGATGTTATTGTTGTTGCTATTGCCGGTGTCGATGATATTGTGTACTTTTTTTAATAATTCATAATCTCTTAATGATTAAAAGTTAAACTTAAATCGGAATGATTAAAAAATATCATATTATACTTATACTTAAAAACAAAGGTCGGTGGTTTTGTTTCTTTTTCTTTTTAATTTTGTATATATAAATGGGTTGAAGCAAAAGGAGACAACAATTGGACCCTTGCCCCGATGGTTTGTGCCATGTGCTAACACAGACTTTGCCTGGTTCAAGCCGTGGCAGCTTTTTTTTTTTTTTTTTTTTTTTTTTTTTTTTTAATGTTTATCTCCTCATAACTATTAACATTTAATATTCATATTAATTTTAATGTACTTTTTACTATGTAGAACAAACATCTAATATAATTTAATGGAACCTATTATAATACGTTTGGAAACAAGTTACGTCAAATATAATACGTTTTCATTCGACGATATACATTCGAGTTACTCTACGTTTCGACATAAACTTAGTCTGGAAACAAGTCGGAGAGATTGTAGTCTATTCTTTATCACGTTACATACGATGCCATCGCATGTGGTTATATCTATGTGCGCTTTGAGTTGATGTACTTGTCAACATAAATTTTGTTTGGAATCATGTCGAATATAATATGTTTTATTTAACGGTATAAATTCGAATTAATGTACGTTTTAATGTTAATTTAGTTTAGAGACGAGTCAGGTCGATTATAGTATATAAATTTATCAAACCACATACGCCGCCACCGTAACGCGCGACGGGTAAAAAATCTAGTTAAGTATATGTCATATAGAGATTTAAAAAAAATACAAGGACTAAATATTAATACATCATAAACTTTCAGGGTGTATGCCACAACTTTTTTCTTTCTACAAAGTTTTAGATCACCATCGAAAAAACCCTCGATCGTACTTTATCACCGGAAAAATGTCGTCTAAAACCCTAATTCGCGCCGGAGCTTCGTTGATGACCCGTTTTATGAATCCGGTTCTCCGTCAGGATCCGAATCGAATGATTCTTCCTCAGATCTTCGAAATCACACCGAAGGTTTACACTCCACCGCCATTTCCGTCACTTTTGAAGCTACAGAATCCGATTAGTTTGATCCAAAATGATGCGGAAACGCTAAAAAAAGTTCGTTCTGAAGGATTTTTGTATCCCTGTGGGCTTCCTTCTCTCGAATTCTTCCTCCCTGACGGTAATTACCTGTTTTTCGATCTGATTTTGTGCATAAGTGTGTTAATAGATGATAATAGCTGAAATGTTGTGATTAAGAGGTAAGAACGTACTGAATAGTGAATAAATTTGATATTAGTTATCAAATTTGTTGATTCTATGTTTCCAAAGCATTAATGAAGCTTATGTTGTAGCTATGAAAACCATAAGCTTTCAGATATTCCTGATTGAATTCGAATTGTGAAGTAGACTATTACTGAAGTAGGTCAGACTAACTTTGAAATTGCATAATCACTGGTGATATTAGTGTTGATAGGGGTATTTTTACATGGAATTTCGAGGACACTTGTTAAGAAAAGCAAACGTTCCCGGTATAATCTCACTTATAACAGAGCTATTGGTAGGGTCTGGGAGGGTGTGGTGTGATGAAGACAATCATTGCCTCTATGCCATGAGATGGTGAGGCTGCTCTCTTTGGGACCTTGGTTCCTCATGAGGAAACTTGATAATTTTGTTGGGATGAGTATGTGATGGTATTACTTATGTTTGAGCTGCTTCATAATAAACCTAAAACACAGTGGCCATTGTATTAATTTTTGATGCACTGCAAGGAGATGAATTGTAAATAGCTAAATTTGAGAAGAAGAAACATGTATGTGTTCATAATCTAATGTGTTAAAGTTGTTAAAGACATTGAGTTTGAATATCAGTCATCTCTGTGTGACCTTTAACAACATATTAAAGAAGCACATTTTGGTTAATTTTTGATATGACAGAATCATTAAAGAAGCACACCTAGGATCAACTTAGAAGTTCGAAGTAAAAAAGATAAATCATTTTTTGAGTTATTCAAACCAACTCCAGTTTGAATTCCATCATTTCATTTCTAGATAGTGTTAAGCCTAATTGCTAGGTAGCAAAACATGAAGTTAGTTGCAATTTGCAAAACAAAACTGATAGATGGGAGTTGTATTGAATGGATGTATCACTTATTGTGAGCTGACAGATTTCATCCTTGCACTTTCTTGATTTTGATGTACATCTTTGCTCAGATGTAATAGCATAAAAAGGTAATCCTTAGTGGTGTCAATTTTAACTAGTTTACTTATAAACTGGTACATTTTGGGTTATGTTTTTACCTCTAGCACGGGTCAAATGGATTAAGCTAAAAGATTTAACTCAAAATGAAATGGGTTAAACAGGCTCTTAAATAACTGTACTAGAAGATGTCATGTTATTATTGTAATAATACAGTTTTTGCTATCATACCTACCACCAATTATATTCAAATTAAAAAAAGGATAAAAGTTTTTCAGCTCTGCCTAGCTTCTTTTGACCCGTACTAAAAATCAACCCATGCTGACCTGTTAACCAACTCATTCGACCTTCCCATTTTGCCACTTCTAGAAAATAGCCATTTGCTTAGTGCTCATATGGTGTTTTAGCAATAATCTGATGTTTTTTTCTTTCTGTTGTATCTCTTTATCAGTAGATGATTCATCATCAAGCGAGCCATTATTGTGCAACAAAAGAACTTACCAGCCTAGCAACCTTAGGCGCAAAAGGGTTCATGGTTACTTGGCTCGGTAGGTCTATTTTTATTTTTTAGTTTGTGTGCACTTGTAACTTACACCTGCATGCACAAACACAATTTAACCCTAATTTGACACTGGCATTTACGCAGTAAATCAACCAAGGGAGGTAGACGAGTTATTGCTAGGAGGATTGCGAAGGGTCGGTACAGAATCACAGCCTAGGAAAGTTATCGTTTAGCCTTAGTAACAAATTGTTGAGATTTTGAGATCTAATGCCACCTTAATGATGTTGGAGCATTTTGGAAGAATTGCAGAAATAAATTATATTTTTTATACGAAGCTTTGGATACGGGATCGAGTCTGTTCCCATGATGGTTGCTCATGGTTAGCTAGTCATCATAAGCGTGTGTCTCGGGTTCTGTTGTTCTGATTGCTTTTCTAGACTTCTTCATAACATTGGATTCTTGAACTCGTGTAAGTTATGTTTTTTGGTTTGTTGTATCATCCTATCGACTTTTTTTTTTTAAATCTTATTTTGCCTCCTCGTTTACTATTATGACATTTTGAAGATAAACAATTAGGTAAATCGTTATTCTAATTTGATTAAAGTCATTGATATCGTCTCTTGAAGGAAACTACGTAGATATCATCCTTAACTTTTGTTGATTGTTTTCAACCATACCTTTAATGTAAACAAGCGAACATACGCAGTAAATATCTCACTCACATAGTAAGGTTTAAGCAGAGCATAATGAGGATAGACCTTGTCTCTATCTCATAAGATAGAAATACCGCTCCCATAAATGTTTATCCAACAAGAGGTTGGTTTAGGATTTAGGATTAACGTGTGTTTAATGTTTATCTGCAGACCTATTTAGTTATCTTGATAGCTTGCAAATTCTTTAAGAAAGAAAAAAAACCGTGTCAATTCAATATGGTTATGATTCAATGAACTGTTCCAGCATTTTCATAATGTATTGAAGGGTCCATTTTTATTAATCCAATGACGAGACTAGTAAAATTAGTAACAAACATATTCACTTTTAGAAAAATGATTCATATACCTAATGAAACATTGAAACATACAAATTAATTTGACACACGAGAGAAAATACTTGCTCTAAACTTGAATATTACGTAAATTATGTGTATTTATAACATGGGCTCTTGTTTTTATTTCATAAACAAAAAACAATGTGATAATTAAACGTATTATAAAAGGCTATACACAATATTATTATTATAATAAACTGATAGGGTTTTGACAGCACTTGACTCACTCATAGGAAGTCGACAGAAGATGGTCCGGTACAACCATGCGAAACCGAGGACAAAAGACTAACCATCACCGGTCCTCCAATGAGTTGTCACTGACTATTAAAAGATACAACTGATTTGATTCTTTTTAATTCTTATTATTTAATCATTTATCATTTGTGTTATGCTTCAAGCCAGTCTTATTATATTATTATGTAATCGGTTCTAAACGTGTCGTTTTTATTTAATAATAAAAAATGGAGTTTGAATGAAAACTTAGTATTGTTCCATCGATTTAAACCGTAAAAAAAAGTAACGTGCTTGGAACTTTATAAAAATTTGAAATGATTACGTGTATCCACCCCTAAAAAACCATTCTGAAAAGTGGAGGATAGATCTTCTTATGGAGCGTAATATAACATTTAAAACTAATTTTATAATTGATTTAGGTATACAATTTAAACGACTTGTACATAAATGCTTAGATGAGTTTTATGTTGTCGTGTGCAACTACGTTTAAAACGAAACTTACATTGGAACGCATATACAAATAAGCATGTTGCAATCGTATATTCAATGTTTTATAACATTATCATATTTTACAAATTATAAAGAGACAAAAGAGCAACTTATACATGTTAATGAGTGGTTGACCACAAAAAATAAGGAAAAAAAATACGAAAGAGTTTGTGAGCCATATATATAAAGAGAGTAAAGAGGGTCACCGTAGGCATTTAAACCAATTACAATAATACACCTGAAGTTACAATAGTGCGTCTAGCTCTAGACTAGTTAGAATAATACATTTGAACACATTACAACTATGCGTCATGACGTTACAATAGTGCATCTAATTCGTTAAGGTTTGACGGATTAAAAAGCTAGATGATCATAAGTCTTTTAGAACGTCGAACGTCTAACTTACATACTTTCTAAATATACTTTTAAATACGCATCAATTTTAACTATAAGATTGTAACCTTTAATCCTTTAAGAGAAACACAGTTACCATACATCATGTTAATATTAAACAAACTACATCAGTGTGTCTAAAAGTCACTTGTATTTTAATGGACACATATCATCACCTTAAATTACACTTGCTCCATCATTTTAGACATATTTTTCACCTTGTTTTGTTAGTTACATGTCTAAAAAGATGTTCGAACCCCATTTATCTTTTAATATCTCTATATTTAGAGATAGAAATAGAAGATAGATATAGAAAAATTGATGCCATTAAAAAAATATAGAAGAACTCTAGGAGTTGATATATTTTCTTAAAACAACTATCACACAAACATTTACTCGTACTTATAAACTACAACAATTTTTTGTTCGTCTTACGTCAGGATTCACTCATTATCTTCAAAAAATAATTAGACTTCTATCACTAGACTATCAGTTCATATAACACATAAAAAAATATTACTAGTTTATTATTCTAATTCTAATTCTAATTCTAATTCTAAAAGTATTATATAAGATTATAGTTATATGAACATTTATATGTGTTTTATGATGCAGCAAGTGTATCTTTAACAACACTTTTTTATAGCGGTTAATAAGACAAACATATTTAAACCAAAAAAGAAAAAAACAGTTAGGACAACATGGATCTATCAAACTTCAACATACGATATGTTCATATCATATACAGCATCTCGAGATCTGTCACAGTGATACTTACAGTCAACTGATCTACCCATTAACAACAACCGAGTTAAAGACGAGTTACACTGAGCCGGGCCCACCGAGTCAGCCCTAACCAGGCCCACATCAACTGTGGGCCCAACAATCACTCTACTCTATGAGAAGCAACATCCAGCTGCACACCTGATCAGTGATCACTCTCCATCACCACTACAAATCAATCAATTACTGCATTACATATAGAATCCCAATGAAATCTTTGAACTCATTTGTCATATAGAGATCCTTCTGTAGTCACACTATATATATACATAAAGATAAACATGTATCTACACCTTCATGAGTTAATAATCACAAGCTCTAATGGGATCAAGAATCTTTATTGTTCTTATAATAATGATGTATGTTATAATGAGTGTAAATTGTAGGCATTTGGCACCACAACAGTTGACAATGGCTTTAGAACAGGTATGTGTATCAGTGTGTTTGTGTGTGCGCACGCGTTTTCTCTCTCCTTTGACTGGTTTTGACTAATGGGTGTGTGTTTATTTGAAGGGTGGAGGTGTGGTTGGGACCCGGGTGGGGTCGAGCCCACCTAGGTGTGAACACAAGTGCTTTGGGTGCAGCCCGTGTGAAGCGGCACAGATTCCGATGACCAATGGTGTTTGTGTGAATGTGAGCGTTGAGTACTCGAACTATGAGCCGGAGGGATGGAAATGCAAATGTGGTTTGAGCTTTTATACCCCGTGATGGTTCGGTTAAGTAGTCAATCGAACCATGATTGTTTATCTTCGGTTGTTGGTGATTATTTATTCTTGATGCTACATATATAATGTATGTAAAATTGTGAGAGTGTGAAACTTGTGTCGTCTACAATTGGTAGTTTTGTGGTTCATGTAGCAAACTAGCTATATAGTATTGTTTTGACTTTTGGTTGAGGACTTGAGGATTTGAAGTTTTGATTATTAAAAAGTTCGTATTTTTTTTTATTTTTTATTTTTCATGTGAAAATTGTGTTTTTACTTTTTATTAGTACCGTGCAAATTAAATACATAGTGTGTTTTTATCTTTAAGAGAAAATTTAATGAAATATTTTACTTTAACAGTTTTTTTAGGGTAGTAGTGACATAACTTAAAGTACTTGAATTATCTTTTAATACAAATTCATTAAAAAACTGTTCAAATTGACAGAGACATTCAAATTTTTAAAAAACTATCCAGAGTACCCATATGGTCTGTGCAACGTGTTCAGGTACTCCAAACCGAAATAGAGCCCCAATTTGGAAAGCCGAATGATCGGTGATGGTGTTTCCGAAGTTACCGAGCAAACCAGTTTGTGAAGCCAATGGTGCCCCAAACGTAAATATATCAGACGATCGGGGTTTGTGAGGGTCATTCCTTGGGCCACAAGAGGTGTTCGTCTTGAAACATGTTTTTGGGTGAGCCGTTCTTCGTGAGAGCAAAGAGCAAATTTTAGTGATGCCCTTGTTTTTTTTAGAAATATATAACTAGTTAGAATCTAAAACATTTAATGATGTGTAATTAATGTTTTTAGGTGTTTTTAATTTTGTTATTCTTATTAGTATTTTTTTAGTGTTTTTTATTGAAAGATCTTTTTCTAATGTGATACTTGAATATGCATGTTTTTAGGTGTTTTCTATGTTTCTTTGTTGTGGATAGTCTAAGGATGGAAATATAAGTGTTGATCCTAAACATATGAACGGGTTACAAATTGCAAAAATGGGTATCGGGTCCGCTTCACCTTAAAATGAGTTTCATAAAGTCATAATTTAATTGATTTTGTTTTTTAACTAGTCGAGAGTTTATACTCTAACCAACAAACTAGGAGAACTTACAATTTTATGTATTACATAGTTTAATAAAAGTTATTAACTAAAGTTTATTTTCCGAAGCAGTGAAACACCTATCAATAGAACAAAGGATGTGAATATTGAGACATCCTATAATTATAAATCAACAACTCAGATTTTTATACTGGTCAATAGATCTATGCGTGTCGTATACGCGCGCGGGGGGGGGGGGGGGGGCGTCATATAATTCTATACGGAATGTATAACTCTTTTAACAGCCCCCTGAATTTTTCATTGTAGTAATTGTCGAAATTTGCTATACGCGTCGTATACCTTTATATGTGTCATATGGGGGTCTTATAGGACTATATGGGGCGTATAGCCCTCCTGGATTTTCCTCATTTTTAGTGTATTCGACTAGATACGCCGCATATGGTGCTATACGAGACATTAGATGGGGTGTCGATTTATAACGTGGGATGTTTTAATATTAGGAATGGAGGAGTACAAAAAATCAGTTCGGGAAAAAAACGATTAAAAAAAAAAAGACGAACCGGTTTGAAAAACCGACTCGAACCGGCGGTTTGTATACCGATTTGGTAGCCCGACACCCAAAACTGGTTTGAATTAAAATAACTGGTTAAACCGGGATAAAACTCGGTTTTCAAAACGGTCCAAACCGATTTGAGCGGTTTGAGAGTTTTGAATGAAAAACCGGTATGAAAAAACAAACGGTTTGCACATATGAAAAAGAAAATCGGTTGTTAGACCCTAAAACAAATCTAATATGTGACCATAATAAATCTCATAGATATGTTCTCATAATTGTTCTCTGACAAATTGAGAAGATTTGAAAGGACTCATCTTTCTACTTTAATAAAAGAGTATCTTGGGGTGACACGTGGCGTCGTCACATTCATTCTCACCAAAATTTTCTCGTTTCTCTCTCATCTTTAATAATTATCTTAATTATTAATAATATTATTTAACTTTTTTTAGAAACAAATTTTTTTTTAAATAAATTTAAAAAAGATCTTCTTATTAATGTTATTTCTAAAAATAATTTTTAAAAAATAAGAAATTTTTAGAAAACATCAAACTTTTTTAAAATTAGTGTTTTTAAAAAGTTAATTTTTTATAAACAAAAAATAATTAAAATTGAAATTTATAATAAGAAAATTTTAAAAAATAATATATAAAATACAGTTTGTTTTGAAACAAAATATTTATTATTTAAAAAAAAAAAAAGTTTTAAACCAAAAGTTTAAAAAGTTGATATAATGGTTTTATTATATATTGTTCTTACTATACGTAATTTCAATTATATTTTATCGTAAAATATCCGTTTTCTACTTGATAAATTTTTATTATATTTAATATTTTATTTTTCAACCCGTGTATTACACGGGTTTACTAAAGCTAGTTTAAACATAGTACTTTACATCCAATTACACATGGAAAAACGAGAAGAAAATATTTGTATCACATAGTGGCGAATTGTAGGTCGACTACATTAAGAAAATAAGTTTTGTTTACGTACAATAACAATTCAGGTAAAGTTATTATAGTATTATCTTTGAAATTTTTCGTCCTTTACGAAAATCTCAAATTAATTGTTAAGTACAAATTTGAGATTTACTTACAAGTTAAAATGTTCCTATTTCATATGCAACCTATTTTTACATGTATCCTTTTTCTATCACAACCACCCTAGAATAGAAACAAGTTGTTTGTAACTCTACGTGACCAGCGATTCTATGCATTTGTTATGAAAATACATTGCTATAGAAGATGGTTATATATCAAGAAGCATGCCATGTTTTTCCTTAAATAAAAATTAAGAAACCAGATGAATTCAACATTCACATTGGCAATATCTTTGTACTGTCGCAACCTAAAACTGAAGACATGTTAACATTTGTGGGAACCAATAATAACAAATGATGAAAGATGCAATTACTAAAAATGGCGTATCACCTGTTTAATCAATATTTGTATAATGTAGCTTAGACAGCGTATACGTATCAATTGAAGAAGGAAGGACGTGAGATCCAATATCAATCGAACATAACTAATGATACACTCGAGAGCATGAAAACATGGTTCACGAGAGGAACGCTTTAATAAACAACGTAAGCAACATTTGCATGTCATGTGAAATTTAAATATTTAACGCGTTTGCGTATTGTTTGTGATTATTTGCACTCATAAAACTTGATAGAATATATAAGGATGCTCAATTAAAGCATACTCAAGTTTCATAAAGGCTCTTAGAGGCTTATAGCCCATGACCCATGTATTTTTCTTTTAGTATTTGTTATCATTTCACCCTATATCACCTTTTATATAACATCGTCAATAAATCAATAATACAATTGGTCAAATCTAAAACACATGTTTGACAAGTAAAAAATAAAAGATAAAAATCAAAATAGAAAATCCAAAAAACAAGACGTAGCTAAAATCAACATTCTTTGATTCAAAGAAATTAACGAACTCAACTACAACTTAGCTTGTTAATTATACTTATAATATGTATATATAATCAGTGAAAGCATTAGTGCTTGGCTACTGGCTTTCATAAATGAGTTATGGTAAATGATACGAAAAATGCAAAGTATTTTAGCCTCTTTAATCAATATAATTAAATTAATAATAACTATGCATATGTGTATGCTAAGGAAATGACAAAAAATAAAAAAAAAAAAAAAAAAAAACCACAATTGTTAACTTTAATTAATTCAATCATTTTTAAATGTGCATAACACTTATATACTTTCTATTTCTAAATATCATACCATACATTTAAACATTTTTTATTTTATTTTTGAATATATTATTACTATATTATAATTATAACTATAGATGATTATATAATATAAGGTCGTGTAGATATATAGGTTGCCTCGCTAGTATACATATGTTTTGTTGTTAATCTCACATCATACACTTACAATTTCATACATTTTTTTAGATTGACGACTCACATACTTTTATTTCTAACAAATTTTTTTAGAAAAACGACTCATACAATTCAAAATAAATCGTCAGACAAAAATCGAATAGTCAAATACACGACATTTGTCCCGAGTGAAAACACCATTTACCATTACACCAAACCCCAACCTACAACTTCATACTACACTTTACATGTATTTGTATAACAACCACACTCTATATAATAATATTTTTCTTGGTTATGGTCGAATATCCACACCAAACATGAAATGCCAAGTTGGTAACATTGGGTGACCAGCCGGGTCGGGTCAAACAACCTCTTCCGATTCACCCAAACTCCAAAGCGAGTAAGCGTTGTTTTGAGTCGGGTCGGGTCGGGTGATATCACGATGCATCCTCTTTCTATTGCTCGCTTTCTCTCTCCCCCAAATCCCATCATCATTCCAACCTAAACCTCCATTGAAATTCTACAAAAAAACAACCTGTAACAATAATAATAATAATAATAATCGATTACCCTTTCAATCTTATTCACACATCTCCCCCAAATGTCAATCATCTCAATTCAATTTCCACCCAATTGATCCGTTTGTTTCATCAATCTGTTTTATCTCACCGACCCATCTTTTTCGAGGCTTTAACTTCACTCTTCATGGGTATCGGTGGTGGCTGATGTTGATCTCGCTTCATCTTGTTCATCCGATTTGATTTTGCTGAAATGAGGGGATATTCGGACGACCCGACTGGTGTTTTTCATTGATTTTGTGGATTAGGGTTTTGATTTGTGCACCTGAAGGTTTGAATTGATGGAGCCTCGTGTGGGGAATAAGTTTCGGCTAGGGCGGAAGATCGGAAGTGGCTCCTTTGGGGAGATCTATTTGGGTTCGATTGATTGATGATGTTTGTGATGTTGATCCGTTTAGTTCTGGTGGATTGTGTTGCTGATTGTGGTGAATTTGTTTGCTTTGTAGGTACTAATATTCAGACGAATGAAGAAGTTGCCATCAAGCTTGTGAGTATAAGATTACCTTTTGCTGATACTAAATTGTGGCATAATTGGTGCTGTTTTTGAGTTTTACATAGGATTTTGTCACTTAAGCTTCATATTAGGGTGTTGGGGTCAAAATATAATCATACTTGAACATGGAATAGAATACTGAGATAAATATAAGTTACATAATAATCCCGTAATTAGTCAGCTGAATAAGGCAAAATCTTCTTTGGATGTGCATATCTGTGGTGAATCTTCTGGTCTGTAATTAAGCATGAATGATCATATCAATTATAGAAAAGTAGTACAATATATATGCTGATTTGACAATCTGCTGGTTGGGATTTCGTCGTACTTGGTGGTATTCGCGTCTCATGATAACCGGATTTGGTGTTATTTGTAAGCTGCAGACTTGCAGTCATTTGAATAGGGAAGGTTAGAGGATACATGCATGCCTAAATATTCTAAAATGGTTTTATGAACTTTGCGTATTTGATACATCCAGAGTAGGTGTAACCTTAATGTATCTGTGACATATCAAAAGTATTAGGTGATCTTGTTTACCTCTTTTGTTTCTTGTCAGTTTTAGCCAGCTGTTTCGTCAAATTTTAATAGGAAAGATGGTAAATTTATTGGCAAAATATACAAGTTCAAAATGACTCAATTTCCTATGATATGATTAAACTGCCAATCATCAAATATGCCTGTATTGTTCAGGTAGACCTTACATGGTAAAGTGTTATTTGAGGCTACAAAAATTGTTTTTGATACTTCCAACACCATTTCCCAAACATTAAAACTGATAATGAAAAAGAACGATTTGGAAAAGATGGAGAGCGCCTCCGTGTTCAAGAGTTATTTTTAATTTTGTTATTTATTTTTACAAGAGAAAAGAAATGTTCTGGAGGGAAAGATTTGCCTAATTTTCACTTCAAAATTTGTTTCCAAATATGGGAAGATTTGGAGAGAAAGAAACTAGAAGGTTCAGCACGCTTTTATTATGAAAAAAGTACAAAACTACCCTTACTTTCTCTGTTATTTTTCAATTGAAACATTCACCTTTAATTCTGTACCAGGATGATGATAAGCATGTTATCTTGATGCATGCCAGGCATAATGCCAATGAAATTCAAGCTAAAAAGCATTGAACACAGCTAAATACCCAAGTGACCTCAATGCTAAGTGGTCTGACTTTAAATTGAAATCTTTAATGTTTGCAATGAAATTATCAGTTATTTGCGTTCTCATAAGAGAATCTACTAAATACACGTACATATTCGAGTAAAAATACACTAAATTTATGTTTGTTTTGTCTCAATTGAATATTCATTTCTTAGCCCCATGTGATGTTTGCTGGAAATCTTAATATAAAACTAGAAGTTATATACTAGTACCATATCAAAATAAGTAGTGCAGCAGTATTACAACTTCAGATAACAGAAATTGAAGTTGTTAAAAACTTTAAAAGAAACTCTCACTAAAAAGGTAATGTTAAGACCGAAAACAACGGGGGTTGCAGGGCAGCTGGTTCTAAGCTGCCCCATTTAGTTAGTTTTTAATCATAGAGTTATTAGCCCTAGATTAGTCTGTTTATATATGCATGTATTTGTAAACAAAACTATGACTCAATAAAGAATTACCTAGCTGCCACCTGTGGGCGTAGGTTAGTTTAGACTGGTCATGTTAGATCCATGTGTCATTTTATTGCTTTCATGTTTTGTTCGTGTGCGTTAGATCCCAACAAATCTGGCTTGTTGAGCTGGACTGTGTTTCACTATCAGATGTCTTGGACTTGTCCTTAACATGTCCATAAGGTGGTATTTGGGTGTGCGTTTAAATTGATCTTTTATCATTAAGACCTTATAGTTTTAACAGCAATAACCAATTTGGAGTTTTGGCAAAGACAGATTGAAATTCTGATATTCAAATTATATTGGGTGGAAATATTTGTATCTGTCAAAGCAGGTAGGAATTGCTATAGCAAAACTGATTTTTGCTGTACTTGTAGTTTTACATAACTAAATGTACACATATTGCCAGTTTCTCCATTTTTCCCTCTAGGAAAATTACAATTAAGCAGGATGGTAAATTAATATTTTTGAGGCCATTTTAAGTTAATGCGAGATCAGTAGTAATCTTTAGTTTATGGAGTTGCTTTATTTCTATTTTATTGAGGCTTGTTATTTTATTTAACTTAAATATTTTGTTCCATTGTTTCTTTATCAGGAAAATATTAAAACAAAACATCCACAATTGTTATATGAATCAAAGTTGTACAAGATACTACAAGGAGGAAGTAATCAGCACCTTTATATTCTGTTTCACTTTCTTTTATATTTTAATAATTTATATATTATTCTTACTGCCTCCTGTGTTTGCCAACTTGTTAGCTGGAATCCCGAACGTGAGATGGTATGGTGTTGAGGGCGACTACAATGTTCTCGTGTTGGATTTGTTGGGACCTAGTCTTGAGGATTTGTTTAATTTCTGTAGTAGGAAGTTGTCTTTGAAAACCGTTCTTATGCTTGCTGATCAGATGGTATGCTTTTCTTAAATAAAATATTGACAATTGATTGTTTTTTTTATTCTGTTTTCTTGTGATTATGTTTGCTGCAGATCAATCGTGTTGAATTTATTCATTGTAAATCGTTTCTGCATCGGGATATTAAGCCAGACAACTTCCTTATGGGTTTAGGAAGGCGTGCTAATCAGGTTTTTGTCCATTATTCTGCTTCTTTTTCCATTGCACTTTTCTTATATTTATTAGTTTTGTTTGTAAAAATAATTGTATGCCTACATGTTACAGGTCTATGCTATTGATTTTGGGCTGGCCAAGAAATATAGGGACTCTTCTACTCATCAGCATATTCCTTACAGGTAAGTGGGTTTCTTTGCGTTTTAGAGGTGGCAATTTTGACCCCTAAAATGGATTGATTTGCAGTATAATTTCTTAAGCAGCTCGAAGTCTAGAAACTTGGCTACAAAAGAAACAATTTGAAATTCGGTAGTGTATTTAAATGCAATTTTTCTGAATTATTTTAATAAGAACAAATGTTCAATTATTGTGATTTAGTTTTTGTAATCTTAAGTAATACGTCAATCAGTTATAAAAGTTGAAAAGGGATAAAAAGGCATTGACTGGTAAACCATATTTGACTCATATTACACGTTACCAACCCACCCATTTGGCCCATCAGTAAAGATGTGATGTGCTCATCCAAGTGACGTGCATGAATACAACTGTCTTATTTTATATTTCACATGAATGCATAAATACATGTGAACAAGTAAAATTTTAATAGAATGGAAGAAAAATAAAAGATAGAAATAAATAAGTATAACAGAAGCCAGAAATCATATCATGTATTTGAAATGGAACAAGTAATGAAGAAAGCCTGAAATAGAATGTAGTAATAATGGACATGCAAAATATTATGAATTTTTCATTAAAACATCACTTATAACCGAATCATTTCAACCTGAGACAATGGGAGAAAATGAATGATCAGTATAAAAACAACGATAAATCATATGCTAGAGTTTTACTTTTTCTAAATGCGGTCAGCCCATTTACTTATCAATTGGTTGATTCTGGAATCTGGATTATACATGTTTATCTTTAACATGTCAAATGGATAAGATCAAAAGTTTAGCCAAAAAAAGGCAGCTCAAAGCAGTCAAACAGATCTGAAGTCGACTAATTTTCTTTTAGTGCACACAACCTCCTAAATTGCTATATTCTAAAAATTGCAACAATATTGCACTAATCTAATTTTTGTAATCATATTTATTACATCAACTGTTTACAAAAAGTTCGAAAAATGGACAAAAATGTCTCTGGTCAACTCATATTGACACACGGCCACACCCCACCCACTCTGCCATCTTGCCACCTCTAAAATTTTCCTATGGAGTGACAATGCGATTGCTCTAATTTATCCTAAGCACATAATGTCATAAGTTTTTTGTTTTATTATGTCCTAAATATGCAGAGAGAACAAGAATTTGACTGGGACAGCTAGGTATGCCAGCATGAATACTCACCTTGGAATTGGTAAGCATATGATGGTCATAATCCTTCAAACATATAAAGCGACGTAATATCATTCTTATAGTTTAGTGTATCTATTCCTTAGAACAAAGCAGAAGAGATGATTTGGAATCACTTGGATTTGTTCTTATGTACTTCTTAAGAGGAAGGTAGATATACTCTACACACCTCATTTATGTTATTTATTTAATTATTTGATGCATAATTATTATATTAATGGTTTGGCTACATGTTTTGTACACTGCAGTCTTCCCTGGCAGGGACTAAAAGCTGGGAACAAGAAACAGAAGTATGAAAAAATTAGTGAAAAGAAGGTTTCCACCTCTATTGAGGTAAACCTAATTATATTCCATGATGTTTTTGGCTATAAATCTGCATTATGTGCAATATATTATTTTTATTTTTCTTAATTATTATTGTATTTTTTGCAGTCTTTATGTCGGGGCTACCCTACCGAGTTTGCATCTTACTTCCATTATTGTCGTTCGTTAAGATTTGATGATAAGCCGGATTATGCTTATTTGAAGAGAATCTTCCGTGATCTTTTTATTCGTGAAGGTAAGTTGTTGGAGATACTCTTGTTTTACTTTATTTATTTAATACTCTCTTCATCCTAAAAAAGTCAACCTTTGACGTGCACACAGTTTTAAGTAGGAATGTTTAACCCTAGTGAAATATCTGAAATATCCTAACAAAGAGGGTGTTTGGTTTGTGCTTTGTAATTGATTATCTTTAATCACGCAATAGTTAGTTTAGGGGTTAAATTATCAGTTATAGCTGTAAGAAAACTGATTTTCTAAGGTAAAAGTTAATCACACATCTACCTCTTTCTTTAACCTAATTTGATAGACTTCTACTCTTATTTTGCAGCGTGTTTCGCGTTACAATTTACAAAAATGGTTGTGTTTGGTCTCATCTATTAATTCCTCATTATAGAAATTTATTAAACTAGCATTTGATTATCAGGTTGTTATAACTGCAAACACTAGTGGCACACTGAAACACTATTTCCTGCAGCCCATTCACAACTGATTATCTTATTCAGAATATCAGATTATTCAATAACACATTATCACTTCCAAATCACACATCAAATACCCCCAAAATAGAACAAGCCGGTGGAGCAAAGCCAATGCTGCAAACAATTTGTAGCTACGTGGCCAAAGGTACCAAAGGCACATGCCAAGGCGCCCAGGTGCATCCTAGCGCAGCAAATCTGCGTGTGTCCATCAACGTTCAAAGGTGTAAAAATAGGCAAAAGCCTGACTAAAACTTGAAAAAGAAAACATGTTTGAACTAGCCTAAACAATTTCTAAACGTCCAAATAAGCCCTAAAAACAGTCCAAAACTGGTCTAAACCAGCCTAAAACATGTCTAAACCAGCTAAAAATGGCCTGGAATACATGCGCATTGCTAGTCGTGGGCGCGCATTTTGTAAGCACCTTGTGCCTAGGTGACAAGCTCACTCTTTGCTTCTTGAGTGTGCCTACCTCGTTTTGTTACTGTTACTTATGGAGGAAAAAGTGATTTTGTATTGAAACCGTTCATGTAAAGGATTGACTGCCTGTACAAAAAGGATCTATTGCATTTATTTTGGGCGAGTAATTAGTAACTGTTGGCCTGTTGCATTTAGTTTGGGCTGAAGCAGGTATACAATGTCTAATCAATAAGGTCATCTAATTGCTTCAGGCTTTCAGTTTGATTACATCTTTGATTGGACTATTTTGAAATATCAGCAATCACAGCTTGCCAATCCTCCATCCCGTGCTATTGTAAGTTGTTTACCTTTATTTTTTTATATTTTTACGACAGCATTGCTTAGGAATTCTAGTATCATGTATTATTGAATTACATAATGCTTTCTTGACAGGGTACTGGTGCTGGAACAAGTTCTGGTGTCCCTCCTGTGACTGCCAACCTGAGTAGGCTATCAGGTGAGTTTTAGTATGTTAAGTAGTTTAAATACTTTCTTTTAGAAGGTCAGTTAGGAAGATCTAGCTGTAGTTGTGCATTTACCCTTTTGAGTGAAATGTTTGTCTATTTGTCAACTATCTGGAATATTGGTAGGCGATAAATAGATATTGTGGATCTATGTCATTCCCTCAGTTTATTTGTAATGCTGATATATTATATGATAATTTATAAAATTAAAAGTAAAAAATAATAATGTTAGCAGGTGGTGAAGAAGGTAGGCCTTCTGGTTGGTCCCCTGCAAATCCCTCCAGGAATAGAAATGCTGGGATGCCTTTCAATTCTGGGAACCTTTCTAGACAGAAAAATCCAGCTTCCAGTGATCCATCCCTGAGTAGAGAGGTATTGATTTTTTATATTTTTTTTAAATAAGGCGCCCGTTGGATTTGTATCACATAATCCTGTATTGTATGATCCGTCGGAATTATAATGTTAGAGGTCGCAAAATGGGAGGGTCAGGTGGGTTCGGTAACATGCCAAAGCATGTGATTTTGCTGTGGTTGGGTGGGTCGGGTGGCGTAGTTATGTAATTGCAAAGACACAAAAGTAGGTGTGTTTTTTACTTGTGTAATTTACTGGGTATGGTTGTTGTAATTTGAAAGATACGAAATTCGCTTTGACATATAGGTTTAATAAATATGTTTTGACTTTATAACAAATTTTGACTGCTAATAATAATTGATAAGTTATAAAAGTTTTGTGTAAGAAATTGATGTTACATATTTCTAGCATGCAATAGTTCAACAAAATTAAAGAAAGATACTGTTTTTTGCTTTAGACAAAATTCAATTTTGTTAATCGAACAATATATGAAGTTGTTTGCCTAAAAAACACTCTGTATGCTGCTTTTGACCACATGGCATGTTGCCTTTTTTGCTGTTTTTTTGTTTGACCCTCATGACCTGTTTTCTTTTGGGCTATGCAGCTATCAAGTAATATTATTTTGCAATCAAGTGGATCTTCAAGGCGACCTGGTGTCTCTAGCAGCCGTGACCCAGGTGGTGAACCCGAGCCATCATACGGGCGGACCACAAACGCAAGCCCAGGTGCTCTTCGTAGGGTCACAAGCACCGGTCAAAGGAGCTCACCGGTTGTATCCTCAGACCAGAAACGGTCATCTAACATAAAGAACTTTGAGTCGACCCTCAAAGGTATCGAGGGTCTGCATTTTTAAACAAAGTGGAATGTTCATTTGCTCCTGTACCATATAAATTTGTTTTTCGAAAGTAAAGCTCACGGATCATGCAATAACAAAGAAATCATGAAAACCGAAATATGTTTTTAAATGCCCGTGGTTGTTTGTGGATACTGAGATGATGATGGTATGATGTGTTGTGGATATCAACTTTGTAATATGGTTTTATCAACCGTTGTATGTTTTCTTTCTATTAATTCATTATGAGACATTCATGTTTGTGAAATCTGAGGTTCAATTTATTTTAGCAAAATATTCTCTAAACATTTTGTAGATTCTTCACAATCATCATGATGTCTTTAACATATGTATATTTCTTCTTTGAACAGCAACTCCTAAATTAACTATGATAGAATGGATAACATCTAGATAATCTATGAAATGTTCCCATTAAAACTTAAACCCATAACTTTTGGTTAGGATGAGCACACCCCTTTGATTCTTACCTAATCATCACTACGCCCACCCCCACCCCCTAATGTCTTTAACATGTATAGTCAAAATTTAATACAACGTATCGTTACAGTATTGGTCAATTAAAGTCATATAAACTATTTTTTAGCTATGACAATTCTTCAAGTTTTAAGGGTGTTTATTTATCGTGAATTTCTTATTTATGGTTAAGTAATGGTTTAAATTAAACAAATATAAAATATGTACTAGTTAGTAATAAGTTTCTTAAACTTAAAAGAAAGTAATATAAGTATAACTAATTAAACATATACAAAATTAATAACCCCCGTATAAAAAGTGAATAATACTATAATACTGATTATACTAATAAAAAGTATTTTAGCAAAAAAATCTAATTTACTTACCTATACTAATCGTAAGTCTCTCTTAGCATTTTGAGAACGGGTTTAGATTGGGTATATAGTAGTTGTCTAAACAAATTAAAATGCTAACGGAACCTAAGGTTTAATAGGCTAAATTAATTAAATTGCTAATGAATTTTGTTAATGGCATGTAGTTTTCTTTTTAATAAAAATACATACATATATAATATAAAAAAAATTAATCATTTCAGGCTCCCGATAATTTTCTTTCGTTATATGTCTATTTTTGTTTGGCAGAAAAAATATAATAGAATTTTGTTAAATAACGATTTTGAGGATGATTTAGTAAGCTGGAGGACGAATTCAATATTAAAGAATGTGTTGTTAAACAAAAACTACAAACCAAAGTTTATAGAGTCAAATTGGGTGGGTTTGGATCATATGTTTATTTGGGATTTGGCCTTTGGCTCTTTTGGAGTGCAAAAGGCCATTGATGATGAGGTGGTGGTTACATTTGGAATCAATTAAAGTTGCAAACAATGTTTGGTTGAATAGAGGGTAATAAAAGATTTTCTTAAGATCCTGTTAATTACTCTATAACGATAATTTATCAACTTAAAATACAAGAAAACGACGACATTTGATTCTCTTAAATCTGTCAAAGTGTCTATATGTGTTTTTAATTCTTAAGTTTTTAACCTTTTTAAGTCGACTTATTTCATATAAATATTATGATAGCTTACACTGATATACACACACATATAATGTATTCATTATCATATGTGAAAAATTTACTCTATAACGATAATTTATCAACTTAAAATACAAGAAAACGACGGCATTTGATTTTCTTAAATCTGTCAAAGTGTCTATATGTGTTTTTAATTCTTAAGTTTTTAACCTTTTTAAGTCGACTTATTTCATATAAATATTATGATAGCTTACACATACACACACATATAATGTATTCATTTATCATATGTGAAAAATGATCATAAAAACATAAGGAATGTGTTGATTAAAATATTATGACTTTAATAATCGTATAATAAGTACTAAGAGAGTAAAAATGTAAAATGCATTTTTAACTTATGCAAAAAATCTATGTATCTATTTTACGTTGTCGATCAGGTAGAAAAACAATACTTAAACTAAAAAAGGAAATTTTAATACTAATAATATATATTAATGATATAAACTATGAATCACTAGTTGAAATGATATATACTAATAGTTTCATCAATGACACTCACAACTTTTAATTTTGTTATCAAATACAATCCTGATAACATTATTAACAAGGATTTACAACTGAATTCGTTTGTACTTTTTTCATTTCATTTACAATCATTATTGTGAGTGGAAAACAGATGTAAATATATGAATATTATGGGGATTGTCTTTGGCAAGAAAAGTAAAATTTGTGAGTGTGATTAATCACCATTTCATTCACAATCATCTTTTTATATTAATTATTATGATTATTATAATTATATGCTTTTTTTCCTAAATATTATTACTATTATTTATTTTTTGATGCATTATTTTTAATTGGTTTTTATTTTTGAGGCTTTGATAATAATATTATTATTTATTAATACTATTTCATCAGTAGTACTTTCGATGCTTTTTTTATTTTTATTTATTTTGGCTTTACTATTCTTATAATCGTTATCATTATTATAAGTGTGTTAATGAAAACTCTAAGAACTTCCTACAGGTCAATGGAATAATAACTACCGTATTAATTTTTGTGCTGCTAATGTCTTTTCAGAAATATTACGGCTTTATTTATTTATTTTTTTTTGCATAAGACACCTTTAATATTTTTTTTGAACGGTAAATGTACGACCCTGCTTCGAAAAATAGGTGTTATATTAATCGGGTCCATCTATTCGTTTCCCAGCCGAGACCGCACCCCCAACCCCCTCAGGTAGAAACTCATTGCTGAGAAAACCCCCTGGCTCAACTCTGAGCATTTTTGCCCAGAGTGAGACTTGAACCCATGACCTTCCAATATTTACATGTCATGGGCCCTCACCTTAACCAGTTGGGCTAAGGATCATTGGTAAGACACCTTTCATATGATAAACCCCGTTATAAATAAATATTTTTATTTTATAATCTACAAGTTTTTAGCTAATCACACTTGAGAAAGCTATTAATTAACTACATCTCATTTACCTATTATTATATGGTTAATGAAGTACGCAAACACAATGCATCACGCGAGCTTAGTTTTTAGTTTACATAAACTACTAACATTTTACTATTACTAAAAAGAGATAAATTTATAAAATATTAATCAAGTTTTAAATTTGTTCTAATTATGTCATTTATAATTTTTTTGTCCCAATCGGGTCACTAATATATTTTTTTTGTCTCAATCAGGTTATTAAAGTTTCAAATTGTTATGATTAGGTCATTCATAAATTGTAAAACGTTTAAAAGAAACTTAAATTATTTTCGAAATTAACAACATTTATAAAAAAACCAAATTACTAAAAAATTATGAATTGTTTAAAAAGATTAAAAGAAACTATGAGTGACCTAATTGGAACACTTCTAAACTTTAGTGAACTAAATGAATCAAATAAAACTATTAATAACCTGATTAAAAAAAAAAATATGAATGATTTAATTGAAAGACCCTTAAAACGTTTTTATTATTATGAAGTTTTCTTCCTAGAAATTGAATTAAAATGAAAATAAAAATCAAGCACAAAACATAAATATAAAAAACTTGCTAAAAATTAACATGTATAAAAAATCAAATTATTCAAAAAATTGTGAATTATTTAAAAAGATTAAAAAAAAACTATGAGTAACATAACTAAAACACTTCTAACTTTAATAACCTGATTAAAATAAATAAAAATATTTATATTAGATTAAAACAATTAAAAATATAAATGATTTAATTAAAACACTCGAAAAACTTTTTTATTATTACGAAGTTTTCTTTCTGGAAATTGAATTAAAAAAATAAAAAATAAAAAATCAAACACAAACCATATGTATAAAAAAGCCCTAAAAGGCCCCCCGCACTTTTAACATTTCACAACAGACCCCTGTTGTTATCAAGAACACCGATCTAGACCTTTCGCTACCTCCGCAATTTGACCTTAAGCCCTAGCCAAAATCAACACAAACATCAAATCATTCAAAGATTCGCTTCATCGGCGAAGGCTTACGCCATTTATTCCGGCGAACAATCACTCTACTCAACCATGACTTTTGCATCTCACGTCTTCCGTCACTCCAAACAGGTTCCGATCACCTTCGCTTTTCATCTACGCAGGCACAAATCACCTGCTACTATCCATGTTTGTTTGCGTTTGTTTGATGTTTAGATATCGTGTTTTTTATGTGTGAATCTATGGTTGATGATTAGTTGTTGATTTTAATGTGTTGAGGTTAGATGCGGTAGGTGATTGTAGTTCTGAGTTCTGAAATCGTGTTGAGATTCATTTCTGATTTCTCCTGAGTGTGTTTCTATAGCTGCGAAAATAGAAGAGTAAGTTAGTATGTGAAGAACTGAAGATTGAGTGATTTAGGTTGCGGATTAATTGAGTGATTTAGTATGATTTTATTGTGTTGATTGTTTTTTTTTTTTTTTTTTTTTTTTTTTCAGTTGAGAAATGCTTCTGGCTTACTACGGCAGGATCATGCTGTTATGGTCAGGTGGTTTACGCCTGGTACTCGTTCCGTTACTAGCAGAGGGGATGGTAAGTTGTAATTCATTTGCAACAGGTTCAGATTTTCTACTGTGTGGAAGAAGATCAAATTCGGATGATGATTGTGTTGATATAAATTTGCGTCTATGTTGTAGATGCGTTGAAGCATCGCCGGATTAATAATGTTTTTGGGGAGAATATTTGTGTGTGCAAGGCTTGTAGTGGATCCATGTCTAGTACACCCATGCTCACTCGTAGTTATAGGGCAGTAAATTCGACAAAGGTATGCCAAATCCATCAAGCATTGCACCTCCTTACTTTTGTCATTATGTAAACTGATCATGAAGTTGAGTACAATATTGTTGTCAGAAATTACTGCTGTCTTATGTTCCTAGGTGCAAAATGGATTTGCTGCTAGAACAGAAGGAACTTCAGTTAGTGGCATGGTGTTTTGTAGAGGAATTTCATGGTAATTTTTGAAGCATCTAACCATGATTGCACCCATCTGGTTCATGATTTGTGTTCTGATTATATGCTTTATGTGTAACAGCTCTGATGTGCAACTTAGGAGAAGTTTTGCAACAAATTCAGGTAATTTTTTGTGTAATATTGATATCTACATACACATTTGACCTTAAACCCCTGGACATATGATTGAATTGGATCAAATGTGTGAATATTTTAGCGTGTATGGAACTTCTTTATGTGATGATGAAAGTACAAGTATTGTTTTGTGATTGTTTGGTGCTGGAAATCCAAATATTCAGTGAACATTTTAGGTTACTTAGTCAGTATATTCATTGCCAGCTGCTTTAATGTTATTAGAGATTGGGTGCAAGCTTGGTTAGTTGCAATTCTCATCTGTTACGGGGGCTGCTCTTCTATTGTGTGAAATCATGAACTGCTAGATGCTCACATCTGCTGTGGTGAACCTGTTACTTTTAAATTACTAATAGGTAGCTCTCTCAAGTCTCAACATTAGCATGAGATACATAGGTTCGTGATTGTTTTATTAGTTTTTCATTAATGCCCAGGTTTTATATGGCTACATGGTTCAAAGCATGCCCCGTGATTTATTTTTGGTGGTGGAGTGGGATTAGAATTCAATAGTCAAGTAAGGATTGGTGGTCTTGTTTTGTTTGGGAAAGCATACATGAAGAAGCTAAGAGCTTTCCCTTTTATTAATAAAATCAATCCGCTAGGAAGTTGTTTACTTTTAACTTTTTGATTATCTTCTTTGGATACATTCCTTCATCCATATCATATTATTTATTTTTAAAATTTCTGATCAAGCACCGGTGATTTGTGAAGTTAGTGAGTACTTCTTTGATCCATCCGAGGAAGATATTTTCAGAAAGAAGATTGGAAAATGATGTCATCACACTCTAAGCATATACAACATACAAATATCTCGTCGTCTTATGTTAGGCACTTAAGGCATAGAGATAATTCTAATTGCTACAATATTTTTTGAGTCTCCTTTATAAGTTGTAAATTATTAACCAGGGCTGGTTTGTGTTTTTAACCTGACCTTGTTCTTTCTTGCAATACATGTTTAAAAATGCTTGATAAACTCATCTAAGGGGCTGTCAAACAGCCCCTTAATCAGCCTTTTAATGGTTCAGATGTCTGAATGATTCAGCACATAATGGTTTAGACTGTTTATTTCGCGAGCAAATGTCTGAATGGTTCAGACATTTGCCTCTGAATGGTTAAGTATTATACTAATGCTGAATGGTTAAGAGGTCTAATGCTGAATGGTTAAGAACTCTTATCTGAATTGGTCAGACATTTGCCTTTGAATAGTTAAGCGATATACTAGCTCTTAATGGTTCAGCACTTAATGGTTCAGACATCTTATTGGTTCAGCACTTAATCATTCAGATATTGCCAAACAGCCCCTAAGACTGATGTGCTGAGGGGAACATGGAAATTGGAACCACTCATCAAGGGTTTTTAGTTTCTTCCACCAAGTACATGGCTTACATTGTTGTTCCAACATTTTTGGAAATATTTGTACTTCTTTTAGGATGTAACCTTTAACTGAACCAATGCTGATGTTGGTACACATTGATGTTAAGATTACATGTGACACATGATTTAACTTATCACTTATGTCATACCCAAGGTCTAGATGAATATTCTTCTTATATATCAATTAAAAATGAGCAATTTTCTTATGAGATATGGAAGAAATTTTTCTTGACCAAGCTCTAGCTTCGTATTCCTTTTGCCAAATTCTCGTGCTATGTTAAAAGTTATTTAATATATGCTTTCACGATGCAGGCCTTCCCCCACACCAAGAGCTTGGGATGCCTTCTCTTTCACCTACAATGACAGAGGCCTGTGCTAATCCTAAGTCTCATGCTTACTCATTTTGGCTCTTTATATTATTTTATTTCTTGAATTTTTTGCTTGATTTTTTATACAGGGTAACATAGCACGCTGGTTAAAGAAAGAAGGTGATCAAGTTTCACCTGGTGAAGTTCTTTGTGAAGTTGAAACAGTACGTCTCCTTATCTTTAGTTTTAGGTTTTCTTCTTGTCATGGTTCTCGGTAGAAGAATTTGTACAGTCCTGCAAACTCACTGCCAACACGTGCACTGATTTATTACAGGATAAAGCCACTGTGGAAATGGAATGTATGGAGGAAGGATATCTTGCTAAGATTATTCATGGAGATGGAGCAAAAGAAATCAAAGTTGGCGAGGTATTTGATCTTGATATGCTATATTTTGTTATTAGAGTATCATTTTGTTATACTTCAGAATTCAAATGAGTGTATTTTGGCGTACAACTCATGTTCTGATTTCTTCTCTTACAAATAAATTCATCTCTTATATGCTAATACCTGTGTTGGCAAAAATTAGTGGGTCGGACAGGTAGGCTAATAGCTCAAAAACGGTTTCAGGTCAAAATGGTTAAATTTTTTCACAGCTCAAAAGTGCATTCGGGTTGGGCTGACATATACACTTCTTTTCATCCATTTTAAATGGTTAGTTAAATCTTTTAGCTTAATGCACTAGATATAGAGCACAAACAAATCTAAAAATACCGTTTGAGGCGTTAGATATAGAACACAAACAAATCTAAAATTGTTAATACGGAGATGAGTAATCACAAAAGCAAGTACAAATTAGTAAAGCGCTTTAGGAGGTTTTTATGCATTTGAATACACTTCAAAAAGAACCTTAACGCATTTGACATGTTTCCTTTTAGTTGAATCTTTTAGCTCAATCCGTTTGACCCCTTGGGTATATAACATAACTCCAAATCCCATTTATAGGTAAGTGGGTTGAAATGACCAATTCTAGTGACTAGCGCATGGATTTGAATTTAACCAACTAAATTTTGTTGGCATGCAACTTATTGCAATGTTGAATGTCTTCGAAATGGTTAAGTTATAGCAAGGACGAACTTAATTAATTAAGCTTGTGGCAGGTGATTGCAATAACTGTTGAAGATAAGGATGATATTGAAAAATTTAAAGATTACAAACCCCAAGCATCAGATGGTGAGGCCCCACAAGCTCCTCCCCCAACAAGTACTCCGGCTAAAGAAGAGGTGGTTGAAAAGTCACCTAGCCCACCTGAACCAAAACCTGCAAAGCCCAGTACCACACCTAAAACAGACCGTGTTTTTGCTAGCCCTCTTGCAAGAAAATTGGCTGAAGATAACAATGTATTTACCCTTATATATTCTTGCATGAACCTGGATTTTTTAAAATGCACTGTTTTTTCATGTTTGTTTTATGTTAATGGTTTCTATAATTAGGTATCTTTATCAAGTATTAAAGGTACAGGTCCTGATGGAAGCATTGTGAAGGCTGATGTTGAAGAATACTTAGGTATTGTTTAGAATACTTCAACTGAATCTGGATAATTTAAGCTTGTAGTGTTACTGGATCTCATCAACACATCTCTTAGCATGGCATTAGAGGTGGCAAAATTGGTGAATTGGGTCAAAACAGGACGGGTGTGGCTGGATTGACCTAAAAACTTTTGTTCAGCTCCTTAAAAGTAAACATAAACAAATTTTTGTGTTAAATATGATCACTAAAGATACATTAATGTTTTATTCTTAATAAAATGATTAACAGGTTGTCAGAGATTTAACATCTCTTGAATTTACCCAATTATAAGTTAATGGGTCGAGATTGCCACCTTTACATGGCAGCCACAGCCCACAGGTCATGTTGGTTGCTTAATTGTTTTGTTATGGTTTCCACTCACCCCTGCCCCTCCCCTTTTGTAGCTTCTGGTAAGAAAGATCTTCCAGCAGCACCATCAAAGGCTGATGCTAAAGAAACAGTTTCTGCTATTAACTACACCGACATTCCGAACTCTCAGATAAGAAAGGTCATTTATACCCTTATATATGACTTCCAATGTTGATACAAGAATTAGTTAATTTTTAATCAACTTTAAACTAATAATAGATGGTGTAACATTAACAGGTAACCGCTGCAAGGTTGTTGCTGTCAAAGCAAACAATTCCTCATTATTATCTTACTGTAGATACATGTGTTGACAAACTTACAAAGTGAGTTTTGATTTAGACTTAAATATAAAATGTTTGTCACTAATCAGTCTCTCATAAGATGATCTGGTTGACGTTGTTTGTACAGATTGCGTGCAGAACTTAATGCATTACAAGAAGCTTCAGGAGGGAAGAAGATATCCATTAATGATCTTGTAATTAAGGTATAAAATGTTAGTTTCACATCTTATATGAACTTTGTTATGTAATAAATTTCATTTTGGATTCTGATTGATAAGTTATTTACATCAAACCACTTTGTTCTTATCTTCTCTTGCAGGCAGCAGCATTAGCTCTTCGTAAAGTTCCTCAATGTAACAGTTCATGGACTAATGATTATATTCGTCAGTAAGTATATGCAATTTGGAAATTCTATTCTCCGAGTAACTTGACATGCATCATCATGCCATCATGTGTCATTTGGTTGAATTCATAGGTTCCATGAAGTGCACATCAATGTGGCTGTGCAGACCGATAATGGACTCTTTGTCCCTGTCGTAAGGGTTAGTCACTACACCTTTTGTTGCCATTACTATAATTTACAATTGGCCAAAATGGGCAGATTAGGCAGTTTTTGGGACAGCTTAGGTTGTCGCTAACACGTTTTGTCCACAAAGTTCAACATTATTATAATTAAATGATTTTTAGTAATCTTCTAACTGGTTACGAGGTTTTATACATAAAAACACACTTTGAGCAAATTTTGACCTGTAAGGACGCAACACAATCCTGGTTGACTCATTTATAAGTAAACGTGTCGCAATTGCCGCCTCTATTATGTCACCATGTTTATGACCTACTTCTTATTATTAATATGTAATTTGGATTTGTGTAGGATGCTGATAAGAAGGGCTTGTCAGCAATTGCAGAGGATGTAAAGAACTTAGCCAAGAAAGCTAGAGAAAACAGCTTGAAACCAGCTGATTATGAGGTCTGAATCATTCCCCCACCTTTTTCTTACTATTTGCGTTGTCTTTAAGCATGATTCAGTTGTTCGAATTCTCTTTTCTTGTAGGGGGGTACATTCACCGTTTCAAATCTAGGGGGGCCGTTTGGAATCAAGCAGTTCTGTGCCATCATAAATCCACCACAGGCGGGCATTCTAGCAGTTGGATCTGGTGAGTAGATAAATAAGCTCATTTTAAAATAATGTTTGCGGTGTAGTTTATCTCTAATTCCCAGTCCAATGATAATCCTTGTTAAAATTACCTTTGTGCAGCTGAGAAGAGGGTCATTCCTGGTTCAGCGGCTGGAGAATTCAAGTTTGCATCATACATGTCTGTCACATTGAGTTGTGATCACCGTGTTATTGATGGTAGGTGTTGAAACTAGAAGTATATGTGACTAATGAGAGATTTGGGTATCGGATTAAAAAGGACAACTTTTTGTTGTAAATTATCGTGTTAATACTATTAAAAAACAATATTCTTGCTTATTTTTCGTAGAAATTGTCCCTCAACCTACTTTTTGTATATTAAATTCTCCCAACTTGTAAAAAGTACATGAAAAGTCACTAAACTAGTTTTTGTATGAGAAGATCCTAAACATTTCAAAAGTGCGTTTACTTTTGAGTTTTATTTTTTTAAATAATGACTTGTTGACTTCTAAATTGGTCAAAATTTGATAAAATTACATCCAAAACACCTTTTCTAAATGAATTTCTACTATTCTTTTGACCAATGTAAGAGTTAACAGGCCATTATTTGAAAAAAATTAAAGTACAAGCATTTTACAAGTTTAAGGATCTAAATACACAAAAATTAGTTTAGTAACAATTGAGGGAGTTTATTATACCAAAAATAGTTTGATGTATTATTTGGTAAAAAATAAAAAAAAGATTTTTGTTTTTTTACCTATTCAGTAATAGTTTAACTTTTTGAATAAGATTTCATTTTGGCCGACCCGTTTCACATTTAACATTTTATTTGAAGAATATACAGATAAGATGCTAACATTTTGCTTGGGGGTTTTGGGTTATTAGGTGCCATTGGTGCAGAATGGCTAAAAGCATTCAAAGGCTACATAGAGAATCCAGAGACAATGCTGCTTTAAAGGCCATTTATTCTTCTCTTTTTATTTTCTTTTCATTTGCAATCATCAATTTCTTTCTGGGGACCATTGTGTTGTTACCCATTGGCTTTTGCTTGATCACATGATGAAATATTTGTTCCAAAATAAGAAAAAGAGGGAGGCTTTGTGAGCTTTTGAGTCATGAAAACATGTACTCAGTTTTGGTCATGTATAGAGTTAACATCTATATACCTCTAATGTGCATGACAATTCTCGAGTCGATTCTTGCACTTGCATGTAACCTAAATAATACCTATACAGTGTCTTGGTTTCATTTATTCTAATTGATATTGTGTTAGTTAAGCAGCTGATAAAACCAACTTTGATTTCTTTTACTTGTGTGATAATATGACATGTTTGGTCGGATGATGTTGTTGTATTGGCATTAGCTGGATTTTCAAAGGGTCGTGTCACATTACTTTTCAGTGGCGTCTAGGCCATGCGCCTCCCCCCTACCATCACATCATTTGGTAAAACGACTATATGGGTGCTTTATTCATCGTCTCGAATGCCATCATATTCTCTTCTTTATATGCATCACATCAGTTTAGGCTTTTATTAATAGAAAAGAGTATAATACGGGAGTAAATATGCGTCTTAGTCGTGTAACTCGTGACCAAATAAGTGATTTGTACGCATAATATATTGAAAAATATTACTTTCGCTGAACTCACCCCATGTGAAAAATCTTTTTTGTGCAATTTTGTTGATAATCCTTGCTCAAATATCATTATATGTAATGGACTCGTCTGCTCACTTTCGTGTAAAAAACTTCAGACTCTTGTACCATCAGTAATCTCCACACTTTTGTTGATAATCTTTGCGCAAAATATCACTATTTTCCATTGTTGTAAAAGTCGTCAGACAGGAGAGTTGCGAGTATTCAGCCTAGGCGGGAAGTGCTTGGGAAGTATTCGGACATAGTAAATTATAAAAAAATTAAATTTTGATAAATTGTATGTATGTCAAATATAATAAATTTACTAATATTTATAACATAATACGTGAAAATCAATATATAGCAAAAGAATATGTTCAAATACTATAGTATTTTAAAATATGTTAATCATTTTTTTTAATATGTATACACATAGTAATCATTACTCATCTTTCAATGTACATTAATGAATAACAATGAAATACAACAAGAATCGGTGAAAAATAACGAAAATCGGTGAAAAAAACAGCAAAAATCCAACTTAACCGAGTTAGGTCAAGTGGGTCGAGTGGAGCTGAGTTGCTCCGACTTTGACCGATTTCGAGTAAGGTTGACTGAGTTGAAGAAAAGCAACTCGACACACTTTCGAGTACTGAGTACTCGACCGCTTAGGCCGAGTTTTACAACACTGCTATTTTGTGGATTAGTCTATTTGTTTTCGGGAATATCTTACATCCCATTCTTCATATATACCTTTATCTCAACTACATAATACTATTTTGTTTTTTTTAGTATTACTTTTATTTATTTCACTTACATCCACTTATGAAAAATATTAAAAAAAGATATGATGGATAAATGATGAGTCCCTATTTCTAGGAGATTTGGGTGCTTTACTCTAAAAATATAAGAATACGGGGAGGTGAAATAGAATGGAGTGCGATTTTTACTTAAGTTTGAGGATGAAAATGAAGATGAGAGATGAGCTGGAAATGCTCTAAACAACCACTGACAAATTCAACTACTACCTACTAAAGTTACTGACATATGAAGATATGGGTGTCCCCGCTATCCCCTTTATTTTAAACACAAAATACTTGAAACAAACACAAAATAAATAAATAAATTCCACCCAATTGATGCATGGAATCATCCTACCATGCATGATGTGCATGGACTCCAACCGTAACAATCAGTGGCGGAGTCAGAACTTTTTGGTAGAGGGGGCAAAAACAAATGGTTAAAACTTCGATTTGGAATTCAAATGGTGAGAGTCGGGTGTCTTCAGAAGAGTCAAGGACCATTAACAATTAAGGTTTACTACATTTGTGACCCACAATTATTTTTCATCACAACGGTAGCATAGACATTCTGCATGACAATCCCTTAGTTTCGCACTTGACAGTCACCTGACAGTATTAGAAGCCGGAAAGGCTAACCTAGGAGTGCGAGTCGGACCAAAGAGACTCATAGCAGGCGAGGTCATGATAGATCAAGGTTTTGATCCTACTTAACCTTCTCCTCCGCCAATTTGACCATACCAATACCTTTCGAGAGAGATCGAGGAGCCTTGAAGTTAACCTCCAACCGGCTTTCATCCTTAAGACCCTTGACATAGCATTTAATCAAAAACGACTCCGGTAGGCCATCAACGCGATGTGAAAGACGCTCAAACTCCTCCTGATAAGCAACCACCGTAATTGTTTGCTTGAGGTTAATTCTTTTACATTCATTACTTGATAAAATACGTTTCTTTTAAGGAATAGAAGGAAAATAACCATTTGACAAATTCAACTACTACTTTCTAAAATTACTGACACATGAAGATACGGGCAATATAAGCTCCCTTATTGAACTTTGCTTGTAAATTTTGTTTAATAAAAAAACATCTAAAACTATCTGTTTATCAAATGTGTTATTTTCAAGTGATTAAGTACTAAATCATGATTGTTAAAATTTTGGTATTGATTTAAGTAATTTATGGTATATTGATTTGTTTAGTAAAAGGAACTTCGATTTTGGTGTAAGGTGGTTGTAAAACAATATTATCTTGATCGTAAGATTGTAAAATCTAGACTTAATTCGATCTTGGTCGGCTTAAAATATATGAAATAGTTTGCCTTCTTCAACATTAAAAATTACTTTTATTCATGCTATGCAATTTTAGTATCTTCTTGATATTATTAATGTTATTAAATTTTGTTAGAAATAATCATGTGATCTTTTGATCATCTGATATTTATTTGGGTTATGTGTGTTGTTATAATGTCTAGGTTATCTATTTTGATAAAAGTTAATATTATAAAGAACTAACGTGTAAATATTGATGGTTGATATGATTTGAGAGTCTCTTTGCTAATTATTCATTCATGTTTTCTTCTTACCTATTTCTCTCTACGTATTGTATACGGAGAATGAGAAAAACTTTGACACGATAAAGAATTCAATCCATCAAAATTGAAAGCCAACAAGACTTTTCATAAAATTGATCATTATGGCTTCATCTTCATCACATACTCAAAAGATTGAATCATCTTCTTCGAATAAGTTTTATTAAATTCACTCCATTGATTAATTTGGGATTTGTATAATTGATATCACATGTAAAAATTCACATAGAATGACATTAAGAGTGAGCATCAGTTGTGGGTGAACATCGAGTAAAAGGGAGTCTAATGTACGAGCAACAAAAAAAGGTACGTAACTCTAGGGGAAAGAATCTTGATATCCAAATTTGGAAGATCATCATCTTTTTCTTGACGACAGGGAGAGAAGAGGTACATATGTATCTAACAATTCTACTACGTGTTATATTATATGTTAAATGTATTTACCAAATCTACTATTACATATTATGAAATACAATTCTTATTTTGATGAAATTAAAAATGTGTCATATATAATTATTTATGTGTTTATATCATACAATTTTAAATCATGAACATGAATGTCCAACAGATTAAACAAGTGAAGGAAAGCAAGTCAATCAATAATATAATAAGATATATAATCAACACTTATCTCTCCATTTACATGTTAATAAACGCAAACAAACTTTTGAATTATAATTTATTAACACCTTAAAAATCTCAATTTCAAGATAGAAATAAGAGATGAATATTTAGAGAGCACAATACTAATATTAATATGGTCGCTTTCTTGAATATTGAGAAGTATGTTAATGATTATTTTCAAAGAAAAAATATGTGTAAACACTGATATTTTTGTAATATGGACGTGTTTTATCGTGTGATCTATGTCATACTAAAAGATATGAATTAATGATCTTTATAGGTTTAAAAACAGCTAACGAAAAAAAAAAAAAACTTTTGATAGAAGACCAAGAAGTCGAAATAGAACAAATTCATCAACATCTAAAGCCTACACATACTTTGTTTGTATGATGGTATGACTTTACCTTGACCTTATTCCATCCTAAAAAACATCACACAAAATCTTTTCTTAGAAGGTAAAAACTATCAAAGAAAACTAAAGGCGGTATATTTACCAACTAATAATACCTACACCCTCCAATACCTCAAGTCAAACTTTTATAAACTCAAATTCAAAGCTTTATAAATTTATAACTCATTTACATGGAACTTACAAACTCAAACTTGATTCAACTTAATTAAAAACTAGAGTACAATCCTATTTGCGACTCAACATTAAAGAAATTTTTTAACCAAAAAATGGTACATTACTTATAAGTCAATGACAACTTGTTAAAAATATATACATATTTGTCAATTCAATTACTAAATACATGTTATTTATTGTGTTGGTTAGTTTGTTTTATTTTATAGAGTAGATGGAAGAATAAAATAACATGGTGTAAACAGATTATTGCTAGATTGTGAAAGGACTAAAGTTGGTGTTATTGAGAAGTTAGAGAAGTTAATAGGTTAATCTTCTGCAACAGGTCGATTTTAGATTCAACCTTGAATAAAAACTTGCAAATGCTCTATTTTAAGTAGGACGATTCATTATTCATTTCAACAAGTCAAGGGTTTTTACCCTAGCTCAACTTTTGCCCTCATTTGGCGCCAAGTCTGATCTTTGTCAACATGAGATGATCTAATCAGTCTCCAACCTTAATTTCTAGTCATCTTCATCTAATCGTCATCATGGCTAAGACTTCATCTCAAGCACATCTTTGTCTGGCCTCAATCTACTTAATCATCTTGCATACATCATCTCTCTCGTCTTTTATTGATGAGTCTATGATGGATCTTAATCTTTAAACCTAAAATAATTGTTAGCTTTCTTCTTGATTCAAATTAGAATTTCAAATAGAGCTTATTTCTTTTTTTAGTTTACAAATTAATCACATATTAGTTGGTAAGATATCTCTTATTCTTGAGTTTAATTTCATCAAGATGCAGGTTTTTAACACAAATAAATTACTATACAATTACTCATCTTAATTTTTAACACAACTAATTACAATAACTCGTCTTAAATGTTGCTCAAATCACAAAGACAATGTAACTATAACTCTTATGACTCTCAACCCCCATCCAAGAAGTAACAATAATTGTTGTAGAGAAAACAAATACCAGAAAATTCATCTCCTTTCTTATCAACAAAACAACATGTCAACATACAATGATTGAAGTTACATTATTATATTTGAATTTAGAGACACATATCATATTTGTCGCTCTTATAAGTTATAAAATAATACATATTTTACAAAACAAGAAAGATATATAAAATTTCTCCCAACAAAAATCATTCCCGAGGAACTCTCTAGTATTCTCTCCCATCACGTCTCAAACAAACACACACCAAATAAACATCTTGTTGCCAACACTCAATCATTTCCCCCTTTTCATTCTTCCATATATAACCCATTTGCAGCCTCTTTTGATCTCTAATTTCTAGTTGCCTTCAAAGGATTAAAGAAAAAGCACAAATCTTGCAGTTTTGTTTCTTCAATACTCCCAATTTGCTTGTTGTTATACAAAGAGTTATAGTGTTTCTAAAGCGATGAAACGAAAACCGAAGTTATCTTGACAACTTGAGTTGGGTTGCTTCAGATCCTTGAAACCCATGTTTCATGTGTGAAATCTTGCAAAAAGGTTCGATCTTTTTATGGGATTTGTGTAATTCTTGATGGGTTTGTTTCTATTGGTCTTTGTAGATTGACGTGTGAAGTTTGTAGTTCATTTAATTTAGGATTTAGGGTTTCGATTTTGTTATCTGATTGAAGAATCCTGTATTCTGTAGATAGATGTTTAAACAAGCTAACAATTGGTTCATCAGATCCGATGTTTAACACCACCAGATCTGTTGACCTTTTTTGATTGGTCAACTGTAGGATGTTCTTTCTATTTTGATAACCCTTGATCTTGCTGTAAGTAAAAAGATTAGGGAGTTGATAATGGGTTTAATAGAGGAGATGACACCAGCTGCATCAGTTGCTATTAGCTTAACTAGTCCCATATCGAAAATCGCCCTATTAACTGGCACAACAAGCTTGTTGTCCGATCATGTTCCTGTGTTTCTTGATGGATCAAGTAATGATGTAAATATGATTCAAGAAATTGGAACCAACGGGTTGGTTGATGATGATATAATGATTCAAGAAAGCGTCCCAAGCGAAATTATGTCAATTGGGCATCAATCAAATTCGATTACTTTACCTATTGCTGTTGCAATCACGGATGTAGATAAGGGCCAAATAGTTGCAGAAGTAATAAGTTTGGGGAAAGAAACAATCGAGGGTGCAATCGGGCATGCTTTAAAAGCATCTGTGGTGGTTGTTGCTGATAAGAATCATAGTAAAAGTGTAAGGAGTGTTTTCGAGTTAGAATATGTGCCACTTTATGGGTTCCATTCGGTTTGTGGTAGAAGACCAGAAATGGAAGATGCTGTTGCAAGTGTTCCTGCATTTATGAAAATACCTGTTAAAATGTTGGTGGGGGAACGCATAATTAATGGGATAAGTTCAAATTTGAACGAGTTAACTGCTCATTTCTTTGGAGTATATGATGGTCATGGAGGCTGCCAGGTATTATTTTTGCCCCTTTGATTACACAGTAGCGGTTTCATGACTGTTAATTCATGTATTATATGTCTGATGTGGTTTCTACGTATATAAACGCGTCATTTCATTTCTATTCTTGATTATTGTTGAATTTTGGTATCTTTGAATTAGACACTTGTTTGTTTGCAGCTTAAGCATTAGTTCTATATATAGATGACCATATGACAATATTGCATTTCGTCTTAAGCATTAGAAATGTATTCAAATGCATAAAAACCTTATAAAATGGTTTTATAAAAGAAGCTAAGCTTAATCTTGTTACAATATCGTTTTTGAAATCATATTTATATTCAAAGGATGGATAAAGAAGTATTTATGGGTCGGTTGGTTCCGATAATATAGTTTTTGAAAGCGTATTTACTTCAACGATACTAACGTTTACCTGTTTTGACAAGTTACCCAATTGCGCCCAGTCATTTTACCACAGTTATTTGCACGCATTGGACCTTTATTTAGGTTACGTTTTTAGCCCAGGATCTAAAACCTGATTATATTTCTCTCTGCAGGTTGCCAATTACTGTCATGATCGTGTTCATATTGCTTTAGAGGAGGAAATTAAAGTTATGAAACAAGAACTTATCAAAGGAACCATGAATGATACAACACAAGTTCAATGGGAGAAAGCATTCATTAATTGCTTTCAAAAAGTCGACGATGAAGTTGGAGGAAAAACGAGCAGAATCATTGACGGGACAAATGCAACTTCTGAACCCGTTGCCCCAGAAACTGTGGGATCTACTGCTGTGGTGGCGTTGATCTGTTCATCACATGTTATAGTTGCAAATTGTGGTGATTCAAGAGCCGTTCTTTATCGAGGGAAAGAAGCCATTGCTTTGTCAAATGATCATAAAGTAAAAACATTAAAACCATATTGTTTCTGCTGTCATATGATGTGTTAACATCTTGTTGTTTTGTTGTTTATATAACTTACCATTTATTATCTTTATATAATTTCTTATTGCTGTAACTAGCCGAATCGTGAAGACGAGCATGCAAGGATTGAAGCAGTGGGTGGCAAGGTCATACAATGGAACGGGCATCGGGTTTTTGGTGTCCTTGCAATGTCAAGATCTATTGGTGAGTTTATTCTAGAGTTAATTGTATAAAAAGGTTAACTTTGGTAAAGAACTAAAAAATTAACCATTTTTTTTTCAAAAAAAAAAATCTTTTTTTTACAATTTATTTTTTAAGAGAATCTCCAAACTTTTATAATAATTAGTAAAAACCCGTGTGAAAATATTTCTTGAGTTGTATGGTGGAACTGGAACCATAGTTGGTGACACGAAATAAAAATTGTATCAAAGCTGGTTATAAAATAATTAAACCCCTGTAAGAATTTTGTTAGTGATCAACTATTTATACAAGTATAACAAGGATAATTATAATAGAAATCTAATCATAGATATGTTCTAATTATAGTAAAAGATTATTATAATAAACTGTAACTAATTATGTTCTCTCTGGTCAACTAGTTGGTGCAATTTGCTCTTTAATTTATAGTGAAATGTCTAAATACCCTTATAAACAATACAAGACAGAACCCTAGTTTTCAAAGTTCTTTATTTATTTATTTTTTATTTTTTTATTTGATTATGTCTCAGGTGATGGGTATTTAAAGCCTTGGATAATACCTGAACCAGAAGTCACTATTACACCCCGAGCTAGAGAAGACGAGTGTCTTATTTTAGCTAGTGACGGTTTATGGGACGTGATGTCAAATCAGGAAGCATGTGAAGTTGCTAAAAAACGAATTTTAATTTGGCACAAAAAGAACGATGGATCGCCCATTGAAAGGGCGGTTGGTGGGCCCGATTTAGCAGCACAAGCAGCGGCCGATTATCTTACAACACTTGCGCTCCAGAAAGGAAGCAAGGATAATATTTCTGTGATTGTAGTAGACCTCAAATCCCAAAGGAAGTTTAAAGCAAAACCTGGATAGTTACTGCATGATCTTGGTATAGTTTTTGTACAATCTGAAGAAAAAAGAACAAAAATTATGTGTACTTTGTTTACATAACTTGACCCATTTCTCTAAATAAGACTGGATTTGTAAGGGTTCTATTAATGCACCAAATTAAGATATTAGTATGTAAATTATCATGTATCACTTGACTTTTATTCACCTAAGGGTATGGATGTTTCTTCCATGATCTTGGTATAGTCTTTCTTTGTTTACATAACTCCACCTGCTTCAACTCATACTAAAGTGAGCATCATAAACTAAGCACATTTTGCAACTTTTATACCAATGCATTAAAGCTTAACTTGAATAGTTTCTAGATTTTTAGTAGTAAAAGAAAAAAAAACAAGTAACCAACCCAACCCAGAAACAGAGTAACTGAGCCAACCGAATAACAACTATAACAATTTTGGATTGTTTTCTTCAGTTATTAGTTGAACCTATCAAAGTGATTAGGATACAGATCAGTTTATGGTTTAAACAATACACTATTATCAAGAAAGACAAACTAACAATGAATAGAGAAGTCTCCAAGAATAATCCTGATGGTACTTTTCAACCAAACATTGCAGGTTAAAATCTTGCAAATGCAGATGTCATGATCTTAGTAGTAGAGTATGTGCCAAGAAAACAGATACAAAACATGCTATAGGTCCACTCATTGTAATTAATATGGTTCCAAAACAAAAACAAAAGCATCCACTTTGTCAAGCTCAAAATTTTCTCATCTGAATTACATGAAATTGCTCATAAATATCCAAATAATAAACATACAGAAATATCTCCCTGTTATCACCAGTTTTAGCAACAAAAACTAGTACCCGAACGATCATGTTCTTCTTCTGCGCCTAGTCCTGACTTCTGGGAATTTAAGAGGAGCAGGAAGTGTGGCCAGCATAATATTATTTTCTCTAACAAATTTGCAGCCCAAAAATTCAAAATGAGGCCTCAATGCAACAGTAGACATTCTCAGATCTTTAGCAATATCTGAGAATTCTGTTTTAAAGTTGTCGACAAAAAGGGTGAGCACCAAAACATAGCTAATAAGAAGATCCCTTTTGTCATCAGCAAGCCGTTTTGATTCGGCGTTGGCAAACATGTCGTTAAATTTCTGAGTTAATATGGATGGGAATTTATGATGTTTTGCTGAGGAAAAACCATCCATACTATGCTTATCCTTGAACTTTATAAGATGATTAATGTATGAGAATATGCAAGCAAGACTCTCCTTCACCTCCTCATCCTACAATATGAACCAAAAAATATATATTTATAAAGTGCACTAATGAATAAAAAGAACAAAAAAAGTATATTTATAAAGTGTATTTACAAACAATTGAATATGAGCTAGTTTTACTTATTAGAAGAGAATATTTCAAAAAACCATCATATGGTCTTTTTTGTTTTGCAGGATCAAGTCCTAGCCTTTGAGTTTCATGATTTCAATCCCTTAACTTACAGAGTTGTGCCTGATTACAAAGTAGATCCCGAGGAACACTGTAATCTCAAGATGGCAATTCAAACCCGTTTAAATAAAAAGAATAAGAAGCAAGTTATGTTTTATCCCCTAACAAGTTACATGGCAAAACACAAGATAAGCCATCCAAAGTATGTTTTTGATGCATGAAATATCATAAACATCTTATTCGCATATTTATTAAATAATCATAATTGACACACCATATATGTACAAAAGAAAATTAGACAAAAAAAGTATTTTAAGGTTCAAGGCAACTTGTTTCAGCCCATAGCCCACACAAAAAAGCACACATTTTGATCCTTTAGCCAACTGGTTCAACCCGCCCATTTTGCCACCCCTACGCTAATGTGATGGTAAATGCAAGACAATACGGTGCTTGATTGCATATTAGCATATAAAACCAGAAAGTAAACTTTATACCTTGACCTCCTCGATTTTATGAATTCTGTTGCAAACAAATTGAGGGTACGCTTCACGGCTAACATCTTTGCCTTCTTGCAAAAGCTCAACAATATCTGAAAGGTATCTCCATTCACCCTTTAAGATGATCTTTTCTAGTGGATAAGCTTGTTGAGGTATAGTAGCTGATACATCATAAGGTGGAATGTTACGAGCAATAATACTAGTTTCTGCACCAACTTCTAGGGCTTCTGTGTTAACCATTGCATCAGCCATCTTGCTGTTCAAATCTTCCTGCGCCTCAGGATCACGATATGCACGTAGAGCGCGTTCTTTTTTCGCCTATGGTATCATAATCATATCATTTTAGACACATAAGGATATTATGATGAATGAAGTCACAAAAAATATAGAAGTAAAGATTTAAGATCATCAAATGTGCATATAACTGTGAGCTGTGGCCTATGTCCGTGACAATAATTTTTTTTTATGAGTTTTATTAATTAAAAAAAAACATAGCATCTTTGATGGATAATGTGTCCTTGGTTTTAAAAAGCGAAACGCGCTCCGAGGTGTTTAGATCCCACACACTGAGGCAGGAGGCAATAGCTTCCCACACACGAGGTGTTGTTATATGTGCAACCAAACAAGCTTTAGTCTTTAATGCCACCAAATGTTGCACCTCTCTCGTCCTTTTTACCTATCGGTCATTTTATCGAGTAAACCATTCATAAACTATTCATCCAATATTTTACATGCCAGCCTCCTACAACCCCTGATTGTGCATAAGACGATGCCTTGAGGCGTTTTCCCAATCGCCTCGCGCTTTAAACACAAGAATGTGTCAAAAGCTTGCAACTTTTTTTCCAAAAAACAAGTATTTTGACAACCTTAACTATCAATATTAAAGCCAAAACTATTACCTACAGAGTATAATCACACTGAAATAACATGCTTAACATGAATTCGTACCGTTCGTTCAGACTTCTTCGTTGAGAAGTTGAACTTCATTTTACTATCTTCAACCGTCCCTTCATTCTCCACCTTTTTAGAAGCTTCATCTGCAGCATTATCATGATCCCCAAGCCTTGGTTCCAATCTAAATATCTAACCTCAACACAAAATTAAACAATAATCATATGAAACAATGTCCATACTCTATTAAATTATCTAGTACAATGGCATATAAACATAAAACATCAATTGCAAAGTTCAATACCTTATTGGATTCAATCTGAACAATCTTCAACGTCTGCGTCTTCTTATCAAGAACACCAAGAGCATAAGAACACATCTGAGGGGCCGCCGCCTCGCCGGAATAATTAGTTCCGACGAAGTTCACCGGAGAAGACTGGCTTGGGCTCACCACAAGCTGCAATCTAGTGTTTCGCTTCACGTGTTTCAAAACCCTAACCCTAGGTTCCTCGACCCGTTGGCGCTTTTCCGGGTCATACCCAGATGGAAAATACCCGATTAAAGGTAAGGATTTATCAGAACTTCCATTAACGGACTCGATTTTGACCTCAATTGTTTCTTCTATCTTGTGGGTTTTCTTGTTCTTGTGCTTCTTCTTTGAATGTTCCTCCGGCGCCGGTGATGCTTGCGGTTGTACGCCGTCGTCTTCCTCCGTTGGAGCGATTCTTTCTGTGTTGATTGTATCGATTTTGTGCTTTTTGCCCATTGTTTTGTGATCAAATTGATGGGGTGTTGGGGTTAATTTGGGTATGAGAGTGGGGTTTTGTTAGGAGAAACGATTGAGCGAAGAAGATCAGGGTGTTGTGGCGGCAAGATGAGGTTTTCGCCCTAGTGTTTCAATGTGTATTAGTTGTTTTAGGTTTGTGAAAGATTAACTTACAATTATTTTAGTTGCAAAAGTCTTTTAATAAAAACAATTTATTAACTTATAATTTTAAAAAAATATTTTAATTACTTTATAAACTAAAAAGTAATAAAATAATTAAAAAAAAGACATACTTTTAAAGATTAGTGGAAGTTAATAGGAGTTAGTAAATAGTTATAATAGGAAATTGAACTAAAATAAGTTTTCAAAAATTAAGAAGTCAGCACCTTCTTATTTTTCTAAAACTTTTTTTTATCCTGTAAGAAAAGTCAATTTAAGAAGTCTTTTAGGATTGTCAAACATTTTTTTAACTTATAAAACTTCTCAAAAGTTAATAAATCAAAAGTAGGTTGAAGATAATCAATCCCAAACATCCACTAAAAGATATAATCATCACTTGTTTCATCTTTTTATAAAACACAAATTCCATATATACAGGCTGGTTAAATACAAGCTTGTATCAAGTCTAATATGAGATTACAATGTCTAATTAAAATCAACTAGGACATAAATAAGTGTAGATCACTAAAATGTCATTTTAACCGGTATTTCTATCAAAGTTCCCCTCGACTTTTACCTCCTTCATAACACTCCCCCCGTAAAAGGCGTTTATGTATATTTTGGGACTAGCGTTGTAGGTTTCCAAACCTGGTAACTAAAATAGCAATTTGAATATAGCATAGAAACCATTCATGTAATTCACTATTCATCTATATTACTATATAAAACATAACTTTAAGACACAAGTGTAATTTTATAAAAAATTAAAACATCTAGTATAGTTTTTTAAGCATTAAATACAAATGCTTCATGCAATCATTCCTATTTTACCTCTTATTTAATAAACTTTTTCTAATTAATACTTATTATTAATATATTAATTAATAATGTGAGATTATTTAATTCATTACATTAAATATTATATTATTTATAATACTTTAAATTAACATTTAAATTTATAAACAAGTATTATCTTATCTAAATACTTAGCTATATAATTACTAACTTCTTTTATAATAATGATGTTAATAATAAATTATATTATCAATTATTTGTTCCCATCTATAAAACATATATTTAAGACAAAATTATAATTTTATAATAATTTTAGAATGACATGCAAAGGGTTGCTAGATTAAATCTCTAATTTCATAAGAAATCTTTCCATTATGTCTTTATTATGCTTCAAAGAGTTATACCATATGATTTGTCATTAATATATTTATAGATCTAACTTTAATATCTAATGTCATAATAAATCTTTTTATCTTGATATGAAATCAATTCAACCTATACTACGTTGAATGCTAATTTTTTTGAAAATATTCATTAAACTTTAATAATGTTCAACCTTTCTGGAGTTGAATTGTATAATATTTTTTGTTAATGCTAATTAATTTTGAAACAATATGTTAGTTCTATGATATAATAAGGATCATAAGACATATAAAAAATTTAAACTATAAACAAAACAATTGATAAATTAAATGAAAATTAACAAATACAGACTCGTAAATTATCCATTACGTCACAACACGCGAGTTACCCAGTTACCCACTGGCTTTCTTTACCATGTATTCATGAAACACAAAATAACATCATGCATTTTCTTTAAACTATGATTATCCAGTAAAACATTGGGTTTTTTTAATAAGAGGATAAACCTCAATAACCTTTACGGTTCACCTAACACCTCCTGGGATATCTTTACACCGCCTCCGGTCTACCAACGTCAAACTCAACTCCTGCGGCGGTGCGACGTCGTTTCCACCCTTTCGTTTACTATCTTTTAAGCAACTTCATTCTCTAATCTCTTCAACACTTTCGATCCAATTCAACAATCCACTTTTGTTTAATTCCACATATTCAATCAAGGGTTTTAAGCACCACATTGATTCCCACAGTATCAAGATCGTGTTAGTGTTTGTAAACAGTTATCTAATAATTTTGATTGTTGTTAGTGTAGATGATCATCATCTTCTTGATTGAAGCTGTTGATCTTTAGGGTTTGTAAGCTTTCTGATTCACAATGCTTGATAATTATACATTATGTGCATCTGCTACAGGTCTTTTTGAAGAAACAGAAGCTGAAGAAGTCGACTTAACTACCAAAGTAATCATCTTTAATGTTTATTATGCATCTGCTGATTTGTTATGCTTTCTGGTATAATAATTGGAGGGAATGTTGCTTGTATATTTGTTTGTTCTGATTATTTTGTGTATCGATTTGTTATGTTGGTGTATGCAGTGGTTTCATCTGATTTAAAGCAACATAATAATGGAGATTACAAATTAATTGGAGATGCAGAGGATAATGAGCTAGGTTATTTTGATAAACCTCTCCCTTGCTTTGGATTTGGGATAGGATGGTTTTGGTGAGCTCTTTTCGTTCCATTGAACTTGTTATGATACTTTGAGTTGTGTTTTATCTCAAACGGGTCAAAGTATTCTTTTTATTTCAAACGGGTCAAACATACTTTGGGTTGTGTTTTTATCTCAAACGGGTCAAACATACTTCGGGTGGTGTTTTTATCTCAAACGGGTCAAACATACTTTGGGTGGAGTTTTGATCTCAAACGGGTCAAACATACTATGGGTTGTGTTTTTATCTCAAACAGATTCAAGGTGATCAAATAAACCTTGGTTGTGTTTTTTTGGTAAATGGGTCACATAAAAAATTTGCTAAAAGGGAAAGTTCAAATGGGTCGAAAATCGCCTGAATAATATTTATCGCAAACAACCTCCTAAACCATGTTTTTGACGGACTTGAATTATTATTGTAAGAGTATTGTTTTGATAATTATAGTGAGCACATTAGTTATTCATAAAAGATGGACAAAAAGCTGTGTTTGTGGATCAGCCCAACCGGACCCGGTACTTAAATTTACACATTACCCAACCCACCATACCTGGTGACATGTTCATCTTGCTATATCTACAATACATAAATCATAATGTGGGTATATGTGCTTTTGCAGCCTGTTGTTTGGGTTCATATTCCCTTTGCTTTGGTATTATGCAACAGTCTTGTACTTCAGAAATTACTATCAAAAGGATCCGAGGGAGCGCACAGGACTCGCTGCTAGTGCAATAGCTGTATGTAAATTGTAATTTTTTTCTAATCAAGTTACTACTTGAAAACACAAGTAGACTGTTTTGCAGTCTAAATCCCACCATCATATCATTCCATTTGAACTTTATATTGTCAAAAGAAGCATGTTTGACTCTAGGTAGTCAGAGGCACTTGGTGCACTCTAGGCTAAAAAGGTGAGCCTGTTGACTAGGCGCAAGGCGCTTAAAAAGGGCACCAGATGCTAGCAAGGCGCCCTTGACTACTATGGTCTAACTCTTAAATAACGGTCAACATTTAAGTTAACCTTTATGATAAATCCCCTTAACTGATTCTGAATCTATTAATGCTTTGCAAAATATTTATTATCAGGAAGTCAGGAGCTAAAATTTTAGATTTTAAATAGCGGTCAACATTAAATTTGTTTATAAAGTTTTTTTTTTGTTTCTATATATAGTAATCTAGGTCTCGTATCCTATTCCGGAGTCCATACTTTAGGTGATTCAGGTTCTTTGTTATATTCTAGTTTCCATTTTTTTAGGATATTTAGGTTGTATCATGTTTTAGTTTTGGTTCTTTGAAGTTACAATAAAATCACATATATTTTTCTCACTACAACTAACCCTAGACGGGTTGCATTGCAGGCGCTGATATTTACAGTTGCAGTGCTTATTGCGATACTCATTATCGTCATTTGATTTTTGGCTCGTTGCTATTGGTACCATGACCCGTATCAAAGAAAAGCCTGAATGTGACATCTTATGTGTGGATTATAAAGGCACAGGAACCCGAAGGGTGTTGTAAATTTTAAGGTGAGTCTCTATATCCATTTTGATGTTTTCAATATTACTCGTTGTAAAGCGCTAACCTAAGATCAAACATGTAATGTCGGAAATCTTGCATGAAAATTTGGTAATCAATGTTTTATAATTTGATTTCATGTTCCATTATGAATGTATGACATTATGAAATACTGCGAGTATATCTATTGAAACGACCAATTTGTTGGAGATCAAATCTGACGTGCGAGGCAATCGGAAGAAAGCCTCAGGGCCTTGAGGTGGCGCTTCATGCGCATGTGGGTCAAATTAGTCAAATTCAGGGTCCAGATGAGGTTATGTAAAAATGACCAAAAGATAAAAGAGATTTTAAATGGTTTATTATGTGGGAAGAGTAATATGTAAAAGAGATAGATGTGTGTGTCTTTTGGTTGTACTTGAATTAACACCTTATGTACATAAAGCTCCTACTTTACGCCTCAGCTTTTGGGACCTAAACGCGTTGAAACTTCCGGTGCTTTTTAAAAGCTAGAATAGACTTTAACATACGGGAAAAATCAAGAGACATAATTAGAGCCGAACCATGAACCATACACATGTGACAATATGAACCATGAACCTCACACAACTATTAACGGTTATGTCAAACGGGTCCAAAGACATTTAGAGATGGGAGATGTGGATGAGCAGAACTTCTCTACAAAGTATGTTAAAGATCTGATTCAAAATAAGAATAGTGTTGGTGATGGGTATAAATTCTCTTGGAATCAATGGGTTCCAAAGAAAGTAAATATCTTTAATTGGCAAGCGGATCTTAATCGTTTACCCACTTGCGACTCACTAGCTCAAAGAAAAGTACCCCTTCAATCCTCGCTATGCCGACTTTGTGGATTACCAGATGAATCGGTGAACCATCTATATACTCAATGTGGGTTGGCGATGCAAGTGTGGTCACAACTCAAAAGTGAGGTTCGTGGTGCAATATCCAACCGGTGTATGCATTTTTCTTTAGGGATCAAATGGATACGTCTTATCTACTAAGAGGTGAAGGAGACTTCAAAAAGGTGGTTCATGTAGTTTTTATAGCAACGACTTGGAGTTTGTGGAAGCATATGAATGAGGTTCTCTTCGGACTTGCTAGCCCTAGCTAATAAGGTTATATGTGAAGTACTGTCAGTGGCCTCACTATGGTTAAAAACTAGAGGTGGCAAAATGAATGGGTTGGATTGGGTTGGTTGTCGGGTCAAGATGGGTTTAGGTCAAGATGAGCTCGGGTTAGGATGAACCAATTAAAAAAAAGGTCAGGATGGGTATGGGTCATAATGGATTCAAGTCAGAATGGGTACGGGTCAGGACGGGTTCAACTCACTTTTGCTTTACATTTTAACATTGTTCTATCCCCGTAGACACGAAAATCAACACTGCTTCAATCCTTAACAATTACGAGTGGACAACTCAACCACAACCAGATATGCGAACCACCATGGCACCATCGACAATCACCAGATTTGCCAAAGAACCCCAATCAAACCACAAAACGTAATTCACCTGGGACGTTAAGTTGCACGGTGACAAACATATGTGATGCTTGTAATGTTAAGTTTTGGTTTTGGGAGATTGTAAACGGTGGTGCGTACGGCGGCAGTCGATATGCTGAAAGTGGTGGTGGTGCGTACAATGGCGGTCGGTATGTCGAACATGGCCATCGGTACGTTAAAGGTGGTGGTGGTGCATACGGTGGCGGTCCGTGTGTTGAAGGTGGTGATGGTGCGTACGGTGGCGGTTGGTAAGTCAAAGGGGATGGTGGTGCGTACAGTGGCGGTCGGTACGTTGAAGGCGGTGGTGGTGCGTACGGTGGCGGTCGGTACGTCGAAGGCGGTGGTGGTGAGTACGGTGGCGGTCGGTACGTCGAAGGCGGTGGTGGTGCCTACGGTGGGGGTCGGTACGTCGAAGGCGGGGGTGGTGCCTACGGTGGCGGTCGGTACGTTGAAGGTGGGGGTGGTGCGTAATGTGGCGGTCGGTACGTCGAAGGCGGGGGTGGTGCGGACGGTGGCGGTCGGTACGTCGAAGGCGGGGGTGGTGCGGACGGTGACGGTCGGTACGTCGAAGGAGGCGGTGGTGCGGACGGTGGCGGTCGGTACGTCGAAGGTGGCGGTGGTGCGTACGGTGGCGGTCGGTACGTCGAAGGTGGTGGTGGTGTGTAAGGTGGTGTTCGGTATGTCGAAGGTGATAGTGGTGCTTACTATGGTAGCCCTGTTGTAATGACTATTATGGTTCATATTAGCAATCTTTAGGTATTACATATTTTTGTTAATTTCCATTTCCATATAATTATATGAATTTATATTTTACCCATGCGGATTCATTATATAGATCCATCCTGACCTATTGTAAGTTTTAATATAGTTTTTGTTTACCCATTTCAACCCATTGTCCATTAACCATCTATCTATTTCAACTCAAATACAAAATAACTTGACTCATTCCAACCTCTTTTACATAGTTTGGGTAAAGATTGCCGGCCATATTAAAAACAAAGGAGCAACATAGGAATGACTAATACATTATGCTAACTTCCCAACTTTCCATTTGATCTAGGTTAATGTGGTTTGTTTATCTTATTTTGTTTTCTTTTTTGTTAATATTGTATGGTACTCGAGGTTCTTAACTTTTTTTAATGTATTTGTTATTTGCCTTCCAAAAAAATTAACTTAATAAAGAAATAAATATAATAAGCAATTGATAATTAACAATAATATCGATTGATATAATTGGATAAATTCCATCATTAACTTATTAGAAACCTCTAACCAAAAAAGATAGCACCCATGGGTTTTTTTTTAATTAAAGAGTATTTAATAGAATGTGATCGTGATCTTTACAAAACTAGATCAGGCCATATTAAATCGTTAAACGGTATAATTAATATTAATTAGCGTACTTATAAGTAAGTTTAATCATATTTTAACTTAAAATATTGTTTTATAATTCTTATTTGTTTATTACTAACTATGTGACATAGTTGTTTAATAAAAACAAATTATTTAAATGGGTGAGTGACCAAATACGTTTCTTAGCTTTCTGCCATCATGGTTTAGACAAATTGGCAGCTGCCCTCAGATTGATCAAAATTGAGACAATGACCTTTTAATATTCTAATAAATATATTCTGCTTTTCATTGACCTAATATTTATGAGTCAAGTATTTAATCTTTTATATGAAGTTCAAACCAAGCTATAATAATAATAAAAAAACGAATTATTTAAACCTTTTAGTTTAACCCGACTAATTTGCCAGACTTCTAAGTTCTTGTTTTACATAAATAATGTCATTTTTGGTGTTTTTATTTGCTAATCACTCGAACACTTGAATATCTTATTATTACATACTTAAAACCAACTATAATTATGGCTTTAAAAAATCACATAATCACTTTCATGACATATATATATATATGTACATATTGAATATTTGTTTAGTTAATATAGTATTTGTTTGATTTTTGAAATTAATATATGTTATATATTTGTTTTGGAGAACAGATAAAAAGTTGTTTGAGCAATTTGAATGTAGTGATGTTATGTTGTTTGGTTGTAAATGCTCTAGAATCACGATACGCGGGGATCCATCTGTCATTACTCTAACAAAACAAAATAAAACTACACTCTACACGCTAATGTATTTTACTTTCAATATGGTCAACAAATTCATCCTCCACAATCACAATGGCATTTGTTTTATTCACTATTTTCAAAACTCAATATATTTGCTTAAAAAAAGTAGAAAAAGAAGCGTGTGAAGAAATTTGGACTATTGATGAGGGTAACCGAGGGTTTAAACAAGAGAAATAAGGCTGCAAACAAATTAAATGTAAATTGAATAATTTGTAAACTGTTTGACGAAAAGTTTGTTTATTTACGTTCGTATACGTTCAGTAATGTGTTTATTTATGTTTGTTTGTGTTCGTACATTTATAGGTTTTTTATATCTTATATTTCTTTGTTAATATTTCTTTTAATTTTTTAAAATATGAAGCCCTTATACTATTCGCCTCCGGCAACATCTCTGTTTGACCATTTTTTTAATGAAATAAGCACAAACAAAAAATCTTGTTTTGTATGTGTTCGTGAATAGTTCATAAATATGTTTATTTTCATAATGAACAAACATGAACAAAACCTTGTTTGTGTTCATTCGAGGTGTTTGCAACCCTAAAGAGAAGTGATCACATGTACTTCACTTACATGTAACTTTGGTAAGATTGGACAAATCATACTTTGGTAAATATTTTTCATATAACCCATTTTGATAAATAAGTTTTTTAACAACACATTTATGAAAAAAAAAACTCCCGTCTTTTTTGGAACGTAAATAACTTTAATATAAATTACTATATATAAGAATATCAACTATTTTTTCTTTGTAATTCAATTATGATATTATTACAAATTTTTTAATTAAAAATTTTAAGCGCGCTTGAATAGAGTGCGGTACATTAAGTTATGGAGCATTTAGTTTCAGCTCCTACCAAGTACGTAGTGCATCTATATGATGTAACAATGTGTTTGTTTTCACACCCATATTTTTAGTTTACATATATACCCCTAACTGTTGGAACACGTGACCTCAACCAGTTGCTTCTCACGTTTATTAAGAGTTTATGTCTTTTATCGTATTACTTCCCTATATCATAATTTGCCAAGTTTTAGTTGTATCATATAAAAGTTCTACAAGTTTTAGATTATAGGCTTTTTTAAAAAGTACACATATATGTGTACATATATTCAACAAGTGGCTTTTTATTTTTATTTAGTTGTATCATACTAGTTGAGTTCTATAAGTTTTAGATTATAGCTCCTTTAAAGACAAGGCGTGTATGCTTCTTTCTTTGTTTTCATATACTTTATAAGAAAGAAACTTGCGTGAACTATGCAATTAAAGCAAGCTTAAACCATGAATGAGCATTTACCTTTTCTAGTGTGCGAAACAAGATGGTTGCTCCATTGCTAAGTGTGGTAATTATGTGTTTCTGACTCTTTTATTATTCTTAAAACACAAATCACGGTTAGGTTTGTCGCGGGTAAATGATAGAGTAAATGCAAGCGAAGGTGTATTATATCTTCATTGACGAGGAGAGTATCTTATTTATAGTTTTAGTTAGAGTACTTATGATAGACAATGTAGCAATTATAAATATGATATGAGTAGTTGTAATTAAATAGAGTATAGTATGAAGTAAAAACTCATATTATTTTATCATTTTGTTAATGAATGTGTCATGCTATATTTATTGCTTATCATAGTGTCTGTCTTCGGATTAGATTGACATTTGTTTGCATGAGTGTGGTTTTTTTCCTTTGTTGAGTTGCTAAAGAGCAAAGGATGGTTTTTCTCACGTCTTCTTGACAAACCATCTTGTCGTAACCAGTGGAACCATGTGAATCTGATAGTATAGTAATTCATGTGGCTTTGGAAATTGGAATTACCTTAAAGGATGGTTTTTGTAATATTTTAGATTTTAGATCTCATCATCAAGTATTATAACTTATATATTTCATCGTAAAGATTTGACACTTTATCATGAATTTGGTTCTTAACGTTAATGAACATTAGAAACATTTGGATGATAAAATGTATTCCTTCCGGATCATCACGAATACGGAGGGTAAAATAAGCTTGATTTGAACGGAGTTTGTATAGATGGTAGGTTAGCTTTTGTCCTGCTACTCTACTAGCTTTTGTCCAATTAGTTGGCACGATATACTAAAATTATTATTATTTTTTATTCTTATTAAAAAAAGAGTTATGATATTTTTAACGTTTGATTGTCGAAAGTAAAAGGTAATCTATCGTGTCCACTTTTTGAACCTTTACCGACGAAGCAATGGTGACGACATGTTCCTCTAGTTGCGACATGTGACATAACAAGACTAACGAATATTAGAAGTCATAGGTTTCTATTCTGTTTAGATGTTTGTATGATGGAATATTTACTTAGATGTTGATGTTATATTGTCACAAATATCTAAAGTGATAAGTTATGACTTTATATATGAATTTCTTCACAAATCACAACAATCATCTTTTTTATTTTTAATTTTTTTAAAAATCAATGTATATTCTGTTTATAAAGGGCCAATGTTGCTTTCGAAAAAAAATTATTCTAGTTCACGTTGCTATTTTGTATATACGTGAAGTGCGACTTCCCCTCTCAAAACACAAACACACAATATAAGGTGCGTGTAGTGTAAACAATCATGTTTTCTGTTTTTTAAAAGATTTATCATCATCAGTTCAATTAAAACTAAACATTTCATTAACGACACTAAGTTTTTACTTTAGTTGTCAAGAACAATCATATCATAATAGTATAATAATTATAAATTGTCATTTAGCTTCTAACTTATTTCACTTTTTTTTCTGTTTAGTTTATAATTATCATTGTTAGCTAAATCAAATGAGAATTAATTGTATATAAATATTTGATTATTCTGCTACCAGTTTTGCTTTTGTTGAGAAAATCTAAATGTCATCGGTCGAAATTGCGATAGAAATTATTATCTACTAATGGCGTTTTTGCAATACGATTATTATTGCACCTAATGATATAAATGACGTCTTATTTTCATATTTTATATTCACTAATGTACTTCTAATTGTCGTGCCAGTTTACACCAAACTTAGAAAGTTAATTAAATTAAATTACATTATATTTTACGAATCACACAACAATCAATATTCTGCATTAGAACAAAATTTTAATTTCACGTGAAAGATGACGAAAATAAATAATCTCATATCCTTTAATGATTAATTTTGCACAACAAGTATCATACACTAACCAATGTGAACAAATTGTTATTATCTAATAACATTTGAATTCACCATTTTCTACGAGTTCACATTTTTAGTTACAACTAATCCTTTCTATTTTTTCATTTTCTATTTTCTAAATAACTTTTCAATAAAAATATCTTATAAATGATAACTTTTATCAAAAGCTTAAAGCAAACAACCCAAAAGCTTCCTCAAAACCCTTTCTTCCATCATCATCTTCTTCCTCTCGCCGGAGAAAACAAACCTCGCCGGAAGTTATGGACGACGACGGCGAACAGACGCCGAGAACCCCATTCTGGATACAAAGCACCACCAACCTCCGCCGTACCGAACTCTACCGCCGCCGTGCCTCCTCCCTCTTCTTCAACTCCGGCGTCCTCATCATCCTCTTGCTGTTATTTGCAGTTCTATCAATGGTGTTCATCATCCCATCGATTATTTCATTCACATCTCAGTTTCTGAAACCCAATTTGGTTAAAAAGAGTTGGGATTCGATCAATTTGGTGTTGGTTTTGTTCGCTTTAGCATTTGGGTTTCTTAGCAGAAATGTTAATAATAATGATAATAACGGGTTCAATCGGAGTAGATCTGATTTGTCCGCCGGAGCTCCGGTGACATCTCCGGTGAGAACTCCGGTGACGGCGATGACGAATCGGTGGTATGATTTCCCTGAGCAACCGATTAGTGGGTTGAGAAGACATCGGAGCACCAGTTCGTACCCTGATCTCCGGGAGCTTTCGCCGCCGTGGAACCACCGTGTTGAACAACCGTGGCGATTTTCCGATGATACTCATTTTGATCGATATTATTTCCGGAGAGATGATCAGTTTGATACGTTGGTGGTTCTTAATAAAGAAGATTCATATTCATATGCTCCGCCGGTTGCGGTGGAGGAATCTCAAACTCCGCCGGTACAACCGCCGTCTCCACCGCCACCACAACCGCAACCGCCACCACCACCACCGCCGCCACCAATCAGAACCTATCATACTGTTGCTGCAGATGACGGAGTAAAACACACTAAAGTCTTGTCGCCGGAGGGTGAACACGAGTTGCCGGAAAATCAAGATTCCGATCAAAGGGAGGATATTCCGGTGAGAAAAAGAGCTAAAAGAGATCGGAGACGAGCAAAAAGCTCAGAACCCAGAAAAATGGCGTCGATAATTAACAATCTTTCTCCGGAACCGTCGTCTCCGGCGCCGATCTCGCCGGAGTTTCAAGATTCCGATCAAAAATCAGGCAAAACTGAACGGAAAAGAACCGGAGCAAATGCCACTAAAGAATTCTTCACAAGTTTCTACCAAAAAAAGAAGAAAAAGAGACAAAGACAACGAAGTGTTGACAATTTAGATATTCTTTTGCAACAACCACCGGTGAAATTTCATCTACCACCACCATCACCACCGCCACCGCCGCCGCCGCCACCACCACCACCGTCAATACTCAACAACTTATTCACATCCAAAAAAGACCGACGAAAGAAACCCACATCATCAACACCTCCGGTACCCCCTCCTCCGCCGCGCACGGCGGCGCGTGCACCGAAACCCACCGTCACGCGCGTTTCACCATTCGTGACGGAGAAGCCAAGAGCGCCAGTAAAGATGTTTCTCAACAGCATTGACGACAGCTCAAGCGGCGGCGAATCTCCGCTAAGCCGGATTCCTCCGCCACCGCCGATGCCGCCGTTCAAGATGCCGGATTGGAAGTTCACGGTGGAGGGTGATTACGTGAGGGTGCAGAGTGCCCTGAGCTCCGGCAGCTTGTCGCCGGACGGCGACGGCGCTCAGTCGCCGGACGGCGACGGCGCTCAGTCGCCGTCGTCCGCCGTGGCGTCGCCGGCGTTCTGCCCGAGCCCCGACGTGAACACAAAAGCCGATAAGTTTATTGAGAGGTTTCGGGCTGGGCTGAAGTTGGAAAAAATTAATTCATTTAAGCAAAATCAGGGGAACAGAATGTCTAATCTGGGCCCAGGCCCAGGCCCAAGTAGGAGTTATCGGTATTAAATATGTTTATTTATTTGTATTTTATGATTTATGATATATGTTTTGTTATATATATTGGATTTTTAAGATGTTGGTAGCTTGTGGGGTGTTGAGATGACAGTTAAGATTTTGTTGGTTTTGGATATGGGTGGTGGAGGCTGAAGAGCATGTGATTTCTGTTTTTTTCTTTTTTCTTTTTTCTTTTTTTCTTTCTTTTTTCTATTTTTGGACTTTTGGGGTTGTTTTTTAGCTGTTTTTATATCAAAAGAGATTAATATGAGAAATTTGTTACATCTTGGCAAGAGGAGTTGTTATAGAGATGTTTGTTTCATGATTTCGGTGCATACAGACATGGTTGTAAATGAGTAAAAACGAAACGACCTGTGTTACATGTGAACCAGCGTGAGATTCAAATACATATATAAACAAGATTTGAGGATTAGCGCTATATTTCAGGTATCAGTCTAGGTTTACTGCTTTGATCAATGATATAAGACCGAATTTCAGTCAAGCAGTGGATTAATAGTAACGTTGCTTCCATGTTAGAATTCTTAAACTCGTGTAGTATTTCGTGTAACGATTACTCATTTGCTTGATCATAATTTGAGCTTATGCTTCTAGCCTTTATGCTCACCAATATGGTGTTTTCATGTAATCATGATGTAGAATTCAATTGCACAACATGAAACTCGTTTAGTGTATGCGAATTTACGGCTGAATTGATCAACATAAGTTTATTCTTTTGATTGATTTGATCATGCACTTTACATGTTTGATAAAATGTCTTATTTTTATTGGGTAAAAACGTAAATGAATTTACTAGCAAGTGACTATTTACTTCGTAAAACATTACAACAGCAACCAAAAAAGAAAACAAATTTACTATTAACTTTAGTTGTCTTCAATCTTTGTGTTGCCCTAATTTAGTTGCTGGAGTAACTAGCTTTTTTCATTATTTGATTATGCATATTACTTACATTCCAAAAGGACTTTTTATTTCATTGGTCCCCAAGTGACTATTGACTAGTATAAATAAAATTTCACAAACAAATAATATTTATACTAACTAACAAAATTAAGGCTGTCAAATGTTTCTTACTTGTGCTTCCTTAACGTTTTATCACGCCTAAACACTTTACCCTATTTTATTGTATGGCTAGATTAATTTATTATTTTAATCGAATATACTATTCTAACCTTCTAAATTAATAATTCATTTTATTTTTATTCAAAATTTTCTTTATCATCAATTACATTGTTCATTACTAACTATTTCTTTTTTAATTATTCAACATGTGTTATACACAATGTTAACCCAATGATAAGTGATGTCAATGATAATTAACTGTAACCACAACCCTCGATTTTCGACACACCCATGACCCATCCCTTGATCTTTGGCCAGATCAAGTCTATAACCACCACATTCTTTCATCGTCGTCTGAAACCACCCTCTTATATGGCCAACACCATAATATAAACCATGGAAGCAACAATAGTTTCGCGATTTATAACCCTCTTTTACTGTCTACGAATCACAATATCGCCCTTTGTACCAGAACCTCCACAATCTATGAAATCGACCATAATCTATGAAATCGACCATTGCAAACGGTAGTGCTGGTTAGCTTACTCAATTAGTTGGAAGTGCTGGTAGCGGCAACTAAGGCCACCAGAAATTGTGGTTGGTGCATTGCTTGTGGTGGGGTTATTGGTTTTGTGTGGGGTTTTAGGTGGTGTGACCAGTGATGGTGGCATGAGCAACAGTGTAACTCATGAAAACCCACCTCATTTATAGATAAATAATTAAAACTTAAAAAATACAAAAAAAAAATATATATATATATATATAAAGTAAGTTTTCAAACTATTTTAATCTTATAGTAATACATATCATTGTAATCTTAAGTATATGTACAAATCATAAGCAGCTAAATTATAACCAAATTAAAATAAGAAAAAATTGCATAAATAATCCTTATAGTTTAATCAAATTATGTTTTTGAAATTTCAAAAATTGTAAAGATAATCCAAACTTTTTATGTAATCATTGCATGTTTGGTCCCTAACACTAAATTAATTTATTTTTCGTTCATTTTCTAAAATTTAAACTAACTTTTAAATTTAATTTTAGAGATCAATAGTACAACGTTTACATAAAAATTTGAACTAACTTTGCAGTTTTTTAAAATTTTGAGGACCAAATTTACAACGACTACATAAAAATTTAAAGTAACTTTGTAATTATCAAAGTCTGGGTTATCAAAATCTAAAGACAAATCACAATAACTATTTATGCAATTTTTCTTAAACTAATCTGAGCTTGAACTTGTAAACTTACATGATTAAGCTAAAACTTAAATGTGAGCCCCTAAGTGGCACCTACCAGTATGAAACACAATTAAGTTATAAATGTAACTGAATTTGTCAACATACTAGCATTAATGTAGTAAATATGAAATCCTTTAGTTGAATCAAACAAACATGATCTGCAAGACTAATTATACACCAACCGCGATCAAATTCAGGCATAAACAGGTACCAACCGCGATCAAATTCAGGCATAAACAGGCTTAAGCATCCAACATCACTTTTCACAAACAGTTAACAGTTAACGACACGATATTATTATATCAACACAGTAATTATCAAGGTCGAGCTCTCTTGTTGCTGCAAGATGGACACTTGTATTGCTTAATATGCTCTGCTCTTGCTGGCGTGATTTTTACGCATTTGCCATGGAACCATTTCTCACAAATGTCGCAACATATCCAAAATTCATCTGATGCATAATTCTCCCCACATGATCCACATAAAGTTTCACCATGTTCATCATCCTCATCTTCTTCTTCGTCTTCATCATCGTCTTCTAGGCCTTCTTCAGTCGGTGGTGGCTACAGGAAAAACAGAATTGTTATTAATGAGAAAAGAGAAAATGTGGATGAATAGATCGGTTTAGCACCTTTTGGTTTGATTTGGATTTGGTGCTGCTGTGATTTGAAACTGATGATTTTTCCTTTTGGTTGTTCTTTGCAGTACCGTTCACAACTTCAAATATTGTTGGGAGATCGTTTATCATGTTGAAAAGTCTTTTCCTGTTGAATGGAACAAGAAAGGCAGTTAACGTTGAACATAGCATATACGAATTTGTTTGGTTGGTTGGCTGGAACGGAACAGAATGGAAATATAAATTAATGAAATTGAAAGCGTTTATTTGGTCTTTAAGAATGAAATTAAATGCCGACTATAACCCTAAGGTATAGGTTTACAAACATAATATATAGAAACCGTGTATGAACTTACCTCTATTTTATACATATCATGAGTTTCTATGTACTATTAATAAATTAAACATAATAAAAAACCTAAAAAATAAAAAAACTATATATAGGGGCGTTTTTGGAACAAATTTTAAGTAGAAAGCCGCATAAACACTCTATGTTATGCTGAACAGATTAGTGAAGACAAAAAAAGAAACAGTTATGCTGTTCTCGCAGCTCTACTTAAATGATGTGTGCCCATGCACGCAGGGGTGGGTGTATGTGCTCGTGGGCGTGCGCATGCACGCACATACGTATGTTATTATAACTTTGGAAAAAGAAAAAATAATTTAAAAATCTAGAATCATTTAAAAGAGATGTCTAATTGGAAAAAACAGAAACACAACTTTTACGCTGTAATTTTTACTACATTCCAATATGGGATGGAAAAAGAGAAATCACAGTATTAGTGGATCCAAAACGTATAATAAACGATCAAGGGAAATGAAGTCAATTACTCCATTTCGGGCGTTATTAAACTGAGCATTTTTTTAAATTGGAAAATTGATCAGAAATAAGATTTGTGATTTACCTGTCTGATTTGTCAAAACCAAATCTGGCACCAAAATAGAAGGAAACAGCAAGCAACCAAGCATCACTATGAACAGCAACTAAAGATAACCAGTCTTTCTCTTGCATTCCATCTCTTGCAAAATTTATTCCCAAAGCTGGTTCGGGCAGTTCTGGAGGTACCTCTTCAGCAGGCAAATTCACTTCCCATTGCTCGCTTGGAAATCCATACAGACACAGATTCTCCTTCTCTGTACACCCACCAAACGCACTCTCACATTAGTAGTAAAATACATATATATTAAGGCATCGTGGAGTAATACACTTGGCAAAATTTGGTGGGTTGGGTAAGGGATCGGTTGGGTGGACTTGAAACACTTTTCCAGAACTAATTTTATCGTTTTATTTTTGTAAATATTCAGTATCAAACTATTATGAAAACTACGTTATTAAAAGAAACAGTCTGAAAATGATTTAGGAGGTTTTTGCATTAAAAATGCACTTTGGGCACCTTTTGATGACCTACTTGAACTGTTTTAATTTAAACTATGTAATTATTTATTTTATTTTTACACATTGGAAATAGAACATAACCTGAATGACCCACTTATGGTAACCATGCATAAGGGTTTGGTTTTAAAAAGCGTGAGGCACTCCGAGGCGGTTAGGCCTCAAAAGCCGAGGCACGAGGCGTGAAGCTAACATACAAAAGGCAATGCTCTATGTACAACCAAAAGCTGCATCTGTCTCATCTTTTTTACATATTGGCTTTTTTATCATCTAAATCATTCATAATAGTTTCATCCCTTGTATTGTTTCTACATATCCCCTTCTACAGACCCCATCTCGACCAATGATGACCAATTTCGACCTCAAGGCAACGCCTCAAGGACCTAAGGCGTTAACCTGATAAATTCGAGCGCCTCACGTCTCAAGCGCTATTTTTAAAAACAAGCATAACAGAGAGCTAGAATATTAAACATGCTTATACATGTGCACATTACAAGCAAAGCTAATGCTTTTTACCATACAAAATATTACTCAGTAAACTGAGTTTGTTTAGTGAATAACAGCTACCATGTGGCAAAATATATAGCAGCAGATGCTTAACCATCATTAGTGGATATTCTTAAAACACTTAAAATTTTTACTACTACAAAATTCAACTTATAAAACCATAAAATACGGGTCTTCCATGTGCATAACGACTCACAAGTTTTGCTAATGTTTGAGTAAAAATATCATATGAACAGAAAAGAAGATATGAGTTATAAAATTTTAAAATTGCATATAATATTTATAAACCAGACAACAAGCACATGAGCTTCAAGGTCGACAATTACTTTTAAAATAAGATGTCAGAGAAATAAATTCAGTGTAAAGGAAGCTCGATCAAGTAATACCATAACATGTTTAATGTGTATAAAACGTTATAAAAAGTCACGAAAGTAAGAAACCATTACGTCACCCAGTTAAATAAAAACCATGACGGAAGCCCATAACGCTTACCATATGCCACAGAATCACAAATATAGACTATAATGCCTCAGTGCATATAATACCTAATGAATAAAGGAACACATGCGAGTCTAGTCATCGAAGCACAGAACGAAGACGGACAAAAACTGAAGAGAAAAATCACTTGATGAATTTAGATAAAGGACAGAATTGCTTAACTTTTTTGCTAGTTATTGAAAAACTTGATAATTTTTTTATCATATTCAATAGCGTACTAGGAGATAAGTCAATAACTACCTGTCTATGACCATTTTAATTTTTTAGGCATCTCCTTTTTCTTGACTATAGGGGAAAAAAAGATTCTTTCCCCCCAGAAAACAAAACCTAATGGAACATCTTACAATCATATTTAGCCAAACCATATCATTCAAAACTACGGATAAATGGAAACATAGTAACTGAAACTGTCTCCTTTAAAAGGAAAAGTCAACGGATACCATCAAACCGACAAACACACAAATTGATTCTTCCGAATGACGTATATGTAAGGATTTAAGACAAACTTTGCATTCAACCTAGTTCCATTTTCCATAAAAGGCAATACAACTATGACTAAAATATGATCTTATTGAATCTAAAGACTTCCTCCCTATTAATTTATAAGAAAAGGCAATGACTTGAAAGTAGTTACTGTAAAACATGCAATAATTAGCCTTAAACAAACAAAGAAACACTAAATACTTTCGTGATTATGCTCGAAGACCAAGTAATAAGCATAGAAATATCTAGAAATACAGCAGATTTGCCCGAAAAGGCAAATAATACAGCTACATAGAACCACATCACAAACCTATACATCTAAGCTGCCAAACTTCATCACTCACTTAAACTAACAAAATTGGGGAAAGAAAAAAAAATCCCCATATGTCAATACATACAGCCACAATTATAAAACAGTAACACAAAAGCACATCCCAACACACAAACCAGCAGCATACAAAGCAACAATTCAGATACTTCATCGACTTAATCAGACGCTTTATCATTCACAACAACACCAACCTAAAAAAATATAAAAACCAACAACTTCAATGCACGAAACACGACATGCAGAAGCAACAAACAGGTCAAACCAAGCACAGAGTCACAAACACAAGAGAAAGAGCCCTAACCAGGATCACACTGCTGATAAAACTCCTCAACATCTGCAACAACAACAACAACAGCAGCAGCAATCAGAAACTCGAAACAATTAAAATCACAAAACCTAATTAATCGAACGAAGAATCACCCCAAGCATATACCGGTGGTTAGAGCTTTGATAAGTCCGGCACGGCGACCTTTGAAATCCCTAAAAACTTCTTCTACAGTGCGAGGGTTGTAGTTGGCTGCAGCTCCGTCCATGGATTAGGGTTGGAATGGAGAATCGAAGAGAGCGAATTGCAGAGATTGAAGTGCAGAAAAGAGAAGAAAAGGACGTGAGAGAGATGGTGATGAAGGGGCGGATTTGAATCTAATGATAATCGAGGGGTTTAACTATATTTGATTCCTAGGTGACGAGTCCGATACGGGAAAACCCATGTTGGAAGATATCTGCGGTTTTTAACACATAAATAAATTATGTTGTTACCAATGATCCTTAGCTTACTGGTGAAGGTAACATGTACATGACATGTAAATATTGAAAGGTTATGGGTTTAAATTTTACTCTGAACAAAAATGCTAAGAGTTGAGACAAGGTGTTTTCTCAGCAATGGGTTTTCTATTGAGGGGGTTGGGGGTGCGGTATCGGCTGTGAAACGAATAGATGTGCCCGATTAATATAACACTTATTCTCCGAAACATGATCGCACATTTGCTGTTCAAAAAAAATAAATAAATAAATAAATTATGTTGTTGATATAACATAGGGTTAATATATCTACGAAGTAAAGTTATTTGTATGGTATAATATAGGGTTAATGAAAAGTAAGATATATTTTTTGATTTTCTAGGAACAAGTTTACGGATATGATTTTGTTATCTTGAAGTCAATCAACATGTAAATAGTATGAAAGTTACTAAACATAATTTTTTATATATTATTTTTTTATTAATAAATTATTAGCCTATAAATTCATCAAACTGGTAATGTAACATTAACATGCTTGTAAAAAAAAGTCATAACTCATAACATATTATTTTGACGAATTTATAAGTTAACAAATTATATATGCAAACAAATTAAAAAACATACACAATATTGAAGGTTTTTAATATATAAATTGGCTAGAGGTTTTTTTCTAGTATTTTTTACAAGTTGAGAACTTTAATATATCCAATTATATAAATAACAAGACATTGAAGAAGACCGGTTAGGATGGGCGACTCTGCCGCTAGCCACCATCGGTGACGACCGCGAACGACGACACAACCAAACCCAAGAGTCTCTCCAACCCTCAACTTTCTCTATCTAAAGCAAAAGATTAGTAAAATACCAAGGCAAACATCCAAACAAGGGTGGCGTGCAGAAGACACTTGTACTCAATGCTACACCATAAGTGTTAACACTGTTCATTTACTTTCTTTTTAAATATATAGGGTAATAGGTCGCTTAGGCTTGTATATTTAGTCAAGCTTTGTTTGTTTTTTTAGAGCTCTTATATGAGCTCATGCTCATGCTGCTTGATCCCGTTTAAGTTTGATTTTATTCAAGCTTTAAACAATTAGGTCATGACGAATGTATTTAATATAAAACCAAATTTACAAAACTACATACGCATTGATATTTATTGTTTTAAATGTTTTTTTATTGACGAAGCATTTATTTCATTAAAAACTAGCAAAAAAAGTACAAGACCAGAGAAAGAAAGTAAAATTAAAATTACACAATCCTCCCATTAAAGGAATTTTAAATTCTAATGGTTTTTTACCCACATAAATGAATTTGTATTGATGTTTTCCATCACTTTATCCTTCCTCCATGTTGCACCATTAAAGACCATATGGCTTCTTGATCTTCAAATGAACCATAACATGGCAATTATGATTGTATGGCTTGCTTCCTTGAAACACATATTTCCCTTTGAGGTCCTTTGAAAAACACAATAGATGTTTAATTATAGACTTAATGGATAAACTCAATTTGCAGCATCTCTTAATTTCTTTTCAAATAGTGATGACTCTTAGACATTTTAGCAATAGGTGGTCTGTTGATTCCTGTTTCACACTACAGATCTCATAAAAGGTTGGAGACCAACACATTTCTTTTCCGTAGCTCCAACCGAGTAGGAATTCTTCCCATTCCCGCCCTTCATGCAACAAATTTATCCTTTTTAGAATCCAATTTGACTAATAAAAAACATCCCCAGCAATGAGACTACCTAATCCATGCTCTTAGAGACGATACGCGAGTGCTCATTTCTCCATATCTATCTATCGTTATCATTCGAAGTGATGTGTCTTTGTACAAATTGAGTTGTAATATATAAAACAATTATGCGACCTCTCTATCTCTCTCTCTCTCCCTCCCTACCTCCCTCGACTAAATAATCATATTATCTTTCTACTTTACCATACTTTTTTTTTGAACGGCAAATGTGCGACCCTGCTTCGGAAAATAGGTGTTATCTTAATCGGCCCCACCTATTCGTTTCCCAGCCGAGACCGCACCCCAACCCCCTCAAGAGGAAACCTATTGCTGAGAAAACCCGCTGGCTCAACTCTGAGCATTTTTACCCAGAGTGAGACTTGAACCCATGAACCCCCAATATTTACATGTCATGAGCAACTCTTCTTAACCGGTTAGGCTAAGAATCATTAGTTACTTTTCTCATACTTGACAAGCATTCTTTCTATTAAATTAATCATAAATTCTCTTCACTTTATTCCTTTTATATTAAGCTAGCCACACGCCTAAATATAACATCATGTTCGAAAACATTTTCCCATTCCTACAACCTAGGAATCCCACTATTTAGTATTTACTCATACATCTACCACTTAAATTTAAATTTTTCAAAATTTCTATTTAAAATTAGTTGGCGTTAAGATTTTAGAGTGAGGGTGGGTCAATGGTTGGCTGTTGATGGTGCTAGATGAGACATTAAACATTGAAGATCTACATTCAAAAGCAATAAATTCTATAAATAAATAAAATAAAATGACAAAAATAAATAAATTAGATTAGTCTTTGTTTTAACAAATATAATGTATTTGGAAGAAAACAAATGACATTTTAACCCAGCAAGGAATGAAAAGTTGACCAGTAAAAAGTCAAAAGACCAAAATCATACTTTCCATTAATGTTAAGAAACAAAAGGGTTGAAAAAGTACTTTCTTTTTAAATTTATGTGGTTCAAATAACACAAAATCTAGATAGAAAGCATCACCCTAAAAGAGACAATCAACAAAGGCTACAGTTATGCTGTTTTTTCCCTCATGTTTCACTAGCTGTTGAATCTTGCAAATCGACCTGTGGATTCCTTTCTATCAGCGTAGCGAGATCTGATCATTCTCAACAACTCAAATCGTTTCAACGTCCTAAAAGTCGCGTCCTTTATATGGCATATCCTATATGAGAATAAAAACAGTATGTTTCAGTGTAAATTGAAAGAATCCAACTTACAAATCAAGCAAAATACAACTTTCCAGGGTTTTGTACACTCAAGTGTAACAAACTTTCATCATTTTTTACCGTTGACAGAGCAAGTTTTTATTTTGTTACCTGTTAAATGAAAAAACAGTGACATGTCACTATTATTGGTGTCACGTCATCTTTTTCCCGATTATAGCAAATCAAATGGTAACAAAATAGAAGTTTGTTACATAAAATTAGCGACAATTGGAAAGTGAATGGGAACTTGCACACACTATAGTTTACACATGCTTTTTAACAACAATTTCTAAAACTACATGCTCAACCTAGTGTATATAAAATTATTTGAACACAAAAATACACTATAAAAAGGTATGTGTCACTAAAGAATAAAGATTACAAGTAATTATAGGACTAAAATTCCATCCTACATTGCTAAATACACTAACACACACACACACACCCAAGATTATGCATAAAAACATGATTTATTAAATTATATAAAGTATTAAATTTCTAACTCAATGTTTAAGTACGGCATATTTTTATTTATTGTTTCATTGCTATAGTGACATACTCTCAATCTAGAAAAAAATCTCTTAAATACACATGCTCTGTCATCTAAAATATATTTTCTCTTAAAAACACATGCTGCATAATTATATAGATATATTCTCTATCAAGTCTTTTTATATATCCACAAAATAAAGATCAAACTTTTAATAAACTCCTGGCTCTCTTTAGAACAGATATACTGAACATTTTCTCCAAACTATCACATTTATCTAACAAAATCATAAACCTTCTCTTTCTTTAAAAAGACATGTTACAAAAGATCTTACTCTCTAGATCATGTATATAACTTCTGTATTCTATGTATTATCAATAGTTCTTTGGGTTTTAAAGCAAAATGCAAATAATTTAATCTATATGTTTTTCTATATAAAATCTGTTTCAAAATATTTGAATAGGGTCAAATTCAACTTTCTTACCGGAGGATAAGTTGGCATGTATACAACCGGTCGTGGTTGACCAAGAAGCATCTGCTGCGCATACTGCAATACATTTACCATATTAAGATTAAATTTAAAAAAAAAAAAAAAATTCACTCCAGTAAAGAGTCAAAATCAAAAAAGTGAAGACAAGTGTAACCTCAAACATACCTGTGGACCATTTGAGTGAAAATATGTCTGCGTGGATTGCAAAGGTGTTCCTTGTGGACCATACATAACAGGCGGGTGAGAAGGAAATACGGGTCCCATCTACAAAGGTAAAATGGCAGAACACTTAAAATTAATTGCAAGAAACATTTGCACAACACTTAAATTAATTGCAAAAAAAACTAATAAAATTTTACAAGTGTAGAGAGAAATCATTGTAACCATAAATTAAAGCTTACTCCAATGCCAACAGGCATGCCATGCATGTGTGGGGCTGGTGCTACATTAGCTGGGTAGTAAAAGGAGGCATCAGAAACAGGAGATGCAGCCCTTAATGGTGCTGATGGAACAAAACTCTTGGCATTTGGGTTCAATCTAAATTCCTGCAAGTATAATGATAATTGATAAACATAAAGTCAAAATAATAAAAAATATTTTTTCAGAGCATCCAGACGTATTATTAAGATAGTGAGTAATGTGATTATTAGCACCTGTGAGAACTTATTTACCATCATAATCAGTTTTAAAAACAGTGATGCTAGCATTAGAAAAAGGGGCAAAGTTCGAAAACAAACCAATGGACTTTCATTTTGGCAAATAAGTCCCTGAACATTTTCTTGCATGATTAAATAGCTTCACCTAAGAAATGACATAAAGGTCATTTTCTGCGTGATTAACTCCTTTCACTTGTTAAAAAAAAAAAAAAAGATAGTCATAACACCTCGTAAGTAAAGGGGTTCAACAATGCAAGAAAAAAAGTTCATGGGTTTGTTCTCTGGGAAGTAGAGAATTTTTCCCTTAGAATTAGTATAGCATTGTGATTCTTATTTTTAAGGACGACAAGATAATTTGTGTTAACCTTTGCATGAGGATTCAGTGTTGACTTTTCTGAAGTCAAAGAGCCCACTGATGAACTAGGTGATAATCCAGGCCTACTTGCAGCAGTGGGGACAGCATTTCCAGATTCTGAAGTAGATAATACTTCACTAGAACTTGTCTTTTCTTGAGCTTTGGATGAGGTATTGGTTGGTGCATATGCAGTAGCAGTTGCTGAAAGTGCTTTATCGGTGCTTTCCATATTTGGCAACAATGATGACTCTGTGTTATAAAAAGAATAACAAATACAAAGGGTGATATTAAATCTACTTAAAAGATACACCCAGCAGAGCATATGCTGAAGAGATGAATGCTAAATCACAACACACAAAGCCACATAAAACATGAATGTGCAATTTCATCTATAACTTAGGGGACTAATAATTATAAGTAAATTCAATAGCGAGTGTTTGTGGTACACAGATTCATATAATGTATTCTGAAGTAATAGTTTGAGAATACATATACAATATATAAACCATAAATCTCAAAAGAGAATGTATATGATAGGAACCAACTAGAATTATATTGAAAATCAAGTGAAATAATCGTACACAATTATTTAGTGCATCTTCAAAAGGCACTGGTCTCTCCATGATACTTACTTTTGAGAGGTAGGAACTCCCTGATTGACACAAAATTAAAAATGACAAATGATCAAGCATAATACAATGCGGCTTTTTGACTGTGTTTATATAGATGGTTGCAAATAAGGAACGAACTTAATTGCCCCAATCAAAGATAACTTACAGCCAGTCACTATCAATTATTAAAGAATTATATCATTTTCGTATTAATGGACATTCAGTATATAAGTTCAAATAACTATATGTATCAAGACTTTCAAGACGTCAAAGTTTCAAATTGTAACACTTCTATCACTGGCCATATCTATAAACTGTAATTAACAAAATAAAAGCAAGCAGCCCTTTGTCATCAATACACAAAACAAAGATTGGTATTTCCAAAAGTATAAAAGTACTAACCCTCAGATTGTGACGACTGATTTTGCTCATACACCTGCATTGGTCAAACTCGAAAGTTACGGTCAGAAAATACTACAAACATACTAGCAAACAGGTGGAAAATTAAAAAGTACTTAGATTTTCAGCAGTAAAAAAAATTTACCATGTGCTTCTTTGTATCCTGTTTGGTGTAACTATCACCAGCACGTTGTTGATTAGTCTGATTGTTTACAATGCTGGAACAACAAAGGCTTGTGAGATGGATGGAAGAAAAAAACAACATAAAACAACATAACTATGAAAGAAAAAAAAATGTTCGTCAATATACATACATGTTTTCACCATCTAAAGCATTAGATGGATGGTAGTCCTTGCTACTACTCAAATCAGAAGATTGAACTTCAACCTGCATAATATGGAATATTGACAAATCATATAGCACTATAGTTTAGGCTCAGCAAATATATGAAAAAATAAAAACAAACATGATGCATGTCTTAAATTATTTAAAGGAAAGAAGATAATGTCAGATACCGGATTAGTATTTCATTTAGTAAAAACAAATTCATTATTTGACAAAAACAACATAGAATAATAGTTGAGATTTTATGTATACCAAACTTGGAAAACTTCGTGCTACCTGAGAGCCGTTGTTCCGGAGAGAATCAGTAACATCTCCAAAGGTTTGACCATTTCGTGAATCAAAAATGTCCTCATTTTCATCATAACCACTATCATCAACCCCGCGAAAAACGGATGAATATTTAGTTTCCTCATCGAGATCAAACTTGTCATGAAAGTGGATGCCTCTTTCCTAATTACAAGAAAAAGTGAAGTGCTATGAAAATTTATAAGATCAATTTATATATGACAAAAATATAAATGATTGGGAGTTGATATTAATGAGCAAAACCCTTACCTCTGCTAAATGAAGATCTTGGGTGTCCTCACCCTCAATTTCCCTAGCTAATCTTAAGGCTTCTTTTTCTAGTTCTCTCATTTGAGGACCTCTATCAAGCTTTGTTGTGTAGAGTTCCTCGTTAAATGTACTTTTTACTCCAAACAATGTTGCATTTGCTTCAAATTGATCCCAGCCCCTAATAATTTTTAAGTTATATCAGTAAACTAATTGAGATAAATGAATTCACAACATATAACATTATCTCGCATATTCGCTAATGTTCTCAGATTATCAAATTAATTCCCTTTAAAGCACCATCTACACCTCACCCACGCGCATGCACAATGGGTTCTTTGCATTACCAAATGTTTTTATGATGATTGTGATTTCATTAAATGTTGATATTAACAATTGAAAACATAAAAAAAGAATCTAGAACCTGTTCCAGTGACGATCAAATGTATCGTTTAATTCAGGACATTCTGGACTATCATCGTCAGGGACCCATGGTTCCAACTCCCGTTCCAAGTCAACATGCCGGGAATGAGAAATGGAAGAATCTATCATGATGTCATGGGGTTGATCATTTTGAAATTCATGCATTAACCCTTCCCTAGTCACAGATACACTCTAGCACAAAAATATAAAATAAAAGGCTTTCATCAGTACATATAAACAGATCATCACATATATTTAACTTTAAGTTATCCCTAAAACTCTCCAGAGAGATAACTATTCCAGATTAATAAATAATAAGAATAGTAAAAAAAAAAAAAAAAGGCAAGAAGATGAATTTTAGAAAACTGATAATATAAAGCAAACCTTAGCTACAATCTGCACAAGTTCTTTTGCAGGTATTATTAATATTTTAGAAGGGGGCTTTTGAACAGAATCTGAAATGTTTTGCTGTCCACGAGATGAACCAGCCTTTGTTACACGAGCCATTTTCAAGACTATTCCTGCAAAATAAGAATCAATTATATCATCAGAATAATCAACTATGCATTACTTTAAACAATGTTACAAATGCTATAAAAGGTACCAAAATCTTTCTCTGCATTTGTGGCATGAAATATTCCAGCAAACCAAGATCCATCAATGACCTGGACTTCCACCTGATGCCCAATTAGGCATGTGGTTGAATAAACTAGTCGATCATGTGATGGGCTTTCAATTCCCCCTTTGCTTCCAGTTTGTACACCTAAACAAGCTTAAGTTAATAACTTAAAATAAGAAGAATGAATCTAAAAACAGAATTAGACAATAAATTGTACCTGCACTGGTCATTCGGTTGAAGTTTGTTTTTCCCGGCTGGAATTTATTTTCCAGCCGCGTCCCCATTTCATGTTCACCTCTTCTACGAGTAAATCCATTTGCAGATGATCTAGACTGTACAACTTGTTGGGGGTTCATTCTTGAACGGAATATCTAATATGCCTGCCAAAAAAATTTATAAAGATCTGCTAAGGGGTCCCAGAGAGGTCATTTTGTAATTGAAATTTATGCAAACTTAAACAACTGTAATATGTATATAGTTATATCAAGGACTTCTATCCGTTGTCATTAATAGCATACGGAATTATAGATACAGCATATCAGTAACTCTGCGAACCCCAGGGATAATATTAGGTGTTGTTTTTTCCTGAACTTGTGGTGTAGTGGCCACTAGCATTTAAACCCTATTTAAAAGGTAAAATTAGATAGAATTCTATTTATCCATAGCATATGAAGTTAAAGGAAGTACGCTTACTACATCACCTCAGATTCACCAGCTTTCCCCTAGGTTTTTTTTAAATATCATACCAATTTCAAACAATTCAGCATCCATCACAATGATGATAGATCTATATTACCTAGACACTTGCAGTTTGATAATTTGCAGAATTATCATAGTGCGTTTTGCAATAGTTCACTTTCATTTTCACTTAGACTCAGAAGCTTTAACATCCTCCAACTGTTAGTTTACAGTTTTTGCAACAACAACAACAAAAAAAAAAAAAAAAAAAAAAAAAAAAAAAAACATCTGTCTCTTGCCCCATGTATTTCTTGTGAGTATCACAGCTTCAAATCCAGGCAAAATAACACGGCAATGTCTCAGGATGTTATTAGTATTTAAAGCATAACTAGAAAACTAACTGTTAGCATCCATTACCTATATAATGAAAGAACATGCCAAATGAATAGTATTTTGTAGACTTTGGGCCGTCTGTTTTAAAAGCAACGGTGCAGATGTGTTGTATCACTCTTTTAGCATGATTTACAAGTTCTTATTGCAAGCACTTTACACGTGGGTTCTTCTGCCCACTTCTTCTTCACCGTCCTATACAGATAAGAGAAAGAACAGGAACTCGCCAGATGATTCCACCCTCGGTAACAACACCGGTACGCTTCGGTCGACGATGATGAACGTGACGATGCCTGCTCGATGATGAACGTGACGATGCCTGTTCGATGATGAAGCCCATGGTTGTGTGCGATTGATTTTCTTTGTAGGTTCAAGAGGTAATTTCGATTAGGTTCTTGCTATGAACTGATTTGATGTTAATTTCTTTTGATTCAGTCTTCTTTAATTTATGGTTTCATATTTTAAACAAAGTCTGATTTTAGTGGTTTAGTGTTCTTTATGTTAGGGTTTTATATTTTAAACGAGCTTTGATTTCATGTTAAACTTGATGATTTTATCTTATTCGGAATTGATTGATGATGTTACCTCATTTTGAATCAGGTGTTAGGAAGTAGGAAGAGTGGTTTTACAATTTTGTTGTCATGATAGTGATCAAGAGGGATTAGGACAGTTGTCGTACACTCGATTTTTGATGAATCAAAAATGCTTCGAAAGCTCAAATAGATTATGTATTATAAGGTATGCACAACCTATGTAATCATCCCTTAGGATTTTACTCTTGATGTGTTGTTGAGTAAATGTGCAATTGTTGGTATTTTGGTTTTCATGTATAAATCATCATAAAGCTTCTTAAAGGTAGTCATTATTTATATCTACCTCAAAACAATAGCTCCCAATGTGTTACATAATAACACTTTAAACTGGACTTTTGTCGCTTGAGTTTTTAATGTACTTATATAGTCAATTCTTACTGATTCAAATGAGTCTTAAAAGACATTTGGAGATGTGGGGTGCTGATGGAGGACCATGGAGGTGGTTACATGCATTGTCTCCTTTTTGGATAGTTCCTTTCTGTCATCGAATAGAGAATTTGACTTACTTCTTCAAAATTAAGTCACCAAGGTGCTTTCTTTCTTCTACTTTTTATCTATTTCGTTTAGATCTCATTATAGTGCAACTGAACAAGGGGTGGGCTCATTGTATGATGATGTTTCTATGCAAAATGTTTTGGGCATGATGGGTTATTGGACTTAAGAAAACACCATGTTCTATGTATAGGTAGCATTTTTTTTTCAATTTCACTGCCTTACGATAGATTAAAGGTCATTTAAAGGTCATTTATATAGAGGACAATATTACATAATTAACCCCAAACTATTCACTAATAATAACCTAGTCTAATAATTGAGAAAACAGTTCAAAATATAGCATCAATTATCTTTTTAACTTAGGTTTAACACAAAAAAGTAACAAAAACGATACTAATACAAAGCAGCCCTTTGTACTTAGATTTAATGCAGAATCAATGACATATACTTCAATATACAAACAACAATTCAACATATAGGCAACCCTTTAGTTCTTAAATTTACCACATAATCAATGACAAAGCAGTTGCACTAATTTAGAAGCATTGGAGCCTATTTTGTACTTAAATTTAATGTGGAACCGAGTAATACCAAATATCAAAGATTGAAGGATCTTCTTAGAATAAATCATTTTGTAAAAACACACACACACCCCTATTCTAACAGACAATTAAATCTTCTATTTGTTTATTATTTTATTGTGCGACTTTCCTAAGATGTTGCTAACAACGCTGATTGCGTAGGCCGGAGGCTACAGGTTTTCAAAACTGAAGAAACTGCTTATTTTACTTTTAGGTGTTTATGATTTTTGTTGCAGGGTGTCATGATTCATGTTAAGGTTTGTTGGCTAAATTTTGTATGTTGATCGTTTATACAGGAGGTTAAATAAGGATCTTAAGGCGGGGGGTTTTCACTCGATCATTTATTCCTTATTTGAAGTTATTGGTGTGATCATAACAGAACTTTGGAAGCTTTTCATGTTGTAAGAAACCAGCGTTAGAGGTGCTGGTCATGAGTTCAAACAAGAAGTGAATGAGCTTATTTCCTTGATGATAAAAAGGCTTTTTGTTGAATGCAATATATGGAAATGTATGTATGTGTTTATGTGTTTCAAAAGGCTTAAAAGTTTTTTGTCTTGCCCTCTAGCTCATGTTTTTGAAGCTATGCAAGTGAGAAGAAACAGTTCATCATTCCCTTAAATAATTAAAAGGATCGATCTCTTACACGCAAGAAAAGAAGACATGAGGATTTGAGGAATAAGAATATGTTTGTTAGCTAGATATGATCTAAAGTGTTAGATTTACTAAATGTATTTTTCAAATCTGGATTGTTCTTTGTTATCATTAGCTAAATTATAATTTCCCTATTATATTTTCAAATTACGGAAATAAATGACGTTTTCTTACTAGATTATATTAGTTAAATTAGTAATAAAGATGCTTCAATGCATATGTTATGTTTAGTGCTTTCAGAAGAGGGTAATTACTTATTATCAGAGGAAGCGAAATTGCAAATCATGAACTCCGCCACGAAGCGCGGTGAGTAACAACTAGTGTTTATAAATTATTATTATTATTATTTTCTTCAAGATAAGTCCCTCCTCATCTTCCAGATACTCAGAGCGGAAACACAAATCAAGCCATCAGAAAATAGCCTCCTCAGGTAGTAAACACAATAGTCATCCTTCACTGAAACCCTATTTGTCTTCCCATCAATCCGAAAATGCAAACCAAATGTGTTTTCACTAATTGAAGACAAACCCAAATCCAACCCACAAAGTTTATTGTTCTTGATTCATAAAAATCTGTAGCTGGTTTGTAATTCATCGGAAGTTCGCAGTAAACCTGCAATTTTGGATGGCTCAAGGATTGTTTCAGGGCATGTTCTTTTATTTTTGAAAGTTTAGTGTTATTTCTCCAATTTAAAATTCATAAGACTTCCATGTAAGTCCACTTAGCATATAAAGATTGAAAAGTTTCTCCTACACTTAAAAATTCGAGGCTGATTTTTCTAGATATCATGGGAAAAGGATGAGGATCATATCATCAAAGTAGGATGATATCCAATAAAACCTATACACTAGTGTAATTTTTAATATTTATCCGTCAACTAATATGATAATTATTAGTACCAATGTGTATTATTAATTTATAAAAGCCTCAAGAAAATAATAGTGTGTGTCCCAACTCCCAAGAACAGTTTTGTGATCTTTGATTGTGTGAACTGTGAACTTGTGAAGTAACGATTAATGACTCCAAATTGTAGCGGATTTCGTTGCAGGCCAATGATCAAAAGGTCCTAGTGTTTCTTTGTTAAGACTTATGATCCCTATCCTGTATCTTCTCCCAAATCCGTCCTATTTCAAATTACCAAGGGCATTAAAGGATGGCTTCCGTAGACTATATCTTATTCGACATATACAATATTGCAACGCGTTTGACCAACCTATCCTTTACGGGTATACCATATCTGAATTCGCACCTAATTACATAAACACCAATCATTCCAGCAAACAGTAATCTCAACGTACCAATCATTCCTTTAACGAATTTAAAACAAACAACGTACAGGTAATACCTAGAGCACAATAACTTACTCATGATTCATAAATCATGATCCGTTCCTCGAAACCCTACAACTATAACTCCCAAGGGCCTTCGTCTAGGGTTCATAAATCTTAAAAAAAACACAAGGGTTATATAGAGCCAGAACACCAAAATAGCTTCTAATTTCAGAACAACCCTAACATATAATCAGTAAACCGAAAGTCGAATCGAAACGCAAAGCCCTAATCACTTAATCATAACGTTTGCACACATACACATACACAATTCACTATCAGAAGATCGTATTCATTCCACTAGTACGTACGCGTGAGTTCCATTGCACATGAACATGATTCGATTAATCAATACGTATGCGTAGAGAAATTGAGCTAGAAAGCATGCTTACGTGCGAGATCTTGACGAGAATTGATCGGAGAAGAAAGCGTGTTGAAAGAGAACGATGATGATCTTGGTGGTGGTGATGGCGGATCGAGGGCACTGATTTCTCGGTGGAAATTTGAAATCAAATCAAATCAAAAGGGAGACCCCAAATCCAGCGAAGAGTATGAGGGTGTGTGATGATGATTTTCTTCCCCAAATTTACCCACCATAGGCTTAGGTCTGGTTTTTGTTTACCCCTATTTTATGCTCACGCTCACCTTTAAGCGCGTGGGGCTTGCTCTTTGATAATAAGATGATGATAAATTGATATTGATATTGATATTGATAATCATCTTTAAAAATTTTTAATATTCTTAAGATGTTGTGATTTGAAGACAGATAGGTTGACGGGTCGTAAATAAGTTATATAAAATCGGTGAATGTTACAGGAAACCGATGAAAATCTAGCATACTTGTCTCTTTTATTTGTTGATTTTCTGGTTTTCAAACAAGATTGATTAAAATAGTGAATTCTAAAGTATCGATATGGAAATCAGATCGATTTTAGATTTTGTCATGGTGTTAAAATAAATTTAAATATGAGAGGATAAATTAACTTTTTTATAAATGTATGAAAACTTTGATGATGATGTGTTTTCAAATTTCAATCGTGTCAACCATCGGATCAGTTGGACTTACGAAGCACTGGAGATATCAATTTGTTAATCACTTTAATTTGTAAAATACTAGTAAATCAAGTTATAGGTGCTAAACAGTAAAGTTTTAGAGTTATCAGTTAATAAATAGAATATCACTTTCTAAATATAAGAAAACTTTAATGATGTCATCATCTTAATTTTATTAACTAGTTAAGACACTTTATTTTACAAGATTCTGTTTTAATTGTAGCAATGTATACAGCTTCTCATGTATCATATACATTTATGACTGTTCGAACTTTTATTTGAAAATACAAGTCATTACTATTATTCGTTAAATTAAGAATTTTTGAGCATCTACATATTATTTTATTCATATAGTGTGTCTCTCTGTACATTTGTGTTCTAATGATATTACTTTATTAGGTTTATTATATCAACGTTTGCTATGTATTATGTGATGGAACCTGGAAGACGTAAAGAGTAAAAGACAATCTTGGCTATATACTTAATATATTTTATTTATGGCAACTACAACAAACAACGTGTGGTTTTATTATGTTTAGGGTCTGGGAGGGGTAGGATGAGGGTATACAACCCTTCCTTTATCCTAAAAAATAAAAAAAAGTTTGTTTCCAATGAGACCCATGGTTCCAAATGTTTTAAAAAAATAAAGACACAAGCATCATCTATTATGTAACGTATAGGTACAAACACAATAAGTAACAATAAACAATCATAATAAGATAAAATACTTACAGATACCAGAACAAAAATGTAAGATATCAAAAATTAACAAGCAATAAGATGGCATATAAAGATACCAATTCATCTGGACAAACTAATAGAGTCTAAAACCCAGGTAATGAAAAACAAAAATATACACACAAGGTAATCAACATGTATTTAAAAAAACAACGATGTATGAGCAATCCAAAGCAAAGCAAGTCATAACCGGCAAACAAAAAGCATATGAAAGCAACAAATCCGGTAAAACAATCCAACAAAAAAAGAAGCTCCTATGCACCCCCAAAAGTATCTAACTTTAGGCCCGTTTGGTTCACATAATTCACATGAATTTGAATTGGAGTTATAAATTTTCCATCTAAAATCTTGTTTGATTAGAATTTGAAAATTTTCTCACATTAAATAGAATTCACATTCTTTTCACTTACCCATAGAATGTTTAACAATCCAATTGAATGCTCAAAATTAACATTCCAATTTCATTCAAAATTGACCAACCAAATACGTTATTAATTTTAACAAGATTCTAATTACATTTCCATTTTCAATTTCAATTCTTTATAAAACATTTTGCGAAAAAATGGCCTCTTAGGATCACACTAACACAATAGTAAGACAAACAAAAGTATACTTGAGTAACAGGCTCTACGCACATCTTGTGGCAACTACAACACCAAGACAAATTTAAGTTACAAATATATTATTTTTATTATTGTAAGTAAGAAGTATTATGCATTAAGACAATAAATTTTTTCTAAGGTTGTTTGTGTGTACGCACGAGGTTTTAAGTTAGTTGTTTAAACAAAAAATGAAACACTTTCGAATATTGTTTAGTTGTTCGGGAGATGAAAAGTAAAGAAGATTGTAGAAAATATTGTTTACGATGTCGAAGATAAAAGAAGAAAATAGTGGAAATAATAATTTTTGTAAATACATAGTGTTTTTAAGTTGTTTTTGAGCTGCTACTAAACTCATGTAGGTCTTTGTATGGAATTTATTACAACTGCTATGGTTGAATTCTACATAACAAAAATGAATACACTTACCATTTTAATTTAGAACGCGTTATTTTGATAAATGCAACAGGGAATGATAAATATTATTATTTTTTGAATTCTACGAAGTTTTTAATTTTTTTAAAACAACTTTATATACTCCACCTAATTATATTCCAACTCCACAAAATGAGGTTCGAACCCACGCCAATTAGCCTGGGAAACATCATTACTGTTGGGTCATTGTGCTTTTGATGGGACAAATTATTCCAATTTTTTTACGAAGCAGACTGCAGACATTTTTTTTTTTTTTTTTATTTTAGATATCATTCGCAATTGCAATAGCTGAAGGCCACGAGATCCGAAAGTCAACAATCATCTATTCATCTTCCTTATAAGTTATAATAACTAAAGTGCTTACCTTTTATAAAGTTACTAATTTGATCCTCTTTGATTTATCTATAGAAAGTGTTCATATATCTTTTAGTTTGAGTTTATCCTTTGAATCTTAGTAAGAAATATAATCTATCTTTATTATATCGAATAACTTCTAACTTTAAGATACTGATCAAATTTCATAATAATCGTTGAACACTTTGTACTGACCTTTAATTTCCATTGAACCACCAATAGATAGGAGATTACATCCTTAAGTTGATCTATGACTTTGAATGAAATGCCTCAACTTTTGTGACCATGCGTTTAATGAACAATAAGTTAGCTACATCATCCATCATCTAAATCCGTAGATGACATTTTTTTGCCAATGATTCTCAACCCAAGTGGTTGCGGTAAGGTACCCAAGATTTTATAAAAATAGAGAAGTTTTGATTTCAAGTCTCACCTATCGTAAAATAAAAAATAAATAAAAAAATTTAGGTTGAGCAACTGAGTTTTCTCAACTAAAGTAAGATTTCTTCTGATGGTAGTCTTAGGATTCAGGTGTGATGTGAATGGATTGATGTACGAGCATTTTTTTTCCAGAAATTTGCTAGCTTAGAGCCCCAAGGTTTTGTACTAGAGTAATGAAGATGATTGGGTAAGTCGCTCGTTAGTGATCCAAAAAGCCGTTAAAAAAGGAGATGACGTTTTTTAAAATGTAAGACGATTTATTAACGTAGATAAACATAAGTATATTGCAACACGAAATTTAAAGACTATATAAGTTTTTTTGCACGTGACAAAAAAATTCATTAAGTTATTATTTATCAAAACCAAAATGTTAAGTTTATAATAAATTAACTTAAGTGAAACCAAAAAAAACGTCAAACGTCTGTTCTATATGTAACATATAGATTCAAACTTAAAAACTTACATATTCTCTCGGTCCGCAAGCCATTACTTATTTTCAACCAATCTAACACAACGTCCTCTCTCACCTACACTTAGCTAGAAGCATTGCTGAATGCTCATGCGTTTTTGCGACTGTCCACCCCAAATAAGGCCCAAAAGATAAAGAAAAGCAACCTTCAAGGCGTTGTGGTAAGCCTCTACTAGTAAAGATCTCACATTCGAATCTAACTTTCGTTGCGTATAATATATAATATAGTTAAATATTTTAAAATTGTTGTTCAGGACAACCCTGTCACGCTATGCAGCTAGAAGTAAGAAGTTTAAAAGATGTCAAAACATCCACATATATATATCTTTAGTCTTTCCTAATACTGATTAAAAATATCAAGATACAACAAATAAGTTTCTTATGGCTGTTTAAGGAAGCAACATGCTACAAATTACAAAACAATCTACCCACAATACAGAAATTTGTGGATTAATAATGTGCATACATCTTCACAGTCATGTTTGTATAAAGTTCTAAGTCAGATATTTCATAATTTTAATTTGATTTTCTCGGCCCACTCGAATATACCTGTGTACACCTGATCACCTCCCAGTTCTTCGCCTGTGGCTCCGGCTGCAACTCTTATAACATCTTCAATCAACTGGAAATTACCCATAATGTCCACATGGGCCCCACTTTGCGTGCCCCGGCCCTCAAGAATGTTGGCTGGAGGGTTGTGACTGTATTCCCTGACATACGTTTTGATTCCTGAAGGATTGAATCGGGTTTTCCCACGCCAACCTTTTGCACACATGAAGCCTGCACTTAGTGCTGGTACTGTTTCATCCCCGTCAACTGTATAAACTCCGTCTTTTAAACACCCGTCCTCGTTTGTATCCTGTGCTGACGTGTCAATTTGGAAAGGTATGTAGCATTCTGCTGCAGGAGTGAGTTTATAAACATATGCTCTTTCGGTTGGGATGCCAACTCCATACATTGAATAGATCTCCATGTCTGGTGCATTTGGTAACCTGAAAATGGATATCATTACTAGTTTATAATGAGATAAAACATAACTTTAAATTAAAAACTTTGCATAGATTATTATATTTTAACTATTTTTCTTTTTTTGACCTTGCTATAACCAGAAAGCTCACAGAACCCCATCAATACCCTACTAACCAATGAATCAGGTAAATTGCAGCTCACATTGAGCAGGTAGCCTTCAAAAGAGGGTTAAAAGGAAAAAACTAATGAAAGCTATATTCAAACCTAAGACCTTTACTAGAGGGACTCAGACCTTGTAAAGGTTACATTCACATTGGAGTAATTGAAATGTCAAAATTCATAAAGATGACAAAAAAGCTACAAGGATTCTTACTTTGTCTCCAATGGGTTGGACCAGTACTTATAATGTGAATATTTTGGGTCATCCAGATTATCAGCAATACCATATGAAAAATGAGCACTACCCCGTTCCATCATTTTTGGAGCAACAAACTCGAGCAGATCAACAATTTCGCCAGCTGTATATACCTTGTATTCTGCAACAGCCTTAATTCCACCAAATCCCATGTCATGATATTCAGTCCACACGGCGCGACACGTATTGTTTGCAACATTATTACCCTTGACAGCACCCTAAACATCAACAATTACTTTAGTACATGTAAATTATTAGAGGTAGCAAAACGGACAAGTTAGAAGGGTTGGATGACAAATACCAATTTTTATTACGGGTCAAAACAGGCTGGGTTGACCCAGAACACTCTTGGTTAAAAAAGTACTTTTTTGTAAATAGTTTGTGTCATAAAGTTACAAAAAATAATGTGATTGTTTAAATAAACTGATATTGAAAGGCTTACCCTAAATTCTATCCTATCAATCTCTGAAGATGGTGCCTCTGCTACATCTCTCCCAAATGATATTATCCTTCCATAATTTACATATGTTGCTTCACATACTTCACTTGCTGACTCCTTTTGGGTGGAAGATTCAGTGTCATTTTTTCCATTTTTCCTCTTACTAGGACTATACCCTTCTTCGGGTGACCAATCAAGACCACCCCAAATGGTGTCCCCGCCTTTTGGTATCATAGACATAGTCGAATCCCATGTGCGGCTCATTCTCATTATATGTTGTAACGTTTGAATCTGAAATAAATCCGAGTCCAACACACCTGGTGCGAGAGCCCTGCAAGTAAGTTGCATCCATGTATCATAATTAGGCAATGTTAAAATAGTATGGCTTCTGAACATTTGTTTGTATAGTATGTGTATGCGTTATTCACATGGTTTTCTAACTGATGCTAATGTCTAATTACACGTGTACTTAGGGGTGCTAGTTGGGCCTGGCCAGACCTACAGTTAAACGAGCCATGAGACAAACTCGAGCTTAACTTGGAGCTCAATTAATAAATGAGCTTTAGCCCGAGCTTTGAGCTCAGTTGTGTTTGCGAGCCTAAGCAAGCTTCTACATGTAATTATATACTTTTACTATAGAAATAATATATATATACCAAAATAATACATAAATATACAAATTAAGTTTAATATGACATACGGAACGTGAGAGCCTGAGCCAAGCTCAAGCCTGTAAAACCAATCACGAGCCAATCTCAAATTTTTAACATAAGGCTAGAAACAAACTAAGTTTGTGCTCAAGCTCTCGTAATTGAAACAGGCAGAGCTCGAGCTTTATCAAGCTCGATCTCAGCTTGGTTACAACTCGCATACATGCTAAAGTTTAAATATAAACCTGACTGATGCAATATCTTTGGCTTCAGCAGAGAAAAGCCCGGCTACAGCTTTTGGGACACCTAAAAACGGTCCACCAATATTCATCACAGCCTTTATGTGTTTAGCACACCAATCTGGCCCACCTCCACCTCCCATTGGAGCTGGTGCTTCGACCCACTTCATGAAATGCAGAAAATAGATAACCCCCATTGAGTGTGGAATAACAACAGCCTTATTCCCACCGTTTGTAGCAACCATCAGTTCTATATTGCTCTTTATACGGCTCAATGTTTGGTCTCTTACCTGCAATCAATAAAATGCCATTGTTTAAGTTTGTATGAGAAGCAACAATAGACAAACATACAAGAAGTGGCAATAACTACTCATTTACTTATGAACTGATTGCGTTAAGATGGGGTCAAACAGGCTGAAATTCACTCATAATCCATATTTAGTGCATAAAACCACCTAAATCATTTTTTTCTAGTAAATTAGTAGTATTACTTTTGTAAATCATTCTATTCTAGTGTTTGAGTATACCCATCGCAGTCCACACCGTTCTAACCCCTTACCCGACCCACCTATCTTGCCACCTCTGTAGAGAAAGTTAAACAAAAACAAAACCTACCTCTGTGTTTTGAAATGAGAGTCTCCAGTCATATGCAGCCATATACATATTTTTCTCCTCATAACCAACACGGGCCAAGTTAGCGATCAAAACAGCCCATACAAAATATCCTGGAGCGAAGTAATCAGCAGCTACAAGTCCATTGACAGGTCTAACCCGTATGCCTGGTGGATCCATCCCGGTTTTGTTGTCCAGTGACATATGTTGTACCCAGCATGACGGCCTTCAAGGTATCCACAACCACACATATAACACACAATTATACAAAACAGTGAAACGCATAGAGTCATTGCAACACATATAAGCAACTTTACTTCCAAGTTATGAAAATAACAAATGATGCAAACAACTGACAAAAAAAGGAGGAAAAGAAGTAGTTTAGGGTTAACTATTGCACTTAAACACCGTACAGAAAGCATTCAATGTACAAAAACAACAAAAAAGTTCATTCAAGTAGATTTTAGAAAAGAATTTACTAATCAGAAGCTTAGATAAGAATATAAGAAGCTTAGATCAAATCCTAAAATCCCTGCAATATGATATAGAAATGTGTCCATTGTCTAGAAAGTAGAAACCTGCACACTGTTTTTTTGAACAACAATTCTTTTACTACTATATACCACATAACCTTACACTTGCAAGAATTTGCACGTCATTTTTGTTGGAACCATCACCAATGACACTAGGCTACATGGTCATGAGCACGTACACGCTTTTAGCTGGGAAAATATAAACATGTTTCAGATGATGATTTAGGGTACTAGGAGAATAACCCAAACTAAATCAACCAATAGTTGAGTGACACCTTATTTTACCCAAATTTACCCGGAACTACCCAAAGTGGTAGTCCCAAACTTCCTAAATTTTTATTTTTAAAATCCAGCTTCATGTGTCTACCCGAACCCTCGGCTTTTACCACCTGAAATCACCTACCCGGTGTCACTACCCAAACCTGAAGCAGCAGTGTTGCCGAAACACCTGAAATACCTAGGCTAAACTTACCCCATGTATACTAAACATACCCATATTGAGTAAAAGTAAGGAGATGAAGTGACTTATACTTTTAGCATGGAAGGCTTTGTGTACGTTTAGGACAACCCTTTACCTTTGTTTCACATATAGCTTAAAAACATTATAAGAAGTAAGAATCCAGTTAATCCGATAGTCTAGGGTTAATTCAACAGTATAAGTCAACTACCAACGAAACCAAAATTCACCACAAAACACATATAATCACAAAGGCAAAATCTCTAACAACATGCTAATCCAACTCTAATTCGTCTAGTCAATCACTCCCCTAACCTATAACAATCAGATCTCCACCTACCAATCAAGTTCTTCAATGACGTACATCAACTGAACACCACCACCAACACCAACAAAAACAATAAATCAATCAACCAAATAACCAATACCTCTTATAAACTTCACCAAACGTCCCACCCCAAAGCCTCTTCCTGAACAATCCATCCATACACTGGTGGCCCTCCCACAGCTCAAGTCCACCGGTCACAATCCCGGGCACAAACACCACCGGATGCTTCACCTTCAGCCCCTCCTTCAAACACTTAACACCTGGAGGATCCGGAAACGGTCCGGAGATCGCCTCCGTCACGAACTGCGGGAACGACGCCGGCATCGCATTGTACAGAAACAGCAACAACCACCACACGGAGCATACGCAACCGATGAACCAACAGCAGTTATCAACACACGAGTAGCTTTTGACCTTATTGTTGTGTAGTGATGATTTCGATGCTTTTTCTTCCTTATCGTCGTCTTCATCTGGCTTCGGATCTGGATTGTCCTGTGTGTTTTCTTCTGGTTTCTTCCTTCTTCGAATGATCGCCATTTGTTGAGATTAGATTAGGTGGTGAGGAGATGATGAATTGTGAGTGGTGGTGGTGGTGATGACGTAAGCGACCGGCGGTATGGGTGGCCGGCGGTCGCTGAGGGTGGTGGTGGTGGCGGAGACATTGGGTCAGAAGATGTGTGGAGGGTTTTAGTAGGATTGGGTGATGGATTGAACAAATTGCTGTCGTGGGTCCATAGTGGGCATTTGTTTTATAATTTTATTTGAACGGTTGTAAAATTTTGTGGTTTTTCACTTTTTTGTTTTTCTCGAAATGTTTGTGTATTTACTAGTTTTTGAAGAAAATTCATTGGTTGGAAATAAATGTGGAGTTGTGGAGTTGTTATGATTCATGAATGCAAATAAAAGATATATTAATAAACTTGGTAGGCTATGAAAAGTTTTCTTAACGACTAATAGGATTACTGATGAGTCATTTGATTTTCGTCATTATTCGAGTATGCAATCTGATATCACCCTCAGGGGAGATTTATCATAAGTGAGAGAAAACACAATAGTCAAAGACCTCTCAAATTTTAATGAAATCTTATATACATCACCTAAACCACTTGGTATAAAACTAATTGTTGTGGACCTCGCGATGGTGGGTGCTACCCGCGTAGCTTGACAGGTTGGTCGCGGACGCTGCAATGCAGGGGCGCGATCAATGGGTCGTGAGGGGTTTAGCGGTGGCAAAATAGTCGTTGGGGTGTTGGGATTTGGGAAAGAGCTGTTGGCTCATTAAAATGTTTCTAAAAATTACATTTCACCTTATAAACACTACCCTATTTGTTTAAAAAAATCACAAATTTCAAATCTACTCTATTTTCTTCATCTCTAGATTTTTTAAAAATTCTCCTCACTAGAAAATGTCGGGTAATTGGGATGGTTTGTTTAAACAAAGTTTTGATCTCATGGATGATGAGGCTTTTACAAACTTTACGTTTAATCCATTTGATTATCCTGACAAGGTCCTTCCAGAGTTACAACCGAGTCAAAACGAACCGGTTGAAGATGTTCCGACTGTTCAAGTTAAAAGATGTTCTCATTACAAGAGTAAGGGAGGTCCAAGCCAATCGAAAGAGTCGGGGTCTCGAAAAAGAAAAAAAAATACTCATTGGTCAAAAGAAGAGAAAATAACTTTCTGTCAATGCTTGGATTAATATAACTGAATATCGTCAAGCCGGTATTTTGTTAATTAATTTTTTTGTTTACTAAAAATATGGTTTCACTTTTTTATTTTTAACATTTTGTCAATATATTTTTGTAGCCGATTATCAAAAGTCAAATGTGTTTTGAGCGAAATTTATACTCTTGCTACGAGCAAATTGGTAGTAGAGAACGCACCGCTGACATGATTTCTGGTCGTTGGGCACTTGGTCCAAAGTTTGTAAATATGTCGGAATATTTATGAATTTACATAATCAGAATAGTTGCCGAATGCAACCAAGCATGTGTGACAACCAACAAGTTTATGAGGTGCTCGAAATGGCTCCAATTAGTTGCACCGGATGCGGATGAATAGTTCGTCCGCCGCCTATGAGACTTCAACTGGTTCCGATGATCAAATTGGCATTGACCTAAATTTAGTTAATTTGGACGCCCCAACACAATGACCAAATCAGCCAATAAAAAAAGACATGAGAAAAAAATAGACTCAAGGTGTCAATTCTGGATTTGATAAATAAGTTAAAGCTCAAACTTTATATATCGAGTTTGAGCAGGATTGCATGCATGTACAAACCTATATTGGTACAATTATAATTTTTCTTAACTTGTGCATGAATTGTTGTTATACTAAAAATGTTAATTGAATATTAAGAAACTAGAAAAAAAAAACTAAAATAACATTCAATAACGTCAATATTAAACCTAACATTCACACCATAAATATTGACTCGTTTATTGATTAAAGTAAATACAAGTAATTAAATAACATAATATATATACACGTAATACAAATAAATATAATTAAATAAGTAATAATTAATAAATGAGCTAAACTAGAGCTGGAAAATTGCTAACGAGTCAGTCTCAGGCTTCAGCTTTATTAAGTTAGGGTCTTGTTAAATATACAAATTAATTATGCTTTAGATAAGTTCTCAGGTGCTCGTAATATTTATAATTTTGTTTGGATCTCATTGTATGGTTAGGAACATTGACAAACTCATAAATATCTAGAGCTACGAGATCTAACATTAATAGTTTATATTTTTAAAATATTATACTTTTTTGTATATGTTTATATACATTAAAAGTATCAAGTAATATAAAAAACCATTACGGTAATGTCTTTACATGTTTTTATTTTTTTATATATTTAGCTAAACATGTGTAAATTTAATAACCAACATACGATCTACACATGTTTAGATTAAAATTGCATTTAATATTTGTTTTATAATTTTAAATAATACAATTAAACATTACAATTTAATCATTTATTGTATAAAACATAAAAGAAATTAAGCGTTGATATCTGTTCTTGCAATATTGAAGATATTTGTGAGTTTTCAAATGATCTTAACTGTCTCACTGTGCAAACACACATAAAAACTAAGAGCAAAGTTATAGTAAAAAAATATATTTAATCTAAAAAATTTAAAAAGAATTCTTAACTTGACAAGTGTTCTTTTATAGCATTGACATTCCATTTATTATCTTTATTATTATATCTACACTAAAATTTAATGTTCTCTCAAGTCTTTCTATTAAATAATATTTTTTATGCATTTATCATTATATTTTATCTCTCATCAATTCACAATCATTTTTAAAAATATTAAAAAAATTATAAAGGTTGAATATTGAATCCTCAAATTTATAAACGAACAATATTATTTTATCTGTTCTTCACACATAACCACTTAAAACCATTACATATAATATATGGATTTCACTCGCAAACTTTTAAGAAAGGGGTTGTGAATGCTCTTGTTGTTTTAAAGAGGATGTTATTTTAGTAATCGTGTCAAATACGTTAGATCATTATGTTTAATAAGCCAGGTCATTGCGTCAAATATCAGTTCATTGTGTCAAATATTTTTTATTATTGTTGTTATGTTTTAGATTATTTCGTGTTAGTTTTATTATTGTATTTTTAATGATTTTATTTATCAATGTGTTTTTCAAAACTCGTAGCGTTCGGGATAACAAAATAATGACTACAAAACACAACGAGCCTACAGTTTGACATCAATAATTGATTAAAAAGATTAATGATTGAAATTATTTCTTACACTTTTTAGATTTAAAAGCAATTTTATTTTAACCATTCCCAAAAAATAGATAGATAATATCAAACAACATATGTAACAAACATGATTTTGACTTAAAATTTGTTAGCTCTCTTATTCACATCTCATTTCCAATCCTCATTTTTATAATGACACTACAAATATTACATTTTCTTTATTCTTTTAAGGTGAATAATATTTTTTTTAAATCTTTATTATTATATTTTTTTTACCACTAATAACCACTTTCAAAAATATTTTAAAAAATTATAAGGGTTGAACAACGTATCACCAAATATACAAATAATTAATAATATTTTTTTCCCTCTACTTATAATTATTTTATATAATATAAATAATATACTCATTGAAAAACGAAATGTGAATACTTATAAATAAAACAATATGAACTGAGGCAGGTCCAAAATCAACAAGTCAAAAAGTAAAATGAAACAAAATAAATTTTGAAAACGTGGCTTCTGCTTACGACAAAGTCAATATGGGACCGCTGATCTAGTTTTAACGTTTTCAAACACCGACAAAATAACATTGGAATTTTGTGCTTACATTTTTGTAAAATGCTTAAAAATTAGACATTTGTTGGTAGTGGTTGAATCAAACTTTCTTTTTTCTACGGTGTCGGTGGTGGAGCTTGATCCATATCTTATAGGGGGCGGGGGTGAAAGTAAACTATTTTAAAGAGGGGCGAACTTTATATTTATAAAAAAAATTTCACTAACTGACCGAAAATTTACACTATTAAACCGAAAATTAACACTACTGACAAAAAAAAAAAAAAAAAGGGAAGGGGGCCCCTCTAGGCTCCATAAAAGCTTCGCCCATGCATAGTACTAGTAGTTTTTGATTTATTGAATTCTAACAATCTGTTATAATTTTTGGATCAGTCAAGTGTTATAAAATACGAAGGACGTTGTTTTTAGATATAAGAACACAATAAAAATATAATGTCATTAAAATATTAAAAAATATATTTTAAAGTTATTCCCTAACGACTTTTCATGTTTTGAAACAGATCTATCGCATTTTTAGCGATAACTTTTGTAAAGAATTTTTTTTCATTATAAACACAAACATCGTTCATATACTTATCACTCATCCGGTTACGCAAATACATCTTTAAATGCAAGCTATGCTTTATCTTGGTCTCTTTAGTTAATAAATGGGTAAAAGAAAATTATAATTGACTAGGGCTTTGGGTTTTTAATTCTTGTATTTTACAATCTACACAACTAACACAACAATATTTATTTAGATTTTTATATAAGTTATTAATTACTTTTTTAACTTACAAAAAACCTTATTTAATTTGTTTAAAACCAATGGGCAATATGGGTCATAATTGTTTTTTTTTCCCCAAAAAACGGTGATGTTAATCGTAAAAAAAAAATTTTGTGTCATTCAAAATTTTTGTATTATATGCTCTACTTGAAACCGAATAAATAATGTTGTCAATTGACCCAATCCTTCCCAAAGTGGTCATGCCCCTATTTGGGTGTGAAAATTCATTAAAAAGTGGTAACTAGAGGCGTACAAACCGGTTTTTTTCCTAATGGTTCAGTTTTCAAGCCGGTTTTTCTAATTGAATACTCGAACCTATCAAACCGGTTTTGAAACCGTTTTTTCTTGAGAAACTTGTTTTTTCGCGATATAATCGTTTTTTTTTTCACTTTCAACCGGTTTTGGGTGTCGGGCTACCAAACCGATATACAAACCGACGGTTTCATTCGGGTTGAGAACTGGTTATTTTGAAACCAGAGTGGTTTTTTTCACCGTTTTTTTCCGAGCCGGTTTTTTTACACCTCTAATGGTAACACGTAGACCGACTAGACGTTATACAGGATTAGTGGGCATCACTCTTTACACGGTGAACGTGCGTTACGAGTGAGGTGAGAAGTGATAGTGATCACACTATTTAAATAAAAATTTAATTACATATGTTTATTGATTTTATTTGTAATTAATATGAAAAAATAAACTTCATTAAACATTAAAAATAAAATATTAATGTTTTTCAAATAAACAAACATAAAACTAAACAATAGAAAATGATACTAATCATTGTCTCGTGGACGATACCTCCAAGTATGCACCACCAAACCCGCATGAAGATTACCATGTGCTTCTCGACATCATAACGCTTAACGATTCGCTAATCTTTTTTGTTCATTTATTATCACGAGAGGCCTCAAGACGTCACCAGGTAGTTTTGACATGTTGCCATTCTCGAATCTTCTATTATCATATCATGCAATCATGCATAATTATGCTGGCATGCATCATATTCTTATTTTCTTTTGCGCACACTATATTGGTGTATTTATTAAGTAAAAATGAGTGAGTCTATATAGATTTATAATACAAAAAAATATTTTTTTAATAAACCCCAACGACGCTCTACTATCCGTTCATGTCGTGACTAGCTCGACGCCCCACACCATCGCACCCTTCACCTTTGGCCTGTTGTGTTTGGGCGTGCCCTACCTACATGGCAGGGGATCGTGTGCTTTCAAGTCTCCCAACACCCAGCCTAAGTCAAAACCGAATTACACAAGAAATGCATTATAAATTTGACAATACATCTAGCAAAACTCACTTAAACAATAGCACTTGAAAAATATGAAAGCAAATTCGTTAAATTTTTTTTTTCAAAGTTAATTGATAAATTTATATACCTCAACTGTTTCTATATTTACCAGTTATCTAAACTTCTATATAGCTCATGGCCTTGTAGCTAGTTTAATTAGTCATGTACTCTAACATAAAGTGGTGCGCGTTTAAATATTTAGAAGTGCAAGATTAAATGATATTTAGAAGTAAAACAAATTGTTCTTACAAAAAATATAATTAATTTTAATTAATGATAATAAAACTGATAAAAATTACGTGTGCAACAAGCCAACAACTCTTTTTTAACAAAACGAGTATTTATGGACCCGCTAACTGACTTGTGACATTTTTGTTCAGAACTTTATAGGAGACAAACAACTCATGGTTTTATGTCAAACCAAGCGATAAGGTTCAAATTTTTATATTTGCCCCATAACTCGTACCCTGACACACAAATTATTATGATTCTTTTTATAGACTGACAACTCAATATATCGAGTTGAGGATACTCGAACAATTCCATTGCCCTTCCACTAGATGGGAGTGGTTGACAATTTTTATCAATTAAAATTCATGCCTTTATGAGTTTATGGTACACTTTCGCACAGCAGATTCATCAAAAGAAGGGGCTAGGCCCGTATGGCCAAAAGGCCCAAAATATCAAAATATATTAAGTTTTTTTTTTTTTTTTTTCTTAACGGCTGGTTAGTGGTTAGTTGTTAGTATCACCAAGTTAGTAATATTTTACCAATGCCAAGGTTTGAACCTTGGACCTCCAAGAGAGGCAAAGCCTCTCACCTCCCCCTTAACCAATCAAAATATATTAAGTAGCTCAACCCCATAAGTATTTGCTGTTTCGAATTATGTTTAGAAATTATTAGTTCATTGTATTTTTATTTTTATCTCCCTGCTCTAATAAAAATACATCTATGAGGACACATGTCAACACTATATTGCTCCTCAACAATTTTTTTTTCGTTTCTCTATCCTATTTAATAATCATATTAATTACTAATAATATTATTTAATTTTTTAGATTAAAATAGTTATTTAATAAATTAAATAATAGATATATTTACTAATGTTATTTATAAGGAAATAATTTTCATAAAAATAAAAAACTTTTTAGAAAATCAAACTTTTTTAAAAATACAAAATATTTTATAATTGGTGTTTTTAAAAAGTAAAATCTTTATAAACAAAAAATAATTAAAATTGAGAGTTATAGAAGAAGTTTTTAAGTATGACATTTTTTTAAAATATTTGTTTTAAAATAAAATTTTTATTTTATTTATTATAAGAAAAATTTTAATCATGTCTTATTTTAGAATATAAATTTATAATTAATAAATTTTCATTATATTAAATATTTTCATATTCAACCCATGTAATACACGGGTTTACTTAAGCTAGCACTCTAATAAAAGAGTAACTTGGAATCACACATGGTAACATTACAATTTTACTCATCAAAATTTTCTTGCTTCTCTCTTCTATTAATAATTATCTTAATTACTAATAATATTATTTAACATGTTTTTAGATTAAATAGTTTTTTAATAAATTAAGAAACAGATCTTTTAATTAATTTTATTTTTAAAGAAATAAATTTGTATAGAACAAGAAGTTTTTCTAAAACATTAAAATATTTTAAAATTACGTAATATTTCTAAATTAGTGTTTTTTTAAAAGTTATTTTTTTAAAAATAATAATTAAAATTAGGAGTTATAATAAGAAAAATTTTAAAAATGATAATTTTTTATACGGTTTGTTTTAAAACAAAATGTTGATTTATTTAGGAAAAAAATTAAATATAAAAGTTTTAAAAGTTTATCATTGTTTTATTAATTATAGTCTTTACTTATATGTAATTTCAGTTATATCATATCTTAGAATATCGTTCTATAGTTAATAAATTTTTAATACATTAATATTTTATTTTTATCAACTCGTGTATTACACGGACTTAGTAAAGCTAGTTCAATCTATGGACTAGAGTTATTAGTTCTTTTATGATACAATTGGTTAGGAAGTTTGATAAATGGGTTTATGTTGAATATGTTATCATGTTCTGGTTTATAAAAAAATGTTGATAGGAGTTTATTGAAAGTGATTTATGTATTGTTACCCGTTTTATTTTGTTATTTATGTTATTCTTTATCACCATATTGTGATCGGTGCCACCGACCATAATATGGTGATAAAGAATAATTCTACGGATAATTAGAGAAATAATTAGAGAAATCATGTAAAAATTTTGTTACGGAACAGTCGCTTATTTTACTCTATTCTAGTTTGTCGTTTTCTATTAATCGACTTAATTTTTATCCTCTAATAGGAAAACATGTGTCCGCCACTTGGCCAAAATAAACAAGAAAACAAGTTATAATAAGTTTAAATGTTTTAACTTTTTTGATGATGGTTATTTTTAAAAATAGCCTGTTTATTTAATTGTATAAATTACTTGAATTGCCGTTCAATAATTCAGAAGTATGTAAAAGTTTTTAGCACAAAATATAAAATGTGGCATATGTGATTCTACATTTTCAGATATTAAAGATATAAATTAAAATAATAGTCTGAGACAAATGATTAATTATATTTTTATTACATATTTTTTTTTACGGAGAATACTATTGAGTAATATGATTTGTCATAAATATTATGTTATTGTTCACTGTTTATTTACTAAATCAATTCTTCTTATTATTATTTTCTTCGTTTTCCTATCAATGATTCGGTGGTTTACACCACATCACAATCACAACCACAACCAGACCAACAACATTTAGGGTTTCAAATTCGAGCTATAAAACCGTAAGTATGATATCTTATCGACGAACCTAACAATAGTTATCCGGCAAAAAAACTTGTGTGACCACCACGCCACAGCTACAACTAGACCACCACTACTGAGGATTTTCTATATAAGCAAACACACACACACACACACGTATTAAACTTTGCCTCTTATCGCGAAGCATGCGAGGATGCTCCAATGATTTGTTTATTCACCATTCAACGAATTTGAGAGAAAGGGATGAGATAAGAAAACACGGATTGAAACTCGTGGCACAACATGAGGGAACCAAAATAGAAGTGTGCGGCTATATTAGCGATCTGTTAGACACCCATATGTGACCATAACACACACAAAAACTACTTGTATCATGATGCATAAAAACATATGTAAAACACTATTCATAAGGTATCATCTTTAAATATAAGAAGAAATAAAGGAAAAACAATGACGAATTGTTAAAGCTCACGTAATTTCAATGTGTGTGAAGTGTGAAGTGTGAACTATGAACTTAGTTGGGCTTTAAATTTTAGTGGACCAATTTAGCCCACATGTGTTCAATGTGCATCAACTATCAAGACCCAAGGTACAAAACCTCAATTCCCAATTAGCACAAACATTTTATCAAAAGAGGAACAAACACAAACAGGAAATTGTAATTATTTTTATTTTCTCACCTAACAGAAAAAAATCATTTATAATTACTAAATGATATTTAACATTTTCCGCATCAAATATGTTTTTTCTTCAAATTATAATCTATGTCAATATACAAGCTTACTTGAAGGACCAAGTTGTAAGACATCACATCTAATTAAATTGTGCTGAAATGTTTTGGAATCACCGACCTGTCATGCATCTCATCTACGAGTTTTGTCAATTAAAAATTGTCATACAATAGGATGCTTGCATTTTCGACACAACACTGCTAGAGAGTTGTTGGTCGCTCATTTAATGAGTCAATGGTAGAATGAAACAAACAAACAAACAATTGCAACAAATTAATCCTACTCATAACAAAACTATTGATAGGGACTAGTGGGGTGTGGCATTTCATCTGTCCCAAGGGATAGCAAGGCTGCTCCGATGGAGCCGTATGATGACATTTTGATAATGTGTCACCCACGTGTTTTGGCAGAACCGTACGATGACACTAACATGATTAAACACATAAAAGAAAAGTATAAAAACAGTGCATTTTTGTTTCAAACACTATAACATAAATAAAAAAAACAACATAAAATCCTGCACGTGCCTAATAATTTAAAAAGTAATTTGAATGAAAAAATATATGCAAAAAAAGAAAAAAAAGCAATTTAAATGAAAGTAAACATAGAAAGAATAAAACGAAAAAAAAAAGAAAATTCACGTAGACAGTGAGTTTAGAACCAAAGTCTTGATTGTATAAAGCTAGATATTTTACCCGCCGCACGTTGTTGCGGCATCGTACGTAACATCGAACGCGACATGATAACGTATCGACTACAATCGACCCGAGTCATTTCTCAACTAAATTTACGTCAATACATAGAGTTAGTGACTCGAATTTAACTGTTGAATGAAAATGTATTATATTTGACTTGACTATTTTTTTTCAAACAAAATTTATGTCAGAACATAGACCTCCATTCGTTACGACTCATATCCGAACTAAAATTACGTCTAAACTTAGAGTAAATGAAAACGTATTAGATTTGACTCAAACGTAAACGTATGTTGAAACGTAGACAGTCTTAAAACGTATATCAAGTTAAGCACAATAACATTTTATATTTGACCCGAGCCTATACACGTTGACACGGTGATATTGACGTAGTTAAGTATGTAAAAGAAATGTGTGAGTCGGTGACGATTTGATATAGGTAGAAAAGAGTACTATGTCTAGTACGTTACCGGGTATATAAAATCTAACATTAACAACACTTGCTCAATAAAAATAAAATTGATTGGGAAGATTGAAAAGGAATATCAAGGGTAAAGAAAAAAAAAAGAGTTGAAAGTCCTAATTGGAAAGATTGAAAAGGAATATCAAGGGTAAAAAACAAAAAAAAAAAAAAGTTGAAAGTCTTTGGATTTGAACCAGGAAGAGTTAATTCAACTTCAAATGCCATAACCACTCCAACTATAATATTTTATGTTAATAAAGTTGAAACAAAAAATATAACATGAATTTCGAAGGAGATAAACAATTAAAAAAGGTCCACCGACCTTTAAAATTAAGTATTAGTATAATGCAAAGCCTAACCGTTATACCACATTGAATATTTCTTATTATTTACTGGGATTAAATATATTTAACATATGAAAAAGTAAAGACGATATGTAACCGTCAAATCTCCAATATGGTTCCTTGTAATTTTTAGGATTTATTTGGTGTGATTGATAGTCTCTAATACCATCTCCAATGGTCGTTTCTACAGGTAATTTTTAAGCTAAGCATGGCATAGATTTATTGTTTATTATTGAAGGACTATGTTTTCAGAGATTTGTCTCATCATGAACATAAGAAAATGAAAGGAATGTGAGCAATGTTTTTTTAATTAATTAATTAATTATATATATATATATATATATATATATATAGAGAGAGAGAGAGAGAGAGAGAGAGAGAGAGAGAGAAAAGGATGATGATAACATATAATTGTCTTTTGTGTTTTTAAGTGTTTTTATTGGAGATGTTTTTGATGTCTTTGTAAGGATGAGGGTTTTTATGACTTGACGGCTGACTAGACATGTTTGTTGGTGTTTTTTGTTTCGTTATTGTGGATGCTCTAACATACTTTTCTTGAAATGATACAACTAAATGTGAAGTTAAGCAAACACATGATACTACAATACACAAAAAAGACATGAAACACATTGTGCAAAAACATTATGCATAAACAACTTGATAATTAGTAAAATTTAAATTTTTATTTTGATTTTCATTTTACATTTTAGTTTGATAATATTTTGATTGTACACAAAATAGCATGTGGTTGAAGTAGGAAGAAAGATATATTTTTGTAATTTTAAGACATTTTGTTATAAAGTTGAGATTCAGTGAAGGATTGTTGAATTCCTTTGGTGGTTGAATAGTTTTAAACAATTTCGTCTCTGCCAACCAAATACATTTTTAAACAAAAAATTTTCAGATTTTAATTTCAATTTTCTTAAATTGCACGAACCAAACGAGACCATGTATGCTGAAGTGTACCCTCTTCAAAGATGTAGATGACAAATGGAGATAGTTTGATGATAACTCAAGGATGCCTTTGTTAAATCTCTATGATATACACGTTGGTGTTGTATACTGAGATTGATATTAATTAGGGTTTTGGTGTTTGTAAGTGGAAACGTACTTCATATGACATTATTATCAGGTGCTTCAGACGTAGCTAGATTATGTTAATAAGTTTTACGGTGATAGCGTAGTGTCACTTTAAACAAGGTTACTTTGGGTAATTAATTAATTAGATTTGCTGTTGTTTGGATAATTAGATTGCTAATTGCTTTTGTTTAGATTGTTTTTTTGATGAATTTAAGTAATAGGCTGGTTACTTGCTTTTTGATCAGCCTGCTTTGATAGTTTATTAGTTTGATTTACTTGTTAGCATTCGATAAATTTGAATAGGTTGCGAAGTTGTAAGCCTTTGATTTACCACCTTAAGTTGCTTTTGCCTTTAGGAGGGTTTAAATAAAAAAAAAAAAAATCAAAAAGGGCTCTATTTTTATAGTTTGATTTGGGCTTCAAAAAATGTGGAGCCATCCCTGATATGTCTCGTAACTTCCTTTTCTACTCCTATGTGGCTGAAAACACAGATCACGTTTTTATTGTTTTTCGTTCACGAAATGTTTGGTTGAGAATTTAATGGTGTGGGTTGGATTTGTCGGTGCAGAGTGTTCCACAACTATTTGGGATAGTGCTCGAGGGTATCTACAAAAAAATGAGAGTAAATTTCTAACGGCCTTAATCTACTTCACACTATGGTTCGTATGAAACGAGAAATGATTTGATGTAGGTAACAAAGCAGATCAAAGCTCATTTTCTCTTGCGGATCAAACACAAATCATGGAGTTTGGGTATGTGGTTGGTCTAGATGATACATTGACACCGCTCTTAATTAGTCAATTATATAGTTTGTAAGATCGTTGGTGGTCTCTTTTCATACTTTTGTTTTATCCAGTGGTTTTGTTGATATATAAAATTACTCTAAAACTTAATAGTAAATAACACTACAAGAAATATATTTGAATCCAAAATCACATCTAAAAGATGTGAATACAAAATAAAGTCAACGACTTAACGGCTAAGCAAGCCCCAATAACTTCTCCTTTTAGTTAAAATTAAAATAAAATCATATTCTCGTTTGTCCAAGATAAAATAAAACATTAATAATAGACCTGTAAATGAACCGAACGAACACGAACATCAGCATGTTCGTGTTCGTTCATTTAACTTTAACCGAATACGAACAGAAACACATTATCGAACACGATTTTGTGTTCATGTTCGTTTATTAAGAAAATAAAAATGTTCGTGTTCGTTCATGTTTGTTCGTTAAGAAGCTAAATGAACACTTCACGAACATAAACGAACACAAATGAACAATAACAAACATTCATAAATGAACCATAATAAACAAACAAAACTGAACACAAAAAAAATCTTAAATTATCATTTTGGATTTTTTGATGTATTAGTGGAAATTAAAACTCACTAAACTTATGAGTTTTTAGTATAACTTTATAATTTATGTTTCAAATATTAACACATAATACCTTTTTATTAATATATTAATATATAAATAAATGAACATAAATGAACAAACATAAACGAACATAAATAAACGGACATATATGAACGAACATAAACGAACGTTCATGAACGCAAACGAACGAACAAAGCATGTGTTCATGTTTGTTCATTTAATTAAACGAACACAATTTTTTTGTTCATGTTCGTTCATTTCCTAAATAAACGAACATAAACGAACTTCTCGCCGAACAGTTCATGAACGTTTGGTTAATTTACAGGCCTAATTAATAAGTTTCTTACGACTCATGTTAAGTCACTTTCACATTAAATTCATTTTCATTAAGTTTCAAAAGTCCGGTCCACGGTCTGATTTGCAAACCGACTAAACATTCCGGTTCAACACCTTGACATTTCATCCCGGTTCGACCGTACACCAACCCAAAGTACAGTAGTTATTCTCATATCATAGTCACTATAAGCAGCTGCTATAGCCTATAGGTACTACCACTACCACCACCAGTAACACTACCACAACCACCACTGCTGCCACCACTCGCCGCCGTACATTCCAACCGTCCGCCGTCGCCTCCGACACCGGTACGGCCGTTATGTACTTCACGGTGGCGTACGTCACATGATTACGTCACTCTCTCTCCTCCGTTATTAATGCACAACCGTCATAATCAAGTACTCAAATCCCTATTTCTATGTGGAGATGAAGATGACTATATGATTTGTGATTTGTGTGTGTTCTTCTTCTTCGTTAGTATTTGCTTAGGTTTTGCTTAATAAGCTCGAAGTTTGAGCTGCTTTATACGATTCGTTGCTTGCATCTTCATCAATCTCCGTCATTACCGTTTCTGTAACGGTTTGTTGAATTAATTGCACGCGCAAACCGCGTGAAATTGAATCTGTGTTTTGTGTACTTTAGTTTTTCTTCGATCCAGTTGTTGTGATGGAAGCAATTAGTCAATTACATCTCTAAGCGTTGTGTTCGATTTGGAGGTTTAATTGGTTGAAATTGGATTGAATCTGACCTATTTTGAAGACGAGTGTTGAGATCGGGAGTTAGAAATCGATATGTTGACTTGTATTGCTTGCTCGAAGCAGCGGAACGGTGGATCTCTTCACGACCAGGAAGAAGATGATACAGTCGCTACACCTCGCAGTACACCAGCCATTAAAGCTCTCACATCTCAGGTTAAACTGTCGTTTTCGTCGTTTTTGTTAACGAATCGTGATGATTGATCATTTGATTAAGTTTTTATAATTTGTGTACTGTTAATTGTTATTCAGATCAAGGATATTGCGGTGAAGGCATCTGGAGCATATAAGAACTGCAAACCTTGCTCCGGATCTTCAAACCAGAATGGTGATTATGCGGACTCTGAAGCTGGTTCAGTGTCCGATAGGTTTCACTGTGGGTATCAAAGGACTTGTAATTCTACACCTAGGGTTTGGGGTAAGGAAATGGAGGCGAGATTGAAGGGGCTTTCGAGTGGTGGGAGCACTCCAGCATCGTATAGTGATCGAATTGAATCGATCAAGTTCATCGAGGAAGATGAGGTTAAAGAGTGGGTTGCTCAGGTTGAACCAGGGGTTCTCATCACGTTTCATTCATTACCTCAAGGAGGGAATGATCTAAAACGGATACGATTCAGGTATTGGTTCTGGTTTGATTTGAACTCGAGTTGTAGTTTCAACTTTTGATCTGTTTTTTTGGTAGTGATGGTGATTTGCTGTTGCTAAAGTCAAATTTCTTGAGTTGCATGTGAATTGGACAATAGGTTGCATAATGCCCTAAATTATGGAAGTGGCCCCCAATTGGGTGTGGGTTAACATCAGCAATACCTCTTAGCTTTTATCACATAATGAAAACAAATGATAATGAAGACAGACAACTATTGTAAAGGCAATATACAGTCAACAAATCCTTAAGTTTTTGTGGGTCCATTATATCCTTTCTTTAGACCATAATGCTTTGTTTGTTTTAGTCGTGTAATATATTCACTCAAGGGTTTCAATTGTATGCTTATACACTAAAATAATGAACTCTTGATTTGTAAAAGAAATTTAGACGAGACCCACAAAGTAGACAATAAGAAACAGGGGGAACGGGCAACAACATAAACTAATGAAACCTGAGTTTGGAGAAAAGATACAATAATAAATCCCTAACATCTTGATTCTTGAGGACCATTATATTTGGTTCGAGCGTAAAGTTTTGTTTCTTTTAGTTATTCTAGTTTTCCTTTTTAAGTCTTGTTTGTTTTTCTACATGATGCCGAAAGGAATAAAGATGTGATCGTGGGACCATTTATTTGATGGGCAAACATGTACATGAGACCCACAACATAGAGAATAGAGCAATTAAAATGAGTTAAGCTGATGGTACCCAAACTTGTGGAGGGCTTAGAATTTTTCTTCACTTGTGGTTATTTTATCATTTTGGCAAGAAAATTCATACTCAAACATATAAAGAATTCTATAAAGTATCTTATTTGCTTGTGTGATTCCTAGGGATTGATACATACTACATAATACAATGACTGGCGAACAAATACGTATGTTTTATTTTGTGCTGTTAGCATCACATGGTGAACCCCATTTTATTCTAAAGAGAGTTCCCACATTGAAATGTTGATGGCTCAGGTGCAGCATAATCACCTTTTTAAAGCATATGTAGCAGGAAATGCACTATGCATATGAATTATGAAGTTTAAGTTGGGGTTGAAGATTGTCTCTTGTAGATGTGCATGTGGTTCTACCTACCATGCACCCCGTTATTGTTAGACAGCGATAGCGACTCTTTATTCTCTGGATTATGAACTGAGCGGACCCCTCAATTCCTGCAGTTCACCATAATTGGTTTAATAATATCATGGTCCGAATAATGCAGTGGGGTCCTTTCAAATTTCATTTCAGATCTAATGCTGTTTTTAACTTTCATCCAAAAATGAAATAGAACTTAATTTGAACTGCTGCCTTTGAAAATTTAGGGGACCATCTTGTATCTTAAACCTTAAGGTTATGTTTTTTTTTTTTTTTTTGTTTTTTCTTTAAGGTGGGTTACACATCACTGCAAATGAAGGGAAACTCTTATCCTAAGTAGGAGTCATCTTATGCATCATTTCCCCTCGTTAGTCAAAAGAAAGACTGTTATGATTTGTAAAATAGTGATCATAACATGAAGGATTCATCTTTTTAGATCCACCTATGATAATATTATAAGATTATGGTAGGATGTGTATGATGACTTCTAAATATGTGAATTAAAAGTAACTAGCACCGTACACATACAATAGTCAGTTATAGTCATCAATTGTAATGGTTGTTATGCTATTATGCCTCTGATTTCATTTTTTTTCCCTATTTAAACACGTTTAATTGAAGATAACTGCATAAATAAGCATCTTCAGATCCTAAAAAATGTATTTTGTCCTAACTGAAGTACAATTTGAGTTCTATTACTAGTAGCATAATTGACATTCCTTATAGGGACAACAATCAGTGAATACTTAATTAGTTTTGCTGAGTTGGATTCTGAATACTGTCGCAATTTTATGGTTTTATTATACTAGTCGAGAAATGTTTAACAAAAGGCAAGCTCAAAGGTGGTGGGCTGAGAACTCAGACAAGGTTATGGAGTTATATAATGTTCAGCATTTCAATCAGCAAGGCGTACCAGTATCCGCTCCACCAAAATCCGAAGATGAGGTTAGCCTTCATATCCTCTTCCACTATTATATCACTTTATTGTCTGATTGGGGGTGAACTTGTTCATGATTAACATGGGGTTTGGAGTTTGTTTGGATGTGCATTTGGAAACCAGTTATGTGATATTAAATAATCAGGGATTAGATAATCAACTCTAATAACACGTGTTGCTTGAGATGGTATTTGGATGTGATTTTGAGTTGTAACAATATACTGTTTTAGTGTTTGACAAATATTAATTTAGAAGTTAACAGATAAAATGGCTTAAGTGATGTAATATATATTTGGAATGTTTATAGAGTGATTAAGAAGTTAATCAATTGTATTCCTAATGTGTTCTCCAAAGTCCAAACATTTCCCATCTATTATTATGTGCTTTTAAGTTGTAATAATAAACTGTTTAGTGTTTTAAAAATATTATTTTAAGAAGTTAATACATAAAAGGGTAAAAAATGACATTTTTATATCTTATTGAAGTATTCAAATTTAAAATATGATATTTTTATCAACGATTATGTTAATATATTTTATGAATATTTATTAATGAACGTATTTAAGATATTTCTTGTCACAAATTCTAATGGTCAATCTTTTACTGATAACAAGAAGAAATATGGTAAAAAAAATGAAGGGTAAATTAGTAATTGGCCTCCTTAAGTAGTCAATTTTGTTTAAGCTTTCATGATTAGAAATTAATTATTATGATAATTAATATGATTAATTTCACAACACACATGTAGACATCCTTTTGTGCATAAATGATATGTAGATGATTACTATCCCCTACAGAGCTCAAGAATTGAGTCTTTTGGGAACAGCCCAGTGACACCACCACTAAGCAAGGAGCCGCCACCTAGGAATTTCTACCCGAAACAAACTTGTAACGTCTCCACTGGGCCCACATCAACGCCTGCACTGTCAAGCATAAGTGGGGCCAAAACTGAAACATCATCATTGGCTTCTGCAAGGAGTAGTTCATCCAGAGAGGGCGATGATCACTCTGGAGAGCTTTCTATGAGCAACGCAAGTGATTTGGAAACCGAATGGGTTGAGCAAGACGAACCAGGCGTTTACATCACCATCAGAGCATTGCCGGGTGGCAATCGTGAGCTCAGGCGTGTGCGGTTCAGGTAAAATCGATGTTATTCAGGATAATACATACATAGGCCTTCGTGGTACTGAAAATGTTACACTAAGCCACTTAAGGCTACGAAAAACTTAAAGCATCGCTTTAAAATCTTTTTCATTAATGCCAATTCTGACTGAAACAAGCCAAGAACATGTTGACACTTCATCAAGAGTATATACAATTTTAAAAAATTTTTAAGGTCATTTCGTCATCCAACAAGTTTTCGTATCCGTTTTTTTTTTCCAATGTTGCCAATCCTGTCTACAAACCTGCTGGAAAACTGTAAAATGGCTGAAATGCCCCTACCCACGATATACGTCTTGTTGTAACTATGCAACAAACTGGTGATGTGAAATTCAGTTGCTACTAAAATTTTTCGACTATAACATGTTGATATTGCATCAATAGTGTTTACGTCTTTTTGAATCTTTTGGGCATTTTTGTCATCCAACAAGCTTTTATTATAAATTTTGTTTCATTTTTGCCAATTATGGCTAAAAACTTGTTGGAAAATTGTAAATGTTTTTTTTTTCTTCCTAAATCGTCAAATGTCGTAGGTTTTTGGACATAGGCACCCAAACCAATGATGTAAAACTTAGATTTCAACTTTACAAACATCTTTTAAAAAAGTGTCTGTGTGTGTGAAATTTGGATGGCATTTACGTCATCCGACTAGTTTTGGCTGGAATTGGCATAAACGAATACTTATGGATGTTGTTTTGATATTTGTAGGCGTTTTGAGTAGTTTGGTGCAGTATGGGGATATCATCCCTTGCAAGGGCGAAGCTTAAGTTTTGGGGGGGGGGGGGGGGGCCTGTATTTTTCGCCAGTAGTGTTAAATTTTAGTCCGATAGTATAAATTTTTGGCCAGATAGTGTAAATTTTTATATAAATATCGAGTTCGCCCCGCCTAAAAAAAATTGGGGGGGGGGGGGGCGCCCTGTATTTTTCGCCAATAATGTAAATTTTTGGCCAGATATCGAGTTCGCCCCCCCTAAAAAAATTTAAATTCGCCCCGCCCCCCTTACGAAAGAGTTCAAGCTCCGCCATTGATCCCTTGATTCTGTTTTCGCTTAGATGATAGTTTTGATAAAATGAATTGAGATTTGAAAAGGGGAATATTTGTTATGCAGTCGTGAAAAGTTCGGGGAAGCAAACGCAAGGATATGGTGGGAACAAAACAGAGCTCGAATTCAAGAACAGTACCTGTGATAATAAGCCTTTGTTGTTTGGAGACGATAATTTAATTTTTGTGGTGACTTTGTGTTTTCTTTTCCAGAGATGTGACATCTTCAGGGTGCGTCACCATTCGTTTGAAAATCATAACGAATTATGTGTGGGAAATTGAAGCTTATATTATATCCTTTGAGATAACGCTTTAATTTTAGTAATTTCTTACAGATTTTATATGGGCTAACGAGCTATTTTATCTAAATAAACTCTTGGGAAAGAGAAACTCTTTGAACCTATATTAGAGGTATATGGTTTGTTGTATGGGTGTTCAGTGTTCAAAAACCGTTGTTTTTTTTTTAATAATTTTTTTCTGTTCTGTTGTTAAATTGTTAAGAATAGTTTAATTTTGGTTTTCTTTCCCTGGGTTTTTACTCTTTTGGTTGTTTGGACTTGAGGCATTTTAGCCCAATTAACATCATAATTTTTAACTTTCAGCCCACAAACAAATCTAACCCGTCTAAGATTATTCTTTTTTTGTGATTTATTGTTGTCCGAATTCCGAAGGAATGAAGAGTTTTCCAGGTTCAGTCGCCAATAAAGCTAAAAATTATTATGCAGCAGTTGTTTATAGACTGTAAATTCTAATTCCTTTATAACGTGCTGCTTCAAGTTAACGATTCAAAATATGAATATTTGTAGGAAACTTGGAGTTTTGGAATAATAGCATACTTATTTTTGAATGGAGAACGCACTCACACACCAACTAAACGTACTTCTAAATCTATACTAATTGTTTACAAGAAGACTTGAACCTTTAACACACGTCAAAGTATAAACACGTAATGGTGTACTACTGCACTTCTTGTTGGGCTGGTATGGGTTAGGCCACACATATGGGTTACTTTATCACATACACGTATCAGATTGCTTTAATTATATTTTGGATCAATAATATGTTCTCTTAGTTTTTGTCTTTTGAACTTGTGGCATGGTGGGTAGTGGGACACAAGGTTTGTACGGACATCCTTTCTTTACATAGCACCTTCCTCACCTTTTCTATTGTTATTTAAGATTTCAAAAACATTTAAAACAAATGCATATTACTAAAACCTATGTGCTCACAAATTTTCTAAGCCGCAAGTCTCTCTAAAGACTAAAGCAGTATATTTATCTTATACGATATATGTAAAGTTTGCTCTCATCTTATCATTCTCAGACCCTACTATATGGGTAAGATTTTTGCTTAGTATGTTTGTATCATTGTTTTGTTTTGAGTGATAACAAAATTGTTTATGATTGATTACTTGAGCCTTCTTCGTTGAATTCATGGTCATGAAGCATGTGATGTAAAGCAAAAGTGATGATCTTTTTATCAAGTTTGATTATTTTTTGGTATTTTCCGGAGACCTTAGCTTCTATTCCGAGAGATTGTAATTTATCGGGATTGCAAACACTCTTGTCTGCATACAAGTTTTATTCCCATGGATCACAAAAGAAGAAAAAGCATCTCTTTCGTATTTCTTAAAAGAATGACAAGGGCCACCATAAGAATCCACCTATCTTTTTTTTGTTCAAAATTTTAGTTAATCCCCATGTTCTTCTATGCATTGTGCCAGCAGTCTTTATCAGCTGCACAAGTGATGCTTGTGTTTCTTTTATTAATTAATTTTAAAAACATTACCCCTTTACTTTTTTGGATTCTTTGTGCAGATTTGATTGCTTTAGTTGTTATGAATTTTGAATATTTCATCTCCTTCTTGGTGGTTCGGTTTCTTATTATCCTCCTTGCAAGTGTCTTGTCTTTACTATGTGCGTAAAAAAAGCGGGTCGGGTTGCGTAACGGGTCAAAACTAGCAGCTTAAAGACGTGCCAAATTGGTTAGAGTCAAAACGAGTTGCGTCAAAAGTACACACACTATATTTGTTTTTATGGGCTAGGTGTGTTGGCGAGCAGTAAATGGTGGGGGTGACAATAGCGACGACAACAATATTGAAAACTACCGGTAGATTCCGTAAGTGATAATAACGACGGTGATGCTGGCCTATTTGGACTTGTTATAAGTTATAGCAAATTTTATAATAATGATTTGACTACACTCAAATAACCCCATAAAATAAGTTAGCAAATTTTATAAAAATGATTTGACTACACTCAACTAACCCCATAAAACAAAGCGACAGGTAGATGCCAAAGGCAATAGCAACGGCGGTGGTGCTGGCCTATTGGAACCTGTTACGAGCTAGCAAATTTCATTTGAATACACTCAAATCAGCCCATAAAACAAACATAATATAAATTACCCAAACCAACCAATTTCATGAATATAGCCCAAGCGTAGTGTTTGCTTTCACTCAATGGTAAGCCTTTCCTCAGTTGAACCTCGTCCTTCATTTGAAAACTATTCATCCTAGGGTGCTGCTAAATGGATGGGTCTTATCAACTTCTATGAATGAATAATAAAAGATCGAATAGTCGAATTAGATATCGGCTAAGTTCACGAGTTGGAAATATATGGATTCGAATCCTTGATATTTGTAGCACGATAAACCACTACCCTCCAATACTCTACTGATCCATACATCACAGTTCACACTAGATAGATATCATACTCATGGAATACAATGGTCATTTCAAGATGTCTTGATTGTAAAATGGGACACGCGAGACTCAAAATCCCGTGCTAAAGAGCGTGGAGGTTTGAGTCATCTTCAAGGCATTATATTGAGCATGCTCATTGAATAAACAATCTAGCAAGAGAGCTCGGATAAAGCAACACTAAAGATTTGTGACCAAAATCGATTAGCCGTGACCATTGAGTAAGTTTTTTCAACTTAAGTTAGGTTAAATACATATGTTATATGTATTTGCACCGTCACCATGTTCAAAAAAAGTATTTTCTGTGGTAGCACCATCAAATCAAGCAAAGCAACACTCAATACCACCACTTGAGCTCATATCATTTATCGAGCTAACGTTGGTGTGGAAGTTACGCATGTAATGCTCGTAATTTCCATCTAGACTTGGCTGCTATTGAAGCTCCATTGATAAATGAATAAGACTTTGGTCTGAATGCATAGGAGTTTTTGAACTAAAAAAAAACAATACTTTCATCTTGTTTTATCAAGAGAAAGTTATTCATCCTACCTTCGAACTTTAGATTGTGCCATTTCATTATAGAGAAAATGATATGAGCATTGCTAAAAAGACAAAATGTATGCCTAATTGTTGTTTGGCTCTAAATGTGTGTGTATGAATACTCCACATTTGATCCTACTTTTTAACAAAAATTCAAATTAATCCCTAATTAAAACTTGCATTTCTTTTATGGTATTAGCAACATTGTCCAATTTACCTGGTTATGAAACTTTCCGTTCACTACTATATTTCCCTTATCAAAGTAGTGATGGACTTACATTGCTTTTTGCTCAACCATTCTTTTGACGTCCTAGAAAAATTATAAATTTATCATCTTCTAAGACCGTCAATAAAATGAAAACTAACAACTTAAAATTAATAAGTATATGTTTACAAAGGGAAGATATGGCCACAAATATCCGTTGAAAAATACTGTAAAATACGCACGATAAAACTATTTGCGACCGATTTTATTCATAACGGTTTTGTCCTTCATACAAAGCACTTTGTACCTGTCATAGTGGTTGTAAGGTGTAACTAGCTATATGTTATTTACTATTTAGTGATTCGTGTAAAATGAATTGTTGAAAGAGGAATGGAAAAGTGTAAAGTTATCTTTTATTTTAACTTGTACTTCTATTTGATTCTAAGTTGGTTATAGCATGGTGTCAAGTTAACTAATCGGACATAGCATCATAGACGTACGTTTAATCAGAGAAGATGCATAAAGTTGTCTCTTGTTTTTGTTGTGAAGTGGGTCATGTTGAACCTATACATGGTTTAGGTTTTACATCACTAACCATTGATCAAACCTTAGTAACACACTTTCCAAGTGACCAATCAATATTTGTTTGTCGTTTCGTGGCATAAAACTTGCAAGGTCAAAATTTTGTCTCTACCCATGTCCCAAAAACAAGACTAGACTAGTCGGTTAAACTCGAAAAGCCTTGGCAACATCGGCTTGTTTAATAGTTATGGCTTGTTTACTAATTATGGACCAATCACAAGAACCGTCGAAGAGCATAAGAACACCCTTTATGCTTGCCTCATTGCTTCATCGGTTGGTTAGTTTGACCGCTGGTATAATATTTAACCTCTCATGCCAAGCAACATTGTCAGTTTTGTCCCTAATGTTTTTTTTTTGGTAACATGAGTGAAAATTCCTCGAAGGTCACCAATCTTGAGATTGCTCTCATATAAGTCCGCGTAAGTGTAGAAATCTCCTCTAATTCATAATGATTGGGCTATAAAGAGCGCTACAAATATTTAAGCCGAAAAATTTCTTATCGCCGGTATCACGACATCAGATAAGATTGTCTTTTTGGAAGTGACCCATTTATTATTATTGGTTTTATGATAACCAATAATGTACTTTGGCTTAATGGCATCCTCGCATCCTTCGCATTCAAACCTCTTAAATGGTCTTGCGTTATGGGTATGAGTTTTTATACACTCATTTTATACAGCAAATTAGTATTATATAATTTATCCCTTCTTACCCTAACCCAGCCCAAAACCGTCGTCCCTCACCATCGTCGCAGTTGAGCCAATTCCCCTATTTCTAGACTATTGGAACTTTGGAAGGCGATTTTTCCTCTTGAAACAGCCATACATTTTGAACTTAAATGCGATTTGGAAGTAGATTCAAGGATATACCTAGATTTTGAAGGTGGTAAACGATTTGAATGTCACAAAATCTAAACTCACGATTCTGTCTCGATCTTGAAGGAAGGTCACAAATTCAACAAAAGGTAATCTTTGATGCTTGAATTTTTTTTAAACGGCTAACGAATACATTTAATTAAACCCAGTCACTAAAAAAAACTATTAATGAAAGGCCATCCACGCCCGCGAACACAAACAACGTTGTTGACCTGGCCCGCCCATCATTTCAGGGGAAACCTACCATCCAAAAGCCCACTATGATAAAACCTCTGACCCACTTGAAGCATATTACATCACGTGACACTCAAACCCATGACTTCCACTTTAAAAAGTCATAGAATGTATTCTCCCAAACCAATTAATCTAGGGCTTATTTTGATGCTTGATGCTTCCAATCCCTTGTATCACATAACTTATGTGTTTATTTGAATGTATCCCTAATGAGTTATGTTCTTATTTGTTTATCACAAACTTACTATGCTGAAATTTAATGATTTGGTTAATATATGTAAAGTTGAATTTTAGAGAACATGAACAGCTTTTTTATAAACAAAAAGCCGTCATACTTCGTTTCCTCATCTATTAATAGTAAGCCGGCAAGAATTAAACTTGATGATCTTTCATGGGATCGTTCGAAGCGAAGATAAATTTTATCTTATCACTTTAATAAAAAAGTTAAAATCAGAAGAGCTTATTTTGCTTAGAGGTCCATGTCTACCTATTGGACATAGATTTTCACGAGATTTTAGTAGTAATCAAGAAGATCCCATTCCGAGTGGTTTAAGTAATATAAAAATTGGTTAAAATAAAGTGTAAAAACGGATAGAGCATGTCCTGATCGACCAAACCCGACCCAAAATTTTTTTTTAATGGTGCATTGTTATAGATCCAGTCATTAAAAAATAGTGTCTCGTTAGAAAATAATATATGATTCCGCTGTGTAAATTAACCTTGGATATAATTTGATGCCAGATCACACGTCTTCCTTTTATGTTTTTAGGGCAGCTCGGGGTAATTTTAAAAAAAAATGAGCACAACAAAAGTATGAGTGTATTATTATATTTGTAATGGCATATTTGGTTAAATTAATCATATTGAAAAAGGGTGGAGAAGCCACGAGCAGAATGATTATATTCCCACTGGCGATAACTACTACTCCTAGATCCCCCACCTCCATGCACACGGACACAGACACACATGTATTTGTATATATTTGTAAAAAGTTAAGGAATGTTGCATGCGTAACACATTACTTGTGATTTAAGGTTACTACCACTAAAATACGCCCACTATTTAATCTATTATAGTACCAACATCTTTATGCTTTTTTACTAATCCTGTTCATATGTACACACCTACAAAATACTTAACTTGAACCTTGACAAGATAGATGATATTTTTATGTTCTTTTCCATTGAGATGGCTATACCTATAGGGCTATAGATAGGGTCTATTGCTTAAAATATAATTTATATGTGTATCTTTTTATCATCATACATATTAAAAAGCATATATATATTTCTATTGTATGTAATAAGATTTAAATTTTCACCATTACATGTAAGTATGATGTTAATAAACTTTACATTTAGTGTCATTGTTTATGTTAGTTTATAGTATGATCAACATTACTACACAAGCAAGTAGCAAACAACTAAAAACTTGTAAATACTACGATGGAAGAACTAATATTGCAACGGATTTGAGATGTTTGCGGAAATAGTGATATATGATGGATTGCATTCACAACTGATTTTTAGACAGTTTTTTTTTGTCGCCAAGTGTATCAATAGCATACTTGGGTTACGAATGTAGAAAGCATAAATAAATTAAAATAATACATAACAAAAACAATATAAAAAAAATTAAAAAAATGACTTGGAAAATCCGTCAAAGAAAAGAAATAAAATTTTATTTGGTCTTTCAAGGTTGGTGTTAGTGTGTGAATTGAGATAGAGAGGAGGAAGAACACCAAGCTGAGACACATAGAGGTTGTGAGTCTAAGATTCATTGAATAATACCTTAAGTTCTGAGTTCATTGTTGTTCATTGCAAGTGTTGTAGTTCATACATAATTTATGTAATTGATATGGTAATAAAGTGATATTTTTAGCATAAACACCCTAGATTTGGTTTGGTAAAGTGGGGATTTGAATTTGGATAAAAATAGGCATTTGATCGAGGAAATTAAGGTTTAGTCATTGATCATGTACTGTTACTTTTGAATAGGGATGTACTGTTACTTCTGAATAGGGATGAAGTAAGGTGTTTTTATAATTATAACAAAAAAAATTCTTTTTTTAAGAAAAAGGATAAAAGAGTCGAGTTTTAAGTTGACTGCGAGCAATGCACCACTTAGTGTTACGAATCATAAGTATACACCGGAAGATTGTATATATATTAAAAGGGAGTGATGTCTAGTCTTAAATGCCTTTATAAAAATTCATAACAAATTTAATACTTATCTTAAGATGTGTCACGCGTTGTTGATTGTCCTAAAGTTTAAATAGTGTAGTATAATTATATTATAGTATCATGGCCTAATTGAACTCGAAGTTAATTTAATTAGTGGAAGTTGTCAATGTTGAACAATCATTTTAAGTCAAGGGTATTTTATATAGCTTGGATGTAGACTAGGGTCATGTGGCTCATACAATGGGTGTGTATTTGTTCATAGAAAAATTCAAAAGTTTAAACCAACTTTGATGGCAAATTATTAAAAAAATTTAAGCAGTTGAAACTATTTATCACTACGACCTATGTTTTTTTTTTTTTTTTTTATGACCTGTGTTTTTTTATGAAGAGATGGATTCATACATCATTGTATACATATGACACATTGTAAACTGTTGTTCTTGTGTTGTAAGCGTTCATTTACAATCTCTGTGAGCTACAATATATCAGTTGTAAATAATAGTTTAAGTTGTGGCTTGTGTATGAAACTCAAGTATCTTTTTTATTCGTCATTTTAACTCTCAAATAAAAACAAATGCCATATATCATACAACACATATAAAGATTTATGTGCGTCACATATATGGGTATCAAATACCTTTTCTAGTTTCTGATTTGAAAAAGTTTTTAAAATCAATGCTAAACACCCTTTAAATAAAAATTATTCTAAATATATCTTCTATTTTATTTATTAATTGTTAGCATCATCTTTTCCTTATCATATCAATAATATTTCCTTGAACAAAAAATACCCTCGAGTCATGTTTTAAAATGGGGTAAAGTGAAAATTTGAGAGTAGCCAAACCTTAGATAAAAAGTTGATTACACAAATTTATTATAACTTAACCTATTTAGCATAAAAACTTGTAAAATCATTCACAACAGCTTCTACATTTCCATCACTCATAATTAACAAAAAAAAAATAATTATCCCTTAAAAGTTTTATTCATTTTCTAAAAGTCTCACACAATTAGTTTTCCCATCTCCATCTTAATTATTTAATACTTAATTAAATTTTTTTAAATATTTTTCTTTTCTTACACTTACAACCATTCATAAAAAATATGAATATAACATAATAAATATATAAGATACGGACAGTAATTCCCTAAATATAAGAGATCAGTATAGTTTCCTTTAAAAATTATAGGTGTTGAAGATAAAACATGTGATGTAAGAATAAAATTACATATTTTTTTATATATTTTTCTTATAATTTATAGATAAAAGTTAGGATTACGAAGATAACGTAAATACTCTAAGTGCATATTTGGGATTGCTTATTTTCTCCTGACTTTTGACTTATTAACTTCTGAGAAGTTAATAAGTCAAAAAAAGTGTTTGGCAAACCCAAAAGAACTTTTCAAACTGACTTTTCATATAGGGTAAAAAGGAGGTTTTAAGAAGTAAGAAGGGGGTTACTTATTGACTTTTGAAAACTCCTTTTGATCCAATTTTCTATTATAACCCTTTATTATCTCCTATTAACTCCTATCGTTTTTAAAATCATGTTTTTTTTGGTCATTTTACGACATTTTAGTTTATAAGCTAATTCAAACATTTTTTTAAAAACTTCTTATGAAAAGTCATAAGTTAATAAGTTCTTTTTGTTAAAAGTCTTTTTCAATCAAAATAAGCAATCCCAAACAGGCCCTGAATATCAAACTAAAAACAAACATTAACTCTTAAATAAGAAGATGTGATAAAGAAGATTGAACAAGTAGTAAAGGGGAATTAGAGTTGTAGGGAGGTAAAGTAAACATACCTTACTAGAGGGAGAAAGGCATCGGCATCCCATTACAACCTCCTCCTCACCTCCCTTTATAAAAAGCCAGCCAACATAATTTGTAGATCACCACCACCACCACCACCATCACCACCACCAACCTCTATCTCTCTCTCTCTCTCTCTCTCTTTCATCATCATCATCATCAATTCATCATCATCATCAACAAACCCATGTTTTCCACTTCACTCCAGTGGCTTCTCTAAACCACAAATCATTCACTCCTGTCCACTGTGTTCCCAAATCTCCATTTTCACTCATTGTAACCAGACACACAATCCACCCCCCACCCCCCCTTTTCACCTTTTGTTGAAAATGTGTTCCCATTTCCTTTTCCCTTAGATACATACTCAACTACTTCACTTACTTCCTTCCTTCCTTCACATTGGTACAACAACAATAATCATGTACAGACCAGCTAGATCAGAATATCCTTCCTTCTCGTCGTCGTTGCTCGATGAGATCTATCGATCCATCGACGAACGAGGGGATCGCGATACAGTAGGCTGTGGACAAACTACTAGGGAGAAACAGAGTGGTGTTACAATGAATGGCTATTATGAACATGATTGGGGAAACAAGTACGATCATGGTCGAGATTGTGTGATCAAAAGGAGTTTTAATTCAAGTTCCAGCTCTTCGGATTCGAGCAGTGGTGGTGGTTTTTCATCGTCGGAAGCTGAATCGCTTTACGGAGTCTCATCAAGACCTAAACCTATTCGCACCAGCACGAACCGACACGATGAATACAACATACGAGTGAAACAGATGAACATGTATGATCAAAGGTACGAATTCGATGCTTTGCAGTCGAAACAGAAGCATGAAGGAAAGTTCGTGAAGACGAAATCACGAGCGATGAAGATCTATGGCGATTTGAAGAAGGTGAAGCAACCGATATCTCCAGGAGGTAAATTAGCAACGTTTCTGAACTCACTTTTCACCAACGCGAAGAACACGAAGCGTTCATCTTCCTCCGCCGGAAGTTACGACGACGACGGCGGCTACGGCGGAGGCGGCAGGAGTCACATCGACTTACAATCGAAATCCGCCGGCGGATCAACGTGTTCATCGGCATCGTCGTTCTCACGATCGTGTTTGAGCAAAACTCCATCATCCAGAGGAAAATTAAGCAGCAACAAGAAGAGATCTGTACGGTTCTATCCTGTGAGCGTCATCGTCGGCGACGATTGTCAACCGTGTGGACACAAATCTGTATACGAAGACGAATCGAATCTACATGCACTAAAATTCGTCAAAAATCCTAACAACGATGAATTTAGGGTTCGTTCAAACGAGAAAACTCGTCGGATTGAAGAAGCTGCGAGGAATTTGTTGAGGAATTACCAGAAGAAAGTTGAATGCGAGTTCGACTTGATTACAGTTACAAACAGTTTCAAAGTTCAGAATGAAATTAACCTGAATTACAACGACAACGACGACGACGACGACGACGATCATGATGATGATGAAGATGATGATGCTAGTCATACGAGCTCCGATCTGTTCGAACTGGAGAATTTGTCTTCAATCGGAATGGATGATGAACTGCCGGTATATGAAACAACTCATTTAGATAGAAATTTAGCCATCGGTAATGGATTTCGTATGTAATTGAACAAACAAATTAGGGTATTTTGTGTTAGTTATTTGGTGTGGGTGTTTTTTTCGTGACGATTAATTAATTAGAAGTAATATAATTTCTGTTAATTTTGTTTTGTATTTGGGTTAATTTAAGTAATTTGTTTTTCTTTTGCATTAATTTTTTGAATTTTATATGTTATACGTGCATTAAGTAATTTTAGTTGAAGTGTATACGAGACATGTCTAATACAACAAATATTTCAAATACAAGATTGTAAAAAATACATAAGCAGTTATAAGTAATATATAAAAGATAACAACATATACTAAAAACGTGTAAGAAAGTCGGTTAGAAAACCGTCTAATGCATCACGTTTAGAATGATGGATGTGTTTTTATACGTTTCACGTAATTCTCTACTTATAATTAAGTCACATCTAGTGAAAATTCTTGGATACAATTAATACTTATATAGTCTTGGTTGTACTGAAATGCTTTAATTTTATATGCTGTTGCAGCACCCTTTTTTCCGTTTTAATGCAATGTATAATTTTTTTATTCATAGGAACTACGATATAATAATATTAATAAAGTTTTGATATAAGTAATTTTATATATTGGCGACTACAAATATATTTGACGTGTTTTGTAGTAAATGGGATTTTCGTATGTAATTATATATTAGAAGTACCTCATCCTTTTCATGTTAAATAAGTAAACATATATATTTCGAAAAGGAAACATAAACAAGTAGATACAAAGATAGTGGTGTGAATAATGCAAAGGAGAATATCGAGATTGATACCCAAATATCAGATTGAAATAAATGTTAGCAGAAGATTATGACTTTTTAACTTTATTTTCTATATGCTATTCGTGGGTCCAATTTTCGGAATTTTCCGTATAAATATTACTTAATATTCTAATATTTTCATTTGGCTTAGCAAGAATTAAATAGCCCATAAAGAGGGTAAACACGAAAAAAAAGAGGTTATGTAAACATCTATTTTTATTTTGAAGATATTCTATTGTTTTCATCTCTTTTTATGTGTCTATATATATGTATAGAGAAAGATAGAAAGAACGAAAATAAATTGAATGAACCAATAATAAACAAAAAAACATGAAAAATAAATAGAATATAAAGTGTTTTAGCCATGTGTCGAATAATAAATGAAATATATTGATTTTTGTATTGTTTTATAAGGTTTATGTATCGTTAAATTGTGTTATTGAAAACTTAAAATAATTTTTAATTATAGAAATATATTCTTGTTGTTAATGAACCGTTGGGAGTGATAAAGCAAGAACACGTTAACGAAATGATTAACAAGATAAAAATGGTGTTGGTGGGTCTCCTAAAGTGTGGGGGACATTTAGATTTTGTGTGGATTTTTCTTTTCGGTGTTACAATTTTGAACTCCAAATGTTACTTTCTAAACAATCATATATAATTTATTTTGTTGTATAAGCACTATATTATATTAGTATGAGTACTTTATACGAGTATTTGATTCACGAGTTAGTAGTCTCTATATTATATGAAGTAATTGAAGAATGATATATATAGTTGTTCTAATAAATAATAAAATTAAAGAACAATAAAATAGCTAGAGTTTGATGACTTACAAGGGATATAGATTTTGATTTGTTTGAGGCTATGAACCTATAAATTATGGAGGGATAACTACCATAGACGTCGTTCAAGAAAATAGAAAAATAAACTTCTGTAAACAACTTGTCCAGACCCAAACTTGTTTTGCTTAATGCACCTTGGTTTTAAACATTTTTCGTCAATTTTAACATTTTCAATTTGGTTTCATTTTAACTATAAAACATGTAAATCATGAATATCATTAACTAATTTCTTTCCTTAACTCTCAATAAAAATCATGTTCTTCCAATTTTTAATTTTCAGATTTCATTTCAACCGTCAAATCTGATAACATCCTTATATAAATGGGTATGATGTAAATATTGTTATTAGTAAAATTATTATTAAGACCAAATGCTTGGATTTTGTTTGTGTAGTTACTATCTATGTGAAGTACAAAAATCATCTTTCTTTTTCGGTTTTTTTCCACCTTTTATGGTATTTCGATATTTGTTCATTCCACTTTTATAAGATCCACAATCTATTCACTTGAACTTTTCTAGAGGACGACTTAAAATAATTATCATTTCCCCAAAAAAAAAATCTATGAAATTAATTATTAGATGTAGGTCTTTAACCAATGATCCCTAATCAGTGGTTTAGATAAAGTATAAAAAACATGTAAATATGAAAAAGTCATGAGTTCAAGTTTCACTTTAAGTAAAAATGTTCAGGGTTAAGCTAGAGGGTTTTTTTAGTTGTGGGTTTTCATCTAAGAGAGTTGGGAGTGCGGTCGCTGTTGGAAAACAGATAAATGAGTCCAATTAAAGTAACACATGTCATCCGAAGTATAGTCGTATATTTGCCGTTCATATATAAAAAAGATGTAGATTTTTACGACATGCTTATTCAGGTTATAATAACCATCGATATTAGCCGACGAGTTCAGGTATTTAACCAAAATTATTTAACGATGATATTAATCAACATTTTGATCAAACATAAATACCAACTATAATATTTATTACGTAAACAGAATGTTGATAGTATTTCTATAGTTCATAATACCAGTAAATTCTCAATTAATACCTTTTCATGTCACCAGAAAACACATAACTAGAAACGCTTGCTTGCAATATGATGTATGCTTTAGAGTCAAAAATCATTTTTTAAAATTATGGTTTAATTTCTTCTAGATTTCTAAACTTAAATAGAATATAATTATATCATAATAATTTTAAACGAGAGATGAAACTTACAAGTTCTAAAATCGTCTAGTTTCAGATTATTAATTACATTTCTTAACAAATTTCCTAAAATATGTATAACAACTTCCTAAGTAGTATGTTCTCATGTAAATTAATAACAATGATAATAATAAATTTATAAAAAAGACAAAATAACTTTACTTAAAAAAAAAACAACTCTTAATATATTTCTATTAACCATTTGTACTTGCATCTCAAATGATTTAAACCCTTGAATTTTTTTGATAGAGGATATAAACATTATCATCATCATGATCTCTTGAGAACAAATGACTTTGCTTAATCATATGCTAAAATTAGAGGGAATCCAATGAGCACAAATGGACAAAACAAAGCTTACATCAATTTCTGTGTAGGGATTTGGAGAAACAGGAATTTATAGGTGTTTTTGTGTCAAGATAAATCTTTTGTTGCGTACTTTTCTGTTGAAATACGAGACCCAGCATATTTAATATTTGTATTAATAGATATAGATATTCAATTATTTCCATCCAATTTAATTAAATGGTTCATTTTTGTCTTTACTTTTATCATGTAATTGATGGGTTAATGATCTACATATATGACCCAATTTAGACGCAACTATTTGCCATAACATACATTAGAGGTACACGCTACCCTTGGTGAGAATATCTTGTAATAATGATCATGAATCTATAGGACTTATGTGAAACTACAAAGAGTGAAGTTTTTCTATCCTAATATGTGACACTACAAGGAGATGAGTTTCTCTATCCTAAGTAACACATAGGCCTTAAGAAAGTACCTTAACAATGACGATAATATATTATTGTTCTCAAAGTAGTAATACCTGAAGAAAAGAATACCTAATAACAACATATATGGACAATGTTGTAACAGCATACGTAAACCGTATCAAGATATTGTCCGCTTTGCTAATTTGTAACATTCGGCCCTAATACCACTAATATTGTCCATTTTACTCACGAGAAGCTCAGGGATTTGCTTTTGGATGCCCAGATGAAAACTTATTAGGGAGGTCACCCATCCCTGAATTGTTGCCACTTGAGCACGTTTAACCGTGAAGTTCTCCTATCATCCATAACTAATGTTCACAAAACGTGTTGGTGATATTAGATACATGATATTCTTTATGAACTCAACATCTTTATTGTTCACGACCGATATGATATTTGTCTTATTTTTCATGTTGTTATACAGAAAAATGAAAGTAACTTGTGTGAACCACTCGTAGAGAATCTCAGAGTTGGTTATTACAATCACACATATCATAATACATACTTTAAAGTATACTATATCAATTTGGCTGAAAGAGTACGTGCTTATCCCATTCTTCATATTGGTTCCTATGGAAATGACTTGCTTCATGATCATATTGGTAATGATGAGGAACTTCACATTTTTCATATTGGTTCCTCTTAATTATCTTCTCCAAACAAAAGCTTTTCTTAATCTAACGTTCTTTATGCCCTTGAAATTCAAAAAATTCTTCGTCGGTTCAAAAACTTTGCCTAGATCATAATGTCTTATATGAATTTCACTCTTCTTCTTTTTTTTTTTTTTTAATCATAAAGAACGAGTCAAGCTACGACGCGCACTAACTTCTCACCGGTCCTAATGAACAAGGTCTCTACTCTCTTTGTTTTCCTTAAATTTAGTCTCTTCATAAGATCGTTTTTTCTGCCGCACACACATCCTCCACTATTTGGCATAGATGACATAGTCATTCACATCAACATCTTTTCAACTCTATTTTCTTGACTCAATTTATTGCGACTAGAATAAGGTTTCTCTTATTCGTATTAATATGCATAACTACAGTAGTTCTTTTTACCAATAAGAATAAGATGACAAATCTCACTTATTTATTTTCCTTATTATTCTTATTAAATTTTATGAAGTTACTATTAATTTAAGCCCTAGCTAAACTTTATTGTGTGATGAATGTAAAACTTTTACCTTTAAATTCACAAATCAGTTAACCCAAGGACGTATAAATCAGAAAGCGTTTGATAAAAATAAAGATTTAATATGAGGTATTATTAATGAAATTATATGTTTAATACGTAAGAATTGTATGTGAATAGAACAACTTGTTCATATTGGTTAGTTTTCAAACTATTGAAAATTATTTTGCGCATATTATATTGAAAACGAAGATCATTGTCGGGTTTATATGAACAAAATCTTTGACAAAATCTAATATGTTTATATTTTATAAAAGTATACTAAGTATACCTTTTCAGTTTTGATAATTTCTTTTCTTTTCTAATATTAAGATAGTATACAGATTAGATATAGTAAAAGGTTGTGATACAAAGCAAAAACCGTCTTGATAATATCCGGCGATTATCACCACCATCACCATCGTTAACCGGTTTTAGGTCCATCACTGGTAAAATTTAAAGATATAGAATATGAAAAACATATATGGTTATATTGTTGCATAAACCTTTTTATATATCACTTTATTGCAGTAGATAGAAGTGTTAAAGTAATTTTCACGGTTCTTTGCTTAAATTTTTGTATTAAGAATTATCCGGTTAAAACATGGTTTGGTAATGTTACGTTGAGCCATTAACAAGTCTGACTAAATAAGAGGTATCATCCAAATCATTTAATGTTTCCTGAAACTTACATATTAAAAGGATTCATGAACCATTGAAAAGTCTTTTCAAGTGAACCAAACAATCTACGCATCTAAAAAAACAAAACTAGTATGGTTGTGCAAAATGTAACATCCAAACTATGTTCTTACTCACCATGCACCCTGTATTATATGACGTATAAAAGTGGTAAATGGTTGTATGCAAGCTGTTATACAAACGTATACAAACTAAAAATGATGTATACGAGCGCATACAAGGCTTTATACGGTCGTAAACCCTAATCAATCAAATCAATATCTGAATATATTTACTAATTGAGAGGATGTGTTTAGCCTATGCCAATTAGAATTTAAAAATTGCAACCAACTATCATCTTCAAAATTGCGAGTCCAAACCAATCTAAATCAAACCAAAAGACCGACTTTTTCCTAACAATCTAAAAAGCCCACGATCGACAACGTTTGTCAATTTCAATTTAACGAGAATTTTAAACACCACTAGTAACAATATTCAAAACAACAACTCACAAACACATCTAACCTACTTATATTTTACACCACAACTAATTAATTTCACTAACCCGTCACAACAGAGGCTCGAACCCTAAACTTCAACTGAAACTTCACCACTCTAACTCCAAATAGCTCTCTGCCTCTATCATTAGACCCCACCCATCGCCCTAAACACCATTACTAACCAATGGTTCAAAACTTCATACGGTCTTTATGAAACACCACGAATAATATTTTCCCAAACCGTCGCCACCACGCCTACCGCCTCGGCCCACCAGCAGCACCACCACGAGTGGTGGTGATTACAATAACAACGACAACTCTTAACCCATTGATATCTTTTGTCAGCAGCTCACATGTGTGGGTGGCCAACATGTCTGTATCATGTCCCTTATACACACGCGTGTTACTACTTAAAGTCGCCCCTTTGTTTTTATTTGTGGAAAAAGACCGATAATAATATTATCTCCCAACACCAATCGCCAACCAACAATTGCCACTTCCATGCGCAACAGAGACTCCTATAGTGCATGATACGTCGTCGTCTTTGTCTCAAATCATGAATTGAATCACCATTAGAGTGTTGGTGATCACTAGTTTATGAAAACTCTGGTGGAATTGGTTATTTTTAAAATTTTTTTGGATTATGTCGGTTTATCGGTTTATAATTTTAGAAGCTAGCTGACTGTAATCTATTTTAATTTTCGTTTATTTGAAGTATTTGTTGTTACTAATTTGAAATGAAAATAAATGTTAGATTTGATTATTAGAAAATTAATTGTGTGTTTGTTTTGGTTTAAGGAATTTCTCTAAAGGAAATGGGATTTGTTATGGAAAATGAAATTTGAAGGGACTGAATTTGGAATTTAGAATTAGTCAAGGAAATGGAATTTTGATGCATATGATTTACAAAATAATCAATTTGATTTGTTATTTTGTCACAGAAGCATAAATATGATGGTGGATGTGGTATGATGGTGGATGTGGTGGCGACGGTAATAAAAGTAGTGGTGGTGCAGTACTGGCCAAACGAGACGGTGGAGGCAATATTGTTGTGGTAGTGGTGGCAACAACTTATTCATCACGATGGACGAGTTGCAACACTATGGCACAAGCAACTAATGTTGGGATGGTGACGGTCTCGTTTAATTTTTTTATAATTTGAAAAAAAAAATATTAAATGTCATTCTTTGAGGGGATTTATTATAACTTCATTCACTCCCTAACCATCATAGAATTTAGATATCAGTTCTAACAAATTTTGGAAAACGAATAGGTTATAAATCAAATCTAGATTTCAATTTTATTTATTTTCAATAAATCAAAACAACTACATGTATCTTTGATAAACTGACCGGTAATTGAATTTTTATTTGTATGAGATTTTAATTGTTTGTTTGAATCAAAATATATAAATACTTAAAAGAGTTCTCGATTTGGTATCAACATTTTATCAAAATAACACCTTTAAAATCGTTGAGTTGTCGTGTTACATAGGTTCAATAAGAAAGTATTTTACGTAAAGAACCTTCACTATCTCATAATTACAATGTTCACCCCTCGACCATACAAAACTCCTATGATACGTCGTCATCATGGACCGACTTCCTCTTCCTCTTAATTCACCTTTCACCAACAATTACAAATGACAAAATTAAATGTAAAGACAACTAGCATTTGATTTTTACAATTACAAATGACAAAATTAAATACAATAAATCATTTAAATCTCCATAAAACATTTGAACTCATGAAAGACAAAACATGAAATTTAGAAATAAAGTATAAGTTTGGTTTTAAAAGACACAAAATATTTTCAATTCATGATAGTATTTTACAATGTTCTAAAAATAAGATCAGCAGCCAAATATGTGTTAAAAAAAACCGTTGGTGCCATTGTTTCGGTTTCAAGCTAATGGGTCAGTGGAGATCACAAAACTAAATAAATTGGTTGGTTATGAGTGAACCAGAAAAATAATTGGTAAAAAAAGAGCAAAACATATGAAAAACCACATATATTTGTCGTCACCATTTATTTTTTTTTTTTTCCAGACAACCATACACGCTCCATAACCTTTGCCTACTTTACTCTTTAAATCACCACATATGCACTCTTAGAATCTAAATACACAACTATTTAGTTGAAAAGCACACCATTTTATCACAGAATATCTCCTTTGAGACCTCCATCATATGCTAACGATTGGTTTTTGAAACTGGATCGCCCAGTTTACTAATAAGTCACCGAAGCTGGCGATTCAATTTTTAAAACACCGGTATATGATACCTTTGTACACTTTCAAGGTTATGATTATTGACTAGCAACTACTAAATCTAACTTTAATTCTTGATGCTATGCTTAAACATTTTAACTTTTATTTTTATTTTCCAACATGTTAATTTAGTTGTTGATTACAATTATCATGTCTCTTCAGAAACAGAAAAGAAGTACAAATTCATGTTTAAAAAATCATATTTATACGCTTTATATTTGAATCAAGATATACGAAATTAAAAAAAAGAAAAAGCTAACTAATTTATCGAAAGTTAAAAAAAAGGAATATTGGAATGAAGAAAACAGAAAATAAAGTGGACAAAATGCAGCTTTGAAAAAGCAAAAGAGTGTTGATCGGATCCCAATAGATGAGTGGTGGTGGCAGTTTCCGGTGGAGCGTGCGGGTGGTGAATAAAGCCTGCTGATGTTTGATGTTTCATCTCCGATCAAAGATGATCGAAGACGATAATAATAATATTCATAATAATAATAATAATAATAATAATAATAATAATAATAATAATAATAATAATAATAATAATATTCGATCTATTTGCTTTATTGCTTTCTTCTTCTGTTTCATGTGAAATTATCGAGTTTCTTTTTGGAATTACAAGTTTAAGATGGACCACCAAAGGTGGACAGGTAGTACATGGTGTTTATTGGTTGTATCCACATCGAATCTTGAATAAATGGTTTTTAGAAAATGATGGTACGGTGGAAAGTAGATTATTGGAGGTTATAAAAAAGAACTCTTGAATTTAAAGGAATCTTGAAGGAGGATAAGTGATTTCTAAACTTATTTCGTTTATATAAATTAGTGATTTCCAACATTTGCGTGGGTTTTCGCACTTTTAATCCCTAAAGTTAAATTTAAAAGTTAGTTTAAATTTTACGAAATACTAAAAATTGAACTAACTTTATGATTTTTAAAGTTTGAAAACCAAACATATAATCTGAGTAAACCACAGGGATCATTATGAAATTTTCTCAAAATATTATCTTAAAGTAATACCAAAAAAATTATGTTTTATTAAATGATTAGTATTATGTTAGACTGAACTAAACATTAAAAATAAAAAGTAACAAAAAAATAAATAAATAAACATGAACATATATACTTTTTAATATAATGCAAATAAATATAATAATATATTATAATAATCATAATATAATGAAAATAAATATACAATTGACAATTAATTGCAAATGCATTTATATATTACATAAATCGGTATAGTTTTGTCTCCTATATGGTTTTGGCTCGGGGATGGAAATGGTCAATTCTTTATCTGGTTTCTAAGACGCTTATGCAACCATGGGAGGTATTATGGGTCGAGCACTATTCTTGATTGGTCGAGGTTAGTCGCAATCAAAGTAAATATATTCGCTTGGAGATTGCTTTTAGATCACATCCCAATCGTAATGGAACCTGCCAAAGGGAATGTTATTGCAGCCACGGAGTTTTGCGCGCTTTGTGGAGAAGAACCTAAATCGTCGGGAACTTGTTTATTTCATGTTATGTGGCAAATGTGGTTTGACAATTTATGAGCTATTAGTGTTCTATTTCGCCCATCTTTGCATTCGATAAGAAATTAAAGGACCTGCTTCGAATCCATCATCATGGGAACCTAGATGATCAGAAGAGGGACTTGATTCATGTTATCATTCTGATGTTTACATGGTGTAAGGATGTCAAGTGATCTTCCATAGCCTAACATAACAGATGCTCTAAAAATTACAACAATATGATCATTATGAATAAAACATCTTAAAATCCAATATGTGAAAAAAATTAATCTATGTTGATTTAAATTTAGTTGAAAATTGTTACAAGCAACTTTTTATAATATAATGAAGCTTTGTTTAGTGTAAGTGTACCTAACAATAACATGTGACGTCATCTGTTTAGATGGTTAAACTGATATTCTTATCAAACCAAGAGCACCTTCAACGCAAATCACAAACGGGCGGTGTGGTGTATTGGATTTCAAACGTCTTCATGGGAGGACTGTGTTTGTGGGGTCTTTGTTTGGCCTCATATGGATTTTCAAACGGAGACAAACACAAGGTGGTGGTCTCTCTCACACAAGTATATTTTCAATGCATGTATTATTTTATATTCCTTTTTAAAAAGAGTAAGAGTTTGAAAAAATATGTAGCTTTGAAGTAAAAATGAATGTTTTTGAAGAATGAATAATTTGATGTGACATCTGAAGTGATCATTTGTTCCTTTGATCATTGGAGATGCTCTAATACCTACTCAAAACACTTGTATAAAAAGTAAGACCGGATATATAATGTTCGAATATAATTTTAAAAAGTAAACCGAATGTATAATGTTGGAATAATTTTGGGCTTAGCAAGAAGAAGTGAAGAACATGAAATAGTTGTCTGGTCTAAATCTGAACCCACAAATATTAGTCCAATGGGCACGATGGGCCCAAAGACTCGGCCCGTTATCTAAATACACTACGAAAGCAGTTCGATATAAAATCATATCTTGGAAAAGCAAGGACAACGTAATGTTTCTTTTTTTTTCTTCGAAAATAAAGAATATTTAAAAATCGACATGCGACATAAGTACATAACCGTAGTATGGACAAATATGAGAACATGCAACCACATGTAATCTTATATAAATACTTAAGAACTATCATTATTAAAGTTAAGGTTATCCACAAAGGTGGAAATTTTGACGTAAGTCCCTAGCATTGACGAATACAAGATTTTTCGTTAGCGAGACCAAAAGTGGCATGTGGCACATTCAAAGATTGGTTAGAACAAAACGTGTTAGGTTAAAACGAGGCAATAGGAAAGGGTCCAGTCACTCCAGTCAGTTAGTCAGGTGAAATATACATATGTTGCTTTGGGATCCATGTATTAACTAATAAAGATTATAATCAAAGATTTTGTTAAATTATACTCTCAATATCTATAAAGAAATATTAGTCCATTTGTTTTAGTTTATATAAAAAAAATTCACTTTAAAATAGGAGGAGATCTTCGGTTCAACTCCAACCGTGACAAAACAAATTTCAAGTTTGGGACTGATATACGAGTTTTCATTCGGAGACGTGCTAGTATAATGCCCCACGGTTTTGTACTCAAACAATAGAGGTGATCGGCAGGACCAGTGGCCTGTCAAATCGTTAATGATCTAATTAGCCATTAATTTTTTTTTTCTCAATTTTCACACTTTGTTACTACACCATATTAATCATATATATTAGAAACTAGATGATTCTCTTTAAGTTAAAATTAATATTTAGTCAAATACGCTAGTTATATTTTCTAAAATCTAATATTTTGTATTCTTTTTTTATAATAACTTCTAGTATGACAAGCTATATATGAAGATACCTATGTGATATAGTAAAAAAAGTAGTTATCATTAAATAGCTGGTGACAAATAAACTGAAATATGCTCGAATGTAGCAAATCTTTATATTGATATATTTCAATGTAGGATTGAAAAAAGGGGCATAATATATAAATTAGGGCCTAAGTTAGTTTATTAAAACTTTAGAGGCCTGTTACTAAAATTACTAGAGGCACTAATTTATTTGTTATGAATTTTAAGCTAGAAAAATTTATTTGATTGGGGGCCTGTGCACCCACTGTTGCCTGCTTGATTTGCCCTAGGTAGGTGTGTTATGCGGTTATAGTGTAATATGTGGTCATAGCGGCACCATAGCCTTACGGTGGATCAGCGTCCCTAGGTCTATTGTGAAGTCTAGAAAAGGTAATATCGAGAAGTGAGGTCTACACTTGACATGCTTGTGTAGAGCTAGCTTATTTTGTTTACGTATATGTAACGTGAGTTGCTCTTGAATTCTCGTGTGCAAGAAAAACTTGCAGCCGTTTAACATATATTTGGTAGATCATGATTCAGATAGAACTATAGAAATGTGTAGAGCATATTTGTAAAAGTTTTAATCTTTTACTATTGCGCAGTTAAAAACTTAAATTATTTTGTGCAAATGATATAAATTAATAAAGTAGTCTATCCTAATGAAGCTAAAAAGCATAGGTGCTACGCTAAAAGTATCGTTGATCTTGAAAACTAGTGTAAAACTCACTCGAATCTTGTTGTTCATGTAATTTATAACTTCGTCTCCTTGTCCAATGTTAGGGGGCAAGCAAGTGGATCACTCGTGAGCTAAAGCGGCATGATTCGTCCTCAAGCCTTGATTAGAGCGCAATTCGGGAACACGCTTGAGTTAAAACTTCATGTGTCAAACTTGATTGGGCTCACAAGCCTAAACGAACCTACTAAGTTATATAGATATAAAACTATTAGTATAACTAGAATCTAAACCATATATATTGTGTGATATAATAATAAATGCATATGCATAAAAAATCATTAAATCATAAATAAGTCAAATCGCAAGACATCCCGACAAACTTGTTTGCCCGCCTAACAATGCTTAGACAATTAGCTTGCTCGTCCACTCCTTTAAAAGCTCGATATGAGATTTTTATAATAAAAAAAGTAAATATGATGCTGACATCTAACATAATTAGATGCGTAATCGATTAAAACTATATTGTTTTAGTAGAATATAACCAAAAGGTAATATAAAAACCTTTTAAACCTTTGCATAGGCGTTTAGTTCGTGAGATTTTTTGTTAAAATTTGAACACCATCAAAATAAAACTGACCGACTAATGTAGTAGGTAAAGATGAAAAATACTAAAATACAAATGAGAGAAAGTTCATATTATATTAAGAGTCATCCTTAAACATTACAAATGAGAAGTTATTTATAGGTTTTTCTAATAACTAAAGCATTAGATTAAGTTAAAGTAATCGACAGTTAACTATAAAGGTGAATGTAATAGAAAACTAAACTAGTTTAAAATGATTAATATTGTAAACTTACTAAAAATAAAATAAGAATAGATTATTAAATAACCTTAATGTTGATGTTTTTGAGTCATAAAGACTTGTTTCCTTGCTTTTTCTTCCGTATTCCTATTGATCCATGTACGAATCGATCATTTAAATACCTGAATAACATCAACAAAAAACTCAGGTTGATAAAAGAAATGCTTAAAACACTTCTATAGCTAACATACATGATATATTAGAGAAATCCTGTGTTTATATTATTATGTGAATAAAAACCATGAGATGCAAAACACTAAAGACTGGGTCACCATGGTGGCTCAATCGTTCAAGCAAAAGTGGTACCTAAGGGAGAACGCATATATGAAAGCAACATGAACATGAATTGGCTAGCAAACACAATCTCGTCATACGTGAAAAAAAGTTACTTTTAGATCATTCGTAAAAAACAAAAAAAATGTTCAACCTTAGTATGATATTTATCTTGAGTGGTAACATGACAAACAAGACTAAGACTACTAATGACACTAAGAGTGACCACAACTGCCATAAGGGTTGTATATAAGATCGTGGCTCATAGCAAGAAACTTAACACTTTTAACTAAAAAGCTTAGTGAGTAACATGGATTACAACTTAAACATACCATTCACATAATACAATGACACTTAACCTTTAAATTAAAAAACAACAATTTAATGTTAGTTATATTTACATACATAATAAAAAGGCTATGTTGGTGGAGAGTGACATGAGCAATGAACTCCTAGGTCAATCACACCCTCCCACCATTCAAGTCATGTGTTTTTATCACTTGTTTATATTGAGACGTATTTTACTTTTACCAGATTTATCATCTCTCTCTCATGAAAACAAATATTAAGAGCAAGCATATGCATAAAAAGGACGTGTTATATCTTGACTATCACGTGAGTGAGTAAAAAAAGAAATTTTAATGACCAACATAGGTAAAAAGTATACTAAGTTATGTGTTATAATCATTTGGAAATGACTTGACTACATTCCATGTAGGTGACACGTAAGCAAGGTGAGTACGAGTAAAAAAGATGTGTTATATCTTGACCATCAAGTGAGTGAGTGAAAAAAGAAATGATGATGTGAATTATTGTTATTTGTTGAAATTAAAAATAAACAAAAAAGTCGTCCTCTCTCGTATGGTGAACATATCACTTTCTTTGCGTCAAGCCCCAGCAATACTGGGGATGTCATCGCTAGTGGGACATGATCAAAAACGACCAAACCCTGATCAAGTTACATAACACACATCTATATACAATTCTATTATCTATAAGAAAGATTCTTGTTCATCAACACACAAACACCTAATTCTAATTCTATAATAAAGCAAACACAACTTAAAGTAATCCTGCATCTATAGTTTTATTCCATTGCCATTTGATAGATAGATAAATTGTTTGGATTCTATTCTCCATTTACTAAACCCTTAATCATTGAACAACACCTAACCCCCACCCCCCCTACAAAAGCACTATCCCTTCATCCTCTGTTCATCCCCCTTCTTCTCCATCAACACTCCACATTCTTCACTTAATTCACTAATTCTGATTTTGATCTCTATTCCAAAAGCAAAATTGTAACTAACAATTTGTTGAAGCAACAATTTGAATGAATCTGAATATGTGTTTCAGATTCTTCTTCATTTTTCCGATCAAATCGAAGCTTCAAGTTGCAGAGTTCGAAAAGGAGAGCTAATCGATACCAATCTTCATCTCCTTTCATCTAGAATCTTCGAATCGAACGAAATTTGCTGTTGAAGTTCATCCGATTCTGTTCGACTGTTCTGGTAATTCAATTTCGTGTTTCTGTGTTTACGATACTGATTTCGAAATGAATCACTGAGTAAACATGTTGTTGTTGTTGTTGTTGTTTTCTTCTACAGGATGTCTACCACCGTGATTAGCGATTCGATGATGATGCCGGCGACGGAATCACCACCGGCGACGACGAAACTAGCAACCGATGCGACGGAAGTAGAATCGGCGATATGTGATTGCTGCGGATTGACGGAGGAATGTACGCCGGAGTACATCGAGAGGATTCGTGAACGATATCACGGCAAATGGATCTGTGGATTGTGTGGTGAGGCGGTGAAAGATGAGATCGTGAGGAACAAACGGTTGATAAGCACCGAAGAAGCCATGGCTCACCACGTGTCGTTCTGTAGAACGTCGATCTCATCGGCTCCGCCGCGTGATCCGACTGCTCGTCTTATCGCCGCCGTGAGGCAAATTCTCCGGCGGAGTTTGGAGTCGCCGACCGCCGTGAGGTCGCTGCCGTGTACTCCGACGACGAAGATCTCCGATAGTGCAATGATTACTCGATCGGAGAGTTGTATACCTAAACTTACACTGGTTGATTCGTCTTCGAGTCATGAATCGGAGGAAGATGATGAACGATCGAATGAGGTGAATTACAGTCAACAAATTACAAATCTGTGAGTGAAATATCGTTTTTGATGGAATTATACAAATCGTTTAGCTGATTATCTTATCAACATATTGATATCATCAGAGTTAAATGTGTGTTCATGGTGGTGGTGAGTTGTGATAGAGAAATGAATGAATAATGAATATCCATGGATGAACATGAACTGCTTTAGAGTAAATAGTTATGAATCTACAATCTACATCATGTGGTGTGATGGTATGATAGAGTTATATTTTACTATATATATATATATATATATATATATATATTTTTTTTTTTTGGCTTTTATGTAATTTATGTTTTGCTTTTGGTTTGGAAGGTTATAAGCTTTTGAAATTATACCATATGAATGTTGTAACATGATGAAGCCAAAAGCTTCTTTTATAAGAAAAATCTAGTTTAATCGTTTTTAGAACTGATAACTCACACATCCATCAATTTGAGTCCTACATTTACAATTTTTTTGTATTATATCCTTTAACCACTCCTAGATGTGACGTCGCTAGCTAATAAGGTCTATGGTTCTAATTTAACCGTATTATATAAGTTTGAAAAGTATAATTTACAATCTAGGGTCTAAATTGAATAACTAAATGAACGTATGAATAATTAGTTCTATTATTTGTGTGTTTTAAAATACAAACGGAGTAAATTAAAGTCATGAAGTTCAGAGGAAAGCATCAAAGTTAAATTCCGGATCCACATTAGAGTATTAGGCCCCGTTTATGTGAGATGGTGGTCTGTGTTCAGTATGAATAGTTACGTCGCCATCTCCACCTCCTGCAACCACATGTTACGCCTAAGCATCACCTCTTTGCCGATAGCCACCGTTCCCAGCGAGAATTTCTTTGTGTACTTCCCACCTGTGACAACACTGCTTTTGTTCTTCTTTTCCTCACGGCTTGGTGAGTGATTGGGGGATTACAAATGACATTGTTTTTAAGATGAACAATTAGTCTCGAGATACTATATTTGATTCTATTGTTAGCTATTCATTTTTGTGATTGATAGGTATCGTAAAGTTAAGATAAAATGTCATCTGTGGCTTCTGATCCCAGTATTGACATTGTAATTGTTGTGTTTTTGTGGGCTAGTTACTTGCTAGTGGGTATTTAATAACATTTTAGCTACTCAAAGAAAAAAAATAGAAGAGATGTATATGTGACCCTCTTTTGTTCACATCAACTTCTCTCTCCTTTCATGGCTGTGACTATCACTCTCTTTCTCTTTCCTCTCATCTCATATTCGCCACTACCCGTCTATGAATTTAGTATTCCTCTCTCTACTCGTCACGTCCTCCTCGACCATCTTTCCTCCTCCTCCCTGTTTTCCATGTTGGCTCTCGGGTGCCTACAATGGAGATGATCTTTGTTAAATAATGTGCATAAGAAAAACTAAAAAAGTAACATTTCAAATGACTTCTTTTTTTACTTTATGGATTTAATAAATGACAGTTGCGTTTATCATATTATTTTGTGAGCCTCATTTTAGATTTCTTAGACAAAGCATTATAGAGTTTAGTGACAATTCGAATCTTGATTAAAGATGGTATTCTTAGAACTGTAGCGAACTAGTCATGCCAGAAACCGCTTACAAAACTAGTTTGGTGAGTTATTTTAATTTGTCTTCATTTGGGTTTATCGAACATAGCGCCGACCAGTTGAACATGCGAAGTTGCGAACCCTCTTTAAACTTTTTACATATCATATTTAATGATTCTTTTACGAATTTAAGCTCATTATTTCACTTATTACAGACTCCATATTTCGTTATATTAAAAATTCAAACCAAAACATAAAATAATTATATATTCTGTTTTAAATTACTTATATGGTATTTTTCAAATTATAAATCATTTATGAATCCAAATATCAACAAATATGGTTCCTTTTTATGCTAACATAGTGTTATTAAAGCATCTCCCATCACTTTAATGGAAACCTAAGTATTTGGTGTACGTCCAAAATCAATAACAGGGACTTAAAATGGAAAGTTGGAAAATGGTTGTGTTTATAGATTGATATATATTTGTTTGTATATATGTACAAGAAAACCAAATCACATGGCACCATCTACAAAGACAGATGACATTTTTTTAATAATTAACTGATATTTATTTTGTCTTTATATAAAATTGATTGGAAAGTATGCAAGTTGGTAGAATGGCGCATGATTAGAGCAAATTTAACTAGATTAGGTAAACCACCTACTAATAATTGTGGTTTATGTTCTAGATACATGTCTTAATATTCTCCATGCGACATGTTCGTGGGTAATCAACCTCAACATTCACACTATTATTTCTAAGTTTTTAGTATTTATATTAGTCATCATCGAAAGTTTAGGCCACTAAAATTAGAATTGAGGGGTTTAATTAATTTTAATACTTGGTTATCGGTCAAATGTACAAAGTGATTAGGCCGTTGTTTGGTTAATCGATCAGACTAAGGATTCGTTTTTTGGTTTGTTCTATTTGGATCATGTCAATCTTGAAGTCATGTATTCAGATTATCTTTTGATGTATTCTTGAAAAAATTCTAATACAAACAATATGTTTGTTTAAGGATAAGTTAAATGTATCCTTTCATTAAATAAAAAAATGACTGATTTAATGGTAGAGAGATATATATATTTTTTTGAAGAACAAGGTGGGTTACATTAATATAATAGTATTCACACTAACTTTCCCATTTCCATCCTCATATTTACACTAAAAACATTATTTTTTATTTTTTCAATTAAATAATATTTTTTTATATTTTTATCATTATTCTTTTTTATATTCACAACCACTTTTAAAAATATTAAAAAATTTGTTGAAGTTCTATCATATTTCCTCAAATATAAAAATAAACAGTAATATTTTCTCTTTATTTCATTCACAACCATTCTCATAATATAAAACACATTTTCACGTAAAATAGAAAATCTAATGTTAATGTCTAACTCTTTGTTTTATTTCAAGCTTAAAATCATATTCGGTGTGTTTTGATTGGTTGACAAGACATACGTGACACCATTAGTCCAAAAGTCTATTCAATGTGATTCATTAATCTAGGGTTGTGTTAAATAGACACCCCATGATTTTAAATCAACAACCAAAATTTCTATACGTGTCGTATAGCCCCATACGCGTCGTATAGGGGGGGTCGTATAAGGCTATATGTGTCGTATAGGGCTATATGTGTCGTATAGGGCTATATGTGTCGTATAGGGCTATATGTGTCGTATAGGTGGGTCGTATAGGACTATATGGGGCGCATAGCTCTCTGATAGCCCCCCTGAATTTTCCTTGTTTTCAGTGTATTCGACCCTATACGCCGCGTATGGACCCATACGCGGCGTATAGGGGGTGTCGATTTATTTGGGTGGGTGTCTCTATAGCAGGACCCTTAATCTGTTGACAATCCGATATATCTCCAAGCTGAAATTCTATTACCGACTTAAACTACTGTTGCATTTGCAACTTGCAAGTGTCAGTTTCATTCCGTTACTACTGGAAAAGATTATTGATGCAAGGTTCAGTAATAGTGAGTAAAGTATAAAAATTAAATATAACTAGGTTTATTACCCGTCGCGCGTTGCCGCGGCATTGTACGTGACGTGATAAAGTATAGACTACAATTTACCCGACTTGTTTCCAAACTAATTTTACGTCAATACGTAGAGTAACTCGAATTTATACCGTTGAACAAAACTGTTTAATATTTGACCCAACTCATTTCCGAACTATATTTACGTCAAAACGTAGAATAACTCTAATATATATCGTTGAATAAAAGCGTATTATATTTGATTTTCAAAACGTAGACCGACTCGAGACATACATAAAAAACACGTGTTATGGCGACGTATGCGGTGTAATAAAATATAAATTAAAACACCCCGATTCTTATCTGAACTAAATTTACGTTGAAACGTAGAGTAACTCGGATTTATACTGTTAAATGAAAATGTATTATATTTGACTCGACGCATTTTCAAACAAAATTTGCGTTGAAACGTAAACCAATAAAACGTTTTATATTTGACTCGGCTCACTTCTAAACAAAATATATGTCAAAACGTACGATAGACGACACGTTAACCATGTTAAAAAAATAAATGAAAATGTCAAGTCCACTTTTGCGGTAGAAATAGAAAGGCAAAAACTAAAAGAGGGACAATTTGGTAAATTCACAAATGGGTTGAGAAAAAGGAAAAAGACATAGATGGGTTTCGAACCCACGACCTTGTTTTGGAAAAACCATGCGCTTACCACTTGATCTAGGGGAGAATTCTTGTTTTATTTTGAAAGTAATTGCACTAAATACTAAAACTTTTGCTGAATAAAAAATTATATAAACAACCGACCTTTGCAAATGTGTATATATATAATAAGAGAAAAAAAGCCACGAATCACCACCATATCCATCCTTTTCATTAAAAACCCTCATCACGCATTTCCTTTTAGATCTGTAAGGATGTACCTGTTTTAAAAATAATTCGGTAGAGATATTTGTAAGAAAATTTAATTCTAATTTATGAAAACCTTACAATAGTACCTATAAGTTGATCATATGTTTACATAGATATTTCCAATCATTATATACTTACTTTTTTATTTGTTACCATTCTTAACAATAAACATTATAACTTGTTTTTTTTCAGGACTCGAAAACTTGTCGGGTTTGAAGAAGTTGGAGAAACTGAACCTTAGCAATAACTTCATTGAAACCAACATCTTTCCTTCATTACATAATTGCGTTAATGTTACTTTTGCAGCACGCATAGTGAATTTCACAAACTCGTCACATCACGCGGGCTTAATTTCTAGTTGGAACTCATATACGAATTTGTTCTTTATGGGCCTAGAAGGCATACACGCAGCTCCAACATGAAACGTGACATCTTCTATGCACTACAGTATATGACTCAGCCACATAGGTGTTGACCAGATACACATGTTGACCAAAAGTAACTGTTCATTGCCTTTGCTTATTAATAATAGAGTAATAATTGAAACATATTACCATTGATGTTTTGATTTAATAGTATGATAGTGATGATTAGACCTTGAGATTTTTAAGATCACAAGTTCAAAACTTGACTAAAGGAGGTTTTTCTACAATATTGGGTTTCCTCAATAGTTTTTTTGAATGAGTCAGGCATAAAACGTCAAAATCAGTATGGACGGTTGAAACTTCATCTCAGGAAGGCTCACTCGAGTATTTGGGTAGTTCTAAACGTTGTTTAGAAAAAAATTGAAACATATCAAATTGACCAAAACCTATATATGGAGAGACCTATTTCTATTAAATGTAGTTCAAGTTTCATGATAGACAAACATGTAGATTTAAAAAAAAATTTGAGAGTGTGGGAGTTGACATTAAAAAAAAAGGATGACAAAAATAGAGAAGAATCACAATGAACAATATGTGTCGAGTTTAAGAGAGTCTAATGTGACTTCGGGTTCGTGGCTCTTGTATTTTTAACTCTCAACTCTAATCTCCTTCTTGGTTCTTAGAGAAGAGAGGACAAGCTTTTTAAGTTTTCTATTATTTTTATGAATAAGACATTTTTAAATGTAGGATGAAATGAAATAAATTATTGAGATATGCTTTCTCGTTCTCTCTCCTTCTCTAATGAACCTTCTTATAGTTTTGAAGATATAAAAAAATGTTGTCAGATTAAACAAATCCAACCTACTTAGTTAAATAATTATTTAAAGCATTCGTAGTAGTTTTTATATGTTTTTATGAGTGTGTTTTTTTATATTATATACAATGGTTGTGAGTGAATGAGAGAAAAATATTACTATTCATCTGTATATTTGGATGCCACTGTTCACCCCTATAAAATTTTTAATATTTTCTGGAAGTGATTGTAAGTGATGAATACATAAAAGATAATGATAAAAATATAAAAAATATTATTTAATTAATAAAAAAAATAATGATTTTTAATGTAAGTATTAAAATAATGATTGAAAAACTGATGTAAATGCTCGTATATAGCTTTGAAGATGAAATCAATGTCAACTCGACTAGTTTCATTTTGACCCACCGTGTGTTAATGTTACTAGATAGCCGATAGGTTCTGATAAGCATGTCTCTCTATTGTAGTCACATCATCTCTCATCTCTCTACTTTGTTTACATTTGATAGGCCTTCCCTACTAAATCAATCAAATTTCTCTCTACTTTACTAACTAGTAAGTATGTTAAAGCATACAAGAAATATGCACACAAGAGTACGTTTAACCAATCTTATTAGATTAGATGTGTGATTCCAAAAAGTATGCTTCATAATCATATAAGAGCATTCACAGTAGGTTTCTTATATTTATGTGAGTGTGTTTCTTATATTTTAAGGAACGGTTGTAAATGGTTGTGAGTAGAGGAGAGAGAAAAGTTATCGTTCATTTTGTATATTTGAGGAATCACTGTTCAACCCTTATAAATTTTTTAATATTTTTGAAAGTAGTTGTGAGTAGAAGAGAGAGAAAAGATAATGACAAAAGTATAAAAAAATATTATTTAATTGAGAAGGAGAGAGAAATAATAGTGTTTTTAATGTAATTATAAGAATAAGGATATGGAAGCTAGTGTGAATGCTCTAACATACATACTAGTATACTACACCTTCACATCCACCAGACTTGTGCAACTTAAACCATCCAATTTTTATCATATCCATATATGAAACACACATGTTGGATGATGGATCATATTATGATGCAATTAGACATCACCATATGCAAAGAAACATATTTGGTCGAAAATTGTATATTTACTTCAAAAACATACTATCTATTACATAAGGAATTAAGGATATGGCGAAATATAACAAGTTGACCATCTCATATACTGTTTACAAGAGTCGCTTCCTGCTTCACGCCCACCCCCGGTACCCTTTTCACCACCAACATCAGCACCGTTAGTTGGTATATTTACATTAACAATCACTTCTTTAGGTCTGCCAACAGAAAAGGCATATGTTACCGATCCATCAGCACCCTTTGTGTATTGAGGTTGTGAAGTATCAATCGCAAACAGAGACTATGGCTTTTGGTACCATATCTTACTGGAGGTAATAGTATTCATAGATTTAAGCCTTGTTCAAGAGATTTATGGTGTTCTTTGATACTTTACAAGTCCAAATCGGTGATGTTTAGGTGTGAATCGACAGGAGCATTAACAAAGATCAACAAAATGATCCTTTAAACCACTCTATTAAGTAAGAAATCATGAGTTAAGATCATAAACTTTTATGTTTAAAGGAGTCTTAAAATTTGAAAGAGGTTGAAAAAAGGTTCACTTTCAAAGGGTAATGACTGATCCATTTAATTGTAGGCTTAACCCACTGCAAGGTCACACATATCAATAACTTCCTGCCATTTAAAACAAAACTTCAAAATTAGCTTTTGTAAGTCGATGTTTAAGCGTATTAAAAAATGAACCAAAGAAGCTAAATAAGTGCACATATGCAGGAATTAAGAAGTCATACAGAAATTATGAGGCTCATGTTTTGATGCATGGGGACCATAGTCAATAGCAAATGGCGGTAAATAGCGACAAGTCACCTATATGCTACGCCCGCAATTTTGTGTTTAGCGATAAGGTAGTAGAAAATTTAAGAAATGACATTCAATAAACTAACATGTATAGTAGTGGAAAATTTAAGCAAATATCACCAAAATAGCTAAAATAGCTTAAATACACTGTTTAGCTACAAGTCGCTATTTGGTCCATAAACACAAATAACGGGAAGATAGCTATACGTTATGCAGCGCGCTATAGCCGCTATTGACAACAGGGAGCAAATCATAGAGAAAGATCCACATACTAAAAACTAGAGGTGACAAAATAGGAGGGTTGGGTTGGGTTGGTTGCCGGGTCTAGATGGGTTTGGGTTGAAGTGGGTTGAAGTTAGGATGGACAATTATAAAAAAGAGGTTAGGATGGTTTGGGTCAAGATGGGTTCGGGTTAGGATGGGTTCGGGTCAGGATGGGTTGATGCTAAAATTTATCATTAGTCTCATTATATTTGTTTGCAACAAACTTACAAGCTTCACAAAGTTGATTTCAAATCAAATAAGCTTATTCTTATGAACAAGCAAAAGGAATTTATGTAAACTCAATTGCATGAATCCATTTCACATAAGCTTCATCGTGCATAACTCTAGCTCGACACGTAACATGTGTATATATATATAGATAGATATATATAAGTTAGCATCATTTCATCAATTAGGCTTATTCTTCATTCACAACACTAACCCCTTCATCGCCGCTCCTCCGTCCCCGCCCGTCCGCCGCCACTCATCATTGCCGCAAGCTCTTGAACATACTTACCCAAATCATAGATGATTACAGAACTATGTATATCGCTATGGGCAAAACAGGTTTGGTCCAACCGGGTTTTTTTTTTTGTACCGGGGTTGAGGCGAAACCGGGTATGAACCCGGGTCGGCTCCACCCGCTTGAAAACTCTACCCGTTATAATCGGGTAGGGTCAGGTCCGAAACCGGGTCCAATACTGGATTTAGTTTTTTTTCTTTTCTTTTCTTGTGTGTGTCCCTAATTACGAGTCCAATACCGGATGGTATTCTTTCTTTTGTTCTTAATCACCCATCTGGACCCATGATTGAATTTCTTAACCACCCATCCTAACCCATAATATATGCATGTTTGAATTTCTCAACCCACTCTGACCCCCTTAGATATTTTCTTTGACCCGTCCTGACCCATTTAAGTTTTAAAACAGCCCAAAATTAACCAAAATGAATTCTTTGGACTTGTTTTGCCAGGTCTACTAATAACCCGTATTGCTCCGCGAGTTCCACATCTACGGTTCATGTTGCAAAAAGAATATGTTCCCAAAACAAGAATCTAATCAAGTGTAAAATGAGCAAACCCCTAATTTTTTTTTAAACGGTCAACGAATACTTTTAAGCGCGGTCACCCGGGTAAACCCATCAGCGAAAGGCCACCCACGACTGCAAACACAGACAGTGCTGGTGACCCGACCCGCACACCGTTCCAAGGGAAACCCACCACCCAAAGACTCACCGTAGTAAAACCCCTGACCCACTTGAAACATATTATATCAAGTTAGACTCGAACCCATAACCTACACTTTGAAAAACCATAGGTACCTTCTCTCAAAGCAGTTGATCTAGGCCCTAAATATTGCACATCATCACTGTACTCTTTTCATTTTCAGTGGAAAATAAGCTTTAAATTGGACCTTCAACCTTGTGATGCCAAACTTAATTTGTTACGATGTTCCAACACAATTAGCATGGAGGATACTGTCAATTTCTCATCATCAATTTGATAATCCTAATTCTAGTTCTCAAATTTAATCGGATCATCCAAAAGCTACAAAAATCAAATTCAAAATAAAAAACAAATCAACCAGAAGTTTGATACACAAGAGGAATCGGACTACCTTATTGTTAGCAGGATTAACGGAGCACCGTTTACAAAGCTACTGGAATTCCAAGGGTCAATGCTGATTTTCGTTAAACTCATGTTTGCACGAAACAGTAATCCATTGATAAATCATATACACGTGAAGAAACACAGGAAATTGAACAACTAAACTGTATCAAACTCCAATTTGCAGATTATAACTTTTATGTCGCTGTGATGCGATAATTGATGATGGTGTTGATTACCTGTAACGCCGTTGGAGTTAATTTTGGGGTGGAACGGCGGTCGTTGTGAGATCGAGTTGAGTATACAGTTAATGTATTTTAAAAATAGATTTTATTATTTTAAAAGAGTAAAAATATGAAAGGGGCAGGGTATACATACACCCTCTTTTTACTTGTCATACTCTTTTAATCTTTTTTTGAGAAAAAATCACATATTTATCATATTTTCCTTCAACTTTCTTTTTTGGTAAAAACTATAAAAAGTACATAAAACTTCAATTATAAACTAAAAATTACACTTTTGGTATGTTTCACTGTTAATACCTATGTCTAGAAAATTACACTTTTGGTATAAAATCTTTAACATAAATGGATGTTTAATTTTATGTTAACTTTTAAGATAATTACCAAAACTTGTTTTAGAAAACAAATAAAAATAAAGAGCGGGACATACAGACATAAAAGACAAATATATAGAATTAAAAAAAAATTCATAAATTAGCTCTAAAAGAAATAATCAAAAAGCCATAAGTGCTTCTTGATCCTCGCCCTCAATTTTATTTTTTCTACTAACCGCAAATATACCGACTCTTACATTTAGATTACTTGAAATCAATTTATATTATTTTTAGGTTTAAACTCAAGACCCATTCTTTAAAAGACAAACTAAACATAAGTGGTTTACATTGAGGGGGAGGGTGGTGGTTGTCGTTGTCCTTAATATCAAAAACTGTAAAGTAACCTGTAAGCAAACACAACTAGGTGTATTATTTCTAAGTAGTTTTAAAGATTATTTGTTTATAGTTTTGTTTAAATTTAACATGTAAAAGTGATTTAATGTTTCAGAAATGTTTACAGATTTTCATATAAAAAAATAGAAATAATGTTGGTTATTAATGCGTAATATTTTGTAGGCGAATTTTGAAATGGAAAAACATAAACTAAGTTTGTTATATGGTGTTTGCCTAATAAATAATGAAAATCGAATGATTGTAAGGATATACAAACTCACATGTAATAGACTTAGTTGTATAAAGTGATAAATTGTAAAAAAAAAAATAATAATAATAAAAGCTTGAGTAAATTACTATTTTAATCGTATACCAAATCATGTGCTAGGATTTGCATTTTTTAATAGTTTCATTTGCTTTCATCATTCCTGATCTGTTAAATTGAACGATATTATAGCTAATTTACATTCAAGGGACTATTAATGAATTAAAACGATTCGTGTGACTTTTCAAACATAAAAAAACCTAACTCTAATCGCTCATCTCGTCTCCCTTCTTTCTCTCTCTCTCTCTATATATATTATTATATACTATTAACTAGCTTTAGTAAACCCGTGTATTACACGGGTTGAATGAATAAAATACAAAATATAATAAAATTTTAATAGTTATAAAATGATATTTTAAGATAAAATATGATTAAAATTATGTATAAGTAAGGACTATAAATAATAAAATAATGATATAAACTTTTTAATCTTTTGTTTTTAAATTTTTTTTATTTTAAAAAAAAATTAAAAACTTTGCTTTAAAACAAACATTTTAAAAAATATAATTTTTTAAAACTTTTATCATAACTCCTAATTTTAATTAATTTTTGTTTATAAAAATTTTACCTAAAACATCACTATTAGAATATTTAAAATTTTTAAAAAGTTTGATGTTTTAAAAGTTTCTTAATTTATAAATATTTATTTTTTTAGAAACAATATTAATAAAAAGATATATTTCTTAATTTATTGTTTGTAATTAATGTGATATTAAAAAGAGAGAGAAGCGGGAAAATTTTGGTGAGATGAAATGTGGTGATGACATGTGTCCACCATAGTTACTCTTTTATTAGAGTAGTAAGATAAGATTAGAGAATGAAATGAATAGTAATCCTTTTTGGTTTTGTGTTTTGAACACAGTATTTAACCGGTTTTACATTATAGTCCTCATCACCTTTTTATATAGATGGGAAATCCTAAAGACAAACATATGAGAGAGAAAGAGTCCAACCAATATTTGGTGGTGCCTGTGGCTACTCTTCGTTGACGTCTCCCAGGAGATTGGGCACGTATACCTTATGTGTGCTACGTGTTATCATACTCATTCAAGCTGTTATCAAGGATGAAAGAAAGAGAGAGAGACAGACATGAAAAATTGAAAAGCATCTTTCTTTCAAGGTTTCTTCACCGACACTCTTTCTTTTGTATTCTTCTCTGCGACACCATGAGAGAGAGATCAAGATCTACAATGGTTTTGAGTTTTACACGAAGAAGATCGACACGGATTAACCGCCAGATTGGTGCGTTTTTCATCTTCTTCATCACCTCGATAGTTTGGGATTCAAAGAAATAGAGAGATGGCGATTCTGATGGCGTTGACGGACAATGATGTCGAACTCAAGTGCCTATGACGATGGTGATTGTGGGCTGAGGCGGAGCAGTTCGACTACTATTGGTTCTACTATGTCATACGAGCAACTCAGTCTCCCACTCAAGGAAGATAGTTTCTGTTAATAACAACACTGTAGAGATCGAAGCTGTCCATGTCCTGTTGTTCCTGTTTATTGGGTCATGTATGTGCCCGTGTTTAGTCTGTTGATGCCGTCTTTAATCCATGTGTTTCTTCTTTCACGGTTATTCTGTTTTCTATGTTGTGGTATTGTTACAGATCAATATTTCAGTAAAAGAATGTTCGATTTAGGTTTGCAGGTTTGAATTAATGATGATCGTAAGAAGATGAAGATGTTTTTGTTGTTTATTTAGGTACGCTGTGCTTCCTGTTTTGTTCAATTTGGTTGTTCAATTTGCTTCCTGCTTTACTTTTGTTTCTGTTTTTAGGTTGCATATTTTAACTGTCTTCGTAAGTCTTGCGCGTCATAAAATATATGCCGCTGAGTGCTATTGTTTTTATTGGATATTTTTGTTACAGATATGTGCCTCAGTTCAATATTGAAACTTGAAAGTGTGGTATAAGAAGTTTTTTAAAGAGTCGAAATTTATGACTAAGTTATACGCTATATATACATCCCTTTGTCAATATTTTTATTTTTTTAACCTACAAGGAAACCTATTTATAAAAACCCTTTAAAGAGGGATGTAAGTCCTGTGAACGAATCATAAAAGTTCTTATAAGTTTAAGGCTGTTTATTTTTTTTAAAGGTTCAACAAAGTATATAAGAAAGATTTGGAAGATTCTTCTCAGGTTAGTGTAAGTGGATCTTTGTTATTTACTTTTCAATGGGTTGATGGATTAGTCCATCTTTGTTATTTGCTTTTTATAGGTGTATTTGTGTAATTAGGTTAGTTGATCTTTGTTATTTCCTTTAAAATGGGTTGATTTGCACTAGGAAGTTATTGCTAAGATCCTTATGAAACTCATTTTACATCTATGTTTACAGTTGCAAACACAGCAGCAGGGAAGAAACCAAAGAATGACTAGCACGACATGTGCTGTCACTTTTGAAGTTCCCAAAAATTTGAGGCCAGGAACCGTAACAATCTTTTGTCGCTCTAGAACAAGCACATGGCAGTAAGTAACATGACAGTTGATGAGATTAGTCCCAATCTCAAAACTACCTTTTGTAAACAAACATGGTAGCTCTCTAGAATATACATATTAAACAACTAGAAAATGGCTTCTTATTATGTGGCTTGAGCAAAGATAACCAACGTAACAAAAAACGTAACGCTATTTCGCGCAACGCGCGTAGATCCATTTTTCTAGAAATTCTACTATTGGCATCAATAGAATGTTTGATTTTTTTTTGGGGGGGGGGGGGTGGTTTAATCATCAATTCTCCCCAAGCCAATAGCTTTAATATGAGACAACTGTTACATAATACGATTTAAACTTAAACCTAATAATATTCAAACATACCTGCTGAAAATACATACAACGGTCTGTTAGTATGATGTTTATCCTCCATATAATGATATCAATTAAACTCTTACAAGTGTATAGAGAATTTGAAATCAACAATCATGATAAATTAAAAGTCTCGATTCGTTATCAGATTGAAACTATTTAGGTTTACATCAAATTTTTAATTAGTTAAAGCTCAATCATAAAAACAAGTATGATATATGTGAAAGGAATTTTTGAACAATAGTAGAGAATGAAGAAGATTAAAGTCCAACTAAAATTTTGTTCAAATTCGCATTTCGCAGGGATGGGGTCAATTCTTCGGCAGTTTCCATCTTAAAATTTAGCTATTTTTACTCCCGAGGTTCACATGTGAAATTTCACAGAAATCAAATTTTCATTCATTTTTAGTAAAACAATATTTATAAAATTTTCAACTTGACCCCGGCTATGAGCTTTGTTTTTTGATTTCATCGGCCCTTGATCTCGCTACCAGGGACGCAGTCCTCGACCCCCCCCCCCCCCCCCCCCCCCCCCCAAAAAAAAGAGGACTTGCCCTCATTCAACCACCATTTGCTAAGGTTATCAGTATCAAATATCATAATAAACTCAACCAAATGTGTATCTCACACTTTCTGATTTATTTGTTGGATATTACAATAATATTTGTCATTAGTCAATTTAATTAAATTAAAATATCTAACAAAATGTAAAATGTAGCGGGCGTATACTATAAAAAAAACTGTTGTTAAAAAATTGACGAAAATGACATCAAAATTATTAAACCCGAACATGTTTCATCATCTCAAAGATGAATTAAAATAGAAAGAAATATCTACAAGAATCACCCTAAATATTAAAAAATGCATAGAAAAATGATTACGGCATGGACACTTTTGATTGGATAATACAATAATTTACAAGTAGCACAAGTGGTAGGTAATACTTACAAGTGGCCCATCTCTCTAACCCAATCAAATCCCACCACGTACACCATCCGTCCAATCTTTTAGAATTTTGAAATATCTTAAATTGCCTTTTATCATAATCTTCTTCCTTCCACAAGAATATCCACACAACCAACAATGGCTACTTCACTCCCACCTTCAATTCTTCTTTGTCTTCTGTTTATATCAATATTATCTTCTGTATCTGTGATTCAATCGATTCACACGACACCAATCGATCAACCGAAGACTTACATCATCCACGCATCTAGATCTGAAAAACCTAAAACGTTTTCCACTCATCACGGCTGGTATTCCTCCGTTCTCCGGTCATTTTCATCGCCGGAACGGCAATCGGAGATTTTGTACACGTACGAACGCTCCGTCAACGGCTTCTCCGCTAGGTTGACTCGAGCTCAAGCCTCTCAGATCCGTCGTTTTCCAGGCATACTCTCTGTAATACCAGATCGCCGGAGATCGCTTCACACAACTCACACGCCGAACTTCTTAGGGTTAGCAGATACTTATGGTCTATGGCCTAATGCTGAATACGGTGATGATGTCATCGTCGGAGTGCTCGACACCGGGATCTGGCCGGAACGACGGAGTTTCTCCGACGAAGGACTTCCGCCGGTGCCGGCGAGCTGGAAAGGAAGCTGTGACGTCACGTCGGACTTTCCGGCAACGGCGTGTAACCGGAAGATCATCGGAGCTAAGGCGTATTACAGAGGTTATAAGGCTAGTCTCGCTGGTTTGTTGAATGAAACTGATGGAGTTCTTTCTCCTAGGGATACAGAAGGTCATGGAACTCATACGGCTTCTACTGCCGCCGGAGCGGTGGTGAAGGATGCCGGATTTTTCGACTATGCAACCGGTGAAGCTAGAGGTATGGCTATAAACTCTAGAATCGCTGTTTACAAGATCTGTTGGAGTGCAGGTTGTTACGATTCCGATATACTCGCTGCTATGGATCAGGCGATCGACGACGGTGTGCACATCATCTCGTTATCCGTCGGAGCTACCGGATATGCGCCTCAGTATTACCGTGACTCCATCGCCATCGGAGCTTTTGGAGCGATGCAACACGGTATTCTCGTTTCGTGTTCCGCAGGAAACTCAGGTCCTGGTGCTTACACCGCTGTAAACATCGCTCCGTGGATTTTTACGATCGGAGCTTCAACGATTGATCGGGAGTTTCCGGCGGATGTTGTTCTCGGCGACGGGAGAGTTTACGGTGGCGTATCGCTTTACTCCGGTGACGGACTTGGAGACACTCAGTATCCATTGGTTTATGCAGATAATTGCGGTGATCGGTATTGTTACCCCGGTAAACTCAACGCCACATTAGTCGCCGGAAAAATCGTAATCTGTGATCGTGGTGGTAATGCTAGGGTTGAAAAAGGAGCTGCGGTTAAGGAAGCCGGTGGCATTGGGATGATCCACACGAATTTAGACGAAAATGGCGAAGAACTTCTCGCAGACGCGCATCTCATCCCTGCAACCATGCTTGGTGCAGCTAACGGAGATAAGGTTAAAGAGTATGTCAAATCCAATCATGCCCCAACGGCTACGATTGTGTTCAAAGGGACGGTGATCGGAACATCACCGTCCGCACCGCGTGTGGCGTCATTCTCGAGCCGTGGTCCTAACTACCGCACTCCGGAGATTCTCAAACCTGACGTGATAGCGCCTGGGGTAAATATCTTAGCCGGTTGGACTGGATACACCAGTCCAACCAGCTTGGATATAGACCCAAGAAGAGTTGAATTCAATATTATATCCGGGACATCGATGTCGTGTCCTCACGTGAGTGGCTTATCGGCCTTATTACGTAAGGCCCACCCCACGTGGTCCCCAGCGGCGATAAAATCTGCCCTGATGACCACGGCTAAGTATTTGGACGACACCGGAGAGAAAATTACAGACCTTGCCACTGGCGTGGAATCCACACCGTTCGTTCATGGGTCAGGACACGTGGACCCCAATCGAGCCCTTAGTCCCGGGCTAATATACGACGCTGGATTCGATGACTACGTGGCGTTCCTCTGTGCCATTGGATACGATTCCAACAAAATAGCTACTTTTGTGAAAGATCCAGTGGATTGTAACGCAAGAAAACTTAATAGTCCTGGGGATCTAAACTACCCATCTTTTTCAGTGGTGTTTGATTCCCAGAACAACGGTGTTGTGAAGTACAAGAGGGTGGTGACAAATGTAGGTGATGCGGATGCGGTTTATGAGGTGAGTGTGAGTGTGAGTTGTCCGCCGGGGGTGGAGGTTGTGGTGTCGCCGGAGAAGCTCGAGTTTAGTGAAGAGAAGAAAGAGGCGGAGTATGAGATCACGTTCAAGTCCGTTGGTAGTGCGACCGCGGCGGCGTATGGTGCCATTGAGTGGAGTGATAAAGTGCATAGTGTTAGAAGTCCGATTGCGGTTGTATGGAGTTCGAGTACATTGCAAATGAGCATGTAATTTAGGCATTGTGTTATTCATAATCAGATGCTGGCTTAAGCAAGAGAGATGGACTTTGGGTAAATTATTGCTTCATAAGCTCATATGGGTTTTACGATGGTGGTGTTTTTATTTTCTTTTGATTTTAAGTTGGGTTTTAACTTTTAATCAGATAATAATGTATCAATTCCTCTCTTGTTGTAAAAGAAAGTTTAGTTTACGGTTTAAATCCTCTCTATTTGTTTTATTTTCAAGAATGTATAGCATCACCGTAACGTCGTTTGTTTATTGAGGCCTCGAGTGGCGTCCACCTCCCAAATAGTCCATAGGTCCTGTTTATTGATATGAGTTAATGGTTTTGTTGTTACATGGACTCACCATGGGGAGTGGTTGTAAGGTATGATAATCTTCACCACCAAATAATCGAGAGGAGCACTTGTAGTATATAATTGAATTACAATCAAGAATTCAAGATATAAATTACAGGAGATATGCATAACAAAAGTATAACAACCTAAATAGGTTGATAGGGGTGTGATTGGGTTTGACGTTCCCCATCGAGAAGGAGCCAACTCAATTGGCAAATTGGGTCGAAGATTTACACATAAATCAGACAAAAGATATATGGTGGGCATGATTGTTTTTTTTTGTCGTGTGATGAATTCCTTGGAGATAGAAACCATTTGGTTTTCTTAAAGAGTCGTAAAAAAAAAAAAAAAAAAAGCAGGCATTACTTGATGGTATTAAACATTTTTTCTTCTATTGGTAGTAAACCTAAAATTCAAAGATAATCGGATAAGTGGCTTAAAAACCTTCTATTGATAATGTAATTTTGGTTTTTATCTAGTATCTTGCTAGGTATGGTTTATATACTGATCTCTTTTCATAAATAAGTAAATAAATAGGATTAGAATTTATGTTTGGTATCTCAGATATCAATAATATCCTCCATCAAGTAAAAAGATGGGAACCAATGCGAAGCATGGCGGAGAAGATGGGAATTGAGATTGAGGTAAGTTTTTTGTAAAATTATTTGTCACTTGAAGCTTGGTAGGATTGTATTTTGAATGCAACTTTATAAAAATGATAGTTTCCCTTAAATGATAATCAATGTTAATGTGCTTAAAGGTTTTTTTTTTTTTATTTTTTTTTATTTTTTTTTTTTTGAACAGCTTAACGTGTTTTTGATCAAATGGATTTTATGTGTAAAATAAAACACTTCGATTGTCTAAAAAAAAGCACAAAAAAGCATAGAACAATCCGGAGGAAGATCATGTAGATCTCCAAGAAGGTAACTAATCCAAATTATTTCAGCACCTATAGCCTATAGGTCACATGTTAAGTTGACATGGCTAGGAGGCCACGAGTGGAACATAAAAACTTTCCGATCTACCAATGAACCTTAGCCCAACTGGTTAAGGTGAGGTGCCAATGACATGTAAATATTGGGAGGTCATGGGTTCAAGTCTCACTCTGAGCAAAAATGCTCAGGGTTGAGCCAGGGGGTTTTCTCAGTAATGGGTTTCCTCCTGAGGGGGTTGAGGGTGCGGTCTCAGCTGGGAAACGAATAAGTGGGCCCGATTAAGATAACACTTATTCTCCGAAGTTGGGTCGCACATTTGCCGTTAAAAAAAAAAAAAAAAAATACTTTCCGATCTCGTAAATGGATTTGACACGTCTTTATACCAGCAAATTCACCGGCAAATTCGATGAAACATATTTACGCGCTTTGACTATCCAACGACGATAATGACTAGATATCACATTTTATCTTTTATTTTACGTTTGTGTTTTTTCAATTTAAAATGACGTACTTTTTTACATTTCAAAATAACAATATTATTCATGTTTATGTTGTTAAAATATTAAAATATTATTAGGATTCAAAATATACAAATTGTCAAATGAATAGTGATGTGAGCGGAAACCAATTTCTATAATTTAGTTATGTTAGTGTTGAAAATGATGTAGTACCATCACACTAAGGAGTAAAATAGGATGTGTATGCCTCATGACCTCATGTTCTTAAAATGGTTCTATCAGTATTAATTAGTAACTCAAGAAATTGTTCACCCAAAATGATAATATCACTTTTCTCGAAATAATGTTAGTAAGATATGTTGTAACATATTTGATCACCAAAGAAGACATGATATTTGATTTGGAAAAGATTTTGAGAATTCTATTTGAAGCCCACTAACACAGAGTGGGGACATGTTGAACTAAACAGAGAAGATATATGCATGCATAAATCATATATCGATTTAATATTGTTTTTTTAAACAAAAAACAACAACGACGCTTTGGCCGAGTGGTTAAGGCGTGTGCCTGCTAAGTACATGGGGTTTCCCCGCGAGAGTTCGAATCTCTCAGGCGTCGTTTATTTTTCTTGAATTTTTTTAATCTTATTAAATTATTATGTTTTCATCCCGGTTCAATGCATTTAATGAATGGATTTGTTAAAAACGAATAGCATTTGAACTTTGATTAAGCTATTAAAGATCAAATCCGTTCATGTTGTATTGTATTATTTTCTGTCATAGATAGTTGAAAATTAATTAAGCTTCAACTAAATCATAAAATGAAACAAAAAAGTAATTTTACAGGCTACATGTTTACGTCAACGTTAAGTTTATGTGTGTGAACAACCTGATTTTAGATTTTGTTGTTTGATCCTCTAGTTAATATATAAGAGCTTTATAAAAATTATTAATTTTTTCGAATGAACTGACTTATCTTCACCCCTAATTTTAACTTGGTTGAGATGATGTGTTCGTGTTCTGCACAACCAAAGTCAACAGTGAACTAATTCTTGAAATCGACTCATCGGGCCACCACAATCTACACAAAAATTGAGGCCAAGAAACAAGCCTTAGAGTATCGACTTCACACGTTTGTTCGATGATACAATAAATTTTATAGCCTGTGACACAAAATAGGGATTTAATGTATTGATATACAATTTAAGTCGAGAAGATTTTGCTGCTCAAATCTTCATTTTATATATGGGAGCTATTTATATACTTTTTTTAACTGGTAACTCACACACTTATCTAATATGCTTTGAATTATACACCACAACTAACTTACACAAATCCGTCATAAGGGTGACTCGACTCTTAACAAGTTTGTGCATAAAATGTGCTATAATGTGATTGTAATCTACCATATTAATATGTATATAATAAAAACTCTGTTGTATCATAAAAGTTTTCTATCATGCGCCCTCAATCACCGTAACAATAGAATTTTATGATAGAACCAAATTCTCCTCGAGTAACAAAAGTTTAAATCCTGCCTAACTACTCTAAGAGGTGCTATTTTTCAGATAATTTTGAATAAAGATGGTCCTTTTACCGCTAAGGATGTAAGACGAATGCTCACAAAAAAGAACTATGTGGATTTTGTATTTGATTGGAATAGATAGCTGCCAATAAAGGTCAACATATTTGGATGGAGAGCAAAACAAGATAGATTGCCAACACTAGGAAGATTAAGAAAAAGGAACATCCTAGTTGAGCGTAGTATGTGTTATTTATGTGGGGAGAATGTGGAGTCTGCTGATCACTTATTGACTTCTTGTTATACTTACATGATAACTGGCAAAAGGTTAGTAATTGGTGCCATATTCCTCCCATATATGCATTCAGTACTTGAGATATGCTTGAAATTCACAAATCAATAAGGCTTGACAAGGAGGCAAGAAGAGTGGTGCAATCAGTAATCTTAGTGACGCCTTGGTGCATTTAGAAGACTCCCAACCATAAGGTTTTCTCAAGAAAAGAAGCCGATTATTGTCTGCTTGTTTGAAGAGATTAAATCTATGGCTTACTTAAGCCATTGGCAACCGTCTCGTTTTCACTTTTTTTTGTGTGACACATCAGCGCCACATCAGATTTTTCCCATTTTCCCCAATTACTTTAAATTTTTCGTCGTTTTACATGTCCTCCTCCCAGTTTTTCCATGTTTCCTCATTTCCCCCAATTTGGTTTTCAATTTATGGGTTTGTGTGATCGGTAAATCCCGGTGAATACGCACCGGGTTGTGACATCTCGGAACCTGGGGTTTAGTGTTCCAGGCCAGCCCCCAGTTTTTCCTACGCTTTTCCCGGTATTTTCCCATCACCACTCCATCCCCCCTTATGGGTTAAGAACATGGGGAACTTCCAAGCTTTGGAGTGGTCTCAATGGTGTGATTTTAATCCTTTAGCAAAAACTACTCATGTTTAATTAGTGTTTATAGTTGGTAGTGTCATGTTTAAAAAAATATTAATTGTAATAGTTTCGTTCTGTATTTTCATGTTTTTGCAGCCTCTCGCTGGCAATAAAATTTTTCAATCTTTAAAAAATGTTGATTGTAATAGTTTCGGGGCTATCAAATATAGTAGGAGTAGACTCATCAAGCCAGAAGTGCAAGATATTTCTGATAAATAACCACTAATGTGTGTAGATCGAAAGTTGTACAAAAGAAGAGAAATTAAGTTTCTATGTTAGTAAACATTGTATTTTTTCTTTGTATTTGCAAGATACACATTTAGTTTAGATGTTTTTGTTTAAATTTTAAAGCATTCGGGGTAATTACCAATGTATATGATCCAGCATCCGAGTATGCATATTGCTTTTAAATACTTTAATGTCACAAGATTTTCCTTGAAAAGAATGTGATCGGTTTATTTTATAAACTTGTATTTTTCTTGTTAATTATTTTTTTAATGCATAATATTTTTTTAAGTATATTAATTTTATTTGTTTTTTATTTGCTGTCGTTTTATTAAATAGTGAATTAAAGAAATGCAATTTAGCTAGTTGAAAAGTAAGCATTTTAACTCTTGAAGCAACCAGAAGTCCAGAAAAAATGGGATCAAATCCAAACTAACCTGGGCTAAAATAATATGTGACCCATTAATTTTAAGCTGATCTTTTGGTTTTGGAAGCCCATTTAGGAAATATTGAGTCTGCTAATGAAAGCCTCTTACACCTCTCAGCCCGCCCTATGACCCATTAATTTAATTCGAAGTTCCAAAGAGGATTTAAATTTGATTCGTATACGATAAATATTCAAAATGCTAATTTATTTGATTTATTTTTAGTAAAATAAAATTAATAGAGTAATATTTTTAAAATTCATTCGACGGGTCCAATTTAAATGAGCAAAACAAAAAAATAAGCATAACACACAAAATATTTCAAGTTTCAATTAAGTTATTTTTTGAACCTTTAATTCTTAATTCTCGTATACATATATCTAAACTAATATATATAATAAGTGTAAGTGTGTATATTTCTAATTCGAATTTAAAATCGTATCTAAAATCACAACGATAATTAAACTTTGAATCGAATTCGAACTTGAAAATTCGAATCAATGATTTTCTACTCAAATCGAATCGCATGCGAGTTTTTCTGATTCGATTCAAATATTAAACACTCCTAATATTTATCATTTCAAATACCTACTTTATATTTATGGCTATTTCTATAATTCACGAAACGTCACTAAGTAGTTGTTGGCGTTTTCATACACCTTTTGCTTTTTAGTGTTTAGTAGAAATCAGTCAACTTATTATTCAATGAAAGCATTTAGATTGTAGAAAACAATATGAAATGGTTCTTACTTTTCGAGGTATGGTTTGTTTATGACTAAAAAAACGTTAAATTTCTATTGATTTATAATTAAAAAAAATCCCTAAATATAAAATGCATTATTTTCTCCTTCGTATCACTTTCGACATACATATGGCATATCACACCACGGTTGTTAGGATGTGAGCTTGATACAAACTATACTCATTGCATCTAGATAATTTCTCATCTTTCTACTCTAATAAAAGAGTATATTGCGGTGACACGTGGCGGCACCACATTCATTCTCAATAAAATTTTCCCAGCTCTCTCCCCTATTAAATAATTACCTTAATTATCAATAATATTATTTAACTTTTTTTAGAACAAAAATAGTTTTTTTAATAAATTTAGAAAAAAGATCTTCTTATTAATGTTATTTCTAAAAATAATTTTTATAGAATAAGAAACTTTTACAAAACATCAAACTTTTTAAAATTAGTGTTTTTAAAAAGTTAATTTTTTATAAAAAAATAATTAAACTTGAAATTTATAATAAGAAAATTTTTAAAATGATATTTTAATACGTTTTGTTTTGAAACACAATATTTTTTATTTTTTTGAAACAAAAGTTTAAAAAGTTGATATAATTGTTTTATTACATATTGTTCTTACTATACGTAATTTCAATTATATTATATCGTAAAATATATTTTTATACTTGATAAATTTATATTATATTTAATATTTTATTTGTTCAACCCGTGTAATACACGGGTTTACTAAGGCTAGTATTTCATATATTCTCCTCGTTATATGCTTAAAATAACAAGATACAACTATATTTATACAAGATTTCATTTCCCATTTCAATCTTGTAACAAAGTTGAGTCCTTTGATCATCATAAAAAGAATATCAGTCTAAAATTAGAAAAGATGCAGTGGAAACCATCTTGAATGATCATGTTGAACCCATCATATATAATTCTATCCTGCATTTGACCAACTACCTTGCAATATTTATATTTTTGGTTCTTGTGAAAAACATTGTTCATTGACTCAAAGAAGTTTCCTTGCATATCATGTTTCTCATGACCTTTATTCTAACTTCAAAAACTATAAACATAATCTTTATCGTTAGTCTCAAGCCTGGACAGACAAATTATTAAGCTTTTTAATTAAGGAAAAAGTTCAAAGAAAAAATGTAATATGTAATCTCAATTATAAATTTTGCTTAATCAATTGCTGAGTTCAATTTATAAAATAAAAAAAAATTTGCTACAGTGATATTTTAGAAATAGCCAATGTTACTGACTTTTTTGTGGGTTCTTCCACTTTTTTTATACATTCATAACTTTTATATATTATAATATTTTTTTATAAAAATTACACCATAAAAATAAGTGTTTTCAATCTTTAAAACGAGTACAATATCGTTATATAAAAGATGATACTTTTTTTTTTGTTTTTCAGTTTATGTGAAATCTATTTGTCATTGTGTCTTTAGTGTAATTTATTGTGTCCTTTTATTAGTTATTAAGTTTTTCTGAATGGTATTGTTTTTTTGTAAAAAGATGAAATAAAAAAAACATAATGGTGAATAACACTTAAGGATGCAAACGAATCGGACATTCAACGAACAGTTCGTGAACCGTTCGACGTTTATGTTCGTTTGTTTTAAAAATAAACGAATATGTAAAACATAATAATAAATACATATAACAAGTGATAAAAAATGTTTTACAAAATAAACGAATATTTGCCACAATTACCTGATGTATTAAACACACTAAATTGTCATATTTGACATAATGACTAAAATGTCATATCCTTTAAAACAATTAAATAACATATGTCAAAACTCATAATCATTTTTAGGCCTTTTAAATTAAATACATTTTTTTATTATTATAACCCTGCCATTTTATGTAATTAGCTGAAGCATCTTCACTATCTCTCGAAAACGCTACTTATAACCTATTATTTACTATGTGACCCGACCATCTAGTAATAGACAAAAAAAAATTGATATTTGATGATAAATAATCAACTAATTTTTTTTTATCCCCCTTAAAAAATTCGCTTCTGCCATTGTTGTCACTTGCTTATATTTGTTACGTTTAGATATAAATTTTATTTAAAACGAACTCAGGTAAAATATAAATATACTTTTAACTTTTAAATTGTAAATACATCATTGTGATTTGATTATTTCTACACACGTTTTTAAAACTTAAATGCGTTTTCAAAACCAACTTTGGCCAATATTATATATTTTTACAGTTTAAATTCCAAATACTACGATACGACATTATTTCTACTTACATTTCGCTACACCTCTCCAAGGCGTGAGTGGAACTCATTTGTCAAATATAATATGTTGTATTTCTTTTAATTCTAAATATACCGTTGCGACATTCTTATTTATATTTACGTTTCATTATAAATTTTATTCAAACTCAAACGAACGCAACTTGCGAGCAAATCTGGCTATTATTGTATGTTTGTTCACCTGTCTGATCGTTATGCACCACAAAAACTAAACGTGTTAATGAAAAGTAAAGACTAAAGGTAATAATTAATACCGCGAGCATCATTAGTGTGATTAGTTTAAATAATATTAATAATACAATAATTGCCGTTTAGAAAAAAGAAAATTAGTACAATTATTATTATTAGAAAAACATCCTAAATGAAAATAGCCGTCGACTTGTTGACTGTTGACCAAAGTGGAAACACAGACCCTTCCACTTTCACTTGGCTTTCTTAAAAGTGATAATGAGTTTCTAAGAAATTATTGAGGACTTCAAATAATTCAAATTTTTTGTGTGACCATCCTTTTCAGTTTTCTTTCTAAGAATTTTAAAATAGTATTAAAACAATGACCTATACAAATGACGAGAGTGATAAAACATAAAAGTAGACAAGTAGTTAGACATATAGTAAAAAATACAAAGATATGACATTATTCTTTCATTTATAATTTGATATTATAACACTCAAGAGAAGACCAAAAGATGTGGTTGTATTACATTTAAACTACGAATGAAAATAATTATTATGCATTATGTAATTTATATATACAATCGCAGTACTTATTTTTTATGCATAAATCACAAGTTTTTAAAGCATGATCCAAGAAAGATACGATATGCCCCTAAAAAGTTTTAATGACCCCCTCACATTTATTTATTTAGATATACTATTTGAATCCTATGATTTTTCATATTTTTTCTCTTATAAATTTTTATATATGTTTTTATGTAAAAGCTCATATATACATTGAAAGCGTACTTAATTATTTTTTAAATACTTTTTAATGCAAGTTTCACTCTAGACAGAGTTATGTGTGATATATACAGGTACTGAAGCATAGATGAACAATTTGTCAAAGATTTCTTATCTTTTTTTTTCCCTTTTTTGTTTCTGAACTTTTAGGTGTTCTTTTGTTTTTTTTTTTTATATCTACTGAATACATATTGATGTTATCAGTAGAGGTGTACAAACCGGTTTTTTTACCCAAACCGGTTCGGGTTCAAAACCGAACCCTTTTTTTGTCGTGGGGTCAAACCGGTTTTTTTTTCAAACCGGTTCGGGTTACAAACCGGTTTGGCTAACCGGATACTCAAACCTGTCAAACTGATTTGGACCGGTTTGAAATCGGTTTTTTTTTAATAAATCGGTTTAACAGGTTTTTAACTTTTTAAATCGGTTTTGAGAGTGGGGTTACCAAACCGGTATACAAGCCGGCGGTTCGGGTCGGTTTTGGACCGGTTTGGGCCAAACCGGTTTTTCTTTGAAACCAGTTCCGGATTTTTTGGCCGAACCAGTTTTTTTGCCCCTGTATAGTTATCAGTGATGCCTATATTTCATTTTTATGATCACTTTCAACATGCTGAGTTATTAGCAAAGTTCCAACGTTAGGTTTCATGTCGTGCCAGAAGTCACAACGCAAGGATGTTAATGATAATTATATATATATATAAAGACAAAACATGAGAGGAAATAAAACTAATTAACTTTGAAAGAAACAATTTGATAGGATATTATATATATACTAATTTGCAACTTGGTTATGCATCATGGGTTGTAATATATGATTTAGTGGTTGTATCCATTTTTTGTTTTTTTAATCTTTAACTTTTTATTTTAACTAAACACTTTTACATCCATTACAACTTAGTCATAACATATTTTTACTTTTAACTTTAGTACTCTATACTTTTCACAAAATAATATTTTGTTTTCTTTTACGTTTTGGTCGAAATTTTGCTAGCTAACACACTGCAACGTGCGTTTGGTTCAACCTTTTTATGCTTATTTTTTCTCATTTAACTGTCGCGCGCTTATTGTTCTATATGTTTTCCGTTTTGCCTACGTGATTTAATGTTTTTACGTCAAATTTTTGTTTGGTTTTATTTAAAAGATTTTTAATTTCTTTTTCTATTTGAGTTTTTCGGTATCGATGGTCACTTGCGGTGGTGTGCAATTAGTACTACATGGTATGGTTTTACATCACCCGTTGCAATACGAGGTGTTTAATATTTAATACTAGTTTAAATCTAACTATTTAAATCCAATATTATGTGTCATTTTTATTTGTATTCATTTATTTATAAATCTATGACCAAACTCACCATTAAATTTATAAACAAAATTACAAGGTCAATGTCAACTTTTTAAAATCGACAACGTGACCTCTCATCTTCTCTAATTAACCTTTCAATTTTATAAACTTTTAAGTTTAACAGAGAAAGCTTTCAAATTAAACCTTTAACTTTTTGATGTTCGTACTTAACCTCTTGTAGTATTTAATGTACATTTTTAATCTATTAATTTGTTTACTAAATTGACTTTTTTCGATAACTTCTGTTCGTTAACCTTCTTTAAAAGACTAATTTGTGGCTATGTTTAGGCTTTTTTATTGCCGTCTCGATATATATTTTGTTAAGAATGACGTTGGATTCAAGATAGGACATTTTTATAAATTTTGTATGTTTCAATCCTCAAAATAAAGTTACCGCAACTTCATATTGTTATTTTATAAACTTAATCACTTTAATATCACCGTCCAACGCGCGTAACAGAGTTGACATTTGAGTAGAATAAGCAACATCTAGTTACAGATATCAAACTACATTGATTTATATGTAGTTTAAGTAAATTTCTTAGGATTTTCGCGAGGCAAATTAGTTGCCTATAGTGACTAGTGTGGAACTATGGAAAGTACAAAGAAAAAATATGTTAAACTTCTCTAATGTGACAAAGGCATTTTAGAAATTCAATAAAAACGAAATCGATGGGAATTGGGATATGAAAACGAGAATGAGTTTACTAGGAAATTTCAAGGATCTTTATTTTTTTATTCTTTCTTATTTTTCTAACTTAAAATATATTTTTATTTTATAAAAATGACGATAAATAAAAAATAATAAAAGAAATTGAACATGACAAATAAACCTGAAACTTAAGACATTTCGAGACAGGTAATCAGGCCTGAGATTTGTTTAAAAAAAATTTCACAAGCATTAAACGAGTATGATCATATATGATAACCACTTAAATTACTCCAAGACTCATACCTCTTTTTTAACATTACTTGACCATCAACTTTAAAAATCTATTTTTTCTCTTGATAGAGATAAATAAAATAGCATATAATGAGATAACATAACATATAATGAAGCGCAGTGAATCAAAGTGTAGAAAGATACTAGGATAAAACAAAGTTAAGGCAAACAAGAATATACAAACAAGGACAAAATCTATTCAAACACGAGTCTAAACACAAACTATGGTAAAGTTTTAGTTTTTTTTTTTTTTAACGACAAATCTATTTTACTTCTCTTAAATTACACCAAGTTACATCATGACTGGGTTTGAACCCAGAACCTTTTCTTTAAAAGACAAAGTTTTAGTTAATACAAGTTAAGCTAAAACAAACAAAAGTATAGAATCAATCCAAGACTCAAATACAAATCCACACATTTCCCTATATATTTATAATCTTAATGACGTCTCCACACACTTATATATACAAACACTTCTTTCCAATTAATGTTGTTTAATATCTTAATTACTTAAAATATACATATAACCATTTTTATTGGTCAGGTTTGTTTGTTACACAGTTGACTCGTAGAGTTCACACCCACCAATTCGTATATCCCACTGATCTCAAAACAATAAAAAAATAAAAAAAAAATAAAAAAAACCACACTCACCACTAAAAAATCCCTCTATAAATAACCCCTTAATCACCACCAAACTTGCATCCTCAACTACCAAAATAACACTCACACCAAAACACACACACACACACACACAAAACCTCAATGAACTCACTTTCTTCCACACAACTCGCCGGAGCATGGCTGGCGACGGTGGTCCTCCTCCTCCTCTCCCGCCGTCTCCGCCGCCACCGCCACCGCAACCACCCCCCGGGGCCGAAACCATGGCCGATCATCGGCAACCTCAACCTCATCGGCCCCCTCGCCCACCGCTCCATCCACGATCTCTCACAGAAATACGGCGAGATCATGCAGCTCAAATTCGGCTCATTCAACGTCGTCGTCGGATCGTCGGCCGAAATGGCGAAAGCGTTCCTCAAAACACAGGATATCAACTTCGCCTGCAGGCCGAAAACCGCCGCAGGCAAGTACACAACCTATAACTACTCCGATATCACATGGTCACCGTACGGACCGTATTGGCGGCAAGCACGTAAAATGTGCTTAACGGAGCTTTTTAGCGCGAAACGGCTCGAATCGTACGAGTACATACGCGTCGAAGAGACGAATTCGCTGCTGAAATCGATCTACAATTCGGTTGGAGATGAGATTCCGTTGAAGGATCTGTTATCAACGGTGAGTTTGAACGTGATCAGCCGTATGGTGTTGGGGAAACGGTATCTGGACGAGTCGGATGACTCGGTGGTGAGTCCGGATGAGTTTAAGAAGATGCTGGACGAGTTGTTTCTGCTGAACGGGGTGTTTAACATCGGTGATTCGATACCGTGGATCGATTTCATGGATCTGCAAGGGTATGTGAAGAGGATGAAGGCGGTGAGTAGGAAGTTTGATAGGTTTTTGGAGCATGTGTTGGATGAGCATAATGAGAGGAGGAAGGTGGAGGGGGAGAAGTTTGTGGCTAAGGATATGGTGGATTTGTTGCTGCAGCTTGCTGATGATCCACAGCTTGATGTTAAGTTTGAGAGACATGGTGTCAAAGGTTTTACCCAGGTTAGTTGGTTGGTTGGTTGGTTGGTTGGTTTTTTTTTTTTTTTTTAAACTTGCGTGGGTAAAAGTTTTACTGTTGTAAACGAGCTGAGCAGCTCGCGAGATACTCTGGATGATCTAATTAACTTAGAGAGTTAAGTTTAATTTTACTTTTTAAGATTTGTTAAAAATAACTATTTTTCTTCAAAAGATTAAAAACAACAATTTACCTCTAAAAGTTTCATAAATTGTTTCAATTTTAATCTAAAAGTTTCATTAGTTGTTTTAATTTTATCCAAAACAATAAAACTTTTAAAGTGAAATTGAAACAACATATGAAACTTTTAGAGGTAAATTGATGTTTTTAATTTTTTTGGAGGAAAATGTTTTTAACTTAAATCTTGTATACAGGAAAACTTAAATTTAAGTTGAATTAAGATTTAGGAAATAGTTATAGAAAAGTCTTTAAATAATAAGAAGGTTTCTTAACGGTTTGATTTTGATTATTTAAGTACAGTTAGTCAATTATTGAAATTTAATAACATTGAATCAGGAATAAAATATAATATAAGTAGTTTTATAGTTAAAAGGTATCAACCACTTTATTTTGATTATTTTATGATTTTATTTACAATGAAAGACAACTTGCAAGTAAAAAACTATTTTTACTGTAAAAGGACAGCACCAGTTGCTTTCAGTTGTTCGCGCCAGTAACAATTCATGATGGGGAGTACTAGGACATTAGATTTGAAGTTATACCACTCTACTTTAAAACATGTGATATATGTTTTTTTAGCTGATATTTGTATATATTCTTACTTTTTTTTTTTTAATAAACTTACAACTAAAAAAACTCTTTTATTTAATCCAGAGTATTTGTATTTCAAGCAGACTCGAATCTAAAAACTTCTTATTTTTAATTGTCTTGAATACTTCATGTCAACCAAGGATAATTAATAGGTTGATTAGACTCCACTTATATGCTTTTACTTGTTTGATTAGACCCGCCTGTTTTGCCAAGTATAGACTTACATTTTTTTATGTTTGTAGGACTTGCTTGCCGGTGGAACCGAGAGCTCGGCGGTCACAGTCGAATGGGCGATATCCGAAATGTTGAAGAAACCTGAGACATTCCAAAAGGCAACCGAAGAGCTTGATCGGGTCATAGGCAAGAACAGATGGGTTCAAGAAAAGGACATGCCTAACCTACCTTACATCGAGGCAATCGCCAAAGAGACAATGCGGTTGCACCCCGTGGCACCAATGTTGGTCCCGAGAAGAGCCCGTGAGGATTGTAAAGTAGCTGGTTACGACATTACTGCGGAAACCCGAGTGCTTGTTAGCGTTTGGTCCATCGGGCGAGATCCTAAGTTGTGGGATAAACCAGAAGAATTTTATCCCGAAAGATTCATTGGGAAGGAAATTGATGTCAAGGGTCATGACTTTGAGTTGTTGCCATTTGGTGCGGGCCGAAGGATGTGCCCCGGGTATAGCTTAGGATATAAAGTTATCAAGGCGACTTTGGCTAACTTACTCCACGGGTTTAACTGGAAACTGCCGGGTACAATGACGAATGACGATTTAAACATGGAGGAGATCTTTGGGCTATCGACACCAAAGAAATTTCCACTCGTGACCGTGCCCGAGCCAAGGCTTCCACTTGATATGTACCGTTTCTAGTGTGTTTTGTTGCGTGTTTTTAACTATGTGTTATACCAATATGTCCTGCCTTTTTCATACTTATGAGAACCTTTATTAAATAAATAATAGCATATTTTAATTCTTCACGTATAGACCACACACAAAAATTGATATGTATCTAATCTTCACAGGATCAAATATGTATCTGTAGAACCTTTATTAAATAAATAATAGCATATTTTAATTCTTCACGTATAGACCACACACAAAAATTGATATGTATCTAATCTTCACAGGATCAAATATGTATCTGTAAACAAAAAGTTCTTACAATAACAATAATATTGTTGAAAGATCAACAAAAGATGAACGCAACAGATGATAAGTTTAAAGCAACGAATCAATGAGAGATAGAGTGAAAAACTATTTGGATGATTCTATTCCAATCAAACGACTCTGATCGAATATATGTAGCAGTTGTGAACGTTCGGTAATATTAAGTTCTCATCCTAGCATAAACATCTCTGTTCATTTTTTTACGTTTGACCAAGTAAGCCCCTTTTATCACCAATGATCTAGTAGTCTAGTGAATGACGGGAGGATATAATATTTTTTGATGTAATCAGTTCTTAAAAATTAATTGTTGTTCAAACTTTAAAATATAGCCACTTTTCATTTCAGATTTAGCCCATCAGATCCATTATCAGCCCAACAGTATTGAGCCCACCAACATCAATCCAAAATCTTTAGCAACTTACCATCTGTCGATATATTTAATCCCTTAAACTTTAACTAACTACCAACATTGAATTCCAATCTTCAACATGTATCAACAATTTACCTTCAACGAAAAATATATTCAATTAAACTATATCATAAAATAACTTGCTTCATTTTATAGTGCTTCACTTAAACATTTTGTGATTGAAATGATGTTATATTTCAACAATTGGTTTCGTTCTGCCACGAGCATGTTACAATAGTGGTTTCAACTCCAATTAATGCATACAAGAAGTGCAATGCTTTTTGACACTCACGTTTAGTTATCGTTAAACCACTTCTAAAGGATGTGTAGTAGTAATCAGAAAGAGAGAAACTGATGTGTTAAAACATGTATCCAAGTAAACGCAATATCTAAATATTCAACTTGTTGCACTGCTACCTCATAAATGTTCTTCCAATCATCTACTTATAGTCTTACCCAACTATTAAATTGTAAATGAATGAAACTAACTTCATTATATCATATTAGGCTTCCAAAGCTTCCAAAACACAATAATGGACCATAACTTCTAAACCTTTTTACGGTAAAGGGCCGAAAACGAGCAGACGTGGGTTTAAATTTTAAAACCCACTTTGTGTAAATTTTGCCAGTTTTTTTATAATGATTTTTTTTATGAAAAAAATATTATTTTTAATTAGATTTTAAGGAGTGAACTAACCTTTTTATTTCTTTTCCAGCACTCCTTAGGTTTATGCTAATTTCTTTGACGATTTTATTTTCTAATGTTTTTCTTGCGTGCACTTTATGGTACCTGGCGATCTATAGGTGTGTTGGATTTTGTATATTTTATGTTTCGTAAATATCATCTTGAGCAGATCATGTCTTTTTTTTATGGGGTATTTATTTTTGTTTTTTTTTTTTAATTTTATACTACTTTAATTTTAACTTCCATTTTCATAATTTCATTCATGTTTTTTTTAAACGACATCAATAAAAATATTTGTTAAGATTCTAGGGGAGCAAGCAAGGACATACAAGAAAGCATCTAAGCTTCAAGGGAAAATACTAGCTTTTACAATGGATTACATTATGATTTACGTAAACCCAAGTAGGGATTAACACACCAGTTCTCCCACATTTTCATTCATGTTATTTTCACTTTATTACATTTAAATCTTAATAGTAATAGTTAACCATCTTTATGTTTTGTGGTTTGTTGACAACTATCTGTATTTAATATTTGGGATATGACTAGGGGTGAAACTACCTTTCGGAAAACAAGATCAAATGACCCATTGATTTTTGAACCAGAAGTGAACCCTGCGATACCAAATTTTTAGGTTAATTTGGTTTTTTTTTTAAAGTGACCCGTTCAGTATTATTAATTATTAACTTTAGAATATAAACAAGAATGCAATCTGGCTTACTAGTATTCTCTATTTCTGCACGTGTCAAGCCTATTGTAAGGTCTTGAGTTTGTGTCCTTGCATTGTTAATTTTTTACGCTAATTTTATATGGCTAAATTACCGTTTTACGCTTAAACTCTTTTTGGGGTCACCCAACAACAATTTAATTATTTTAACCTATTAAACCCTACAACTCATTAACATTTATATTAGTTTAGTCCACCATCATTCACCCAATTTAAAACCCAAATTAGAAAGAAAAAAAAACAACTAAGGTACTTAGGAGCAGAAGATCAATCAGTTCTTTTGCTATATGAGCTTCACAATTCGCTTAAATAAGTAAATTAGATTATTTTAGTACAATACTTTTATTTTGTTTATTGGTTTAACAATTATTATTGTATTATGTAACTTGTACATACGGGTTATCGACTTTATATTATAGAGGCACATTTTTTCTATTCGCCCAGAGCCTAAAGTTTATCGAGGATTATCGGGGATGGCCCTAACTAAAACCCTCAAGGCATGCCTATATTTTAGACTTTGATTACCATTTTGAAGGTGGCTCACAATTCTTTTGATTGAGAGTCATGATTCTCACATTTTGGGATTTGAAGGACTCGAACTCAAGGACCCGTCATTTGTTAATCAATTTGATTATGTAATTTTCTTCATAACTCAATGTTAGTTTTTTTTATATCTCAAGGACAGTTTTTCTTATAACTGAAGGACTCGATTATGTTATTTTTGTTTTGAAGGTCCCGAATCTATATCTTGTCTGATCCATCATTTATTAATCAATTTGATTGTTAAGGTTTTACTTTTACCATTAAATTTGTTGATTTATTGGTATTCTAAGTTTAGTATATTTTTGCAATTATAGCTTGACCATGAAGATCAATTTCTTCATAAATTTATCTTTTGCATCAGTCTGATTTTGTTGATTTATGGATGCTCAATTGTCGCAACCATTTGTATCAATGAGTTTAATTCTAGCTATAGGGGTGGCCCTAGATGTCATATTTCCAGCACATAAGCAACATCCATAGACTTGACGCTGAAATGACCATCCAATCAGCATTACAAGTTTAAGATGTATACATTGATTAGGTGCTAACGATAAAATTTAGTGTTATTAGTTAAGTTGATTGATTGGTGAGACTTGATTAGGTACATATTCCTCATTAAATTTATAAATTGACTAGGTTCTAACAATAAAGTTATGAAAAGGGTTTCCGGTTATTAGGTGAGTCGCACCTAAAACCTTAAAGTATCCGTTAAGTTATTTTTAAAATCATCCGAACACAACAAAATTCCTTCATATAACATGTGCCCCGACCTGAAAAATTTGTAGTTGCATGCCACACTCGAATATCAAATACTAGTGAGCCCATTGAAAAAAAAATTCTTGGTTCTATCACCATATGTGACATGAACTAAGGACTTTTATGTTGGTTGGCCAAGCACTACGCGTGTGGGGAACAACCTTAATATATATAAAAACAAAGTATATATAATATGTGTATATATGTGTATACATACATACATACATATATATATAAAAAGATATTGTATGAATATTTCTAATTGAAATTTCAAATGGAAACCAAATAGTACAATCTAAAATATAATTCTTAAATATAATCATTTATTTTTGAACAACACATTTTGTTCAAAAAAAAAAAAAAAACACTAGCAAGATGTTATGGCCAAAAATACATAAACCTCATATTACATTGGAAATCTACTAAATGAAAATTTACACCATTTTTACCATGCTAGATCTTTAATTTTCGCCCTATGCTTCAACCATGAGAATGATGTATATTTTATTTCTTCAATCACCGTCGATTCTGAGGTCGGCTTGGAATTGAAGATAACATCGTGCAAAGCATTCCAAGCATCCCAAAAAATGGCCAAAATATAATGTAGATTGGTTTTTTTATTTTATCACCACTCTCCAACTAAAAAAGGACCTGAAGAATTTCTTGAATAAAAGTAAAAGGCACATCAAAACCATAACACCACGATAACACTTGCAACCACACCTCTTTTGCAAACGGACAGAACATAAGAATATGTTCTGTGGATTCGACTGCTCTGAAACAAAAAAAGCGTTCATTAGATCACAGATGAACACCCCTATTTAGGGGTGTAAACGAGCCGAGCCGAGCCCGAGCTCGCTTAGGCTCGAGCTCGAGCTCGGCTCGTTTTGGTTTTATGAAGCTCGAGCTCGAGCTCGGCTCGTTTATAGTTTTATTTATAAAGCTCGAGCTCGGCTCGTCAGAAAATTTTCAAGCTCGGGCTCGGCTCGTTTATTGTTAAATTATTAAATTTTTATTTTTTTATAATTATTTATAATCATACTTTTTATATATAACATAATATATATTATTTAACTATTTTTTATCATAATAATATATTTAATAATATAATTTACGTAAATCTGTATTTATATATATTTAATATGCAAATAAAAAACTATATAAACAAAAAGCTCGTTTAAGCTTGCGAGCCAGCTCGGGCTCGATTTCTGAAAATCGGGCTCGAGCTCGTTTAGTAAACGAGCAATAATCTGAGCTCGAGCTCGGGCTCGAGCTCGTTTAAGCTCGGCTCGATTCGAGCTTTTTTCCAGCCGATCCCGAGTAGCTTGCGAGCCGGCTTGACTTGTTTACACCCCTACCCCTATTCGTTAAAGTTTCTATCAACTGAATTTTATTCAACCTTATTTTTAAAATAAAATAACTAATTTTAAATGACACTCATGTACTTGATACGTTTGGATAAAAATCTCCCAGGCATATGGTATGTTTATTGTTTAAGTGTGTTTCTTTAATATAATATTTTTTCCATCACAATTAAAGCCATGACTAGTGATCACTTTTCAAACAATTAAATTATTGATTGACCAAGCACGCGTTGTCCCTAGTCAAAGGTCCCTCTTGTTATAGTTTATAGTTTATACGAACTTTGGAGTGTAGTATATGTATTTGTTAATGCAATAAAAATGGCATATCAGTTATCCCGGTGATATTATTCAGTGGCGAAGCTTGAGTCAAATTTTACAGGGGGCGGGGGCGTAAGTAAACAATTTTAGGGGAGATGGACTCTATATTTATTAAAAAAATTTCACTACCGGACCGAAAATTTACACTACCAAACCGAAAATTAACACAACTGATGAAAAAAGGGGGGGCCCCCCCCCCCCCCCCGGGGCCCCAAAGAAGCTTCGCCCATGATATTATTATACATCTTGACACCGTTATGTTACAAGCCGCCAAACTCCTTTGGGTGGCACGGTAAGTTGATTTTTATCAGTTAACATATTTATTACAAATTATTGTAAGATGGTAAAAGAGTGAATGAATATTATTGATAGGTTGTGGTTACATTATATAGAGTTTATAAGAAACCCTAAAAACCTAAACCGGGCCCGTGGGCTTAACCCTAATAATAGTCAATACTAAACCCTAATAATAATATAGTCTAATACTCCCCCGCAGTCGTAGCGGAAGTAACCGTACGTTACGACTGGAAAACATAAAATAACATAAAACTAAAAATAATAAGATAAACATGCTTCGATCAACTTGAATATCCAAACTTTTGCCAACAATTAATATTGTGCTTGATGTTGTCATCCAAATTTTTGATTGATTGTGCTATCCATAGTGCGCTTGATAGTTTCTTGGTTCTTGATTTCCGGAATGATAACTGATAACTGACGACCGTTGTCGTTGGCGTTGTCTCGAGGCTAGCAAATGGTAGTCTCTTGGATCCGTAGATCAAGAGATGACATATGTAGATATAAAAAAAGAAAAATAAAACAAGACCGGTGACCGTGGTCAAATGGCGGTCTCTTGGATCCGTAGATCAGGAGATAAGATCCGTAGATCTAAAAAAAAGAAAAAATCAAATCAAACTGTAGCTTGAGATCGGTGTGCATGGACCGTGGTCCTTGATGCGGCTAAAACACCGATAAAAAAAAAAAAAAAGAAAAAAAAGGAATGTAGTGACTACTGCACGTTAGAAGCCATAATCTAGAAACGAACCAAGAAATGGATGTGAACAAACCAAGAGAATAGAGATAGGTAATAGGTTTAAATATTCAGCCGATAACAAAGCTTTATTCAATTGAAACTAAAAATAGAGAAAAACGAACATAAAACAAAGGTGTGACAGGGCGGCGGCGGTGGCGGCACACCGCCCTGTCTAGGGTTTGAAGTCGGTGGCGACGGCTAGGTTTGTATGTTTTGTGATGGTGCAGCGGGAAAAAGGTACCCAGAACCCTAAGGCTCTGATACCATGTAAGATGGTAAAAGAGTGAATGAATATTATTGATAGGTTATGGTTACATTATATAGAGTTTATAAGAAACCCTAAAAACCTAAACCGGGCCCGTGGGCTTAACCCTAATAATAGTCAATACTAAACCCTAATAATAATATAGTCTAATAATTATAAACTGAACTGATAATAGGTTTTTACGGGAATGTTTTTCAAATATTTTACCTTGGAAATGGAAATTGAAACACTTGGTGCCAGGTTACAACTCCTCCAAATAGTTTGATTGCTGAAGTGTTGGCATACCTGATGTCACTAGCGTTATCAATGCATATAAAAGGATTATACATGCCATAAATTTTGCTTTCTCATGGTGTATTTAATAATAGTCAATACTAAACCCTAATACTAATATAGTCTAATAATTTATAAACTCTTGATAATAGGTTTTACGGTAATGTTTTTCAAAAGAATGGAAATTGAAACACTTGGTGCCAGGTTACAACCTCCTTAGTTTGATTGCTGAGTGTTGGCATACCTGATGTCACTAGCGTTATCAATGCATATAAAAGGATTATACATGCCATAAATTTTGCTTTCTCATGGTGTATTTGAAAAGCCGTAAAAAGTCTTTAATGGTAAATAACTACAAATAGATAAAGTTTTGGAGGACATAAAGGCGATCTCCTTTATTCGGATTGCTAATCGGACAAATATAAGAGATATATATTGGAAACTATGATGTAATTTTGAGTTTTGATCCTTTTTCTTTTCAATAGCCTAATAGTCCCTATGATGTAATCTTTAGTTTCTAGCATCTTGCTGCCAGTTTATCTACACACACACACAATCTTCGTTGTTAAAAAAGTTTATATTTTATAACTTAAGAATAGAAACATTATAAGTATAAAAATTACTGTTCAATTTTAAGGGATGATTGTAAATGGTTGTGAGTAGAGCAAAAAGAAAAATTACTGTTTAATTTGTATATTTGAGGAATCATTGTTCAACTCTTATAAAATTTTTAATATTTTTTAAAATGGTTGTAAATAGAAAAGAAAAAAAAGTAATGATAAAAGTACAAAAAAATATTATTTAATTGAGAATAAAGAGAAAACATAATATTTTTTAGTGTAATTATAAGTATAAAAAAGAAAATCTGATGTAAATGCTCTAAGTTAACTTTCTTTTTTTCAAATGATCGATAATATAAATCATATAAGGCACATGTAAGCGCTTATTAAAAAGTATATTACCATAAACTGATGGAGAAATTGGGGACTTAAGCATTTTGACTTTTTGAGTGTTTATTAGGTCATAGGGCACGAGTTCTCCTAATTTTGCATTCGTTTTCAAAGACGTGATGGAGATACATAAACACACTAGGGAAGTAATAAGATCACACACCATCATGCTTACGCCTTGTGGAGCGTTTGGAGGGCAAGAAATAAACTTATTATAAAAAATAAACTGATGGTGGTCACGAACCTAGCTAAAGGGATCAAGTCTATTCACGAAGCTCCAAATTTAAAGGTTGACGGGTCTATGTGACATTTTATTTTCGTTCTTGTAAAACGAGGTCTCTTGTATATGTTATTATGTTTTCATTTGGTGTAATTAGACCATCATATTCTTAACGGTATACCCGTCGTAAAAATATTAAAAGTAAATGATACCACGTTAGAAAAAAATATATGTTTTTTACTTTTTAAAAGCCATGGATACCAAGTTACCAACCACTCTTTTGCCCCCTTTTTCTTACGCAAATGAAGTTTTAACAACAAAATTCAGTTATTCAACCGATTTTGTCAGTTGCTTGATGATCACGTTACTGGTGAAGGCAGTTGAGGTAACCACACAAGTTACGGTGATAATGGTGTCGTTGATCATGCAAAAATGACCAGAGTTTGCGTAGATTCAGTAAATGGAGCTACGCCTTGAAGGTAGTTCGATCAATTGCCTCAATGAGCTGTCTTTTATCAATGTACCCAATCAAGCTCAGATCATCAGATAGTATGTTATGTAAGTTCATACACATATTCACATTTCATGTTCATATGAATTCATTCAACAAATCCTCAACATTATTCATTTCAAAGTTGATTCTTTGCATTTCTCTTTAAAAATACAAATTAGGAGACTTGATTGATAGACATGTGTTTTGATATTGAAGTTGTTGATGATCATGTTAGGAAAAAAAATTCAAAATTGATATATCTTTAGGTGGTGAATACAAACAGGAAGTAGTAATGATACAACTAATGATAATGAGTGATTAAGAACTGCAATTTTAGGTTTAAGTTTGCTCTATTCTTGAATATGATACAAAAAGGAGATCAATTTAGGCTTATTCTACTAGTTGTTCTAGGATTCACTAGTTTTCTTGATCTATTTTCCATAGAGAACAAAATGAAACAGGCTGTGCTTTCCACCATAATCCTACAGACCCATCTTTATCTTCAACTCTCATTTCCCAGTGACTATCATACTTCTTTAATAGCGCGCGAGCTTGATCCACAACGTCATCTGCAAATGCTTGTTCTACGAACCCAACGCCAGTCATTCTGTCTCCCCATTTTTCTTTCTTTTCATTCATTTCACATGGGTTGATCAGTGCCTTTGCAGCTTCTGCTTCTACAAGTTTTCTTTCTTCCGTTTCTTTCCCTTTAAACGCCACACTTGTTGAGTCCAAAAAGCTCCACAGGTAGTCTAAGCCTAGAGAAAATCTTGAATCAAAGTTGCTGCAGCTGTAACAGCTGCAATCCATGTTGTTATCGCTCAAGATCACGCATTTGGGCCCCATACTTCGCATCAGTTTCAAGAACTCTGTTCTGTTGTCTGGATTTGTGTGATTGAGGCTGTGGAGTCTAAACTGAGCACAGATAATTAATGTTTCTTCTGGGGATGAATTGATTACTTCAGCATTTAGATTGTGCAAAGGGCAGTTGTCGAGTTTGTTGATTTGTAAATTCACATTGACATCTTTAGCAAACCGGAGGATGTTTGAGGTGAAGTCATAATCAGGTGGACAGTCTGCAAAGGGAATCTGATGGTTGTTATCGTGTGTTGGCGGGACTACAGTAAGTCGGACCAGCGGTGGTGGACCCCCTGGCCGGCGACTCAATGCTTCTAGAAGCGTGGGCCACTGGAACCCATGGGAGACCCCGATATCTAGTATGTGAAGAGGCCTGCACGAACCATAATCTTGTTCTGACAACACCTGGAGGATAGCATTGTTCGCAATATTGTTAGGGACTGTGAACCATGGACTGATATCATTAAAAGTGATCAAAGTTCGTTTGAAGAAACTAGGTGTTGATGTGGCGAAAGTGATGGCAGGGGTCACGGCCTTTTCAGGGCTGTTGGTGGTGAACGAGAGATGGCGTAGGAGGGCCTGCATCCCATGAGCCGCCAGGCGGTAGTTGGCATCTCCAGTTGGTGATGCCAGTTCTTGGAGAACAAAGAGAAGGTGCTGGACACGTGTCACGTTCCCAGTGGTGATTGCTGCAGCACACGGGTTCAGCAACTGCTCTGCCCACCGCCCGTCTTTGTTGTTACCAACATTACCATCACCCTTAGTCGATTTCCCAGTTCCCTTCTTGTTTGCACTCGACTTCTTCCCCATCTGTGGCATATGATCCTCGGGTGCTTTCCTTTTCTTTGACAGATCAGACGTCAGTTGTTGCGTCTGATCTGTAACAACAACCGGAGAAGTAGTTGTACTACAGGCAGTACTCGTTAAGTTATCTATAGACTTAGAAGTCGAAATAATATCAGCATCGATGGGGTCTAGACCCCACCACGGATCATCCATGATATCCGTGGAGCCATATAGATCGTCTAGGATCAACGGCAGGTGTGGCATTGAATCTTCTAGCCAATCCAAGATTTGACCCGAGTTCAAATCTGGTTCTGGTTCCTGAAACATCATCGTTTCAGGCATCGGGGTTGTGTTTAGAGGAAGAGAAGGTAAGAACAATGAGCTTTGCTTAATCATTGAACTTTCAAACTAAACATAAGTGTGTGATTACTGATTAGAGGAGAGTTTAGAATATATAGAAAGGAGTGCTGTCTTTTGGAAGATATGCTGTCCTCTTTTGGGTAATTTTAATCTTATTTCTTAATTAATAGTTAATTAATTTTTAATTAATCTAAATGACAAAGTGGTAGGGCTAATTTGATTTAAATTTGTAAGCAGGACGGCAGTTCTGTTTTCTTGACTCTTTCTATGAGTACAAATTATCCCAATTTGAGGTTATCAAACAATTGACTGGATGAGATTGCGTCATGATGTTTCTGCTTTCTTAAAATTTTAAAATAAATTATAAATAATTCCATAAAAGATTGGTTGAACATCGTAGTTGACCTTTTGTCCCTAATAAAGCCCAATCCCAGCTATTTGGAAGTTTACTGCTGAAATTGAAAATTTATAAAAGAGGAAAGAGGCTTGTAATGTTTTCTGATTTAATAAAGAATATTCCTTTTTATATACTCCATGTTAGATATTTAATTTGCAACTTAACTAGGCAATTTATGTTAGATTTAGTATTATTATTGTAAATAATAATGCTGCTGACTACATTTAAATCCAAGTTGTAGAGTTGCATATGCATGTTATCTTTCTATATGTTATTGAGAAGTGATGTTATTGGAACATGAAAAATTATTAATATTTCCTTAGGGCATCACATGAGGTCAAGGAGCCCTTTATGTCGCCCTTGCCTGATGACTGCATCCCTAAAAACATCTCATTCTCTCTCTAAAATTGTGGACCGTAACATCTTCGCTCTCCTCCCTTCATGGAACTTGACTTCTTCTCCATGGACGGTTTGTGACCACATGCCGCAGGCTTCTATCTCCTCACCCTTTGTTTTCCACATATGTTTAAATAAACTAATGCTCTGTTTAAATAAGCTAATTCAGTCTCAAACATCCTAAAGATTGATGAATGCCTAAGCAACCTAGTTCGCAAAGGTTTTGAGTGAGTAGGGGAGTGAAATCTTTCTATATATAAGACCAAAAAAATGTAAAATCAAGTGCACCTAGGGGCGTAAACAAGCTGAGCCGAGCTCGTTTAAGCTTAACCTTGGCTTATTTAACTTATGAAAGCTCGAGCCCGGCTTGTTTGAAGCTATGTTATTAAACCTTGAGCTCGTTTATTAGTGAACTAAAATTTAGGCTTGAAATTGGGCTTAACCTAGTTTGAGTTGGGCTTTATTATAGCTTTTCGCAGGCTAATCTCAAGTAACTTGTTCTAGTTTTTTAAATGAACTCAAATTTATGCTCAAGAATGGGGTTAAGCTAGTTTAAGCTTGGCTTGATTCTAGCGTTTAGCAAGCCAATCTTAAGTTACTCATGAGAAAGTCGGCTCATTTAGACTTCTTTGATCAGTACTATGATCTAGTCCTAAAGTTTCTTTCTATGTTACTCCAGAATAGATAATTCCCAAAATAAACTAAAATTAAAACAATAACAGTACATCAAACTTGTGAACATTTTAAAGTCCTCAAGTCCAAAACAAACATAGAATGTCATTAATCATTAATAAGGTTAATGACGACACAAACAAAAGAAAAACTGATAATTAACACAAAGAATCATGATGTGCACATGAAATCAAATCAACAGGTTTAGCCAGTTCCACCAAGAACCGCCTTGAGCTTCTTCACAGTGGCATCATCAAGGAAAGTGGTCGCCTCCACCAGTTTTGACGGTAGGTCATTAGCAAACAATGCAAAGTCAAGAATCTGTAGGCCAGGTGTCGCGCTACTGAAGCTTGCAAATGCAATCGCAGGATACCCACCAGCGTTCACTTGAAAATGCAACAACCCTTGTGGGAACACCATGATGTCACCCTTCTTTAAGGTCTTTAAATATACCGCATTAGCCGAGGAGATAAAACCACAAGTGACAGACCCTTGTGTCACCAGCAAGAGCTCAGAGCCACCTGGGTGAGTGTGCATTGGAACCACACCACCGGCGGCTAGGTCCAACCGGGCAATGGAGATCCCAAGTCCATTCAGACCAGGAAGCTGAGCTGAAAAAGCTGGAGTGACAGCTGCTTTGATGATGTTGGAAGTGTTTCCAGCATACCGCAAGCCCATTGACACAAAGTCATCTGTGGTGACTTTGGCCTCGGGCTTGCAGACGTAGCCTGCTGGGGTGTCTGGACCTTTCAGGTCCGCGACACAGAAGTCTTGGACCGCGGCATGGGCGGAGATGGTGAAGAGAGAGCAAATGATCAAGAGAATGTGAATCATTTTCATGGTGTTGGGAGTGATGGTTGGTGAGTGTTGTGGGAGTTTGAGGGTGGTTTATGTAAGGAGGATGTGATGAGTGTGGTTTGGAGTAATTTGGAAAAGAGATCCATGCAAATCAACTGCAACCGTTTGATCAGATTATCTAAAAGCCAAAAAGCAAGCTGGCCTGCTAGTGACCTCCATGTTCTAATAAAGACAATAGAACAAATTATGCCTTTTTTGTTGAAGGAAATGAGTTGAAAAAAAGAAAATGTTTATGTTAATTGGATCTGATTTTCCAATGAATGGCAACTCATTTCTTTCTTTTTTTTTTTGTTAACTAGTTATTGATTTGAATTAAAATTCTAAGGAATATGGAAGTATTTTTAAAATGAAGTTATGATTTACATCTTTAACGAATATTCATGAATATAATATTTAATAAAATTGTATTTTTGTTCTGTTTTATCTTAATTTTAGTTACTCTTCCCAACTTGGAACACCGATAAATCTATAAATCGAGTTTATAGATATTCGAATACTAAAACATGATGAGTGATGACACTTGCAAACAAAATTCCCTGTTCATGTGCGTTATTTGGAAAAATTTTCATGAGCGTGCTAGGCTTAAACCTCAAAGTTAGAAAATGCAACTATCGATCGGCATTATCTAACCATACTAAACATTTTGTAAATATAATATGTGAACTTAGTTTACTAGTTGTCTAAAGTAACAAGATTAATAGTTCAATGTGGAATTGCCATTGTTGAAAATGGTGTATTGCCAACAAAGAGATAACATGATGAGAGAACATTATTTTAAAAAGATAACGAATGGATGGATATGATTTTCCTCATCTACTTAATGTCTATGGCCACAACTCTCTATCTAAATATCCACTTTTTTCTAACAATTATGGTAGACTTCTTTTAACTTTATATATTTTCTTTTGCATTGTTTTACATGCTCAATTTATGTAACACCAAATTCAAATGCTAATGAGGGTGGAATCTGAAAATTTCTTTAGCATCACAACTAAATAAATGGTTATTCGCAACAGTAGAAACCGTCATAAATGTCTTTCGTGACAGCTTTGCAACTAGATGTTCCAGTCACAAAATTATCCTTCGTCACTAATAAATTTTGTGACGGATTTGCTACTTTCAGTTGCACCACCTTTATCGCTTATCTGTTTTAGGACCATTTTTTGCAAGGAATATATACTCATATTATAATAGACTTAATAATGTTTGCGTACGAAACTAGTTGATTAATAACTAGACATATACTGATATCATACTACACGTATGTAAAAACTTCTACGCATTTAACCGAATCTGCTAGAGCATATGTAGCTCGATCCGCACTTTCGTATCATCACCTATGACATTTGATAAGGCTATATCGTACTGTGGTCCTTAAGTGCACATGGCAATGGAGTTAAGAAGTTCATAAGAAGACACAGTGAGACAATCAGACAACTAACAGCTATTGAGATATTTTATTTACAAGAAGTATCTAGTGTTGTTTTTATGTAATTTCCACAAAATTTTAATAGCAAAGGGTTCATTTCATTTATGTATGGCCATACCTGTTTTCCCTCTGGCTAAGGTGCTTTCTGATTGGCTATTCAAGGCCAAAAGGGGTCCATTTGATCTTTTTCCAAATTGGTGCTTTTTGATATATCAAACCATTCACATAATCATAAATCTAACTCACTAAGCATAGAATTCGGTTAAACTACTCTATCGATGATAATTTCATGTCAAACTACAAATGAACAATAAGTTTGAATAATCTATTAATAAAATATATGGTTGCTTGGAGGGTTAGGAACCCTCCAGGTCCCATTTAGTTCCACTTATGTATTAGAAAAGTTAGATTTATAAATGTGCGGATTGGTTATTTTGGGCATGAACAGAACCAAGACTGAAAGTTTTTCTTTTCAATTTTAGAATAGCTACTGGTTTTGGTGTTTTGGTTTTATATTTAGGCATGCAATATACAAATTGTCTTGAAATAATGAATTTGCGCCAAAAAATTTGTTAACTAATTTATTATTAATATATCTAGACGTGAATTTTTTAGATTTACTCTTTTGTTAGATATCACTTAACATTAAAAAAATTTATATAATCCATAATTCTAATAATAAACATTCATATTGGTGAAGGTCGTTTCCCGGGTTTGGTGTGGTAATGTTTTAGAACATGGCATAATCGAACCGAAACCAAGTTACACGTTAGGTGCCATTCGAAACCTTTATTATATTATTACCCGGGTGAAATGAGATGGCATTTGTGCATGCGTATTAGAGGAAGGAGGTATAATTATCTTTAGAACAACTTAAAAGATGATTTATTTAATATATAATATATTTGAGAGTAATTTACGACCTTTTACACCTAGTGCAAATTAGAAAAATGCCACTGTGTGAGCCTAAGCAAATCTGATAACTATGATGAAATAAGAAAAAAAACTAAGCTTGAAATTCTACTTTGCTAACAACATATTGTGTGGCTCTTTTGGTCCACTTGTTATATGCAAATTAAGAAAAATGCATATAAAGACTATCTTGTATTTGCGCATTGTACGACTTGTGTTTGGATGACTGGATAGTGTGATAACTTGTGTTCGCATGACTGGATCGTGTGACAACTTGTGTCCATCTTACTTGTGTCCATCTTTTTCGTATTAGTACTCATGCATGACATACGAACAAAAAAATCACGTCTAATCTTACAAACTTCTAAATTCTATTAGATTATTCATTTTTCATTGTTCTTCAGAAAGCTCATCAAGAGTCATAATCAAACACTTAAGATTTATACCTACTCGAAAACAATGACCTTCACCAATATTGTTGTGTTCTTCATCACCATATTCGCCGCATCTCACCTGACCACATCTTGTGAGTAGAAATACTTAATCGATTTGAAAGATTTTAGAACGTTAAACACCTTATTTTTTTATTTGAATTTAATAACATCTTATGTTTTCTATTATTGTGTTTCCAAAACATTGTTAGTAGATTACTGTAAGAAAATATAGTGTTGAGCCAACCCATTGTTTTAACTTCATCTTAGGTTAAATTAGTTGAGGATAAGACAGTGGATGTGAGAAAGTAAAATTCATGTTTAGATATGATTAGTAAAATTATATTGATTTGTTTTGAAATATGAACAGCCACAATGTATACGGATACATATATTTTGATTTCTCAAAACCTAAAACTAAGAGTAATTAGTTTCATAAAATGTTATTTTCTAATCTCAGTAGGAGGATACACCGCGAGCAACATCTCTGCCTTCTAGGTTAGAGAAAAAGTTTGTGTAATTGTCCCCATCCTACTTTCTACCTTCCTCGTATCTTGTTTATAGCCCTGCTATAAGTAGAATATTACTAGGTAGGCGGGTATGTTTGTTTGTTTCCTTATCTCAAAATTCCTTGTTTACTTTACAAGTGTCGTAGCTAATCATATTTATACACACATGTGTGTATGTATATGTATATATCATATTTACGTACACATGTGTAAACATTCACACACAACAAAGCTTCATTACACTTTAATATACCCTTTCTAATGGTCTAAATAATAAATTCTATGGTATTATCATTTGTAAAGTCTGTCTTGCACATATTGTTTTAATACTCTCGCGTATCACATATGACTAGAATTAGTAAATGATTGAATTAATACGCTTTTTAAAAAATCAGCTCAGTTCATTATATACCATGAGCTCATTTCGTACGTTTCAACTAAAATTCAAACTCAATAAAGCTCAACTCAAGCGAGTATTAGCTTGATAAAATTTCAACTTGTTCGTAACTTTATTTAAAATCTAAAAAGTTGCTCTTTTTTAGTTCTAATTGTTTATACCTGAGAAAATTTGAAACAATTACTATGCTTGAATAGTGCAACCTTTGATGCCAGTAGGCAAGTGCCAAAAGCTTTGGGTCTTTTTCGGTTTATATAACTTAAGTTTATGTTAAAGTTCATTTTTACTGTTTCTAAATTTCTTTTAGTAAAACAACTTTTGATCAGTTGAGTCTGAAAAAAGTTAATGGGCCAAACTTATTATAAAGGCCATAAGGCCCAACTGTTGCTTCGAAGTGAGCCCGATTCGTCTTAGGTCAACCTAATTTCTTGTTTAGAAAATGTTTTTAGCCGTCTGAGTTTTATTTTATATAAAGTTGCGTTTGATAATAGACTGATTATTAATTATTAACATGCCTACTCGTTTTTTTGTCTGTTATAAACAGCCGGTCTAATTTTAAATCAGTTAATACAATTTATTACATTCATCAAAATTCTTATTAACTGTCAAGTTTTTCTTTTTTTATGTAATGAAGTAAATTTATGTATTATACGGATTGAATAAATAAAATATTAAATAAAATTAAAATTTGTTAATAATAAAATAATATTTTAATATAAGATATGATTGAATTCTTTCTTATTATAAGTAGAATAAAATATTTTGTTTTAAAAAAATATTTTAAAAATATCATTTAACAACACTTTCTTATTCTAACTCATAATTTTAATTATTTTAGAAAAATTTTAAAATACTTTTTAAAAAACACCAATTTTAAATGTTTCATATTTTAGAAAAGTTAGACGTTTTAAAAATTTTCTTATTTTATAAAAAATTATTTGTTTAGAAATAACATTAATAAAAAAAATTTATTAATTTATTACAAATTATTTTAATATAGAAAAGAATTAAATAATATTAGTAATTAATATAATTATTTAATAGGATATAGAGACGAGAAAAACTTGGTGATAATAAATATAGTGATGCCATGTGTACTATATTTTTATTAAAGTATAAATATTATACCAAGAGCACATTGATGATACTTGAAGTTTAGTATTTATAATAAACTCAGTATCTCTTTTTTTTTCAACTGTAAACTACACCAAGCTAAATTACACCAACCTTGATACTCTTAAAATTACATCAAGCTAAACTATATCATGTTTGGATTTAAACCTAAGACCTTTCATCTAAAAAACAAAATCTCTACCAAAAAGGTTATCCTCATATTAACACTTAACATCTTTCATACTTACAGTTGATTTAAGATTTACCTAGATGTTACATCTCTGATAAAAAAATGATTTAATTGTTCATACTTGATCGGAAGAAATACGTCTTGTAAAAATTCTAATATATGGGATGTTATAGTTCACGAGTTTACTTTAAAGGAGCCGAAAATTATAGAAGTTGAAATTAGGACATTTCAGTTCCAATACATATTAAATGAGCACATATATGACTAAAGGTCACTAACTTTTTAAAAATTTTATCTCAGTAACTATTAGTTTCCTTTAACAAACGTATTCTGTTACTCTGAATTCATAAGTTCTCCTTATCTTTTTTTTTACTTCTTTTGTTCAGAATTAAAATACAAAATGGATCAATCCAAATGAAAAGTTGCAAGTTATTGGGACCAGATAGTAAAAACTAAAAAGCATGAGTGATTGTTTTGAGCTACTTAAACCGACCATGTCCCCACTGGTCCATCCTCCCAATCCCAAGATCTTTTGCAACTGTTTTCGAACTTATGACTCGTAAAGAATAACGTAAATGAACGCAAATACCTGTAAATACTAATCGGTCGCTCCTACACGAAGAAGAATAAGATATCGCGTTGGTATATCTAAACAACTTAAAAACGATTCGTGTAGGGGTTGACCTGATTGATTAAACAAGTCATGTTTGGCTTGGCTAGTTTAATTAAATTGGTCTAACCCGTTTAGTTTAACACGTCAACCCACTAATATGTTCATGACCCCTTTAACATATTTATTACAACCTACTAATCTAATTAACATGTTTACAATTTGATTATTACATGTTCAACCTACCAAACCGTTTGACACTTTGCAAAATTAGTCCAAACTTTTGTTTACTCATTGCAGTTTTGGTCCCTGACAGGCTGACATTAAATTTATTTAGTTCTTATGCATTTTATAAAGTTTGAAAGTAAGTCTTAAATTTAACTTTAGAGACCAAAAGTGCAACGCTACTCAAGTTTGGACTAACTTTGTAATTTTTAAAATTTCGAGACCAAACTTGCTATTTCTACACTAAAATTTGGACTAACTTTACAATTTTTAAAGTCTGGAGACTAAATGTGCAATCTAGTCAAACCATAGGAACCATTTATGTAATTTTCTTTTAAATCAAATACAAACTACAAAAATGGATGGATATATTAATAACAAAAAAATGGGTCAATTAGTATTACTAATATCTAATAAATAAAATGAATATGTACACTAAGATAAGCGAATGGACAAAAACAAATGTACATAAATAAAGTAAATAAACCTACATAGGCACATATAAAAAAAAGAAAATGAACAAATATTAACAATTATTCGTGAAAGTAAGTGAACGAGACATACGTTCATGTTTGTTGATTTAATTAAATGAATAAAAATTATGTTTATATCTATTCGTTTATTAGATAACAAACATAAACAAGTTTTCCCGTTTAACGTTCAATGCATATACAAGCCTAACATGAACCCATTAAGATAAGAAGACACATATGAATCAAGAATACCCATGCAGTTATATTATTATTTTATGCATTATTAACAACATTTAATACTAGTGAAGAGAGTAAAGTGAGCCTAAGGATGACATGCATTCAGGTACTATAAAACTTATGATTAATCTTTATCGTCGTCATCAATTCACCTAACCTCTGTATAAAACAAAATTGTAACCTAACCATTTGTCGGCATACTCTTGTTTCAACTTTTATGAGAAAAACAAATGTCCACTAACAAATGGTTGCTACTGGCAATAGTAAGAACAACATTGTTCCAAACTTACCTTTAACTAACATATGCAACGCAGGTTTGAAGTTGTTTGACGTTAATTTTTTTAAAGGTTTTGTTCTTTTGTTGTTACCCATGTGCTTATTTTTATCAACGTTATGACGTAGCTTTTTCAATTTCACTTTTAATATAGTTTCCGGTATTATCAACGGCCTTGCTCAACACACGGATTTGCAACGGTTTTGCTTGTTTATATAAAGTTTCGAACGTCAAAATTTCGGTTCTCTTATATAAAGTTATGTATGTCATGAACAGGCTCCTCCAACGTGCGGGTTAACGTTTCGATTTCCAACGCTAGTTTTTTTTTCATTGTTTTGCACCACTGTCACTACACGCGAGTCTTAATACCAGATTAGTTAATTTATATGATAAATACTACAAGGGCTAAAGCAGTTTTATGGTTAAAATATAACTGATTTTGAAAAGAATATCCACATATATCAGTCCATTATTTTTGTAATAGATAAATGTCACTCACTAGATGTGCTTCCTTATAGAACATCATTCTATCCTTTATATTACATCTAAAGAATCAGCAAGCAAAGAAAACATATGCAATCATTCATGTACTGCATATAAGTATATACAACTGACAACTGAGTGACTTGCTCACCAGAAAACATATGTTACCAATGGATTCGAAGACACGAAAATCCACAAATAAAGAAACCAACAGGGGAGCATGGACAGCAGAAGAAGATGAAAAGCTAGCTGAAGCTATCAAGATTCACGGTCCTAAAAAATGGGCCATCGTCGCAGCTAAAGCAGGTACCAAGATAGTCGAATATGAAACAAAAGCACATAAACGCGTGTGGTTAATTAAAATGTTAATTATGGCTGAATCGCGTGTTTACAGGCTTGCAGAGGTGTGGCAAGAGTTGTAGGCTAAGATGGCTAAACTATTTGAGACCGAATATCAAGAGAGGCAATATATCAGATCAAGAAGAGGATTTGATTATTAGGCTTCATAAACTCTTAGGAAACAGGTTTTCATGTTTTCTTTCTTTAATGCGATCAAATGAAAGTTTAACAGATTTATGAGCGAGATTTTACTGTGTGCGTTTGTTTGTTTGTTTATGAGTCCTATACTTGATTAATGTTATTGTTTACTACAAATGGTGGTTAGGTGGTCACTAATTGCTGGAAGACTACCGGGTCGAACAGATAATGAGATCAAGAACTACTGGAATTCTCATTTAAGTAAAAAGAAGGAGATGATGGAGAAGCAAACTGGTAATTATTCAACACGGGACTCTTTGAAATCGGGTGGGCGGAGGGCGGTGGAGATCAAAGAAGAGGATGTTACTGCCATAGATAAGCATGGAGTTGAAGGTTCAAAGGTCAATTTCAATGTTGATGAGTTTTTTGACTTCTCAAATGAGGACCCTTTGACTTTGGATTGGGTCAACAGGTACCTTGCAGGTGGTACCAGTTGTGTATTTATGTAGGATACTTTTACTTCTTATTTAGTATGCATCATCTAGTACAGAAAATAATTAGATGTTAGTTTATCTCTTTATTAAGAGTGTAATAATATTACATATTTGCATGCATATCCTGCAAAGTTGTTAAATCACCATATCAAACAAACATCACATGTGCTCGGACGGGTTGGGTACAGGTTGAAAAAGGTCATTTTTACTAAGGGTCATAATGGGCCAGGTATGGTCGGATTGACCCGTGATGGAGATAATTAATGGCCAATTATGATTATATAAACAAACATATAAGGGAAAATTATGCTATCCAACAATATTATAGTCAACTGATTATAAGTAAAGAGGCTTTAGGCGACTTGCACCCCGTTCAGTCTAATTGTATGCCTGATTATCCAACTAACAGAGGGACTAAAAAAGTTGACCAATTTGCAGATTCCTAACAAAACTAATGCTGAAATGTAAACAACTAATTTGCTATTAGCCATATTAATAATAACAGCAATATTATAGTCAACTGAGCGGCGGAACCTGCACAACATGCACGAACCATACTTCAATGTAGTTAGGAATCGAGTCAAAGAAACCAATTTTTCCAAAAAACTATAGGCACAGAGATCCGAATTTGTAAGAAGATTATCGTGTGAGAGTTTGTATGAAGATATTGACAAAGATAGAACTACCGACGGCTGCCATTATGTGATCCTTACAATTTCCTTTTAACCAAAGTTTTAAAGCATGCTTTTAGGTTTTTATTTTAAAAAATTTCTCTAAAACATGAATGATAGACCTCGAAATACTAGTGTTGCTTCCGCACTAAAAAACACGGACGTTCCACCTTAAAAACATGGTTTTCTGCCCTCAAAAGACAGACTAGAGCTCACAAAACGCTACAAAAGAACTCATAGGAGACTAATTTTCAGGGAATGAAAATTTTTAAAAGGACGTTTTTGTGTAATAATTAAACTTCAATTAAAATGGTTGTATTTAATAACTTCTATAGTTTTTTCATCTTCTATATACGTGTGAAGATATTGTTTTAACATGCTCACTTCAAATACGATTTAAGTTATGCTATGATAACCATAAGTTACCAAATGAAAACTAAAATAAGCTAATGGTTGCGGATTTATGTCATCGTGATCACATGTGTGGCTTGACATACACAAGTGTTTTTGTAGAAATATTTTTGTATATAACTTAATGATACGTAAAAAACATACTTTGTTCAAAACCAAAATATATTTGTAAATTAACTTCTTAGGAAATAATTAGATGCTACATAAACACTAAAGATGTTCGCGTAAAGAGTTTTTTTTCTTCACACAAAGTGTATGAAGTGAATTTATTGTCATATAACCATAAATATAAAAAACCATTGTTAAATACATATTTGAGGCTTTGGCTCTTAGAGATTTTACTTTTTAGAGAGAAGGTTCTGGGTTCAAACACAGGTATGATGTAAATTGATATAATTTAGGAGTAGAATTAGGATAAATTTACCGTTAAAGTGTACAAACCAGTTTTTTTTAACCAAACTAGACCAGTTTTTTTCTTCAAGTGTGCAAACCGGTTCGGCTTCAAACCGGTTTGTCACTAAGACTTCTTAGACCGTCTGGTTCGGTTTGGACTAGTTTTGAAAACTAGTTTAAAAAACTGGTTTTTATCCCGATTTAACCGGTTTTTTTAATTATGCCGGGCTACCAAACCTATCCCAAAACCGCCGGTTCAGGCCGGTTTGTGAACCGGTTGGGTTCCAACCTCCAAACCGACACCGGTTTACAAACCGGTTTGAACACCAAAACCGGTTTTTTTTTGTTCGGTTTTTTTTTCACCTCTACTAATAGGTATGAAGCTAGATGTATGATTCCCTTTCACCCTATTGAGAATGTGATTACTATGCTCATTGTAAATCCGTCAAGTCATTTACGCCATTCGCGGGGGCAATTATGTCAATTTCACACCCTGTTTGGGATTCCACATGTACCATCAACACACGAGTGCATAGTAGCCACTGTAAACATTAATAAATAATAACCCTTCGACCCAAAGAAAGCTATCCGGACGTCAACCCCACATTAAACAACCCAATTTATAATCACTTTCGGTTCCGAAACTGAATTTCTTCCTTGATAAACACGGTGTACTCGAGAAGCGCGTCCAACACTTAAATTCCACCATAATCTTTCAACTCAATTCATATCTTCACAATCTCAGTTCAAATTTGCATAATCTGAATCGAAAATTCGATTGAAATAACCTTTACAGCGTGTAAATCGATCGTACTGATACATTTTACGGTGAATTGGTACCAATTGAAGCAGGTGATCATGGTGATTGAATCGATTAGGTTTTTGTGCGGAAGATTGGGGAGTAATGGTGCAATGTGAAGTCGGAAGTGTGAGAGAAGGCTTGATTTGATTGATTTGTGTTGAGGTGCATGTGCTGGAATGTTATATGGAAACTGTGGTAGCAGTGGAAGAAGGCGTGGGGGATAAGCAAGAGAGTGCGTGTGAAGTTATTGTAGATTGCTCTGAATCATCAAAGCAGATTGCTGATCCGGTTGTTTACAAGCTTGCTCGGGTAATTTGCTTTTCAATCTGTTAGGGGAATTGTGTACTTTCTACATGAATTAAATTTTTACTTGTGAATGTTTAATTGTGTGAAATGTGATATTGATTTGTGATGAAGAAAGCTCCTTGTGTTCTTTTTGCTGCTAGTAAGTGAGTACTTGAAGGTAGTCCTGGACCATTGACTTACAGAGTTACAGTACAAGTTTAGAGTGATCAGCTTAGCAAGTCAGATAAAGAATTTAGAGGAAATATTAATCTTGTGTCTTTTAGTATTACAAGCATGCTTTACAGTTAATATTGAGCTGAAAAGATTAAGGCTTCATTAATCATCTAATGACTGTGAGCCTGAGGTGCAGGCTTGTCTTCTTTATGTTTAGAAGTTCTTTTATAACCTGTTTGCTGTTAGTTTCATATAAGAGATATGAAGATTAAGCAATTAATAATGCACTGGAACTCTGATGCAGGGTTCTATCCATCTGTCTAATAAGTGGCATATTATGCATGACGAGTTTTAGGATCTTTGTCGTGATCTGTTTTATCGGTAAAGTTTTATACAGACTTACAGAGATATATGTAGAATCTGAATTTGAAAATTGGGGCCTTAAACATACAAAGGACTTCTGTCCATGGTCAGATTTTTTATTTACATGCAAAATTGCAAATATGCAATTAAATTTCTATAGGCATCTGATTTGCAGCTAGAATTGGCAGTTTGATCTAGTAAACAAAAATTGGGATGCTAAGGCCGTTTTTAGTTGTATTGAAATACTGATAAACAGTTCATCTTAGCATATAGGGAATGCCAAATTGCTTATATAGAGGCTTCTCTCTTAGAAGTGAGAACTGTTACTGTCTACGTGACTATGGCATAAATTTCTGATGATATCTATCAGATGATCAGGGTGTTAAAACTGCTAGAAAGAATTACAGAGGTGTTGATGATGCTTTTAAGTTCTCTTCCTCTTTCAACTTGTTGGTCTGACCAAAATGATGTTTTATGGAGAGAAATAGAAAAATGTGGAAGGGTTGAACAGATAGATTTGACCTGTATACATTCTCCCTTATGATTTCAGCATATTTCTCAGCTCCTTTTAGTAAAATTGAGGTTTACCTGAAGAGGTGTTCAGGCTGAATGATTATATTTATTTCTCTCGTTTTCTTCTAACGGATCTTCTTCTAAGCCCCTTGCCCGTATTTCTTTTGTTTAAGGGTTCACATTTAAGATTCCATGTTTTTTATAATGGTTGTTTCTTTTGATTTCTGTTGTTTTCAGTACAGAAGGCATCAAATTGAATAGTTGTTTGAAAACATGGAATATATTGAACTTCAATGGCTCAACCATACTAAGAAACCTAGTGGAGCCAAGTATATAGCATCTTGAAAAATTATTTTATCTGAACATAGAAGCATGGGAGACACACACTTAAAAGTCAAGAGAGGTTGGGTTTTATAATAACGTGAAGTGAAGTTTCAAATATAATATCTGATCTAAGATCAATACCTTAGGAGAAGATCAAAGAAACATTACTTAAAGTTGTAAAGCTGAGCATTTACAGAACATTTTGCCACACTGCTACTAGAGCAGTAACTGGCTTTAAATCAAATTTGTTCTTATTCTCTGATGATGGATTGACCTCTGCTGGAAGGATGTAATTTTATTTTTACTTTGAAATAGAAGGCAAGATAAATAGAGATGTTTTGGACATGTGTCTCCATATAAGTTATGCATTTCACATAACTTTTAACTTCCATTTCACGTACTTCCATATCACACAAAAAAGTCTAAACCTCGAACACAAACCCTTTTAGCCTTTTAGGTGTTATTTGAAGTTCTTAGTGATATGTGTGAAAGTCCATTTATTTATTTTTTCATATATCCACCCCCACAAAAGGACAATTAGATTAGTTTTACTTGCATGCCAAATAACCTCACACACCAATGTCTTTATGGTTAAGGTAGGGAGCAACTAGTAAATTTGGGGGAATAGAGACAATCTTTTGATTCACATTGGAGTTAGATAGGGTAATGACTAATGACATTGCAATAGATTTATTGGTGACTTTTTGTAGATACCTTGATTAGAATATTATGTTGAGTTGTCCATTGAATCTATTGTGTATGTGCATGTGTGCTTAAGGCATTAAGCAAGGCATCATCTTCAAAACCAGTTTGCTCCTTTCCACTGATATAGCATATAGAGGAAGATTGATACAGAGAAGGTTGTAAAATTTATATTATCATTTGTGGTTAGCTATCGAATATGTCAACTTAGGATACATCATTTGCAATTTTCCTCCCTTATAATGTTACAGGATATTAACATAATTACCAATCATCATTCTAGAAAATGTCAATAACCATCGTATCTTTGCTGACTTTCTCTCCAAGATGTTGCCAATAGTATTTGTTTCTACCACACTTAATATCAGGGTAGTCAATTTGATGTGTTGTGTACTAACAGGTTGTAGGTGATGGCATATATATACCTGCAACTGACGATGAAGTGATGAAAGCTGAGGACTTGATTGATCATAAGAGTTCACTGCATTTTGTTTTGGACAACAGTCAGACTGAAGTCTGCACTTCAAACGATGACACTTTTGGTCCTGAGTTCATGCCCATCGACTGTGAAGGTCTCTCTAGTTAAGCTTTTTCCATTATTATTTTTCTCATGGCTCCTTTAGTTTTCATAATATGCTGGTTTTTTTTCCTGCTGCTTAGCTAGCTAAGCTTTGTTGGGGTTCTTAAATATTATTGCCTTTTCTTTCTACATTTTAGAAGTGAAGCATATGGTCTTACAATTTTGTCTACTTGGGCATGCTACTAACATAGTATAAAACTAGCAGTTTTTTCACCTTATGTATTTCTATTTTCTTCTAAGCTCTATAATGCTGTTCTGGATAGCTCTGCCCATATAGGTTTCCGTCTATATTTGGTTCAACCTTCATGTTTTTAGTTCTTTTAAATTAACATAAAACATCACAGACATTTTGCAATTTGAAGACCCTTCTACTCAAGGAGAAAGAACAGGTGCAGTAGTTGAAACAACAGTTGATCTTGGGAAACTGAATCCCCGTTTTGAGGTACTGTTTTGTTTTGAACATCATATGAGCTTGTTTTCACTAGTTACCAATAATGATTCACCTTCTAATAACTTTCAGGGGTTGTTAAATCTGGTTGCTTTAATTATTTAAATTGTTTAGCAATGACCAGATAGGATGGTATTGCTCATTTAAGAGTGCAAGTTTTTGAAATATTTATTCTGCGTATTTATTTAACTTCAGGAAGTTACTCGATCAGAGCCAATTCCTGTGAACCTGTCTGAAGATAGAAAGCAAGCAGACCCTGTACCAGGATCAGCTGAGAGTGAACCATCAATTTCAACCATATCTGCTAGTTGGAAGCCTGATTTCTCTAAGCTGAAAGGGGAGATATGTTTGGACAACCTTTCAGTGAAAGAACTTCATGCAACTTTTAAGGCTACATTTGGCAGGGAAACTTCTGTTAAGGACAAACAGTGGCTCAAGAGAAGGATTTCCATGGGGTTGTCTAATTCTTGTGATGTTTCTGTTACCACTTTTAATATTGAAAATAACGAAGTAAAAAAGAAAGAAAATTTAGAAGACAGTAATAATAAAGATGAGAATCGCAGTGAGGATTCTTTCACTGGGCTTGGAGGAGGAAACGTTAGTGGTGATAATAAAATTTCGGTTGGCCCAAGTCAAACTAATCAAATGGAAGATATTTTCAGTGGCAGCAGCAAGAGTGTGCAAAGTGAAGCACCTAAGCGTCATATGGCTCTTGAAGATGATAATCAGGGAAATAAAAGAGTTAGGAAGCCCACAAGGCGGTATATTGAGGAAGTTTCAGAATCAGATTGCCAGGAATATGGTGCAAGACCAGTTTCTTCTGTTAGAAGTTCTGGAAATGGGCCACGAACTCGGGTCAGGCCTGTTCATAATATCCAGCCTGTTAGGAGACCACTTGTTACTCGTCAGGATTCCCTTGGAGGTTCTGGGGTTGAAATTCCATATGTCTCTAGGATCCGAAGAGGTCGGCCAAGAGAAAACTATATGGCTCTTATGGTAATCTTGAATTAGTTGCTAGGAAATTGTGCATAATGATTCAATTTTTGTCAGACTTGGATTTGATTTTTTCTTGTTTGCTTAATTGTTCTCTTGATTATGTGGTAGTTTCTTGCCTTTACCTATGTAGCTGCTTGTCTTTTTTGTCACTTGCTCATTTGTTTGTTAGGGTTTTCCTAAGGTTTTTTTAGTGATATTTAACTTCAACTTTGATGTTGGAACTTTAGTGCCATGATGGAAATCAGACAGAAGTATGGTTGACTCTGGATACATATAAGCTTTTTGGAGTATGTACTCTGTTGTTTGTAACATTCTCAGATTCCATATCTGACTTCTTGCTAAGCTATGCTTACTATTGATTTTTTCATTTTCATATTTTTAGTTTCTGCGTAGAACATGTGATCATTTCTTTTTAGGATTATCATGCTTATTTTTACTTTCTTGATTTTGTGTGTGTAAGATAAAATACTATACCATAGTATTAGTATGAATTGCTATTTAATGGATGTAGAGTGTGGTACTGTTGCTCATCCGTGGTAGATTTTAATTGTAGAAATTTCAGCCCCATGGAACTGGAATGACAGCAAGACTGGTAAACAAGGCTCATGATGGACATGATCCTCAGTCAGATAATGACAGAGAGAACCAGGAACTCAAAGCTACGCCGGCCACTGGATGGCCTCTGCAGCCTGTAAGCATAATATTGTTTTGGTTCATTAAGTTGCTATTCATGAGTACTCTGTGAATTAATTGCTTTGGATGTTGAATCAATGACAAAAAGCCCTTGTGATAATTCTCTTTGGTCTTCATATTGGCAGATAGCCAGATCGTTCTGAATTTATTCTCTAAAATTATACCGAACATCATTGTGGTTATGGGAAGTGGGGGCATATCGATAATTAGCTTTTGAAGCAGAATATACGTTATTTGCTATTTTATGATCTATAAAATACTGCCACCGTTTATTTAACAAGAAATATGGAATCTCCATTCATGGTTATCTATAATTTTCAGTACTCTTATCACCTTGTGACTGTTATCTTTATTCTTTAATCTATATAGCTAATTAAGGAACCAGGAGAAAATGAACTAATCTCGGAGCAATCAGCAGACATAAATAATAATTCAGATGGACACATGGATTCATATGCAGACGTTGACTCAGATGAAAATATATTAACCGTGCCAACAGCCAAAGGTGGGATGAGGAGGAAACATCATAGACCATGGACTCTTAGTGAGGTTGTTAAGTTAGTTGAAGGTGTTTCTAGGTATGGTGCTGGCAGGTGGTCTGAGATAAAGAGGATTGCTTTTGCAACATGCTCACATCGCACATCTGTCGATCTCAAGGTATGTTATTCTCAACATTTATGTTGTCAAGGGTGGCATTTTTGTTCCATTTACTTACTAATGGGTTGTCCCTATGTTTCGTCTTTCATGGGGGCAGATGGATAAGTTTAAAACATTAGAGGAAAAGGACCCAAGTCGAAAGTTGGCTGAAGTGTACAATTAACGCATAAAATCTCATTTTATTCAACAAGCTACATTTTCTTTAAATAATAGAACGGACACTAATAATTCATAGAAAAATTCACAATTTTGGACAAATTGTGTTGCAAGGCAACCTAACCCGGGTCTGTTTAAAGCTGAATCTCATTTTGGCCACCCAAGCCCATTGACTCTTGTGTTTTGCCATCTCTAATGCTGTATTTTCATGCATTAAGATCTACATTTATACGTTATTCTAAGATGAACAAGAGGACCTTGTACTTTGTATTGCAGGATAAGTGGAGGAATCTGCTGAGAGCTAGTTTTGCACAGTTACCAGCTGAAAAGGGGGTAAGCAAAATTCTTTCATTTGCATTCGTGCCTTGTGTATTTTGACCCATTGATTTGGATTGTGGTTTATCTTGATGGGTTTTTCTTTTTTTAATGAAGAATTAGCTGTAAGAAGGAATTTGTCAAACAGTTCAAAGGGGTTGAAGGTTATGCAAATTCTTTTTAATGCATACAACTCTTGGATTGTTTTTTTTTTCAAAGGTTTAAATTATTATTCTAGTAAGTGAACCCATGTAATCTGTTTTAACCTGGTCGCAAGTCAGATTACCTGAAATGATCTTTTTTAAGTGCAAGCCCAGTGAAAACAAGTGTCATATAATAATAGAAATCAGATCAAAGCTCGTTACCTTCTTGTGCAAGTGATAAACCAGCTTGTTGGGATGTTTGCTGGACTTTTATCTAGGTGTGAAGCTTCCGTAGCTGTTAAATTTGGCAACTTGTTTGTCTTTCTTACCTTCTTGTGCAAGTAGTCTCAATTTGTGTTGGGCCATATGTCGAGCTTTTATGCTTGCTAATATTCAATTTGGTGACCAACATCGGCTTGTTATGTACTTATGTAGTTATGTTCTTGAAGCAGGTTCAAAACTCCAAGAAGCACTCGTCAATCCCGATCCCTGCACCAATTCTGCTAAGAGTAAGAGAGCTTGCTGAGATGCAATCCCAGGTGAGCCCGGATTTGAAAGCAGTGAAATTTGATGGACATAGTAATAGAAATGTAAATGATATGAAGTCTGGTTTTTTGTAAAGATGTAAATTGCTTGTTAAAGTTCGGCTGAAATATGGAATAAGAATGTCTATGTTGGCTGTACCGACTGTTGATGTTTCTTTCCTTCTTGCTTTAAGCTATTTTGTAGATAATTTTATGGGTTTTCCTAAACAATGTCACATTTCTTGAGCTTAGCATCATGTAGTCAGATCCCTAACTGTTCTTGAAACGGAACGGTCCAGTCAGATCAGCTCTGTAACTAGAGGTGCACAAACCGGGTTCAGTTTTGAAACCGTGTCGGATTCGGGTCACACCTCTATCTGTAACCGGTCGGATTGAGTATTTTTTAATTGCCTCCGTTTTGAACAGGTGGGTTATAGGTAACCAGGTTGAGCTTAACATCATTTATTAATAAAGTCTCTTTTATTTCTTCATATGCTACGAGAACATTGCCTGGAAGTGCATAGTTACCTTCAAGTGGTCCTAATATTGCACCCTCTTCTTTTTCGTCATATATATTGCCAAGTTAACTGTGTTTTATATGGTTATTATTTCTTGATGTTTGTTCTATTGGTTTTTTAACATCGAGAATGTTACACCTTTTCTCCTTCATAGAATACTCACAGTCTCACACTAATCGTTTTGCTCACCAAGTTATTGTTAGGTTTGATTGGTTTTGATGAAAATTCTAGAGTAAAGCCATAATGGGCTTTGGCAATGGGATTGGTTGGGTTTTAACGGGGTACCCGACCGTTCACATTTTTGAAATCTTTCAACGGGTACTAGTAGCCGCAAATGCAACCCACTTGGCCAGCCTAACTGCGTGGTGGAGGTTTTGCCGTAAACCCAAAACACCTGAAGGGGGTACTCAAATGGTGCCCCACCTACCCTTTCGCTATGTTTTCGAGTTAATTTAAAGAAAGAAGAGAAGAGAAGTGGATGGAAAGAAAAAAAAAACAGTTATGTTTTAGAGTTTTTTTTAATGAAAAAAAGTAAGAAAATTATGTTTTAAGGAGAGGGAAAAAAAGAAAAGGAATCTCATAATTAATCCTTTCAAATTGGAATGAAATGAAGAGAAAAAAAAAAAAAGAAGATAAAAAAAAAAAAAGAAAGAAAAAGAAAATACTTTAAATCTTTTCGCTCATTCAGTAAACTCGAGAACATAACAAATTGATGTATATTACAGATGAATCAAATTAGAAAAATGGTGAATTTCATATGTACATCCAAAAAATTTCAAATATCATATATACTCTTAAGCTAGTTTGCAAATATCATATATACCCTTAAATTGTTTAATCAATATCATGTATACCCAAACCAAAATTATGACCCTTAAACTACTTTGCAAATATTGTTTCAAATCATTAATGATATTCAGGTTGCACACGATCAACTTTTATACGGGATTTATTTATTTCAACTATCCAAACTTTTTATAATACTTCATAGAGAATTTGATTCAGTTGATAAAACTACTATGAACTTTCGAGGTGTTAAAAATACTACTAAAATTCTTGTCGGTTTAAGGTTGAAGACAGCGGCGGATCTAACCAAAAAACCAAGGGCATCTCAAAAAAAATTTTGTGATACATTCATTTAATAATTAAATTTTTTTTGCCAATAATAACTTGTTTAAAATGAGGTTTTCTCTACAGTGACGTACCCAAAAAATTTTTACATGGAGGTTGAAAAGTTTTAAGGGTCGGTTCTCTATTGTTAATTATTAAATCTTTTTATACGATCCGACTCAGGTCGAGCTGGATCACACAACAAGAAGACAAAAAAAATCAAATTAACACAAAATACATTCAATACTAGGGGTGTAAATGAGACAAGCGAAGTCGTGAATTACTCGGGAACGGCTTGCCTAAATCTCGGATCGAGAGCTTAAACAAGCTTGCATTCGAGCTTACCATTTAATAAACGAGTTTGAATCAAACCTTCAAGTATCGAGCCCTCTCAAAATGATCTTTTTTGTATAATTTTTTACTTAATATATTAAATATATATTTATATAGATAATTGTTATTATACAAAAAACTATGATAAAAATAATCAAATTATAAACAAAGGGATCTTAAGCCGAGTTTGACTCTGAAAATTTCCAAACTAAAAACACTCGAGTATTGAAATTAAAGTTTTACACAAGACGAGCTCGAGCCTTACAATTAGCATTCTACATGAGCCAAGCTCGGGCACGAAATCAAGCTCTATTATGCTAAAACAATCTAAGGTTCGACACAACTTGTCTCCACCCTTATATAACAGTCATTGTAACATTCCAATAAACAAATATTCAAGCAAATAATCAACTAATAAATCAAATAATATAATCCAGCAGTCTACTAATCAATAATCTAATAATTAATCTATTAAATAATAAGCTAATAAGATAAATGACTTAGTTATCCAAATTAATTGTTTTATATTTGTTCCTTATTTAATGGGGTCATTCATAATAATTGGGTAGGTTTCAAATTTTTCTTAGGGGTCGTATACACTTTTTTTTTAGTATTGGGCTTTTTATCTTATATTAATTTGAGCCTTTTAAATTTATAAGGTATTTTAATTTTTGCTCTGTGGTATCCTGACGCATACAACGATGACAAAAAAAATATGCACTTTGAAACGAGAGTTCAGGGATAGTTCAGGATAGCCCGGGCTACCCCTGCCCCTTATAGAGTTTAGGGGTAGACCGGTAGTTCCTTAAGTTATTGTATTGTATAGTGTGGTGTATAACTATACAATAAGTGTGAGACAAAAAAATAAAAATAAAAATAAAAAAAGAAAAAAAAAACACAAAACAATGATAATAACTTTTATGTCACATACGTAAATGAATCATAACCATATACACAAGCATAACTAAAAACAGACTCCATATTAGGAATTTTCATTTTACCGACAAACTTGTCCTTCCAATTAACGTTGGGATCACATATACACATCATAGGAATTCATGTTGATTTAAGCAATCAGCTGGCCAAATAAGCCTTAACGAATCTCATGTCTTTTATTACGTACTTATGGAAAGCATAGTTTGTAACCACATGTCATGATATTTTGAGCAATAATAATAAAAGCTATTTTAATTATTATATAAGTATTAAATGCTTTATGTTGTAAAATGGTAATATTTTCGTACTTTAAACCAAAATAATTATCTTGACGTGTAATATAATACAACCGGTTACTAAGTTTTTAAATAAATAAAAGATTTAGAGTTAATTTCAGTTTTACTCCTTAAGGTTTAATTAAAGTAACCATTTTCCTCCAAAAGATTAAAAACATCAATTTACCTCCAAAAGTTTCATATATTGTTTTAATTTCACTCTAAAAGTTTTATTATTTTGGATAAAATTAAAACAACTAATGAAACTTTTGAAATAAAATTAAAACAATTTATGAAACTTTTGGAGGTAAATTGATTTTTTAATCTTTTGGAGAAAAATAGTTATTTTTAATAAAGCTCAATGAGTAAAATTGAACTTAACTCAAAGATTTAATTACACAGTGGTTTGGACAGAGTAACATGTTTGGGCATTAAATAAAAGGAAAAAGATGTTTGGATGATAACTTTCACTTTTGTGACGTACTTAGGTATCAATACTAACTTTTTCTAATTTTTTTTGTTAAATTAGAGTGACTAGTACCTTGGTAATTTTTCTGTTAAATTAGTGTGTAAGCTAGCCTTAATACCTAAATGTTCATTAGATGATAAAAACATAAGCAATATATGTTATTACTTTTGTTTGTATGTAAATTTTTATATATAAAACGTAAGTACATAGTATAATCTCTTTATATGTTCATCTCAGTTCTTTTGTTTTTTAGAGGAAAAAACAAATATCACGCAAGAAAAAAAGGCCCTTAATGTATCGTTTCCAAGTTATTAAAAGCTTTTTTCAGTAATTTTGTTCAAAATTAACATAGGAACTTTAATGTCTAAAACTTGATGAAAGTTTTTTTTAGAAAAAAACAAAAAGTATATTAATTTTTTTTTTTTTACTTATAAACAATTGTTGAGTAATTTTTGTATGAAAAAACAAGATAATGTTAGTATTTTTATGGTATTTGCTCAAAATAAATAAATTGAGTAGTATTAAGCTTTTTAAATGAAAAGAAAAAAAAAGGAAAAAAATCATGTAAGTAGTATTTTTAAGGGTGATTTACTTGTATAGTCATGTTAGTACATATTTACACATATAGTCATGAGCCGTGTAATAGCGTACCAGCAAATACAACATTACGTATCTCTGTAAGCGTTAGTTTAAGAGAGATAAGCCTCGTGTGTTATCACTATCACAACCTTAGGTTTCATTGGACACGTTACTCGGTCCTTTGGAAACAATAACAAATCAAGATTACTTCTATGCTTTTAAGGCGTATAAATGTTTTTTTAACATATTGATTGATAAAAACACACATAATCAATTAGTACACGAAGACCCGACCCGACCCGGAAATACTTATAATTGCACTAGCTTTACAGTTTACACATTACATTAACACCACCTTCAAAAACTATATAAACACATTTGACGCTAATTCCTCCATTCCCAATTCTAACAATCCAATCCACAAACACAATTCACACCAACACAAAACTTTCCGACGAACCAAATGGCCACCGGCGACTTCTCAAAATCAGTTGACACGGGCCTTCGGCTATCTAAACGCATATACTACGGAAAAAACGGGCCTCCAATGCGCCCTCCAAAGCCATCAGTAATGACCAAATGTCCAACGTTAGAGTCACAGTGTTCGTCCGCTTCATCATTCGGGTTATTGCGCGATAAGCATCATCCAACGGGCCCGATGGTATACGCGATGATCAGTGATCCGGATGTGGTTGATAATCCGGATATTAGGAGCTATCAGCCGTATGTGTACGGGCGTTGTAATCCTCCAGCGTTGATTCCCCTTTATATGCATGGGGTTTCGATGAATGTGGAGTGTTGTTTGGATACTGCGTTTGTTGAGGTTACGGGTGTGTGGCGTGTGCATTGTGTGACGGCGAGTGCGTATTGTGACTGTCGTATCGCGATTCCTATGGGCGAGCAGGTATAGATTGTGACCCGTGTTTTCAGAATCCGGACGCACTTGCCTACTTGGACCGTTTCTATTTGAACTGGCCTGTTTGATAAGAAAAATCTTTGAAATCTACTATTACATGATTAACATTTTATTTATTTAAGTGTTCATATTTTCTATAAGAAAATTTCAAATTTATATTAAAACATATATGGTTTTCGTATTTTGTTTCAAATTGGATGTATATAAATAATTTTTTACTTTTTCTATTATTTATGAAGTAATCTAATTGTTAAATGTGGTCTGACTTGTGGATCGGTAAGAGACAATCGATTTGTTGTCTGATCTGGTTTTAAAAACGTTGATTTATGTCATACATGTTTATTATTGTGAGTTCTTATGAAAAATGTTCTATACAAAACCAAAATTAAATGGAGAATTATAATGACACTTGTACATATTGCTTTAATCTTTAATCTGATCCGCAAAACAAATGGTCTAATAACATTTACGGGATCCCATATAAAGTGAATAAAGTTATATAATATAATATGAAAAATGGTATATAACTTGTTTAAAATAATATATTTGTTTAGATAACATAGTAAAGCATGATATGTGAAGTTTAGAGTTGGGCTCATTTATAAAGTAAGCTTTAAGCTCGACTTGATTTAAGCTTTTAGTAAACTGATCTAGATTAGTTTACATTGTGCATATAAATGCACTCAAAAGGGTATGGTTTGGCTAACAGGGTTCGATTCTAGACGTTGATGTGGAGACTAGCAAGAGATTATATTTTACCAAATTTATTACTCCCGATGACGAAAAAGATTCAAATGATGTAATCAAGGCGAAAGATGGGTTCATGATGAAGCGCAACACATACACACTAAAAATTCCTCAGGTTTCACCTAAACTTTGACAAACTAATGAGCAACTTGTGGTTATACACTTTATTCTATTTTCTTCAAGAAATTGTGCACATTTGTTGTCAAAATTGTTCGAACTTGTGATTTTACATGCAAGATTTATCATTTTCTACTATGTGACTGTGAAATAACTCAACAGATTCAGTATAGAGTCAATTATAAGTAGAGAACTATAAGAATCACATAATAAAATTATACTAGTGGTTTATATTAATAAATAGAAATTAATATAAACGAGTTTACTTACGCCACAATCGATCTACAATATTCTCAGGTTGATGGGGGATCCATTATCCACGTTAAAGTTAGATGGTCACAAAAATTGTTGTACCAAGGTGATGAATTCTGCCTCAGTGTGCCATTCACTTTCCCCTCATACGTTCTACCTTTGGACAAGACCGTTGCTAAAATAGAAAAAGTGTCGCTAAATGTGAATTCCTGTACGGAGGCTATGATTACTTGTAGATTTGCAAGTCATCCCTTAAAGGTATGTCATTATTTTAGTTTTTTTCCAATCATTAAATTTGTTTTGATATCTGTTTAGAATAAAAAGTAACGAAGCTCCTCTTGAGGTTAAGGGTTTCATAGTTAATAAATTTTAAAACGATATAACCTTGATAAACGAATAACCTCGTCAAATGAATTATTTTTTTATCCTTTTGAAAGGAGGTGCAACCACAAGCAGGGGAAGCAAGCTTCTTATATGAGGCTGAAGTTCTGAAATGGTCCACTCAAGACTTCTATTTTGCTTATTCTGTAAGACTTTAGATCTTATGTCTTTTCCAAGGGCAAAATGCTTGATCACAAACACTTTTTATCTATTTTTGTAAATATTGAAGGTATTAATTATGATTGCATAAAATGGTATTATAACAAAATAATCTTAATCTAGCGTAACAGGTTGTATGCATTAAAAATAGACTTTAGATGACTTCTTTTACCTACTCCATTTGACCAGTTGGTTTTTACTTTTTAGCTAAATCTTTGTTTGGCCCATTTGAACCATTCTGGATAACCACAAGTAAATGGGTCAAAATTGCTACATGAGACGATCTTGTTTAAGTTTTGCTTCATAGGCTATATATTTGTTGTTATAAGTCTAAGAGGTTTGATTGCATGTTTTAAGGTGTGCTCGAATGAGATTATAGGCGGTTTGCTCCTACAACGTCCGTCTCTGTATGATATTGATCAGAGAGACATATTTTGCTTTTATCTTTTACCGGGGACTAGCAAAGATAACAAGGTCAGTGACAACATTTGGGACATTGTTAACAAATGATAATTCTTGTACATAACCTTGATTCGCGATGGATATGATTGTTCTTGAATTCTAACAGGTTTACAGAAAGGAAGTGATATTTTTACTAGACATAAGCGGGAGCATGCGAGATGCCCCTCTCGAGAAATCAAAATATGCAATTACAGCCTCTCTTTCAAAGTTTAATCATGGAGATTCGTTTAATATCATAGCGTTTAATGGAGATATTCAATTATTTTCAACTTCATTAGAGCTTGCAACAGAAGAAACAATCACAAATGCAACTGCATGGATGTGGGAAAACTTGGTTGCTGAAGGAGGTACAAACCTTATGTCCCCATTAAAACAGGTACTCAGGCTTCAAACCAATTTGATTGTTTGATGATATTTTGGTTAGAAGGTGTTTTTTTTTAACTGTGAGAACCTGTTACTGGTAAACTCATGGGACCTTATCAGTACCCTACTAACCAGTGAAGATAGTTAAAGGCTGAAAACCAGTATAAGCTGAACTCGTACCTCAGAGTCTCAGACTTCTGCTAGAATGGCTCAAATGCTTACCCCTTGAAGATTTTTAGAATGTCTTTGGATTTGCAAGCTTAATGTTTTGATGATCTTGATAATCAGGCAATTGACATGTTTAGTGAAACTGGTGAATCTATTCCCCTTATCTTTCTCATTACTGATGGCACCGTCGAAGATGAAAGAGATATTTGTAATATGATCAAATGCAGAAACGTGGACGGAGGCTTGAATTCTCCCCGGATTTACACCTTTGCCATAGGTCAGGTCTTAATTTCTTATTATTCTTTACAAATTTGTAACATCCGGCTCCTCGTACCAACCAATATTGTATGTTTTGCCCATAAAAAGCTTATGAATTTGTTTTTGTTACCTGGGTCGAGACTACCTAAAAGGTCACTTGTCCATGGATCACTCCGCGTGAACACATTTAACTGTAAAGATCTCCTCTTATTCACAACCAGTGCGTCCAAAATGCGTTGATTGTATTTGAAGCTAAACATTTCTTATGAACCTCAACATTTGTACTGTCCACGACTGATGTTGGATTTGCTTAGGATGTCACAAAATATATGTATATATGCACTTAGTTTTGAAAGTGAGTTATCCATTTCCAGGTTCATATTGTAATCATCATTTCCTGCAAATGCTTGCATACATTGGAAGGGGATACTATAATGCTGCACATGATGTAGGTCAGTCTTCAACAAATTACCAAAAGTTTTAGTACTATGTTAAACCCATGAACTGAGCTTATGATATAGTCACATTGGTGTTACTTGCTCTTATCAACTTCCGTTATGCCAGATACGATAGATGATCGTATGCAAAGGCTGTTAGATAATGCTTTCTCTCCGATGCTTGCAAATGTAACCCTTGATGCATTAGAAAATCTTGAATCATTCGAGGTGCATTTATAACTATTCATTATCGAAAAGCCTTCTTATTCAACTTTAGCTCATTTTCGTACGTTAATTCCATTTATTTGTTGTAGTTGTACCCGTTTCGTATTCCAGATTTGTTATCCGGAAGCCCGTTAATTATAACAGGCCGATACGAAGGGAAGTTCCCTGAATATGCAAAAGCTAGAGGTTTATTAGCCGATCTAAGTACTTATGTGATTGATCTTAAAGTGAGAAAGATAACGGACATACACTTCGACAGCGTAACATTTCTAACTTGAGCATTTTAATCCAAACTTAGACATAAAGTTCAATAATTTGTTTAAATGTTTTTTATTTTTTGTTTGAAGTGTTACATTATGTTCTCATTTGCAGATATGTGCTAGAATGGAGATGGATGTACTTACTGCACAAGCATGGTTAGACCAAAACACACATATGGAAAAGAAGGTTTCATTATTCTTTCTTGATCTCCAATTACACTAAATTGACAATGTGTTCAGAGTGATGGTGACACTTTCAACTCATATTTTAACTCATAGCAAGTCAAACAAGTCAAGGGTACAAAATTAGTTGAACAATAAACAGGTTAAATGGGTCAAAACTCGTCTAATGTATTCATATGTTTACTTTGTCCAATTGACTTATGCAAAAGTAATAATCTTATTATTTCAACAAAGAGTAATGTAGTTTTTCTTAATCATATTTAATACACTAACCGTTTACAAAAATACAAAAAAGACAATAGAAAAAAAAAGCGAACGCGATCCACAAGTTTCTCCTGTTTTTGCCCATTGGATTCTTGACATGGTATCAGAACAGGGTCTGTGTTTAACTCTCCAGCTATGTTGACTTCAATTAACTTAATTTTAGATCGCGAAAATGAGCTTACAAAGAGGAGTTCCTTCTGAATACACTCGCATGATTTTAGTTCACAACAACAAACTAAAGCCGACCCTGAAATCGCTTCTGCTAGATGAGGTATGCATTCTTCTAAGGACAAGTTAATTAACTAACTCATTACCAAATTCAAAGACAGATGATATGCAGTATGATATTTTAAACTTTAACAATTGTATATACTTTCGCAGAAGCATTCAAAACCGATGAACCAAAAGATGATACACCTGAGGAACATATGTGTTGGATTTGGTAACTTGAAGGCCACAGCTGAAAACCTACCTCCAGGAATCGAAGATGTAAAGCTAAATGAGGCTGTAAAAATAGTGATGAAGGCTGCGTCGTCGTGCTATGGGTACATGGCTAGTTGGGCTTGTTGGAGGTGCTTGATGCAGGCTTGGTCTCAAGTCAAAAACGACCAGTGCACCCTTGCTGTCGCGCAACTATGCACTGCGCTTGCTTGCCTTGAGTTTCTTGATTGTTGTTGCGATTTGTGTGATTCATGTATCGATTTGTGCCAGTAGAAACTTTGTGGTAAACATCATACCTGTTGTATTATCAACTATCTTGAATGATTATAATAAATGGAACCCATGATCATATACTCATACTGTCATACATTCGCGTTAGCACCATATGGGAACCGAAAGAGATAAAACAGCAATGTTGGATTACTTATGCAAGAAGCAAGTAACATTATAAACTTGAGGAAAACCACTCTGTGAATGTTATGTTACGTGTATATCAAGTATCAGAAACAAAAATCTGAATAATCAAAGAATGTATACTACATTAACATGAGAATTTCACTGTGATCTTCTCCTAGAATGCTGAGAAACTGCATATCCTTCAAACAAATCCAACACACCATTTTCAAGATCTTCAACAGAGTACTTGATATAGTTATCCGAAATATGATTTCTAAATCGTCCAAGAAATGATCTATAAGCTGGTATTAGTTTCTCCAGTATCGAAATCCTTAACTCCTCGCGTAGCTGCTCATCAGGTACTAACCATAACGCTTGTGTCCTATGAACTTCATCAAATATCGCGTTGAATGACTTGAATCGCTCTCTCAACGCACTCTTTGACACCCCAGATGAAAAGCTTCCGGTCGAGTGTAGCCCTTGGTCTCTCAAGTAATGCAGCACCCCTATCCAGGTGGCTCGCTGGTGGTTCGTGGCCGCCTGGCGGAAAACTCTGGTCAAAGTTCTCAGGTAATGATCACCAATCATCTCCCTCAACTCTAGTGACCCTTTGATCTTCTGAACAATGTAATGAACATTGTTCATGATGAACAAATGAGCCAGTGAATTGTCCTTATAGTGTTTAGATTTCCCTTCCAAATTGAACTGCAATATCGCGATTATCCAGATCAGATGAAGGGCTAAAGGCGATCGCCCTTCGTGTTCATCAAAATCCATCTCCGGTGCGGTGATATCACAGTGTCGAGATCCGGTTGTAGGTTTAGAGACTATCAATTCACCTAATGTTTGCTTGTAATCGGAGATCAAGCTTATGTAATTCATCACATACCTTGTTAATGGATGAATTGTACCTCCGGGAACAGGTACCTTAGAAGGTTCTCGAAGAACTGCATTCTCAAACTCCGATAGCATCCCTCTAGCAGCTTCTGCTAATCTGGAGAGTATCTCCGGCGCCTGAATTCTGATCAATTCCGCCAGTTTGGAGTCGAAAACATCATCAATATCCGGCAACAAATCATGTAATGAATCATGCAAATCTAATATCTTAAACAGCTTCTCCGGCGATCTCCGGCTGATGCTAATCGCCTCAACGAAATTAAACAGCTGATTCGCCGGAGCTTTTACGGTTTCGATGAAACAAGCATCATCTGCAGCAGTTGTACCGAGATCTTCGAAGATCTGCTTACAGAGCTTCTTCTCGCTTGCGAACAACACTCTGATGCACACTTTAGCAGCTCGTATCCACCTACCGATTTTAGCGTTCATCGTCTCCCATTCGAGCCTCTGGATATCACCGATGCTCAGTTTCTCAACTCCGAGCTTCTTGAAGCTTCCGTCTACGACGGACTTCCGTACGCTTCCGTACACCTGAACGCACTCTCGGAAGTAACCGGCGGCGATCATCCGCTCGGCGATGCGACGGAGATCGGCGGTGCTCTCCGGCGGTAACAGATCCTGTTCGCGTATGCTGTTCATAGATCTACAGCTTGCAAACGTTACACTTCGTTCGTTACGATCTGTAAACGAAGATGAACTGATTGTCGAAATCGATTCGTCTCTTTTTCCGTTGGTGCAATCGTCGTTTTCCGGTGAATCGCTCTTGAAGCTGCTGGTTCTCGGAGTTGTTTTTGGAGTTAACGATATCGACTCGGTGAGTGGCTCAGTGTCGATCGGAGTTGAGTTCGTGATGAGGATGTTGCGAAACTCGTCTTCTAATCGAGCCATTGCGATCTGTATTGCGTTGTTGAGCTTCTTCGATTGTTCATCGGAAAGTGAGGTTGAGTTTATGGAGTGTTGAATGTGATCGACGGCTTGTAGGTAACGGTTGATCTCGTGGCGATCTCCGTCGAATATCATGCGTGCTCCGGCGTCTTCCGCCGCCGTGGAGTCCCACCGGAGGATGATCTGCTCGGCGGTGATGTCGTTCACCGGCGATCCCATGATGATGATGATGATGATGATGATGATTATTGATGATGATGATGAGTTGAATGTTTGTTTATGGTGAAATGTATAGTTTTTTGTTTGTGATTTCTGCAATTCGTGAAGAAGATGACAGAGGACTTCGATGCGAGAGACTTAAAAAAATAAATAATGTACAAATTATCCAGAAATAAATAAGTCGAGGGAATTGATTGTAGATTCAAGATAAATAATTTAAATAATATCTTCTTAGAAGAAAGTAATATTTATAATAACATAAAAAGTTACGATGTATGAAAAAAGGTGAGTTAATAGTAAAGGTGTTGTGATTATGTGTTTCGTACTTGTGAACATGTTTTTGTTTTGGAATGTAATGTTCGCGCGGGTATAAGCATGCAGTTATTTTTTTAATCTTTTTCATTTTGTAAATGGTTACTATACAAAATAAAATGTGTTATAAAGAATTACATGGTGAAATTAAGGTGGGGTTATGACTGAATACTACATTATTCATGTGTGTTTGTGTATATGTGTTTATTGTGTGTTGGTGCGCATAAGTTTACCGGTGTGCATAAACTCTACATATAATACGACGGTTTAAACATGTTTATAATGTTAACTTAAGGTGTCTTTTTTCAGAAAATATTGTCCGAGAACATAGCTAGTTACATGTAACATCAAAAAATGTCCATCATTCAACATCTATTTCTTGAGCAGTACATCTTCCTTTACAAACATGCTTGATCCTTCTATTTTCATATTTTTATAATATTTTATATTTACTTTTCTTAACCAAATTATTTATTATAATGAAAACTAATTTAATAAAATAAATTTTCTACATTTTATAAAATTAATATTATTAAACTTTATAGATTTACTAACAACTTTTTGTATTACTTCTAAAATGTGTAAATATTTTTTAATTATTAACAGTTTTACTTTTAAAAAAGATTTAAAATATGTAAAAGGTACTAAGACCAAAATAGGAAAAAAGAAAACTAAAAAAATAAACCAACTCTAGCCTCACCCCAGTTATCTATAACACGTTCCTTCTTATAGACACGTTACATGCATTGGCGAAGCTTAATGCCCTCTCTTTTTTTCGTCAGTGTAAATTTTCACCGTAGTAGTGTAAATTTTTTAATATATTTAAAGTTCACTCACCTAAAATAATTTACTTTTGTCTCTAGCTTCTTATAATATGATTCAAGCTTCATCACTGGCTATATGCAAACATCTACGCTAATCTCGGCGTTCTTAACAAACGCCTTCATGACATTCTTAAGTTCACATAGACCGTATATCTAAAGAACACATCCCTACTCCCTGGTAGTAACAAAATAAAATAACTTTATGATAAAATAAGAGTAAGAAACAAACGAGAAGTGGATAATGTAACTATGAAGGTGAAAAAGGTAAAGAGTGGAGGCTTGACAAAGCAAGAGGAGTATCCTCAATATATTCCGCCTTAAAACCCGATTACCATGTGATGTTGTATTAAATTACAGCTAAGCATTTTATTCATACTTCAAATTTACATTTCTCTTTCTCACAAATATATTTTTTTATAGTTACGTATTTAAAACACAAAAATGTCTTTTATATATTTTACAAGGGAAATTTTACACTCTTTTAGTTCCTTTTAAATATATCTAGATTAACTTATGAGATAAAACGTTTTTAAAACTGTTGAATTATAATGATATTAAAACAGAAAATTTGTTGTTTCTACAGAACTTTCTATGATTGTTTTATTTTTAATTTCTTGCGATTTTGCAAATATAAAATAGATGAGAGATTCTAAATGTGTAAAAAAGTCGTTGTATATTCTAAATATATAATTAGAAAAATAACATGCCTAATGTCGTGTAAAGGAGCCCTCTAACAGTGAAGAGCCGGGTACATATTTCCCTAAGGTATATCGATCAGTGGTATTTTCTTTGCTAAGCGAGTAGATATAATTGTTGATGTACTACTTCTAAATATAATATGTATTATATTTTCAACATATTAATAGCCAACGTAAGAAGTTAAACATTTGGGTATGATAATTATTCTCATACCAATGGTATTTTCTTTGCTAAGCGACATAAATTTTGTACATGCATGTAACAAAAAAATATTGTTTATAGTAGTATCAGACCTAATAATCATAAAAACATGTGTAAACACAATGTTTATTAATTTATTAGCTTTTTTTATCAACGTTTTCCTTTTAACTAGACTATCAAGTTTGTTAAAGTTACATTATCTGTGATTGCAGAAAAATGAAATCATAAGTCAACTATGTTTACACCAACATCAACTTTTATGAAATGATAGGAGTATGATTATGATTAATTCATCATTCATTTCGATAACAGAATAATATATATAATACTAACAAGTTATTATTAATTTCGATAATAATAATAATAATAAGGGTGGTCCCAAATGAAAGTTAAACATAGGTGTTATTGGGAGTGGGGAGTGGATTAGTTGTCAAATTAATTAGTGTGCAGTTTAGATTCTGCTACTCCTCCTCCACGAGGCCTTAGACAATATCTCTCTCAATCCGCTGTGCACGTGTGATGTACAGCTGCTAATTTCATATACAAATCCTTTTCTTTACTTCTAATTTATCATGTATATACGTTTTTAAAATCAAATGCCTTCTGGTTTAATGGTATTTGTATTGTATAGAGTGATATTTTCTTTTGTTAGATTGAAGTTTTAACTTATAAGTCTTGTAATAGATACTGTAAGAGAAAAAATACCCATCTAGACCCATATTAGTTTTTTTATGTAATTTTTTCAACCCATCTTGATTTCTATTTATTTTTTTAAACCCATCTTAACCTATGTCTTTTAAAAAAACCATTCTGGCCCAAAATAAGATTTTTGGGTTTCATTTGCTAGGTCAAGATACTGGTGTAGATTTAAGCTAGGAGTAAGATTTGATGTTTTTGTTTTTGCTGTTCTAACATAATTGTATTATTAAACATAAAAGAAAACAATGTAAAATGAGTTCATACCTATGAGTTGGAACTTAAAATTAATATTTATAATGAAACTAGTCTTAAGCCCCCTGCGTTGCAGCGGGGGCGTAAAATCATGTCAAGTAGTACCAATGAGACGTCACCGTTAATGACTACTAACATCTAAAAGGCTCGTAGTAAAAATAAAAATAAAAACGAATGAAAAGTAGGTGTAAAAATATTAAACCGCATAAACGAAACGTAAAACATATAAAACAATAAGTAAGTCGATCTAGAACCAGCGCATTGCGACGGGGTCGTTAAACGGGTAAAATATAAGGTAATAATATTGAACCACACACGCACGCTGCAGTGAGTTAACTCGCAAAATCTAAACCGAACCGTAAAAAAAAATTATAAAATATGAAAAATATAAGAAACCAAAGTTGAAAGTAAAAAAAATATTAGGACCAAATTGTTAAAGTATAAAAGTATTGGATTAAAATAAGAAATAAACTAAGGATAAAAAAAGAGACAAAGGTAGATACAACAAGTTAAACATATTTTACAACCCACTAAACATAATAAAATTGATAATTAGTAATATATAAATGACATGGTTTGTTATACATAATCATACAAAGTATACTGTTTTTGTCACTTTGTGTGATGGAAAAAGTGTTAAAAAGATAATTCAGAGCTATGTTCTAGTTAAAAAGTTATGTCTGTTAAAGATGTTCAAAAATAAAACATGCATATAAGAACGCACAAAGATATACATGCGAGCGGGTATGGACACATACACATGAGCATGGACGAAAACATACACTTGAAAAGACGTGTGTGTATATATACCTAAACACCCACTAACACATGTGAATGTTTAATGACATGTTAAAAGAGATAAAATGATTGAAAACCCATTTTTCTACATCGCAATACATGATGCGCATAAACTTAAGTCGATCTTAAGAAGAATTTATAAATTTAAGTGATTAAAAATCTTAACAGGTAAATTTTACCATAAGAAAACAAAAACATATATAGGTGATACCCACATATATATATAGAACATGAATTTATAATCGGGTATAAAACTCGAATTAACAAAACATGTCTTATACCCGATCTAATATAATCCAGTTTATGGGCTTATTCATGGATTGGCCCAGGTAAGGGTGTTTAAATATGCGTGATCCGTCGACCCCAAATTAAACCGCAACCTGAATTATATTGTTGTTAATGCATAAATAAAATAAAATGAAAAACTGATATCTTGTTTGTAAAAATTAGAGTACTTATGTTTTGTGAATTATATTAAGTTTGGTGCTTTAATAAATTAATGTATCCGGAGCGGCATATAATTACGGGTGCCTAGAAATGATGAACATAACCAAAACCGAAATAACTTGTAAATCTGTATTTATATAACTGACGGTTTGGTTGTTTCTATAAATTGAAAGTTACGGTTTGGTTTTATATTTTTTGATAACCAAAAGTTGCGATTTGGTTTTGATTACACATCGTAACATAATCGAACCGCACCTAACAACTATACTCCAAGACCAAAGGAATCGAACCGCGCAAACTTATTTGAATGTTTGTTATTGCGTTTATAGGTTAAGACGTTAAGTTCATTATTTTAGGCGAAAAATTTCGGATACAAGTTCATTAATAAGTGGTGAACAATATTTTAGTATAAATGTTCAAGCAAAAGCTCATTGTTTTGGGGCAACTTTTTTAGACCCAAACATTTCAGGCCCAAAGTTAAATATAAACGACACCATAATCTGACGAAACCCATACGTGTTGCTCCGATTTAAGCCCAAAACCTACTTATCACCTCCTAGTCCTACGGTCATTCATACAAATATCAACTAGATATTAAAACCGCGCTTTGTCGCGGATCTCTTTTGAATTTGAGGTGTTTTTTTTTTAAATGTGGTCATTGTGTTGACGCGGCTAAAAAAGATTTTATTAAATAACGAAAGAGTTAACGTTTCAGATGACAACATTTAAACGTTTAGATATTAGCAAACATAAACATAAAAAATAAAAAAAAATAACTTATTTAAAAATAAACACAGATCTCACCAATTATATATCAAATATATTATTTTAAACATAACCAGTTATAAATACTCATATAATTCATTTATACGTGATGCTTGACAGGTTTAGTGAAAAAGATTAAAAGAGCGAGTAAGCAGTTAAGTAGTCGTCTTACGAACCACAATTAAAACAAAACGATACAATTCTTTATTATATGTACCTGATTTTTTACCATCTCTTTACATTCATACATGATCATGTACGGTTTGTAAAAAAATATTTATATTTATCTGTTTTTGATAAGCGGTGCCATGTTTAAAAAAGAAAATTAAGTAAGCATTGGTACATGAATTCGAACCACTGAAAAAAATAAAATTATTAATTAACTGTTTAATTTTATTCCTATTTTATTTCCATTTTAAACCTAAGGTTCAAAAATATAAATTATCTTTTTCTTTATGTTACATGGATTCCAACAAAAATTCAAGTACAATGAAATTATTTTTGAAATCCACTGAAAAAGTAAATACACACTCTCTCTCTCTTTCAATGTATTGCAGATCCCATACACTCTTCTTCTAAAAAATCTTAGCATCTTCAAACCTCCTCAACAGCCACCGGTTTCCACGCCATTCCGATCACACGCGCCACTGCCAAACCCACCTCCATCAAATGTTCAGACTCCGCCTCCGCCGTCGCACCACCTACTTCCGCCTTCGCCCAAGATCGGATTTTCAAATTCGCGCCACGCTGCCCGAAAACGTCCTCCGGAGAGCCGAATCGGAGCTCTACAACTGGCGTGGCGCCGGAATGAGTGTGATGGAGACGAGTCGCAGAGGGAAGAAGTTCCTTTCGATCATCCAAAAGCAGAGTCAGATCTGAGTTGCATCACCAGCTTGTAATTTCAGCATTATCATTTGTACATTGGCTTTTGAGACTTGAGCTTTTAAAAGTTGTACATTGTGCTTTGCCTTTGGTACGGTGGCACTATAGTCACCGACCAGAAGGATTAATATGTATTATAATAGTAGCTTTGTTAACCTATATATTATACAATTTAAATAAATAAAATATAAAAAATTTTATTAATTGTAAAATAATATTTTAAAATGAAAGATGATTGAAATTACATACGAGCACAAACTACAAGTAATAAAACAGTAATATCCACTTTTTAAATTTTTGTTTTTAAATAATTTTTGTTTTTTTAAAAAAATAAACACTTTACATCAAAACAAAACATTTAAAAACATATCATTTTTTAAAATTTATTTATTATAACTCCTAATTTTAATTATTTTTGGATTAATAAAAATTTTTATTTTTTTAAAAACACCAATTTTAAAATATTTCGTATTTTTTAAAAAGTTTTATGTTTTAGAAAATTTCTTATTTAATAAAAGAATTCCTAATCAATAACATGAAATAAAGAAATTCATTTCTTATTTAATTTAAAAATGATTTGTAATATAAAGAATAATTAAATAATGTAATAATTTACTATTAGAAATAAGTGGGAAAATTTTAATGATGAGGAATATGATATTGGCATGTGTCCTCTTTGTGTTCTTAATCGGATATAAAAGTATTTGAAGTTATTGGGATACTTGTAATGGACTATGAAAGCATGTGGTTTGTCTCAAGAGTTTTCTAACTCGTATCTTGTAATTGTTAATATGATTGTTTTGTTTTAAAGTTTAAAAATAGTAAAATACGATATGGATTAATAATTATGAAAGTATTGTCTCCTGACTATAGCGTAAAAATTCTTAATCTAGAATATAATTAACTAAATAAATAAAAGATTATTTGCATAGATATTGGTTATAAAAAGCACATCTCAAAGTATGAAATGAAGTATGTGCTAGGGATTTTCTTCAATTGAAGGAAGAAATGTGAAGCGGTTGTTTCTCATGCATTAAATGTAACCTAAATGTAGTTTAACTTATGGAAAATGCTTATGTTTCTTTAGATCATCTCACTAAAAGGACCAAATTTATGTAGTGATTTAGAAACAAATAAAGAAGAAAGAACTATCGGAGTTGTCCATGCTGAAGCCATACATCACCTCCGCCATCTGAATCAAAGTGTACCTTTAATTGGGAGGGATATCCGATATGAAGAGATCTTCTCGAGTTGAGCCCAACTAATTAATATTGAGCCGACGTGATGAGGATCTTGTAATTAACTGAAAGTTACTAATCGATGAAATTAGTGTTATAATTATAAATCTAACATTTGCAAAGGGGCTTGTATTTTACTTCTACACTTAAATACATTGATGATTTGTAAACCTAGCTTAAACGTAACAAATTCTAAATACATAAATATTTCAAGTTCTCGCATCATTTTACTGATGTTTGAAATTAAAGCCATCAAGTTGGGTTTACAGTTGTAGAAAGTTGATTATTTACTTTATATGTGCTTCTCCTCGTGTCTTTTTATGCTTTTTTAGGAAAAAAAGTATACACATGAATCAAATAAAAATATTAAAAGTAAACAAAAAGCCATTCTTTCACTTTACCAAATTAAATTTTATAAGTTTTCTCAAATCTCATTACTCTAATAAAATAATAATTATAATGGACACGTGCCAGCATCACATTCATTCTTATCAAATTTTTCTCGTTTCTCTCTTATATTTAATAATCACATAATTCATAATAATATTATTTAAATCTTTTTCTGATTTAAATAGTTTTTTAATAAATTTAAAAAAATATCTTTTTATTAATATTAATTCTAAAATACAATTTTTATATAATAAGAATTTTTTCTAAAACATCAAACTTTTTTAAAATTACAAAATATTAGCGTTTTTGTAAAGTAAAATTTGTATAAGCCAAAACTAATTAAAATTGAAAATTATAATAAGAAAATGTTTTAAAATGACATTTTTTTAAAATGTTATTTATAATATCGTTTTATAATTTATAAATTTTTTAATATATTTAATATTTTATTTATTCAACACGTGTAATACACGAGTTTATGATATTATTGTATTCTCAGTCATAAATCCAAACATTTAAGTCCAATTAATTAGGCTATAATTTTATAGAATATTACTATAATAGTACAAAGTTCAAGCGTAAAGGTTATAGTGTTGTATTTTTAATACACATACTATACAATATTAATGTTGCTTATCGTATTAGATTTTACGTTTTATTTTAAAATATGCGGTAAGTCCAATTAATTAGGCTATAATTTTGTAAAATATTAGTATAGAGTTCAAGCCTAAAGGTTATAGTGTTGCATTTTTAAAACACATATTATACAATATTAATGTTGCTTATCGTATTAGATATTAACATTTGATTTTAAAATGTGCGCATGTTGAGTTTCACGTGGAATTAGATTATGTGTAGTGTTAAAGTGTAGCGCGAAATTTACGGAAACAAACAAAATGTGCGTCTCTTTTCTGATGTCGGCAATTTTTAAACATTTTAAAATAATAATTTGATATGTAATCATTATAAATAAACTAGTATTAAGATGTGTGCGTTAGTGCCGGACGTTAGAACCATAAAAATAAAGTGTGACGTTAAAGCATCAATAAAATAAGTATGTGAAAAGAACTTGGGTTAAGTGCCTAACAGTGAAAATTTTAACCACTAAGACCAAGACCATTATTTTGTTTTCGATGCAGTCACTTTATCTGTATTAGAAACCAAAGTCGTGCGGCACAATCGTATTGGCCATCAATTTTGGTTTTTAAAGTATAGTAATATAGAATAAGCAGTAAACAAAAAATAAATTTGCATGTATCTAATAAAACAAACCGGTGGTAGATAATGTATTTATAATAAAAAGTCGTGTGTGTAAGTCATGTAGAGTGCATGTGAAAAGCATGGCCAGACCTAAGTGGTCCAAATGGGGTCGCTCACATAATCACATTCTTGTGTAAGTATCATAGTATGTATATGATCTAATACCAATTATCCTTAACCCAAATGATTAGGTTGAGTTACCCTAATACTTCAATAAAATAGAGAAAAGTTTTTTGGTTCAAGTCCCACATGTTACAAAAAAAAATGGTTACACGTTGAGTTAGAGGGTTTTCTCACGTATGGTGAGTTTTCTTCTGAAACGATCATGGGGTTTGTACTCGATGAATGGAGATGATCGGATGGATCAGTGGTCCATCAGTGATCCGTTTAGCCGTTCAAAAAAATGTATATGATCTAATCTTGACCGGCTCTAAGAAAATTTTGACACCAACCATGAAATTTTGAGGCCGAACCCTAGTAGATTTTGACACCAATACCCAAGAAAAATTGAATTGGGTTTTTTTTAAATATTTTTCAACTATAACCTAGTAAACAAAAAGCTTAAATAAATATTATAAATTTAATAACTATTAGGCCAATTACTTCATTCATTCTTATAAACCAATTAGCCATATACTCAATAATAACTCTTTTAAAAACTTAAGCTTATTACTCAGTAGTTCGTTAGTTCAACCATTTAACAACTAACCTAATAACTAATAAACATATCTACTGCAAATTACAATATTATAATATTTGTATTTAGCGGTAATTGAGATAGACGATCAGCAAAACTACTTCTGTCAGAGCTACTATTGTTGGACACCCCTCTATCCTTGCGTACACACACCCTCATCTCTCAAATATGATTCTAAACGTCAAATATCCTCAGTATAGGTGTTTCGTTTTTTTAACTTTTTTAATATCCAAACGTTACCTTTTATATGATTATTTGCTATATTAATCAGTAGATTATTGATTTATGAATTGAATTATTTGATGTTTAGTGATTATTTGCTTCAGTCTTTGAATATTTGAATGTAATTGTGCTAGTATGCATTTTGTTAATATTAGCTTGAAATTTAAACTTATTGGTAGATCAATTATTAAGTGCCGTTCAATAAAAAGATTAATTATTAGATTATTGAAAAATATTTATTGACGTGTATTCTAGTCTCTAGCTAATATAATAGCGAGGTTTCAGAAAGGGAACGGTTGTAATGAACCACTGTAGTGCAATGTAAGCCCTATCATGTATTACTAAAGATTACGCACTTTTAATATTTATTTAAAATTAAATTTAGATATAGCCTTTTATTTTGTGACCAGCACTGGGCTGGTTAAAAAAAATATTAGTATTTGACAACTGAACCAATTCCAAACTTTTTAAACTCTCGTGAAAATTGACGTGAGAAAATTTTAAAAGTAGAGTAGCTCATACATAATAATTTTAAGAGTAACGTATATCAAGAGCTTGAGAATATTTGTGTAATGATAGAATACTAAAATTAATTTGAAAAGGGTAAAGAGTGACATTTTTGATCTCACCTTTTCACTTGTTTAGACTGATATGGTGGTAAAATACTAAAATCATAAATTCAAGGAGGGTCAAACGGCTAAAGGGGTAAAGATTATCAAACTTTCGTTATTGATTTTTTTTTGTTTAATATAGTTTCATAATTTTATAACTCGTTTAAATTTTATATCCTTTATTTATAAATAAGCCATACTATAAAATTAAATATGTTATTAATCTTGAATTTGAGTACAATGTGAATATATATATTTAAGAAAATAAAAAATATAATAGTAGTAAAATAATAAATATTTTTAATATATTCTCCCTTGGCTTGCTTCACATGTCACCCATCACGTTTATTTCATGCACACACTTTCTCCGCAAAACATGCGTACAATAACTATGATTAAAGTAGATTGTGTCTTGTAGTTTATCACTTTTGATTGTTTTATAAGTGGCCAAGTGGGTTCATTTAAATAGATAAGGTGTAACAGCCTTTTCTTTTTAAGCCTTAAACTTAAACATTTTCACTTTTATTATAAGACTTGAAGGCTTGAGAATACGATGTTTATAAATATACTAAAGTGTTTGCCGTATCTTCCGCTGTTACTTAAGGGTTTTGTAAATAAAGATTCATAATAAAACTCCTACCTCAAATATAACCGATGCGATTTGGATGTATTTGTTGTGAATGTAAAGAGTACTTATCAGTTAAACATGTTTTGATCTGTGCAATCTAGAGACAGGTGCTATCCTAAGAAGTTTTCACTTAAACAATAAAACATAAACAAGTGAATTATCGTGGACAAAACGAACGATTAATGATTAGTGGTATAAGAAAATTAGACATGATAAATAATTTAAAATTAAACACATAAATACATAACAAACTTAAAATAAAATATAATAATATTACTTTTTTTGTGCAATCTGGAATATTGGTAAAGTACTTATCCTCGACTTAAATTTAAAGTTGAAAATAACAAAAAAATCATTAAACTTTTTTTTTAATGGTTAACGAATACTTTTAAGCCCGGTCACCCAGGTAAACCTAATGGCGAAAGGTCACCCACGCCCGCAAACACAGACTGCGCTGATGACTCGGCCCACCCACCAATACAGGGAAAACCCACCACCCGAAGGCTCACTGTGATAAAACCTCTAACCCAACTTACAGTACATTACATCAATTGAGACTCGAACCCATAATATTCCCTGTAAAACTCATTAAACTTATTTAAAAAACAAATTTGAAGAATCACATACATGAAAATACGCTACCGAGTATAACTCGTGTTTTGCTCCCGCCTTATTTCCCCACAAAATATCCATCAAAAAGCATATTATTAATATTAATATTATTACTATTATTATTTCAGTTTTCTTCAATTTAACACGTGCTTCTTTAACTGTGCAAAAAGTTGCGTGTCTCCATCTCAATTCTAACCACATCGCATCTTGTATAAAACTGCAAACCCCAAATTTTTTATCACATTCCATATTATCTTCTCCATTACTACCACCACTTCAGAGGAATTTCATCGATTTGAGTAATTGATAATGTCGACTGCCAAAAAGCATTTTCCGGCAACCGGAAAGGAAAACTCTAGCTTCGCCATCACCTGCAATCGGTTGAGTTTGTTCCTGAAAGAGAAAGGCAGGCTAAGAGATCTCGGAATTGATGAAAAGTTGGACATCAAAGGTACAGATCTAATGTTTTCTTCTCTTTTTGATCGATTTTTGCGTGATTTAGGTCGGATTTAGTATCAGAGTTGGTGAGGATGTGACACGTGTGATGATCTGTTGTTTTTGGTCTCATATCGATCGATTTTGGTATGATTTCTGTCGGATTTTGGATCAGAACCGCTGAGGATGTGACGTGTGTGATGATCTGTTGTTTTTCTTCTCATTTCGATCCATTTTTGTGTGATATCCGTCGGATTCTGCATCAGAATCGGTGAGGATGTGACATTTGTATTGATCGGATGTTTTTCTTCTCATTTCGATCGATTTTTGCGTGATTTCGGTCCATTTTGTATCAGAATCGGTGAGAATGTGTCGTGTGTAATGATCTGATGTTTTTCTTCTCATTTCGATCCATTTTTGTGTGATTTCCGTCGGATTTCGCATCATAATCGCTGAGGATGTGACATGTGTGATGATCTGTTGTTTTTTTTCCTCTCATTTCAATCGGTTTTTTTTTTTTTAATTTTGTATGAGAATCGCTGTATAATGATCTAATTTTGTTACAGGAAAATCAGAAATACGATCACCGGGGACGGTTGATTTGTTAAGTACGGTGGAGACGACAGCAAAAGCGGTTGAATCGATTAATCATCTTCCTCAATACGTTACCTTAGAATCCTTCAACAAACCAGACGATTCAACGAACAAAGCTTTTTCCGGTGAAGCAGTTGCATCAACGGAATGCAAAACCGCACAGATGACAATATTCTACAGAGGACAAGTGTTGGTGTTTGATAATGTATCGGTTGATAAAGCTAGAGATCTGATTTCAACAGCGGTTGGAGCTTCTTCTTCCAATGATAACAATAACAACGATAATAATCGGATTCAGAACCGAATTCAATCGGCATCAACTTCGATTTCTCCATGTGAAGCTTTCGGGTCACAAGATGATGGGTCGGATCTTCCGATTGCGAGGCGAGCGTCGCTTCATAGGTTTTTGGCGAAGAGGAAAGACAGAGCGACTGTAAGAGCTCCTTATCAGTTGCAGAATCCATTAATGGCTTCTGCATCTTTGAATCATAAGTTTGATCTCAATTTGTAGGTAGATTTCTGGATGAACAGGAAGCTATTTGTCGTTAGGGTATGTTTATCCATGGATAAATTACATTACTTTCACCTAGTGTCAGTTTTATGATTATATCTAACATATGTTTGAGGAAATGGTTTTTCGAAGGTTCATCATTTCTTTTTTGTAAATTTAAATTTTAATAGATTAAGTTGAGGTATGTTTTAGGTTGTTTTTATTCGAGTAACTTCACTCATTTTACGCTATATAGTTGTAGGATTTTTTTTTTTTTTTTTCTAATTTTTTAAACTGTTGTTCGAAAATGAAAATAATCTTATTTAAATGACTTCACTCAAACACTAAACATAAATATTCAAATCACTCGTTAAGAAAAAGGTATAAAGGCAGCATATTACCAGCCGGGTGATTAAAGTATACGTTTCCTTTGACAAAGAAGGATTCTCTTTTTTACATCTTTAGCAATCATCATGATTATTACTCGCAAGTGATATATAATTTAATGGAAATTATTTTCGAATCTAACAAGGTTAATAAAAAATATGTAGATTATAACTAATTACGTTTTACAAAATTGCTATCAACAAACAACAAAATTAATGATGGATAATGTAAAAGTTGTTTTGTTATGACCAAAGAGTGAAAATTGTTGTAGTTAGCGTATGGTTAAAGCATTATCGTAATAAAACCAAAGCAGATTTGAGATTGTCAAAATGAAATACTTAATGTTTATGCTTTTTTTAAGGGTTTTAATCTCAAGCATTGTTGTAGATTTAAATAAGTATATGTATTAATCATCAACATTGAATATTCATTATTTTTTTTAATGTTACAGGCTTACATTTATTATTAAGCTCTACGAAATTTATTTACTAGTAGACCCTAAGAGCATTCACAGCCGGTTCTCTATAAATCTGTGAGTGTGTTCTCTATATTATTGAGAATGATTCTTAGTGGTTGTGAGTGAAGGATAGAGAACATGTTACTGTTCATCTCTATATTTGATAAAACACTTTTCATCTCTATTAATTTTTTAATATTTGTTGAAAGTGGTTGTGAGTGGATGAGAGAGAAAATATAATGATAAAAGTATAAGAAAATATTATTTTATTAAAAATAAGAGAGAAAAAATAGTGATATTTGATATAATTATAGATATGAAGATGAAGGGTGGGTTGTGAATGCTCTAAGAAAACTTAGTTTTCTTATTTAATTTAGTCATTATTGTTTGACTTCTTTCACCTAACATGTTTTTCACGTGGTCCCTTTTCAGCCCTTATTTACGGAAACTTTTGGATTGACGTTATCAATGACTTGTTTCTTAGATCTATGATTATTGACTTATTGATGATATAGAGATCATTAAGCAACATGTGTTCTAAAACACACAGTAAGTTTTCTATCGCAATGATAATTTGACAAAAATAACCTTTAGCTATTATGTACAAATTAAAAAACAACACAGGAAATTGTAATACTTGTGAGTCGTGTGTAGTCTTTCTAGTAGATATTGGTCACCAACAAGAACTTGTAATACTTGTGAGTTATGTGTAGTATTTCTCATATGAATATAGAATATAGTTTATGAGGATCACCTTTATTACCGTCTCATTCATTTTACTTCCTCACAGGAGGTAGGAAGAAATGTCTTTCTTTACACCTAGGTGTAGGACTATAAACGAACCGAACGTTTAGCGAACATTTCGTGAACCGTTTATCGCGAATTTATTTATTTAATAAATGAACGAACACGAATAAGAAAATTTTGTTCGTGTAGTTAAACGAACGAACATGAACAAAAGCTTCTTTCGTTCATTTATATTCATGAACGTTCGATAATGTGTTCGTTAACGTTCGTTTATGTTCGTTTAAATCAATATATGATGTTTTAAATTTCGTTTGTGTTTAATGTTCATGGATATTTGTGTGCGCTCGCTTGCCTTTGTTTGCATTCGTTTATGTACGTGAACAGTTTATTAACAGATTCATTTCCTTAATGAACGAACACGAACAAAAAAAAAATCATTCGGTAAGCGTTCGTGAACAGTTTATAAATAAGTTATTTTCTTAATGAACCAACACGAACGATGCCTCATTCGTGTTCATTCGGTTCCTTTGCAGCCCTACCTAGGTGTGAATCTTAATATGTCACCGGTGATTATTTTATCTTCGCAAAATAACATTGTTTATCATTAATAAGATATACTATAAATTAATTTAAGAAATGGATATTCATATAAGAGGAAGAAATCTGATTATGACTTGGTATATAACTATACGACTGTTAACACTGAAATCATAATAGAGCTTCTAAGCGTTTCATAGCGTGGAAGTGAACCACCACTGTCTTTATTTAAAACAAAAAACGAAATTGATTTAATTGATCATTAATCGACTTGATTAAATAAAGTACCCATGATACAAATTATGCAAAAGTATTTAAAACTTTCCTATCATGACGTACCCCGTAAAATAGGTAGTAAAAATGATTAATTCAACAAGCCAATTCAAATGTATCCATTGCTTATATGATTAATTCAACATTAGCTACATGAGCCCCTAGCACTCTAGCAGTTTACCGGATGAATTGACACATTGCCGACCCGCCAAGCAAAACCAATTTTTTTATTACTTGTGACCCGCTAAAGTTGAAGTTTCATTAACAAGGATTTTCAGGAGGTAGAACCTTCTCAAAGAATATATGGTTTTCATGAGGTTAAGTTTATCATTTGAACACGAATACATTTGTTTTAGAGAATAACTTTGGTGTAGAAGGTCTTAAATTCATGATTCTACGTCACACGAATATATTTTGAAACAATGTACAAGCACGTAGGTTCAAGATAATTCATGAGTAAATTAGTTATTGGTACAAATAGCATAAAGAAAATGCAATAGACATTTATTGAAAAAAGTCATCCTAAAGACGAGGGACAAAAAAATCTTTTTTCTCATAATCAAGCTAGTTCTTTTTAAATTGATCTTGTACTCTAGATAAACAAAATTAATCATTTTTTCTAGAAAAGATGAAGATAGGTAACCGGACCTAAATCATTCTTTCTTCTAATAAACATTTTACTATCCTTATGTATGTAATCAATAGTTTTATCAAGTTTAACGACTTGCTTACGGGTCAAACCAAAATTTACGTGTGTGTAAGCGTGTAACAGCACAATAAACTTGAACTATTTTTAATCGATGGAGTATTTTGTTGGTATAAGTCATATGTTTTATAATGTTGAACCTTTGTAATACTAGAATTTAAACACTGATGTCTAATTCACCCCTTAGGCCTTGTCTATATATATCTTTAACTTCTTGTGAAACTTTCATCCCACAAACTATTAATTATAAGTTATTAATACATATAATCTAAAGTTAGTGTAAATCATATTACAAAAGAAACATCACACAAATTCATTTTCTTGTGTCTAGTTATACGTTTTAAAACATATCTCACCGATTTATGCATCTAAATTAATTAAATACATTAAATAGTCAAACATTAAATTATGTTTGTATATTATCAAATATCTTGTAATAAATCCTACCCCTTATTATCTTTTTATTTATATGCAAAAATTTTGTTGTATATACACTTTATTTTTACGTATTCGCATTTTACATAACTACCTTTCACATATCACTCTATCTATAAAAGCTAAGGGTTAAGATTGTATATTTTAATTTTAAAACATTTATGATCACATGTGAAGATAAAGGTATAAAATTTCTTCTTGTACTTTGATACTATAGAGATAAAATATTGCCAGAAATAAACCCTACCTAAAAGTTAAATTACTCTTCTATTTCTCTAGACGTCACACTGGTAAACACACAAATGGATGTTACATGATACATGTCTTAAAATAATAAAACTTATCATTCTTTGTCACAGGTGAGTAAGAATAGTAACCCTAGTGTCCTGGTGCACATGGCATGAATAGATTTTGAACCCATGATAGTGAAAACTATAATAACTCAGTACTGTGAAATAAATGTGATCATAAAGACGAAGGATAGCAATAATAATGGTATTTTTAATGTGATATGTACTCACTTCTACGGGTTAAAATCATTCTATGTTTTTTATATATAATAACAAAAATGATATTTTCCTTTTATATAGTTTTTTCTGAACAACAAACATACATTATTCCCATACCATACTACTTAAGTGTCTAGCTGCACACTAATAACGAATATGTTCGAACATGTGTTTACTTTAAAAGTATTTTGTCTTTTGTAATCGGCCACAGTTCTTTTATATATACATATATAAATGTGACTTTTGTATCGTCATGAAATACTTAAAAAAAAACTAAAAGTTTTTACTTATTTTTTAATTTACAAGTGATTTTTTTAAGTGTATGCTTATGTTTTTCGTATCTATTTTATTGTGTATTTATTTATTGTCCTTTAACAAAGGTTTATGTTTATGCACCCAAAAGCACTTTAATGATAAATAAACTATGAAGTGAATATATGCACTTTAATGATGAATAAACTATGAAGTGAATGTACGTGATTTATTCACTTATTCCATGACCACATAGTAATAACTTGATTGTAATATGTTCGCTTTCGTAATGCGCATGAGAAAAATAGTCGTATGTATGACATTCTCTTTAAAAAAAATTTGACTTTATTTGTGGCTCGTAAAGATAAAATGGGAGAGAAAGATAACCCTCGTGTGTTTTCTCTATGTTTGAAAGAAAATAATTTAAAAATAGAAATAATAAAACAAAAAAATATAAAATAACAATAAAAACTTTAAGAATATTCATTACTTTTTTTCTTACCCTTTTAATGCATATGTAATTTGACAACTTAAAAAAGTGAGGAAGGAAAGGGGATATTGAGAACTATGGTTGTTAAAATAACTTGAAACTCGAACTTTATTTGATACAATGTTTGAAATTTTTCCGTTCAAAAGTAGCTCGTGTACAAACTTAGACGGTTGGGTTCGGCTTGATACATCTTGTTTTTAATTATATATAGTTAATTTTGAGTTGTAAATGCCTTTTACCAGTCTACTCATCACATCGTAAAAACATCATATATGTATTTATATATGAATTAATTTACATCCTAATTTTACCCAAATACCTACTACTAATTGCCGCCCACTTCTAAAACTAAATCTAGAATATTCAAATAGCATGTGACCTGAAGCTCGTTGGAAATTGGCTCATGAAACCACCTCAGATCAAGTTGCTCATAAGCCAAACCATACTCAACTAAACTCGTTTACAAACCACGCTTACTAGATTCAAATCATTTACAAACAAAATAAAACCAAACACGACCCTACTAACAATCAGGTTAATATTCTTAACCATAACATCCAACTTGTAAAACTAGCTAGCTCTTGACCAAATTGCCAAATCTTACATCTTGCATTTATACAACATAAATGAAAAATAGAAAAAAAAAACTCAAAGGACAAAAACTGCCATTTTACAAGAGTCAAGGTACCATTAACGTTACTTCGCTAAAAATATCTGCTCATTTTGGTACTCACCTTCCCCTTCATTTTATTTTCCCGAGGGCGCTCGTAATGTTCTTTCGATCTTATTATTATTCACTATATTGAAACCCTAACCCCCAAATTCGACACACGATTCGATCAATCTCCAACGATCATACTCGCGATAAACAAGAATGCAACATCAACATCAGAGGCTGAAGCAACAACAAGCGTTGATGCAGCAAGCTCTCCTTCAACAGCAATCGCTTTATCATCCTGGCCTCTTAGCTCCTCCACAGGTTTGCACGCATCGTTTGTTTTGATTATGTGTTGTTTCTGCATCACATGTGGTGATTTAGGATTTTTTTTGTGTTGATGTTGATGTTTGTGAGCTTAGGGATTTGAATTGTTGAATTGTGGATTGTGAATTGTGATTGATCGTTCGGATTGTGGTCGTTTTGTATGTGATTATTTGTTAGCTGCGATGATTTTTGGGGAGGTTTGGATGGTTTTGTTGTTTATCTGTGAAATGTAACGTTGTGGCGGTGGTTTTATCGTGATTGATTTTTTATGGTTTTGTTGTCTGCTCCGTGACTATGGGACTGACAAAGCCACAAAGGATTTTGATTGTATGCTTTCACAAGTTCAGTTTAGTCCCATCGTCTAAAATGGATTTACATTTTTTTAATGGTATGTTAGTTAACCAATGGCATTTGAAATGCAAGATTCATTTTGAATTTGGGTACTAGTATAAGACTAATATTATCAAATTTGTAATAGTATGTAGATAATATATTTGGTCATCTAATGTTTTTTAAAGCTTAGGATGCTCAAAATTGTGCAACTTTCATAATGTGATATTATTTTTTTGGAGCTAATTGGTAGCTTTTTTGCTTGGCTGAGCTGGTACTTCTTGAGGTCTGACTGACTGATGTTTTTCACTTTCTTTCTTTGTATAATATCTTATGCCTTTGAAACTTATGGTTTCTAGTCCTGGAATGTTTTTCCCCTGCTTTTGAGGCTTTGGATTATATGGTATAACTGTTGTGCAATGGCGTTTTGAGGCACATCCAAAAATAACAATGTTACATTATTTTTGGAAATGATGAGCTTGTCTAAGGTTTTTAAGGTGATCCTATACGAATCAGTTTCACAGTTTAGTGGGTTTCTTGTAGGAGATTAGGTGAATACTTTGTTTGTGAGACTCTTTTTTGCTTCATAGTGGGTGTTAGCATGTTTTTTTGCTTTATTGCATATGGGTTCTCTTTTATATATTAGTATATAGCTTTTCATCATTGAGGTCTGGCAATCATTGCTGATAGCCACTGAGTTTTTTTGGATGTGGGAGATGTGAAACTGGGAAGTTAGTTGACTTATTTCTGGTTTTAGATGTGAGCTTTCTGCTTGCACATAAGGCATATAATATGCAAGTTCTATTTTATTGGTTGCATAAAGTTTCACTATGTGATTTCTTTCTTCGCATAAAGTTTCACTATGTGATTTCTTTCTTCCAAAAGTTCTTTTTTGATCATTTCAATTTTGGAAGGGGCGAAGGGCAAGGGTTTTAGTTCATTCTTGGCTCCAAAGCATCTGGATTGGTTTTTTCATTGAAGTATTACCCTTGTGGGATTTTTCAAATCACATTGCTATTGTGGGTTCTTTACTTCTTTAGTTAAATCCATAAGTTAACATTTTAATTATCCCTTTAGAAATGGTTTTGCAATAGATCTCTAGACAACAAAAGCATTATATTGCCGTGTTTGTCTCATTGGACACTTTTTTAATAGTTATCCACAATGGGTACAGAGTAAGTCAAAATGTTCCAGATGTATACGGGCCATGAAATGTTTGTAAGGAATAAAAGCAGTTAAATATCATTGTTATGTGAGTTCAGAAATGCATCAAGTCTTTTAATCTAAAGCCAGTTTTCGTCCTGCATGGCGTTTCTTGTACTTTTACCTATTAAGGTTGTATAGGGAATAGTGTGGGCATTTGTTTGTTTAGTTAGCGTGCTTCTTTGGTGGCTGTTGTGTAGTTTAGGAGCCGATACACTTTGACATTGCCTTTTTAGTTTTTACCCGTTCTTTGTTAGGCCTGATTTAATCTAGTTAGTTGGGGGGGTTTTCTAATCCTTTTTTTACTCTTAGCTTTCTATTTTTTGGGTTTTTCCTTTTTTCACTTTTTTATTTTGCAGATTGAGCCTATCCCAAGTGGAAATCTGCCTCCTGGGTTTGATCCAAATACATGCCGCAGTGTGTGAGTGGTTTACAGATGATTTTTCAGTTCCTCTTTCTTTTATTTTTTTTTTGCATGTTCAAGCATGACAAACGCCTTGATCTGTTCCGTTAACAACTATGTGTTTTTTAATTTAGTATATCTATAAAATTTGCCTTACTCATTCTAATACACATACAGTACTGAGGCTTATAGTTGTGGTATGCAAAGTGTCAAATGTAAGATGACTATTTGTTTTATGTGTAACGGAAACTGGGAAACCTAGCTAAAACTGCTTTTCTTTCTTCTTTTTCTTTGTTTTTTTCTTTTTTTAAATTTCTAGTTCTTTTATTTTTGAGAAATTGCAGGTATGTGGGGAACATTCATATACAAGTGACTGAACCACTTCTTCAAGAGGTATTTGCAAGTACTGGTCCTGTTGAAGGCTGCAAACTCATAAGAAAAGAGAAGGTAGCCATCTCTTTATTCAGTGCCTTGAAAAGTTTGACCATGTTCGCATTTTTGCATTTTATTGATATCACTGTTGGCAACTGGGTATAACTTGTATTATGACACATTTATAGCAATTTTTTTTGTTCTTTTTTCCTTTTGTGCAGTCATCTTATGGGTTCATTCACTACTTTGACCGTAGATCAGCTGCACTTGCTATATTATCTTTAAATGGGAGGCATTTGTAGGTGTTTTTAATAGAGCTATTAGCTATGTGCTCCTCCGCTCTTTTTTGTCACCATTTTTATCAATGTTATTTTCAGGTTTGGACAGCCTATCAAAGTTAACTGGGCATATGCCAGTGGACAGAGGGAGGACACATCAGGTAGGTTGTATGTGGTGCTTGTCATTTGTATGGGTAATTTGTGCATCAACAGGTGTTAGTATTCTTTTATAATAATTCAGTCTCATGGCATTCATACTTTTGGTTTCCAGGTCACTACAACATATTTGTTGGTGATCTTAGCCCTGAGGTTACTGATGCTATGTTGTTTGCATGCTTCTCTGTTTATGCTAGTTGTTCGTGAGTACACCTCTCTCTCTCTCTCTCTCTCTCTCACACACACACACACACACACACATGCAGTCTCAGTGTCTCACACGCACAATCATATACTCCTCTTCATGTCTATTGGTCATTTGGTTTATTGTAGAGACGCGAGGGTTATGTGGGATCAGAAAACTGGCCGTTCACGAGGTTTTGGGTTTGTATCCTTCCGGAACCAACAGGTTTATAATTTTCAACTGATCAGGAGGATTAAGTTGTTGCTATTTTTTTCACCTCAGTATTTCTTTTAATTAGAATCTGACCTTATTAATTCCTGTTCAGGATGCTCAAAGTGCCATAAATGACTTAACTGGTAAGAGTTTTGTTAACAGTTTTTTTTTTGTTCTTTTATATTTCAAATGTCTAGATTTATTAAACTAGAGTATTTTAGTTTATTTATTTCTATTTGTAGATATACACAATATTTCATCATTTATTCTTATCTTATCAGGGAAGTGGCTTGGCAGTAGGCAGATACGGTGCAATTGGGCTACCAAAGGTGCTGGTACTAGTGATGAAAAACAGGCCTCAGATTCTAAAAGTGTGGTGGAGCTAACAAATGGGTCTTCAGGTATGCAGTAGAAATAATGATTTTAAGAACTTGGTTTTGAGTATCTTGTTTTTGTTTTAATATACTTTAATTTGCAGAGGAAACTAAGGAACCTGTTAATAGTGATGCTCCTGAGAATAATCCACAGTACACCACTGTTTATGTTGGCAACCTTGCTCCAGAAGTAAGAAATCATACTCCTTCGACTATTTAGCTATGTATATATGGTGATTATGTTGCACCCTGCCATAACCCATTAATCCTGCCATGACAAAGACATAACGATTCACATATATCTTTAGTATTTTATGATGTTTGAAATATTTGTCTGACCTTTTTGTAAGGGATTATGTGATATTCTGATATGGAATATATAAAATTCAGCTCTTACAAAACAGTCTATATGAGATGGTGTTTGGATGTACTTCTGCTATTTGAAGGTTTACTAGTTAGATAATCAGTTGAGAGTGTTTGGCTAATTCTGATTATTTAAAGTTTTAATAGGTAAAATGACCTGAATATACGATCTTATATATTGTTGGTGAAAAAGAAACGAGTGAATTTGGTTAAGAGCTTCTAGAGTTAAACAAGGGTTATACAGTAATTTTGTTTGGCTTGGATAATCAGTTTTTCAGCTACTCCTAAACCAACCGCTCTAAAGCAATTATTTTACCTATAAATAATCATATAAATAAAACTAGATTCAGTACGCCCAAAGACTATAAACTGATTTATGTGATTGCTGAAATTGTAAATCATAAGTTCAGTATTTTAAAGTTACTGATCGATATTATTTTATATTTTAATTTCAGGTTACTCAGCTTGAGCTCCATCGCCACTTTCATGCCCTTGGGGCTGGAATAATTGAGGAAGTCCGTGTTCAGCCTGATAAAGGCTTTGGTTTTGTGAGATACAATAATCATGCAGAGGCCGCTTTGGCTATTCAAATGGGGAACACCCAATCCATTCTTTACGGAAAACAGATTAAGGTGTGTATATTTATATATCTTCCAATATTACAATTTGTTTTTTTTTTACCATGATCTCATCTGATAAATTATTTTATTACAAACAAAGCAAACAAACATACCCAACAAAAATCCCCACACATACAGTAGGGTGAGATGGGGTAAAACTCATCACTATCTCTGGAATAAAGAGGGTTGTCCCAGGACATCCGTATGGAATAAAGAGGGTTGTCCCAGAGACACCCGTTATTTAAAGGAAAATATAGAAAACATACAGGGGAAAAACAAGTATCATAACAGAATTTAGTGGTAGCTTAAGAGTTTATTGATCTGTTTGTTTTATTTCATGTTTGCAAACTAAACCCATGATGTCTTGAAATGTATTCTGTATGCAATTTAGTGCTCTTGGGGTAGTAAGCCGACTCCACCTGGAACCGCCTCAAACCCACTTCCACCACCAGTGCCTGCACCAATGCTGTCAGCTGCTGACTTGTTGGCATACGAGAGACAACTAGCACTAAGCAAGATGGTTGGAGTCCATGGGCTCATGCACCCTCAAGGGCCCCATCCTCTTAAACCAGCTACACTGGGCGGTATGAGTATGGGTGCTGCCGGAGCAAGCCAAGCCATTTACGATGGCGGTTTCCAGAATGTTGCTGCCGCCCAACAACTCATGTATTATCAGTGAGTAATTAAGTGGCATTCTCGTGTTGTTTGTTTTTTTTTCCCAGGTTTCTAGGAGGCTTTATGATGTTCCTCTTTGTTTTATCTTTGTTTTTTTCTTCTCTAATTTTCACTTTATCCCAATGTTGTGCTACTTTTATATGCTTGCCATGAGTATGGATACATATGATGTCTGTTTAATGTTATTGATTGATGGCGATGCGTGCTTTTGTACCTGTACCAAGTGCCTTTGGTGTTTTGTTTGGTCTCCAGATGCAACGGATATCATAAGTTGGATGGAGGTGAGGCTTGTTTTCATCACGCCTCACCAAATCTTAATTATACTGATTATGTTTGTTTGTTTGTTTGGTCCGAGATTCAATTGCCAGAAATGGCGAGCACCATCTACCAGAGGCTGTGATTGCTTGCTTGAAAAGTCAGAGACCGTCTACTAGAGGCTGTGATTGCAACCGGTTTCTTATGATCTGTTGCAAATATAGTATGTCTAGTTTTGTTCTAACATCACAAACAAACCGTTATGTTAAAATTAATTTCTATACTCAGGCTGTGATCAACCATGTGAGTTTTTGACCACTTTTTAACATTAGGGATTTAGGGGGTGGCCAACTGAAAGTCATTGCTCGAAATACCTTAACTTTTAGCACCTTACCGGTTAGGACCGCTATACTGATAAAAGTTAATGATAGGATGAAACCAATAGGTCATGTTCATAAGCGAAACATATAAGCCTCTTACAGAACCACAACAATAAAATACATTGCAATGACTTCACAGTAAGCTCCATCAATTCTCAACCTGATAAATTACAACTTGAATGTCATTAATCTAGAAGTACAGATATTAAAGTAACAAGAATGACCACATTTTTTACTTGTTTAAAAAATGTTGCAGCAACATAATGTGAGATGCATGATGGTTGTAAACAAACAGGGATCGAGACTCGAGTTTTCAATTTTATTGATAAACTTGAAAAATAACAAGGTTTTTGTGGTGATTGGATGCTGCTGGGCATGATAAATAAAAAGAAATAAATAAAAAGAATAAAAGCATACCATCATCTTTTTATTAAAAAGTAAACTACCAATATTAATCATAATAAAACTTGGGTGTGCTTCGGATTGAAATGGAACCTGTCCGACGAAATTTCTAGAAAATCAAATCCAAAATGCCTAAATGTGTGCACCAACAATTATATTTGTATTGAACATCATCAAGGTTAAATATCCATTAAGCATGTATGCACCAACAATTGTATAGGTTCCTATGTCTTTGTAGCTTACTAGTTTTGTTAATCAAGTTGAATCACACATGTGATATTAAATCTGAACATGAATGCGTTTGCTTCTTGTTTTTCTCGTACTTTATGTGCTTTGTGTTTCCTCTTTCTTAAATTAATTGCAATTTAGGTTAAATTTAATTTAATTCCAATCAGTCAAATATTTGTGTTTTAATTTTTATAACCAAACGAAACTTGTAACAGTGATTATAAATTCCATCTCATGACCTCATATAAATCAAAGTTAGTTTTATAAACGAAATTGGGCGGCTTAGTGTCCTCATGGTTTTCTTGGGTTTGGTCCAATAACTTTGAAAAATAAAGAAATACGAAACCTGAGGATCGGATCAAAGGCTGGACTTGAGCTACAAAACACACCAGTCATGATTTAGTTTCTCGGGTTGGTCGCTTCACACCCTAAATAAAAACATAATCAATAATAAAATTTATAAAAATATAACATAATATTAATTTTACATAGTGAACACGAGTTAGTCTTAACTCTTATGAAATACTTGCATCAATAAGAAAATCGTCATACAAAACGAAAAATCCACAAATGCACCATAATAATTAATAAGGGGTCTCAAAAACATGACCACATATGCACCAGCCGACCCCACCTGACTTTGCCCCCCTCACGAACAAAACATATCTCTAAAAACCTCTTAAATACATGTCTCCTCTCTCATCCTTATCTCACATTACCCATTTTTTAAACGTTTTTATACAATAATATCCACCTCCTCTCCTACACACCAGACTATGGGCTGTTTGGTTGGGTCTGACTGACCCCAGTCAGACGTGGAATGTTTGGTTGGTTACCTTTTATTGGAGAAGATGTCTGACTGAACCACTTATTCGGTCAGACTTAAACCAAGACCTGACCAGAGTTAGACGTGGAGGCGGATCCGGTGAAGCGGCGAGGGTCTGGTCTGCGACGACGAGTGGTTTGGTTGGCGGTGCTGAAGGCGGTGAAGCCGGAGAGGAAGGGGAGACCGAATAGGGCGATCGGAATTTTGGTTCACAGATATCCAACCAGATATCCAACAAAACAGACTTAACTGGTTCAACACTTATTAGTTCAGACCTCTTACTCGTTCAGCACTTAACCATTCAGAAGTTGCCAAACAGCCTCTATGTGTTATTATCAAGCTCTGGAGGGACTTGACCACCAAAAAGTGACCATCACATAAGCGGGGACTTTGGGTTAAAAAAATATACGTTATGAGACTTGACTATTAAATGAGCGATTAAAGAAAATGAATGACGGTGTGGTTATTGTGGGTGGTTGGGATTGCTTATTTGCAACCAACTTTTAACTTATTAACTTTTGAAAAGTTAATATGTCAAAAAAAAAGTTTCGCAAACCTAAAATTACTTTTCAAACTGATTTTTCATATAGAGTAAAAATGGGATTTTGAAAAATAAATAGTGAGTTAATTATTAAATTTTAAAAACAACTTTTAGTATAATTTCTTATTATACCCCTCTACTAATTAATATTAACTCCAATCATTTTAAAAGTATATATTTTTTGATCATTTACGACATATTAGTTTATAAGTTAATCCAAATATTTTTTTAAAAACTCTTTTTGAAAACTTATAAGTTAATAAATTATTTTTATAAAAATGATTTTCAACCAAAATAAATAATTACAAACAGTTCCATTGTTATTGATTGAAATTAAAAAAAGAGAAATAAGAATGGGTTTTCCTTCCAATTGACTATAACGGAGCTCCGTACATGGCGAACGTGACGTAAAACCGCTTCCAATTGAAAATCAGTTGTTCATTCGCACAAGTTTTCCGACGAGTGAATTTCACCGAAATCTGGATAACAATGGGGGTTTCCTTCAAGGTGTCGAAGAAAGGGGCTCGATTTCGCCCCAAACCTAAGCCTGAGCCCCCTACACTTCTCCACGACGAAGATGCCGACGCTCCTCCCGAAATCCAGAAGAATCAAGCTGTTAAATCATCTACAAAACCATCGGTATGTATAACCTTCGATTTCACGTGTTCGTTTGTGCAATTTGACTAACAGCTGCTTCGTTTCTGTTGTTAAGAAGGAATTCGCGTTATCTCAATGTAGAACGTCTAGTAATTTGATGGATACATTGAGGAAGTTAAATTTGTTATTTATGTAAGCAAGTGATTTCGTTCTGGACAGGATGCGGCATTTTTCTAATAAAATTGTTGATTAGGGGAACTTTTGGAGGGAAATTGTGTAGAGTGGAAGATGATAGTGTATTGACGTGGATGAATTAGGTATTTGCAGAAACTTAGTAGAAGTTCCTCTTAAGAAGTGAAATGAATCCAGTTGGCTTGTTTACTAGTGTTTGTAGTGATGTATTTATGAAGTTTTGGAGGTAACTTGAATTAGGGTTTTGGAAAGAGAGGATTTATGCTTATGTGCTGATACTGTGATACATAGGCTGATTAAGCAATTAGGGTTGTTTAATTAAGCAATTGCATACTTTTTAACTTATTGGTACAGTTTATTTGATAGAACTTCCTTAACATGTGCTGATACTATAGGTTGATGTTGCTGAAAATGGCAAAGATGACACTGAAATTTCAGGTATCTTGCTGAAGAACATTAACTTCCACACATCTGTTTGCATTCAGCTGCTGTTTGGATTCTTGGACTGCTATTTTTTAATTTAAATTTTATTTTTGTCAGATGCAGACATTTCTTTCTTCATAAACCTCTTTCCTGATGGATATTCAATTGGACACCCCTCTGAGGTTTGTTAGAACATCATGCCAGATTTCTGCTTTAATTTTAATATAACAGGCTTTGATTTCAACTAACTAACATGTACACACTTTTAGAATCGGATTGCTGTACAAGATGATCCAAAGTTGTTGCATCCATATGACCGGACGTCAGAAAGCCTATTCCTGGTAATTGTTAATCTTATCTAGAAGTGACAATTTTGACCCATTTACTTGGGCTGGGTTTTATCTCAAACAGGTCATATTAATCAAATATAAAATGTACCTCACAAGATAGTGGGTTAAACGGTTAAAAGCAGCCTAAAATCTATTATTCATACAATCTACTAAATTCATTTCTACTGAATATTAGATCACTATTGTTACTCTAGTTATAACTAACACATTAACTAAATTTTATAAACAGGCAAAGAAATGTTTGTGGGCCAACCTGATCTCACATCCCTTGTTTCAACCTTTCCTAAAATACTACCCTTTCAACCTGAACTTACGACCTAGCCCATCATCTTGGCACCTCTCTTCTATAGTTATATCTAAATATATGACAGTCTCTGCAATTGAATCACCTTAGCAATTGGGACTTGAAGGGCTTATGGAGACACTTGTTTCAGTTAACTTTAATTGTCTTTTTGAACTGCGTTTTCGCTGTTTCATTGTGTCGCTTAAAAACAAATATACCCTTTTGCCTATGACTACATACAAGGTTTATTAAATTTGAAATGAGTGATTATTAAAATAGTGTTTCGTTACCCACTTGTCTTGCTTTTGGTACTTGAAGGCTATTGAGCGTGGCCTGTTACCTGCGGATTTCTTGGATGATATACCATGCAAATATATGAATGGAGCAGTTGCTTGCGAGGTTAGTAAGAGCATTAATTAGAACTAAAATTAAAACATATATCAATTCTGATGTGGCAATATTGCAGGTCAGAGATTATAGAAATTGTGCTTTTGAACCTGGAGTTAATGGTTCTTCTGCAGATTCATCACGCCCTGTTATTACCAAAATACGTCTTAAAATGTCATTAGAGAATGTGGTTAAGGATATCCCTCTTATTTCTGATAGTTCTTGGACTTATGGTGATTTAATGGTGAGCTTTATATAATATGTTGATAATTAGATTGAAATATACGGCAATCTAATGTTAATTAACGTGTGCCGGCAGGAAGCAGAAGCCCGCATATTGATGGCCCTACATCCGAAGATAGATATTGACCCAACTCCCAACTTAGACAGACTCTGTAAACCTCCCACCTGCACAAGTGTAAGTTTTATAAACTTCTTAGTAATCTTGCTGTTATGGATTATTTCATTTTTTTTCTTTCAATTCATTTTATATCAGTTAAAATTGAATATACGGGAACTTAGAAGGAAGAGGTTGAGGCAAATGGCCGGACCTGACAATTCATTTTATGGTAAGAAGGTTTGCATAGACCGGGTGTCAGAAAACCCAAGTTCTGGCCTGATGGTGCAGCCATCTGATCTTGTGAATCTGCCTACCCAAAATGTTGTTCCAGCATCGCCTTCACTATCTTATCAATCAAAATATCAAATTGGGGCTGGAAACACTAGAGTTATGCAGGATCATGGATCAGGGCTTGTGCAAGACATGATGAATTCATATCCTGATGGTATGAATTCGAATTTGGGTAAGAGGGAAAATCAAGATGGTCAATTGTCCCCTATGACTGGTTTGGCTAAAAGAGCTAGGTCAAATTCATTGGGTCTTGATGGAAATCAACAACAAATGGATGGATTGAATTCATTCATGCAGCAGCAGCAGCAATCAATTGGGAGAGGGATGCAGGCACCTTATAATGCTGGAATTCAAAAGTATCCATTTGAAGGGAGCTTCAATCAGGAATCGTTTTCAATGGGCCAACCCGGAGTGAGATACAATCTAAAACAAGAGCCTGTTGACTCTGAGCTAAATCGAAATATGCAGATGGTGGATGCAGATGTTGACCCGCGACTACAGCAACAACAGAGGTTGGCTCAGCAGTTCACAAGATCCAATTTTCCACCGACTCCATGGAACACTCTAGATAATTCTAGAAAAGAGGAACAATTTCAAAGAAGAAAATCAGCACAAAGTCCACGTGTATCTTCTGGGGCATTACCTCAATCTCCTTTGTCATCAAAATCAGGGGAATTTTCCAGTGGATCCCATGGCGGGCAGTACGGTGCACCTGCACCAATGGGATCATCCCAAAGGGATAAATCAGCGGTCACATCAGTTCCAACAATTGGTGGGGCTGGATCATTGACTTCTAATGTTCAAATGGCAGCCAGGAGATCAAGTTCTGTCCCCAAAAACCCTGCTATGAGTGGCGTAGGATCACCTTCTAGTGTAAGCAACATTGGTGCCTTTAATGCCACCAGTCCTGTTGTTGGAAAAGAGGCTGATAAAATTATGCGTGATAAATTCTTGAAAATTGAAATGCTGACCGCCAGGTATACAATAAATTAACTTCAATTGCAGTATTTAGAAATCAAAAACCCTGTTTCCAGTTCCATTGACATTTAGATTTTATGATTTATTTATACTTATTGCAGGTATCAGTTAAACTTGAAAAAGAATAAGGTAGATGAATACAGTAATAATACTACATTTTCAACTCAACAGTTGAATCATCTCTTTAATGATCTCAATAATGAAAATCCTGAAGATGAAGCCTGTAAAATGCCTTTGTCTAAATCGCTTGTGGGAGGGAGCATGAATGTTTGCAAGACCCGAGTTTTGAATTTTGTGCAGGCAGAGCGTGTACTCCAAGGTTTGTTTCTTGAAGTATCATAACAATAAGTAAAAATAACTTTAGTTTTTTGGAAATGTTAGCTTTGCCTGATCATTCTCTGTTGACTTTTCTTTCAGGAAATGGGTTCTCTGTTGTGCCAAAATCTAGAACTAGAATGATATTATCAGAGAAACAAGATGACGGCATTGTTGCGATGCATTATGGAGAATTAGATGATTGTGATTACTTAGCTTCAGAAGAATGCCTTCCTACACTTCCGAATACTGTTAAGTTTATTTATATTTAAAATTTTTTTTTATATCCCCTTGAATTTTACAAATACTGTATTACTGACTTGTAATTTGATTTGATGTTGCAGCATGTTGCAGACTTGCTTGCAGCTCAGTTCTGCACACTGGTACAATCTTAAAGAATGAATTTACTAATTTCAAACTATTATATTTACATTTCAATGTGTATGAAAGATATTATTACCTGTTTATGCAGATATCACGTGAAGGTTATCTTGTCGAAGGCGATCATCTCCAACCAAAACCAACCAACACCGTTCGATCTTCTGGTGATCAACAAAATATTAATGCATCTGGAGTTTTATCCCCTAATATTGAAATGCCAGAAACAGTTTCGGGCCAGCCATCTAATGAAATTGCAAAGCCGTCTGATAGTGGAGCAAACAACAATGGTGGATCATTAAATTCATCAGGTGCAAGATTGCATCCACCTGCAAATTCACAACCATTGCAAATCTCTCAGGGTGGGGGATTATTGCCGCCAGCACGGCCGCTGCAATCAGAGTCACAACCGTCATTCCAACAAATACAACATAACTTGATGCAACAGCAGCTGCCAAGATCATCAGCTATGATGCTTGCAGCAAATCCATTATCGCATTTAAATGCAATGGGACAAAATTCAAACGTCCAACAGTTAGGTCATATGTTGAATAAAAATTCACCACAACTTCAAATGTTACAGCAGCAGCAGCATCAACTTCCTCAAATGCAGAGGAAAATGATGATGGGACTTGGGAATGTTGGAATGGGGGGTAGTACTGGGAATAATATGGTTGGGCTTCAAGGAATGGGGAATGTGATCGGGGGAATGGGGGGCGCTCGTGGAGTTTCACCACCAATGACGGGGATGCTAACGGGAATGGGAAATAATATGGGTCAGAACCCGATTAGTATGAGCCAGGTTTCGAATATCAGTAATGTAATAACTCAGCAACTTAGGAATGGGTTGATATCGCCAGCTCAGGCTCATATTTTGACTACAAAGCTTAGAATGGCACAAAGCAGAACTATAATGAGTGGAGCCGGGGGGCAATCTGGTAATATCACTGGGTTGCCAGGCGCTAATCGTCAGGTGAATCCAGGACCAAGTAACTATTCGATGCTGGGTCCTAGTATGAACCGGGCAAACAACATGAACCCTGTGCAACGAACTGCTATGGCCCCACCAAAAATAATATCTGGAATGAACGCTTACATGAATCAGCAGCAATTGCCACAACAGCAGCAGCCAATGCAGGTCCAACAACAGCAGCAGCAGCAACTGCCACATCAGCAACAGCAGCAACTGCCACATCAGCAGCAGCAGCAGCAGCAAGAATCAACATCGCCCTTACAGGCGGTTCTTTCACCACCTCAGCAAGTTGGTTCACCATCAATGGGACTACCACAGCAACAACAGCAGTCTAGCCCTCAACAGATGAGCCAGCGAACCCCAATGAGTCCACAGTTAAGTTCTGGTGCGATCCACCCACCAATTAGTACAGGTATTCAAGAGGCTAATTGTCCTGCAAGCCCGCAGTTGAGCTCACAGACCATGGGTTCTGTAAGTAGTATGACTAATTCACCAATGGATATGCAGGGTGTTAATAAGAGTAGCTAGCCCTAATCGTACTGTTTCTCCACGTATGTTTTTTTAACGTTTTTAGTATTTGTATTTTCTCATGTTTGTGTAACGGAGAATATTGTTTAGGAGGATAAATGTATATATGCTTGAACCTGGGACAATATAAGGTTAATGTTTACATATCAATGCTCTATGATATCATATAATGTAAATCATGTGCCCAATTTGCATGTGGTTTTGTTTGATTCTTTATGTTTATTTCAAATTTGTGTTTGTATATAAGTCTATTTTTCAGATTAGGAAGGGTCCATTTTTTGATTTTCAGGTTTGTTCTTAAGCATTTAAGATGATGGTGTCTGGAGCAGGCATGATAATTCTAATGATCTTGTGGATCACCATTGGTGCACATCGTTGGAATAGATTATGATAATATGATAAAAATATATGATTCTTTATTAACATAACAAAAGTTATAAAAATCAAGTGTGAAATTAAAAAATACAAACATATACATCTCCTTCTTGCTCTGCATTCATATAAAATTAACTTTTACGTAAACATACAAACAAATACATCTCCTAGCTCTTTATTGTTATGAAACTGACTTCATAACATAGAAACAAATATATATAATTCTAATGTCAAAATTAATTTCGTTTTTTCACGATAGCAATATTGTAATTTTCTAATTATATGATAATGATATACGCCATGATTAAAATTAACAGAGAATAAACACTCTAAAACTGAATGTTATTCCAATGCTTTACGAGCATGTCTAATGGACGTTTTTGACTTCATATCATCACCACACAACACTTTATCCGTCTTGCCCCCACTCACATACCCTCTTTAAAAAAAACGCCTAAAAACGGCTTATTCGATAAGCACTAAGATTATTAAAACATTATGATTATGTCAAGCGTTACAATTATATCATTATCAAGATTACTAGACTACTAGTGATATGAATTCAAAGGATAATTAAGCATGACTATTTTTCTTTTTAAGAATATGATTAAGATATTTGAAACAAATCTTAATGACTTGCATAATTTTAGAACATTAACATAAAATTTTAACTTTCGAGAAGTATTCGCTTATTCATTGAAACCACTGATGGCAACATTCTCTAGTTTCACAACAATGTACCATGAGTAAATATTACACAACACAACATCAAATCTATGTATAAATCCATTAATCCAACACAAGATAAAGTAAATACTTTTTAAACACAAAGGTTTCATATGTTAACCTCCATATAGCTAGCAACTATATATGCTGAAAATAAAGTCATAACATATAACATTTCTAGTTGAAGGCTCAAATATTTATAATTTCTTAATCCTCTCAATAACAACTGAATATAGACCATTGATCACCATATCTTATTTTTCGCCCAGAAGAGTAGAATGACTACTCCAAGAACAATTGCAACAGGAGCCCACTTCCTGATCAAAGCCTGAAGTTGGAAATTTGATAAACAAACGGTTATCGTCTTTGGTTATCGTCTTTTGATATAAGCAGTTTGGAATAAACAAGTGCAGTTCACCTATTTCACTTAAAGGTAATCAGAAACACAGATAAGCAATCGCAAACACTCTTAAAACAGCTTATTGATAAATCAAAGTGTGATAAGCAGGTTTATTATGCAATACCCCAAAACGAACCTACGTGTTAATTGAATTTCAAGTATGTCTTGTAGTGTAGAAGTTACCTTCCTATGAATTGCTAAATACTTTTAGAAGAATAGATTGCCCCCAAAAATTTTGTATATTAAAGCATAAAGTTGGTGGCCAGGCTTATCATTGGTCGATTACAAGAAAATTAGTTTGCAGTTGTCAGATTATTTTACTTTTATTAACAAAAATGCTGCAAAAGTCACCAACAAACTAATCATTTGTACATGATATTCGTTCTCAAAGTAAAATCGTACTAACCTGTCGATTTAGATCTCTTGCTTTGTCAGCATAGACACGAGATTCCGAGGTTAATCGGTTTGACATTTGACTGACCTCTGTAAGAAATACAAAATATATAATTCAAAAATCTCAACCAATAATAATGATTCAGAAAAAGTGACTCTTAGAGGGGAAGAAATTGTAACTAACATCAAACGGATTAAGAAACATCTGAAGATTCATTTTGTAAAATTAATAATCAGGATTGATAAAATCCAATACTAGTTTTGACTGTATGTTTACATTCTTATTAGCAAGACATCAATATAATAACTTCCTCTGAATACTAAATATAATTTCAATGAAGAATATAAACTGACCACATTAATAGTCCTTAAAAGTTTCATAATGCAGGATGTTCTGTGGTACAAACTCAGCAGCTACGATATTTTATGAACAATTATTTAGACCACATGCTACTATTGCAGACTTCTATATTTTAACATACTTACAATATACCAGTTATACATTTCGGTAATGTATATTCATTCATGTATGGTCTCCGGGAAGAAAAAATCCCTTGACAGTTATGATCATCACATGAATGAGTCTAAAACGTATTTAGGGTCAATCATGAATTCATAACTGTAGGTTAGAGGAAATCTGAAAGCTTCTAAAAAATTGGAAACACAAAATGTGCACTGATAATTTTATTGGAAAAATAAGAAACATATATGTTTGCAATGCCAATAATTTCAAGTTTAATTGAATTCTGGGAACCTAAATTAAAAAAAAAAAAAAAAAAAAAAAAAAAAGCTACCGTGCTCAAGAACTCATTGAACTATAACTACTTAAAAGAAAGAAACTTACGGTCCAACTTTTCACCAACACCAAGAACTTCCTGCACATTACGGGTCATTATTTGGTGTACTTCATAAAGTTCATCATTCAACTTAGCAATATTCCTTTGAGTTCGTGTGTCCTGGTACAATTTCTTAGTCCTCTGTATAAATGTATCTATTCACAAAGAATGTTAATCAGCAAGCATGTTAATCATTTGTAAACATAAATCAAAAGTGATAACATTTACCAAATTTTATAAAAGCATAAGGTCTTGCAGCAGTTTCAATTTGATTCCCATAACCACGCTCAAATTCATTCTTAAGATCTTCAAGGTATTGAAAAGCAAGCTTCTTTGGATAAGCACGATCACACATCGTCAAATAACATACCCGCCCTTCAATTATATAGCTGGAAATTTTCCACAAGGAAAGTCAAATCATCACTAACAAGAATTACACACAATACAGACACTACCATCTCTTAAACAAAAACAAACAAAGGTAGAAAGAACCGGATAATACTGGAAAATGTAAGGGCCTGTTTCAACAGACATCCGGGAAGCTTCGTGCTGTCCTCTCGAAAGGTTTTTAAACAAGGCCTTAACTTGCTGTTTATAAAACTCTGCATCCTGCATATCGCGCCCATCGTCTAATCCTTCAGCCAGTGGAAGGCCATCAATAACACGAGCAATCATCGTCAGCTTCACCATATTTACTTTAAGAAGCTACAAAATATATAAAATTCAAGAAAACCTGTTGTTGAAGAACAAAATGAATTGTTTTAGAAGCTACAAAGTGATTCACTATAGTTTCATGTTCGAAGCTTATATACATATTACATATTACCAACTACAAGTTCACCAATTTTGGTTCTAAAATCAGAGTTGCTTATAAACTTCAAAATCATAACATAAATGAAGAATCATAAATGCACACAAATCCATTTCCCAACTCACAAACAGCAAGATGAAACTAGTAGCAGATTAAACGCTTTGTTATCCAAACGACATTGGCGATTCGAAGCATCATTACAATTTTACGAACAAAGAACAACAAATTAACAGTGAAATGATGAAGCAAACCAAAATCAATATCAGATATAGCTACAATTTCATCTACATCTAACAAAAAAAGCAATTAAACGTACGAAAACAGAAGAAAATTACCTGAAATTCGACTTTTTTAAAGTATGTATCAAGCGCACGAATGATCAAATCTTTGTTGTTTTAAGTTCCTTGATCTACATTGATCGATGATCTAGGGCTAGAAGAATGCATAAAATGCAGATTATGGGATTAAATGAATCAATTGGATCAAATTATAGGGTTTTGGAAGGACGATGGATTGAAGAATTGGGGGTGATTTCTTGTCCTTCAAGAAGAAATGGAAAAGCATTCAAAATAGGTTTGGTATATTTATGCGAGTGTGTTTCTTATAATTTAAGGAATAGTTGTAAATGGTTGTGAGTGGAGGAGAGATAAAAGTTACTGTTCATTTTGTATATTTAAGGAATCACTGTTGAACCGTTATAAATTTTTTAATATTTTTGAAAATGGTTGTGAGTAGAAGAGAGAGAAAAAATAATGATAAAAGTATAAAAAAATATTATTTAATTGAGAAGAAGAGAAAAATAATAATGTTTTTAGTGTAATTATAAGAATAAAGATATGAAACATGATATGAATACTTTAAGATGTCAAACCTTAAAATTGTTTATATTTTGAATATCTTCCCTTTATTATAAGTTTGGTGAATATTGGTACCTTTGGTTCTTTAAATTTGCAAACCAACCCCTATGAAAGTATTTTAATTATATACGGATAAATTTCTATACTAATAAATAAAAATAAATGTGGACATTTGTCAATTTAATAATTGATTTTCTTGTTTCTCTCTTCTCTTAATTATAATTGTTATAATAGCTATTTATTAATTAATAACTATTCATAATTAAATTTTTAAATATGTTTACTTTAAACTTTCAAATGTGTAATATATGAGTTTATTCAATACGTTTAATACATAATATTTAAGACACAACTTTTTATATTATTAATCATATAACAGTAAATTTATTTAACCCGTGAATTACACAAGATTATAACCTAGTGGTTATATAAAATAACACAACTTTTCAACTTTCCATTTTCATTTACACCTATTTTGTACGGGTAGACTGCTCTTCATCTCTTCGTTTTGACTTTTGTGTATCTCTTCTTTTAAGTTATCATATAAATAAAAATTTATATTTTTATAGAATAAAATTAATAATTAATTTGGCCTTTTCATATGATTGTATATTGAAAATTTAAGCGAGGGGCACATTTAACCTCTTACCGTAAAAAAAATTCGTATATATGATAATATATTAACCATCGTATGGATGGCCCAACAGTTGGATGCTTGGATGTCTCCTAAAAGACCCGAGTTCGATCCTTTCTAAACGCATCTTGTGGTAGCCAACCCACGGGCAATGATCATAACGTTAGACAAAGATAACAGTTTGAACCTTAGGCATGACTACCTTTAACGCTACATACTTTACATTGCCACCTACGTCCTGGGCTAGGGCGGCCTGATGCAAGCACAGTAAACTTGTTTTTTTTCTTATAATGTATTTTATATTTAAAAGTTTAGTGACTGTATATTTCTAGACATTTTAATCTAAAAGAAGTTGTCTGTCATGATTTAACATAACTTGTATTCTTGGACGATTGAGAAGATTGGAGACTAATACAGCGAATATTTAGCTATGTCAGCTAGAAATTCACCGTACTTAGTTAACATCAAACGGATATATTGGAGCGGTTCCATTCAATTCCGGAGTGAAGATTGGAGACTGATTAAGAACATTAATGTTATTGTTAGAACCGGCTACACCAAAATAAACATGCCAAATCCAGAAATCTTATGACGCAACGGCTTCGAGAATCACCGTTGGATCATCGTGATCACCTCGATGATATTTTTCTCGTAATTGCGTAAGACAATATCTCCATTCCCAACGAGTGCACTCAATGCTACCGATCATGCCCAGAAAGCCATGTTTATATTGATGTGAACTGTACGATAATGTAATGTTATGGCAAGTGAGTCTTCGTAAATATTCATCACCGTATAAATTAATAATAGCGTTGCAAAAATATCTAAGACATTCTTGAGAATTTCTAGCTGACATAGCTAAATATTCGCCGTATGTGTCGGGTGAATTACCTGCTGCGAGTTGACGTATAGCTGAAGTGCATTTTTGTATTGGCGTGAAACTTTTTTTCCGCCTCCCGTCAAACCCTTCTTTAAACCATTGAAAGTTGTTGCGCATATCTTCAAAAATGCATAAAAATAATTCTCGAGGCACCCGAAACCTATTTCTAAACATCACTTCTATGTATTTTGAGTTCTCCACAAACTAATCGTTCATAAGAACGTTATTAGCCAAACACGATAACGTTTCAAGATCTTTTTTCTCGAACTTTCAGACTCGTCGACATGTTCGGGAAGAAGACTAAAATATTTCAACCCGTCAGATTGAGAACTATCCGAAGAGGATGAAGACGAAACAAAATAAATGTTACAGGTCATTTTTGTAAAGATGTTAATCAGTAGAGGAGATATTTTTGATTTGGTATGCAAAAATTATGAGTTATAGATTACTATTTATAGTGTAAAAAAAATGACATATAGCCGTTGAGGGGTGGGGTGGGGGTGGGTGTGGGTGTAACAGTCCAAAAAATGACTGTTGGAACAGTCAAATGGAAGTGGTGGGCACGACATGCAGTCGCCTCGAGTGAGGATTTTCCAGCATGGGGGACCAACGCCGGTGTTGCCACGTGACCCCGGCCCCCGCCGCGGGTGTCCGGCGTGGGCGCCCCCACCCCCTAGCTCATAAGGGCACATCCTGCACATATTTACACACATCCATGAAACCGTATTAAAAAGTTACAAGTAACCACAACTGAAATAATCATTCAAACGAGTTCAAGTTCGAATATAAGTTTTTGCACACACATAAGGCAAAAAAATGGAACACTTGCTTCATAAAAGCTAGAGAGTTCAACAATAAGGTTTAGCCAATTGGCTATTTAGTTGAAGGAATACAACAATATACAACCAAAAATACTTGGAAAGCTGACCACCACAACATGAAGAAGGTCTACCACAGTGTAGATCTTAAACATATGAAATGTTTGCCAACCCATTTTCTCTATTTTTAATATATACCTATCAACCCTTTTCATCTCAGCTTCGAGTCGCTACCCTTGCTCCTGAATGACGACAGTGAGAAGAATGATCGCGGCGCTGTTGAGTTCAAACCAAAGTGCAAGTTAACAGTCAATTTAATTTCGAAAAGGGACTTTTTCTTGAATAATTAGAAAGTACATTGATTTTTTAAGGTATTAACCCATTTGAGAAAAAAAAATAGAAAATTTCTTAAATTCCTATTATACCTTTGATAGAGCTACCAGAGAGATGATCCTCCCTCAGTCTAAAATTTGCTGGTGGTGTAGGGATTGAAGTCTGCAATGAATGCACTGCAATAAGAAATGATCATATTATCAGAACATGATGCATGAAAAAACTGATAATTATAAAAAAAAAGATTAGTTTTTTTAACAAAAACGATTGCTCACTTTGATCGGAATAAAAATCGGTTTCATTGAAGCTGCCTTCATGCAAAAACCCCATTCTTGATTTTCTAAGCTCGTCTGATGAACGATTAGAAACATCTCTACCATCTTCTGTATCATCGTCTCCTTCAGAAGTAGTAGCCGAGATCCAATCAGCCAAATTATCAGACCCGCGGCCTTTTCTCCCAAATTTTAATAACCGTTTAAATCCTTTGGTCATATCCTTGCGAGATTGTACACCAGAAGACGAATTAGCAACAAGAATGTTTTTTTGCGTGCTTCCCCATTTCTTCCTCATACGAGCTACATCTGCTTCTGTTGAATTTAGGTTCCAAGATTCAACAGAAGCATCGTTATCAGAAGTCTCGTGAGTGTAAGAAAAAGGATAATGGATTTGGGAATTCCATGACATCGGGCTTTCACTGGGCATGTCTTGTGCAGCAAGTATTTCGGTCGCCAAGGTGGGGTCCGTTTGCCCGTTTCCAGATTCGGAGTTTAACAAACTCTCGGTTACTGCAACTTGAGAAGATTCGACCTCCATGACATCATCGGACTCTTTTTCCACGTCATCTTCCTCGTATTCTTTTGGTACTAACGACGCTTTCATTTTCCCACCAAGGCTGTTATTCCTCTTATGAAATGGCTTTTTGTAAACACCTTCACTCTGCTCTTTTTCGAGTTTTAACGGTGTTGAAACGCCAGGTGGTCGGCCCAGTTTCTCTTCCTTGACAGGTGGTGTCTCTTCATTGGTGCTTCTGCTACGGGTGTGGTTTCTCGACTGAGAACGTGCGGCTGCTTTGCCAGCAGCAGAATAAGGTTTAGCTTCTTCTTTTCTCAAATCTGAAAAGTTCGGGACCGATTGGGCGAGAGGATTTTCCATTTGTACCCTTCGTTTCCCAGAACTCGAGGCTATTTTGGAGCCCGATTTTGGAACTTGGGTCCTCGGTGTAGATGTGGATGGATTCTTGTTTGGCAACGGTTTTTTACCTCTAGAAACACCATTACCGAAAAGCTTGAGTTCTGAAAATTCAGATATATCTTCATCGTCTTCAAGCTGCCCAAAATCTAACGGTTGATCTCTTTTCATGGCTGTTCGTGCATTGTATGACCTTAATCTTTCGGCACGCCTACGGGCACTAGAGACAGGATCCTGTGTGCCTGCAGACCATGAAAGTTTGGTCTTCATTTGAGCACTACTTTGCTCAAGGCTATCTTGCATAGCTTTCATTCTAGCTTCTTTTTCCGCTTTATTAGAAACCCATTGTTCCCTTAATCTTTCTTCTCGTTTCTTCATGTAACTATCGTAATATTTTCCTTTTGAAGCATCAGAAAAACTTCTCTGAAGCGGGGTTCGGTGATTCTGATCATCTGATTTAAATTCTGTTTTCGGTTCAGGAATCTGTGCTGGAACGAGTTCTTCAGAAACCTTCGGAGCTCTAAGCTTATGCTCGGCATATAACTTTTCTAGTTCATTTACTTTTAGTTTAAGCTCATCATTATGTTCTTGATTCCCTTTTAATGACCTTGACTTATGGACTTGGTCAACATTAGGTTCCGATGGCGTTGACCCGGACCACATCTGAACAAATTTCCTAGGTGGCGGTGTCTTGCTGTACTCATCAACATCTCTGCTTTCGTCTCTTAAAACATTCTTTTGAACCTTCATTTTTTGTGACCCGGATGCACCGAATTGTTTCTCAGTTGGCACATAATCTTTCGGGTCGGTTTCCAAGGTTTCTGCTGGATAATTGGGCTGGGTTTGAGACCGAAATGAACCAATTTCGACCCCTCTCTGCTGAGAAGCAGCTACGGCTTCCTGGAATTTTGATCCGGATCCAATTCTCTTTGAAGGAGCCTTTAAAGTCATCGGTTTGGAATCAGGCTCAAATGGTCCTTCAACACCGGATTCTTCCTGGTTACCACCATGAAAAGACTTGATCTGAGTATGAGGTTTTAACCGCACCTCCAATGAATCATCCTCGGGCTTGTTTAAGGATGACCAAGGCTGTGTCTTTTCCAAAGTGGTACTCGGTTGGTTAGAACCGACAGATTCTTCGGGCCTAACAGAACTTGTCTCCACTTTAGTGTTTGGCCCCTCTTCACCCCTGATATAACTATTACTGCCACTACTCGCCTGATCTTTGAAATCAGGTTGACTTTTCTTGACCTCAAAAGATTGACTTTTGTTGACCTCAATTGGAGTATCGTTCGGCGGTTTCGGGCTGTTGGTTTCCTTCTTCTCACTACTCAAGTCAATGCTCATATCACTAGCACCACTCCATCTTCTCAAAACAGCTGCATTTGAATTTGAAACATCAGATGAAAGCCTACGAAGATCGGGCTTAGCAGTGGCTGCTGGTGGTTTGCCGCCACTCCCAGTGGCAGAACCAACCTCTTTCTGCTTGTTTTCAAAAAGATTAATCCGGTCTTGCACACTGAGTCGCCTAGAAGATGGCTGGGGAGCAGTCTGAGCTAACGGTTCCTCAACCCCACCGCTACCAGTATCTTCTTTTTTTACTTTTTGGTTGTCAGAAACCCCTTCGTCTTTTCCTGTGGATCGTGAAGGAAAGGTGGAGGCTGGCTGAGAAGCGGCGGCAGCAGCAGCAGCAGTGGTGGTGGTGGTCGATGGTGGATCATCATCAATCGACATGTCGGAGCTGTAAGAACACCGGATGGCGGCTTGATCTCTGATGCTGGATTTAGAAGAGTGGTTGAACAGCTCAGGCCATCGCTCATAAAGTGATAGGTATTTACAGCAAGCTTCGCTGCACAGAAATTAGCAACAAAATATATTAACAATTTCAAACCAAACAAGCAAAATAAAAATATGAAATATTATTTTAACAAACGAAGAGAATTCTTACTTTAGGCGAGCGGCACCAAACCTCTCGGCAAACAGCTGAAGGTCAGCCACAGTATCATGGTTAAAACCAGCAGCAGCTGCTCGAGCACAAGCTGTATCCAAGTCCTGCTTTACAGCTGTCAGCCTTACATCAATTGCCCTCAAAAGTTCCTTCCTGTATATTACCATAATATTACCCGTTTAGCCTGAAGAGCAACACGCAATACTCACTCTTGTATACACGTAAAAGAGAGAGAGAGAGAGAGAGAGGTGTTTACTTTGTTGCATCAGCTCTGGCTGATGTGCTTGATCTACCATCACCTGGATTATAGTAGAAGCACTGAATTAGCGCAGTATATTAGCACCATCAAATTCAATTAGAATCAACTATCAAGTTCAAGTCATCCATATCCTATTACAAGACTACAATGTGGTTTCACAAACGTTTTCATCATAATTCATGCGTGAAAAGAAAAGAAATTACAGAGAATATACTTCAAGATGCTTCTATTGTTGTTATATGAAGGGAAAGTGTTATAAAATGTGAGATAAGGGGAAGATAGAAGTGTGAAAGAGGTGAAAGAGGATGTTGCCAATTTATTCTATGCCTTCTATTAACTTAATACTAGACCACTGTTAGGCTCAAGAAAATGTCCTCGTATTATACAATAAATAATAATAATTTATAGGGGCTAATATATAAAGGCCATTCTTTTATTTGCTTTAAAGATATTAAACATTTAGTAAATCCTCTTTTATAAACTAATAATAAATATTCTTCCATTTGTGCATATAGTGTCAAAAATGACTCATTTCAAGAAACGAAGATGATCATAAACTTATATACCTCATATGTTAAACTGAAGGATAGCAAGATACCACAGAAAAACATAGGGAGGAGTTTAAGAAACAATGTTCAGGTATGATATATAATTTTTCTTATTAGGTGACAGATGCATAATGCGCCTCAAAGTATTATAACATTGACCGGCAAAATAAATAGCTGCAATACTTGGTCTTTCTATTCAAAATCAAGTAAAAAAAGATGATGGGCTATATCACATACCTAAGTTGCTTGAAGGTGAATCAGATGATCCCTGAAATTATGTTGGAAACCACCGAAGCAAGGTGAAAACTTTGTTTATGTTTACTCCAAATATGGAAAACTACAAATGCTTTAGGAAGCACGTACCTGAGCATATATTTTCCGGGCTGCTTCTAGCTGAGATATCTCAGCATCTAAGTTGATCACTAGTTCTACAATTTCAGGCGTACTAACAAAACGCACAAACCTGGTAATAAACACAATTAATCAATAACTACCAAAAAAACACATAAACCATTTAGTAATGACCGATTTATGATAAGGAAATACCTCTCTACTGTCCCCTTTGTGAACCACGAGTCTGCATTTTTACGTTTATCCACTTCAAGCTTTATGGATTGAACCGACAACGCAACTTGTTCCTCTACAATCTTTAAATGAGTCATGAACGGCTTCACTAAACCTGATGCAAGCTTTTCAGTGTTTCCATTACTGGAAACAAACAACTCACATCTGCACAAAAACCAAACAAAAGATCAACACAAAATCAATCCACAAACTATACCATAAAACCGAATTTACCTCGAATGTTTTGGCGACAACTGAAATGCAGCATAATCAAGAGGCGTGTCGAATTCCATCTTTCTTCAAACATCCAAAACCTGCAGACCAAGTGTTGGACTCAAAGATCCCTGACCACAATTGTGTTGAACAACAATATGAACACAAATTTGAACTATTTGACCAAATCCCATCTAGCTAAACATCAATAAGATTGAACTACAATACTGCATCAGATCTGATTCTAACCTAAAGGATCGAAAATTCAAAATGTCAATCAGATTATCGTTCGAGCAAACACCAACATTTCTAACGGAAGATAAGCTTTATCACAGTGGTAGTAAGCAGATTAACCAGATAACCCACTAGTTCTTTCGATGTACGACACAAATCCCAAATCAATCGCCCCCAAAACAGCAAAATGCAAAGCGATTACTATGCAAATTACACAAAACCCTAACGAAATTCATCTCACAAATCAAGAAACTAAGCAAAACCCACAACGTACCTTACTAACAGCAATGTAAAGATCTTGAATTCGAACCACCGATCTTCGATTTCGTTTCAAAAATCAAGCAACATTGTGGGTATTCAAAGAAAAGGGGGTGTTAAGTGTGTGTTTATTTGGGGTTTTTATATGAGAAAAGAAAGTCGAAAACCCTACAAAGGTAATTAGCTGTCTTCTGTAGATGGGTCTTGCTTTACTAGTCTCTCAAACCCCATTATCTTTCATGTTCTCCATCTTCAAAATCAAATCTTTTTATAAAAATACACAAGTACAGTAGAGTGTGGGTGTGTGTTCTGGTATGAATACAGATACAGTAATAATCGTATGTATGTATGGATGAGGAGTTGGAAGCATAAGTTTAATAATGATAAGTGAAAACAGTGGACCGAGGTTGTTTTGATTATAAACTTGACTTTGAGTTGAGAAAAAACAATATAAAATAGAAATCTGATGGGTGTATTTCTATTATATTCATGTAAATGGAGGGGGTAGTTAAAACATATAAGTGAAAGTCTTGGTCATTACAAATGTAAATCTGATTGGTTTGATTAATTTATGGTTTTTATTAACGGTTAAGTTCAGAAGCCTTTATTTTTGAGTTTGATCAAGTTTTAAACGGAATTATGTCAATAGTTATTAAAATTAACCATTGGTTTCATATTTCATCTGATTTTTTACTTTTGATTTGCGAGATTATGGTTTAGTTTTTTTTTTTCTTTTGAATGACAAATCTATCATACATGTGTTTGAACCCAGGACCTCTCCTCCAAGAAATAAAGCTTCTATCAAAAGGGCTAGCCACATCTGTTCACATTTATATGTAAGACAAATTATCTTTCTAATCATAGTATAAACAATACTTGCTCATAAACAAATTAAATGGTACGATATAAGGTTTTACCATCATCAAACATGAAGACAGGAGAAAAAGGACTAATGGAATAGTGCAATGATTGGCACTAGGGTTAAGAATGAGTTGGTTTGACAATTACAGGTTAAAAATAAACCTATAAAAATTGTTTCAGTTTTTTTTTTTTCTTATAAGCAACATGTTTTTGTTATATGGCTGTTCATATGTTTTAGTTATTGGAAAATATGGTTTCGTTTAATCATGGTTGGTTCAGACTAGTTTCAATTGATAAACTTAATTATACCTTTGGTCAAATAAAATAAAATACATCACCCCTTTTAAATTATAAGGAACAACTTATACCTTATAAAAACTTACAACAAAACTTTTCGCCCGCATGTCACATGTTATAAAAAAAGTTTTGTAAAGTTTGTTTAATGTCAGTTTTGTCTGTTTAATTTGATTAATCATAACCGAACCATAAATATATGTTTTTAGGAGTATCATAATTGCACCAACACTTTTTCAAGGTGTTAAGTTTTTTCGGTTATTCAAAACTTAACTTATCTCTACGTGGAACACATCGTTGATCACTTCTTGAGTGGCGCATGTTGGCTTCATGACGTCCCAACTCTAACAAGCGACGATTGGCATTCACAAGACCATTGATAAAAAGAATTATTACAAGAGCTAGTTTATTCATATTAGATATAAAAATATACAACAGTTAATAATTATACATGGGTGAAAAGCTAATAGGAATGGGTATCACATGGACTTAATTTTGCTTTACTAATATATAACCCGCTACACAATTATAAGACAATTACACAATTAAACGTCATGTATCGCATGACTTATAGGGGCGAGTTGCTTGCGACATGATTAGATGTATACCCAATCTAAGAAAATAACTACTCATATAAAATTCTCTAAAGCCAAACATTTTCATTTTCAATTAGTCAATTCAAATTTTTATAAATTTTAAAAGTTGTTCAAGACATTACCTAACTATTCTATGGACACAAGTAAATCATTTGGCTTTCAACAGACATCTTCTCAATTTCCTTTTTGGATCCATTGTCATGTATTCTTTACTCAAGTCATTGAAGACCAACAAACCTCATAACTATTTTACACCATACATACATATTTTTTGTTGATTAAAGATTCCTCTACAAGGAGAAACATTTGGTCAAGTCTCCATCAACCCATAGGAATTGATACCATATGTAGGTGACTACAAATTGATACCATATGTAGGTAAGCTTAGTACCATACTTTATTCCCTTTGATATAAAAAGAAACTGATTTTGTGAAACAGAGAATAAGGTAAAACAAAAACAATCAAGAAATCAATGATAATGTTTCTTTGTTTCAAGTTTGTGTTATATGCGCATCGAGTTAGCGCGCTTCATGCTTCTTTCACCTCTCGATCACGCTCGACGTCATTAGTAAAGCAAGGCAGCGTATGGTGGGCGTTTTAGTGTTTTAGTGCTTTACCATGCTTGTGTGGAGTGAGGATTATACAAAACACCAATGGTTCACCATGATACAAATAAAAAAGAAGTCTTTGTTTCAAAGAATTGACAATCATACTAAAAGAACTACACAACCACAGAATGAATTAAAGACTTGGGTTAACCATTCAATCACGAACCGAGGAGACCCCGTTCCGGCTAGACCGTTGTTTGGAACCATGTTTGGTGCCTCGCCTTTCTCGAGCACAACCTCCTCTTTTCATGTCTTCCATGTTGTTTGTCTGTCTTGAAACACAACATCATCGACCCAAATTGTTAGTATTCGGCTTGAATTAAGTAAAAACAAGAATCAAAATTGAGAAAAGAGGCCGGAGAACTAACCCCTACGCAAAATCCTTGTACGCTCATTGTGAAAGTTGAATGGTCTTCAACCACGGGGGTTGACATCACCGAGGAACCTCGTTTGTTAGTGGAGGAGATGCTTTCACCATAACTTGAAAACACAGCAGGGTAAGAGGTGAAGCTTTTTGTTTCAGAAGACGAATCAAATGACTGGATGTCGTTCTCAAACATCTCTGCGAACAAGTCTTTTATCTCCTCGAAACTTGTCTCAATGTTCTCCTGTTGACACCAAAAAGATCTTAACAACCATGCTTTTCATCTTTAAAGATGACAGTTTCAACTCATTTACTTTTGATTTTAATGCAAAAGTAAAAATTTTGGACAAAGGTGTCTCAAGTCAATCAATATTGTCTCAATCCATATCTAAAGTAACCCGCTTTGACTCATTACCCAACCCACTTATTTTGCCACATCTGCTCAATCCACATCTAAAGCAACCTGTTTTGACCCATTACCCAACTCGCTCGTCATGCCACCTTTGCTGGTCTCTATCAATTGTCGTAATTTCGATTAGAAAGGAATAAGAGAACAAAAATTTACATTGGGTTTGTTTTGCCTCATCATTGTTGCCATTTCACTCAAGAAATCAGCCATTCCCTGCTTCAAATTAACCAATTAGTAAACTACATTATAAAAAAAAATAGGATTTTCACATCTAAAATCAATTCTTAAATCAAATTTCACTTCATTTAAAGAAACCACGGATTGTGGAATAAAATCACAACTGAATTATAGATGTCATAAAATGTGTTTTTAACGAAATCATGATGAGCATAAATATCTTGCAAGAAAAGAAACAAAAAACTTACATTTTCGACATCATCGTCATCACCATGAATTCCCACATCGTAGAGAAATCTTCTGTTTGAATCAGAAAGTACTACGAAAGAGGGAAAAAAGTCAAATTTGTCAACTAATTAACACAAAGATCTGAACAACAATATTTCAATATTTACTCACTTCCCCAGGTCTTTTTTGGATTTCATCTTTGTTTACCATCAACATGTGAATCTGTAAGCGAGATCCACAAAATTAAAACGAGACATGAAACATGGTAAACAAATGAAATCCAAAAAGTCCCATAAACATATGGTATCATATGATCACATATAACGCGATCTCAAAACACAAAACTTGTGTTTTGATACGAAAGTAAGTTGCTTTAAGTGTTTGTAAATATCTTTTATCCAAACCGTTCATTTGTTTCAAATGGTAATAAACAAACAAGCAGTTTTAGGGGGCATACGGGATCGCGTTTAGCATTTCACAAAAAACATGTCTCAAGTCAACGCGTTGTTCAACACAATTATCAAAACTGCAATGCACAAAAGATAATCACATATAACGAAAGATAGTATCAGAGACACTTAAACTCTCTAACGTATAATGTATCACATTTAAAGCAATAGGCGCGATTGTCTATACAGTTCTCTACCTAACGCATTTCCTCCTATTCACCAATCTCCCCATAATGAATCCCAATTCCCAAACACCCCTATAACAATCTTCAAAACCATTAATTGCACATAGAACAAGCTTCTTGTTCTTCAAAACCATTAATTGCACATAAGAACATACCAGAATAAGCTTCTTGTACCTCCTGAAACTTCTTGTTTGCCTCTTCTACATTCTTCGAATCGCCGGAGGCCGAACAGCGATCAGGATGCCATCTCTACACCCAAAACAACACAATAACAAAAGATCAGACCAAAAACTACCCCTCAACAGATCATTTTTTTACAAATTTCATCATCAAGCATAAGTAACCATGACCAATTACACATATAGCTGCAAGTATTGTACTTTCATCAAACATTCAAATCAATTAAAACCAAAATTGTCGAATCAAAATTCTCACCAATGCAAGCTTCCTGTACGCGTTCTTGATCTCTGCTTCAGAGCATTCCTTCTTCAACCCCAAAACCCCATAAAAATCGCTGCTTTTTCCGCCATTAACATCCATAATTCAAAGCCCTAAAACAACAAGATTCACTGAAGCTCCTTGATTTCGTCGACAAATTGTTGGATCAAATTATCAAAAGATCAAACCCCACGTTCTTGAATCTTGAAGGGTCGTAATTATTGATGAAATCGTTATAATAATCGATTTCATGTCGGTGATTGCAGAGTAAAAGACGACACGTTGAATGTTTTCTTGGGGATATTGTGATATATGAGCTAGAGGTTTTCATACATCCTACGTTTATGGCCTCAGGAAGTCTCCAGAAACATGAATAAATGCATTATTTGTTGTTGTAAAAACATTTAAAATGGTTAAAATAATAGGGTTTGTGTGGAAGTGGGGCCGGTCGGTATAGATATTTTCCAAAAAGTGGATCAAGTTGATTGTATAATAATCTAAAGTTTGAAACATAGAATGTGGTTAGCAAATAATTATGTAACCTTTAATGTGATATTATTACTTATCTTTAATGTTAAAGAACTAATGTTATGAGCAGTAACTTAGTCACTAGAATTTAATTTTTTACTTATGTTCATTAGGTAAAATATAATTAAAAATATTTTCAACATCAACGGGTTTTTTTCCGCTGACAAATCTTGTTGCACTTAATGTGTGAAACGTTGGTTAGATTGTTGCCGGCGGTATTTGATTTTTTTTGGTCTTTTTGTTATATTTAAAAGTTGGTGAAAGCATTTTATACTTGAGTTGGAGCCCACTCTTAATTTTAGTTCGAATGTTGAGAGTGCGTGCAACGGGCTAGTGAAAAAGGGAGGCGTGGTGAGGTGGCAGTGGTGTGAGGTGTGAAACATCTCCCCCTATATGTAAGTTGAGGCGTGGGGTGGGAATGTATAGATAGTTATAGGTTGCTCTTTGTTATTCTTTATCTCTATCAAAAATACGACCACTTGGCTTGACATATGCTTATTTCAACAACACCGTTGGATATGCCCAGGTGTATGATTTCTAGCAATAAAGAAATTCTTTAGGTTTTCTTTATTTTGTTATTTTGTATATATATTTTTAGACCCAAACCTCATTCAAATGAATTGTTAATTAAGATCAATTTAAACAACATTAGGGCCTAAATCTTTGATTTTTTATTACTTCCTTAGTTATAGTTTTATGTATTATGTTATTTTTCATGTATAAATTATATATATTAGTAATTAGTAACTTTTTTTATGCATTATGATTTGTACTTAAACTTCAATGAGTTGTACCTACTTTGGATTTTTTTATTCTTTAATTTTTTATAATTTTAACCCAATATTATTACATGTTTCACAATTTAATCCTTATAATTTTTCACTTTCAACTTTGGTTATCTATATTTTTTTCATCTTTTATAGTTTTTTTTTTTGTTTTACGTTTCAATCTAAATTTTACGAGTTAACACGCTGCAACAAGTGCATGTGGTTCAACGTTTTCATGCCTATTTTTTTCATTTATCGGTCCCATCACAAAACACGGGTCCTAGTTGACTTAGTTATTGTTTTTAATATTTTATGTTTCATGTTTCATATGTGTGGTTTATCTTTTTTATATCTACTTTACGTTTGGTTTTATTTTTTCCGTTTTTATTTCTTTTTCAGGAAAAATATCACAGAATAGTAATCATGTTTAAAAAATGTTTAATTTAGTCACTCATGCATATTTTTCCCAAAACTAGACCACTAAATCATTAAATCGAGTTATTATATAATTTTCTTACATAAAAAAAATAATGAAGGATAAGACGCAGGGTCGGAATTTTTATTATATGATATTATATTATAAAATAAAATAAATATTTTAATTATATTTAAAAAAACTACATAAAATTCACGTCACCTTGGCACATTAGCGTAAAAAAAAACATATTTTTTAATTGAAACACAAAGAAAAACATGTTAAACAACATATTAAAAACTATAATTTAGATAAAACATACAAACTTAAGTTACCTAAACATTTTTAAAATTTGGTTTTTATTTACAAACTTACCCCTTTAATATAATCCAAAAAAGTAAGCTATATTATACGTTTGGTGTTGGTTGAATACAGTGAAACAATTATTTAAGACAAATAACTTCAAGAAATATATATTCAAGAAATATATATTACATCAATGACGTACGGAAACAATTGTTTAGTATTATTGCTCGGGAACATTCATCGTGAGTTCGTGACTAATAATTCTAAATGAAATGCATCACATTGGAATGCAATTTTAATATTTCAAAATAACTGTTTTTTAATATATAATTATATCATTATGCATTTAACTTGACCATAATAAATATAAAATGATGTATGAAGCCAAATTAACCCAATGATTTTGAAGCGAATTGGATTGATTTCTTATCTATGATCGAGAAAATGCTAATGGTAGTTTTGAGAAACCAGTTAAGTCAGGGCTAATCCATCAGTCCAAGTGATCATATCTCATGTATTGTTTTGTATTTGAATTTGTGTAATTGTATGATATGTATTAAATTTTATTAATGATTAGGACTAATCTATAGGTAGTCAAATTGTTTATCAACTAATAGAAAAAAGCGATTTTAAATAGACGGGTTGTTGGGATTACCATAACCAAATGTCCGAAACCCTAGATTAGAGTGTAAAACCAATAAATGCACACTCTATTTGCTTTGATATGTCTACGAACCATACGTTCAGTAAGAAGTTTATTTATATTCACTTATCTAGATAAAAGAAATGAAAATGAAACAGCTTTTTATATTTAATTAAAAGAACAAACATATATATATATATATATCTCTTTCCTTTATGTTTGTATGTAATTTTTCAATTATGTTTGCTTATATCCATTCAATTAAGTTTCTTTTTAAATATCATTCAAGTTATTTATTACTAATATCGATTTAAAAAAAATTTGTTTTACAACTTAAAATTCTTTATTAGCCCATCGCAATTTTCATTTTGCACTTTAATAGTCTGTTCTACCCATCAGCGACAACTTTAATTTGAATATTCATGTTTACTTTTAAACTTGGTGTTTCATTTATATTCTTTTATGTTCATAAACCATTCGTATAGAATATTAAGAAACATATATAATATTTATTCTTTTAACAAATGAACAGAAATAAAAACAAAAAACCCGTTCATTTTATCTTTTGTTTGTTTGATCATTAAACAAACGAACATGAACAATCCCCGTTCATATTCGTTTGACTCAAGTAAAGGCATACACACTCGTCATTTTATAATACAATCATCAAAGGCTACATATTTGGCACGGCATAAACACGCCAACAACTCCAAACGGGTGACTAATTCGATTCATACGATCGTCCTTTTCATGTACCATCATGTTTCTGAACAACGTTCTTCCCAAACAAACCATAACAAAACAAAACAGAATCATAATCCACCCGTACAACTAAAATATCGTATAAAATGACAAGAAATCAAATCATAATATCTTGATCATCTTCTACTAGAAACTACTATGATTCATCACTAACTAACAGTATATAAGCATGTATACAAAATGTTAATTTTTTAATTCGTAACTTTGATGTTACGGCATGCCGGCCTTGTCAATCACAATCCAATATATTAATATATTAATTAATCATATATAAGAAAAATTAACATAAATATACATATATCTAAAACGACATCGAAGTACACGTTCGTATGTACTTTCCTATTCTAGAACTAGAATTGTTACGAAGTATAAATATAAGACGAATAAGCTAGCCAAATGTATGAAACTGGTGTGCTTACCCATGGGGATAAAGGGCAGTAAATTATTCAAGATTACGAAATATCGTTCCTCTTTGGTGCCAAAAGGGTATGTTCCGATCTCAGTAGGTATGACTGATGAATCAACAAAACGTTTCATCATTCATACCACTACTCTTAGCCATACAGACTTTTTAGAGTTGTTGTGCAGATCAGCAGACGAATATGGATTTAGAAACAATGGGGTGTTGCGGATACCTTACGAAGCGAGAGCATTTGAGGAATGGATCAAGAAAGACGGGAAGTATAAGATGGGAAAGGTTAAACCGATATAGCCTCCTTCGAAAGCTGTTCGTATATATTATGGTGTAGGTAAATAGAAATTATAATTTGTACATATTACAAAATAATTATGTTTAATATTTATAAATAGATTAGGTTATGTACATAATCTATTTGTATTATGGGTATGCACGATTTACATATCATGTATTCATGTTCTATTGTAGAAACTTATCGAGGGAGACTTAATTAATATAGATGTTGTACTTTTGTAGTAACTAGTGTTTTAACCCGCGCTACGCGCGCGGTAGTTTGGTTGTTTTTCTCTGTCTTATGCGATCGTGACTTTCTTCGTTGTCGGGTTGGCTCATCGGAAACCACAAAAGCGTATACACCAGTTCGATTAAATACCGAATACCGATATTAATGTTTGACGTCAAAAACACAAGAAAATAAACGTTTGTGGTCAAAAAACAAACTTCACCTACGTTACGCGTACGGAAGTTTGGTTGTTTTCCTTTGTCTTACGCTACCGTGACTTTCTTCGTTGTCGGGTCGGCTTATCGGAAACCACAAAAGCGGATACCGATACCGGTTCCGAAATATCGAATACCAATACTAATGTTTGAACCCAAAAACACAAAAAAATAAACTTTTGTGGTCATAAAGCAAATATATAAAACTTTGTTGTTAATCCTAATTATAATTTGGGTTTTAAATACATTTTATAAAAATATGTGGCCAATATATTAAAAATCAAACTTCTAAATATATTTACAAAATGTGTGGCCAAAATATTAAAAAGCAAACTTCACTGTAACAGTGAAGTTGCTTTTTAATATATAATATAATTAAGAAACTAAAAGCATTCAAAACAAAAGGTTTTTCATGTGTTGTCACTTATATTGAAAGCATTTAAAAAAAGCCCTAGAATGAAATATAAATCAACGAGAATCCTACCAGTCATAGATATATTATTCATACGAAATTATCGGTTATATATCATATATAATTCTATGAATATCTTTAAAAGCAAGTATATTTCATTTTGATTTATTAGAGTATAATGTATTATCAATAAATAATATGTATCTAAAATAAGATGATACATGCCTATCTACAGCATTTGACAAAAATATCACACCAAATATGATACCAATAAGTTTCTTTATGAAAGATAATCGAGACTAAATTTCTTGTATCTGAGAATAGTTTTGATACTATCGCTATCTCCCATGCGCTTATTACCAACAAGCTCTATTTTAACTTGTAAACATGTATCTAGGTTTTTATATCTAGGTTGATAAAACGAAACTAGCAATAACAAGTTATGATGAAAAGTAATGCATTATATCATTCTCATTGATATCATAGTTATGTTTATACATATAGTCTTAACATTATAACTGGAGAGAAAATACTGATATACATCTCCATTTATCATTAATTATTATTATTAATTATATCATAAATTATTTCCAATAATGTTTTCACTTGTAAATCTTTCAAACGATAAATTTACGCCAACCTCCCTGAAGTTTCTAGACATTTCTCAATATCGCCCAGAACTTTCCCACCTCTTTTAAAACCTCAATCTTCTCCTTCATCTCGTCAATCCAGAAATCAACTACTCAATTCTCCATCATCTGCAATTCAATCTACCGCATTATAACCAACGAAGGCTGTATCTAACGATGAGCAGAGTTGCGATTTCAACTCCGGCCGATGTCGATTTCGGTGGTTTAGCGAGCCACCTGCTCGATGTCCCTGATGCAATCGAGAAGATGATTTCTCGTTCCCGTAATGTCGAATCGAAAGGCAACATTCCCGTTGATGTTGTCGAAACCCCCAATGAATTCGTTATGTACTTCGACGTTCCCGGTTTATCCAAATCCGATATTCAGGTAATTGATCAACTAAGTTTGTATTCTACGTATAACATAACTCCTGTTTTACTCATCTTTATTTTACACTTTATGCTAACTGTTCTCATGACGTGAAACCTCTTCTTTTTTTTTTTTTTTTTTATATTTTGGTGTTTACAAACATGGTTTTAGTTTTTTTTTGTGTGAATTTTAAAAATTTTTGGTTTATAAGCGTCTCGTGAACCCGATTTATAAAACCCATCTCAAAAGTTTCCACGTGTTCCATTGGTCTCCAAACACCAAACATCAGCTTCAATCTTCCAATGCTAGGATATATGTTTCGTAAATAGAGTTCACATAATACACATAAATTTAAAGTTTTTGAAAATCATATAAAAAACCATGGCAAGTTTGCAACCAACAATAAATTAAAAAAAAAATTCATCTTGAAATCATGACCGTAAGGTTACAATGCAACAACTTTACCAGTTGCTCTTGTGACTGATTAATTGTTTTGTTAAATTAAAAAAAAACTTTAATAAAAAGACATGAATGTGAGATACTAAAGTTGTTGTGATTGTTATTCAGGTGACGGTGGAGGAAGAAAACTTGCTGGTGGTGAGAAGCAATGGGAAGAGGAAGCGTGAGGAAGACGAAGAGGAGGAAGGGTGTAAGTACCTGAGATTGGAGCGGAGGTCGCATCAGAATATGGTGAGGAAGTTCCGACTAGCGGAAAACTGTAGCGCGTCAGGGATCACCGCCAAGTGTGAGAACGGAGTGTTGATTGTGGTGGTGCCAAAGTTGCCTCCGGCACCGAAAGTGAAAACTGTTGAAGTTGCAGTTTCGTAGTAATGTGTTGTTGAGGTAAATGTTGGAAGAATTTAGTTGTGTTAGATGTTGCATGTTCGATATGTAATCTAGTGTTACTTGTAATTATATGTGGGTGTAAGTTTTGTTAAAGGAGTTTGAAGTGTAGATTGTCATGTAAAATGTGAAGCATAACTTTTAGTTAAGGTGATGGTGTTGTTAAAAGATTTTAAACAGTGTTTAGTACAGTAAGTTACGTAGTCTAGTGGTAAGAGATAAAATTTTTATAAAATCAATTTAGTTTCAGTGATGATACGAAATAGTGATTATTAGTGTTATAATTAGAAGTTGTGTAAGTTTGGTCTTAAAAAAGATTAAAAAATTTAATTTATTTAAACTTTATTTATATTTATTATTATGATGTAGCTTTAATATCAAACTTAATTCCCTTGTTAGGGTTTAAAGTTAATAGACATAATTTTTTAAAAGGTAAAGATATAATTTATTGTCTTGACATATTTCTATTTTTTAAAGAAAATACAGTTTAATCAAATGCATGATGCATAAAGTAAAAGGATTTGTGTGGCTTTAAAATCAAACTTTACTCCCTTCTTAAGGTTGAAATAAATTATGGTTGTTTAAAAAACTCGTAGTTAATAGTGCGATCTAAGCTCTCTCATAATGGTTTGAAAACGAGTCGGAGCCGAAGCCTATGTCAACTCGACGCGTGGTTCGTTCGTTGTCTTGTTTAAATTAAAGCATAAATTATAAACTAAATTGATGACAATATATAAATAAACAATAAACAAATGGTTATCTTTACACTTTTTAATAAAAAACAAAAGTATTAAAATATAGAAAATGATCATAATCTTTGAAATATATGTCTAGTATCATTATCTCAACGACATTTATGCTCGGTTATAAATAAGCCGAAATCGAACCCCCAATTTGAGCTCGCTAATATAAACGAGCCGAATCAGCTTGTTTTTTAAACGAACGAGCTCAAGTTTACTCTTACTTGACCTAGTTAGCTTGGCTTGTTTACGACCCTAAAAGAAATGATATCATGATAGCAAGATACTTTATTAAGGGGCTGTTTGGCAGCCTTTTAATTAGCCTATTAATAGTTCAGATGTCTGAATGATTCAGCATTTAATGTTTCAGACTGTTTGTTTCGCGAGCAAATGTCTGAATGGTTCAGACATTTGCCTCTGAATGGTTAAGCATTATACTAATGCTGAATGGTTAGGAGGTCTAATGCTGAATGATTAAGAACTCTTATCTGAATTAGTCAGATATTTGCCTTTGAATAGTTAAGCGATATACTAGCTCTTAATGGTTCAGACCTTTTAATGGTTCAGCATTTAATGGTTCAACACTTAATGGTTCAGACCTCTTATTGGTTCAGCACTTAATCATTCAAATATTGCCAAACAGCCCCTAAGCCTCAATGATGTGCTATGCAATTTTCCATCACATAAACGTGCCACATTTGACATTAAACATAACATCAAGGTCCTACTTTTACTCCATCTATAATATAGGGATCAAAGTGTCACATTACGAGGGGGCTTTTTGTAAAAGCAAACCACCTAGGGTTTATTGTTCGTTGATCCCTTCATCTACGTAACGCCGTCGCCACCACCAACACACGAGCTTTCACTCTCTCTTCTCCGGCGACGTCGGAAAACCACCGATCGGAGTCCGTACAACAACCGTCAACCTACAACAATGGCGCAACCTAAGGTTTTATCAACCAAAGAGGCCGATATACAGATGATGTTGTCCGCCGAAGTCCATCTCGGCACCAAAAACTGTGATTTTCAGATGGAGCGTTACGTGTTCAAACGCCGAAACGACGGTATTGATCCTTTATTTTGCGTTTGATGAATCGATTTGTTGTTTGTGATTACGTGCTGATTTGTTTGTTGATTTTGCTCGTAGCGTTGATTCTAATCGTTGTTTATAACAGTTACGAGCAGATTTGTTTGTTGTTTTTACTCGTGGCGTTGATTTTACTCGTTGTTGTTTGTGCTAGATCATGAATTGTTGTATTCTGTTGATTTATTTGCTATTACTGGTTGATAGCGTGTTAATTTTTGCGATTGAAGCTGTTATTTGTAACTTGTGTAGTTGTGTCGTTGTATTTGGACTTTGGAGTAACTGCAATTGTTATGTGCGATTGAATTGTATTGAAGTGTTGAGTATGATATGATGTTGATTTAAGCGTGTATTTTTATCTGATTTATCATATTACAATCTAATATGATCTTAAAAGGATTCTATGTGACAAAAGTTAAACTAGTTTATGTGACAAAAGTTAAACTAGTGTTTAAGGATTGTATAAATGCGTTGATATATCAAATAGAAGTTTTTGTTATGCTAATAAAGAAAACACTTTAAGAGTAAGCTTGTTGAAGTGAAAATTTGATTTTCGTCACATTTTTAGTTGTCAAGCTCGTGAGATGATTTGCGGATCCTGTGCTCATTGACGGTATTTGTTTCATTTAGGAATTTACATAATCAATCTTGGAAAGACATGGGAGAAGCTGCAAATGGCTGCTAGGGTAATTGTTGCTATTGAGAACCCACAGGACATCATTGTCCAATCTGCTAGACCATATGGTCAGAGAGCTGTGCTCAAGTTTGCTCAGTATACTGGGGCTCATGCCATTGCTGGACGTCATACTCCTGGTACATTCACTAACCAGCTCCAGACCTCTTTCAGTGAGCCTCGGCTTCTCATTCTGACTGACCCAAGAACCGATCATCAGGTCTATAATTTTATTAATTAAGTTCATGGATATCTCTTTTACTCTTTGTTCTTATTATCCATATATTGTACTTTGATTGTTGGAAGGTGTTTTGTATTTAATCTGTCATCATCGTTGGTTATTTGCAGCCCATTAAGGAAGCTGCACTAGGAAACATCCCTACAATAGCTTTCTGTGACACTGATTCTCCTATGAGATATGTTGATATTGGTATCCCAGCTAACAACAAAGGGAAACACAGCATTGGTTGTTTGTTTTGGCTTCTAGCTAGAATGGTTCTTCAGATGCGAGGTGTGATCAATCAAGGGCATAAGTGGGATGTCATGGTATTAATCAAGAACTTAAATTTTCAAAATTTTATCCATTCAACTTAACGTTTTTAGGTGTGTTAAATCTTCACTTGTTTTTGCAGGTTGATTTGTTTTTCTACAGGGAACCAGAGGAGGCCAAGGAAGAAGAGGATGAAATGGCTGTAGCAGACTACAAAGATTATGGAACTGGTGCCATTGGAATGGATGACCAATGGTCTGCCCAGATTCCTGACCCTCAATGGGGTGGTGACATGGCTCAAGTACCAATTGCTGGAGCCCCTGTAGCTGCAGCTGGTTGGACTGGTGCAGATGGTAAAAAACATAAACTCTGAACACATTCTTTGTTTCATTAAAATTGCATAAACGTGGCAATTTCCAGCTTCTTATAAATTGGTTGGTCTGTGCTATTTTTCACAAAATAGCATTAGTTGAAACAGGTTGTTTGTGTTAAACCGGTCAAAAGTCACTTAGAGCGTATTTTACAATGCGTGAACTGTCCTAAATCATTTTATTCAAAAAGTTGCATTATTTCTGAAGTAATATACTAATATGTTCTTGTAATTAATATTTTACGGACTTCTTATATTATGTTCTTGTAATTAATATTTACGGAACACTTCTTATTTATTAAAATACTTGTTTTTTGTTGAAGCTCCAGTATTTCTGCTCAACTTGTTTTTTATTTTTCAGCTCCAGTAGCTGGTGCTGCTGACGGAATGGAAGCTGTGGCAGCACCTGTAGCAACAGCTGAAGGTGGTGCTGCATCTGGTTGGGATTGAACTTAATTTCTTTAAGACTTGAGGCTTATTTTGATTTTTTTATCTAAAAATCAAGTAGACAGGATGCAAAATTTTAATTTTTAGTACCAGGAATCTATTATATTGTTTTGTTGAGGTGGATATTGTTATAAATTCTAATTTTAATCTTTTGGTTTATTTTTTCTTTTAATATGCTTTAAAAATTATGTTTTTTTATTGAATTTTAATTAACCAAAGGTTTATTTCGTGCTCATGTGTTTAAATCTAACATAGATGCAATTAATTTGTTTAATATATATGATTATTAGTGTTTGGTTTTATCGAAGATAAGAAGTCTTTTGTTTTTTAATCGTTTTTTAATGGCTATTAGATTGTTGTTGTAAGGTTCTAAAAGAGACATGTACATGTCAACACAATTGTTAATATTAGATGTTTCTAAACATGGTTACATGATTACACCTTATCATCTAACCATTATAAAAAAAATAGCTTGTGATAAAAGCTACATGACAAAAGATTACTCTACATTACAACTTATCATCTAAACCATTATGAAAAAATAATGTAATACGATTTTACTGAAATACCAATTGTATGTCAAAATTGAACAATTTCTAAGAAAACCACACACGTGCGTTAGACAATACACCTAATAATCTAAGTAAATATGTTTAACACTTGATTATCAAACTTAAACATCTATATGCACTTAGCATGTCAGGAATGTGATATTGATGTATCAGAAATTGTGTATGAAACATGCTTGGTTATGTGTGTTTTGGTATGAAAATATTGTATGAAAACAAAGTGCTTTGTATGTTTTTACATGTTGCATACAAGCATAGAACATACAAAAACCAAAATGAGTTATGCAAAGAGAGTTAGTTGGAGTAGCTTTATGCTAGCCACAAGACTAAGAAAAACTCCAACTTAACGTACGAAGAGTTTAATCCAGTGGAAAATTTCAAGATCTTAAAGTTGATGTTCTAGGTGGAGTACTCTTACGCCCCATTACAACCTTAAGCGGTTTTGAGTAGTTTTTAAAGAGAATTTGGGAATTAACTCCTTGATGACAAGAATGAAGAGGAAAGGAGGAAACAATTGTGGCAAAGTATTCCTTCATCCAATTTATAAGGATTTCATCTTAAATTATCATTCCATTATCGTTACCATCCATGATCATGTGTACTAAACTCTGTGTGATCATGTAAGGGTGTAGGGTTTGAAAATACTTTATGTTTATCTGATTTGGAATCACATGACACGTGAAGTCATGAAGTTCTTTGTTTTGTTATGTATTATGAATTTTAAGCGATTTCATGATATTACATACCAGTATTTAGGAAAGCAAACCATTTGATCACATCATTACATTGTTTCTCTTATTTGGGTTAATCTAATCGGAGAACAAAGTGTAATGATTGCTAGTGCTGGTAATGTTTGTAATCACTTGATGTGTCATTAGTTATTCAGTTTAATAGTAGTATAAGAATCGTATGAGTGATTGTAGTGTCATGTACTTATCCGTCATGCAATTATGTTAAAAATACATGAAATGAGATCAACAAATATATGGAGCTACCATTGGTAGCTAATCATCACGAGAATATGTTATAACCAGAGGTTTACCATTTGACATCACTGAACTGTGCAATTAGACAATTCGAAACACACCAAAACACAAAGGAGAGGTGAAGGTGCTCATATCAGGCACATGACACACGAATATTGATATTTTATATTTATCTATAAGAATGATCGCGAAGACCTACTTTCCAGGGAGATAAAGACATAGGTAAAATTATTCACATCTCATTTCTCAGATCCTACTTTCAAGTGGAACCAGTATCCTGGGTATGTGCTGATCATGAAGACCTTTAGTGCAACAATTCTAAACACTAGTCATTGAAATTTATGATATAAAATAAAAAACTGAGAATAATACTAATCAAATGAAGACATGCTTGTCTATACAAAACAAAACTCGTTTATGTGACCGATAAGATAAAAAGACTGAAGCGCATGTTATTTTTAAAACCAAAACCAACAGGATAATTTCATATATCCTCTCAAAATATCATATTTCCTCAAATCATATGCTTGAAGAGTATTGTATATAATGTACCGGAAACTTGTGTTTTGAGGAAATATGATAGATACGTGAAATTCTCCTAAAACCAATTGGTTTTACTGGTTTAAACCAAATCATCCAAATAAACACCCAAATTAAATAAGCAGCATAAAACTACTTACAAAATATGTGCAACCATCAAATGAATCTCCAGTTTGACTAAATTAAAAATAAAATACCACCAAAATTTATTTACATAGATTGAAATTGTAGTGTTTTTACTCTTTGTGCTAGGGTTTTAATCGTCTCATGTACGCTTTTTAATACGTATATAAATACTTATATATACTTTTTTTTACAATGGTTAGCATACTTACCATTTTAAAGGAACTATATTTCTTCATAAATCTGCTGCAGGCACTTCATTTCTTTTCTTTTTCTCTAATGTTATTATCTGACCATTTATTTCTTCTTTGCAACCCACATCCTTTGGAGGGGATGACTCAGTTCAATGGCTTATGCGTAAGAAAGTTTTTCTTTTTTGTTTTTTGCTTTTTTATCGTTTTGTTGACAAAACTGGTCAAACGAACATAATATCCCCATGGGTCACCCATTCCGCAAATCGGTCTGAAAACCCATCTACGGTTGGGTTTCTAGCATCCTGCAATAAAGTTTTTAAAAAAATAATAATAAGCTTTTGAAAACAAAAATATATCAGCAAATAACAAGTTGGTAAAATGGCGCAAAACTGACCTTAACATTAGTACATAGCTCAGAATCACTAGCAAAAGTGCACATTTCATTTACAACATTATCAGATGATTGACCGCCCATCGGGGAGCCTACAAGTGTTGACCTGCAGCCAAGAAGGGATGACAAGATTAACATAGTTGTACAAACAACGATTAAAATACAGATTTCAAGTAATATATAAAATATGGATAATTGTTAAATCAAAATTAACATCAAGAATTACCTCTCATATGTTTCGTCTTCACATGAATTTCCAGATGATGAAAGCCAATCAACATCTAGAAAGTTTGAGCAGTTGAAAGAATCTTTTCGGTAAAACACTCCATCACTGTTGGGGGATTCCTCAGGAGATGTTGAGTTTGTGTACCTGCACAAATGCCACATTTTTTTAAAATATAAAAAAAATTCTTTGTAATTTACTAAATCTGGAATGTATCCTTATTGTAGAAGAAAATAATAAAAGAATTCTGACCTTGGATAAGATGAATCATTTTCAGTGGAGATTTCAGGTAAGGATTCTTCATTATTTTGAGTGGCTCCAATAGAAGAATTTGCATCACGAATGATGGTGTCATCATAAAGAAAGTTTCCAACGGACAATGACCTTTTAATAAGCCTGCAATTATATACAAGCATATGTCATATATGTCCACATAAAACATATGCTTAGATGCCGTGTGGAAGATGGTTTATTTTATTCCTTTTACTAGCTTTATAATTCATAAAGCATCAAAAATGTTTTTCTTTCTAAAATTTAAATATTTTCATTTAATTATGTTCTTGACAATAAATAAAAAAATATCACCAAATAGTACCTAGCTCTTTCCATTGAGAAGTTAGAACCTTGACTACCCACGTTGTAATGTTGATCTGAATCCAATTCCCACAACGCAGGTTTACCGATTTGGGGCTGATAGTGACCCAAAAACCTATTTAAACAATGACCAGTTCAAAATCATGGAGAGTAGTGGTAAATATTAAAGAAGTTGTACAATATCATAGAATTGTTTTCACTTACACATTAATGGCATCCTGCTTCTCGGCATCCATATATGCATTACTGTAGTAACGCTGTAGTGTTCTAAAGAATTCCTGAGACTGAGTTGCAGCTTTCCATTGACCTCTTCTCTGACAGAATATCTATATAAAAGTATAACACAAAATGAAAAATCTCTCGATTACAACATATTTCAATAAATAGAAGTGCTAAATTTAATTTTATAGCTAAAGTGATCATAGTATGACACAACATGAAAATCACCTAACTACAACACATTTCCATATATCATAGTTAACAAGTCAAATAGATAAGGAGACGGATCACACAGAGGGAAAAAAATTAATGCTCAAGTTTTGACAAAATATCGAACTTATTTATTTGGATGTTTTTAGCATCAACAAACAATTCGTTAATTAGATTTGTTATTGGTTGTTTTGGGCATGGTTATAAACAATTTGTTTGAAATTTTCCAACATGAACTATGTGTTTGGATGATTAACTTTTTTGTGACTTCATAAAACATTTGTTGTCTTTAAAAACTGTGCAAACAAAATCTGTTGCCGGTTACCATGGATTCATGGATAGAATAAAACCACAAACATGAGTGGCAGGTGATTGGGGATTCATGCCCACCGCCACAGGTGCAATCCTTCGACACATATCATGAGTAACCAAAAAACTATTTTTTATTGAAAATGCATTACCTTATTATGGGCTGCAGAACCACCATATTGTAGTGCCAAAGTGTCACCCATTTTCTCATAAATCCTCATTAAATCATCTGCTAAAGTGGAATCTAGCTCAATAACAGGTGTATCTATATAACCCATTGTATGCAACTGACGACCAAGCGCGGCCCAACCATATGCAAATTGAGCAACATTTGTACGATCCAAACAATCTATGCAGTTTGTTCTTAGGACCCCTGTTTGATATTTAGGAGGTTTGAAGCTAAAGTCGTCAGCATTGTTGTTCTTATCATCCCTGCATCATGACCAGAGGCATTAACGACACTTGCACAAACCCAAAAATAAACTAGTAAATTATTGATGAATTAGCATACAGATGGACTAGACTGTGGTAGTCTACTTCTACTTCATTTTTATTTCGAACATGTCTATTAAACTCTATATATTAAAACTGCATCCTTCATATCATGAAACCACGTGTTCTCTAACATACTACAAATTCTGGCAAATTGCACCGAGTCATATAATTTCAATGATTGGGTGGTACTAGTAATAGCATTACAAATTATTTAACCAAAATTAAAATAATTATTTTAATACGTGTAGAGTCTAACATTGTAATTTCTTTGGTACATGAGGACAGCACATTAGCATCTTTGCATGCAGTTGATCAAATCACTCCCTATGATAAGGCATCTTATAAGCATCAATATCATACTTCTCAAGTGTAAATGTTAAAATAGGGAGTATAAGTTTAATTTTCAATAAATGTGAACTATAAAAATGAGCAGCAACCATGAACAATCATTTCTAATAAATAAGTAAATAACTTATCAAAGGTTAGATAAATACATTTTTATATAGTTAGAGCCTAGAACTTCAGGCCAACGAAGTTACAATAAAGATTAAGTTAATGAAGAAAGATAATACGTATTCAAGAAGTAACTTAGTAAAGGTTATATATTATAGAAGTACAGTTCTATGATAAATGTAAGATTCGTCATATGATAATCTACACCAACAACAAAGATTGTCGTTAATTAGTGTATATCATAATTAAGGCAACAAATTTGTTACTTTTTAGAACTATAATAAATTAAAAGAATATCCAAATAATATATATATACATATATCTGCGTTGCTGAATTTAAGTTTGGTTTACCTAGAACGGTTTAATAGCTCTTGGGACGTTGAATTTGGGACTACTTGACAATAGAAGAAGCCAGTTAGATTCAATGCATAAGTAGCTACTTTGCCCAAAAGTGCCAATACATTTGTAGATTTGCTGAAAATCAAAGATTAAGAAGTCATGGTCAGATTAACAACATATGGAAATAATAGAAAATTTAGCAGGGGCAGATGACAACATACTTTCTCGAATATTTGTTTAAATCCCAATGAAGAAACTTTAAACGATTTTCCTCAGGCAAATCTTTATTGATCGACTCAATAGCATGAGCAAACTCCACACGAAGAAGGGATTCGCGAGGTTTCTTTTCTTTGGTCTGCACGTGAAGATTAAATATTAATAAGGAACACAACATTGATAATTTATAAGCACATTAAAACGGACATTTGTATAGTAAGTAAGACTGTACTTACCTTAATCAAATTCAATATAATTATCGGATTTCCATATCTCTTGGCAAGATTCTCAAAGTGAAGTCTGGTGGCATCATACTTGTGGTCCTTCTTTGACACTAAATAGATAAAGAATGGTTCAATCAAATGAGTTTGGGAAATTTCATAGAACAATTACAGTATTTTTTTTATATCTCACATATGATATCAGGTTTAATATTTAATCTTGAAGTTTCTTGAGACCAAAACAAGGGTATTGAACCCCGATTCTGAACAACAGAACTTATTTGCACAGGACATCCTTCAGGAACATCTTCAAATACAATCTGTTCTGTTTCAACATCATTGGCAACACGACCCTTCTCATTTACCCCTCGTTTTAGATATCTAAAAGAGAAAAAAATTATGTAAAAAATGATTAGTTGATAATAGAAGTTATTTTATTTCCGCTTCATAAATCAAAGGTGTTCATACCTGGTTCCAGCATAATGGCGAGACCGTCTAGCAATGAGGGTCAACTTGAAGTCCTTTTCGCCTATTGAAAGTTTGACCTAATTTGATAATAAGAGCGTATAATCATTAAGAAGAATTAACCTACGCATTTAAAAGCATGATATACCGTTTAAAGAAATAAATAATGCTTTACATACCTGTTTAAAGTAGCCATAAACAAGTTGTACCGTCCAGAGATTATTCCTCAACTGATTGTGGATTGTGCCAGTTAAAAACTCATTCCATACAAACATTGTTTCATTTCCTGACTCATGGGTAGATAGATTCTTTTGAAAACTATGCATAACACGGTATGAATAGCTGAAATAGAAGTCCTTTGTAAGATCCACTGAGCATAGGAGCTTCTTGTATCTAGTCAATGCAGTCAAACATCAAATCAAAGTTAGCACCAATTATTATAACTGAATGCTTAAAAATTAAACTACGCAAAAATGTACAGCTGTGATATTAACAGTAAAAGCAATCCTGATAACACTCTGATTCTAAATTGTCTCATTCAACAGTTTAACTAATATCACAATAACCATAATGCTAGAGAAGAGTTACAAAAGCAAGAGCTAGAATAAGTTTTCACATCTGTCATTAATAACCGGTATCTATGAAGATACATATGGATAAAAAGTAGATCTGAGTTCTACATGCTTTGCATAATTGCATATCCTTGAAAGTATCAAGCACATTTTACATTTACATGCAGAATTGACAAAAGACCTGTTTTCATTCTTAGAGTAAGCCACACTAGGTTGAACAGTAGAATTGGGAATTGGTAAAATCTCGCTCTTGGTAATTGCATAAATTGCATGACCACATATTACACCAATTTTCCTTCTTTTTGTAATAAGCAGCATGTAATAAGGTCCCAGAAACTTTATGAATCCTACAATCACAACAAAAAAAGATATTGTGAGAATCAATAATTGAAGTAAATGTTCAATCATTGAAAAATATCAGAATGGAGCATACCGACAATCCCATAACAAGTGCAAACAAATCTTAGCCCTCCTGTGGACTTGTTTCCATCATGAACACGCTTTAGTAGATCACAGCATTCAACTTCAGTGTATGTTGTGGGATCTTCAGTGATATTTAACTCAGTAGGTTCTGACCTGTCAATCTTTAACACTCTCCAAGTGGATCTATTCTTACTACGTCCAATCATATAAAAGTTCTGTAAAAAATTGCAAAATTGTGTTTATAGTCACAAATCTGAAGTTAAAGAAAAAGATACAATTGTGAGGGAAAAAACATATATAAAAAAAGAATTATTATGGCATGTCGTGACAGATAATACGGCACGTGACCAAGTGTGAGAGAATTGTATCACTAAAAGTAAAACTATATCAGTGTCTTGCAACTGCCTGATTAAGTATTTTATAAGCAGCTTCGAAAGCAAATTACCGGACAAAAAATGATCCAGAGCTATACTTAGAACTTTAGAAGGCGAATTTACAATATATGAATCCCGTAAACTAACTGTTTGGGTGTAATTAGACTTAACCAAAAAGAGGTTGACTTGCTATTGAACTGGATTAATATATTATAAAATCATAAACGTCTTAAAAGCATACTATGACACTCCAGGGATGCAGGTATCTCCATGCCTGACACTGTTCAATCAATGAACCTCAAGGTAGGGGCCAATGGGAACATAATAAATTTGTGGTAGATCATACTTCTCTACCCTGCCCCACGCCACTCGCAAGCACATGTGAGGTGTGTAAACGATAAAATCATAGGGCACCAAGTATGCATATAGACCACAACATTTAATCAACAAACAGTAATTCATTCTGATTATATGAAATGTGGAATAAATTCTTCAAATTAGTATTAGTAGCACAAACAAGGTAATCTAAGAAGAGCCTAACATACGTGAACTGAAATAATTAACTCCCTAAGCATGCATACACAGATTAATCTAGCTGAACACATAACTGGTTTAATGCTCAATTGACGTGCACATCCTTATAACCACCGAAATAAACTAATTACACGCTAACTTTAACATATTGATAACAGAAAGCAGAAGATCATATACTCCAAACAATACAACCAAAAAAAGCAGAAATCATACAGAGCGAGTCTCATAGAGCCTGAATTTCTGCAAATACTCATTATTAACTTTCGGAACCTCCGTGATCCACTCCGGTTGCTCGTTTTCCAAAGCCATTATTCCGATCCCGAGCCTCAAGCCCGGGCTATATCACGTAAACATACAAATTCACCTCCGAACTAGACTTCCGGAAACCTAATTTGTGCATTCTGCTCATCATTTACAGCAAAAACAGTCGAAATTAGCTAATTAGCACACGAAAATGAAGAAAACTCGTGATACTTTAAACAAATCTAAACAAATCATTCGCACCGGTAGTATTCTGTAAAAATTAACCTGTGGTGTCGAAATTAACAAAATAACATACGAAAATGGAGAAAACTCGGTGTTCGTTAAACAAATCATTCGTACCATAAGCTGTTCTGTGAAGATGACTAGTAATGTTAAATTAAACAAAATAACATACGCAAATGGAGAAAACTCGGTGATACGCTAAACAAATCATGCGTACAGGCAATTTTTCTGTTAAGATGACTTGTAATGTTGAATTAAGAAAATAACATACGAAAATGGAGAAAACTCGGTGATATGTTACACAAATCTAAACAAATCATTCGTACCGTAAGCTGTTCAGTGACGATGACTTTTGGTGATGAATTTCGCCGGAGATGATCGAAATTTAGCTGCAGATCGGAGAATTAAACGAACGGAGATCGGTGATTACAGATGAACTAGTTACAGATTGAAGTTTGGGGAGAAGATTAATGTGTGATGGATAGATTTGAGTTGAGATGCAGAGAGAGAAAGAGCGAAACGAAAGTCACAGCTCCGGCGAATGTATCCACATAAAATTAAAATGAATAATAATATAAATGTATATGAAATTTAGCTACAAATTGTGGGCTCGTTATTTGAAGGGACCTACGGTGTGTTTTCAGAATTTCAGTTGTGAGGATTTACTATTTTTAAATTATGGAAATAATTTTCTAGAATGTAGGTGTTTCTTTAATCATTATAATTTACATGTTGCTAACCAACTTGATTAAGTAGATCGTGATTTACGTTTGCACGGGTGAGTGAATGATTTTTAAGAGGTTATGATAAGAAATCAGTGGAAAAAATATTGAAAACGATACATTTTTTTAATGAGAGAGCATGTGTTTACCACGACATCGCTCTTTACATATGTACATGTTTATTAGTATTTTTTAAAGCATTAAAATGCATATAAATGTCCTACTACATGACATGTGAGTAACTAATTCAAGTTTATATACTTATAATTATAAATATATAAGTTATATTTAAACATATAGTAAATCTTAAATTTTATCAAAAGATAAAAGGTTTGAAACTTCTTGTTATAAATAAATAAATCTATTGTATAAAAATCAAGCATGTTTATATTTTATAAATATATACAAAGTTTACTAAGTTTTATCATGGAAAAGAAAAACAAGACGAATCGAAAAGGGTCCATTCACAAACGCCTATGCGGTTGTACAGTGCCAAAGACTGATCGCTCACAATGCAATGTATGTGGCCTTATTGGGCGTTAGGTACAACATTAACGTTTGTAGCCTCAGATTATGGTTGCTCTAAACAATAATTCAATATATTTAAGGCAAATTGGATTTTAATAATCCAAACTATTACCTATTGGCCGATAATAATCCATACTATCAATTTGGCTGGTAACACTCCCAACTTTCACTTTTGTTACCAACAACAGTCCCAATGACATAATTTTCAATTTTTTATGTTTGATTTGGACTCGATTCGGTTCGCAACAATAATTATGAATGAAATGAAAAACATACAAGCTAAATTGAGACTAAAATATATGCAAATTGAGCGTAAAAAATTGAAAATTATGTCAATGGGACTGTTATTGGTTGTAAAAGTAAAAGTTGGGAGTGTTACCGGCCAAATTAATAGTATGAATTATTATCGGCCAATAGTTAATAGTTTGGATTATTAAAATCCAATTTGCCTATATTTAAAATTTCTTGAATTTCTTTTATTTTAGATTTATCTGGTTTTTTAATACAAATGAAGAAACAAACCTATAACATAATGAATTTTATTTTATTTTTGAAGTTAATAAAAAACATCCCAAATAACATATAACTTTTAGTCACTTTTAATCGTTAATAACATCATAACACAAACAATTATTAATAACATGATAACACAAACAAGTAGCTTACGTTAGACTTTTTAATAAATATGTTACATTTTTTTTAATATGGGATAACATTGGTATCTCATGTCTAAATTTCATTATTACGTTCTTTGATTTTTGGTTTATAAATTATATTGTTCTATACTTTTAAAATATATTCATGTCATAATTAAATGTTTACATTTCAAATACCCAAATTTAGGTTTTGACATTAACTAAAAAGAGAGTGTCCACATATATTACATCATTCTTTTTTTGTGTCACATGTTCCTCATGTGGCGTGTTTTGTCTTTACCGTTTTCACATATCATACTTTAATAAAAGATATTAAACAAATAACTAAAGCTTCTTTTTATCTTACTTTTTCTGAAGATACCTTTTAGTACTACCAAACTCAATAAAAATAACAGTTTAAGGACTTTTATCAAAAGAATGTCTTGCTTTGAGTCGTGTTCTTAAATTAAAATTGTTACATGACGGTTATATTAGAGAATGCATATATCCTTTTTTTATACTTGTAAAATTCAAATATAAGCATATAAGGCCGCTGGCAACGTTCTTTTTTCTTGTTTTTCTTCGTGTTACACATCAGCGCTACACAATTATTTTTATTTTCTTCAATTTTTTCCCGTTTTACATTGTGTCGTCTTAGATTTTCTCTATTTTTTCATTTTTATCACCCAACGGTCAGATAGTGTGGTGGTTGTGGTCGGTGAATCCCAGTGAAAATTCAATAAGTTGGCCCTCCCGGGTCCGAAGGTATAGTGTTCCCACCCGGCTTAGATTTTTTTCGGGCTCTCCCATACACATTCCGGTTGCCACTCCATGTGGCGTAATAATTCAAAACATAACATACAATTATCCTGTACATTTATCTATGCACGTAATAAACAGTAAATTACAAACTCTAATGCGTTTTTCTATAAACACTCCACTTTTAAAAATATGAAAATTTATAAGTTTACTAACTTACGTCGAAACGTAAACCAACTCAAAACGTACATAAAAATAAACACTGAAACATTGTATATTTGACCCGACTCATTTCTTAACAATATTTATATCAAAATGTAGACGAATTTCGATTGCCAAAACATAAGATCATCTCATCAGGAGCAGCAGTTCAATAAACTGTTAAAATTGAACATTCAAACTGCCAATCGATTTGGTTTACATTTATACAACACTGTTAAACCATCAATTTACCTTAAAATAACGATACATAACGTATTAAACCAACAAATCAGACTAATAACTAGACGCCAAACCGGTCCGATTATACCTATTTAATTTGTTCTCATCAGAGCCGGTGAGCAAGACAAGTGGAACCGGTGAAGCACAATAGTCAAAACGAATTTTAATTCTCTTTAGGAAAACATTGGTAAGATGTAATCTTTAATATGGATGTTATAAAATTAAACTTTAAACTATACAAATACATAAAATAAAAGCATGGAGAAGACGTGTCCACATGGGCATTGTAGGACTTTGAGAGGTCCAGCTGTACCTAGTGACGTGTCGATGTTCGATTGTTGGTGCTATCTCTTAGCTGTCACCATTTGACAACTAATATTACCTGTTTTCTCACTCACTCTTTGTGTTCATGTTCATATTATATTCTTGAAACCAAACCACGAATATGTTATCTCTATACTAATAAATAAAAATAAATCCGGATACTTGTCATCATATTAGGTCATCTAATAATTGGTTTTCCCGCTTCTCTCTCCTTTTAATTATAAATGCTATAATAGCTATTGATTAATCAATACTATCCATAATTATAATTTCAATTATGTTAACTTTAAATTTTTAAATGTGTAATGCATAGGTTTTTCAATCCGTATAATACATAATATTTAATACATAACTTTTTATATTATTAACCATATAAAAATAAATTTATTTAACTCGTGTATTACATGAGATTGTAACCTAGTTATACAATATGTTGAGTAATTATCAGTTATTTATTATATTATTATTAACTTAGAAGTTAGAACACGCATGAGTTAATTGTTTCTTGATAAATTAATAAGTAATGAATAGATAATTAATTATTATTTGGACGACGACTAATTTTAGTCTTTTATGACATATGAGAGGAGAGACGTGAAGATATAATATTTACAAACGTCACGTCAACATTTTATGGTTTTCACCATCAATAAATAATATTTACAAACCGTCAAAAAAAAGTTTAATGTATTACATTTCCACGAAAGTCTAGTGATTTAAAAAAAAATGATACTTGAGCTTTCTTGGATATGTGTTTGAGTCGTGTATGAATTGCTATTAGGAAATAGTGATAGTAATTTATAAATTTTTATTGGATTATGAAAAATTGTTTTGAGAAGGTGCACCAGAATTCATATGTAAAATCAAACTAACGGTCTTCTTTGTACAAGTAGAAAACGGTCATAATGCTTTGTACAAGTAGGAAACTATTATGATATTTTAAATGATAGTTTTAACTATACACTGTTATCTAGTTAGATCAATCATCAACAAAATATCGATTATTGTTAGCGATTAATTTAAGTTGGTTTGTAGTTAGTTAGCATTGACGGCCCAATTGTTGTTGAACCAAGATGTTGCAAACTATCTATTGCTACTGGTATCAGTTAGCATCTACCATTTATGTCACGGATCATTAGTTCTTATGACGACTATCTTTTTTGTAATTTTTAAACAATCATGTAAATTTATTAATGTCACGGATCATTAGTTCTTATGACGACTATCTTTTTTGTAATTTTTAAACAATCATGTAAATTTACTTTAATTTCTAGTGTTATAACTAAAATAAAAACTATATGTTTTTACTTTTTTTTTTTACAATTACAAAAATACGTAAATTTTTGTAAATTTGTTTGCACTTTTAAGCCTACAAACAATGGTCGTACATCAATATGTGCAGATTCATTTCGAGTTTCGAATGATCACAAATTCTTCAGTTCAATGAATTATTATATTCTATATTTTCTGTGTGCAAAGTTTTTTAAGAGAATATTATAATATATTAAAAATATCATAGTTAAATATCATTTTAAATTTAAATATTAAAAGCAAGACAATATTAACTAAATGAAGGTTCTTACTGTTTACATTTAAGAAACTAAAAAACATTAATCATCTGAAACTTTTTAAAATAAAAATAATAAAGAGTATGTACGTGTAGTTTAATCTGACCAAAATATAATCATTAATCTAAATAATGTAAATCAGATTCTACCTAAGCAGTTGTTTGATTCCGACACGACATTTTAAAATTTTATGATATATAGTAATGTTAATTGTTATTGGAGATTTAATATTATGCTATTTTGCCATTGTCATTTAATTATATTGATATTTGATACCCTTTAGAGAAAACTTCATAGAATAGTAATCAAGTTTTATCATTGTTTTAATTAGATTATTCAGATTTTTATTTGTTCCAATCAGGTCATTAAAATTTGAAAAGTGTTTCAATTAGGTCACCAATATTTTGATTTGTTCCAATCAGGTCACTATCGTTTTAAAAGTGTTACAGTTAAGTCACTCATATTTTTATAATTTTTTAAATAATTCACAAAATTTTTAAAATAATTTAGTTTATTTATAAATATTGTTAGTATTTTTAAACAATTCAAAAATTTTAAAACTTTTGCAACTTATGAATGATATAATTAGAACAATTTTGAAACTTTAATGATCTGATTGAGACAAAAAATTTTATGAGTGACCTGATTGGGACAAAATTTTTTATGAGTAATCTAATCAAAACAATCTTGAAACTTGATTACTATTTTACAAAGTTACCCCTAGCCTTTATGGCATAAATATACATCGACATTAAGGTGAGGGTGATCAAAAAAGTTATCACGTAGGTGTTACATAAGTTGCTAAACATGCGAAAAAAAAGGGTGTAATGATTAGCGAGTGTGAATGTAAAGTAATAGGATGATGGGATGTAATATAATCCAATTATAAACTTACAAAACTAATAAAAAACATTTGAGCCCCATCATTGCATGAGCGTAGTCACGTCAAATCCCATCTCGCCCCATCATTAACCATGACTGTTGTATGAGATACATTTAATAAATGATGACTTTCAGTAAAATTATAAGAATGTGAACGAGTAACCTATCATGAATGCTCTTATAAATATTGTTATTTATTTTGTTAACAACAAATTACAAACTTATTCCAAGTTAATGCTTTAAACAATACACATTAAAAAAATCATGGATATCCACCGGGATATTAATGGCCTTGTGGCCTAATGGTATCGATGTTGTAACGCACGAATGTGGTACGCATAATTCTTTGTAAATATAATATTATATGGAATTAAGAGGAGAAAATGTTGTTAAAACAAAAAAATAAAAAATTCTACAGAGATTATTTGTTTAATTGACTAAGTAATTAACATTGAGACGTTTTTAATTACAAAATAAACAAGTTTCATTTAGATAATCATGAACTATATATTAATGGAAGAAAGTTTTAATTAAACACATGTGATGCCCTTAACTAAACTTCAATGCCCTAGGGCCGACATCATTACATCCATATATGATGGGTTTGATCAATCAAAACCTGATTAGTCAAATGTGAGAGAGAGGAGTTCATACTAGATAGCACCATATGTTGTCTTTATTTTGTTTTGTAGTGTACCATATGATACATGTGTTCAAGCTTGTAAACAATAATTCTTACACACATCTGAATCCTCTCAATGTAGTTTGTTAATTGTTGTTAATCTAAATTCAGATTATTTTTCCTTTATCCTCTACATATGTGTCACACAGACCACAACACACTCATAAAAAATCTCCAGTAGAGATGCTCTAACACCACACCCAACTGCTCATCATGGTGATATATTCTACTTTGTTGACACGTGATGTGAGAATCATTCTCTAGAAACGTGGCGTCTTAACCGGAGAGGTTACTTGTTATAATATCAAAATCTTTCTTTGTATACGGCTATGTGAAATTTACCTAGGTACCAATCATCCTTTATAATATTCGTCCCGCCATCTTTAAGAACCTATTGTCCATAAAGTTTGTCCCAACACACTAAATATCATATGAAGCAACTTTGATGCTATTTTTCGACACATATAAAATATAATGATAATATTCGCTATACCTGCCAGTTATAACTCTAGCTCATAGTTTAAGCTAGTGACCATTAAAATATAGTATGGTCTATGTTTGTCCTTAATAAATCATCCATGAAAATGTAGTAAATATTCAATCGTATAATAAACATAGATAAAGCACATGTAAAAAACAAAATATCACCCTATTAGCATATGATAAAAATAGGGGTGTAAACGAGTCGAGCCGAGTCGAGCCCGAGCTCGCTTAGGCTCGAGCTCGAGCTCGGCTCGTTTTGGTTTTAGGAAACTCGAGCTCGAGCTTGGCTCGTCAGAAAATTTTCAAGCTCGAGCTCGGCTCGGGCTCGGCTCGTTTATTGTTAAATTATTAAATTTTTATTTTTTTATAATTATTTATAATCATACTTTTTATATATAACATAATATATATTATTTAACTATTTTTTATCATAATAATATATTTAATAATATAATTTACATAAATATGTATTTATATATATTTAATATGTAAATAAAAAACTATATAAACAAAAAGCTCGTTTAGGCTCGCGAGCCAACTCGAGCTCGATTTCTGAAGATCGGGCTCGAGCTCGTGTAGTAAACGAGCAATAATCTGAGCTCGAGCTCGGGCTCGAGCTTGTTTAAGCTCGGCTCGATTCGAGCTTTTTTCGAGCCGATCCCGAGTAGCTTGCGAGCCGGCTTGGCTTGTTTACACCCCTAGATAAAAAGCATTTGGTCTAACGTTACCAAATGTGTAAAAAATATATACCTCGTAATGTGATTGAAGGTTTAAGTCTTATAACGAACAAAATATCTAGATCTAAAAGTTATATTAAAGGGTGTGTGAGTCAACCGATTTAAACAAATATAAAAAAGCTAATTATAGATTATTTTTAGAAGTTTATAACTCTTTTTTGAGCGACAAATATCACTCTACTTATGTTTACATCACAATTAAATTACACAAAACCGTCTTAGATGGGGCTCGAGCCGTTAACTTCAAATGACGCTACATTGTTCTAACTCCAATGCTTTACTTTAGTCATTTTGTAAGGATGGGAGGGGTGCTCACACTATACCCACCACACCACACACTCATCAATCATATTTTATCACGTTACACCACACCACACTACACTAAAACCTTAAATTTAGTGGTGGCTATGCTGCCACACACGCCACGCCACACCACTATACCACACACACACACACAACTTAACGACGAGTAGATGCTGTGAAAAGGGAAAAACACGGCTTAGAGGGGGGGCGGCGGCAGTGTTGCCGCTTGGCTTCGGCACATGTTGCGGCCTTTCGTCATAGGCGCCCCCATCCCCCTAATTAACTATGTTTCTAAAATACCATTGGCTATTTGGCTCAGTGGTACGATGGTGGTTTCTTTCAGAGGTGGTCGTCGGTTCTAGTTTCGCTTGGGCAAAATGCTCTGAGTTGAAGCGAAGGTTTTTCTAGTTGTAGATTTCAATATGGAGGGTTGAGGTGCAGTCCAGATTAAAAAACGAATAAACGGCTCGATTAAAATAACACTTATTTTTTAAAAAAATTGACGTGCTATTGCCGGTAAAAAAACTACTTTTCTTTGATAAATAAATACAAAACTTGTTTCAATAATGATACTGGAATATGAAAAAGACTATTATTGTATCTTTGCAAATAATGGGTATCATGTGGAAATAAATAAATAAAATGTAGGTTGAAAGAGACTTGGCCCTTTCTGCCTCAAGTATAATTATTGATATTTACATAAACGTGGCACCATTTAAAAAACAGGTGGCATGTTTCGAGATATGACTTGAAAATGATTAAATTGACAGTTTAATATAATCTGTATTATATTGAGTATAATATTGAGAGCTAATATTTTCAATAATATATAATCCGGAAATATTCCCTAGGAATTGTAGAAAATAGTTACAATTGAGTTCATGGGCAAAAGAAAGTAACCTATATTACAATCGTCGTCGTCGTCGTCTTCTTCTTCTTCTTTATTTTTTTTTTAAATAAATTTAAGTCTAGTTTGTTATTATTCTTTTTAAACTCACATAGCTTTAATATATTTCATTATTGTTAAAGATTTATACCATAAAAAAATAAAGCTATTACTTCTACTTTGAGTATTTAGATGATGTTAATGCCGGTGACAATAAAGGTGTGCCAAAACTAGCTATCACACAATGATACATCTACGTTATTCGATTAAAAACGTTCATCTAAATTATTTATGATTGTGTTTAAACCTGATTTGTCTTAATATTACTATTGTGTGTAATAATTGTTATGACAGCGCGTGTGCAAATTACAACAAAAACTTTAACATTTTATCTAAACCGAACATGTTTGACACGTGAATAGTGGATGCATATACCTAATATACATGATGCGTCTACACCACTATAATTATGCATCTGAAAACACTTGTAATTCAACGGATGCCTATACCTATAATACACCTATCAAGTCTTGAATGATTGTATTGTCTACATATATTTTTCACTTGTGCATAAGTGACTTATATACTTTATTATTTTTTAAGAAAAATCATATCATAAATTCAAGTATATTATTCACTCTTAAATTGAGTTTGTATTGATATATCTAAACTTTAAAAGAGGTTGATGCACTTTACATAAAACTTGCATCAAATAACGGTGTGTCTAACTCAAACGTCTCTTGTCATCGCGCTTCTAGCGTATACAACGTTGCATCTAACCTATGGGTGTTTGCTATCATAAATTAAGTTGTTAGCCAAATGAATTTACCCCTTCCTTTATGGTACAAGTGTTGCATCTCTATGACTTCTTATGTGACACCCCGTGATTACAGGTTAATACTTCTAACTCAACTTCTCGCTGATTAAACGTTTCATACATCATTTTCTCTTATTAATAATTCCATTTTAATATTTCCATTGTTATTAGTAACTAATTGGTATTTTTATACTAATTAATCATTAATAACAAAATTTAATTATAACCTAAATAACGAAGAAAGTAGACAAATCCATAAATTATTCCATAAATTATTTCTTTATCCCAATCCAACAAACTGTCCCTCAACCGACTCCCTTTTTTTTCCCTCACCCTCGGTTACCTATCATCACGATACTATCCCACTTAAAAACCAACTTTGCAATTGTTCTCTCTCTACACTTCCTTCACCGAACGTAATTGATAACCTAACTCCGCCTTTACTCGGCTCTTGCAATCGGTGACAATAGCACCAACCGCTTCTTCATCTGCATCAATCGCCACCAACAGCCTTCTCTCGTCGCAACCCGTACCACCGACATCCTCTCCTTTGTGCCTCACAACCCTCGTCAAACCGTTACCTTGACAACCTATCGGCGATCTATTCAGCCCCGGACAATCACTGTTGTCAATTGAAACAATCGTTCGGTATGTTTATTTTATCTCTCCGGTTCTCGGGTTATGATTCTTCATTCGATTTCGTGTGCGGGATCGAGGGCGAAAAAAAAAAATAATAATAATAATAATAAAATTGAGTTGTATGTGCGAACCATATAGTTGTATGTGTGATTTATATATGTGTATGTGTGATAGTGTGTGCAAGCAGTGGCATTCGATGTGTGTATGCATGGGATGTGTGGTGTTTTAGCATGTATATATATATATGGGAATTAGGTGATGGTTGCGCGGGGGGAGATGGTTGTGTTGTTGATGATTATGTATGTGAATTGGCTTGTGCATACATAGTTTGTGTGTGATGCACACATAATGTGTCTATATTTTCTGTTTTGTTTTGAAAACTCAATTATTGTTGTGTGCATGGTCGACAATATATGCAAGTGTGTTGGTGTTGTGTATTGTTTATCAATTAATAATAATAATAATAATAAAATTGGTATATAATGGTTATTTGACTGTATGCAGAATATATGTGTGCATGCCAATGGTGTTAGGTGAAGGTGGTGCATGCATAATCATGCTAATATATATGTATGCTTATATTTTGTGGGCATCAAATGAGTTGAACTTGTATAAATAATTATGTGTGGTGTGTGTAAGCATTAGTGCAAGGTTATATATATGTATTTATCTATAAATTTATTGGGTATGTATTTGGGTAAATAAGCTCTTGTCGCGTGTTGTGAGTTGTTAGAGAGCAGAACCATACAATGTAAATCTTAATAATTAATTAAAATTATTAGTAGTTAATATTAATTAATATATTAAATGAAATCCAGGTGTTCCAGAAATCTAACTGTTTGCACTCCGCATTACTTGATTTGCTGTGCTATCTAAGGTGAGTTCTCAGCCCCACTTTACTTACTTTCTTTGGGGTGAAAGAAACGTGTGTTCTAAACGTATTTTCATTTGATCAGTATTACTGTAATATCACTTGTTTACTAGTGTTGTATTAACTTAAGTCCTCACTTTCGAACCGTTAATGTATGTACTTTAGCGAGGTAATTCTGAGTAGATCTACTGGGTTTGACAAACCCCACCCGGGCTAGTCGCGCTAGCACAACGGTACGTCAAACGGGTGTTTAATTGACCTAATTTCTGTTGCTGTGACCTGGTGTTCATAGCCGAGGCCTTCCTTTACATTGTCAGCTTCGGTTGCGAACTTCATACACTTAGTAACTTGTTAAGTAGACTAGCTATCTACTGATATTACTTTGTTTACTGTATCAGTTTACTATTATGTTCTGTTTATCTAAACCTGTGAACTCACCAACCTTGTGTTGACACTTTAGCATGTTTCTTTCAGGTTCTTAAATCGAGCACGACTAGGATCATCACTTCATATCATTCATCATTTATTGGGTCAACAAAGAACAATTGCATTTTTCTACACATTACACTTATCTGGTTTTGCGCGTGTTTGCGCCGTTTGAATTATAAACTAATACGCTTCCGCATTACTTTCTTGTTTTCATATTTAACTCTGATTTGGGCAACTTTAATTAAATGAGCAATTATGTTTTGTAATTGTTGCGTCGTTTGGTGTAACTAATGGCTGAGATCCTGGTATGTCACGCGCCTAACGGTATTACCCCGTTCGTGGAAATTGAGGGTGTGACAGATTGGTATCAGAGCCAATGGTTATAGCGAACTAAATTAAATTTGCATTTCATTTGCATTGCATTTAGACTATAGCCTGATGCCTTAGTTACACACACATAGATTATTAAGTTATACTTGCTGCTGTTTATTTGCTTGGGCTTATTCCTGTGAGGGTTTACTACAGGGATGGCATCTTCTTCACGAGTTCTAGGTAAGAGACCTGCACGTTCTGAGTCTCCTACTCCACCTGTACCTGATAGAGGGTTTAAATGGCCTCGTCTCCCTTACCCTTCTAGGGAGATAGACTGGGATCAACCTTTTGCGATACCTTCACGCGATGCTCCACGTGACTGGAGTTACTATTCTGATTGTGTATACCGTATGATTCATAGGGAGCGTGTTCCATCCCCGCCTACTACCGGACCTAGGACTAGGTCAGTGACTGCTTCTACGAAACCAATTCTTCCTTCACTTCGTATCCCTCTCGAGCAGATTGTTGCGGCTTTGGTTGCTTCACTGGATACCGAGCAACACCGTATCAGAGTGCTCACGGATGAGAACGCCACCTTACAAAACGAGGTGCGTCAGTTACGCTTGCAGGTAGAGACACTCGAGGAGCGACTTTCGATGTCCATTAATGGGCATCATACCTTGACGGGTAACGTGATGGCACTCGCAGACCGCATGGTCGAGCAGGAACTTCACAGCGCAGGAACCGATGATCGAATGACTGGACTCGAGGCACAGCTAGCTGCACTTCAGATTACGGATGATCCTGCACCCGAGGAAGACCCTGATGAGGATCCTGAAGAAGAACCCGAGGAGCAGCATGATGACGAGCCAGAAGATAGTACGGGATCCGTTGATTCGCATTGATTCTCTAGCTCTTCTATTTCTTTCGTTCATAGACTTTCATTCTTTTTCACACCTAGATGGGAAGGGTTGTTTCCCATCCGACTGATGTTTTTGGGTTTTAGTATTTGATTTGATTGATTGTAGAGGTACTTACAATTTGTTTAATCAGAAATTATTATTTGAACTCATTAGTTGTGTGTGTGCTAAATTCTTTTAATTACTTGTACTTAAATGAAGTAGATATGTTGCATATTACTTATTTTTGTATGTTGTGATTGTTAAGAATGTCTGGAAGTGGCCGAGGACGCGGACGTGGTCGTGGCACCATCAACATGACCCCAGCCGAGCTGGCGGCTCTCATCAATCAGCACGTGGCTGATGCTCTAGCCAATCAGAACCCCAACCCGCAGGCCGCTCCGATCGGTAAGCAATACCAAAATTCATTCTTGACGTTAACGATTCCATCAGTTTTGTTAAGCTGTAACATTCGTTTGAAATCCTAAAGTCCTGATTTAAATCTGTTACAGGTCAAGGGGTCTGTACATATAAGTCCTTTATGGACTGTAAACCCAATCCGTTCACTGGAGCGGAAGGAGCTGTGGGACTAGTACGCTGGTTTGAGAAACTCGAATCTGTATTCGAGATGTGTAACTGCCCAGTGGCAAATCGGGTTAAGTACGCCACCGGCACTCTAGACGGTGCTGCATTGTCTTGGTGGAACACTCAAGTCCAGATGTTGGGTGTCGAAACTGCAAACCAGACAACCTGGAATGACTTCAAAACCTTGATGAAAGAGGAATACTGCCCCCGGGAAGAGGTGCAGAAACTAGAGGCTGAATTCTGGAACCTCAAGATGACAGGTTCCGAGATCGAGGCGTACACCACGCGATCTCACGAGCTTGCTACCTTATGCCCTAACATGATCAACCCTCCTTCTTTGAGAATTAAGAGGTATCTTCATGGACTGTCACCCGAGATTCAAGGTATGGTCACTGCTTCCAGACCAAACACCATACAGGAGGCAATCAGACTGGCCCATAGGCTAACAGACCAGGCGGTTGCGCAAGGTAAACTACCCCCGCGCGGTTCTGCATCAACCACATCTGATAGTAACAATAAGAGAAAGTGGGAGTCTGGCCCTAATAACAAGCAGAACAATTCTCAACAACAGCCACAACAGTCACGAAAGTTTGACAACTCTCGTTCATCCAATCAATCATCCTCTTCATCACAGCATGGTGGTGGCTACTCCGGGACGTTACCTAAGTGTAACAAATGCAACTACCACCACAATGGGCCTTGCAACAAGAACACGTGTGAAAGGTGTGGTAAGTTTGGCCATGCTGCTAAAGATTGCCGAGTGAACATTACAGCTAAACAACCAACCCAACAGAATGAACAAAGAGGCTGTTATGAGTGTGGTCAGACCGGGCACATTAAAAGGAACTGCCCAAAACTAAGGAAAAACAATGGCGGTGGTAATGGTGCTGATAACCGCAATGGCAATGGCAATGGAAACGACAATGGCAATGGTAATGGTGGAGCTAAGGGAAGAGCTTTCGTCATTGGTTCAGGTGAGGCTCGTAATGACCCTTCTACTGTAACTGGTAAATTTCCTGTCAATGGTTGTTTTGCCTCTGTGCTATTTGATTCTGGTGCTGATAGGAGTTTCATTTCGCATAAGTTCAGTCGGTTGCTAGACGTTAACTCTACAGTTTTAGACACGAACTATACAGTAGAAATAGCAGACGGTAAGATCATCGAGTCTTCTCATATATACCGGGGTTGTAAGATAAGTCTAGCAGGGCACGATTTCGATATTGATCTTCTATCTATCACACTTGGTAGCTTTGATGTCGTTGTTGGCATGGATTGGTTGTCTAGGAACCAAGCCGAAATCATTTGTCGCGAGAAACTCATCCGACTACCTCTACCTGATGGAGAGATACTCACTGTGGAAGGCGACAAGAGTGGTGCCGTGGTTGGCATCATCTCATACATGAAGGCTCAAAAGTGTCTGAAGAAAGGGCATTTAGCGATTTTAGCCCTAGTTACTGAAAAGACTACTGAGGAGAAACGACTAGAAGACATTCCTGTTGTTAGAGATTTTCCTGGGGTATTCCCCGAGGACTTACCTGGCCTCCCTCCGCATAGACAGGTAGAGTTCCAGATTGAGTTAGCACCTGGAGCAGCTCCGATCGCTCGGGCGCCATACCGTTTGGCACCGAACGAACTACAAGAGTTGTCTAAGCAATTGCAGGAATTGCTAGACAAGGGATTTATACGTCCCAGCTCTTCACCCTGGGGAGCTCCAGTGCTTTTTGTGAAAAAGAAAGATGGAACCTTCAGAATGTGTATTGACTATCGGGAGCTGAACAAGGTGACGATCAAGAATAGGTATCCACTCCCGCGCATTGATGACCTGTTTGACCAGTTGCAAGGATCAAGCTACTATTCCAAGATTGATCTGAGATCAGGTTATCATCAGCTACGGGTCCGGGAGGAAGACATCACAAAGACGGCATTCCGGACTCGCTATGGGCACTATGAGTTCGCAGTAATGCCTTTTGGACTGACCAATGCCCCAGCAGTTTTCATGGACCTCATGAATCGTGTTTGCAAGCCTTATCTGGATAAGTTTGTCATTGTCTTTATCGATGACATACTAATCTACTCTCAGAATAAGGAAGATCATGAGAAACATTTGAGGATCATTTTGGATTTGTTAAAGAATGAACAACTGTATGCAAAGTTCTCAAAATGCGACTTTTGGATGCGGGAAGTGCAATTTCTTGGGCATGTGGTGAACGAAAAGGGTATACATGTAGATCCTTCAAAGATTGAAGCAATCAAGGGTTGGCCGGCACCGAAAACGCCTACTGAGGTGCGACAATTCCTTGGTTTGGCAGGCTATTACAGACGATTTATCGAGGGATTCTCAAAATTAGCTCAACCTTTGACTGCCCTAACCCACAAGGGAACCCTCTACAAATGGGGCAGCCAAGAAGAATCAGCATTTCAGACACTTAAAGACAAACTCTGCAGTGCGCCGATCCTAGCTTTACCAGAAGGAACTGATGACTTCATTGTTTATTGTGATGCATCCATCCAGGGTTTGGGATGTGTACTGATGCAACGCAACAATGTCATAGCTTATGCGTCTAGACAACTCAAAGTACATGAGAAGAACTACACTACGCATGATCTGGAACTAGGAGCTGTAGTGTTTGCCTTGAAGATCTGGAGGCACTACTTATATGGAACCAAGTGCACGATCTATACAGATCACAAGAGTCTCCAGCACATATATGATCAAAAAGAGCTGAATATGCGGCAACGACGATGGTTAGAATTGCTCAATGACTACGATTGCGCCATCAAGTATCATCTGGGTAAGGCTAATGTGGTAGCCGACGCCCTCAGCCGAAAGGAAACCCCCAAACCTCGTCGGGTACGCGCGTTGCAAATGACCATCCATTCCGATCTGCCGGTGCAAATCAAGGCTGCCCAATCTGAGGCCTTGAAAGTCGAGAATCTGAAGGCAGAATCCATGCGAGGCATGGAGAAACAATTAGAGACCAAGGCTGATGGAATCCGTTATTTCATGGAACGGATCTGGGTACCACAATATGGGAATTTACGAGAGCTAGTAATGGATGAAGCTCATAGGTCACGTTACTCCATTCATCCGGGTTCAGATAAGATGTACCAAGATCTGAAAAAGTGTTATTGGTGGCCAAACATGAAAGCTGAGATTGCCACCTATGTAAGCAGATGTCTAACTTGCTCTAAAGTTAAGGTGGAATACCAGAGACCATCCGGTTTACTTCAGCAACCGGAAATTCCAGTGTGGAAATAGGAGCAGATCACGATGGACTTTGTCACAAAGTTGCCTAGGACTCCCAGCGGATGCGATACCATTTGGGTTATAATAGATCGCTTAACAAAATCCGCTCACTTTCTAGCAATCCGGGAGACTGATCGAATGGAGAAGTTGACACGAATTTATTTAAGAGAAATAGTCTCTCGGCATGGTGTGCCAATATCTATCATATCCGATCGTGACGCTCGGTTCACTTCTCATTTCTGGCAATCTTTGCAACGATCATTGGGAACGCGGCTAGACATGAGCACTGCGTATCATCCGCAAACCGATGGTCAGAGTGAGCGTACGATCCAGACACTGGAAGATATGTTGCGTGCCTGTGTGATTGACTTTGGTAGCAACTGGGAAACTCATTTACCATTGGTTGAGTTCTCCTACAATAACAGTTATCACACCTCAATCAAGGCCGCACCGTTTGAGGCATTGTATGGACGTAAGTGCCGATCACCTATTTGTTGGGCAGAAGTTGGAGAAAGCCAACTTACGGGTCCTGAGCTTGTGCATGAGACGACTGAGAAAATCGTGCAAATTCGTAACCGTATCGCAGCAGCGCGTGATCGACAGAAGAGTTACGCTGATAAACGCCGTAAACCATTGGAATTTCATATTGGTGACAAGGTACTCCTAAAAGTCTCACCTTGGAAAGGTGTAATACACTTTGGAAAGCGTGGAAAACTAAACCCTAGATACGTTGGACCTTTTGAGATTGTCAAACGGATTGGTCCGGTAGCCTATCAGCTGAATCTACCTGAAGAGCTTAGTGGAATACACAATGTGTTTCACGTGTCAAATCTGAGGAAGTGTCTATCTGATGAATCACTTGTCGTTCCATTAGAGGAACTAGAAATTGATGAACAACTTCGTTTCATTGAAGAACCAGTTGAGATTATGGATCGGGAAGTTAAAACCCTAAAGCGTAGCAAGATTCCTATTGTACGCGTTAGGTGGAATTCAAAGCGTGGACCAGAATTTACTTGGGAACGCGAGGATCAAATGAAGAAAAAGTACCCACATCTATTCAAAGATCAGGCATCCACTTCTTAAGGTATCATTCTCACGATATCTTCTCCTTAAATTTCGAGACGAAATTCCCTTCAACAAGGGGATAATGTCACAACTCTCGCGAAATCTTACATTTCCTTGTTTTGGGTTTGTTTCAGAAATTCCAGAAGCTGCTTCTTCTGTTGTCGCTGTTAATATGGCATTCTATACTTAACCTAATGTTCTAATTTTCGGGACGAAAATTTTTTTACAAGGGGATGATGTGACACCCCGTGATTACAGGTTAATACTGTTAACTCAACTTCTCGCTGATTAAACGTTTCATACATCATTTTCTCTTATTAATAATTCCATTTTAATATTTCCATTGTTATTAGTAACTAATTGGTATTTTTATACTAATTAATCATTAATAACAAAATTTAATTATAACCTAAATAACGAAGAAAGTAGACAAATCCATAAATTATTTCTTTATCCCAATCCAACAAACTCTCCCTCAACCGACTCCCTTTTTTTTCCCTCACCCTTGGTTACCTATCATCACGATACTATCCCACTTAAAAACCAACTTTGCAATTGTTCTCTCTCTACACTTCCTTCACCGAACGTAATTGATAACCTAACTCCGCCTTTACTCGGCTCTTGCAATCGGTGACAATAGCACCAACCGCTTCTTCATCTGCATCAATCGCCACCAACAGCCTTCTCTCGTCGCAACCCGTACCACCGACATCCTCTCCTTTGTGCCTCACAACCCTCGTCAAACCGTTACCTTGACAACCTATCGGCGATCTATTCAGCCCCGGACAATCACTGTTGTCAATTGAAACAATCGTTTGGTATGTTTATTTTATCTCTCCGGTTCTCGGGTTATGATTCTTCATTCGATTTCGTGTGCGGGATCGAGGGCGAAAAAAAAATAATAATAATAATAATAAAATTGAGTTGTATGTGCGAACCATATAGTTGTATGTGTGATTTATATATGTGTATGTGTGATAGTGTGTGCAAGCAGTGGCATTCGATGTGTGTATGCATGGGATGTGTGGTGTTTTAGCATGTATATATATATATGGGAATTAGGTGATGGTTGCGCGGGGGGAGATGGTTGTGTTGTTGATGATTATGTATGTGAATTGGCTTGTGCATACATAGTTTGTGTGTGATGCACACATAATGTGTCTATATTTTCTGTTTTGTTTTGAAAACTCAATTATTGTTGTGTGCATGGTCGACAATATATGCAAGTGTGTTGGTGTTGTGTATTGTTTATCAATTAATAATAATAATAATAATAAAATTGGTATATAATGGTTATTTGACTGTATGCAGAATATATGTGTGCATGCCAATGGTGTTAGGTGAAGGTGGTGCATGCATAATCATGCTAATATATATGTATGCTTATATTTTGTGGGCATCAAATGAGTTGAACTTGTATAAATAATTATGTGTGGTGTGTGTAAGCATTAGTGCAAGGTTATATATATGTATTTATCTATAAATTTATTGGGTATGTATTTGGGTAAATAAACTCTTGTCGCGTGTTGTGAGTTGTTAGAGAGCAGAACCATACAATGTAAATCTTAATAATTAATTAAAATTATTAGTAGTTAATATTAATTAATATATTAAATGAAATCCAGGTGTTCCAGAAATCTAACTGTTTGCACTCCGCATTACTTGATTTGCTGTGCTATCTAAGGTGAGTTCTCAGCCCCACTTTACTTACTTTCTTTGGGGTGAAAGAAACGTGTGTTCTAAACGTATTTTCATTTGATCAGTATTACTGTAATATCACTTGTTTACTAGTGTTGTATTAACTTAAGTCCTCACTTTCGAACCGTTAATGTATGTACTTTAGCGAGGTAATTCTGAGTAGATCTACTGGGTTTGACAAACCCCACCCGGGCTAGTCGCGCTAGCACAACGGTACGTCAAACGGGTGTTTAATTGACCTAATTTCTGTTGCTGTGACCTGGTGTTCATAGCCGAGGCCTTCCTTTACATTGTCAGCTTCGGTTGCGAACTTCATACACTTAGTAACTTGTTAAGTAGACTAGCTATCTACTGATATTACTTTGTTTACTGTATCAGTTTACTATTATGTTCTGTTTATCTAAACCTGTGAACTCACCAACCTTGTGTTGACACTTTAGCATGTTTCTTTCAGGTTCTTAAATCGAGCACGACTAGGATCATCACTTCATATCATTCATCATTTATTGGGTCAACAAAGAACAATTGCATTTTTCTACACATTACACTTATCTGGTTTTGCGCGTGTTTGCGCCGTTTGAATTATAAACTAATACGCTTCCGCATTACTTTCTTGTTTTCATATTTAACTCTGATTTGGGCAACTTTAATTAAATGAGCAATTATGTTTTGTAATTGTTGCGTCGTTTGGTGTAACTAATGGCTGAGATCCTGGTATGTCACGCGCCTAACGGTATTACCCCGTTCGTGGAAATTGAGGGTGTGACATCTTACTCTTATTATGATTTTAAAACTTTTGTCAAATAACTTGTTTAAAGCTATTTTTATTATTACGACTAATGCTATTCGACATTAGAATGTGAATGTTTATTTGTGTTGGTAGTTATGTCTGTTGGTATAGCAAATCAGCCAAAAATTTGTAAATGGTTTGCGTGAACATGTTTTGTTTATTCACATTAGGGCTGACAATTTCTGACACGTATCTGTTAACACGACACGACACGACACGAAGTTAACAGGTTTCGTGTTTGATCTTAACAGGTTTCGTGTCTTAAACAGATCGACCTGTTAAGACACGATAAAATTCGTGTCTAAACAGATCAAATACCTGTTAACCTGTTAAGACCTGTTAAGAAACCTGTTTATAATTTTTAAATTTTAAAAATAATTAAATATATATAATATCATAACAAAACCCTACTTTCCCTTCCACACTCCCACTTCCACAATCAACATCACAGAGCGCCGCTCTCTGCCTCTCCACACACACAACCTCCGGTCTCCGGTCATCCACAATCGACGACTCGACGATGGCGTTCCACAGCGCACAACCTGACGTCCGGCAAGTCGGCAACGACGTTCTCCTGCACGGCTGCGCTTGTTTTGTGTTCATCTTCTTGCTTGAATCCAACGTTCCTATGCTCGGTGGCGCGTGTTCATCCCCTCACTTGAATCCCTCGTTCCCTTGCTCGATGGCGTTCCACAACGCACAACCACCAACCATCGCCGGCCACATCCTACTGCAACCATAGTCGACTCACCATCACCGCCATAGTTTGAAATTGGTTTCTAAACATGTGATATTACATGTTATCCTAAACAGGTTTCTAAACAGATCATTTCGTGTAACCTGTTTCTTAACAGGTTCGTGTTTGTGTTTGAAAAAATTGACACGATAAGTTATCGTGTCGTGTTCGTGTCTAGCATGTCAGATCATCGTGTCTTATCGTGTCGTGTCAGACCTGTTATGCCAGCCCTAATTCACATCATGTAATTATGTGAATTAGGGTGTTTATTGGTTCAGTTTTCAGTATGTTTGGTTTATTCAATTTGATTATTTTAGGTTGAAAGCCCGGATATTATACCCTAATTATTTCCTTGAATGATAATGTTGTGGCTTATGATGAGGCTGAGACAATGGTCGATGAGTCAATAAGTAGACTGGAGAGAACGTTTGCGCTGAAAACATGATAAGAATGACTAAAGGTGAGAGCGGGAGATGATGAAGCGATGAGCAGACTATCGTGTCAAAGATTGTTGCTTAGTGGGTTAGAGTTTACTTATAGATATATTGTTATATTTTTTAATTTGATTGATTTTCTAGTATGTATAAATATAGTTGCATAGAATGAGCCAAATCCAATAGAGTGCAAAGTATAATATAACTATATACACGTGCAATGATGGAGTTTGAATACTCTCATATGAGGGGGGGGGGGGGGGGGGGACTCAATATATATAAAAATATGATACTTCGTCCATGTGCATATGTGTGTGTGTAATAAAAATAATTCAAGCTGAGTTGAGCGGAACTTTTCTTGTGCTTGGCTCACTTACAACTGTGCCGAAAATCAAACGAGTTTTTTTCGAGCGAGTAAGGAGCGGTTTGGACAACCCCACTACTACAATCTAATTGGCGTTGACTTTGACCGACTCGCCATACAACTTTAGCCTAATTATAGTTGAAACTAGTTTTAGTAATCTGTGTATTACGCTTATTAAATAAATAAAATAATAAATAGAATTAAAATCTATAATTATAACAAGATATTCTAAGATAAGATATCAACTTTTTAAGCTTTTGTTTTTACCTTTTTATGTTTTTTTTAATTATACATTTTGTTTTAAAACAAACCATTTTTAAAAAAATGTTATTTTTAAAATATTCTTATTATAACTATCAATGTTAATTATTTTATTTTATTTCTTATTATACATTTTGTTTCACATAACTAGATAGATATAGTTGTGCTCTTATATCTTAGAATCGGATGAAATAGTTATTAACAGGGACAAATCAAAGTAGAGTTCGTCAGGTCAACTGATTTTATTGTTTTTTAAAATTTATACGGACCATATAGTATTAAATAATTAAAAATATGATTAGCCTCGGTATTTCTTTTAACGTAGACCTCAAGATCTTATGAAAAAAAATTATGATCCCTAAACTCTATCAAAAATTTATATAATTCCACATAAAATAGACACAGATTAGTAGTTTACTCTTAAATAATAAAGAATGATAAAGGCCCAATTAATATTTCTAATTTAATTGACTGAAATTAAGTTAAAATCTATTTAGTTAAGTCCAAATCTATATAAGCATGCCCAATGACCCATTCACTTAAAGGCCTCAATAAGCCCAGTTATCCAATTTTCATATCTGATTACCCATAATCCATTTACCCAACATATTTTCATTGAATCCAACAGATACTAGTTTAATTTGTCTCCCTAATTAGATAAAAAGATGATATGAGACGAGTATATTTGATTAAAGGTTATGCCAATCAAAAGGCTGTGATTTCCATGAGCGTTTAGTGTAAATTGTGCAATTCCAGTTGTTTTCGTCTTTTGGTTTGAACAATATGGAAATTGCTCGGAGTATTTTACTTGTTTAAGAAAAAGACCAAAAATATTTATTTTCCTTCTATCACAATCAATTTCGCTAATGCACCCATTGCTCTATGTAATTATCCACCCTTTCCTATATGTAAAAAGGAAAAATTGTCTGCTAGTTTTGGGATGTGTGATAAATATTAAATTGTTAAACATCGAATAGTTGATCTTGAAAACAACTTGCCATTTTTAAATATGCTATTGATAAATTATTTGCTTGTTATAATTTGTATTTGACTAGGTTGGAGATCAAGGATATGATGGCTCAGATAATATGACTGATAAGTTTGATAAGTTTAATGGTTTGTAAGCTTTAATAAGTTTGATAAGTTTAATGGTTTGTAAGCTTTAATAAGTTTAACGGTTTGTAAGCTTTAATTCACAAGTAGTTTCTTTCACATATTATGCATATTGTTTACCTACTAATTTCAATAGTTGTTATGGCTCCACAAACAAATATGATTTTAGAACTTTTATTGAGATGACCACGTTAACACATGTGGTTTGTATATATTGTAAATGAATTAATATGATTCGAGAAAGTCAACAAAAGAAATCGAAAGAAACAATATTTCATATTGTCACAATTAGTTTAAACTTTAAATGTTAGAGGGACCTAGTGTAGCATAAGAAGCAGGTTTCGGACCCGGATCTTGACTAGCCTACCCAGAATCGGTTCTAGTTCCTACCCGGCGGAGAGTAAAAGCGATCTCTACCTAAAAAAAATCTATAAATTCCAAACACAGTACGGTTTGCAATGAACCAACCGGTTTCAAACAGGCAAAAAATGGATTAAATCAGAAAAGATGGTCAACAACACAAACCAAACTAGAACCGACTTTAACTTGGCGATACCCATAAAAACTGGAGCTAGAAGTATTATAGGGGCCGCCCCCCTTCTTTTCTTTCGTCAAGGTATTAATATTTGGTCCGGTGGTGTAAATTTCTGGTCCAATAATGTAAATATTTTTATATGTATAACGAATTTGCCCCATTAAAAAAAATTATTTTTGCTCATGTTTTTTGTTATGAAAATGTTCAAACTTCGTAATTACTTAATACTAGCTAAGTTGCTATATATAAACACCGAAAAAATTGACCATATTAAATCAATAAAATATTAAATAATATAATTTTATTAATTACAAAATGATATTCTAATATAACATATAATTGAAATTAAGTATTTGTAAGGATACATTAACAAAACAATGATATTAACTTTTAAAAAAAACAAAAAAAAAAAAACTAAACATTTTGTTTTAAAACGAACCGTTTTAAAAAAATTTCAGTATAATAACTCTCAATTTTAATTATTTTTTAGTTATAAATATTTTATATTTTAAAAACATTAGTTTTAAAATATTTTGATGTTTTCAAAAAATTTCTTATTTTATAAAAATTTATTTTTTATAAATAACATTAATAAAAAGAATTTTATTTAATTTATTAAAATGTATTTTTGGTCTATAAAAATAAATAATATTATTAGTAATTATAGTAACTATTAATTAGGAGAGAGAGCCGGGAAAATTTTGATAAGAAGAAATGTAGTGCTGCCACGTGTACTCCTCATTTACCTTTTATTATAATAGAGAGATAATTTATTGTTAGATACCGTCATACCGATTATCTCATAAGCTACGTCCCCTTATCTTATATATAGATCAGCGATAATATTCTTCAATTATGTAGGCTAACTTTTGGGCTGCCTCCTAACGAACCTATATATCGAACGACCAGTCCACTAGCCGGCCATCTTTGCACCATCTGTTTAATTTGACATTAATACAGAAATGGTTCGATTATTAGGACATCTCATAGATTTTTATACGGGTTATATAACATTATACGCATCGTGTAAGAGGTATACTCATATATGAGACGTATAACTCTCTGTCAGCCTTATGAATTTTTCATTGTAATCTATATAGAAATTTGTTATACATGTATCATATAGGAGGTCGAGGGCTATATGGAGCGTATAACCCCTGAATTTTTCTTGTTTTTGGTGTATTCGACCCTAAACGCCGCATATAGTGTTACACGAGGCGTGTAGCAGGGTGTCGATTTATAATAAGAGTGTCTTAATATTATGACCCAATAGAAAAATGTCATACCTGATGCTTAACTTAGCTTTCTTATTGTTTATGATGATATTATAATATTATACACTCTTTTTACACATTTTTTTAATAACAAACATACTCTACTCTTACTTTTATCTTCAAATAATTTATATCATGCTTGAGTTTAAACTAAAGACCTCAAATCTAATACGTATCTTCTACACATTTAAGATAGTGATTTTATAAAAGCTCAGACTAATTTAAATAGCAGTTAAATTTAAAAGACATCTTCGTAAGAAATATAATAGTATATTACTATATATTTAAAAGCCATGGTTGGTGGCCACCTCTACTTTCAAAATTAATACATTGACCACGTCATTTTTTTAAAACTTTATAAAATGCCACTTTTGCTCCCCTTTGAGCTTCTAAAGTTTTGATTTACCCAATGTTTTGCTTTTAGTTAAAGAAACTAATTTTTATATTCTTATTTTTATATAAGTTAGTGTCGTTATAAATTCAAGTTCATATATGCTTGGCCAAGGCATGGATTAATTGTCCCATCTTTATCATGCCTGGGTGGCATTGGCCAAGGCACGCCGTACATACATTGCTGTCAGTTTCGATCGCGAGTGATTCGCACACTAGTGTAACATATATAGTAGTCTAGCTAACTATTTGATATACTTTGTTTACCGAATCTGTATAAACTTTATTTTATAATTTTAAAAACTTGTGAATTTACTAATTTTACGTTGACATAATTTGGCATGTTTTCTTATAGGTTATCAATATTAATAGCACGTAGGGAATCTTATGGCATCCTTGGTTTTTAGAAAGACATATTTACTTTTTACATACTTTTAAAGTTTTGTTTTACATGCGTGTTTTGCACGGTCATTTACTATGAGATAACTGTTTGTGTTTTCTTTGCATTTTAATTTTGCTTTCGTATTTCTTAAATTTTGAATTTTGATTTAGTTTATGGTTTTCTTTACATATGGTTTTTCTCTAAATTCATATAGAGCCGTTTCGCCATAAATTTGACTTATTTTACGTTTCGTCATAAAATTTTTATTCAAAAAAACAAGGCAAATCAATTATAGTCTATACTTGCACGGCAACAACACGTGAAGAGTAAAAGCTAGTTATATTTCTTATTTTATCATCCGGATTTTTTAACTTGTTAAAATTCCATTGTGAAATCTTTTTCATAAAAGGTAAGATGTATGATGATATATGAATTTTAATGATGACATTTGATAACACCCTGCCAAACTTTTTGTTGCTTTTCATGATATGAGAGATGGTTGGAAAAGATATGCAACAAAAATCTATTTTAAAAATAATACTAGCAAACACGTGTTATGGCAAGAGCATTCTTCATTTAATAAAATCCACGTACGTGTCATTGATTGGTGTCAGATGCTAACTGAATTACGTGGTGTTTCTCTTTTAGTTTTAACGTTTACGAGGGCGCCCATTAAAAGTCACGGACAAGAATTACCGCGAACTCAATACGTATAAAATTTTTGATGAAATACGTATAAATTTTCACTTTTGAGCGAGAAAATAGGGGCGCCTCTTATAAGCTTCACCATTGGCATTCGAAAACCAAAAAAACTCAAAAACCAAATCATATACGTAACTAAAAGGATCAAATCGAATGGTGATTAGGTTTTTAGATCTATTCCTGATTGTATCGGATTTCTTAATTGTAAATTCGGTTTTTGATTTGGTTATCGGTTTCACAAAATATTACTTACTTGGTTTGCTTATCTTAATACAACCAAATCCAAATTGTGAATTTGGCTTAATCGGTCGATTCTTTTGAAACACACTTGGTTCATTGAAATCTGAATATTATTTCCTAACATGTTTGGTTTGTATAATTTGTTGAAATTAAAATTTTCTAATTGATAAATAAATTGGAACTAAAACAATACACATAAACTCATTGTGTTATGTGATTCAAAATTCTTTTCAAAATGTGATGGAATTTAAACCCCCCCTGTCACCTGCCTCACCTTACAAACCACCACGAATTTTGTCATCGTACCACCATAACTAGCAACCGCATCGCCCCCACACCTCGTATCGTTGTTGTCATCGCCACTCCCTATGTGGTCACCTGTCTCTACTTTCATTGCTGCCACAAGTCACCAATTGGGATGGTGCGGGTGACAATCATTATTGTAGTGACATCGACACTGGATAAGTTGTAAGTGTCCACGTTGTGATGGGGATGATGGCTCTACAAGTAAGGATGAGCTTGGTACCGTACCTGTACCGAACCGGTACCGTACCTGTACCGAAAGTACCCGGTCCCGAATTTTATAAAAAACGAGTACCGGTACCGGTACCGAATTTGGTATATGGGTACAGGTACCGGTACTGGTACGGTACCGGTATTTCGGTACCCAGTACCTCTTTGGTACACGTTTCCTACACAACATTATTTTTTAGGCTTACTACAAGGTGTATGTTTGGTTACAGTACCTAGTATCTGTTTTTATACCTGTTACCCGGCATATGTTTGGTACCCGATACCTCAAAAAGTTTATAATAACTAAACAAAGTAAAATATCAAAAAAGTATTCAAATAAAATGATAGTTTATTTACTTTTCTCATTTTATTCTAACTCAATTCACACAATAGTCCATCATTCATTTCTATTAAAATCATAAATAATATATATATTGACATTGTAGTGAAATAAAAAGAATGATATTAAAAAAGTAATAATAATTACCTTCAAAAGTTAAAATAGAATACTAGTTAACGGGATGAAAAATATTACAAAACAAAATATTCCAAAATAATATATTCATATTCGGGTACTAGCGGGACTATACGAGACTTTTGGGTAAAATACCGGTACCGGTACCGGTGGGTACCGATCCCGAAATATAAGAAAATCAAGTACCGGTACCGGTACCTTATACATATTTTCGGTACCAATTGGGTACCGGTACCGGTACGGATACTGGGTACCAAATGCTCATCCCTATCTACAAGAGTAGTGGCATCGATTAATAGTGGTGACGAACACAGTACAACGCTTGACTGGTTATCAGTACTCCACCGGGCAAAAGGCACATTTACTAGGTGGTGAGTGGTGACCGTGATGATTAATTGTAATTTTTTTTATAAGTGTTTTTTAAACCTAATGTTTTATAAATTCAAAAGTTCTTCGAGTTTCTTTTAGATTCTATTTTTCTTAAGAGTGTTATTAAAGAAACTTATAAAAGATTGATCAGTTTGGAAGACTAGAGAAGTCACAAAGGCCACGTATCTTCGTTTAGACTCCAATGTTTTATAACTAATTCATATAACTATGCATACAAAATCATAATTTAGGATTATAAAACCTGAAAATCTAACACTATATCAATCTTGTATTATTTTTATTATTATTTATCGGATGGAGTGATGAACCCACCTTGGGGGACGAGGTCAACAGCTCAAGCAACCCCACTCTTTTTATAGATGTTACGTATAGTATCAAAAATCGATTCACCTACGTGGTTGAATTGAACTTTGATACATGATTAGTGACCAACTTCATCTCTCTTAGTGAAGGGTGATGGGGTTGTATGCTCGTATGTCAATCGGGTAGCTCGGGTACATGCAGGCTGCAGCTACACCACCGCCGCTTTCGAGGGTGTACCAAGCGGGTACCATAGCTCGCAACGGATTTGAGCCAACATGTCTTACCACTCTTTATATGAGGGTAGTGACGTTATCTATTATGGTAACTTTAGTGACGGAGTTTGAACAAATATATAGATGGGGGCGAAAGTCATGGGACCCATAAATATTTTTTCTATTGTTATATCAGAAGAATGGATTCAATATGTATAAAATTTTCAAACGAAATATACATAAATTTCCACTTTTAAGGGAAAAAACTAGCGGAAGGGGGGCTGATGCCCCTCGGGCACCTTAAAAACTCCGCTCTTGATTACTTTATGATAGATGATGATACATTTGAGGTGACTAATTTTTATTAATAAAATGTTAGGGTTGTTGTGGGTAGTGAAATGAACTCCCGTTTCACCCTTAGTTGACGAAAACTTTTTTTTGGTTTATTTTTTGTTGGGCTTTTTTAAAGGGTCTTTTTTCCCTATTTGTATCGTTTTTAAAGATCTTTTTATGTTCTTTTATATTGTCACCATCCAAATGAGTATCTTCTTCAAATGGTTTTAATGATTCTTTAAAAAATTTAAAGATAGAAAACGTGAATTTCAATATTTAAACCCTTTCTCTACGAGGGTTTCTGCAAAATTTTGAACAAACAATCTTTCATAATAGTTATGAAGGGTGTAACTTCATATTTGTAATTTCACTAGGTTTTCTTAGCCCGCGCGTTGCGTGAGGGATTCCACCATGATCCCAAATTTCAAAATAGGAATACAACAAAACGCTGCAGTATCATTCTAAAGTGACGTGATAACGTATACATCAACGATTGAAACGATTTATCTTTGGATTAAATTTACGTCGAATCGTAAAGTAACTCGAATTTTACCGTTAAATGAAAACGTACTATACTTGACCCGCCTCCTTTCCAAACAAAATTTTGTTGAAACGTAGTTCAACTCAAAACGTACATAAAAACACGTGTGCAGCTGCATCGTATATGGCATGATAATGTATAGATTCCGATTTTCGCTACTCGTTTCCGAACTAAATTTGCGTTTAAACATAGGGTAACTTAAATTTATACCGTCGAATAAAAATATTTATATTTGACACGACTTATTTCAGAACAAAATTTATATCGGAATGTTAGACGAACGTCGAAACATCGATCATCTCAAAACGTATATAAGAATCTACACGAAAACATTTTATACCCTACTCGGTACCCATACGTAAACCTGAAACTTTAAAAATCTAAATTTATCATAGAACATTTAATAAAATTTTAATAAACAAATCATATATATTATTATTAAAAAATATTGTTATTATTATTTTAAGAATATTATTACTGTAGAACCTTTTATGAATTAATATAGGTATAATTATTGTTTCGGAAGACTGATTAAGCAAAATCCCCCTACGATGTGACCCAACTTTAAATGTCTAAACATAAAGTTGATAGATATCCGAAAATTTGAAAAATCTCACGGATTGTAAAAATTGCTGAATATACCCGTAGCCACTGTTAATCATCACATCAAAATACAAATATTCAACGTATTAATCACACGCAGACACAAGTCGAAATATGAGAGGAGTAGAGGACTCTAGAAGAAATTTTAATGTTGTATATCATAACTACCTAAAAAAAGGCACTTCTGGGGTACATGGTGGATTTCGATAAAAATGTTTTAAAATTTTAAAATTTCGTTTCTTTTTAAATTTGCTGATATTATTATTTGATATATATTATATTGTCTATTAGTTTAGAAAACCTATATATTACACATGTTGAATGAAAATATTAAATTAATTATCATTTATTACTAGTTAAAAATTATAAAATATTTTTGAGAAAATATATAATTGAAATGATATATTATTAAATAAGTTAAGTAATAAAACAATAACAATATTTTTTTAAAATCTAGTATTAAAAAATCTTTTGTTTTAAAAAAATAGTTTTTTAAACATTCCATTTTTAAGCCTATTTTTAAACAATGCCATTTTTAAAAGTTCCTTGTAATAAAAATTTTCATATTTTATAAAATTTTATTTTTCAAAAAATATATTTTTAATAAAAAAACATGTTTTTATTTTATTAAATAAATTTTTTTATAGTTGATGGAAATATAAATAATAACATTAGTTAACATTTAATATTATCATTATATGTTTGATTTTCTACGCAAATGACATGTGACAAACCTAGTATGAAAATATGACATGTTGTAAAGTTGGTATGAAAAGATGACATGTTATAAAAATTATTTTGTTTTTTTATAGAAGATTATAATCTGCATCTCACCATTGGATTAGTAACTTAACCGCTTACTTGCTTTCGCGAAAAATAATCAGGGTCGATTCAGTTTGTGTAATGAAAGTTAGTAGGGGTTTGGAACATATGTTTGGAGACTTTATTTCTTTTATTTTAAAAAACTTTATGTTTTAGACTTCTCAAGTTGATGGTTAAGTAACCAATAAAAAACATTAAACTTTATGCTTATCAATGATACAAACTTGAAAACACCCATTTGTATGAACAGGCCTTCGGGTCTAAAGATTTTTTCATTTTCAGTACGTTTATGTTTCGCGAAGGCCTAAAATTTTTTTTATTTTCGGTACGTTTATGTTTCGACACATGAACAACCCTACCCAAAACTCTAAAAAGATTGCCTTCTTGTTATTTTCATATGATAATTAGCAATGATCAAACATTTAAAATTACTATTATTACTTCTTACACAATATATAACTGAAGATTTCCATCAAAAGTATATTTTTTCATACCAACTTAACCATATAAAAAAGTTTCAAAACATTACAAAACCCTTACTCAAATAAGAAATTTAACATGATATTTTCATATTACCTTTTAATTTTTACCCATATGCTCTTAATCTTTTTCTCTTTTTAACAGTTTTGACTAGAAGTCAAAACCAAATTAACAAGCCAAAGTTGAATTCCACTCCTAAAAGTTTAACACATAGTTCAAACATGTATATGATTCAATTCCACAGACACAGATCACAAACATAAACAGCCATTAGTTTTCAAAATATCACCATCCATAGAGACATAACTAGTGCATAATATAAGATTAAGGTCTTACAATCTCAACACACTTGATTGTTAAGCTATATACTCTGCAACATATAACCGAAGAACCGAATTGAGACGCCATGCTTATTTATTCGCCCGTCATCACGAAACCTGTAACCAAGAACATAGATTAAGAAGATGAAATACAAGATCAACCATCAAAAATGACATTTTTTTCAAGCTAAAAAATGAAAAGATCTACAATTGCTTAGAAAGATCCATCCATGATGGCAGGAAGGTCATTAAAGCTCCAAAGATCCACTGCATTTCCGCCATCTTGAGTCGCATCTGCATTCAGAAAAGCATCTACAGAAGAAGCATCCCAGATCCCTTCGAAATATGGCATCTGAAAGAGCGATTCGTCTCCAGAAACCACGTCTGCAGGGTCGGATTTCAGTTTCTTTGCGGGGCTGATGTTATCCATGAAGTTGACATCATCAGTCTCGGAGAAAACAGATGTGATTTCAGGAGTCGTTGGGCAGTGATCTCCCCAACCGAAGTCAGAACAACCAAACGAGTTGCTACCCTGATCAGAACTTAGATGCAGAACAGCAGAACCGTCTAAAGGGCTAAAAGGTTTAACTTTAACCCCCATATCCGCAGTGGTTGCAGGAAGCTCAACTTGAGGCTTTGGTTCGAAGTACCCAAGTGAACCATTACCCTCATTGTTAACCTTTTTGTTCAGCTTCGGGTTAACCTTATTGCGATTTGGGTTCACAGGCTCATCAGGGAAGTTGACTTTCGCCTTATTCCCTCGGATCCTTCTTGCCTCGACGTCATAAGCCCTAGCAGCTTCTTCAGCAGTGTTGAAAGTTCCTAGCCACACACGAACCCCCTTACGTGGGTCGCGGATCTCAGCAGCCCATTTGCCCCACGGGCGCTGGCGAATGCCTCGGTATTGGTTTTTCCTTTTCCTTGAAGTAGAATTCTCAGATTTATTATCAGTCTTCACAGATTTTGAGCCTAAAGCAGATCATTAAAAAAGTATCAACTTTTGGGGTCAGATATATATGAGATGATCCATTAAAGAAATCACCCCTTAATGCCTTATGTTATACACACACACACATATACACATATAATTTAAAGATTACAATCGTTGCTGGAGTCAGATAACTCACCAAAAGTTGCAAATTTAACCTAATTTTCCTCCTAACAGGTGATGAATCATATAAGCTACAAATTCCTCAAGAAACTACTTATTTTAACTACTTCATAAAATAAGTTATAATTTGAAAACTAAAGGTAAAAATAAATCTTTAAGTATGCAGAGATAACCTTTAAAGATTATAATTATTCCTGGAGTCATATAATTTACCAAATGCTACAAATTTAACCTAATTATTAACAGATATAAATCATACAACCTTCAATTTCCTCAAGAGTCAACTTAATAAAATTAACCAATTAATTAAAAATAAAAAGGTAAGATTAATAGATCTTCAAGTATGCTTGAAAAAAGCTTCAAAACAAAAAGAAAAGATAAACCTTTCCATGTTTAAATTTTTATTTTTATTTTTATTTTTATAAAAAAACAACCTTTATCATGATCATGAGATCATCACTAAACAATTAACAACACCAACACTAATTAACACAACAAAAAACCCACAAATTAAATCAAAATCATCATCCAAAAACTACAACACAAATCAAATCAAACAAACATAAGGATCGAAAACAATTACCACGAGACGACGCAAATCCTTTCGAAGCAGAAAACCCAAACGGATTAAACCGATTCTCAACTTCAGCTTCAACCTCATCCTTAAACCCCAGATAATCAGCTTCAAACTCGTCTTCAACATCGAAGATCTCAGATCGAAGGGGTTTCGAGTAACATTTGCTGGGGTTCTTCAAGAAATCGGTTTGGGTCAGCAGATCGGCGGTCAACCGGCGAGACTTACTCGCCGCCGGCGATATGAAATCGGAAATAATCGCACCACCACACATGATTTTGATTTGATTTGATCAAATTTGTTGTTGTATGAAGAAGAACATGAAAATTTGGGGGAAAATGATGAATTGAGATGAAAGAGAAATTGTTTCTTGAAGAGTGTATTGGGAACAGGTGTTTTTTATACCCCCGAGGTACTGTGGTGGAGTGGTTTTACTTTTGTGCCCTTGGAGTTGACGTGTAATTACGATAGAGTCGGTTGTTGTCCGTACGTCAATTTGATGCCATGTATTTGGACTTGATTTTGCTTTTAGAAGGGCATACTTGGTATTTCATGATTCATATTAGTAAATAATATTATTTTGTTTCCGGTGGCTAACACACACTTTCTGGTATATTATTAGTTTACTCGCAAGTAGTGTCGTTTAAATCGAAGTCTAGCACCAATTAATCTTCTATTAAAAGTTGATGGTTCATCCATCCATTCGATTTTAACTAGTCGTTTAGTTAATGGATCAAAGGTGAAATTTAGCCAAAAAAAAAAAAAGAGAAAATTTGTTACAATTTCTCAAAATTAGTCTAACATTTGATCACATCCAGGTTAAACCGGCCAAAGATCAAAGAAAATCGGTTAAAATTAATCAAAATTTGGTAAAAATAGGTCAAATATGAGAAATTATATGGATAATTAAAAAAATATTCTATATGTATTCAAAATTTGAAAATTTACATATAAGTTCCAGTCCCCTTAATTTCAATTAATCTCATTTAATCCCTAGTCATTACTCCACTACCCAACTAACGCCTAGTGATTTTTACAACCATGCTCTTGAGTTTAATATACACTTGATCATTAGAAAAGAAGGGTAGCACTCATGCTATGAACCCTCGCTATCGCATGAAACCCAACAACAATAATGTGTTATGTCAAACCATGTCAAATTATACCAAATATTAACATTTGAAATGAACTCAAAAATAATTAAAAATAATAATAATTTCTTGAATTGAAAATTTATAAAAAAATATTTACAACTTAAAGTAATAACCTAATCTTTGTTGTCCAAAACCATGATATCCATATTTTCTTCGATGTGTTCCACGATATTAAATCTGAGTTTAAAATGTGTATTCTCATTGCGCAACTCCAAATTTATATTTTCGTTCTCAACTTGATTGGTCCGTGGGTCTCGAATACGCACCTGAGAAATAGCATTGCGCCGTTTTTTATAATTATATCGTGGGGTATAATAGTGAACGGACATTTAGAGTTAGAGTGGTGTAAAACATGTTGTGTTAATTTGATATTTATAAGAATTTTTTTTAACTAAATGCAGAGTTAGCCGGAAAGGGGGGGGGGGGGGAATTTGACCCCTCAACTGTCGGATTTTGAAGTGTGGCCACGATGAGTTCTTGCCGGGACAAAACGCCATGCGGGGTGTATAAACGGGACCGACAATGGTGTTGAGGAGAGGCGTTGAGGTCCACTGTGCCTCACAGCGTGGGCGCTGCTTCTATAATTAGGTTTGAGAATACATTACTTTATTATTATAATGTCTTATTGGATGTAAAAAGAGTGCAATACAATAACTTTTCTAGGAGATCATTAATCGTAGTACTACTCTCGTCTAAGAACGTTTAACCGAAGATGGGATTGGTGTTTTAATGTTGGTATGATCGCAACCAATTATTTTATCATAGTCTTTTACGACTGATTTTATTTGTATCCAACTGACGATAAGAAGTTAAAAAAAATTAAAGTTATATTTGAACCGACTCGATTTTAAACAAAATTATAATTTAAACATAGATAAAAACAAACATATATTTAGCCTGTTTTCATTTAAAACAAGATATATCAAAACATATATAATAAGAAACAATTCACAACGATAGATCTAGGATTTTCTAAAACTATACATTTTAAAAGTCGCAAGGAAAAAAAATAAAATATCAATTAATGATATGCTAAAGTATTATGTATTAAAATAAAAAAACAGTCAGCACAATTTGTTTTTATAATACATAAAGTGATGTATTCCATGATGTCGTATTATTTTTAGTTTATCTTATATAGTCTAAAAATAACAAGATAAGAAACTTTATCTCTAAATTTATATACTATATCATGGTAGATACGCATGTGTTATACAAATTAAAATAATAAACATCGTACTCAAGAATATGCTATTGTGAAGATGAAGTCATGACGTATAAAAACCTAGATTTGAGAAGGCGAAATCGTGATGTACATTGAAGCAAAGAGTTTGCTTTATATGAGTAAATCGATAATTATAATGGTGTTTGAATTCATGAAACTTGATATTTTAAGAATATTTCTTTGAAAAAGTACGAGGTTAAAACTTGAAAGTAGTTTAATCTTAACAATGATTAAATTTCATTTTAACATAATTAACTATCATTAAAGTACTTTTAATGAAATGTTTTATTTATTTTAATATTTTTTTTTTATTTTTGAATAGAAGTTAATTGATTAATATGGTAGTAAACAAGTATCTATTAAACAAACTATTTTATATATTAACTAGCTTTAATAAACCCGTGTATTACACGGGTTGAATAAATAAAATATTAAATAAAATTAAAGTTTGTTAATAATAACATAATATTTTAATATAAGATATGATTGAAATGTTCTTTATTATAAATAAAATAAAATATTTTGTTTCGAAAAGAATATTTTAAAAAATATCATTTATAAAAACTTTCTTATTATAACTTATAGTTTTAATTGTTTTATAAAAAATTTACCTTTTGAAAAAACACCAATTTTAAATATTTTGTATTTTAAAAAAGGTTTTATTTTTTTTAATTTCTTATTTTATAAAAAAAATTATTTAGAATTAACATTAATAAAAATATCTTTTTCTTAATTTATTAAAAATTATTTTAATATAAAAAAAATTAAATAATATTATATGATTATTTATTAGGAGAAAGAGAAGGGAAACTTGGTGAGGATAAATGTAATGATGTCATGTGTCCTATTTATTTCGTTTTTTATTAGAGTAAAAAGAAAAGATTTGTCAATTTAATTGTGATAAGTATATATGAACTATTCTAGGTGACGCGTAGGTGGAGACGACATGAAACTGCTTAAAATTGTCATGTAACTTCATTATAGTTATTTTGTTTTATTAGATGAGAAATGCAATTATCGTTTTTGAAGCTACTTTGTGTCGTTTAAGGCCTTCTTTCCGCAATGTAAAAAGTAAAGATAATGTGTGTTGGGGAAAGTAACAAACAAAAGTCAACTTATATGTACGGTGTGAGTCTCATATGCTATGCGTGTAGAGACTCTGGTTTTTATATACCGTTTTTTTTCTTTAACGGAAGAAAAGTAACTTATAGATGAATCTAATGATTAATGTAACAATCATTATAGTTTTTTTTTCTTAATGACGATTTACATATTCATTACTTCTATCCTTAAACCACATCAAATCCTGATTCGCCTCATGTCAGAATTTAAATTCTGATATTCACTACTGAGAAGATGAGAAGTTGTTCTTCGAGTATTTATATGTTGAATTTATTGTTATAGTATTTTTTTTCTACAATTATTTACATGTCAAATGCTTTATTATTAGTAAAAAGTTTTGGTCTTTACCATCTTCAACAAAAGATGCATAGTAGCAGTTACTTAACAAATGAATATACTTACTAAATACACAAAATAGTATATAAATAATAAATAAATGGGCATTTAATTCTAATTTATTAGTTACGCCTCAATAAATATTAAGTATACAAGTAAAATGAGCTCGTATTGTATTTGCGTGATGCAATAATATGTTACTTTCACTCTTTGCAACCACTTGACATAAAATTGACGATATTAAGACAAACAACGTTCTATTTTTGAATAGTACAAAACGTATTGTTGGTTGTGACGTTAACAAACCCATAATTGTAAGTTTGTTGAATGGCATGATGGGTTGGATTCACAACAATTTTTCTAGATTTAAAATTATAAAAATATATTAGACACTTTAAGTTGATTTTTAGTAAAAAGAGTTATGAGTTATAAAACAATAACCCTCACAAACACTATAGAATCACTCTATAGTATCATAAAATCATTTTTATTACATTCTTTTTCAGAAACATGGCTTGATTATATTGTTAGCTTTTAATAAAATAACACTTCTTCGATTTTAATAATTCAAACTTTCATTTATTGACCGTAATTAATCACAACTCGATATTTATTTACATCTACTCTTAACTTTCAACTTATTTTCATATAACGATCCTTTGCTAACTGATAGTTAACCATCATTATTATTAGTTAACTATTGTCGCCTGAAACCTACCTCTGACGAGTCAAGTGATTTAGATCAATAGATGGAGATTGATGAGTTTAAGGTGTGCAAAAGTTTCGGATTGACAAACCTTATGATATATTTTAACTTTTTGGTTAGTGTTTTGGTCACATAAGCAGTCCACGTCATAAAAAACTAACGGGGTTACCTCTCAATTAGTAAGGGATCGTTGTAGGAAAATAAACTTAAAATTAAAACTGTTTGTAAAAAATTTTTGAGATGAAATTAATCCCGGTCAATAAACAAAAGTTCAGATGACTAAAATCCAATAACCCATAAAATAAAAATTGATTTGTCGTTTTTTCTCCATGTGGTGACCACAGATAAGATTTGAGAATTTCATCCAAAAATTTTTTTTTAGAAAGTTATATTTTCATCCCGAAGTGTTAGCTTTGTTAATTAAAAATGTTAAACGCTTATATTAACAAAAGTATCATTTTAAATACAAAACAAAAACTTCTAATTACAAAACCATTCATCCTCAAACTATCAAATATCAATAGTCATCTTATTAATTTATTTACAAATGATTCTTAACTTAAATGGTTAAAGTAAAGTATCTCAAGATTTTATTAAAATAAAAGATATTGGGTTAAAATCTCACATGTGACAAAAAAAGCTTATAGTGTGGATCAAGTGGTTTATTCTCACCTATGATAAGTTTTTTCTTATGGATGGTCTCGTTTTTGTATTCAAGTAAAAAAATTTAATTAATTAATTTATTATTAAAATAACCACTCGTATGCATTTATAATTAGGCGGTCATGATATTAATATTTAATGAAATCATAAGCCCAAGTACCCATACCTCAATGTGCTTGAATTTGCCTCGCAGTGTTGACAAAATCTCATAATCCAACCACTCACTCATTAATTGTGCATAAAAAATGCACTCATAGACAAATAAATACATATCCCCTCAGCTTTCTCTAGCGGTGTTGCCGAGTTGGAATCCACCGATCACATTCTCATTCTATGCAAGGTGGCGAGTGAATATGGCTTGCGGTTTTCGAGTGGTGCAAGGTTCTCAAAAAGCTTGTTTTTCTGGATAGGTCTTTTTATTATTATTTTTTTTAACAGCAAATTTATCATACTACTACTGTTAAATTATACAAAGTTATATCATGACTGGGTTTAAACCTAGAAATTATCTTTTAATAGACAAAACATCTACCAAATAGACTAGCCCCACATTGGCATAAGGTCGTTTTATCTATTCACGTGTCCTGGTCTTTCAAAGTCGCTCACAAGGACCTTCTCTAAGCCATTATTGACTACTCTTTAGTGTATCTGGAAGGCTAGAAGTAATCGGAGTTTTCCAACACCACAAAAGATCATAAAGTGATCCTAGAAGAAGTGCAAATAGTGTCTTACATTTGGATTAAAACTAGAAGGAGATGTGTTAGCTTAGATTTGGATTCTTGATGTTATTTTAATTGAAATCTTGTTTGTGTAATCTAACTCTTTACTAGCTTTCTTATAATAAAAAACTGATGGTTCTAAAAAACAACATTATTATGCATCTTTCTGCATGGAAATTACCATTTTATTAATTAAATATGTAATAATAACTAAAATGATACACTCGTTTAAATTTTTGTTATGTTATACATTATAGAATGATGATATTGATTAAAAAAGTGTGAAAAAGTGGTGTCACGTAAACGATGACTAAGCGCCAAATAAGATCTGTTATGGGATGTGATATTAATTAGAAGGTGTGTTGTGATGGGTGATAGTGATAGTGATAGGTAGAATTTAATTCAATTTAATATTTATTTTTATAAGAGTAAATTACGCTTCTAGTCTTTGTGATTTGGTGGTTATAGCGTTTATCATCTAATAGTTTAAAAATGTTCGGTTTAACCACTATGGTTTAAAATCTTTCACAATTAAGTCCAAACCGTTAACTCCATCCAATTTATCTGTCACAATTAAGTACAAACCGCCACCCACCGTACACAATCGCCATACACCCCCGTTATCCACCTCCGTCGTCCACCATCATCGTCCATACACCTTCATTATCCGTACACCACCACCAGTTTATTTAAGTAGTTTACATACGTTAAAAAACAAACATTGTTCTTCTTGCAAACTGAAAAGTTTTGGTCTACTTTTTTCTTCTACAAATGTTTGCAGATGTGTTTCGCAAAATACATACGTTTCTACAAATGGTATTTTTTCTAGGGAGATTTTTGACAATAGGGTTTTCCTTTTTGTTTAAATTTAACAATTGAGACACCCGCTCTTGGCAAAAGCTGGTTCTTGGACCTCGTTCAACGAGCACTGACAAGATTCTATATGTTTTGATTTTTTTCTAGACTCGACCCTGTCATAGACGAGTTCTCACCAATTTGATATTTTTATTATTTTATCAATCTTTGTCTTTTATTTTTTTATTTCTAAATTTTTTGTTTCTTGAAACCTTAATATTTTATCTATCTATTTTTTGTGAACCCTCTTCCTAAAAGAGTACCATTTAAAAAACCCTCTTCCTAAAAGAGTACCATTTAAAAAAAATTCTTATCTTCACGAGCACTACGTGGCAGGGTTCCGTCCCACGGTCTTAAAGGAATTAAAAAATGATACAACTTTTTCAAATACAATTTTAAAACTAACTAATAACAAATAGTTACAATTTTAAAACTAACTCATAACAAATAGTTGTAACGGAAAGACAATGCATATGGTGGTAATTACTTCTTGTTAGTGTTTATAGAAAACAAAAGATAATATTACTTTTGCTAGCAAAAAATTTTTCAATTCACATGTTGTTTGATGAGGTGAAAAGACTCGAGTTCTTTTGAATTAAGCATCGATCAAATATGGTAAATTTATATCAATAATTTATGAATCTTTAATATTGTAACTTTAGTGATAAAAAATTTTTAGCTTATTGCTAGATCTTATTTTGAGTTATTAAATTTTAACAATCCTAACTTTTAGTTATTGGTCAGAATTAATATCAATTCAAAAAAGTTTAAAGATACTTACAACTTTTAGCTTATTTTCCTTCAAGATCCATTACTAACTGATACTTAACCTTGTTAGTTTTTTGATTATATAGACTGCTTATATGGCCAATACTGCCAATACATTAAACATAAATTTGAAATCTACCTTTAGGTTCGTCAATCTGAAACTTGTGCACTCTGAACCTATTAATCCTCATCTCCTGATTTGAACAACTTGACTCGTTGTATGTAGATTTCAGGTGACGATTGAGGCTAAATAACTAGAAAACAAACCTAATGAAGGCTGGGTGGTGACGTAGTTGAAAAATGACTCAAATTGACACCATTTAATCAAAAAAACTAACATGGGTTAACTCTCAGTTACTAAGAGATCGTTGGAAAAATATAAATTTAAACTTAAAAGTGTCTGTAAATATTTACTAAGTTAAAATTAATCCCCACCAATAAATAAAAGCTAAGATTCATTAAAATTTAATAATCTTATATGATAATATATCTTAGTTTGCCGTTGAAAAAAAAAGTTAAATGATTTTGCATGTAAAATATCGGAAGAAACTTGAAAGATGGCACCAAGGTTAAGGCAGAAGGCGGTTGGCAGGGAATGGGTTCACTAAACTTTGTCAAGTTGGAGTCACTTAAGTGGTCCTTCTGAAAAACTTTACTCCTTCTTTAGTTTTATTTTCTTCTAAAATCATTTATAACATAACATATAAATTTAATATAATGTACTTTGTATGTTCGGATTCATTTAAATTTAACTTTTCTTCCCTTACATTTATGTGTGCATATTAATTAAAAACAATTGATGACCGGACAACTTAAATTCTTTTGTATTTTTGTAAGGGTAGAGTTATAGTAAAAAAAAGTAATCTAAAAAGTTTAAGAAAAATTGTGTGTTTGACACGTGTTCTTCTATTGTTTTAAAAAGGATGACATTTTGATTATTATGCCAAATACATTAGATCATTGCGTCATATACGTTTATTGTGTCAAATATCAGTTCATTGTGTTATATATTTTACATAATTATATATATATATATTCATTATTGTGTTTTACATTTTAGATCATTATATGTCATTTTTATCATTGTTTCTATAAATTATATTAATTTGTTATCTATCATTGTGTTTTACGATTAAAAGTGCATAATGATATACTTTCACCCATGCATTTATCAAAACTTATAGTATTAAAAATAACACAATTGTTATTTTTGTCGTTGGTTTTTATACAATATATAAACTTGCTATTATCTATCATTGTGTTTTACAATTAAAAGTATACAATGATGTTATTTCACCGATGCATTTTTCAAAACTTATAGTGCTCAAAATAACACAATGACGGTCAAAAAACACAATGAGACATTGTGTTATTTTGTCATTGTTTTAAATGTATAAGGTTAATTAGTTGTTAATTTATTATTATGTTTAACATATTAGAGATACACAATAATGTTATTCTATCATTATATTTTTTTAAAATTAATTATATTAAAAAAACATAATAGTATTTAGAAAAACACAATAACTAACAAAAAGACATAATGACAAGATTTATGCTTAAAAACGTAAAAAAATTATTATCTTTTATATAACAATACTATACTTATTTTAAAAATAAAATCGTCCATTTTTACGATGTAAAATTTCGTATATAAAAATTATGAACGTTTATAGAAATGAAAACACTTGCAAAAAATCAATAAAAGTGATTATTTTTAAAATAGCCTCTAACAAACTTTTTATTACAAATTGATTTTAACCATTGATTAAGAAGATGAACGATTGAGATTAGTTTTTACTTTTTTTAGTTTTAGAACCATTTTTATTTGAACCTTTTCATTTTTTTCAATTGTACTAGATTAGATACCCGTGTGTTACACATGTTGAAATAGAAAAATTATATAATAGATTACATATATATATATATATATATATATATATATATATATATAATCTAATGTATGTTATAGACAACGCATCAATTAAATTGTTATATACAACAAACTTTTTTAAGTTATAAACAATAGTATAAAAAAAGATTTTATTATTCATAAATATTAATACCTTTTTATATACCTTATTAATGTATTTTAGTTTTAACGATGATTAGCTATAAATTAAATTATTTTTTAATAAATTTAAGTTCTATTAAAGTGTTTTTAATGAAACCTTATTTATTTGTAGAAAGAAATTGTGATTAATATAGTATTAAATAAGCATTTGTCAAAAAAATTTATTGAAGTCAAGATTTTTATCAAAAATTAAAAATTTATTATGATGAAGAGAAACGGACAAACGTAGATGAAGATGATGTGAACATTTTAGAAAATAATCATGTGACTGATAGTTATTTTGTTTTATTAATATAAACACATACACACATAAGTATAGGTACATGCATATAATTGACTGGAATGAATGACAAAAGTAGCAAAACTTGGTTGGTGTGCTCTCCTACACAGAGGAGGTCGTGCGTTTAACACTCCCCCAACGGTGTTCAAAATTTTTTTCAATTCATTTTCTATTGTAACATAATGATTATTTTAATATACATATATGATTAAATTTAAGCATATTTGTTTTTCTCTATAATTATTAGATTATAGCATTTTATAAGATTTGAAAAAATCAAACAAAAATCTATTTTATTACGAGAACCAGTCAAGATCAATCAAAATTATTATATTTTGGAATAACGATACTACATATATAAAAAACTATGGTATTTTATATATATGTTCAAATTCACAAGTGTAAAAAGTTGATACTTATGTAAGCTTTACTTACATTTGCAAATATATGTTGTTTTTTTAAAACTTATATCAGTGTTAACTTTTTTACACTTGTGAATTTTATACATATACATAAAAAACCGTGATCTTCAATATGCGTAATAATGTTATTTCAACAAAAAATAATATTTTTTATTGATCTTAATGGATTTTCACAAGTTCTTGCAATAATATTAAGTTCTTATATGAATCTTACCCTATAAGATTTGAAATATACCGTCGTGACATGCTATATTTATTTAAATTCAATATAAAATTTACTTAAAACCAAGATGTATAAAATATGATAACTTGTTTATTGATCAAAGCTGTCTAGGAAAAAAATATGAGCTTGGTTTGAAAAAAGTTCGTTGCTTCGAGTAGTAAAGATGTTTTCACCATTCTCAATTTGTTGGTCGTGTCTTCAAAAAATTCATTTAACTTTTCAAATTATCCTTGCAAGGAACATTCATCATGGCGATCTCTTTGTTAAATAAGTCTTTTAAAAACACTAATTTATTTTGTAAACTTTGACTTTTATATAAAAAGATTTGTTTAAAAATCATTTTATAAAAATATAGCTATAGTAAGTGTTAAATCTAGTTAAATATAAGTCACTTATATTAAAAATTTTGCGTATAGCTAATAAGTGTAGTCTTGAACCAATTATGAGTCTTTTAAAAACATTAACTTATTTTGTAAACTTTGACTTATGCATAAAAAGATTTGTTTAAAAATCATTTTATAAAAATATAGCTATAGTAAGTGATCTTAAACCTAGTTAAATATACGTCACTTATATTTAAAAATTTTGTGTTGTGTATACCTAAATACGTGTAGTCTCGAACCAATTATGAGTTCAAATTGTTTTATTTGCCTAGATATGCTATGTTCAATTCATCCATTGATCGTAGTTATTTAACTTTTTGATAGTAACGGGTTGAGAAAAAATTTCATGAGATGTAAAAATGAGTTCAAACTTTTTTATTTGCCTAGATACTAGGTCCGCCCGTGCTTTTTGGTTCTTGAAATTTTGTTAAGCCCTTGTCATGGTTTATATGCCAGTCGACCTTGCATCAATTTCTCTTCACTGGGCAGCATTAAGACGACTCTTATGGTATCGCCAAGGAACCTCGCATCAAGGCATCGTAATTCGGAATGATTCACCTTTTAATTGATTTACATGCATTTATTGATGCGCATTGGGCGGGAAACAAAGACAAGTACATAAATACAACAAGCTATGTCCTTTATCTAGCTTCAAACTTGATATTTTGGAGCTCCAAATGACAAAGTACTTTAGTTAGAAGCTTCACCGAGGATGAATTCCATGTTTTAGCTTCTACTACAACCAAAGTACGGTGTTAAACTCCCTCTTGACCGGGTATGGGTTCAAAACACCACTGTTCCTACTATCTATTGTGATAATCTAAGTGCAACCACTTACTCGACAAATCCAGTTTTCGACTAACGTATGGAATCCTTAGCTCTGGATTTTTACGTTGTTCGTGAAAAAGTACAAGATGAAATTGTACCGGTTACTCACATTGCAGGAGATGACCACCTAGCCGACGCTCTTACCAAACAACCACTTAAACCACAGCTCAGAATACTTTTATCAAAGATTGCGCTCATTTCCGGATCGTACATCTTGCGGCGATATATTATGAAATAAGCATTATCACCAAACAACCTTATCTCCTCATATATTGTTTGTATTTTAAATTATATGCACATGTCAAATAGGCTTAGTCAAAAGTTGTAGATCCATGTTATTCTCCTCGTCTTCAATTTGTATGCATGTATATGTACTAGCTTTGTTTTGAGAATAATTAACAATAATATTTATACCTTCACCTCTGTTACCTTATTACTTTCTTCTTCCCCAAGTGTTATTCTTTTCTTATTGACGCCCCTTACTCTTTTTTTAATTAATTGAAATGAATTATCTATAACCATAACATCCTAATGTCAGATTGTTTTTATATTTTAGCTTCAAATAGGATTGCATGGTTGTTTTTTACTAGATGTATGGCAACACACGCTTTATTTTTAATTTTTTATACATTAATGAGGATCTCATTATTGTATAGAGCGAGACATTGAATTGTTTGTTTATTGAAAAAAATCAACATTGATATCTGACATGAAACACCCTTGGTTCATAAGTTTTGCATTTGAAGTTTTAGATAAAACATTAAAAGATATATTAAGATGTGATAGTTGTAACAATTTAGAATTCTTACGTTTAGGCAAAGTAATTGTTTTTGGAGGAGAATTCAAATAATTTATTCATGCTATTCCCAAATGAAGTAAGACAAGGCGTTATTAATGTGTATTTCAATTCCTCCTACATTTGAAAAAAATAAAAAAAGTACTTAGGTTACCAAAAGGCATAAGGTTAAGGTTAAGTGTTAGAAGTGAACCATTTGATATGATACTTGTTCTTTTTAATATGACATGACATGAATTAACTCAACAATCCTCATTCCATCAAAATTTGGTTGAGTGGAAGTCTTATTATTTTTTTTCATGGAAGATTATAAGTTTGAGTCCTACCGACAACAAGACACTGTTTGTGGGTCGAGTTTTATCGCAGTGAACCTTCGGGTGGTGGGTTTTTCTTGAAATTAATGATTGGTGGGCTTGGACTACCCGACGCTATCTGTGCTCATGAGCGTATCGAGTTTTAACGATAATGAATAAAAGATATATGGTAATCAATAAAATCCAAATCAATATTCCGTAAATATTATTCGAACGGTGAAAATATACGAGGGAACATGACGAATTGTGATTGACGTTAGAACAAACCACTTTTCACCTAAATTATTTTTTTGACATAAAACGACAAAAGGGGTTTCGGCATTGTTGTAATGGGGCCAGTGGGCCACCACTGTGAAGATAAGGCTAGGCGTAGGCCCAATTTCTTTATGTTTTCTGTACTTTTTTCCAAATTGTTTTATAAAAATTTATGTGTTTGTTATATTTTATACTTTATTAATCACAAAATGAAAATAAGATCTTAAGTATACTTTCTTGAAATTATTATTTTTATTTTCTGGTGTAAACTTAAAATGGTATATATGTGTACATATGAAAATATTTAAGAAATTATATTCTTTTTTTTTATCTTCTATAATCTTTTAACGACTAAAGTCTTCAATAGAAAATATGTAGTCGTGTGTAGTTTACATAATTTGTAGGTGGTGCCTTTTCCTTTTTCAAAATTTCGACCATCAAAGTCGACAAAACTAAAAGTGTGAATCCATATGATTATTTATGCCTAATAACATTAAATGTTTTTATAAACTTATATTTGGTTTCTTTTGGTCTTTTTATATTTGTTTCATATAATTAATATATGTACGTTAAAGTATTTATCTCAATATTTGGATGTTTCCTGTCAAAATCTGGCCGAGACCCTAGTTATATGGTGTTGTCATTATGTATATATACGTGTCATTTATATTGTTTGAAATAATTACATTTTTATAAAAGTTATATAAAATATCAAATCGCGTTTTTTTTTAATCATTTCGGTATGTCTCCAATATGCTTGATGGATACTTTACATAATTAAAGCACGTGTTTTAATGAAAGATTTGTTTAAAATGAAAAATTTATCCTTTGATAAATTAAATTTCGGAAGTTTAAATACAATCAATAAATTATAATATATGGTGAAATTTAAGTTTTTCTCAACTAAAATTTTTAAATGCTGAGATTAAACTTGATTCACGAACCAAAAATGTCTCAAGAAGCAATAAACTAACTATATAGTCCTCACACAATTCCAAGAACTAGTATACCTAACATTGATCCAATTAAAAAGTAAAATAAACAGAAGAAAAATAAAAATAAACAGAATGACTAGTAGTAATTGTTTATACTTTTGCAATGTCTTTGGCACTCAAGTTCTCAAATGTTTAATTGCATTGTGTTGTAAGTTGTAACATACGAGTATAAGACCAAATATAAATCGCACCCATTACGATAGATTGTAAAACTAAACATTGCTTAGTCCAATTATTTGGAAGATAGATGATAGATTTAATATTTATCTAATTTATTTGGAAATTTTTTATAGAAATGCAAAAGACCAACTTTAGCCCTCTATTTTTCTTTCTTGACAACTAGAGCCCTCTAGCTTTCACATCTAGGTGCAACAACGCCCCCTCAAGTTTTCTCTCACGTTTAGTCCAATTACAAACTTATAACTTTATGATAAATATTACAACTTTACAATCATATTATTTAAACTAATTAATACTTGCAACTTAGTTTTTATTATTAACAGATTTCATACCTTTTTGTTAAATTGAAATGCATAAGTTTAAGTAATTAAGTATTACATCATAAAATGATATTATCAAAATTTCAGAGTTACGAATACCAAATTATAATAGTTAATTCGAGGTCGTAAGCGACTCATATCTCAAATCCGACCATCTATGAGGGCTAGCAAGTTGAATTGTGACTTCATATAAAAATTTAGCGGGATTATAGTTTTTTTAGTAACTATGTGAGACGTTTTTTTCCCTATAAATAGAGGTTTTTGAGAAACTTAATATTTATCTCGTTTGTTAAGTGACAATTAAACAAATTACAATCTCTAACTCGAGGACATGACATCGTCAATGAGACGAACATTTGATATGAAGGAGAGAAAGGGATGACTATTGAAGTCATGAATTTGAATCTCATTAAAGTTTTATCGTTAAACAATAAATAATAAATAAGACTTCAAGCCTATGATCTCATCTGATCTCAAAACATGCACACATGTTATCCTGGCGGTTCACTTTCATGGGTAAAAATGCATTTTTTAACTTCAAATTTGATTTGGTGAATTAAGAGCCAGTAAATTTGATTTCAACATCACACACATCACACGTTGTAACTTGTTCTTCACAAACAATTTGCAATTTAATTAAATTTAAAATGGCTTTAAAATTGCACATGTGTTCAAACAACAAACACACAATCACCATATAAAATATGAGTCCTTTTGCTCATGAGGTTTGTTTAATGAACAAACTATTTACTAGATAGAAATCCGCAACACAAATTTGAACCCTCGTGTTAAAAACAAGCCAAAGATCTCAATATTCTTCAATCGACCTCATGGTTTTGATTGTTTAACTTAATATTCAAATTTGTTTTTTCTTTAATATGTCAGGGATAATTCCCAGCTCTTTCTGCGCATTGGTTGATCAACCCACCCTATTAACATCTCGAGTTCTGTGAAATGAAATCACATGAGTAAAATCAAATATAAAACGAGCTACTACCAAATGTGAACATACGTAAAATCATCAGCCTAGGTATATCTGTGATCTGTCCATGAGGTACAGACAATTGTAAGCCTATCACAATTGTAGACAACAATGGAAGATCGATTACCAAATCATATGTGTTAGTGTTGCTTTGATCGATGAATAAGAACATAAATCGGTTGCAACAACTACCCTAATTAATGACCATAAAGGATAGACATGTTAGGAAGCTATGATTTCTTTTATTCTTCACTAAGAAAAGAATTGCGAGTGGACAGGTTGCTATTACACGTCCCGAGAAAAGCCGATAACTTCATACAGCTAAATAGTTAAATAGAAGAAAAAATATAATATGACAAACATACTCTCATGAACCTTAAAAACTAACCGGATAAATGTGGGGACAAAATGTGCAACCTTCCCTCAAATGTTTAGACTAGCTTTGCATTTTATATTTTTAAGATACGAAACGTATGATACGATAAAATCACATGGACCGTTTGTCCATGTGCCGCTACTTCGGTGTGCTGGTAGGATACAACATGACGCCATCTTTTTTTTTTGTAAAAGTTTTTGATGGTGTTCACGTTGGATCCTACCGACACACCCAACACAACATAAACATTTTACTTTATCATGTTAGCTTTTCTAACTACCCGTATATATGAAACTACGAATCTATATCGCCTAATAGATTTCAGATGATTGAATAGATTCTGCAAGTTTAATTTATAAATGCCATATCTTAAAATTCATTTATAATAACCAATTTTTTAAATTTAATGTAATATAATTTATAGTGGTTAGCTTTTTATTAGGGATAGGGACCTGCGAGAATCATTCAGCGGTACACATGTTAATTACTTGGTTACGTAAGTTATATGTAATAACCTAAAAGTGGGATATAATATTATATAATAATATATTTTTTCCAAGATTTAAGCTGTTAGCATACAAACCATGTTCTAACATTTATTTATTTATTTGATTGTACGCGTATCCAAATTATTATAATTTCCACCGTAGATAATAATGTGAAGTGATATATAAAATATAAAAGAAATATATCAGCAAATGGCACATATACAAATGGAAAAGGGTAAATGCGTCCTAAAAACACAAAAACTAAAACGATGTCAAGATGGTAAAACACCATGATCAACTGAAACACAATGTACAAAATTAACGTCCATCTGTACTGAACTAAAACGTCATTTTGAAATTTGATGTTAAAATATATAACAAAAAACACAATGTTGAAATTGACATGACACGAAAGTTGAAACGCACCCCCACATGGTAAAACGCCACAACAAACTAAAATACACCATATACAAAATTCATATCTAGGTGTACAAAACTAATACTAACTGTCGAAATCTGGCGTCAAAATGCAAAACACCATGAAAAATCCAAAACGTCATATTGAAATTGATTTTTAGATGATAAATCACCATGTGCAAAAAGTAAAAAAAGCGTGTACTACAATTATATGCTCATACTAGATATAGCAAATCAACCACTTCAAACATTTTTCATATTTGTATAGTCTAGTCCCCAATTTAGGGTTTGAAACCGGATTTAATATGACTGATAGTTTGACACTTGAAATTATTCATGTAATAGGAACAAGTTGTTTAACATCTAATTATTTTCTTATTTATGAAAAAATCCAGCTATGTACAATAATAACGTGCATTCTATCTATATCATTTTAGAAAAACAAATACAAATACTTGTATATAAAACAACAAACGTGGTCCGGAACCAAAATATTTTAGCCGATTTAACAGGTCCAAACAATCCAGCCGATTTGGCTTATTACTTTTTTAACCGTAGTTAAGACTTGACGTAGTCGTGCTCCTAGGGGGCGCCAAAGTTGCTTATGTGGACACAATTGGAGCGTTAAAGCCATCATGTGCTACTTAAAGAGGGAGTTTAAACTTATTTTTAGCCAAATCATTAACGAACGTTAAAAAAGATAAATGAATTCATTTTTTTCATTATTAACAATCTTTAATTAAAAAGGGCTTTAAACCAACTATACTTGGTTAGTATGATTTAATTAATTCATATTTGCCTATATGACATTTTAATTAAATAAACCACTACATATAGTCTAAGCGTACGACATAAAATTTTCGTTAAAACGTGCAAAACTGACCTAGGTTTTAGCTAAACTTTTTATTAACTTGTAACATCAATAATAAATAAAAAGTACCACTATTTGGAAGGTCCAACTTAGGCTATATAATAATATATTTTTATGTCACTTTGTGTTTTGTAACCGATAGTAAATGTCAAAACCTCATTAAAGTAAATCCAATAGTTTAGAATCAACGTGGATTTATAGCTAAAAGAAATTAGAGTTTGCTTTCTGAAGTTAGATAAAAATAACCACTTTTTTTTAAATGATTAAAAACATTAATTAACCTTTAAAAGTTTTATAAATTGATTCAATTTTAATACAAAAGTTTTATTAATTGTTTCAACTTAAATTCAAGATAATAAAATTTTTAGACTCAAATTGAAATAACTTATAAAATTTTTAAAAATAAATTGATGTTTTTAGTTTTTTCAAAGAAAAATAATAACTTTGATCAAATCTTACGAAACAAAATTGAAAATTGTTAATAAAAATTAATATGTTTTTATACATCGACATTTATGATTTTTATTGCAACAAGACTAATGGATTACATGCAAACTCATATGAAAATGAAGAGACGTAAAGGAGATTAGATTATCAATCGTCGTCTTCGCAAATGGAACCTGATGATCTGTGCAACACGAAGAGATAATAAATTCACGAATAATGTTAACATCTGTTGCCCTTAAAGTTTGTTTATGGTGAGAGATTGCTGGATGATAGATAATTCAGTTGCAAATTTCTTCATTCTCCCCCAAATTCACAACCAACATGTGTTGTTAGCACGTGATTTCATTTTATACTATTTCTCACCGGAATCATTGATTGTTATTCACGGTAACAACACACAAGATGCACGATTTCTCTTTCATAATCATTTAGTTGATTCGTCGTAGGTCCGTCATCGATGCATGTGATTTGTTAATTTTATGTTATTTTATATGTCTGGTTATACAATTGTTTATAGTGATTTGTGGAATTGTTAATTGTTGTTGTGTTTGATTGCGCCGCAGAGGTTTCGTTGATTGGAATCAATCGAAAATCAATCGATTCCACGTTCAAGTTCGATGTCTTCAATTGAAAAAGGTCAGGTTGTTTCTCGAGGATTTTAAATTATGGAAATTAGGGTTTGATCATCGGGTTGTTTGATTCTGAAACGAAGTTAGGGTTTCGTTTACATAAGTTGAATTTGATTAAGTAATTGTTGTATCAGACTATCAGAGTGTTATGTGGTTGTGAACAAATGAGAATTTCAGTATGAGTGGGATGAGAGATTTGTTTGCTGATGGATTCACCGGATAAATCATTGAGTAATCTGATTGATAACCTGAGGTCTTGGATCCCTCGGCGGTCGGAGCCAGCTAACGTGTCGAGGGACTTTTGGATGCCCGATCAGAGCTGCAGGGTGTGCTATGAGTGTGATTCACAATTCACTTTGTTTAACCGAAGACACCATTGTCGGCTCTGTGGTCGAGTTTTTTGTGCCAAGTGTACTCATAATTGGATTCCGACTAGGCCTAGTAATCAAAATATAATCAATGAGGAATCGGAAAAGATTAGGGCTTGTAATTACTGCTTTAAGCAATGGCAGCAGGGTGGATTAGTTGCCTCTGGTGATCATGGAGCCCAGGATTCCAATATGGATCTCAGCACCTCACCATCAGCCGCCAGTCTCATCAGCACTAAATCTAGTTGTACTGCTGACAGCAGCAGCATTACTTTTGCTTCTGTGCCACAATCAATCTGTTCTTATCATCAGTCGGTGGCAATGGAATCAGCTTTAGATGAGCAAAATGAACTATCAATGAGTAATGAATTGCTAGTTGATGTAGCCGCTCAATCTCCAAGCCACTTTGGGTGTTTCATGAACAGGTGTCTATTCTTTCTTATCACTTAATTTCTTTGTATTATAATTAGTTAATTATTCGTGTGTTCTTGACGCCAGGGGTGATGATTTTGATGAGGAACTCGCTTATCGGTTAGCTTCTGGTGGAAGACATATTTTGCAGATTGATAATGGATATTATGATGAACTTCAATTGGATGATACAGATAATGACTATGAATCTCTTAAAACTGCTGATGCAAAAAGTGTCAGTAGCTGTTCCTTACAAACTAGTTTTGAGGCAGCACAACTTGAGAAAAAAGAGGATGCCAACGATGTTAGTGATGAATGTGAAGGTTCATCATCTATGTATGTTGCACAAGATGTACCTGAGCCAGTGGATTTTGAGAACAATGGGGTCCTGTGGTTGCCACCTGAACCTGAAGATGAAGAAGACGAAAGAGAATCTCTTTTATTTGATGATGATGATGGTGATGGTGATGATGATGAGGCTGTTGGAGAATGGGGGTGCCTGCGTTCTTCAAGCAATTTTGGAATCGGGGAGTGTAAGCATAGAGAGAAATCAAATGAAGAGAACAAAAAAGCCATGAAGGCTGTTGTTGATGGGCATTTTAGGGCTTTAGTATCTCAATTGTTGCAGGTTGATAACCTTGTTTCTAATGAGGAAGAAGATGATAAAGATAGTTGGTTAGAAATTATTACATCTTTGTCGTGGGAAGCTGCATCTTTGCTAAAACCAGACACAAGCAAAGGTGGCGGGATGGACCCAGGTGGATATGTCAAGATAAAATGTTTAGCTTCTGGGCGTCGTTCTGACAGGTCAGAAATTTCCATCTATAATTTCAATTCGGGCAAACTGCATGAGATAGCAATGGTCTTTACGTTTTTAGATTAAGCTTTTGATATAGGATCCATTTTACAAACATGCAAATAAATTTGTTTTTAAATGTTTCCACATAAGCATTTTTGCATATGTGGCATCTCAATTCTCACATGCCATTTCAGCAATTCACAAGTAACAATAAAGTAAAATGAGGTTGCCGCCAATTGGCAATATACTGCAAGTTGATTTCTATTTTGCTCCTAACATATAGTTTGTTGCGAAATTCAGGAAAAATATGAAGTTCATTTCTATTTCTCATAGTTTGCCTTTCTATATGCTTCCATTTTTCTGTTTTTGTATTAAATTAGTGTTCTTTTTCCAGTATTGTGGTGAAAGGAGTTGTTTGTAAGAAAAATGTGGCTCACAGAAGGATGACATCAAAAATAGAGAAGCCTCATTTCTTAATTCTTGGAGGGGCTCTTGAGTATCAACGTGTATCTAACCACCTGTCAAGTTTTGATACTCTTTTGCAGCAGGTTAGGCTTTTTAAAAATCTAAACCAAGTGTTTTTACATTATGAAACATTATTTATCTTTATATGTATATGGTAATTTCTTTTTTAGGAAATGGATCATTTAAAGATGGCTGTAGCAAAGATAGATGCACACCAGCCTGATGTTCTTTTAGTGGAGAAATCAGTTTCAAGATATGCACAAGAGTATCTTCTTGCAAAGGACATATCTCTTGTTCTGAATATTAAAAGGCCACTTTTGGAGCGAATAGCCCGGTGCACTGGGGCCCAGATAGTTCCTTCAATTGATCATCTTTCTTCTCAGAAATTGGGAAACTGTGAAAGGTTTCATGTTCAAAGGTTCCAAGAAGAACATGGAACTGCTGGGCAGGGTGGCAAGAAGCTAGTCAAGACACTTATGTACTTTGAAGGCTGTCCAAAACCATTTGGTTGCACTGTATGTGATTCCCATTTATCAAAAAAATTAAAATTATTAGTCTTTTGATTACAAATATACTTATTGATGTATTCAGATATTATTGAGGGGTGCGAGTGGAGACGAATTAAAGAAAGTAAAGCATGTTGTTCAGTATGGAGTTTTTGCTGCTTATCATTTGGCTTTGGAAACTTCTTTTCTTGCTGATGAAGGCGCCTCACTGCCTGAACTGCCTTTAAATGCCGCACTAACTGTTGCACTACCTGATAAATCATCAAATATTGAACGATCAATTTCAACGATTCCTGGTATTACTGCTCCTATGAATGAAAAACCTCAGGGCACCGAGACACACGGGGTCTCCATGTCAGAAATGTTCTCTATCATCAGCTACAAGCCTGACATCAGCCAGAATGGTCGAAAGTCCAATCCATTCTTGTCTTCAGTTGCTTCTTTGAAGTTAAATGTTCCAGAAGGTGCAAGTGGTGATCTGAATTCTTCTAGGACACCTAGGGAGTTAGATACTACTGTTGTAAATGGTTTTGAGCTCAATTGCACCACTAGTGTGGATCGTACCACTTCAGATGGATCACTTCTCAAGTTGGATGGGAAAAATGGCAAAGAGGAATTTCCTCCTTCACCTTCTGATCACCAAAGCATTTTGGTGTCTTTGTCATCAAGGTGTGTATGGAAGGGAACTGTATGTGAGCGGTCTCACCTGTTTCGTATAAAATATTATGGCAGCTTTGATAAACCACTAGGCCGCTTTCTTCGGGATGATTTGTTTGATCATGTAAGCCAACACACATACACACACACCCTCTTTCTTTTACACACACACACACTAGGATTTATGGATAACAAAAGTTACTTTTGTTGGCCAGGATTACAGATGCAAAGCATGTAAGATGCCAGCAGAAGCACATGTACAATGTTACACACACCGACAAGGAACCTTAACCATATCTGTTAAGAAGTTACCTGAGTTTCTGTTACCAGGAGAAAAAGAGGGTAAGATTTGGATGTGGCACAGGTGTTTGAGATGTCCACGGATTAGCGGTTTCCCGCCTACAACTCGAAGAATAGTGATGTCAGATGCCGCCTGGGGTTTGTCCTTTGGGAAGTTTCTAGAACTCAGTTTCTCAAACCATACTGCTGCCAATCGGGTTGCAAGCTGTGGCCATTCTCTTCATCGTGACTGTCTTCGCTTCTATGGGTATCTATACAGTTATACTTAACAATCCTTAATGTCCTTTGTATTTTTATTTATTTATTTATTTCCTTCTTTTAAAATCTACGGTTACTTGTGCAGTTTGGGGAAAATGGTAGCATGCTTTCGTTATGCATCTATTAATGTCCATTCTGTCTACCTTCCTCCTCATAAACTTGATTTCAAATATGAGAACAGGACGTGGATTCAACATGAAGTAGATGAGGTTCAGTTGTTAAACTATTTATCTTATCTGGTGAAGTTACTTCATTCTAATAGTATGCTATTATTAACAGGTTGTTCACCGCTCAGAGCTATTATTTTCAGAAATTCTTGCAGCTTTAAGCCACATGGTAGAAAAGAGAGATTTGAAGGTGCCACAATCGAGACAACAAATAGTCGATTTAGAAGTTATGCTACGAAATGAAAAAACAGAGTTTGAGGTGAAATGCATTTTTTTCATTTGAAATTTCATTCAGTTACCTATTATTCTTAAATTGTGATATGCTTTTGAAATTTCATTCAGTTACCTATTATTCTTAAATTGTGATATGCTTGCAGGAGTCGCTGAAAAAGATTTTAAATCAGGAGGTGCAAAGAGGTCAGCCCATGATTGATATACTTGAGATCAACCGATTGCGGAGACAACTCCTTTTCCAATCTTACGTTTGGGACCATCGTTTAGTGTATGCATCCAATGTCGATACCAATAGTCCACAACCCAACCCGAATGATCAAGGTTCAGAACAAGGTGATAAACTGAATGAAATGGCTCCGGACTCGAAATCAGCTGCAGATTCATGTAAAGTTTCTGAATTTGGTGAGAATGAAACAAGTGTTGTTTCAAGTCCAGTGGAAGATCATGAGCCGTCTGATCCAATGGTATCAAATGTATGCGTGCGTAGGGCCATATCCGAAGGTCAGTTTCCGGTTCTAACAAGTTTATCAGACACTCTAGACGCTGCTTGGACCGGAAACCATCCAAATTCTTCTGTATTATCTGATTTAGATCTGCATGATCCAGATAAGCTGGAAAAAGGAGACCGTATGGAAGAATCTAAGACATCATCGGTTTTATCTCCAGTATTATCTACCAAAGGTTCTGAAACTATGGAGGATTCAACTAGCTGGTTAGGAGTACCATTTTTAAACTTTTACCGCTCCTTGAACAAAAACTTTTCAACAACTTCTGAAAAACTCGACACCCTCAACGGTTATAATCCCGTCTACATCTCATCTTTTCGTGAATCAGAGCTCCAAAGTGGGGCTCGGTTGCTTCTAGCTGTTGGCGTCAATGACACAGTAATTCCCGTGTATGATGATGAGCCCACAAGTATCATATCCTACACTTTGCTTTCACCTGATTATATCTCCCAAGTGTCTGATGAGTTTGACGCCACTGAGTCATCAACATTTCAATCGTTTAGTAATTTTGATGGGATGTCAGTTGAATCTTTTAAAAGTTTAGGGGATGATGGTATTTTATCAATGACAGGATCTCGTGCCTCTTTAATACCGGATCCTTCCTCACAAACAAAATTGCTGCATTCCCGAGTTGAATTTACAGATGATAGTCCTTTTGGTAAAGTGAAATACACAGTGACAGTTTATTATGCAAAGAGATTTGAAGCTCTAAGGAGGATTTGTTGTCCTTCTGAAATGGATTATATACGGTCTCTTAGCCGTTGCAAAAAATGGGGAGCTCAAGGTGGAAAAAGCAATGTTTTCTTTGCAAAAACTTTAGATGATCGGTTCATAATTAAACAGGTTACAAAGACTGAACTCGAGTCATTCATTAAATTTGCTCCAGCTTATTTTAAATATCTATCTGAATCCATTGGTACTGGGAGCCCTACATGTCTGGCAAAGATTTTGGGAATTTATCAGGTACTGTTCTATTACTTCTTATATTCTGTTTTGGTTTTCAGTATGCGTATAGTGTCTATGTAACTATATCCTTATTTGATCTGTATATGCGTGAAGGTTGTGACTAAACATATCAAAGGCGGGAAAGAAACGAAAATGGATGTGTTGATCATGGAAAATCTTTTGTTTGGAAGGAATTTATCGCGGCTTTATGATCTTAAAGGATCATCAAGATCACGTTATAATCCTGATTCTAGTGGAAGCAACAAGGTTTTATTAGATCAAAATCTTATAGAAGCCATGCCAACTTCTCCTATTTTTGTTGGTAATAAGGCTAAACGATTGCTGGAACGAGCTGTCTGGAACGATACTGCATTTCTTGCTGTAAGTTTTTCCTTTCCCGTAGGAAAAAAAAATAAAACACAATTTTTGTTATAACAAAGTTGTTGAATTCATGGTTGTAGTCGGTTGATGTAATGGACTATTCTTTACTGGTCGGGGTAGACGAAGAAAAACACGAACTAGTACTTGGGATTATTGATTTCATGAGACAATACACATGGGACAAACATCTTGAAACATGGGTGAAGGCTTCGGGTATTTTAGGCGGGCCGAAGAACGCGTCTCCAACTGTAATCTCACCAAAACAGTACAAGAAAAGATTCAGGAAAGCAATGACAACTTATTTCTTGATGGTTCCTGATCAATGGTCTCCTCCTACTATTATTCGCAGCAAATCACAAACTGATTTATCTGAAGATTATAGCCAAATTGGGATTTCTGTAGCTGATTGATTCTAAAATTTGGCTTTTGCATTGTATATTTTCAAATCTATATTTGTTTATGCCACATTGTAAATCTGTTTTGTTTTTAAAAAATGCAGGCTTCATTTTTAGCAATGGAGTTGGTTTAAGGGGTGTTATATTGTTTTATTATTTAATTAACTTGCAAATATAGTTTCTTTTTAGAAAAAAAGTTATTATATTTTTGTTCATTTTAGGATCTTTGAATTGTTCCTATTACGGTTTATTTATTTATTTTTGTTTTTTTTTCTGTGCATTCTTAAAGGTCATCATGGTACTTGTATTTTTCTTATGGAAAGAAATGTTTTAGCCCCACATGAACCGTTTAATGTGCATTTAGTGCCACTATAGTGGAGTTATTGCTATGTTGTCGGTGAACCCATGATAGTGGTTCAACTGTGGTTTGGCTTTATGTTTAAAAAATAAATATTAAGAGTGTAAACGAGTAAAGCACATCTAATCTTTGTTTCATTAAAATTAAGCTTAGATCGTTTAGATATATATATTTACTAGATTACAATCCCGTGTAATACACGGAATAAATAAATTTACTGTTACATGATTGATAATATTAAAAGTTATTTATTAAATATTGTGTATTATACGGATTGAATAAACCCATGTATTACATATTTGAAAATTTGAAGTTAATATATTTGAAATTTTAATTATGGATAGTTATTAATTAATTAATAGATATTATGCATTTATAATTAAGAGGAAAGAGAAGCGGGAAAACTAATTTTTAGATGGTCTAGAATGATGACAAGTGTCCGGATTTATTTTTATTTATTAGTATAGAGATATAGAGATAGCTTTTGCAAGTCATTTACGAGCATAAGCTTAGTGTGACTTGTTAATTTTTCTATGTGTACACGTAAACAATTACATATATGAATATATATTTATACGAGTTTAGAAAACCCGTGTACTAAACAGGTTGAATTTAAATATTAAATTAATAGTTATTTATTGATATTTTGAAATTATAAATAATTTTTTGAGATAAAATATGATTGAAATCATATATAATTAATTACTTTAGATAATGAAACAATAACATGTTTCCAAACTCTTGTCTTTAATGAACTGTTTTTTTTAACACTTCAAATTTAAAAAAAAAAATTTTAAACGCTATTTTTTAAAAGTTCTTTGTATTAAAAAAACTTCATATTTCATAAAAAAAAATTTAAAATTATGTTTTCAATAAAAAGAATCATGTTTTTAAGGGATCAAATAAATTTGTTTTATAATTTTGAAAATATATAAATAGTCATTAACATTTTATGTATGATTAAATGGTTAACTTTAATTCACCTAACGACATGTGTTTAAATCCTAGGTAAAGTCTAAGGGGACAGTATGTAAAAATGTCATGCGACTTTTAGATATTTTGGTTTATTAGTATAAATTATTTAAATATGATGAAGTTCAAGATAGGACATAAACTATCTCAAGAACAAAAATAATAAACTTAAAGTCTAACTTTATGATAATAGTATTATACTTCGAGTAAATAGCATGGATAGTCCCTAAGGTATGTTCAAATAATGGTTTTGATCCTCAAATATTAGAAACTATAAAGATAGTTTCAATTTATGTATATATGTAACATTTTTTGTTTCTGATCAGTTGGATGAACAATTAAATTTTTCTGTTAAAAATGATCATAGTACCACTGAATAAATTTTTTTAGTACTTAGATGTTAATGGGTCCTATCAAACATAATAAATTAATAGAAATAATACCCAATAAATTAATAATACACATTACACTCCAAACTCTTGTCGTTACTGAACTGTTTTTATAACACTTCAAATTATTTTAAAAAATATTTTTCAAACACTATTTAGTTTTTTGTGTTAAAAAACTTCATATTTCATAAAAAAATTAAAATTATGTTTTTCAATAAAAAGAATCATGTTTTTAAGGGATCAAATAAATTTGTTGTATAATTTTGAAAATATATAAAAATAATCATTAACATTTTATGTATTATTAAATGGTTAACTTTAATTCAACTAACAACATGTGTTTAAATCCTAGGTAAAGTCTAAGTGAACAGTGTGTAAAAATGTCATGCGGCTTTTAGATATTTTGGTTTATTAGTATAGATTATTTAAATATGATGAAGTTCAAGATAGGACACTAAACTATCTCAAGAACAAAAATAATAAACTTAAATTGTCTAACTTTATGATAATAGTATTATACTTTCGAGTAAATAGCATGGATAGTCTTTAAGGTATGTCCAAATAACGGTTTTGGTCCTCAAATATTAGAAACTATAAAGATAGTTTCAATTTATGTATAAACGTAACATTTTTTTTGTTCCTGATCAGTTGGATGGACAGTTAACTTTTTCTATTAAGTGATAGAAATGATCATAGTATCACTGAATAATTTTTTTTAATGCTTAAATGTTAATGGGTCCTATCAAACATAATAAATTAATAGAAATAATACCCAATAAATTAATAAAACACATTACACTCTCCCCCCCCCCCCCCAAAAAAAAAAAACCCACCACCACCATCATAACGTCCTCTTCATCACCCTATTACAAACCACCACCATCTCCATCATTAACCCTAATCTTCCACAACTACTGCCAATCACTATTGCTCACCACAACTATCTCCACCGCTAACCCACCATAACACGAAAACTTCATATTTCATCACCTTCCATAGCATCCAACACCATCATCGCATAAGTTTACAATAAATCTGAAAACATTTGCAATATAGATCTGTCTATTAGAGATTAGGGCAGATGGGTGATTAGGGGTGATTTGTCGATCGAAGAAGACGTCTTAGTGGGTGGGGATAAGTTGATTGGGGGGGGGGGGCAGTGGGTTATGGCAGAAACTATGGTGGTATTGGTGTAGATTGGGGAGGGAAATTTGTGTGTGTGTGTGTGAGAGAGAGAGAGAGAAAGAGATAGAAAGAGAAAGATGGTTTCAAGTGGTAGTAGTCGGCCGCTAGTGACGATGGTGGATGTCGGGCGACACCAGCGGAGGTGGGTAAGCGCACGAAGGGGCGGGGTGTGCTGTGGGGTGGGTTAATCAAATATATTGTTTTAGTAAAATAGGAGTCGGCCCAACTAAAATCATACTTTTGTTTTTTTTTTTTTTAACCTTCAGGATATTTCCGTCATTTTTTTAGAATTAACATAAAAACTAACACCCGTCCAACTCAACGACCAAATCTGTTATGTTTATACATACTTTGAAACTGACATTATAGTTTTCGAAAACGTAAAGACCAAAACTGCAATTTGAACATAGTACAAGGCCGATGTGTGTAATTTACTCTTTACATACAAATGCATATGCTTATATACATAAAAACTTATCGAATTTAAACTTTTAATTGTTTACGAGCACATATTCCGGTCATGTGTAGGTGATAACATCAATATACAATCAAATTTTATAAATATTTATATATTTTTTAAATCTTAGAAGAGAAAAAAACACTGCATTTTAATTATTTTCTTGTATTCTATAATCTTATAAGATTGAAAAAGTGATTAATTAAGTATATTCTGAGTGTTCTTGTTATATTTAGTGTTTTACTTATGAAAATAAATGTTATATTATATTATATTATATAAATACTATTATATTTTATGCATGATAAAAAAAGTGTCAAGGCTCGTGACCTAAAAGTTTGGATGTGAGTGTGTATATTGAATGGGCATCAATTTAGGCCTATGCTTACAGTGCTACTCCATTTGAAATTTTAACAAACCACTTACCTATACTTACTAGTGAATAAGGCTTTTAGCAATCCGATTACAAATACTTACCAGTAACCTAACTCATGTAATATAAAACTCAATTATTATGTTCAAAAATTACAATTATTCAATTACAAGTATACATAACTAATTCTTGTTATTTTAATATATCTTTTAAAAAAATCATAAATCACCATCTAGTCAAACCTCAAACAACTGATTTCCTATAATATATCTTTTAAAAAAATCATAAATCACCATCTAGTCAAACCTCAAACAACTGATTTCCTATCACAATCTCAATCAATATAAACACATCCAAACACTATTCTATCCTTCAAATCACAATGCCAAACACCCTCTTAAAGCATCCCCTGTAGTTTTTTTTATATTTATATGAGTATGTTTTATTAAAATTTAAAAAATGATTGTAAATAGTTATGAGTGGAGTAGAAAGAAAAATTACTGTTTAATTTGTATATTTGGAAAATTACTTTTCAGCTCTTATAAATTTTTTAATGTTTTTGAAAGTAGTTGTGAGTAAAGAAAAAAAAAATATTGATAAAAGTATAAAAAATATTATTTAATTGACAAGGAGAGAAAAAAAAATAGTATTTTTTATTATATTTATAAATATAAAGATAGAAAACATGATGTAAATGCTTTTAACCGTAACATAAAAGTAAAAAACCTTAAATATATTTATAAAACAGAGAAATTGATATTACTTCATTATCCAGACACACACATATACATATGAATTCCTTTGGGTTTGCATAAAAATTTACACATATGACAGATGCTCATATTTCTTCATCTCAGATCAATTATTCAACAACTAAGATGGATCATCCCACCATCTCTAAAGGTATACTATAAACAAAGTTAGAAGTGTCTGCAATCATGGTTAGTTGACGTTACCACCATCTGTAACTTGAAGCAGACTCCTTTCTAGAAGCTCAACAATATCTTGATTTCCTCTGTAAATTTTCAAGATTTCAATCAAAACTAACATAATTTTCTTTAAAAAAATTACATTTTTATGCAAAATTTACCTCTGATAACAAGAAAATCTTGAAGAACCCTGAGGAAGACGAGGCCCTTCATCAAATCCTTCACATGTGATCTCACCATTATCATCCAAATAACACACTATGCCTCTAGATTTGTCTTCAAAAACCTATAAAAGATAAAGGGTTTGTAACTTTGTATAATAATTATAATAATAATAATATTATTATTATTATAATGATATGAATCTAGATCACAGATGATGAAGAAGAAGAGGGTAAAAGGGTAAAAGCACCTACCTTTTGAATCTTGATGGATGATCCGACCCGAATGAGAGATGAAGATGTGTTTGCAGGGTGCTTGTTTGCAAGCATTAACACTGATTTAGAGGGTTTCTTGATGGGATTAAGGTAAGGGTGAATGAGGAAGAAGGGTGATGGAGTAATATTTGCAGCCATTTGATGTGTTTGCAAATTATTGAAAGAAATAGAAAGAGTTTGTTAAGAAGATAAAAGGAGTGTGTGTTGTTGTCCTATATATTGGGGTAGCAGGTTTCGAGTTTTGGAGAATTTATAATTATTTTCAAAATGCAAATTTTGTGTATTTTTAGTATCTTACTATATTTAAGAAAATGGACATGGAAGTTCTACAATATTTTCACAATTCTATTTAAATTTATTTTTATCAAAATTATGTTTGAAAGCATAGAAACTTGACCAAAGAGGATGACATGATACGAGTTTTGATAATCCAGGTCGGATCACACTCGTCGTTTACCCGTGAGGTACTTATTACTTAGTATAGATTAGGTTGGTGGTATGGTCATAGGTCTTGATATGGTATAACATTTTATGAACTTATGTGATTAAAAATTATACGTTTAAATGTTCATTACCTAAAACTCATCTTAAAATTCGTCTTGAAATATCAAAAGCTTAACTATACCTTAGTTTCGAGCTTCTAACAAGTTTATGGTATTGTTTATAATTTTTTTAAGATTATATGATATATTGATATATTCATATTTCACCTAGTGGAAATTCATTTCAAACCACTAAAAATTTTCATAACTAATCTATATACTCACCAAATGTCCAACTATTCGGGTTTTTCTCATGGGGTTTTTTTTATTTTCATCCGTAGTGAAGAGAGTACAGTTTGGGCCGTACTTCAGCACTATTTTCATCCCTTTATTTTATTCAGTCTTAAGTTTCTTTACTTTGCAAGGGGATAATGATAAATAAAGAAAAAAGGAAACCATACTTTTTACCACTATCGTAGTTAATTCATTAAATATATTGGGGTTATATACATGGAGAAAACCTTTAAGTATAAAGGGCATTTTTTTCACAAAGGGGTTATAAAAGCATGTAAGTCATTGATTTATGGAATCAACGTTTCATATCTAAAGATAGAATGATCAAACATGAAAAAGAAAAAATCTCACACCTGAAAATAAAGTGTAGGAGTAAATTAGGTAACATATAGTTATTGACTTTTTCTAAATTCTTTTAATTTTAAACATTTGTAACTTTTATATGTTATAATTTTTAATAAAAGATTAGATCATAAAAACAAAATGTTTAATTTCTTTTTATTTAAGTATAGTCTTGTTATGCTTTTCTTAAAAGTCTCACATAAAAAGACGCCTATATCTATGTGTTAGCTTGCGTAATTATGGGGTAACTTTATAAAACAGTAATCAAATTTCAGGATTGTTCTAATTAGGTCACTCTTCAATTTTTTTTTTCCTAATTATGTCACTCGTAAATTCTTTTGTCTCAATCAAATCACTAAAGTTTCAGGATTGTTCTAGTTAGGTCATTTATAAATTGCAAATATTTTTAAAAAAATTGAAATAGTTAAAAAACTAACAATATTTATAAAAAAAATAAATTACTTTAATTTTTTTTGAATTATTCAAAGAAATTTTAAAAATATGAGTGACGTAATTGGAACACTTCTAAAATTTTAACGACCTGATTGAAACAAATAAAAATATTAGTAACCTAATTGAAAATATTTTTAAAACTTTAGTGACCTGATTGTAACAAATAAAAATATGAGTGGCGTAATTGACATAGTGCTGAAACTACTAATGACATGCTTAATTAAATGTCTATTTTACTTAACTATTGACTTATTGAGCTGATAGATTTGTCCTCATTCCTTACACTTGATGCTCCTTGATGGCTTCGTATACTGCGTTCGCTTTTAATTCAATGAAATGTTATAGTTAACTAGACTTATGATTTATACGATATAAAATACATTAAACAATAAAATAATTAAGCACTTGAATTATTGGTTGTGAAAAAGTATCAGTAAATAGTGATTTGTTAAGAATATATGTGTGGGGTATAGGTGGCTTATCTTCACACTGTTGATATTGACATTTTAACTTTGGACTTTGGTTTTGTAATGTCATAAATTCCATCAACTCATCGAGTGGCCTCATTTAATAATATCTACTTGTTTCTTTTAATTAATTTAACTCTCCCTCACAGATCAAGTCTGCTATTATTATAACACCATGATATCATATAATAAATTAGAAACGAATAAAACAATATTATCTATCTTTATCTCGCATACGTAGTTGCTTAAATTTACAAATATAATATTTTATAACATTTGTTTTGTTTTATTATATCCTAATTGTAGTGTTAGTGTATGTTTTATATAGCTAAAATAATAATAATAATAAACTGTTTATAACGATCTTTTCACAGGTTAGATCTATGCATAGGAGGTCGCGGTGGTGCTACTAACTCTTGAACATATGGTTGATGACGCCTTTTGTCTAGTTCTATACACCACCTCAATTCGAAAAATGGTTCAAACATAAAAATGAGAGACAGGCTATAACAGATATTAAATGTGCGTACCCTAAAATTGTAAAGAGGGTATAATATTTGCATAAGAAATTGTTTCAAATCCATGGTATTGTCTAAATAACCATACCATGGCTTGTAACAATCATCCACAAACTAAAAGGCATGAAAAAACTGTAAGCTGTTAAAATATTGATTTGATTGAATATTATTGATAGGTTATAATTACATTATATAGAGTTTATAAAAAATCCTAAAAACCTAAACCGGGCCCGTGGGCTCAATCATAATAATAATCAATACTAAACCCTAATAATAATATAATCTCATACTCCCCCGCAGTCGTAGCGGAAGTAACCGTACGCGAAAACATAAAAAATAACATAAAACTAAAAATAATAAGATAAACATTCTTCGATCAACTTGAATATCCAAACTTTTGCCAACAATTAATATTGTGCTTGATGTTATCATCCAAATTTTGGTTTATTGTGCTATCAATAATACCCTTGAGAGTTTCTTGGTTCTTGATTTCCGGAGTGATAACTGATAACTGATGATCGTAGTCGTTGGTGTTGTCTCGAGGCTAACAAGCGACAGTCTCTTGGATCCGTAGATCAAGATATGACATATGTAGATGTAAAAAAAAGAAAAATAAAACAAGACCGGTGACCGTGGTCAAATGACGGTCTCTTGGATCCGTAGATCAGGAGATAATATCCGTAAATCTAAAAAAAAATCAAATCAAACCGTAGCTTGAGATTGGTGTGCGTGGACCGTGGTCCTTGGTGCGGCTAAAACACCAATAAATAGAAAGAAAAAAAAAGGAAATATAGTGGCTGATGCATTTTAAAAGACATAATCCAGAAACAAACCAAGAGAATAGAATCTAATAAAAACACCTTTGTCCCTACCATGAAGACATTAATAAATTGGCGGTACCGAAATAGTGTTAAATTCACTGAAATATACGTACCCTCTTCAAGAAATAAGATAAACATTTATTTCTTCCACATTCAATATTAAACTGTTGCATCGTCTCTCTCTTTAATATTCTTCGACCTAAGTTTAGTTTAGAGCTTGATCACGAGACTAACGATGCGTTTCTTGTTTCATGTGAAGACATTTAGAACTTTAAACATCAATATAGTTGTGGACCGAGAACTTCGGCAAATTCATTTGCAACAAAACACATGAAAATAATGAACCGATCTTAGGGAATTATTGAGAATATTCATCTAACAAATTAATATAGTCTAATAAACATTTAGATTCTTTTAATTAATTAATAGAATTTGCATCAAGAGTGGCGCACCTATACCTATTTTATATTCATGAAAATAATAATTAATCGGCTTAAATTCCTACATAGTACAACAGAATAGATGGGTATCATATCAAGCTTTTCTTTCAGCGAGATGGATCTTCGAATCATTATTTTTACGCTCGTTTTCTTCTTGAAAATTTATAATTAAGATCTATGTAATTTGTTTTATTTAGGGTTGGGTTATACAAACACCCATTTATGTTATTGAGACACCCTATTATTTCTATCTCTCTTCATGTATCTATATGTATGTATAGAAAGATATAAAGAGGATAAAATAAATTGAGTGTATTAATAACATACCCATTTATTTAATATGCTCTTAAATCACTCATCGTACGTGTCACATATTGTTTAAAAACCACTTTAAATTCGGTTTTCTTAGGCTAAAAGCTTATTAGTTGATTGTTTTCTAATTAAAAGAACTTTATGTCGCATAAGATATTGATAACAAAGTAATACCTAATTCTCAAAAGAAACTAAGAATTATAATATTCATTTTGAAGATTTTGAAACTAAATTGAATGTTTCCGAACAAGATGATTGCATATTATTGGTGTGTGTCTATATATGTATATGCTTGGAGAATCATTTTAAAACAATAATTTTTTGTCATAACAGAAACAATAAATTTAAGCCATTTATTTAATTATTTCTAATAATTATTCAAAATATATGTATGTATGTATGTATGCACTTGTTGATTATAATGGTGCGTGAATTATACATATGTTAGAATAATTATAAACATATGTTGATTTTGATTTTGTGTTTTAATATACAAAAGAGGCGTACGTAGTTATATATTTATATGTATACATAGGCGTATTCATTTAAGAACCACAAATATGTTATGAACCATGAGAACCAGATAAAAACGTTTACATAACACTTCAGTGAAAATGATAAAATTTAAAGAAAATGACTTATTTCTATATTCATATTATTTCTTTGATTTTATCACCTCTTCCCCTTAATTATTAAAAAAAACTCTAAAAATGTGCATATATGCCTTTAGACAAAAGATTATAAATATCATTTTTTTTAAAATAAATCTTCGAAATATTAAAGTTACATATATTTTAGTCAATTTATATAATAAATATCTAGTTAATTAAAGTGACTCTTTATAGTTTTTAATATATTCGTGGGTTTTTGTTATAAAAAAAGCACCTTTATGCATATTGATTATCGGCTTTTTTAATTAATACATATGTTGTGTAATTACGGTACGTAGAAAGTATATACGTCTCGCTTAGAATGCACGGCTTTTATTCTTCACTACAATACTTTTCTTTTATTCTCATCGAAAATTATTCAGTAAAAACATCTAATATGCCAAAATGTTAACTTATTATATCACAAATGTTTTATAATTAGTTTGAATGGTCAACTTTTACTTTTCCTCATTAACATGCCATATAATAAAAGATAAGAAAGAGAAAATAATAGTAGTTGAAGAAACATGTATTGCATTGGAATATATATCACATGTATAAACGGCTGCCAACATACCGTCAATAATAAAGAATTAAGATAAGATTATTGTATATGAACACCTAATCGGTCTTTAAGTTGTGGTATCACGAGTTTATATTAAAAATGCAAACCATTATAAAAATTATGTAGTTTTGATTGTTGATCTTCTGATGTAGTCATTATCATACAAAAGGGGTCTATGATTTTCATTTTTCGTAACAATCGAGAAAATAACTACTATTCAGGCGAGCTTTTTTTTTTTTTTCCTAGAGCTCGGATTTGTAAAGAAAGAGCTGTTATCTCCCAATTTTGTATGTTGATGACATGATGATTTTGGGAGAATGGTCTCTTGAAAACATTAGGAACATTGTGATGATTCTAGGCTATTTCTATCTGATCTCGAGATTGAAGATAAAAGTAAAGAAATTCAATGTGTATGGTATAGGTGTCGTAGATAATGAAGTTCAAACGTTTGCCTTTGTTTTGCTAATCTTCATTCCATCGGAGGAAGGTCACATCTCATTTATTCTATTCTTGGATCATTGCGCATTTATTACATCTCGTTGTTTCTAATGCCGGTTCAAGTATGTAAGTTTCTTGAACAATTAGGGCTAATATCTTTTCGGGAGGTGGGGATAGTACCACAAAGTTACATCGAGTTGAATGGGACTTTATAGCTGACAAAGCCAATGAACGTTTAGGTATCAATAGTTTACACGATTTTAACTATGCATTATCTTATCATGGAGATGGATAATGGTTAATAATCAAAATGTGTTGTAGGTTAGGGTTATTGAAGAGGTTCATGGGCTAGGTGAAAGTGTTAATAATTATACACGGTTGATTAGAGGGATGGTGTTAGGACGATAATTATTAAATTTTCTCAATTTCTTGATGGTAGTGTAGTTGTTCCTTTAAAAAATGGCCAACTGGTTATTTTGCTTGAGGAATTATAGTTGGTGTCTTGGTCGACAGAGAAGGATAAATGGATTTGGGATTGGGCGTTTGATGAGGATTTTTTGGTTAAGGCTGTGAGAAAGGTAATTGATCAGTCTCTTTGCATGATGCTTCGACTACTAGATGGAATTGTTGCCTTCCTAGACAAGGGCGGAGGATATAAGGGGTCGGGGGGCCCGTTTGTCTTTTTTCGTCAATAGTGTTAATTTTCGGTTCATTAGTGCAAATTTTTGGCCCAATAGTGTAAATTTTTTTTATATATATCGAGTTCGCCTCCTTTAAAAAAATAAATCCGCCTCCACCCCCTATAGAAGAGCTCAAACTCCGCCACTTTTCCTAGAAAGGTCAACATTCAAGGTTGGTGAGTTGTTCCGGATCGATTGCCTACTAGATTTAATCTTAGTCACAAGGATCTAGATATTCTATATATCATGTGTCCTTTTTGTCATTTGAAGATGGGAAGATGGGGATGCTTTGTTTGATGATTGTTGAGTAGGCTTTTGTCTCGAATGCTATTGGTAGATGTTTAGATGTGTCTTGGCCTGTGTCAAAATTCTATTATTCTCTGTGTTCATGGTCGAAGATTTTTGTATGATTAATCCTAAGAAATAGTTGATGGAAGCGGTTATCCTCATAACTTTGTGGTCACTAGAAGAAACAGTAGCTATAGAGGCGATAAAAGTCGTCGCTATAGGTTATAAAAGTCGTCGCTATAGAGTTTTTAATTTTTTTATTTTTCTAGAGTATTGGATAAAAAAATAAATAATACTGTCGTCGCTAATAAATTTTCATGAGGGCGGGTGTATTTCCCTCCACCGCGCCGAACTCTATTGCAACGACAAATCGAAGCAAAAAATAAAATTTGGTTAAAAAAAACCAAAGGCCTATAGAGGCGACATTTCGTCACTATAGCCTAGGCTATGATGACGACTTATGTCGTAGCTATAGATGTCGCCTCTATAGGCTTAGTTTCTTGTAGTGCTATTTATGCTAAGGAATGATGCAACTTTTTATAAAATAAAAAATTATTAATAGAGAACGTTTATTCGATTTAAATGTTTCTAATGTTTTCTTTGGTTTGGTAGTAAAAATAGTAGATGTAAATGTAGTCAGACATAGTGGCTTAAATACCTCTCATGATCTTGTAATTTTTGTTGTTGGTTCGGCTACTTTCTTGCGAATCCGAGTTTTAGTGTTCTAAAAGAATTAGTTAGTTTGTTTTAAACCCATATTATACTACTACTTAAAAGCAAAGGTCGGTGTGGGTCTCACTGACCTGCCACGTGTCACAAGATGATTGGTGGAAACTTTTTTCCTTTTTTTTTTTTTTTTTGCTTTTTCCCGAAGCCACATGATGATTAATAATTATCTTTTGACATAGTTAACAAATGTTAGTCTGGTGGAGTGGTAATGCTTCGTCCGCTTGATTCTATAACCCGCCTAAGGTTGTGGGTTCGAACCTCCCTTTTTATTGTTTTTTTTTTCTTTTTTGCCTTTTTTTTAATATTTTTTGTTATATTACTGTTAATATTCATTTCATTTAAATTACTTTTTGTAATTATTAAGTCGCACGGAGCAGAACATAGATCATATACACATCGTAACGTGCCGCTGAATCATACTACTTCGTCGTTGCACACCCTTACAATTAAATTACTTTTTCAAAATCTGACTTCTATGTACGTTTCGCGTTGGTGTACGTTTCAATTTAAATTATGTTCGAAAATGAGTCGAGTCAAATAAACTAGGTATTATTGACGTAATAATTTGAAAAGGAGTCGGGTCAGTTGTAATGTATACTTTACCACGCTGCATAATGTCCTGCTGCAACGCGTGACCGGTGGAAAACTAGTTCTATTTTAATTTCAAGATGATTTTTTATTTGGCCCGAAGTTACATGGACACATATACATGTGAGGAAATATTTGCAAAGTTAATAAATTAACATCTATTGAAATGGAGCTTCCTTTTATTTATCATAATCAACCATACTGCCCTGCTTGTCAAAAGTTTCCAGAGTTATGGAAATTGCTTACGGAAGAACACCTAATTAAAGTCTAACTCATCATCTCCCGGGAAAAACAAGTAAATTATATTTTTAGGAATAAAAAAGAAGAGTGTTCTTTATATTAAAGTTTTTTCATTAAAAAAAGAAGATGATGGTGATTAGATGTGTAAATATTTATCAGGTGTAAGTAACTTACATTTGTTATAACATTTTTACGTTTGTGAATTTACACATATACATAAAAAAAACATGACGTTTTATATGTATAATAATGTTATTTCAACAAAAAAATAATGATATTGATTGATTTTCAAAAGTTAACACGGTTATCGTAATAATAAAGGGTTAACATTTAACCCTTACCCTATATATATGTATATTATAAGGTTGGTTACTTGGTTATGTGTATATGATATTTAGGATGTTTTAGCGATACATAAAAATTCTTTAAATTTTGTGTTAATAAAAATAAGAAAAAACCTAACCCTCTCATTATGTAATTATGTGATAGATAGAAGTGATTAACTTGGTCAACCAGATCATCTTACGAGGAACATGTCAACCTCATGGGAGGAGGCTAGAATCATCGTCGGGCGAGAATGGTCTATCATCAATTCGCTACATTTTTTTCACATTAAACTTGATTTAATTTGTTGTGACCCTTAGAGTGGCTGATCCAAAAAAAAAAAATCTAATCACTACATCATCTTACAAAAATTCCTAAATTTAATTGTTCAAATAGGTGTTTTACTAACTGTTTAATGGTTAAGCTAACAAACAAACATATCCAGTAAAGTCCCACTTAAATTAACGTAACGCTAATGGAGAAATAAAAATAGTCATTGGGTACTTGGGAACTTGGCTTATAAAAATAATAAAAAAATTGATGAAATTATAAGATTTTAAGATATGTGTTAATTAGTTTGTAATAGGTATATGTAAAAAATTCTTGAGAGTCGATGTTAAAATTATACGGGAGTTAGTGTAAACATTTCTTGTGGGTCGATCGGAATTAGATTGTATATATACTTGTTATGGGCGAAAATTCCGATCAATATTTTGGACTCAATTGGGAAGATTAGAATACCCGACAGGTTACGTATCCCGAACTATATTCCGAATTATCACTTATTATTTGTTTCTTGTGCATGTGATTATTGCAATAAACGTGTTAATGACTTAGTCAATGCGTAAGACTCGGGAAGAAAGTTGAAAAGCGAACGTTACACGTCGTAGAATGAGTTCATAAAGGTCATAAAGGCTGTACTATGAGAATCCCAGTAATATTGGATATGACCAATAACAAAACCTTACGAGTATATAGAAGAGCTCGTTATTTTATTTTATTATATACCGATCGAAAATCCCAATAAGAATTTTATATTTATGTCGTGTAAATAAAATCAGCTCAATGAAAGATATAAGGATCTTGGTTAGTATTCAATGATTTCTTTTTCAAATCAACTTGAAATAGAAGATAATGATGAAAAAAATCACTAAACAATAAACAAGTTTCTTAATTTCTAAATTTAAATCAATCCGAAAAAACCATTAAATAATAAACAAGATTCATACATATCTTTTTTCTCACTTAAATTTCAAAATCTTTACGGTTTATAAAAAAACTTATACAAAATTAAAGCGATATAGCTTTAGAGTAACATCAAAACTTCAAGTAATTTTAATAAGGCCGTTAAAAAACTATATTATGTGAAGTTATCATTTAGTAAAGGGTTATTGAATTTTAATAATACCAAATTTTATTTATTGATCGAGATTAATCTCAACTACAGGCACTCACAACTTTAAGTTTATTTTACTTTTACGATTCTTTACTAGCTAGGAGTTAACATCGTTAGTATTTTGATGATGTGGACTGCTTTTGTGACCAAAACTAAGCATAAAAATGAAATAAACCACCAGGTCTTTTAATCTGAAACTTATACACTTTGAATTCCATTAATATTCACATTTTGATCTAAACAATTTGACTCGTTGGAGGTATATTTTAGAAAACAATAAAGACTAGAAAACGAAAAGCAGGCCTGATGTAGGCTCAGCGACGGTGTAGTTGTAAAATAGCTTAAAGTTGGTTTCATTTAATTAAAAAAACTAATGGGTGTTAACTATCAATTAATAAAGGATGTTTAAGAAAAAAAAACTCAAATTTAAAAGTATAGGTAAATTTTAAGTTAAATTAATCATAACCAATAAATAAAAATTAAAATTATTAAAATACAATAACACTTTAGCAAAAGAGAAAATTTGTAACTTACCGAAAAGAAAAGACAAAAACTTAATTTTGAACCTACCATGCAATTATCTATGCAATTAACTCAATATAAAAACAACACAAGTAATAATCACCAACTTTATAGGCTCAAAGTAGCTTGAACATAAACAATTTCAAATATTTTCAAATCCATCTCGAACATTACACAAATTTAAATCCTACCTACGCAATAGTCAAAAATTTTGTTTGTTAGCACTCGATTACATAGGGGTAAATTGCAATTGGGTGAATCTTGATTCTGTTGACCAGTAGAATCTGGACCATTGTAATTCATATCAGTCATTACACATCTTTCCTACATAATCAGTACTGTTTTACTTCTGCCATCTTCCAAATTATACACCTTTTTCATCTCCAATTTCACACAAAGTATTAGATTCCTTCTTTTACAGCATCTTTCTACTCTGTCACACCTTCATCCGCCATTAAAATGAACCTTAAAAGCTCCAATTACCTTCAAGAATCCACTTCAATCTTCCATCCTCATGGGGTACACTTGTGACTTGTGACCCACAACTTTCAACTTCTTAAATGGTTGTTAACTTTTTCATCAATTCTTGTGTTTTACAGAGAGTTAGGAAGGATCCTGACCCGATGGGTAAGAAAGATGAAGCTCCGTATTCACAGATCCGACCCGGATTCAGCTTTACAGTTGGGTCGAGAAAAAGCTTCCCTTCGAAATGGGATGATGCTGAAAAATGGGTGATTAATGGGCATGATTCCCCTGTAAATTTCAAGGTTAAACATGAAGAAAAACTTAAAGAAACAGAGGAATTTGCAGATGAATCAAAGGGTGTAAAAGCATCCCCTGTTTTTCAAGAACCAAAAATTGAATCTTTAAATCATCACATTGGTAGCAAAAACAGAGCTTTCAATTGGGTATCATCCTCAGAGTCCTCTGATATTCTTCTTAAAGGTGAATTTCCCTTCAATTGATTGTTATAATCTCCCAAATTTGTGTAATTTCATCTTATAATTCGTTTGCAGACCAATTTGCAGATAAATTCACAACCAATTTTTCAAAATTGAAATCTTTGGGGGTCGAAAATAGAGACATTGGGACAGAGATGACTCCAGTGGGCAGCTCCACCGTGTCGCGGTGTCCGACACCGGTGAAAAGCGTGTCGCCACCGCGACACAACACCCCTGAGAGTAGGGTGTTAACTCAGGGGTTGATGGGTCAATTGGAGTGTGATTTAGCTAATAAGCTGCAACCGTGGATGCCGATCGATGGGGTCGAATCGAATTGGGGCTCTATGGAGGAAGAAGAAGAGGAGATATCGAAAAGTTTGAGGCATTTTGGGATGAATAATGAATCTTTAGGAACAGAGAATGGGCCTAGGCCTTCTGCTTGGGAAGAAAAAGAAATGTTGGAGCCCTGTTTGAGGTGAATTTAATTACATAATTCTATTTTTTTGAGTATTTGGTTAGGTTCAAATTTATGGTTTTAGTAACCGTTAAAACCGATTGAATTGTTAAAACTGATTTAGTTCCATAAGTGTGAGGTCTAAACGGTTTGGTTCACAATTCAGCTTTTATGTTTAATGAGTTAGTTTGGTTTTGTTAGTTTGAACCTATTTTTTAAACTTTTTTTTAAAAAAAGATTTTAAAGCACGGGTGATCGCGCTCTCATTCGGCCTATTTTGATAAAAGCTTCTAGAAACATCAAACCAAACCGGTCTGGTTGGGTGGATCTACCAAACGAGTCGTTTTTACTAATTTTAAAAATTTTAATACAAACCATCTTTTATCATTTTAAAACTTTTAATACATCCTAATGATTCAAACAAAATAAAAAAATAGGACCCGAACTAACAAATCAACAAAACCGAACCATTAAACCTTCAAACCAGCTTAAACATGATCTAGGCAAGAAAAAAAAAAGAACTTTTTAAAAACAATATCATATGATTATGTTGCTTTATTGCAGGTATCAAATAAAAGAAGCAAAGATTCAAGCATGGGTGAATCTCCAAAAAGCCAAAGCAGAAGCTCAATCAAGAAAACTCGAGGTGAAAACCACTTAAATAAAACCAAACAAATTAGACCCTAAACTTAAATCTAACTAAAATTCTGCAATCAACCTCTCAAACTGTATCACAGGTCAAGATCCAAAAGATGAGATCAAAACACGAGGAGAAGATGATGAAGAAGATGACAATTGTTCATCGAAAAGCAGAAGAACTGAGAGCAGCAGCTCAGCTCGATCACTCAGAAATGGTAGCCAAATCAAACAAGACACCGGACCACCACCACCGGAATGTGCAGTTTTCCGGCCACCACGGCTCCTGTGGTTGCTTGATCAGTAACTGATGACACAAAACCGTAAATCAACGGTAAATCTTATGGTTCAATCATCGGTGTTTGCGTGTGTATGAGGTTTTGACACAAGGTGATTGTGATGTGAAATTGTGAACTAGTGTTGGGTGAGATTTCTGGTTAAGCTTTTACTGTCATTGTTCATGACTTTTTTCTGTACCCAATCACTGTTTTAGGTTCATATAACAGATTTTTATATTGAAAATCAAAGTAACAATTTTTCTTGCACGTTTACTTTTTTTTAATGAGCTAGTCATGTGCATATATGTTAAAAAACAATCAAGATTGATGCACGAATATAAAGTCGAGAAGCAAAACTTTTTCGTGATGTCCCACGGTGCAGTTTAATTGGTTTAGACAAAAAATTCTTGAAACCGCTAAATGTGGTTTCCGAATACTGCAAACATGCGCGCATTTGAATTACAGTAATAGTGATTAGTAACTTAATCAATTGTTATGCCGGAAATTCCACAAATAGCAAAGATGGTGGTGGGTTCACATAGAGTTTCTTAAGTAATGCTGTGACAAAATTGTGGAAATTACTAGCTCATCCGGTGGAAGAACCAGACCTTCTTTCTTGCTGAACTAGACAATATCGCGTTGGTTCTCCTAAGCAAAAACCTATATATATATATTATTATTAATAACTACCACAACCAAGCATATCTCATCCACTGCTAAGCTCTGATGGATCTTGATTAATCACCACCAAGGTCTTACAGTAATACATTTTTGTCTATCAGTTGTTTCTTGAGCTTAGAGATCTCAAGCCCCCACCCTGTTGCTTCAACAAGATAGTAAGGAATCTGAGACATCATTACTTGTTGCTCGATCATGCGTCTTTATACATTTGAAGTTTAAAAGTTCATTCTGGAGCTCAAAGACAGCAAAAGTACAGTTACTGGCAGCATAAGACACATACAAGAGTGCCACCATGAAGTCCTATTGAACTAGAATAAAGAGGGCATTGAGAAATTGGACACAAAATTCCATTATTCTCCACATTTTATCATAATAATATATATAATAATATTTATTATATAAATGTACATTGTATTATATAATATAATATAATAATAAACTCATTTAGACTTCAGACTAACAAGTCTATTGAGGTTCAATGTCTAAAAATCAGACTCAAGCTCGTATGTCAGATAAGATTATATCCATCAATACGGAAGGGTTTAGTTGGGATGGCCACGGTACCGGTTACACCCAAGTTTAAGTTAGGACGGACTGATTTAGTAAAAAGGCATTTTGGTTTGGGTCAGAACAGGCCGCTTAGAAAGCTTGCTAGAATTATCTGTTTCCTCATAAATTACAGAAGTTAACAAGATAAATTTTTGACAATGCAAGAATCATATGAATCAAGTTGAGATTAGAACAATTTAAGATTCAAATGTGCATAAAGATACTATCTTAATTCTAATATTCTACAATCAGTAGATTCATGAGTATTATATATGCAATAAGTATTATGCATGAGCTCCTGTTGTAAGGAAATCAGTTTGCAGTGAACAACTAATGATAAGTATAAGATCAGATAGCCCCTATTTTCAATCAGCTTGTACTCAAATCAAAGCTAACCCAAATCAACTCATTAGTTTATATTTAATGCCCGAACCAACCCAAAGTTACACACTTGGGTCAAAATTACAAGCATCATTCATTCACCCACCGAGTTCTGAGAATACCTGCTTTGTGAAGCCCGTCGACAAAATAACTATAAAAAACTACAAAAAAAACAAGGTGCAACACAAGAACTGTAGGTTGTCATCAAAGAAGTCTTAAAATTGATGTTTGGGAAACTTGAGTGATCTAAAGGGCATCTTTTCCGAGCAACCATGAACAACGATTTCTACCAATGATGCGCGTGGGGCGCATAAGAGAGCTCCTAACACCTCAAACTCTTGATCCTTTTCAAGGAGACACCTTAAGCTCACCTTCTTCAGCTTCGGTGACCTTGCCAAGATAAACTTCACAAACTCCAACCCAGACTTCACGTTGATGTCATTGAAATTTTTAATCTCCAATTCATTCAGATGCTCCAACCAAACATCTGAATATTCTTTCAATACATTTGGGAACTCATCTTCAATATAATGATGATCTGTATCAATCTACACGAAGGGCTGTCGTTATTTTTGGCATAAAAATCAAAACAAAATAGATACAAATTAGATTTACCTTAATCTTAATTTTCTCCAAATTCGGGGAACATTTGAGCACACCAGCAAGAAAAGTTAACCGTTGGCCGTTGTAAAAACACATATCTTTGAAACAAAAGTATTTCAGGTGGATTAAGGTTGGAAGCTCTTTCGGCATTGAGTCTAGGACAAGCCACTACAATAATAGGCGACAACAAAAATTAACAAACAAATATTTAATTTTCATTCTTGTAAACAATATATATAATGTGGATGATATTACCCCAACGATTAAACCCCATGTAGTCAGATGTTCAATCACAGGTAAACACTTGAATAGTTCAGTAATGGTGCAATCTTGATGACCAAGTCCTACTTGATCTACAAGCTACAGCAACTAACAATATTAATATAAATTTCAAAAGCCCATGATAATGAAATAATGGATATTAAACTGAGGTCTTACTAGAATGAAGCTCTTAAGTGATGGACAGTTAGATAAAAGATGTAGAAGAGCTTTAGTAGGGATCCTTCCATTCTTCAAGCATAAGCTTCTAAGGCTACCAAATCCACTGAATGTTGGTTTATGGTCAAGATCACAGCTACGGAGATATAGGTCAGTTAAACGATGCATCGAGAAGGCCGATAAGGGTAACTTGTACCAATTGTGACAATTCAAGTCGAGTTTTAATTTTTTGAGGGTATGGTTCCTTGACAAATGAAGTATTATTTGATCAAGTTCAAAAAAGAGACAATCTGCTTTCATGGAAAGGGTGAACTCATGTATTGGACCTTGGCGTAGTAGCAGAACTTGTTGTATAACATATAAACGTTTCAACCTCGAGTCCATGTATTTCCTTTCAGTTTCTACAGTACTCAGTCGCTTCTCGTCAGGTTTTATATCCGGCAATGAAAAAGAATCAAACACAACTTTAGGAATTTTGGTCCACTTGTACCTCCATTGTGATGAGAGAATACTTGTCCTTGCTGCATCTTGAAGCGGTAAAAGACATAGGATGATTTCTATTATACTTGGAGGAAGCGTGCTGAATCTATCCGAAGACAATGTTTCAGCTTTAGACCGATGTTTATCATTCATCTTAGGGTGTTTTGTTGGATTGATAGTAAATAATGCTGCAAATAAGCTACCAAATACAACATTAGGAGAGTAAACAACATACAACACAAATTCTAATAATCCAACATTTCAAAGAAAAAGGTCATAGAACTACTCTGTTTGGATGTGACCCTTAAACAATTTTCTTTCAGATTCTTGAACTTTAAGGTGTTTGAATGTGTGCATTGAAATTGATCATCTGTTAAACACTATATCAGTTTAAAGTTGAGTGATCTACTTTTGCTTATGATTGACTTACAAAACTATATCAGTTTAAAGGCTCATATGATCAGTACACACAACAAAAAGGATTATCAAACAATGAGTTAAACTTGATTTTATCAATCAACTCTTCAATCAAAGTGATTATAACAACTTCAAGCAAAAGAAACACATCCAAGCACTCTGTATTACATCTTGTATGTGTTTAATGTGATATTTTCAAAACATACATCCAAACACCCCTTAGTGATATCCAATATGCATGTTTTGTGGGTGAAATTATAAGATTTAGCTATCACTCTTATAAATTTTGAAATCGAAAACTAACAGTTATCAATCGATCAAACAGGGAGCATAGATGTATATCAAAATCAAAAACATCGAAGTAAACCCTAAAATCACCGATAAAAACCCTAAAATCACCATAAAATCAAAACAAACAAAGTTCTATTACTGTAAATGAAAGAAGAAGACATGAATCAACGCATAAATTAAATAATTAAGCAGAAAATTAAGATATGTAATTCGATCAAGAGGAGTTACTTTACCGTTTACCCTATGGACGCTTGGATAAAACTTCTTGAGTTAAATAAGGTTTTATTTTGTGTGGTTATAATAGTCGTCTTTACTGTCTTATAATACGAAATTTTTGGACAAAAATGTAATTTCACCTAATATTGTAAGACGTACCTTTTTCGCCTTCTTGCCACCACCGTTACCCTGTCGTCAACTCACATTCAATCGCCAAAAATCCTCGCATTCAATCCGGTGACCCTCTTAGCCCGTCCGTTACCCTTGCATTCATTCGCAGAATCCGACGACTGTTACAGATTCTACCCACGGTTAATCGCAAGCCACAATTCAACTTCGCAAGCGATTCAATCGTCGGTTACCACATTAACTTCGATCGCTTTAGTCCTGATTAGCGTTGCTATATAACTTTGAAATCCGATCAACCCTTAGACAAACTTCTGAAATTTTTACAGAGTTTTAGGGTTTTCTCGTCGTATTTTTTTCTCCGCCATTGACACACCACATCCGTACCAATCGAATCAAGTATGCTTTCACAATTAGGATCAAAATTTATGTTTACCTATACTATATATAAAGTATATGAGATGCGTAATTTAAGATACCATAAATTTATGAACACTTACTATATTTAATGCATAAGGTACAACCAGTTTTGAGGGTAAAATGATACTTGTAACATTATTTACAGATAACCTTTTACAATTAGTTACATAATAACTCTACACTTATTAACACTTACATAAAAATTTATATTATCTACCCATAAACCAAAAAAACTAAATTTGTTTTAAGATTTCAGTTAAATCTTATAAGTTATCACGCTTAAAATAAATTTAAGACTATCATTGTAACTTGCATATTTTTAAAAGTTTTGATGTAAATTTTTTTTCTAAACCAATATGTATTTTATAAGGTACAATAAGTTACTACGTAAATATACAAGTAGTCATGCATAACCCATTTATTTAGTGTTTTATATTTCAGCTCGTCTTAGTTATTTTATAGATTGTTATAAACAACCCACATCTACTTTCCAGTCCATCTATACAGTTTACATCTGCTTTCTATACAATCTACCGATAAGTCTATCAAAGTAGAGAATATTTCTGAAAACCATTATCCGGAAGATGTAACGGCGAATCAAGAAGAAATACCATGTATTCCTAAAAACCTTCCTCTATTAGATGTAGCGGTGCATCAAGAAGAAATACCAGGTGATCATGGGTTTGCTCTTGATGGCAAATGGTGGCCGGCCAATATATATGAGATCATTCGGATGTGTGATCCTTTCGATTAAATTGATCTCACCATGATTAGATTACTTCACCACTTAATAAAATGAGTACCGGATATTTTTGCTTCAACTATTATGTTTAAGACTTATTTTTGTTTATTTGTATTACTTTATTGCATCAATGGTTTATAGAATTATTTGATAATTTAAATGTTTATTTATTAGTTGTTAGACGTGCGTAATGCTTATAACGTATATCAACCACGATGATATTATTAACCTAAAAGCTTAGAAAATACAGAATAGATTTTTGTAAAATACTACAAGAATAACAAAATACCAAAAATGTGTGCTGGATGTAAAATGCCGCCCTACCGCATTCTGCTAGCCGCATCGCGCGGGTACCCTTCTAGTTAGAATTTAGTAAATTTGTGCTCTAACAATTTTGTTTTTTAAGGTTGACATATGAACTTTTATGTATGGAACAAAACAGGTTGGGTTGTGCTAACTTGCCAAGTTTTGTCTGATTTATAGAACATACGGGAAGCACACAAGAGGTGTTTGATGATTTGTTTTGTTGTGCTAATTTATTATTATTTTTTTTGAAAGAAATAGATAAGAAATGAAAACAACAATCTTTCAATATAATCTGATTATAATTCTTGTTTTTTCTCAAAACTAAAAGACCTACTAAGCTGAATGATTTCTATTGTTTTATTTTTTATTTTCATTAAGTTCAGTTTATTGCATTCTTTTGGTAGAATGTTTGATAAAATACAAAATTTGAACAACACTTGCATTAAGGAACACGTTTATGTGCTTTTTTACAGTCACTTTCTTTCTAAATCTAAACACCAAAATTCGAAGGTTTGCATAATATAAAAAAATGAATGTCTCCATGAGATGTTGAGTAAAACAACTGCAACTCTCCAAGTAGATGTACATACCCAAACCAAATGCGATTTAAGAACAACCTCAAGAAGACGTTATTTGAACAATTAAATTCTAGGTATCATTTATATTGATTTCATACTTATTTTGATTCTAGAACATCATATATTCATTTTATTATGAGTTTAGTTTGATTATAATACACATATATTAATTTGATCTATACTTGCTTTAGGTTGAATTTAGTCTAATTCTAGACTTAGTTTCAACTATTTTATTACTGTCAAATCGAAATAACAAAACGACTCCGGAAAAAGCCTTATAGCATCGATCATTTTTAAAGGGCCCCGGTTTTTTACTTCGCTTTAAGCCCCCAAAATGATTGAGCCGCCCTGATCTAGATCCACCTTTCAGACGTTCATTATGATTTCTTTACCTGTTCATTATGATTTGGGAATGCCACACAAGTCGCCGTTAATTTTTTAATATGATTACAAAGTTGTTAATAGGTTGTCTAATTTTTCTTTAACTAAATAAATTAGTAGGTTGTAAGTTTTAACCATTTAAATACGCTTCGGTGCCTTTTTACCCCTTTAACCATTTAAATACGCTTCGGTGCCTTTTTACCCCTTTAACCAATTTGACCCGTCCAATTTTAAGCCAAGATTTAGGTCCACCCATTTAATGTGTTGGAGGTAAAATATACCCATATTGATATTGATTCTTTTTTATAAACATTTTATATGTTGAAGATGTCACATGTTGTTTATATATACTTTATACATGGTACTCTAATATGACAAGGTCAAGGTTATTTATTGCAAATTTTGCAGGATATATGACAAGGGATTGAATTTTCTTGGTTTAAACCACAAGCTCGACTAGACGTTAGTTTCCTAAGAATTGCTCCTACTTGATCTGTAATCACACTAAATATCATATACTGAGATTTTTATTATGTGATTTTTTTATAAATATTTATATAGGGTACAACTTGAATTGCATTCAATGACATGGGGGATTGACATAGCTAAAAGAAGAATTGCAAGATGTAAAATTTAGTACCATTTGTTGCTAATGCAAGACCTAAGCTAATATAAGGTGCAAGCTCATTTAACGAATACTATAAAAAGTTAAGAGTATAAGCTCAAAATTATAGAATTTACGTTTCCCTAAATAGAAGTAATAATCCATACCTGGTTGTGTTTTGCTTGTGACACTATTCTGGTTATTGATTTGTCAAATTCAATTGATTTAAAAATAAAATAAAATTCTGAATGATTTCAAACCTAAGTTGTAAGTTGCAAGTTTTTTTAATTTTTTCTCTTAATTAGTTGGTCAAGTACTTGAAGAATCCTGAACTATTAGACAAAATCACAAAATGGGAATATAACCTTCTCATGGGGTACTTCTAGAGGGGAGTCCATTATGTGGCAAGGTTAGCTTGTTTTTCTTACGAATATTAACTTAACTAATGTCAATTAAACCTTTGTTGTCAAAGCTATAGCTGGTGACGCTCGGGTTCCCTTGTATCAAATAGCTATTTTGAGTAGAAAAGTAATACTAACGTTTAAGTCGTTGAAATCGAGTCTTACAAGTTTCAACGCACGCGCGCAGCAACGCGTGGGTTAACCCACTGGTTTTAGTTTAATAATTGAAATTTGACTCTTTTGAGAAGTGTGGATTAAAATCGTGATTGTCCAACTGCTAACACACATTTGGTACGTGACTATTAGAAGGTCGTAAGTACCATGAACGACCTGTTAGAAGGTCCGTGGCTTTGAAGCCACATGAACACTCTGATGCGTGTACGCAAGCAGAGATCTAATTAACGTCAAGTCAGATAAAAAATCATTCACTTTACCAATTGGGACTAAGTTTTTTTTTTTAAGTTCGAATAGGATATATAATGGTGAAAGTGATTTTTTTAAGTTCGAATAGGATATGTTAATGTTGAAAGTGATGCCCTCCTCAACTAAGGGGTTGTTTGGTTGGGTCTGACTAATCCCAGTCAGACGTGCACGTCTGACTCGGTCAGACGTGTAATGTTTGGTTGGTTACCTCTTATCGGAAAAGAGGTCTAACTGAACCACTTATTCGGTTAGACCTAAACCAAGATATGACGTGAGTCAGAAGTGGAGGCGAATCTGGTGAAGTGACGAGGATCTGGTCTGCGACGGCGAGGGGTGTGGTTGGCTGTGCTGCCAGCGGTGAAGCCAGAGAGGAAGGGGAGACCGAAGAGGGCGATCGGAATTTTGGTTCACAAATATCCAACCAGATATCCAACCAAACATACTTAACTGCTTCAGCACTTATTGATTCAGACCTTTTACTGGTTCAGACATCTTATTGGTTCAACACTTACCCATTCAAAAGTTGTCAAATAGCCCTAAATGTTATGGGTTTAAATGCTGCAAAGTACAGATGTGATAATTTTAAAAGTAGAATAGAGCATGTGTGTTTGTTTACTGGTCAAAAGAGAGAAATCCTCTTTAAAGGTGACGCATCGCCATACTCTAACCCACACCCATGTGATTGCATTCATACAAATAAGGCCATACAGTGTGAGAACCGGGGAAGCTACCCGGGAGATGATGTGACACCCGGAAGAAAGGGGAATACCATCCCTCGAACCTTGTGACACAAAGAAAAACCTGGATCGGGGAATTTTCATCGTTTCCCCAATTAAACATAGAAGAAATCAAGTGGCGTCCAGAGAATTAGCCCAATTCTCCCAGGAAAACCTGGGAAAGTCACCTCCCCCGTTTTTGAGAAAACAGAATAACCCCGGGAATCGGGACAACTCCGAGCCCTCAAACAACTTTGTATTATACAAGTAGTACATGCATTTTGTAGGACGAACAAATCAATACAAAATACAAATGTCATAATAGTTTTTTTTGGTTAATCTGAATACAAATATCCCACAAGTATTACAATAGCATTAACGTGTTAGAATATGTATTACAAAATATCTTTAAAAAAAATGAGAAACAACGATTAAACACGAGTATACAATGTCTCTCTCACGATCATAAAGTAGAGTCAAACATCACATTCTTTTGTGGTAGCCACATTGACCCTTCAATGAACGATGTCACAGTAAACTTGCTGGCATCGTTACTCGTCAGGCTGGGCCTATACCCAGCCCATTTGACCCGTTTATCAACACCAGCACCCAGGCCGGTGTTCATGTACTCACCATAAAAAATAGAGGCGGGCGGGTCAACGCCCTTGACCCATGAAATCCACCCCTCCGGGTGCAGAAACTCTCCGATAGTTGACTGCATAATAACCGTAGTCGAGAATTCCTTCCATGGTCTCCCGAGGTAAGTCGGGGCCGTGAGCTTATCCAATGGGGTAAGATCACATTTTTGGATCGAGATGCCCGTGTTTTGATTCGGGTCTTTTTTTCCTTGAGCCGTGATGGTCACAAACTGGTTTGACATGGGCTGGCGGGGCATGATCTTGCAGTTTTGGAACACCACCGCGGCGTTTCCAAAGATGAAATCAATGGTGCCCGTTACATCACAATCGCGATAGAATTGGCGGTTTGAATGGGGGTAAAGGGTGTCTTGATACGCGTCGAATGAGCATCGGTAAAAGACTGAAAAATCGGAACCGGACCTGAAGGCCACTGCTTGATGCTTTTGTGGACCGGCTGTGTTATTGAATCCCATATCGATTGCTACAAAGCCTCTTCCCGCAACAGCTGATGATCATTAAAATAAAGTTTAGAACTTTGATATTCGTGATAATAATAAAAAATACAAAAAAAAACTAATATCAGAAAAAATCTATTATACCATCTTATTTCCTCATGAGAAATCACTCAGTTTGATCATGATATATTAAAGTCCGTTAACTTATGAAAGCTACACGTAAAATCATCAAATTAATTTTTGTATACTAAAATTCCTAGGTTTATCAAGCATATACTTTTGGGTTATATAAAAACTAGTGACTTATTATCTTTTAACTTTATCTAAATGAGATGATCAAAATTTTCCTTTTTCATTTTTTCCTCTAAAATGTTGAACATTAATTCACAGAAATATACCAATTTATGAGTTCACAAGCCAATTACTTTAAAGAATTGATTTCAGACAAGCTTAGAAAAGTTTAAGGGCTTTAATATAAAAAAGATTAGTTTAATAACTTTTTCATATATTGTTTAGAAATTATGAGTTTTTAGTATGCTTTAGACAGTTTAGAAACTTTAATATATATAAAATAAATTAGTTTAAGGAAAATGACACAACGGTGGTTTTTTTAATTATGTAGTCATGTGCTTTATAATTAGATTTATCAAAAGTGTTCCCTAAAACCATATTAGTTCTGATTAAAATTGATAAATAATATTTAGATAATATTTCTCATACATTATTGAGGTCACGTCCCAAGCCTAAAGTTGCACATGGCTTCTGTTTGCGATATTTTTTTTCAACTGTCAGGGTTCGGGCACGTGACATCACGTACAACAAACCATGTGCGAGGGGATACATGCATAGTATACAACCAAATTTAAAAATTTCACCACATCAATGCACAATGTACAAGCTAATAAAGCTTTGTTTTTTCTTGATTTTATTAGCATTTAATTGGTGGTTTCATGCTTTCATATGCACCAAGTCAAAATCTGCTCATAAATTATGATTCATTGGAGCAAGAACTAAATCTATGCCTGTGATTGAGATTTCATATATATAAATAAATAAAGATAACAATTGTAAAATAAGAATTTATAAACTACAAAAGATATTCTATTAAAAATATTCTTTATTTATATATTTATATATATTAAAAAAGGTATGATTTATGTTATCAATTTAAGCTATAACTAGTTTTTTTCCAATGCGCGTTGCGGCGGATCTTACGTGTTAAATATACTACCAATCGACTTGTCTTCGGGTTAAATATACGTCAAACTATATGTAACTTGACTTGTACCGTTGAACGAAAACATATTATACTTAAACCAGCTCTTTTCCAAACAAAATTATATCAAAACATATATCAAGTTAAATGTACGTAAAAAAGTACATAATAATGTTGAAACGTATACTAACTTGAGTTTATATGGTCGAATAAAAATAATTATATTTGACGCGACTTATTTCTGAAAAAACTTAAATCAAAACATATGCATGAAAATATTTTATTTTTGACCCGACTAATACCTAAAAATATAAAAATAAGACATTAGTTTTTTAAGTAAAAGTTATACTGAGATAAACTCAAAACTTTCAAAATTTAAAGGGATCAATATGACGTGTCAAAATTAACTAGTCAGATTTGAATTCAATAAATAAATATAATTGTCGCTATGTAATTTAATAAACAATTATTATTACCGGAAAACTTTGTTTCATCATAAAATATACATTTGTTCTATTATATAAACAAAACCAATAAAATAAGAACTTTTGTGGTTAAATATAAAATTGATAAATGTCTACTGTTCATTTTCATAGTAATTAATATAATATAGAAACTAATTGATATACGTGAGCTTTAATTTTTTTAAACGTTTTATAGTACATATTCTTAATTTCATCTACTTGGTTTATCATCAGATTTGAACCACCAAATTTAAGCGAAAAACACTTATTACACACCTACCTAACATCGGGCCAAATGCATTTTAATCAGCTATTTTATCATACAAGTCAAACAAACAAGTCAATCTTAGCTTTAGCTCGATTTGTTTACAACCTAAGTAGGCTCACAGTGGCTCGTTTACAAACGAAACAACTGTAAGCCAGCTTTTTCTAAACTCGCTCAAATGTTTAAAAACAAAGTCAACTCGGCTTTGTTTGTTTTAAAACGAGCCGATTTCCAACGAGTTTTTGAGTTTTTTAAAGTTGTTTTTAATGATTAGGTGAGAAATCAAATAACGAAGGAAGGAAAATTACCAAAAGTAGCTGTAGAAAAAGTCGGTGTCCCATCAACAAAGTTCAGATCACCGGAAACAATGGACTTATCTTTCCCATCGCCGTAGATCACCACATTCCAAAACGATTTATCCAAAACCACATTCTCCTTATACAAACCCTCCTTAATATACACCACAAACACCTCTTTACTCTTCTTCTTCACCATCCCCATCGCCTCCTTAATCGTCAACACGTCGCCGGAGCCGTCGGCGGCCACCGTCACGTTGGGCGTCGGCCGCCCCTCCTGCAGCAGCCGCCGCACTCCCGCTGACACCCACCTCGGAAACTCCGATTCCGGCTCCGACAACAACTTCCGGTGGATCGGGATGTTGAACTTGTCCAGGATCCCGGAGATCTTGGAGACGATTGCTAGACTGTTGCTGGTGTATTCGGTTGAATTCTGCATATGGGCTTTGATTTCTGTGACGAATGATGAGTTCATTTCTTGTAATGAGTCGATACACGTGTCTAGATTGGTGATTGTGGTGCTGAGGTGTGTTTTCAGGTCGTCGATTTTGGGTCCGGTGAGTATTTTCTCGCCGGAGTTGACGTCCACGGCGGCGATGGAGTCTTGGACGTAGTCAACGGCGTCGGAGAACAAACTCCGGCAGACGTTAAGCGCCTTTTTCACCCTCTCGTCGGAGGTTTTCTTCTCCAACTCCTCCGGCACCGACGACAACTCCGATAAGGAGTTGAAAACCACCTGTAATGAGAGCTTTAAGAGCTCCTCTGGGTCGGTGGTGTTGGATTTGTTGATGTCGGAGATGCTGTTGTAGCATGATTCGGGGTGCAATGTCTGGTTGCAGACGGCTTTGAGGGACTGTGCGGCGGCGTTGGAGGCGGGTGCGGCGGAGTTGCGGTGGTTGTTGTTGCGGTGGATTAGGGTTCCGGCGACGGCGCCGATGACGACGGCGAGGAGGAGGACGACGGAGACGGTGAGGATGATGAGACGTTTGCGGGTTTTCCGGCGGAATGCTTGTTCTTCTACGGGGTCTACTTTACCGTAGCCCTTGAAGGATTTAATGGTATCCATGGAGAATTGGAGATTGATTGATTGTTGTATGTTTGTGTGTGTTTTGAGTGTGTGTGAAATGGTGTATATAAATGAAGAAATTGGGTGATGATGTTTATAGACTAAAGACGCGTATGTATATATGTATGAATTATGATTATGATTTTGTTTATTGTATGTTTGGTTTTTGTTATTGGTTGTGTCGGAAGTGATATTTGAAGCACGGTTGACATTTTTTATGACAAAATTTAACATTTTTTTAACAACGGTTGTTTATTCGTTTTTATTAACCATTTATGTTTGTATGCTATAGGTTTTAAACTTTTATTTGTTTAAATATAGAGGATGCATACAATATACTAGAACAAGAACTATTGTTAAGATGAATAAAATTATAAAATATCAATTGTAATAAAATTGATAGCTTGATGTGAAAATCATAAGAATAATTATTTGTAATATATTTATATATCAATAAGATATTTGACCCATATTTTTTATTTTATTTAATTTTATACATTTAAAAAACATTTTGAGTGAATTGTCATTTTCCTCCCTGTGGTTTGATCACATTTGTCATTTTCATCCAAAAATATTTTTTCTTGCATTTGGCTCCTCAAGGTTTGGGAAACGTTACCATTTTCATCCAAAAATCTTAGCTACATTGTTTTAAAATGTTAAATATTCATTGTTAAAAAGGTACTTACGTAAAATTTTATATAAAAACGTAATCCTAATTTATGTTTACGTGTTGTTAATAAAAAATTTTACCACGGAATTCATGTTTTTGGATGAAAATAGCAACTTTTTCAAACCTTGAGGAGCCAAATGTAAGAAAAAACCTTTTTGGATGAAATTGACAAATATCACCAAACCATAGGGAGGAAAACGGCAATTCACTCAAACATTTTTTACAAAACGTAAGATTATATTAATATGTGGAGCGCGACTATTTGGTAAAGGCTTTGTATTTTATAGAGTATGTATTGGGGTTAAATCCAAACATGATATAGATTAGTTTGCTGCAATTTAATAGTAGAATATTTTGACGTTAAGGAAAACATAAGATGATGCTATGAATGTTATGGCTAGTGGTGTTATAAATCTTTTCCTAGCTAATAATATATCAAAAAATATCTATTTTTGTGATTCAGCGTGGCTAAATCATTTAAAAATATTTACCATATATTAAACATTTATACCCATTATTATCACAACTAGGCTTTTTACCCGTCGCGCGTTACCGCGACATCATATGTGACGTGATAAAATATAGAATACAATCAATCCCACTCGTTTTCAAATCAGAATTACGTCAATACGTAGAGTAAATTGATTTTATACCATTGAATAAAACATATTATATTTGACCCAACCCTATTCCAAACAAAATTTATGTCGAAACATAAAATTACAACCGCTCCAACTCGTTTTCAAACTATATTTATGACAATATGTAGAGTAATTGATAACGTATTATATTTGAGCAAACACATTCCCAAATAAAACTTATGTCGAAACGTAGATTTGCTCAAAGCCTACATAAAAATTAGCATACACACATTTTATATTTAACCCAACTCATTTCTGAAGAAAATTTACGTCAAACGTAAACGGATGTTGAAACGTAGACAGTCTTAAAGTGTAAATTAAAATAGTCACGGAAACATTTTATATTTGACCCGAGTCATTTCTGATTATGTACAATCGTAAACACACTAGAATTTATAACGACGCAGACACAAAAATATGAACGTAAGAAATTAATATGTATATATATATATATATATATATAGGTAAAATAGAAAAAGGAAAAAAAAATAACAAATCTGTTGGTGGGAGTCGAACCCACAACCACAAAATCAAAACACAAATTACCTACCACTCCAACTAAAGCCACTTTGTTGTAATATTTGTAAATATGTATATATAACCACAATTTGGATAGAGTAAAAAATAAAAAAATCCACCGACCTTTGCAAATATGTATTAGTATAATTATTTCTATATTAGTTATTATTTCATAACACTTCTAACTACTTTTTAAACTTAATTAATCCCAAGATATTTGTAGCATTTGAGGTAGATAGGGAAGCATGTAATGGGAATTAAGTTTGAAAACCAACCCAATAAACATCCACCGGCCTGTTTACATACGCTTTCAAGTCAAAATCAGAGGACAAAAGCTTCTTATTTTTTATTTATTTATTTGTACATGATTTTTTTCAAATTTCCTCAATCGTTATGGTTTTTATCAGGTTTTATTAAGAACCTAATCTTTTAATTTAAATATATAAATATATATATATATATACTATTTTTCATCAAAAAATAAAGATAATATCTCATATTCTCATCTCTTTTTCATTGTACTTGGAAAAGTCAACGGGACATAAAACGGTGGGGCATATGTATGCATTGCCGTTGATTAAGGCAAATCATGTGTGTTTCCCACACATCATTTTCTTTTTGATATTTTATTTCAGTTTGTTACGTTGTCTATTGCTTTTTATATAAAACGAGAGGTTATCATAGACCACTTCCTTTTATGTTCAAGTTGTATTTATTTAACGACAGTTGTTTTATAGCAATTGTATTGACGTGTGATAGTAATGGGAAGAATTAGACCGAGTAGCTGTTTGATAGCAGTTGAGATATATAGTCTCACGCGGATCTCCATATGCCATGTCAATTGAGAGTAGAAACAAGTAGAATTCGCGTTCTAACCTTAAGTTTGACTTAATTTAATTGGAGCGGGGATTGTTTGTAGTTTATTTTATACTAGCTTAATAACCTGTGTATTATACGGGGTGAATATATAAAATATTAAATAAAATGAAATTTTGTTAATTAGAAAACTATATTTTAAGATAAAATACGGTTGAAATTATGTATAAGGACTATAGGTAACAAAATAATGACATCAAGTTTTTAAACTTTTTTTGTTTAAAAAAACTAAATATTTTGTTTCAAAACAAAAAGTTTTATAAAATTTATTTATAAATTATTTTATTTTTATAAAAATTTTACTTTTTAAAAATATTGATTTTTAAAATATGTTATATTTTATAAAAATTTATTTCTTTATAAATAATATTGATTAAAAGATTCATTTCTTAATTTATTAAAAAATATTTTTAGTCTATAAATAAATTAAATAATATTATTAGTAATTATAGTAACTATTAAGTAGGAGAGAAAAGCGGGAAAATTATGGTGAGGATTAATGTGATGCTGTCACGTGTCCTCATTAGTTACTCTTTTATTATAATATAAAGATAAAGATAAAGATTATCTAAATGTGTCTGTTTTATCATAAATAATCTAGTTGATACTGTTTGAAAAAATATATATATATTAAATTTAATTTACCTTAACACATGTTGAATTAGACACGTTTTGAGTTTTATGTGCCATATTTTTGTTTGATGGTCCTGAGCACGGCATGAATTTAGTTTATACAAAACACTTAGGAAAACAGACTTACATTAACACAATGAAATTCTGTTGATGTTAAACGTTATGTCTTTCATCTCTCCATTTATTCTGTTGCATCATATTAAACTATGTTAAACATTCGTTGTCGGTATTTTTTATGTTCTTTTGAAAGACAAATCAAAGCAAGTCAAACTATATTGGTTAGTTTCTGGTATAAAATTTGTCAAAGACAATCATAGATAAAGAAAAACAGATTTGTAACATATGATTTTTTTTTCTCTTTTATAATTTCACAATTATCATTATAAACACCTAAAAGCACCGCTACTACCAGGGTCAGCCCAACTTAATTAACAATGACGCATTGGGCTTGGGTCCCCAAAAATTAGAGGCTCTATTTTTTAAAAAAAATATACCAAGTCTGGACTTTTAAAAGACCAACAAAACACAAAGCTCTTAATCGTATTTCTTGTTCTCACCATTCATCTTCAATCTTTCGCCTATTCGGCTGTTCCAACTTCCAAGAATCTCACCGCTTAGTCTACACTCTCCACACAATTCATGATGGGGCGGTTAGCCGGTTACGGGTTACCGAAAAGTCCTACTCATCTCAACTCTCACTGCTCACATCTATTCCATTTCTCCACACATATCATATGGGATTGCAATTCCGATTTCTGATGACCTGCACTACTGTTGCCCGTCTGCTGCATAATTAATACTAGTAAGCATGAATTGAACCCACAAACAACTAAACAAGCAGTGCTCTTGAGTCTTGAAAGTACAATACTGATTTCTTGATAATTGATCGATTAGCAGGCTACCATCAACACATAGCTGATGGAGATTGACAGCGACATAGCAAATTGAGATTACCAGTGAGCTAGTGACAACATAGCAGTTATCATTAATGAGACTTTAACCTACAACTTTTTTCTAGTTGATAATCAGAAATATTTATGTTTTGATCTGATTTGCACTAACAGAAGAAAAGAAATCATGTATATTCTCAAGCTCATACACACAATTATTCAAGATATAGTTTATCATTTTACTATGGATGCGTTGTTATTTTAACATTAATTTCAAAGCATCCATGGGATAATTTTTTTTTCACCAATACCAAGTTTTTTGCTGTAAAATGAAAAACGCTGTTTCAAAAGTTACATAAAGAAAATTCCATGATAATTTAAAGAAATATAAGGGTGCATTATTGTTGTGGGTTAAAATATATATGATTAGATTTGTGGTGAGAAAATGGGACCAAGTGATGGTTAAGCGATTATATTCATAACATGCTTCCTTTACTAATGATATAATGGAAGGCAATTATGCACGTTCTCCTTTGTTTTCACAATCTCACGCTTAAACAATATCTTAAATTAATATAATCGCCTGGATCTTTTTGGGAGTATAAGAAAAAAAACAATTATATAATAATTTGAAAAAATAAACATGATAACAAGTTATAGAAAACTACTCATTCTTCAGAACCTTCAAAAACATGACTAGTCATATGTTACATTAAAAATCTACTCATTCTTCAGAAACTTCAAAAACATGACTAATTAGATGTTACATTAAAAATCTACTCATTCTTCAAAACCTTCAAAAACGTTCCATTAGAACCCTTTAAAAACATCCCACTAAGAAGACCCAAAAACATCACTACCAGCACTTTTATTATTTTTATAGAAATAATATGATTTTTTATTAAACCCAACCCGACAGCCACATCTTTGGTCCCGTCTTTATTCTTTGACGTTCATATACATGGGCGAGATCTCTAGTTACTAACCCACCCAATGGTGTGAAATGCTTAAAACAGCTAATGTGACGTTCTTGATAGCTAAAAACGCCCTAAGAATGGTCTACAATGGCCATTTAATCAAATCCATAAACCGGAATTTGTTCTCAAATTTGAAAAGGTACTATGTAGAATACATTATTTGGTAATCATATAATCAATTGTCTAAACATCATACTTTTATACTATATCCTAAGTACGATAACCTTTTAAGAATTACTTTGGTTGGCTCGCGATTGAAACTAATAATAAAATTAAGTACAAACTAATTTGTCACTTATTTCCACGAAACTAATTAAGTAAATGTTAACACAAATTTTTAACCATATATCATAACTTCGTCGTACACAAATCAGTTTCAAACCCTAAACTGTTCGGGTGAAAATGGTTCGGTTTGGCCAACGAAAACTCAAAGCATGTTTGAGCTTCAAACTTGTTTGGTTCAAATTAGAGGTGTTCAAACCGGTTTTTCCGGCCAAACCGGTTCGGGTTTAAAACCGAACCGGTTTTTTTGTGGTAGAGTCAAACCGGTTTTTCTTAAAACCGGTTCGGGTTACAAACCGGTTTGGCTCACTGAATACTCGAACCTGTCAAACCGATTCGGACCGGTTTGAAACCGGTTTTTTTTCTGAAACCTGTTTTTCTTACCGATTTTTAACTTTTAAACCGGTTTATAAACCGGTTTTGAGTTCGGGGCTACCAAACCGGTATAGAAACCGGCGGTTTGGGTCGGTTCGGGACCGGTTTGGGCCAAACCGGTTTTTCTTTGAAACCGGTTCCGGTTTTTCCGGCCGAACCGGTTTTTTTGCCCATGACTAGTTGAAATCAGCTTCTAGACCGGATTTTGATCATGCTTTTGACCAACCATCAGTAGTTTTGGTCAGTTTTTGGGCGTTTCAATTCGGTTTAACTGGTTTCAATGGAGAGAATTATAAACCATTTAACATTCTCTAACCTACGATTTCTATTGGTTTCAACCACTTTCAAATATTACTGGTGTCGGTTGTTCATTGTTGATTTCGGTTCGATCATTATTTTGAATGTGGACCTCTAGGTCTTTTCTTTTTTTAGTTTTGAAAAGTGGGCTTTGGCCTTCTAAAGAAGTGAAAAGAGACGTGCAAATGGCCTGCATCATCAAATCAGCCCAGAAACAAACTACACAGAATATTCTTTTTCATATTTGTATGCAACCTCCAACTTATGAAACTTTTTATTTATTTTTTTCTTTTTTCAATTTCATCGTAACTAAAATTTAAAATATCTAACTGCTTATATACGTCATCATGTTTAATTTACTCAACACAAACTGATTTCACGGTATCGGTTTGAATCCATAATTGAATCATAATTCATATCATAATCTTTTAATGCTACATGTCCATACAAGTTGTGATTTACCTAATCTTATTGATTAACATATATCAAGAAATGATCATTTTATTTAAGCAAGACCAGATTGCAAGATCAAATATATAAAGATGAAGAAAAAATTGGGAAGTGCCATATTTAGTCCTTGAATTCTTCATTAGGACAAACATTTCATATCTGTTATAACTCTAGCTACTCTAGAAACTTCAATGCATATGAGCAACCTGATTACCTGAAATACCTTAATCCAGATATAAATGTATAATACAAAGATAAAACAGTTTGTTCACCGTATAATTGGATATTTTAACAATATAAACATGGTCTGGTGTGTTTTTGATTTTGATTTGTGATCTCTATTTCATTTTACATTTGATTTTTATACTGACATCAAACTGACTGAGTATTATTGTCACACCAAAATACTTTGATTGGATTTACGTAATTTATACTAAAGTAAAACATCTATTAGTGATAACAAATATCTAAATAAAAGTCTTACGCTTTAACCTAAAAGCATGTTTGGAACTTCGTTAAGATATAGTAGAGTTCAAAACTATTTACTTTTTATACCCAAACCTAATTCGTCATTAAAACCTCATGTTGCCCTACCATTCTTTCTCCTTTCTCTTCCTTATTAGAGGACACATAATCTAATGAAACGCCTGCTGAATGTGTCTCTGATGAGGTTGAGTCTATGGGTGTGCATGAAACTGAAATAATCGAATCTAAGCAGGATAACCCACACAACCGAACCAAAAAAACCGGAACCGAACAAAAACCTATGGTTTGATTTAAAGTTTTTTTTAAAACCTAATTTTCGGTCTCGGTTTTGACTAAAACAAAAACTGAAAAACCCAAATTGAACCATTTTATGACCAAACCAGACTACCTCCGTAACTGAACCAAACCAAAACTAAAATAACCAACTCAAAACCAACCAAAGTGTCTATATATGACATTATATTAAAAATGTATTAATTACGTCCCTTTTAATGAATGGTAAACGTTTTGGCTGGCTTTCTAATCTAAAGTATGAAATAAATTGTTTATTATAAAAATGATAAAAACAGTAGAAATCAACAGATTAAACTTTCTCCCATTATTATTATTTATTAAAAAAATGTATTATACATTTTAACAAAGAATATTTAAAACACAATACAATTTACAATCATAATCTATATAGTGCATGTATATTATATCATACGGTATAATCTATATCTAATAAAGTTATAACAAGACAGTAGACATGGGTGGTCGCCAGTACTTGGTTATAGTGACAGCCACGTGCAATTGTCCTTTGTTTGCATTGAGAGAGGTTTTTTTAAGTGTTATTCATCTACCCCCTACCAAAAGTTTCAATTATAGAGAACTTTTCTAATACAACTAAATTTTTTTTTCAAATCAAATTTTAGACGTATTAACTTGTGGGTAAAGTTGGTGCATAAGGCTCTTGCATGTGCAGAGCTTAGGGCATTGAGCCAATTTTAATATGGTTTATGCATCTTTATTCTGTATCTATATAAAAAATTATTACTATAACTTGAACTCATAACTTATGAGGTATGTGACGATATCCTTACTAGAAAGGTATTTCTTTTGATTTTTCTTTGCATGTACAATGTCTAAAAGCATTACATATCACCAAAAGTTTCAACTCACGTTTTAATAGTACAGCCTAATTGAAAATGATATTTCAGTTTTTACAAAAAGTCTTTTTTTGGTACAAGTCACTAGGATGCAACTTGTGTATTCATGGATACTAGGTAAATGACTTTCCACAACTTGTCTGGGATAAAACGGGTTGTTCCCTAAGTGGGTTGGAGTTATTGAGTTTTGTAAATAACGGATGCTTTAAATATAGTTACAGAGTATATTATCGCAATAATAAGTTAAAACTCTTTCTAATAAAGCAATCTAAAATGTTTTATGCATCTAAACACATTTCAAATGACCTTTGACCCGTTTGACCGCTTAACCCATATGATTGTTTTCTTTACGTGTATTATTTAGCTTAACCCATCTAACCCATGAATGATAATACATAATCAAATTAACCCATTAACATTAAATGGGCTAAAATTTTCAGTTGTATTTAATCTCATGAAAAATTTTCAGATCAACTATGAGTAATATGAAAAAATATTCAGAAAATCAAAGATTTGAGAGTTTTAAAATATTTTTAGGAGTAGAGGCTTTAGATACTAATTCAGAGGTTTGTTTGACTAAAAAAAATATTTGTTCGGAATTACTTCAAGAGTTTGGTATGCCAGCTTATAAACCTATGGCTATTCCTGTGAAACAAAACTTAACTATTTCTGATGGTTCTAATACAAACATTACACCAAAACCTGACTTAAACAAAATGAAGGATAAAACACTACAATAAGAAACCTAAAATTAACATAACTGAGTCACTCATAAACAGATGCATTAGCATTCAACGTCAATTGAAATGGTTTTGCATTTTGATTGACTGAAATCATAAACTCAAAAGGTATAAAACATTTCATCAAACACCTGGCATGCACTGAATTTTGATTGACTGAAATCACAAACTCAAAAGGTATAAAACATTTCATTAAAAACATGGCATGCATTGTATTTTGATCGATCCCAAGGCCGAAAGTAAAACTCTGGCCCGGAAGACAACTACAATCACTTGAAATAAGAACATGCAACAGTCTAGACAGCAACAACTAAACAAACATTGAAGTAAAATATGTAAGCGTTACCTCATAATGGAAAGAACAAATATGATAGTGCAATCCGTTGAAGAAAGTCACCCAAAAACGAAAGAAAAGAAGAATCAGCAATGAATACCAATAATATAATAAGGCAGAAGTAAAATACAAAAAAAAAAAAAAAAAAAAAAAAAAAAAAAAAAAAAAAAACAATCAAATAGCAATAAAGATCATATTTAACTTGAAGAGGAAAATCCAGCAGTCTTGGAGGAAGATGTCGATGATAATGAGTTTGTAAACACACATGAGTAACAAAATCCAAAAGCAAGATATGAAATCTTGGAATTACTATTAAAAGAATTAAATTAAATAAAAGCCAACTATTACAGTATTTTTCTTTCTATCATCTCAACCATAAGTCCATAACTAAGGCTATCCTTGCTTTAGTCGTTGATTTGTCTCCACTTTTTAAATTTAACAAAAAATAATAACAATCCAACTTTCCATTTGATGTAATCTGTATACATATCAACAAGACAATAGCACAATCACATGTTTCATCATACCATATTAATTGCCAAATAATTTTAACAAAAACTCTAATTCATATTTCATCCTTCTCTTCTATGCATATAACTTTCTCAATTTATATATTCATACTAAAAATAATAATAATAATAACTAAAACGGGATTCAAACCATTTAACATATAAACCCATTACAACTTACAAAACACACAATTACACAAAATAATACAACCACCATAACTTATTATCCAAACATCTTATTCCAACCACAACACCATCACAATCACAACCCAAGTGAAAAAGGAAATCCGGTGGCTCTCAACCAACTTCCACCGCCGATGAAGCTTCCGGCGGTGAAACCTTGAGCCTCCGTAGCACTAGTAATCACCCTATACCCCCGCCACGTCACCCGGTTCGCGGTACTTGCTCCAGCCCCAGTGTTCTGATACTCACCATAATATAATGTATCAAGTGCAAAGTTCCCACTCCACGGGTACCACCCCGCGGGATTGATGACGTCACTGATCGTCGATTGCATCACCACCGTCCTCGAGTACTCCCGCCACGGCCGCCCTAGGTACGTAGGGAAGCTCCCCTGCACCGGCCGGAGGTCGGAAGTGGCCCCGATTCTACACTTTTGGATCACGATCCCGGTGTTTTGGTTCGGGTCGCTGCGGCCTTGGGCCGTGACCATGTTGCGTTGGTTCGGGTTCGGTCTTCGGGCGTGGATGTCGCAGTCCTGCAACACGGCTGCGGCGTTCCCGAAGATAAAGTCTACCGTGCCAGCGATGTAGCAGTTGATGTAGAACTGACGGTTGGAGTGGACGTAAAGGGTGTCTTGGTAGCCTAGCATGTCACATTTGTAGAATGCTGAGAGGTCGGACCCGACCCGTAGGGCCACGGCTTGGTGGCCCGACGGGCCCGCGGTGTTTTGGAAGGTTATGTCTCGGGCTAGGAACCCGGCTCCTACAGCCGCTGCATATAAAAGTTGAAAGATTGTTAATGATGTTATTCAATTTGATATGTGACAATGTGGGTGAAAAGTTATTTGTAAATGAAGTTTTTCTTGTTTTAGGTGATACATGTTAACATTGGTTTCAAGATATCTTTATAGGACTTCTACGTTTAGGTGATCTGCTTGTTGAGAAAACTGATGTGAGATAGGCTTGATAAGGAAGTAGATATGGATTTACTGTTTCTTTCTATTTTTATTTTACTTTTCTTGTATTTCACATATAATTTTATTATTTAAGTAATTTGTCGTATTTGATTTAAATAAAAAATCTAGATACACATTTTTGTTTAGGTTTTTGGTTGATTTAAATTTTCAAAAAACGAGTACATTCAAAATAAATATTTTTTATTTAATAATCTTTGTATCGGACAAAATATACGTTGAATTTCAGAAAAAGCAAAATTTGTATTTACTTTTTGAAAAACTAGTGTTTAGTTTTTAGAAATATTACAACCTTTAGTAAAAAATCATATAATAATACTTTGAAAATAGAAATTAAAAAAAAGACATATATTTCCTTCGCCTAAAGAGAACATGCTCTTGATAAAATGGTATATCATAATCAAATGATTATTAGTTAAAATCATAGAAAAATACATGTGGTAGTTTCAATAGTAAGTGTAGAAACAAAGACTTCTCTAGACTATATAAAGTATGCTACTTACACATATGGATCATACTATAGTATTGTACTATTGTACTCTCTAAATGTATATTGTACTATCTAAATGTTGATAATCTTAAACCATACAAAACATTTATTGTTAATGAATAGTATACTTACCGACAGTTGCAGAATTGAAGGTGGTGCTACCACCGGCGACACTTCTACTTCCAGTAATAATAGTAGTCGTTCTACCGGACCCCAAAAACATCAAGTTCCTCTTACTGCTCGGAATATCCACATTCTCCCTATACACCCCCGCCGCTATCCTTATCACATACCTAGTGGAGCTCGACGACGGCGCCGCCGCCACCGCTGCCGAAACCGTCGTATAATCCCCACTTCCGTCCGCCGCCACCACCACATTCGCCGCCACTGTCCCCGACTGCAACAACCTCCGATCACCCACCGACAACCACTCCGGCCACTTCACCTCATCATCATCATTATCTTTATCGTTATCGTTATCCTTATCATTATCATTTTTTTCGATCAACCCCCTCCTGTTGTTTTGAACTGCATCAATCATATCATTCTCCGTCAAATTCTTCATCATTGCTAATGAATTGCTGCATAGTTTCTCAGCGTGAATCTCTCCGGCGATTAACGATCGCCGGACCTCCCTATCGTGTTTATCGTGCGAAAACCCATCGAGACATGTCTCTTGATTCGTTAATGTGGTGCTCATTAACGTGATTATGTCGTCGGCGTGCCTTCGAATCCCCTTTTTCGTCGGATAACTCTCCAAAAACCCGATGATCTCGTTAATTTCTTCAAGGGTTTCAGCAACCATTTCAAGACAATCATGAAGAGCGATTTTCTCACGTTTAGTGAGATCTGATCGAAGAGAGAGTTTTTTGATGGTGAAATAGTTTCGCTCGATTGTCTCCTTTGTTTTGTTAACAGCTAATTCGATTACGTCTTTTGGGGTTTTGATTTTGTTGGAGATATTGGGGGTGGTGGCGATGGTGGAGTAGCAGAGGTCGGGGTGGAGGGTGACGCTGCATGATGATTTCACGACGGCGTGTGCGGTGGTGTCGTCAGAGGTGGTGGCGGAGTGGGCGGCGGCGATGGTGGATATGAGTAGGATTGAAGAGAGAACGGTGGCAATGAGGTTTTTGTTGTCGCCGGAGTTTGACATTCCGGCGAACTGGTTTTTGGTCATGATGGTGTGGTGAAGATGAAGTAATGACCCGTGAATGATGAGCGTAGTGAGTGAGCTGTGTATATATCATGTGTGTATTAAATGATTAGCGCAGGATCGTGACGTTAGATTAACTAGTAGGTTGCTGTATTCTAACATTAATATTATGAATTTAAGGTCCTGAAAATTAATCTTACATAAAGTTTAGGATAATATTTCATACATCAGATTGTTTAAAACGATCGGGCATCTTTAGATTTTTTAAGACGTTATGTAAAGTGAGAGTTAAGTAAAGTAACGGGTATATTTTTTGTTAAATTATTAATGGATTTTTTTTTCTTTTTATTATTTATATTTTGCTTTATTGTAGACCGTACAGTGTATGAGTGTAGCAGGATTGACTAGGAATAATAATTTGTTTGCAATTCGCGAATCAATTTTATATGAATATTTAAAATAATATCCAATGCTTGGGATATCTTTGATTAGAGGCTAATTTGGATGTCATCGTAATGTTATTCTTAAGGAATGTTTGTTGGTACTTGGATATAAATTCTATAGATAGATGTGATGAATCTAGGTGTTGACAAACCTATTAATTGGAAATTACTTTAGAGTGGATAAATTATTAATTAATCATTAATCATCCTCAAAGGAGTTAGATCTTGATTTCTTTTATGATTCGACGACTTATTTCACTGTTAGGTAAATAGATGTTGAACTATAAAAAGGGTGAGACATTTGATACTTTGAATTTGTTGTAGATGTTGGGACAAAAAAAGTTAAAGAACATCAAGCAAGGAGCATATGAAATTGTCTTGGTAGTGTTTTTGTTAATAATTAGGCTAAAAGGCATACTTATTTACATACTTTTAACATTTAGTACAAAACATGTACTCTTTTGTGATGCGAGAATGATACATCAAGACCGAGTACTTGATATCATAGACAATAACATTATTTTACACAATGTGACACATACATAACAAACAAATAACACCTATTTGTTCTTTTTAAGTGATGGATACAACAAATTAAAAGAAAGTATGCAAAAAGCCCTAGAGTCGTAACTTGTAGTTAATGTGATGAGAACCAATGTAGCATCCTCGCCACCTTCCTTGCAATGTCCGCTAGCCACCATCTTCGCCACTCCAACCATTCTTGCAACCGTTCATCATTCGAATTTAAACCAAATGAATCACACCCTGATGTATTACATTTAAAATTCCCAACAGCATATGGTGTGTAAGACTTTGGAAAAATCTTACAGCATGCGAGGATCTCATGTGTTTGTACATTATTAATTTAACTACAATGGTCGTGGAAAAAGATAACTCAAAATACGAGAGTTGCTAATTACAAGGAGCTAGTGTGTTTATTGGCTCATAGACAATAGTTGCAAAGCAAAGTATAAGATCAATCTACATTATATTTACGTATTGTAAAAATTACTTGAGCAATATACCTAGGTTGTTGATGTCTCACCATTCAACATAAGAATTTTAAGGTGTTGAGAGCAAAGGCAAAAATGTCTAAGTGTTTAACACACCTCCTAGGATTAACACCTCACCAAAAACATGTCATAGAATTGTCCGACGTTTAATGCTTTCATGTGTTGAAATTAATTTGTTTTTATTAACATTGTATCATTCATTTAATACAATCATCTATGTAGCATGAAAAACTAGATCAACTAATTTGTGAACACTATACATATTAGAATAATAATTATCACGTAACTCCCCTAGCAGTATATTGTGTAACTCTCATGCATTCAGAACAAACTGAATATACGATAAGACTAAATGTAGCATCCCATAAAATGTTGAAATTTTCTACACTTCAAGCCCACGTTTTCTCATTCACATGGTTGCCCATTACTCATTTTGCATCCTCAAGGACAAGGAAATATAAAGACCCTTGTCATTTTGTGTAATAGGCGTCATGTGTCTAGTACACACGCAAGTAAAAGTAAATACCTGAATTGTCATGTGCTACATTACTATATTAAAATAAAAGGTTATTGGATTATAATAATTCAAATTTTCATTTATTGACTGAGATTAATTACAATTCAGATAATGTTTACAGACACTCCAACTTTAAGCTTATTGCCTTTAACGATCTCTTACTAACTGAGAGTTAACGCCGTTAGTTTTTTGATGACTTGAACTGTTTATATGGCCAAAACACATAAAAAAAAAAGCTACGGGGGTTAACTCTCAGTTAGTAAGATATCGTTAAAGAAACATAAGCTCAAAGTTAAAAGCGTCTAGAAGTATTTCCTGAGTTAGGATTAATCTCGACAAATAAATAACACTTATGATTATTAAATTCTAATAACCCTAAAACAAATGACGTTTGATCATGTTATGTGATAATGAGATGGTGCATCACATGACTTTTAAGCCACTATTAATGAAAAATATCCGACACATGAACATAAAATAAATACACAAATGCATGTAGCTTATGTCATGTTTACAAATGTACTATATTTCCAACACATTAACGCTATTAGAGTGTGGTAGTTGATTGACGGGTCACCGGAAAGAACTCCCTCCGGCCTTATAAGGCATAATCCACCCAAGAAGTAATCAGTTTTACGATTTTCTCATTAATTTAAGGTCAGATGTCAGGCTCTCTGTTTAATTTGAACATTAAAAGCAAAATTATTGTTACTGTAACACATTTAACTTTGTTTTTCTATTACTTTTATTTAGGTTGTAGAAATTCTGATATTGGCAAAATAACATGAAACATTTGTCAGATCGTGTTTGAGGTGATAAATGCAATGATAAAGGTGAGTGAATGGATGCAGTGGGGGACTCTTTTATGGGGTGTTTGATGGTTGTCTTTATTCAAGATTTCAAATTTGAAAAAAATATATATATTTTAAAAAATAACAAAATTATCACATTTTTATATAATTAAGATAGATATTTTAATATATCACCAAACATAAAAAACAAAATCAAACATACTATCAAACAAATACCGAGTACTTTATAATATATTAATAAAATCATTATTCTATTATTAAAATATAATTTCCATGCACAAGCCTATGTTTGAAGTTCCAAGTCCTAGCGAGTTTCACTGAACTGATTTACGCCTAAAACATATCGACCTATGTAGATTCTAACTATCTTATCTTTTATATATGTGAAAGGGTTTTGTTTTTAGGGTTTAGGGACATTTTTTCAATATTCTTCCTTCTTTACTTATTATTTTTCATTTTATATTTTCTATTACTCTCGTACATTATGTATACACTTTCACATACATTTTGATTGTGATGAATCTTGGACTGGTTTTAGTGTCAGAGGGTGGTTTACGAGGCTTTGGCCTCTAAACCCATTTTAACGAGTTTTTCATGATAATATGGTGTTTTAAAGTCTAAATACTAGACGAAGAAGATAAAGTACCGTGGATGTTTTTCTCCTCCCCTGCTACAATCATCTAGATAGTCGTCTTAGGGGCTGTTTGGCAATATCTAAAAGATTAAGTGCTGAACCAATAAGAGGTCTGAACCATTAATTGCTGAACCATTAAGAGGTCTGAACCATTAAGAGCTAGTATATCGCTTAACTATTCAAAGGCAAATGTCTGACCAATTCAGATAAGAGTTCTTAATCATTCAGCATTAGACCTTTTAACCATTCAGCATTAGTATAATGCTTAACCATTCAGAGGCAAATGTCTGAACCATTCAGACATTTGCTCGCGAAACAAACAGTCTGAACCATTAAGTGCTGAATAATTCAGACATCCGAACCATTAAGAGGCTGATTAAGAGGTTGTCAAACAACCCCTTAGTGAATCCATGTGTTAACAAAATGTTTAGAAACCGACTTAAGATTGCAAATCTTTGTTTGCTTGCGCGTTTAAAAATGTAGACATGAAATATAACTATTTAGTGTTTAACAATCCTAAGGACATCCACGAGATAATTGGTAAGGTGTATTTCTTGCATCCACAAAGTCAATGATTCAATTATTGGGAAGTGTATACGTGAATCCTCAATAAAAATATATTAGAAGTTATTCTAGAAGTTTATGCTTAAAAATGGTTAATAAATAATTTATAGGGTATAGTAAAATGTAATTCTCTTCGTATGTTTTAGTTAACATAATCGAAAAAGTTAGAAGTTTTGTTTTTAATGATATTATACATGTTTCAATGTTTTAAACCTATGGTCCAAAAGTTCCAGAAAACGAGGAATATTTAATCTTGTAAACCTTATTCAAATAAACAGAGGGTGTGGTTATTGGGACAATCGTCAATATAAATTAACACATCGGATTTCTATATGGGTAATATAGTATCATACGTATCGTATGGCATTACACGGGGAGTATAACCCCTCTGTTAGCCTCTTGAATTTTTTTTCGTAGTCAGTGTCTAAATTTGTTATACACGTCGTATAGCCCTATTTGTATCATATAAGGGGTCGTATAAGTTTATATGTGGCGTATAGCCATCTGACAGCCCCCCTCTGAAATTTTTTTATTTTCAGTGTTTTCGACCCTATGCGCCGCATATGATTCTATACACTTCGTATAAAAAAGTGTCAATTTATAATATGGGATATCTGGATATTAAACCCAAAATAAATCATTTCATATGACACAATACAACTATTTTAAGTAATAGTTTGTCCTCTTTTATTTGAGCACATCACACATGCTTTTGTTTTTTTCTTTAAATTTAATTAATTGAGAGGTAACGTGAGAGTGACATTTTGTTGTTTTAGTTAAGTCTTCAAGAAATTCATGACATTTATTAGAGAAATGGAGGATTGATAGATTGATAGATAGAGGCACAACAGTATAAGTTAACCATTAGATTGATAGATAGACAGATAGGATTATAAAGGTGTGAAGGCGGCTTTCTCTTATGGCAAACGCCATTTGGTACTTTTCTTTTCTTAATTATCAAACTAAAATATATATGTCGGTTTACAATTTCAAGCGAGCATCCTATTTGTATTCATATGTATCTACATTATTTGTTAACTTTCTTATATTTATTGATAGATTGATGCTAACTAACCTATTCATTAAAGCCTTTTAACAATTATTAAAAGAAGTATCTTTGTAAAATAGTAATAAAGTTTGAATATTGTTCTAATTAGGTAACTCATAAGGTTATTTGTCCCAATCAGGTCACTCATAAAAATTTTTGTCTCAATCAGATCACTAAAGTTTTAAAATTGTTTTAATTAGGTCATTTATAAGTTGCAAAAAGTTTTAAAAATTTTGAAATGTTTAAAAATATTAACAATATTTATAAAAAAAACTAAGTTATTTTAAAATTTTTGTGAATTATTTTAAAAATTGTAAAAATATGAGTGGCTTAATTGAAACATTTTTTAAACTACAGTGACCTGATTGGAACAAATAAAAATATTGGTGACCCAATTAAAACACTTTTAAAACTTTAATTACCGTATTGGGACAAATGAAAATATGAGTGCCTAATTTAAACAGTGCTAAAACTTGATTACTATTCTGTGAAGTTTTCCCTTATTAAAACGCTACATTTTAATTGTTTATATATTTTAATGATTAATAGGTAACTTTAAGTGAATGATTAAGAGGTAACGTATTAATTATTACCTTTTAACCATTCAAACTTAAGGTTTTTTTCTAATCATTAAAAGGCTATAAACAATTAAAAGATAGTCGTTTAATGACTATTAAGAGGCTACAATACAATCCTAAGTTCTTTTTCTAAATGATTCAAGACTTTTTTATGTTCTTTTTTATTTGAATGTTTATTCTCAAACAATCAAATAGGTCGAATAAACATGTTCTAGTTGAAACCTAGTTTCATATGATACGCTAAATACATGCGCATAAGCTATAAATCTAACAACATTGTTAATAACGTATCATTGATATGCTAGATCTATGTGCATGAGATATTAACTTTAGTAACATTGCTAATTGGGGATCCAGATACATTGAAGGTCATTATAATCACAAGATCAATCTTTGTTTGTGGTTGGTTCATATGAGCAAACTAATCATGTAATGGTGTCGTGCAACACTTCAACTTATCAAAACATGAGTCTATGACTAGTATCACGTTGTAACTACATGTATTCATGAAATTAAACAGAAAAATGTGCGGTCTACGTCTATTTCAGTGCTTATTTTTAGAGGGTTGTTTATTTGGCCATATATGATTACAAACTAAGCAAATCACACCATGTAAATATTTGGATGTAGTTTAAATTCGAACAATTATTTTTCTTCAAGTGTTACTCGTTTTCTTCATGTATTTAAGGTGAAAAGAACAAAACAACACTTGAGTTTGCTAGTTTCCCGGTTTATGATTAAAACAAGTATCGCTAATTAATAAGTCATGTAAACATGTACAGAATAGAACGTTTAATATATGTGATTTTTATTAATAATGGTGATATACACCTATTAAAAATCATTATAACCACAATATCAATTGTTGTTTATGTTTGGTTCGTATGGGCCAACTTTCATGTGAGTGGTGTCGTGCAACATTCTTAACTTATTAAAAATACGAGATTAGGACCAGGGTCTTACTGACTTAACAATTAAAAACAGCAAACCCACATTTAGAGCATTCACAGTAAGTTCTTTATATTTATGTGAGTGTGTTTTTTATATTTTAAAAAATAATTGTAAATGGTTGTGAGTGGAAGAGAGAGAAATAATACTGTTCAATTTGTATATTTAGGGAATCATTGTTCAACCCTTATAAATTTTTAATATTTTAAAGTGTTTGTGAGTAGAGGAGAGAGAAAATATAATGATAAAAGTATAAAAATATTATTTAATTAAAAAATAAAAAAAAATAATGTTTTTTTAATGTAATTATAAAAATAAATACAGGAAACCTGATGTGAATGTTCTTATCGAATTTACAATTAGCCCAATTCCCTAGGCAATAGCGCAGTACTGCAATCCGTCATGGGCTTTTCTTTTGATTTGGACCCTATAACCCAGTCCCTAATTCGATTTCTCAGCCCGAAAGATACCATCGGATTACAGCCCAATGAGTTGCAGCCCAATGGGCCGATCCATATATAGCTTGCAAAATCCAACATTCCTCCATCTTCGTCTCCACCGCTATTGCAGCCGCACCAGAAAAAGAACAAAGTTTTGAACAAGTTTTCGCACAATTAATCTGCTGTTTTGAAGCTTATTTGCTCAATCATTCACTTCCATTGCCGATTTCATGTAACGTATTCACATGCAACTCTTTTTTACAGTTTTACGTTAATCAAAACACACATATTTTCGTCCCATTATGTCATATGATGCTTATCGCTTTGTCAAATTTCTTCAAATTGAGGATGTATGTAGTTTTCTAGGGTTTATATGATTTCCCCCTTTTATTTGATTATACGAGCAAATATAGAACACCGATCAGTATTTCTATCAGTTACTACTGGTTACATGTAACATGTTTAATTGAGTTTATGTTTGTTTTGAACATATATTGTGAATTTGGGGGCTTGTCTTATAGTGTATTGTACTATCGTTATTTGTTGTAGATTTAGGGTGTAAAGCTTCAGCTAGGGTTTGCTAATGGTTGCTATTGGCTCAAAAGCTTTGCCTTTGAGAAGATATAAGAACTGTGATTCAATAGCTGAATGCAGTATGGTTGGGGAGGATGATAGTTACAATCAGGGTGGAAGAAGAAGAAGAAACATGGGTAGGAAATCAATGAAGAAAGTTAAAGGTACTGAGTCTGGTGGTGCAACCGGTGAAACTCGGAAGTCTAAACAGTACTCGAATGATCAAGAACCGTCGGTGCCACACACGTCGTTTTTGAGGTTTGAACTCTTGATTTTACCCGTGTGTTGTAGTGCGGTGTGAATTCTGTTGGTATAGTTTTAGTAATGGAATGTTGTGAATCTTGTGATGTGTTTTAGACAACAGGTTGATCCAGAAACAGCAAAATATTTCTCAGAGATTTCGAATGTTATCGAAGGGACTGAGATTGATATGGAGGAACGATCGGCTATTTGTGGCAATGCTTTGGAAGAAACAAGAGGGAAAGAAGTAGAACTTGCAACAGATTATATCATAAGTCACACTTTGCAAACACTTCTACAAGGGTGTGCTTTAGACCAACTTTGTACCTTTTTACAAAACTGTTCAAAAGATTTCCCTCAGATTTCCATGGATAGATCCGGATCACATGTTGCTGAAACAGCTCTCAGGTCTTTAGCTGATCATCTTCAAGAAAACGAGACCCAATCTCTTATTGAAATGACTTTGAACGATATTTGTCGGGTATAAATATCGAATATAGCAAATGAGCATTCTTGTACAAAACTACAAGTCGAGTGAAATTTTGAACCATAAATATCTAATATAGTGATTGATCATTATTATTGCAGGCAATTGTTGTTAATCCTGTTGATGTGATGGTTAACTGTCATGGATCTCATGTTCTTCGAAGTCTCCTTTGTCTTTGTAAAGGGGTACCATTAGATTCATCAGATATTCACTCCAAGAAGTCATCTGCTGCTCTTGCCCAACGGTTGAATTTTAAGTCTTCTCGGTTTGATGGAAGTGGGTCTCATGGACTGCATCAGGGTTTTCCTGATATGCTAAAGTTTCTTGTGTCAGAGATACTTAAAGCTGCTAAAAAGGATATTGAAATCTTGCAAGTTGATCAATATGGCAGCTTGGTTTTACAGGTATGTTTTCTGTTAATGTATCAACTTAATATGGTTTTCCAGTGTGCCGTGTGTTTGATTATCTGCTGTAATAATATGGCAGACTGCTTTGAAGTTATTGGCCGGATATGAGCAGGAATTAATGCATGCAATTCCACTTATTCTTGGCTGCAAAGGGAACCTAGTAGACAGCAATATTGCCAAAAGACTTTTAGGTTTAATGAAAGAAACTGCTTTTAGCCATTTGATGGAGGTATGATTGATGATTTAATTTGTTTCCATGTTAGAACTGTTTAATTAACCTTGACACGTTTGGTTTCATAATGAAGGTCATCTTGGAAGTTGCTCCAGAAACCTTATACAACGAGTTAATAACAAAGGTTTTCAGAAATTCATTATTTGAAATGTCTTCTCATCACTGTGGGAATTTTGTTATCCAAGCATTAATTTCTCATGCTAGAAGTGAGGATCATGTAAGTAGACCAATAGTTAGAGCATTATATATATTTTTAATAATACTTTTCATGGATAATATGTTCTTTATGTTCATTCTGGGTTCATTCATGATCAACTGATAATCTTTTTGTAATTTTTAGGTGGAGCTAATCTGGAATGAACTTGGATCTAAATTTAAAGATCTTTTTGGAATGGGCAAATCTGGAGTTGTTGCTTCTCTTCTTGCTGCATGCCATAGGCTCCATTCTCATGAACACCAAGTAGGCAGCTTTAGAGTATTCTCTTTGATTTATCATTTCTAATCTTAGTTTTTTACTTAGATGACTTGTTTTGCAGTGTTGTCAAGCTCTCATTGGTGCTGTATGCATGGAAAATGAGCCCCCTAGATGCATTGTTCCTCGAATTCTATTTCTTGATAGTTATTTTTACTGCAAGGATAAGTCCAACTGGGATTGGCCAAGTGGTGCTAGAATGCATACAATTGGGACATTGATTCTTCAGTCAGTTTTTAGACTTCCAACTGTATGTGGCCTTTTTTCAACTTTATCATGATTATTTGATAGGGTGTATGTTTTCGCCTCTCTCTGTTTTTTTTTTTTATTTAACTTTTTGATAATTTTGTGTATGTATGGTATCTGTTATACAGGATTTCATTCATGCATTCATCTCGAGTATGACATCTTTGGAAGAAAATCATCTCCTTGACACTTCAAAAGACTCTGGTGGGGCTAGGGTTATTGAAGCTTTTCTTAATTCAGAAGCTTCCAGCAAACAAAAACGTAAACTGATCATCAAGTATGTATGCCTATTCTGTTTTATGGTACAAAATCAAATTTTATCTTTATTTTCAGGCAAACCATATGAAAAAACAAAAACGAACTTTACATCTTTTACTGATTTTAGTTAAAAAATATACGTTTGCGTTAGTTATAGTGACTGCGATACATGTTATTACCGATAGTTGCAAAAGATGACATGCTCAGCATTTCAACTGGTAGCTGAACATCTTTTATGATTTTCCAAAAATTGTTGATGTGGCATCTTATTTCAATCTGGCATCTCCCTTAACATATAATAGTTATTTTTGAATATAATTTTTATATTTTACAAAAAGATCATTTTTCTCAAAATCTGTAAATGGTACTTTATGTGAAAGTAAAATTTTTTTTTGGCATATCTTGCTTTAATCTGTGCCACATCAGCAACTTAAAGGTAAAAGTAATTAAAATGCGGTTGGTTGCTGAAATTTGTAATGAAATATTAGTTGGTTCTGTTTGCACCAAATATAAAGTTGGTTGATAAAATTTGAAAAAAGGTACCACTCCCCCCCCCCCCCCCCCCCCCCCACCCCCCCCAAAAAAATATTTTGTGCAGTTCACACTTAACTTTTCTTATTTGTTGATGTTTTTAAGATTAAAAGGGCATTTTGGAGAACTCTCAGTACTTCAATCAGGCTCATTTACAGTAGAGAAATGCTTTGATGTGAGCAGTGTGGCTTTGAGAGAAGTGATTGTGTCAGAAATGTTAGGTGTGCAAGCAGAGCTCTCAAAAACAAAGCAGGGCCCACATCTATTGAGGAAATTTGACATCGAAGGGTACTTCTTTTTCTTTGTATGCTTGAAAGTTAAGAATCACATTCGATAGCGGAAAACATTTGAGTTTTATTCTCTTAACAGGTATACAAAACGACCTGATCAATGGAAGTCAAGACAGAATTCAAGAGAATCTGCATACAATGATTTCATTTCTACTTTCGGATCAAATGTAACCAAATCATCAAACAAAGAAGCGAATTCCACACATAATCGTCCAAAGTCGCAGCAAGAGAAGCTCAAAGATATGAGGAAAGAGATTGGTGCTAATCTGACTGCTCCTAACACTCCATTCCTGGCTAATAAACCTTTTAAATCATCAGGCAAAAAACGTCACTCGGATGGAAATGAAAGTCATCCAGTGAAATTTACTAAACATAACATGGAAGACGTTGCAAAAAGCAAACAAAAATCACACCGAAAAAGAAAGCATGATGGTTGACTTCAACTGAAGCATAACTAAAGGTGAAAGATTTCTTTGTTAGTTATACATCAAATGTCACTTTTAGTTATATTTTCAGAATTTTGCTTATGATAATTCAAAATGTATTAGATGACTTGTATTCACATATCTAAACTGCTTGTTACATATAAGTTGGAATACAACTACTTTAAGTTCAACAAATCTAGAATTTTGGTAACTAAACTGCAAAAAATACAAAAAAGACTCATGTTACTTGAGTCAAAGCTGCATCGACTGAAATTGATCCGAGACATTTGTGATTCTACTTGTTTTGTATTGGATTTGATCTGCTTGGAGGTATCCTTCTGAAGCTTGATTTCACTTTCTTGAAAGGCTTATTTGCTCCTGCCTGCAAATTCTTCAGGGCTTGTGATGCTGAAGATGCTAAATCTGCAGTTTTCGCCACTAATCTACCTTGAACTCCATTAGGGCATGAAACAAGAACCATAAGTAGCATTGCAAGAAAAATAAGAGCAAATTTTCTAGATTTAGGGTTCATGATTGAAGATCTTGATGTGTATAAAGGATTATTAGATATATGCAGGCATGTGTATATATATGTGAGTGTGTTATTGTGGATGGGATCTTTGACTGTGTTGAACTTCAACATTAGTTGCTAGTTTGTTAAAGTTTCAAAAGGCTGTCACGTGATTAGGCATGTGATTGGATTATTATATTGAATCCTGTGTGATTCACTGATTTAAACTTTGGTAGTGGTGATGTGGTGCCTTTTGCTGCCTATGTTTTGCTCCATTTGTCAAGGTGTTCTCATGGAGGTTTCCATTTTTATTTTATTTATATTTTCTGTATTATTTTTGAAATTTTTTGCTTTTTTTTTTATTTGGGTCTGTGTTGATCCCAATGTTTTTCATTTATACTGTGTTGACATCTAGTATGTGCTGAAAACCTTGGATCTTGGTGTTTTAGATTCAAAAGTAAAAAAAAAAAAGGTATTGTCAGTTGTGGTTTTGGTACCCTATGTTACAACGGGTTTACTGTTTTATTAATTATAATCGATAATCAATTGATGGTCAAAGAATAAATAAACAAACAGCTAACTGATTGGAATCATTTTTGTTTTATTTGTTCTTATCTAGAAATTTTCTTTGGGTTAGAGCTGTGCAAGTTATAGTTATAGAGTATAAGACTATGATTTGGGTCAACTAAAAAATCTGTGGTCTAAGGAGAGCAATTGCAATGGGGTTAACGGATGCACAGGTGACATACACCAACTGGGGTCGCACGGATGAGACCCGCAAACGTCTTGTTGTGTGGGTACGTACGCTGGTGTTTGTGGCTTGGAGTTCGTGTGGATAGATGCACTAAATGCAATCATATGCAATTAGATTAGTACATCAGCAAATGCATCTTACGGGTTTTAGCTTAATGGTATTTGGTGTGTATATAGTGGTGTGAAGGTGTTTTTCATGATGTAGAGTGTTTGAGTCCTGTTGTGAACTTTGACATAGATTTAGGCGTAGGAAAGCAGATGCATTCACATGGAATGAAATGTGTGTGGTGGGGTTTGTGTTACGTTTGAGTTATTTAGTTTTTTAGTATGGTTTATTAATGTTTCAATGGCACGAGTTCTAAAAACCCTAGATTTATAAGTAGTTTTATGATATACAAAACTTTAAGAGTGTTTTATTTGTAATTGTTACTCCTATGCAACTTTACCCCTTCGAAACATCTTTGCTCAATACTAAATCTTGTTATCAAATCATGCTATACAACTTTACCTCGTTGAAACATCTTTGCTCAATACTAAGTCTTGTTATCAGATCATGGCAGAGACCTTGCAAATGGTCAATGACCAACCTCCAATCACTACCTCTTGTTCAAACACAAACCCTCATCAAAACTAGCAAGCCACTCTCAAACACTGACACCCATCGACTAAAAATTTGTACATCATGTCAATAAATATGTATTATGGAATTTTTTCAGTTGCGTGCTCTGTATTGAACACGTTGCTCTAGGTTTGAGCCTTGATGATCGTTATTAGCTTCTTTCCCTCAAACAAAACGGTTATTGATCTTTGTTGGTCAATCATTGTTTCCATTTGATCAATGATGAGTTTTGCATAAATAGGACAAGTTGAGTGCGATTGAAACCATATATCAATGCATTGTAGGTAAAATCCATGATCACATTTTGGCACTACTGAGTTTTCTCTCGTTATATAAACCACAATTCTTTCTTTCTGGCTTATAATATATAACAAGTTTAAGTTAAACGTACACCCTTCACTTTGCTAGGGCACCTTAAAATGTTACATCAATTATATTCCTCTAAATAGAATTCCGGTCGTATGCTTGATCTTTGAAATAGCGTCTTCACAAACTGCAATCTCACGACCTCTAGTATGACTAGATCAATCTACACACACAATAACACCAGTTTAAGCATACGGTTTGAACACATAGTTAACATGAAACTTCTTAAGGAAATACATAATCAAACGCGGGACTTTCTTCATTCGTAATATTTAATACTATTTCTTTATTTTTCCAATGTTAAATGTTAACATATGAATGTTGATTCTTTATAAAACTTAAGTAGACTTTTCTAGCCCTCATGCTACATGCAAACTTGAAAATATCATGCAGTCCAGGAAGAGCTTAAGTAGCTTCTAGCAAGGGCTTTTGTGGTGAGGAAGAGCTGCAGTAAGGTATTTTACAGAAGGAGAAGGTATTGAATCATGAAACCAGAAAAATGGGCCCGGCCCAGGAGCAAGAGTACCCAAAACCCTGCTGTTATCTGATAGTCTATAACATAAAATGAACCGAAACTTACCTCTGTTTTCTTTATTTTGATCGATATAAAGGAAAAAACCAGACAACCATTTTTTTTTTTAGATTTATAAACAGTCGTTTAAATAAACTTAATATGCAATTCCAATTCTAGTTACAAGAGTGACAGGTAAACGAGCAACAAGTTGCGCCGCGACCCCCTTTAACTAAGAAAATAATCAAAGTCCAAGAAACCTTCGTTGATTTCTTTTAACGACTCATCTTCTACTTTGGGCCAAATTAACTTATTTTAATATGAGCCCAAGTATTGTAAATTAACATTATTTTAGCATGAGCCCAACTTAAATTATGGCTTGTCCTTGTGTTTTATACATTAACAGTTTCTATTGCAACTTATTCTAACTATCATATTAGTTAGCGGTTTAAATAATCAATTATAGTAGTTGCAAGTAAACTGACTATGATTATCAAATCATTCACCTTTTAAGTCCATAGATAATTAGAATTTGTTAAATATTCAGGAATTGATTGTCCTATCATCCTGACTTCAAATAGTGGAAGCATATGCAAACACACGACTAATTATTTGCAACTGGATATCTTATATGACATGATTACTTCAAAACGCATTGCCAAACACCCCTTTTAGTTTTTATAATTTAATACATATTGTTATATTAAAGAAACTATTCTTTTGGTTAAGTATTTTGATTGGTGAAGAGCAGATAGCTTCAGAAATGTTTGCAGTGAAAGGTCAATGACTGAAGCTTCTATAATTGAACCAGTATGTTGATTGATGAAGCAAAGAGTTATATCAAGTCCATAGAGATTGGTAATGGTGGATCTCTAGGGGTTGGCTTTAAGGAGGGGATGGCAATGATGACGATGACAAGGACAATGAAGAAGACGAGGACAAAGACAAAGACAAGTTTGATAAGTAGATTGTAGAATAAGTAGCTATAGACTATAGTTGTAATTGCTGTTTATGCAAGTACAATTTAAAAAGGGAACAAAGAGCATGTGATCGCAGGCTTTCCCTTTCTGATCTATGCTTCCATTTTTCTTTACCATACTATTTCCTCACTCAAGAGATATATAACATGATAGCATGATCAAACAATTTGAATGTCATTCCGACGCATATAACCTCTATAACTATTTCTATAAAAGAAGTTATATATAATTGTGTATTCAAATTAATCATCAAAAAAGAATTAGACAAAAAATTTAAAGTTAAATTTGATTTTGCTCCTTGAGATTTGATAAAAATAACTATTTTCCTTTAAAACATTAAAAATATCAATTCACCTCTAAATGTTTCATAAATTGTTTCAATTCTATCCAAAAGTTTCATAAGTTGTTTCAACTTGAATACAAAAAATGAAACTTTTGGATTGAAATTGATACAAATGATGAAACTTTTGGACTGAAATTGATGTTTTGAAACTTTTGTAGGAAAATAGAGACTTTTGTCAAACCTTAAGGAGCAAAATTAAAATTAACTCAAAAATTTAGAGGTCAACTCAATCATAACTTTATTAGAAGCTAATTATTTGACCGGAGAGGTGGAGACATATTAAAGATTGATAAAAAACATAAACTTAATGGGAAATATTAAAATAAAATATATTTAAGATGAGTTAGATGTATCGTTGTATCTGGTTTAAACAAATCATTAAATCAAGTGCTCTTCAAACTTTAAAAATTGCATAAATGGCCCATATGATTTAAACAAATTGCATATTTGGTCTTCAAACTTTAAAGATTATAAAGTTCATTCAAACTTTTATGTAATCGTTGAATTTTTTTGTCCCTAATATTAAATATATTTAGTTTTATGTATTTTATAAAGTTTGAATTATCTTTTTAGTTTAATTTTAGTGATCAAAATTGAAACGTCTAAATAAAGTTTTGAACTAACTTTGTAAGTTTTAAAATTTAAGAATGAAACTTGCAATGACTAAAAATTAAATTTATAACTTTTAAAGTCTAGGGATTAAACATGAAATCTAGTCCGGATCATTTATAAAAATAAAAAAACATCTTATTTTCCATCTATATATCGGCATGTTCGTAAATAATATTCACACTTTTTCATTTCTCCTGGTTTGCTCCTCAAGAAACATATTGTTCTTCATCTCTGTATCTCCGACGAGAAGAAAATAAACGATGCCGATGGACATTGAAGATGAGATCAAGGACGAGAAGAATCCTCCACCACTCGATGAAGACGATATTGCTCTCCTCAAGACTTACGTAAGAAACGCCTCTTTTTTCTCCACAAAAACCCTAAAGTTCGTTCCTCGATTTGCACTTTTGCATCTTTGAATTTCAATATACTTCGTTAGATCAGAAGCTAGTTCTTTGATCTGATGTTGTTGTTATGAGGTTGTAGCTTAGCGGCTTGTTTCTTGCTGTAAAGTTTATGTAATTTGTCTCTTGTGTTTACGATTTACTCTTCGGTACTTGTGGTAAGGTGGATTGATTGGGTGTGTTTGTTATGCAGGGATTGGGGCCTTATTCCACCAGCATCAAGAAAGCAGAGAAAGATGTGAAGGATATGGCCAAAAGGATCAATGATTTGTGTGGTATGTTCACTTAGGGATGTTTGGATTGCGTATATAAACTGTATGTTTGATTACTAGTTTGTGATGGAACTTAACTGGTTATGATTGTCTGCTTATTGAAGGTGGAATAAGCAATTTGAGAGTTGGTTATTTAATCTGTTTATCTAGTTCTGAGTATTACCTAATTGACAAACACTCTAAACAATTGTTTATCCTATTATTGCAAATACAAACACCATCTCTTGCATCGGGCTACAGTATTGCAGCTGATTAGGAGTACCATACCCAATTTTATGACCATGTCTTATACTTGTCGGTACCTGTTACTCATTACCCATGAGGTTTACGGGCCTGTTTATTGTCTTATGTTTTTAAAAATTTACCTCTTGGGATGCCCATTAACTGAAATCTGATTTTAAATAACCTCAAAAAAGTGATTTGAAATGTTAAATTCTCAATTTTATAATTTTAACTACTTAAAGTTTCTTACAACTTAGCATTCTATTTATTATATTTTTTGAAACTATATAGTATTTTAATACATTCGATTTCAATGTGGTTCAGATGATTGGTATCACCTAATACCATATCTGTCCCAGATGGGGACCCATGAAATTTTTAACACTAATCCTATACCCGAATACCCATCCGGAATGTTTGGGTTTTCCTTTTGGGTTCAAGTTCTTTTGTCATCCTTAAACCGGATCACTCCCTTCCCCTTATATGTGGTTTGTGGCACATTTAACATGCACACATCATACACATACATATGTATTTACAAACAGATACACAATGTGGATATTGTTAGTCAAATATGATGACCATTTTGTTCCTGAACTGTAGTTTTGTCCTCTTAACTTTGATAGGTATTAAGGAGTCAGATACTGGTTTGGCTGCACCTAGCCAATGGGATCTTGTTTCTGATAAACAAATGATGCAAGAGGAGCAACCTCTTCAGGTTCTTTATATTTTTATTCTAATAAGGAAAGAAACCATTTTTTCTCTCATGTTCATAAACGCTGTCTTGTTTATGCAAGCAGGTGGCTAGATGCACTAAGATAATCAACCCAAACACAGAAGATGCAAAATATGTTATAAATGTCAAACAAATTGCAAAGGTATTAGAGACTTCTGTTAGATATATATCTGGACCAATTCATCTGATATTATATTCTTGTAATTTTACAGTTTGTTGTTGGGCTTGGTGACAAAGTTTCGCCTACTGATATTGAAGAAGGCATGCGTGTTGGGTAGGTTGAGTGCTCATGTTTATTGTTTATTGTTTTTTTTTAATCTTTTTATGCTTTTCCAAAGTACTAATTTTTAATATTGGTACTCAATTCTCCATTTCAGTGTTGATCGGAATAAATATCAGATTCAGATCCCATTGCCGCCCAAGATTGATCCTAGTGTGACCATGATGACAGTAGAGGAAAAGCCGGATGTGACATATAATGATGTTGGAGGATGTAAAGAACAGATTGAAAAAATGAGAGAGGTATGTAGCGACTGCTACATTTTAAAATTTTTTTTTTGAACTTGCGTATATATAGATATATTATTCTCTGTGATTGCAGGTTGTTGAACTACCCATGCTCCACCCTGAGAAATTTGTTCAGCTTGGAATAGATCCACCCAAAGGTGTTCTCTGCTATGGCCCACCTGGAACCGGCAAAACACTTTTAGCTAGAGCTGTTGCTAATAGAACTGATGCTTGTTTTATTCGTGTCATTGGAAGTGAGTTAGTTCAGAAGTATGTTGGTGAGGGTGCGCGCATGGTTCGCGAACTATTTCAGGTTCTACAATCAAATCTGAATTACATTTACATCATTGTTGAACACAAGGGTCCCAAATGACAAGAAAAAACTAACTCTTAATTGACAGATGGCACGGTCAAAAAAGGCTTGCATTGTTTTCTTTGATGAGGTGGATGCAATTGGTGGTGCACGTTTTGATGATGGTGCTGGTGGTGATAATGAGGTTCAACGAACCATGCTTGAAATTGTGAACCAACTTGATGGTTTTGATGCTCGTGGTAATATTAAGGTTCTGATGGCAACAAATAGGTATGTTCATATGCTACTAGTTTAGGGTAAACTGCACGAAATAGAAACAAGCTTTAAACTATATCTAGATTTAGCAACCAACTAATAATCAGGTGCAAACTAGAAACCAACTTACATTTTATGGTGATTTTAGTAACCAAGTTAACTTCTAATGGCCCTGGCGACTTGCAACCAATATGTGTTCAGCCAGTAGCAATTTTTTTGGCTAAACTTAATTTGCTAAAATAATTATCTTCTTTGTCAAGTGTATATTTATATTCTGATAATGCCCTGTAGTATTTGTTGTGACATTTAATAGTTATTTCAAGTATAAATTTAAAGAAAGATCATTTTTACAGAGTTTCAAATGAACTTATCTTTCAAAAAGGTCAAATAAACAAATTTTTTTGCATATATCATTTGATGTGGCAGCTGGCATGGTATTAACCAGTATCACATCAGCAATTTACAGTTAAATTGTGGTTGATTGCTGAATTTGGTGATAGATAGTGAGTTGGTTTCTTCTTTTGCGCATAAGTAACATTCGTTTCTATTTCATGCAGTACCGTGTATATTTTATCCACTTTTGATTAGGGGTGTATATGAGCTGAGTTGAGCCGAGCCCGAGCTTGACTAAGCTCAAGCCCCGCGCATTTAACTCAAGAAAGCTTGAGCTTAGCATGTTTCGAGCTCAGCTTGTGTAGTTGTTTAAGCTTGAGTTTGGCTTGTTTATTATTTATTAATTATTTTATATATATTCATTTATAGATAAGTTATATATACATGATACAATCCTTTTGTTATTTTTATCATAATTTTTTTATAATAATATTTATATGTAAATATATATGTAATATATCAGAAGAAAATTATATAAATAATAACTGGCCCATTTTGACTTGAGAGCCCGGTGAAGCTCAATATAAGAAGCTTGAGCTCAAGGTCGTTGCTTGAGCTTGAGCTTGTTTAAGATTGATTTTAGGCATTAGCTTTTAACAAGCCGACTTGAGTAGCTTACAAGTGGTTTGGTCGTTAACATCCTTACTATTGATAAAATTGTCTATTGCAACTGCTAATTTGGTTACCTGCTCAATTATTTGTATTCCAGACCTGATACCCTGGACCCTGCACTGCTACGACCTGGAAGGTTAGATAGAAAAGTGGAGTTTGGGTTACCAGACATGGAAAGCAGAACACAAATATTCAAGATTCATACACGAACAATGAACTGTGAAAGGGACATCCGGTTTGAACTTTTGGCTCGTCTTTGCCCTAATTCTACTGGTAACATCTCTTACTAATCATATTTCATTAGTAAAAACTATACATTAATGGGTAAAGTTCAAACATGACATTAATGTTGAAAATGCAGGTGCGGATATAAGAAGCGTGTGCACAGAGGCGGGGATGTATGCAATTAGAGCACGAAGGAAGACTGTCACCGAAAAAGATTTTCTTGATGCGGTCAACAAGGTGATCAAGGGATACCAGAAGTTCAGTGCTACTCCTAAATACATGGTTTACAACTGATGTATTTAGGGTTTGTTGGAATTTGTTTTTAGCTTTACATCATTTGGAAAAAACATAATGTTTGATCTTTATGTATCAACTTTTGATGACAATGCTTATGTATGTTGTTTTCTTTGATAGATCAACGTATTTTTAAATTCTAAGGATATTTTCTTTTCACTCGACAAGTTTTTAGCCAAAAAAGTTGCTTTAAATGACCATTCTTGGTTTATAAGTAGTTTTTAATGTAAGTGTGATTTTGATGAAAAAATGCTGCGTATGCATAATTTCTACAAATCATGGCATGGCGCTTAGTCCTGCCGGGTCGAACCAAGAACAGCCTACACAACCGGTCGGACTCGGACCAAGGACAGCTTACACAACCAGTCCAGCCTACACAACTGGTTGGACTCAGGTCACGAACAGCCTACACAACCAATCCAGTTGTTTTGGACTACTTTTATTTGGGCTTGCTGGAGTGCTGGTTGTGGTTGCAACTGGTATCGACTAATGATTTAATCATATAGGCGAGGTGTTGATTTTGGCAGCCCGGTTCTTCAACAATTAATTCGGTTTTAATCATATAGGCGAGGCATTGATTCCGGCAGCCCGGTTCTTCATCCATTAATTCGGTTAAATAGATAGATACTCCTGAGCATATGCCATTCTCGGGCACTCCTTGCCAATGTAGAAACATGGTGATTTGTTCAATCAACAACTCTTTATTTAACTGATTGTCTTGAAAGTAATGTATAACATCTTCTCTCTTTAGTTCTTCTATATAAATATTAGACGTTTTAATAGGATTTTCTGGATTAGTTTCTTCAAACGGAAGATTAAGATCCGGGATCTCTCTTCGTCTCTCACCTTGTCTGCATTGTACGTATCGTTAAAAAGATAAGTATAGAAAACCAATAATTTCGAACTACTTTCATTTGGGCTTTCTGGAGTGCTGGTCGTGGCCGCAACAGGATCGATGGTTTGAGAGAATTTTCAAACATTTTTTTATTTTTTTAATATCTTATTTTTTCATGTTTTTGTTAACATTCACTCTAAAAAATATAGTTTCATATTTTGTATTAAGTTAGCTACATATTTTAATTTTTAAAACCATATATGATCGTTATTTTTCTTAGGAACCATCAGGTCAGTAATTGGTTTGATAACCTTTCTAATTATGAAAACATTGATCTTGGATTTACGGGTTAACACCATCAAAGTGCATTCTCAACTTGACATCAATTGTAACCATATGTACCTAAAAACAGTTAGCCAGTAGCCCAGTAATTTGATTTGATGTCCGGTCTAGTTATAACTTATAAAAAACATTGATCTTGGATTTACGTGTTAACACCATCAAAAATGCATTCAATGTGACATTAATCATAACTTTACACGTTGGATACGATGCAATTAACTCATAAATCGTCTTCTACTAGGCACATGCAAATATGCAATGATATTCAAATCCCAAATCTCCAAATAGATATTACAAAAGGGTAAGAATATATTACAGCCTGCAACTAAATAGAATCAAATCTTGTTATTTTACCTTCTAAAAATCATCTTGCAAATCTTGTTAATCTCACACAATCTTGCACAATCACCAAAGAATACATGATTAGATCAAGATATGCATACAAGATTAACTCCAAACTCCAAAGTGGCTGACTAGATGCTTCAGATTCTAATCAACATAAATTAAGGATTATGTTCCAATGACACAACCTCCAAAACATACATAATCATTAAACTATACATAACTGCCTGCTGGTCAATGCATATAACCCGACATCACGTTCCTAATTGTTTTGTCCCTATTACAACAGCCCCATATTTTACTTCATCATCAAGGCAACTTGTACAGTACAAGCCAGTGCAGCATACCAGAGTTCTATGTATAAATACATCTTCTCCCTTTCAAACTCATCAATCATACCTTTTATCATGGCATTTGAGGTTGCTAAAGTTGGTCATTGTCATTCAAAGAGAAATGATAATGGCATAACAAGAAAGTGTGCTTCGTTGGTCAAAAGACAGCGGGCGCGTATATACATCCTTCGTCGTTGTGCCACCATGCTTCTACGCTGGTACATCGAAGGAGATGATTAGCACGCTACACGCGTTCTCCTTTTTTCCTTTTGGTTAAACACATATACATATATGCTGAATAGATATACCTTTTCTGACCCGTATTGTTTTAGTAGTAATGGTTATACGTAACTGTTTCCTGTGAAAGCCTTGTTACAATTTTTTTTACTCGCCTTCGTCTGATTTTGGCCGGTCTCCGTTACGCATATCATCTCTCTTTTCGTTTTTCATGTTTTTCTTTATTAAAGAAAGCACCCTTTGGGTTTTTTGAGAGAGAAGTTAGAAATTTTTTATGTAGACTGGAATCTTGGACATCAAGGAACAATGCCAGAATGAAGAGTTGACATCAAGTTGGTTGCTTGAGAGAGAAGTTAAAGAATTTACTTTTTTTTTTTGTCAGATCTTCATGTATTCATATTCTCCAAATTGTATCTTGAAAATTCAAGAAAAAAATATAATCTTTAAAGAATTATATGCCATCTGTTTTTGCTTTTCTTCAAATTTGTGAATAAAATGCAGAAGTCCATGACTCCATGACAATAAAAGCATACCCGGTGCTTGACTTATTGAGGACTGGATCGCCTGTCTACACAACCTTACCCTACACTTTTGTACAAAAGTCTATGACAAATAACATTAAAATGGCTTTTAATCGGATTTTATAACATTCTAAATACAAGAATCTACATTAGTAAGCTACAAAAGTGGTATGTTTTACAATTACACAAGGCCTCGGTACATTTTCAATCAAAACTTCAACTATAACAGTTCTACAACACCATTACATGTAAGAATTTAAAAGATGTGGTCTTTATATCAATTTATCATCATTTGTCGATCCAATCAGCGAACAGAAGCATTATATAAATAGGCACATTAACTGCAGCAACAACTGATAACACTTTGAAAACCCGTACGAACCTCCTGATTACAAATCTAACCTTTGACTTGTTGGTTTTCAACAATCCCAATTTTGCAGCAGCATCAGGTCCCAGTTGACCATCTTGTGGCATCAAGACATTAACCTCTTGCATTGCCTGTTTTTTAGCTGTTGGCCGCAGCGTAGCATTCCCTCTGAAGAACAAAAACAAAAATTAAACACAACTTCTTACTGCAAACTGACATTGTGCTTACATTTTGTTAAGAAAGTTACCTTTCTACCCTCTCATTTGAATGTGAAGGAACACTCTTTAACGGTTTTTTGATTAAATGCATTGCCCCTTCTGCATCCCAAACCATCTCATATTCACAGTTTTCATCTTCATCTTTTTCTTTACTGTTACTTTTGAAAATGCTAAGAATATTACTCATATTTTCACCAACACGCAGGTGAATGTTCAACCCATTCGTCGGCCATACAAGAATCACAACAAGTGTAACCACAAATAACAAGATATACCTGAAACTTTCACCAGATTAATATACACAACTTCTTAGCAAAAAAATTAAAAAAAAAAAACATTTTATATGTTACCATATATAAATGAAGGTCTGTGCAGGAAGTAAGCAAAGGTGAGTGGATACGGCATTAGATGCATTTGAAAGTGTAAGTTTACTAGCAGTTAGTAACATGAAGGATGGATATAAGTTTCCCTGTTGCCAGCTAATCGTCCCGAGAGTTTGCTACACAAAAGTTTAAAAATAGAATGATATATAAGAAGTTATTGAATTCAAAAAAACATGTACAGACTAAGATTAGGACATACATTACCTCTACTACAGCCCCATGTTTGGCTATATGAGTGACAGTACATTGATCGTGATCGTGACCAGATAAAACAAGTACCTGTTAATTTACAGTTACACCCTCAGCTGTTTCATTTGACACAATTCCATCAACCATGGTTCAGATTATATGGGAATGAAGAGAGAACATACGGGTTTAATGGAATCCAGTAGTTTGTTTGTTGTTTCTTCTGTAAGGTAATTTTGGTACCTGCAACAGTGTCATGTTATAATTGCAGCCTTATTCAAAAGAGAATATTATGAGAGCATGAGGAATTACGTTATTTCATGATCATCGGGAGCGCGAGAAATCCTCTGAACATGAAAAAAGAAGTTAATTTGAGTTTTAAAAAAACCCATAGAAAGTGAGAATTCAACAAAATACAAACGTATAACCTGATTTATAACAGGTGAAGAACGTTTGGAACCGCAGGAAGTCCAGTCAGGTCGATAGAGTGGTATGTGAGTTAGTAACACCCTTGGAGGTGCAAGAGAATCTATATAAATTTTGGTCATGTTATTACTTACAAAAATCGAACAGTGCTAATTAGATAAACATGCAAAACGAGTGTTACATACCCCTAGACACATTGTTAACAAAAGTCCATGAAGCAGAGGTCTGGATTTGTTGTGGATGACCTTCGGATAACACATAAACACAGTTATTCTTTTTATGTTTTATAATCATATAAAATTGAAGTTCAAAAACTGACAACTTATTTACCATCCAGTGTTTGGGCATCAACAGCAACGAATTCCACTTCTCCTGCTTTGAAGTGATAGTTCCTTGAACCAAATACCTTTTCATAGCGGCTGATTACCTATATTTAAATCAACAGGCAAAGGAAACAAGTTATAAATCGCAATACGCCATAAAAATACTACAATAATCATCTGTTGTCATATGAAAAAATATCACTTTTAAGAGAGCAAGCATTGTGCCATTGTCATATGAAAACATAAATATACCTCAGGCTTGCGAGAGTGATATGCTGCATAACCAATATCATGGTTTCCTGAGATGAAGTATACTTGATTATTTGTAACTTTTTCAAGAGTTTTAATGTCAAAAATATGCCTAAAACGATTCAAAGAATCCTGCCACCTGCAACACCAAACAAAAAAATGAGCTTTAATGTCAGAAAGTAAAAATATTTACTACAAAATATGTACTTTTTGCCTTACTCTTCATCAGAAAGAACAGGCCCCCCATCAAAATAATCACCCAAAAACAAAACCATATCTGGTTTTGTAGGCATGATGGAAGCCAGCATTGCTCGGCGCATGAATATGTCAGTATAGAATTGAACAATCTCAAGGACTAATGATTTGGGAGCTAGATTAAGAGATGTTCTATCCATGAGCTGTTAAGAACAGGAAAATTATGTAAAACACAATGGAGAAACTTGTAAATTATAGATGATGTTCTTGAAATGATGAATACCTGTGGATCGGCTATGACTGCAATTTTCACATAATCACCAGGATTATTGATTGTATCCATCTATACATACCAATGAGATAATGAGTCCCTTAAAATAATATAAATGCAGACACCAGTTTGAAAGTAGTTTGTGTAAAAGGTAGTGGCAAAGATGTCGATAATATTAGAAGAAGATATAAGACATTAGTTAGGACATGATGTTTGTTAATGTAGTTGGGTATGACTATGTGCACACTTGTCTGTGAGGTCTAGGCTTAATTTCTTTTTTCCATTAAAGATAACAAGTCTATAGAGGGGACAAATCACACATTCAGTGTCACTCTTCTTACTCTATAAACGCACTTAGACTCTATTATACAAAAGCTCTCTAACATCACGGTGTAAAAATATAAAGTTATACTTCGGGCACATGACTATGTGGTATTTTGACATAGCCGTGTGATTTGAATGAAAGCTGAGGTTGGAAACTGCTAGAGCAGGGCTATGAGGTTTCTGTGTACATAGTCATGCCACTTGAATACTTGATATTGAAATATGGATATTTGTGGGGAAAAGGTAGCACTATATATGCCATGTATATGTGGTTTCTGAGTACATAGCAGCCGGTCCTAATCCTAGGCTCTTTTAGTGATTTCTTAATCACTAAGTTATTAACCCTAGATTAGTCTCTATATATGCCATATATTTTTAATGAAAATTATCACTTATTAAAAAATTACCTAGTTGCCACCTATAGACGTAGGTCAGTTTAGACCGACCCACGTTAAATCCCAAAGTCATTTTATACTGTTATTGCTTTTGTTATCTATTCGTGTGTAATTAATCCTAACAAGCATCAAGCATCTTCTTCGTCATTTGAACTTCTAATAGCTTAGGAAGATTAAAAATAATGTTTAGAAGTTTTTGTAAGTGATTAATATTAGAATCTAACAAGATTATTATATGCATGTGGTTGAAATTGGTCAAGAAAAACCCAAAATGGATAATTTAGAACTGATGTATAACTTTAACAGTCAAGAAGCATGTATAGAATGCAAATTCTATTCAATAAAAGTTTCACCTAGTAAGAGGCCCTTGAGGATTAGAAGATCTTGCTTTTACTTGTTATATCTTTTGTATGTTCTGCAACAAGCAATTTGTATCATTGGCTATGGGATTAACTTTGTTACACCTCTCTTTCTGGTAAAAGAAACTTGTATTTGGTAATTCCAAATGTCTAAAGTATTCAAAAATGAATTCTTTTGTATTTTTCCTAGGATGTAAAACAAGAATCCTAAATGTGTATCTAAGTCTTTCCCATAGATTTGACTTAAACAGACGTGGACAAATCTAGGAGGTTAAATCAAAATTCTAAAACCTTATTTTGAATCTCAACTCTCAACTCCTATTTGATGTGGACAAATCTTGGCAAAACAGTGACAACTAATTAAACAGATCTAGGAGGTTGAGGCATATACAAACCGCCACGACTTACCTATCAAGTTCAAGAATAACCTTATAGCAACAAAAACCAACAATTGTGGAGAAAGAAAGATACCCGATTCAAGAAACTCATATCATAGCCATTTCTATAGAGAAAAGGAAGTTGGTATCCCAAAATCAATTTCTACCAATAACTTAAGACCAATCAATCACAACTTTCTTTTTGCATCAGTGATTGTAAGTTTTTGTGGATTCAACATACCATTCATCTCTAAACACTCCAAACTTACTCCCTTAGTCACCAAAAGCAGGATACCTAGAGTCCTAGATCATTATATGCATATAACTAATGTAGATTGATGACATTTTGAAGAGTTGCTCCTAACCTATTTAGGGTAAACTTAACCCATCTCCTCTATCCCACAGTAAGGATCCTCTGATTCTGAAATCATATCTTTAACATCTCAATGCAAATCTTTACTTCAAGTAGTCATAAAAATCTTCACTTTTGAAGTTATAGACAATCTTGTTACATTCAAACCACCATGGTGTAAACCTCTGTTTAAATCAAGAATCAGATTTACAGATCAACTAACCATATCTACCACCCAAGATCACACCATATAGTAAACAAATTCATCATATGAACCAACAAAGTAAGATCAAAGTTGAGTTGCAGAAACATTAAAGAAAGCACAAATGGTTGACCGGAGAAGAAGATGAAGTTACCGGCCATGAGCAGCTCCGGTAAGGGGCCACCCAGAAGGCAAACTTCTCACCGGAGAGAATTGCAGCAGCCCATATGATGCAGAAGAACACTGTGAGATTTGAGATCATATTGTCTTCTTCAATAGACCCTTGATGTTGGTTGCAGGTTTCATGGTGTTCAATTTCAGATGTAAATGGTAGCTCTACCTTTTCTTGTTTTTTACTCTGATTTAGGGGTAGATTTCTTTATTTTTTTTCCTTTTACTGATTTGGTAAGAAAGAAGTCTACTTTCTTTGGTAGTGTTCTTCTTTTGTTTATGTATTTTTTTATAGAAAGAATTAATCTTTTGAAAAAGTTTAAACCGGTTTTATCCAGGGTGAATGTGTACAAAGTTGGTAATTTAATAAGGGGAAATTAAATAGACAGGTATTGACTATTAAGCAAAGTTCATAAAGATCATTTACGGACATGTACAAATCATGCCGGTGAAAATTTATGATATTAAAATGCACTAAATGATTTTCTAGATGGATAGTTACGATTTATTTACATATACATACGCAAGTATATACTTGTGCTTATTACAAGTTGACAACTTAGTGTTGACAACTTAGTGTTAAGTAAGTTTTTAGCAAAATTTATATTAAAATATAGATAAAAATAAACATATTGTAACTATATTTTTAAAATATACGAAATTATTAACACTTTATGTTGTTGTAGAAAAAATAAAAATATATCATAGTTTAGCTCAGTTAGAGAAAATTACAAAGAAGGGTCCCGTTGTTTAATTATATTGTCATTTTAGTCTCTAAGTTTTAAAAGTTGAAAACTTAATCCAAAATTTTGGCAGACTATTGCAAGTTTAGTTCCCATTGTTAATGTTCGTCAGTTTTTAACGATCTTGAGTACTAAACTTGTAATATGATTAAAACATATGGACCATTTGTAATTTTCTCTAAAATTAAAAAATATAATACAACATGAAAATGCTTCATGGGGTGATTGATGAGGGTGTAGAAACGAACACATATCAGAGTACATATGTGTAGTTCTAATATTTATGGCCCTTTAGACTTAATATGTGTAGTTCTAATATTTATGGTCCTATCATCGCATTATCACCTATAGGACCACCACCACCAACCCCTCACGCAATTCATCGTCGAACACCGAGTTCCCTTCGTTGTTCACGATCTACACCCTCATCGTTCCTTGGGTTGCGTACAGAAGACCGTGGGCATTCATCATCCAGTGTGGCGATTGAATCACATTCTGTTGGAGTTCACTTCTCTCAACGCATTCTGTAGGAGTATAAATTTTAAGAAAATTACAAAAAATGGTCATACTAGTTTGATCGTATTATAAGTTTAGTCATTTGATCATTAAATAAAAACTAACACACATAAATAGTGAGAAGTAAACTTGTCAAAAGTTTGGATTATGTTTGCAATTTTTGTAACCTAGGGATCAAACTTTCAATATGGTCAAAACACAAGGGCTATTTATGTAATTTTCTCTAAATAAAATTTATTTTGAAACGTAAATCAAAAAATTAAACAAGTCATACAAAAGACACAAACTTGAGAAAATGAAGTTTTAAACCTTTGTATTTGAAGATATAATTTTATTATTTTTATTCATACAGAAGACGCAAACTTGGAAAAATATATAATTGATGGTCTTAGAAAATAAAATATGTAAACATCTCTTAGTAAAAATAAGTTAAAATAATCATTTAATAAGTTAATTTTAATAAAATATATAATATATATGTATTGGAAGAGGAAATAAGTATTTGTATTTTTAACTTGAGAAAATATATATTTTAATGATTTAGAAAGGATAAATAAGTAAATGTCCCTTTTATGAAAATTACATTAAATAAAGTAAACCATATTAGAGCATTCACAGGGGATTTATAATCTCTACCCTATAATTTAACTAAAAATCACTATCCATTAAATTTATAACTTATTTTTCAAAAACCTCTCACATCTTATTTTCTTTCTATATCTTTATATTACAAACATTTATTTACTTATTTTTTCTGTTTTTTAGAATCTTACATAATTTTGATGGAGGATTAATAGTAACCCTCTAAATTTGATAGATTACTATTGCAATCTCTTATTAATGATAATGTTTAGGGGTGGTGAATCCAATTGAGATGTATTTCTAATCATTTCTTTGAGTTTTGATGATAGAGATAGAGTTGATGAATTTAAAAAGATGATTATATTACTGTTGAATAAAACTAAATATCTTATATGGTAGTAATAAATCTGGCATGAAGATTCAAGAAGTTGAAATGATCACTATGTGTTAAGAGGTTATCAAGAATTTGATTATTGACATAAAATTAATAAAATAGTTAGAAATTACATAGATGGTTAATGTGGTTGGATTTCACTTTTGTTCTGATTTTAAGAAATTACAAAGTTGGATTAAAATTTTACACGAACAGAACCTATTTTATTTATTAAATGAATGAACGTTAACTTCTAACTCTTATCGCTAAGCTGCATGTGAAATAGTCAAAACACTTCTTATTATAAATAAATAATATTAAAAATATAAAACTAAAATAATATATTAAATTAAACAGCCCCACATTTAACCAATCAATCCAAGCCACATGTGCACACCCCTCCCTTTGAAAGGTGGTCAAGCACACCGTTAACAGAATCACCGTCTCTAGCAACGATAAGGTTCTTTTATCGTTGTCCACCCCCCAACCTTGTCTTCATCACCACCTAACCCTCTAGCCCTTCTCCGCCTTTCTCAATCGCCACCTTGTGGCCCCCCATGATTTTCGTAACAAGTTGGTGCGTACAAATAAAAAGAAGGCAGGCGGAGTTACACAGTCGACAAAGGTTTCATGAGAAGAAGACAAAGATGGGATGGTGTATCGATACAAGCCCCCAATGTAAAAACCACGTTCTAATATAAAACTTATGATTCATGTAAGAGCAATGTTTTCATATAAAACTTATGTTTTAAAAATGAGAACATACATCTTTCTCATCCATTTCACTATTGATTAGGACATGTGTTATACTCTTTCGCCCTGAATTTAAAAGCTCATGTAGCAAGGTCGGAGGCGTGAAACACCGCTCATGAGGGCGTGAGCCCACACCCACCCCATAGTCTATTTGTCTTACAACATAAACACACACATAATAATCACTTTGTAGGTGTAGGCAAGATCTATATAAAGTTACCCCTGTCATCATAAATAATAAAAGCAATCTGCAATCTACTTTTTAAGTTTTAACCTTCATTAGCAATGATCATCCATTATGACATCAATCTTCCAATTTTCAGTTCAAAATAACACCAAACCACAGCTTCTCAGTTCTCATTTCTAAACTGAATCCTAAACAGATTATCATCAGTTAATTAACAACACATATGTCTCTCTGTTTCTTCTTTCCAATAACCAAATTCCTTACCCCTGAATCATCATCATCATCATCATCATCAGAGAATACTACAACAAAGAGAACAAAATTCAAGACAATGACGAAAACCGAGGAGGTGGAGGAAGCAATTGATGCGTCGGATGCACCTGATTATCACCACCACGGTCGCCGGCGACAAACGGATGCCGGAGCAGCTTCGCCGCCGTCCACCGCATCGCCGGATCTCTCTGCAAACAGCACGATACAAAATCTCGAAACTCCGGCGACGCCGTCGCCGGAGCTTCCGGTGGCTTCGACATACAGATCGCACACATAAGGCTAGCCCAATCACCCTGTCTCCCGACGGTGAACGGAAAACGCCCTAGGTAAAACTCCAAAATACTCACACCGAAACTCCAAATATCTCCGGCGAAACCGTCGTAGATCCCGTGGTTTAGATCGGTGTTGATTCGTTCAGGACTCATGTAAGCAATCGTACCGACGGATGAATTGCAATCCATCGTTTGCGCTAGTATTCTCGAAACGCCAAAATCGGCGATTTTCACTTGTTTTCTCGAGTTGATTAGCAGATTCGAGGGTTTGATATCACGGTGAACGATCCTCCGGCGGTGGAGGTAGTATATGCCGGAGAGAATCTGTCGACTGATGTCCGATAACGACGATTCACGATCGATGTGTTTTCCTTCTAGCGATCCACCGTCCATGTATTCCAGCAGCACCTGAATCTCACCGGCGTGATCGAACATATCGTGACACTTGACGACGTTTAGGTTATCGACGTCTCGGAGGATCTCGATCTCGCGGCGGATCTGACGACGGACGTCGTCCTCGTGGTTGCCGGAGATCACTTTTAGGGCGAACAATCGGCCGGTGGGGAGGTGGAGGACTTTGTAGACGGTGCCGCCGCTGCCTCTGCCGATTCTACTGATCCGATCAAGCTCCGATAGTTTGAAGAGCTGTTGTTTGTTGTTGGTGGTGGTGGTGGCCGCGGCGGAGGACGGTGGGAGAGGGAGTGGGACGGCGATTTGGGGCTCGCGGTGAGGTACCGGCAGCGTTAGGTCGGGACGACGGCGTGGGCGGTTGGAGCTCCGGCTACCGGCGGTGGCGGTGGTGATTGACGGTGGTTGAATTGGGTTCATGATTGAATGGGATTAGGGTTTAACCCTAGAATCAACAGTTGTGTGTGATTGGAAGAAGTGATGTGAATTGTTGAGAAATGAAAGGGAATTAGGGTTTTATTACGATTGGAGATGAGGGTTTGGAGATTGACGACTTCATGATGGAAGAATGAGTCGAAAACAGTCGGAGAGCGAAGGTTCTGCGAAGAAATGAGGAAGAAGAAGATGGTGAACACGCGATTCGTATATGTACCACTACATGTAATAAGTAAAATATAATTGAATATAGAAAAATATAAGTCATAAGTAGTCTATGAAATTATATTAAAAATGTTTAAAGGTCATCAAAGATATTATTTTTCATCGCGGTTTAGAATTTAGACTATGTTTAATGCATACGCGGTGAGTGACATGGATGACGTGGCGGTCGTGGTAGTAATATTACCGCTGACGCAACGTGATGAAACCAGGCATACCATCGCCGATGCCAACCAAACAGAATTAAATGGTCTTTTATTAATACTTTCGGTTGTTAGATCTATTGGCTAGGTTGAATAGAAAGAAATTACAATAATGTTAACTAGGCTTCTAAATTTCGTTTAAACTCTACATTATTTATCACAATAATATATCTATACTACATAATATGATTCTAGAAATAATGGATGGATATTATGTGAATTCAAATAAAATAATATTGAACCCATGACTAATGAAATCACCGTGAAACAAACATAATCAAATATTTTATAATTACATGACTAGCTTCTGAATGATTTGACTGAACCTGTCTTTGCAACCCGAGAACCCATTGAGGACGACGAGAGGAAGAAGAGGACGATGATGACAACAATGATATTTTTATGTAATAATCTTTTTAATATATTGTAATTTTTAAATTATTAATCAATGTTAAATTTAAATATATGTTTTTACTATTATACATAACTACAAAATAAAATACTTAATATGAAAAAGAAAAAGAAATTAAAAAAATGATGCGGTGGAGTGGAGGGTGATGTGGTGAAAATACATAAAGGTAAAACGAAAAATTGTAATATGTTGATGTGATGTTAAGTTGGACTAGAGTATATTATGTAATGATGAAAACATTAAAGATAATCTAAAGGGGTTGACGTGGTTGTCTTAACCTTATGGCATGTCTAAGTTGGCATAAGGTACTATCGGGAAACAACACGTCACCTCAAGAGGACAAGGATACGAGGCATGGTTGTGCCATTGATGATGTGAAAAAGTAATGTACAATTAAACAAGCTCTATGAACAAACCAAAAAATAAACGGTATGAAAGATGATCATTTGTATTGTGTATAGATAAATTAGGAAAAACGGTATGAGGTTAAAAAAAAAAAAAAAAAAAAAAAGAGTTATGAATGTTAGAGGACACACCCATTGACACACCCACCTAATAAGTAAAGACACACATGACAACATGGACAATTAGTGCGAAGGTCATCGGGTCATTTTACACGCATGCCACCCTAAGCACCACTAGTATGACGCTGCCAAGTCTTGCCGAACACACGCCAACATACCTAAGACACTTTTCTAAATTAGTTATTTTTCATTTTTGTGAATATGTGTTTGTATCACTCTTCATATCTCACATAAAAAACAAAAATAAAATACGAAATCATATTAAATAATTTCTCAAGGTTGCTTGATCCAAATATATAACAATCCCCACTGAAACACATCAGATTTTTTTTTTTAAATACTTTCACCAATTATATCAGAGTTTAGGTCCCAGTTTACATCAAAACTTGTCACTCGCAGTGATATATCATTTTCTTAATAAATATAAAAGTATTACAAAAGAACGTAAAAGTTTTACAAACTTTTAATACAATATATATTGTATTAAATATTAAACGAGAGTAGGGTTCCTTCGTCAGTCCAGTCACGTCCGCGAAGCTTTAACCATCTACAGGTGCTTTTCCTGAAAACATTTAAAACATATTTTTATTAGCTTTCGCTAAGTAAGTACACCTTTTTATTTCAAATCATATTTTATTTCATCGGGATTTAATACCCAAAATCTTTTAAATTTTAATCCTCATTACTCCTTGGGAATTCAACACCCGAATTCCTTGTGGGTTTATTTTTAACCCTTGAGGATTATTAACTCCTCTCTTTATATATGTGGAGTTCAACACCCGAACCCCTTAGGATTTCAACACCCGAAATCCTTACATATATTTAACTCCCATTTTTAATCTATCAATACACATACTTGAACCCGTAATCATATTCCATAATCATGTTTATTATAACAATAAACACATAACACATATATGAACATGTTTTATCTCCACATAATCCATACAACTTACAAAAGATAAAACATATAACATGCAATTAAACATGTAACATAATTTAGTTACGGGTTAGTGTACTTACCTCTCAAACTTAGTGAAATACTATACGAAGCTTGAATTCACCGATCACTTATTACACATTCGATTATCACTACTAGCTTAAAATCATCTAATTTTTTTTTGCTATCCTCTCGGCCCTCTATATTCTCCTACTAAAAACTTCTGACTACATTTGAATGGATGGAAAATATGTGAATGTTTCTATTCTTGGGCCACTAAACTTAGTAACCGTCTTCACAATTATTATATTTAAAATACTAGAGCTTTTGATGAACTAGTATTTGCACATTATACGTGTACTAGTGTGGTGTTACAATTCTAGCACCTTTCACTACTAGTATTATCCATTATTATTATCATTTATATTTTTCCTTTTTTTTTTCCTACTACACTTGCACACTCACGTTGCACATATATTATTATTATTATTATTATTATTATTATTATTATTATTATTATTATTATTATTATTAAACAAAATCAACACTCGTTTAAACGTAACTTAATTCAATAATTAATATAACCCAAAACTTACTCGTTTAACAATAATTAACACGAGTTTCAAATATTTTATTTTCATTCACAAAACGGGATGTTACACCCACTTACGACTACCATCAAGATTTTAACTTCGAGACTTCAAGTGTGCTAAAGTCAAGATGAAGCGAGACGGGTTTATATTATCATCAACGCACTTTTTTTTCATCTTAACCACACCATGAAACATAAATATGAATAACTTTGAATAAATTATAGTAACTGTCTAAGTTCACTTAGACATTAATCACACCATGAATTCATGAAACACAAATTATACTATATATATATTAAAAAGAAAGTTGTGAGCTGCAATACACTTACGTGGTATAAGAAGTTGGCAACCAAACTTTTGATATTTATAGAAATACCCTCAAATAAATGGTTTTTGTAATTTGGTCCCACCTTTTTTGTTGTCTATCTATTTGATTCCTTCAACATGGCTTTAAAGTACTTTGGCAACCAAGTTTTTACTTTTGCATTTTGGCCCCAAAAAGTTTACTACTTTTGTTTTTTTTTACGTGTTTTTACTTCTGTTTCGATATTCAAAATTGAGTCGCCGCAACGTGCGTTATTTCCCACTAGTTTTAATAATTAACTTTGAAACACTCTTTCTATCCCTGTGCTTTCATTTATTTATAGAAAAATACTAAAATGCTCCCTCCGCTTTCATTTAATTATATAAAATACTAAAATGGGAAACTTATATAAGTTTACATGAATATTTTATTTAGTCAGAAACAAAAGAAAATGGTTTGTGCTGGATATTAGAAAATAGAGAGTATTGTAATAATGCATATTATTATCTTGTTAGCAGCCGGTAAATGAAAATTACGTGTAATTAACTCATAATCACAAAACTCTGAGTCGTTTAAACAATTATGTATATTATATAAAAGATGAACGTATGCAAAAACTAAATATGTAGCAGAGAGAAAGGAAAACGATGAAAATAATACGTATCGCATTTGAAACGATATATATAACTACTATATCGTTGTACGAGTTTTTTTACTTAAAATGATTTTATACTAATTTACTTTTTTTACTCATAAACACCATCTAACCTTTATTAGTGAAGATTTGAACATACACATTTCCTTAAGATTATCATCATTCACCAATCTTATAATGCTACAAGGTTATAAGCTTACACTAAGGAGTTGTTTGTTAACCTTTTAATGGTTATGAAGATGCTACCTTGTAATGGTCCCTAATGCTAAATGGTTAAAAAAATAAAATCTTAATGATATTTTTTAACCATTCAGTATTAAGGTTACCTATTAATTATTAAATGACTATAAAGCATTAATAGATAACCTCTTAACAACCATTAAAAAACTATCAAACAGTCTTAAAAATACAAGTTCACCACATTGTATCACTAAGTTGCCTCTGAAAAAAGTTGAGCAGTCTTAAATATTTGTAAGTGTTTTACTATTACGAGTAATATAGTTACTGTTGAAAAAAGTTTAAATACTAAAAAAGAAACAAAAATTAAAAAAATTTAAGTTGAGATTCAACGAGATGCATACACCAACTGAATTTCCCACCAAAAACTAAATTCACTTCCCCACAGCACTTCAGATCTTGATTTGACAACGATGAACGATCACTTTCTTCTTGCTTTAAACACCATTAACATTTAGGGTTTTCAAATCTGCAAACCCTCACTGTAATTCTCTCCAAATTTCCGCCATTAATGGCGTCAATCATCACCTTCTGCGTCACATTCATCACATTCTCCTCTCTAATCTCATCCACCTTATCTCAGAGTAAGCATTTTCATTCTTTCTCAATCATTTCTTCAATTATGTCTTGTACTAATCACCATTTCGATCAATTTGTGGTAATAATCACCTTATAATCTCAGGTCCTACGTACATGAAGTTCGTCGTCAATGCGACGGAGTTTCCGCCGGAGGATTACTTCGACTACATCATCGTCGGAGGCGGTACGACCGGTTGTCCATTGGCGGCAACTCTATCCTTCAACCACCGTGTGTTGCTGCTCGAAAGAGGCGGAGTTCCGCACACAAACCCTAGCGTCATGCGACAAGAAGGCTTCATCCCCACTCTCCGGCAAGTCGACGATTCATACTCTCCGGCGGAAGCTTTCAGGTCGGAGGAAGGTGTCCCCAACGCCCGCGGCCGGATCCTCGGCGGCAGCAGCGCCATTAACGCCGGATTTTACAGCAGAGCCGATGATGAATTCTACAATCGTTCGGGGATAAATTGGGATCCGACGTTGATCGAACGTTCGTATAAATGGATTGAAAGAGCAATCGTGTTTCAACCGGAGTTAGAGCCGATGCAATCGGCGCTTCGTGATGGATTACTTCAAGCCGGTGTACGGCCTTTCAACGGATTCACGTTGAAACACACCATCGGCACCAAAATCGGTGGTTCTACGTTCAACAGCACCGGCCACCGCCACAGTGCTGCAGATCTTCTACATTTAGCTAGAGAAAACAATATCAAAGTCGGTGTTTACGCCACTGTTGAAAGGATCTTGTTCAGCAGATCAAATTCTCCTGGTTTGGTTGAGCATGCTACCGGAGTCGTTTTTCGGGATACCGCCGGGCGGTATCACCGTGCGATGGTGAGGAAGGAGGGGGAAGTTATTCTGGCCGCGGGGGCGATTGGCAGCCCTCATTTGCTTCTGTTGAGTGGCATCGGCCCTCGGTCTTACCTCTCTTCTTGGGGGATTCCGGTGGTGAATCATTCTCCGTTTGTTGGAGAGTTTTTGTATGATAATCCTCGGAATGGAATATCGTTTTTGACACCGAGTTTACTGCAGCATTCTCTCATACAGGTGGTGGGGATTACTGATTCTGGAGCGTATCTTGAGGCATCGTCTAGTGTTCGCCCTTTTCATTCTCATGTTCACTCAAGTTTCAGGCGGCAACACTCTTCTCCGGTGTACTTCAGTGTGGCCAACATCATGGAGAAGATAATCGGGCCATTGTCTGCTGGATCACTGCGGTTAGCCTCCACAGAGATCACAACGAACCCGACTGTTAGTTTTAACTACTTCAGTAATCCTGTGGATTTACAGAGGTGTGTGAATGGAACGCGTAAGATTGGGGAGTTGATTAGGACCCGGGCCCTGTCTGGGTTCAGGTTCTGGAACTGGCCTCGTGCAGAGTTTAGGTTTGTGGGTCCACGATTGCCAGTGAACCAGTCGAGTGATGAGGAGATGGGCGAGTTTTGCAGGCGGACAGTGAACACGATATGGCACTACCATGGTGGATGCTTGGTGGAGAGAGTGGTGGATTCGGATTTGAAGGTGATGGGTGTTGGTTCGCTTCGAGTTATTGATGGTTCTGTGTTCCCGATTTCGCCTGGGACCAATCCACAGGCTACTGTGCTAATGCTTGGGAGGTAAGCTTGTGTTTGATTCTAAACTCAAAAGTGATGTTGGGTGGTTTTAGTGACTGACTATTGTTGGTTTATGAATGTTGCAGGCACATGGGTTTAAAGATGTTAAGAGAGAAACTGCAATAAGGCAAGCACTTGATTTCCTCATGTTGTGAATATTACACCACTTGTTTGTAAGTTGTAACTCACTCACTCATTCTGTTTGTTTCTCTATGGGTTGCATATTTTTTCTTGGCTTTAGCTTTAATAATCCAAAGTTTTATACAAATAATCTTTTGGTTTGGTTCTCACAGTTGTTTGATGAGCACGCTCATATGAATAAAACCATGAAACTAAAAATCATTATGCATTCAAAGGCGATAACGTAGTGATAGCTTCTACTTAATTCTTTCTTTCTAGTAGAAGTCTCATGTTTAAACCAGTTTCACTGATACTACCTTTAAAGATTAACGCATTGAATTTCACTGCTTAATACCTTTAAGTTTAACCCATCGAATACCACCTGTCCAGCCAAGTTGCGTTTTTACCTTGTCCCATTGCTACGCATAAGGTACAGTGGGTGAATATGAGTTTTGTGATGATGGGTTTGAAGGGTTACAAAATATAGAATGTATTCATGCGAAATGTAATTTGCTCATATCCAAAAGTTGTGTGCTTACAAACCTAAAAACATCAATGCAATCTAGAACATGACTCACATAAGTCCCTAACCAACAATCATCAAAACAAGTCTTAACATAAGTTGCAGATCTTCTTTTCAGCATCTATCATCCTCATGCAAATGCTCCTCCTTACTTTCCCCTGGATCCGATCACAAACAAACAGGTGTTAGTCATGTAATGCTAAAAATCAACAATCCGTGAGTGAAAAAGATGGAGAATAAGTCACATACGCGTTCATCATGAGGGTAATATTGTCCCCCTTTAGCAGGATCCTGCCTATAGATATCCAGAAGTAACTTTAGGGGAAAAAAATATCCTACAGAAAAAAATAGGCAGAAATGAAAGCAAGATGATGACTAAAAGTATAACAAACCTAGGGCCTTTCTGGTCTTCTTCTTAATGCTGATTTCCTCAGCCTCGTCAAGAACCAAATTCATGTACTCATCAAAACCCTGCATCCAAGATTAATAACATACATAACTTCCCTCATATAATTTTATTTAAAAATGAAAACACATTTCTCCAAGAATAATTTAAGGGAGAATGAGAAACTAGAAAACAAAAGTATGCATGTCAGCCAGAGCAAACACCAACATTTAACCAATTAGGCATTGGGCATCCATTCCCAAAAAAGAAAAAAAGTTCAAAAATAAAAGGCATACTTAGTTTATTGATGCCAATATAGGACATGTTCAATACAAAACCACTATTAAGTAATGAATTGCGAGAACAACATAATGCACTTGTATGTAGCGCATGAAAGATAAAAAGCACCGAGATAGAAATACAAGTGGTTGCATGCTCACATTATATATCACATTTACAGGTGTTTATGCGATTTTTACAATTCACTAGTTAAAATTGTTTCTGCATTGAACGTCCCGTGCCAATACAATCATCAAGAACTTAATTTGGATGCTTTTTGGCAAATTTCCATCCATATTATTCTAATCATTGCATCTGGTATAAACCAAAATATATTCAAAGGTTTCAAGTGTACATCAATTGCAAAGAAAGAACCCTTTGACACCATAAATTCATAATCATAGTTAAAGTGCAGGTCTTTTTTATTTAGGGTTTAAGAACAGGGGATCTCAAAACCCTAATACACAATTGCACACAAATTAAGTAACCCTAAGAACTAGACAGTTGAAATCAATGATAATAAAAAGCAATTTTAATTACTACGCTTACGATAATGCGGCCTTCGATCCTCAAATCCTTCTGCTCAAACAGCCAAATCTGTATACGAGCTTTCTGTATCAAAAACAAAACCATAAAGTAAGAAAATCAACCACCAAAATCGTAACTATAAAGCTCGTGAAAATTCTTACACTCTGGAGGAACCTGAAGATGAGATTCTGAAGCAAACAAAAAGAACGAATTGCATTAGTAATCGATAGAATAAGAGAGAATTAGGGGCAAAATGTTGGTGGATTGATGAGAAATACATACGATTGGTTGGGTCATGATCCTCTGAACTTTGGTTGCCATTGTTGCTGCTGGTGTTTGCAATCGCTCTTCTTCTTCTTCTTCTTCTTCTTCTTCGATTGATTAGAAATGCAGTCGCCGATATTAATAAGAAAAAAAAAACCCTAGTTTTAGGAGAGCTCTTTACAGTGGAAGTCGTCGAGCCCTTCTTTCTACTCGATAATCCTACATCCCCCGCCCCTTTCTATTTTTTATTCTTTGCATCTTTTTCTTCAAACTAAAAAAAAATTTACAAGAAAATATTCGGTAATGAGATGTATTTAACTTGTTACTATGTCATTTGCGTTCATGCTTTGGATGAAACACGCTAGATTATTTTTTTTATATAGAACACTTTCATAATTTATATCAGATTTTGGTCTAGTTTACATCAAAATTTATCACTCGCAATGACATGTCATTTCTTAATAAATATAAAAGTATTACAAAGAAACGTAAACGTTTTACAAACTTTTAATACAATATTTATTGTATTAAATATTAAACGAGAGTAGGGTTTCTTCGTCAGTCCAATCACGTCCGCGAAGCTTCAACCATCTTTGGGCGCTTTTCCTGAAAATATTTAAAACATATTTTTATTAGCTTTCTCTAAGTAAGTAAACCTCTTTATTTCAAAACATATTTTATTTCATCGAGGTTTAATACCCAAAATCTTTTAAATTTTAATCCTCATTACTCATTGGGAATTCAACACCCGAATTCCTTGTGAGTTTATTTTTAACCTTTGAGGATTCTTAACTCCTCTCTTTATATATGTGGAGTTCAACACCCGAACTCCTTGGGATTTCAACACCCGAAATCCTTACATATATTTAACTCCCCTTTTTATATACATGTGGAGTTCAACACCCGAACCCCTTGGGATTTCAACATCCGAAATCCTTACATATATTTAACTCCCCTTTTTATATATATGTGGAGTTCAACACCCGAACCACTTGAGATTTCAACACCCGAAATCCTTACATATATTTAACTTCCCTTTTTAAACTATCAATAAACATACTTGAACCCGTAATCTTATAAATCATCTCAATCATAATCATGAAACATATATCACATGTAATTGAACATGTTTCATCTTCACATAATCCATACAACTTAAAATAGATAAAACATATAACATGTAATTAAACATGTAACATAATTTAGTTACGGGTTAGTGTACTTACCTCCTGATTTAACTAACTTGAGTGTAAGATATAACTTGTTAATTGTTGTTTAAACCACAACTTCAAAATATATACAAACTTGCTTGAAAGTTTCTCAAGAGTTCTTGTTGTTTTTTTTTTTTCAAAGAAACTTATATACATGGATACATATATTTTTCTTAACCGACTTATATTAAGTTTTTAATATTATAATTTTTTTTATACCTTAAAATATTCATACATATATGCCGACTGTAGCATTTGGCATCCTTATCTTGGATTATTTAATATTATTTACTTTATTTTACATTTAAAATACATATGCAGATTAAAGATTCAATAAATTTCAATTTTAACTCTTAAATTATTATTATTATTATTATTATTATTATTATTATTATTATTATTATTTAATGCTTTTTTAGACGTTAATCGATTCAATAGTCTTTTAACTCAAAATTTTCTTGATTAAGAATATTTGAAACATATATTTCAAACATATATATATATATATTACTGCTACTATATAATACATAAAAGAAGGGGCTAAAAAGGAATTTCACTCTTCAATGTAAGAGGGCCTCTTCATCTCCATACCTGCTGTTCTTCTCCTGCGCGCTCACCTCTGATCCCACCGGCCGTTACCTCCGCCCTTTCCCCTCTCCCGAATTCAATTGCATTCACTGCTGTTCTTCAATGCAAGCAAGAGTGAAGCTTTCCCGGTACCCACATATATATGCATACCAATCGATGCGGATCAGTGCAATCCAAATTCATCGGCCAACCCTTACTGGAAGTCTACAACGGTAGTTTCTCCAACCGCTGGTGATCATAGCATCTAAAGGTATCGTATACCTCTGCCTCTTTAAGGTTCTGTGCCCTCGTAACTTTAATCATCTGAAATTTTTAACTCTTTGTCGCTGCTGGTAGGCTGAAATTGAATTGTAAAAATGAAATTGACCATTTCTATTGTTAGTTAAATGTATTTGTACCCCTTCCCCTTCGATTCGTCGCCGGTTTGAACCCCCTTCCCCTTCAATGGCTGCTCGATAATCAACTCTTCCTTTATGTTGCTGTTCTGGGGATTTCGATTGGTTTTTATACATCTGCCGTCCCAATTGGATCGATTTTATGATTCACACTTTTGAAAATGACTGTTTTGATGTTCTTATTTGTACATTTGTGAACGTCCGCCTACATGTCTTGCAAGCCTTGATGATGATTGGGGTTCAGAAGATTCAGGTGAATGGCCCAGAATTTCCAAAATTAATTATGAGGTAAGAAAACGAATCACCATTATCGTCTTTTTAATCATGATGATTTGAATTTTGGATGACTGATAAGTTATTTATTGATTGTTTTGTTTTGGGCCAACTAGCACGAACCCACTTGCATATAAATGGTACAACACCAATGAGGAGATTCCTGGGAGGAATATGCAGGTTGGTTTTTGGTAAAGTGTAGCTTTTATTGATGTGAAAGATTTTGGTAGCTTTGTTTTCAAAAATGTTTTAAGTTTATAAATGATTACATAAGGTTTTATTGTTTGTTTGAGAATTACGGATTAGAAATGTGCTGCTGCTAAAGCTTCTTAAAAGTTGCTGATGCGGGTGTATAGATGGGGTTGCAAAACATGCTTAAAAGGAAGCAGGTATAATTATAGTTAGGCAAATGATCATATAACCTATTTATAGAGTTATCAGCAATTGGTTTGCATTTTATTTCTAAATGTATGTCTTTTTATCCCAGTAACAAATTTACTTGTCGATAAAGACTAAAACAATCTGAAGTTTTGAAGTTTTTATAGATTCTGATGAGCGTATCTAATAAGCAACCAGAATCATGTTCATCATCGGAGGGTTCGTGATATATAGTTAAAGTTTTTAAGGTAATGATATTTGCTGGACAGAGGCTAAGGATTCCTTGTGTGGTTGAGGAAGGGTATCACCATCAATAGAATCATGTTCATCAAAAGGTATGAAGATTCTTATAACTGTGTTTTTTAGTGCTATGTTCCAGCTTTAGTTATTTCACTGATCTGAAGAGATTGTAAATCTTGCACAGAATCGTTACAAAGGCGATTTGTATGATACGTTTATCAACCATCACCTTTTGTTGTATGCATTTACATAAACTTACTGTCATGCAAAGTGTGTTCATGGATTAACTCATATCAGTAATAGAGCAAGTTTTTGTATTGATCTACTTACCTCATATTATGTATAAATTTGCTCATTTTCTGCACTTTTTGTAATCGTTGTTAAGCTTGAGAAATACAAAAAAAATCATCCACAAAAACTCACTTGAGTATTAATATAAGTATCAAGTATTCCCTATTGTTAATTTCAATATTTTTTGTTTCATTCGATTCTTGAGTTCTGATTACCAACACACCTAACGACCTTACTAGGTTGCAATGTCTTTCTTTAATTAGCCATATTTGTCTTTGAAAATTTTATGTTGGTATACATTACATTTGTTTGCATCAAGTTTGTTGAATTAATATCATTGAGAGGGAATGAGAATCCATAATTACGACCCCATGGGTATTTTTCTCCAATAAATACTTGCTGAACCATTGTGAAAAGATAACTTCAATTATGCGTTACGATTTCAGTATTGACAATCTAAAATCCTTATTTGTTTCCATGATATGGTAAAACATTAAAAATTACTTGGTGTACATCAGTCAACATGCAAATGCTTAATTTCTTGAAAATTTGTGTTTTACTCTTGGGGTTTTATTGTGCTTGATATAATAATTCTGTTCATTTTCATGACTGTCGATTTTAGTGTGTTAATATCTACTAAGTCGACATGCATCCCTTGTGTTGTCTGTCTAATTCATATATTACCTTTCGTTTGCATACAAGTTATCAAAGAGGAAGGCGAATGATGACACTCTCAAACTGCTCCATACTATTTTATTAAGAGGAAAGGCAAGGTAATTGAACTTCAGGTCATGAATATCTTTGAATCTATGTTGTATTGTTTATCTTATCATCTCCTATTTTTTTTATTTTTTATTTTTTGTTGTTGGTTAAAGTTTATCATATGACGAAGTAGAAAGCACCCCTACGCTGGTGAAATGCGTCAAGCAGACAAATTATAGTTGGTGATGCTCATGCATAATTGATATTTTTTATGTATGCACTTCGACATCATCTTTTATAGTTTTATTAGCCCTCAATTTCTTATGTTCTTGTGTACTTTGTGGGCATACTCCACATCCTGCTATGTTTTGATCATTGGTGTGAGAGACCACAGATGTATTTATACATATGATTATGCTATGGGTTTGAATTACAAGCTTTGCAGGTCAAGAGTAAAAAGATAAGACAAGCATGCATATGCATGTAGAGAAAAATTATAATTATAATAGCGATAAGCTATTGGAGACTGAATCTGAGGTTGGGGACAGAAATCAGCCATGAGTTCTTCAAGCAGAAATTTGATACCATAATCTGAAAGCTTGGCTTTTGTAATGATAATTAGAAGACAATTGCTTACAATTTTTATGCAACTCCGCCTTACAACCCTAACCATCTCTCAGTTTAAAATTAAGATATCGTCTTCTCTATTTATATATATAATACTTTTTGAGCAATATAATAATAAACCATAAATCAAAAGCTTTCATGTAAGCTTAATATTGATGAAATTAATACCATCATCTTCAATGACCCTAGTACCCTTGGCCTAACATGTTTATTTCTTGATGGTGCAAAGTATATGGAGGTCCAAGGCAAGCCTAGAGCTGGTATTAGTGGAAGTAAGGTAATTTCAACTCAATTCCTTTAAAATAGGTTGATTTTGGTTAAGTTTTACGGGTCAAATGGATCAGATTTGAAAATTTTATTTAAATATCATATTGGCTAAATGGGTTAAAGTCATCCACAAGTGTGCTTTCAATATTGTTAAATTCTTAAATTAGCCTACTTAAACAAATCAGATTTTAATTGATATAATAGTCTGCATATCATTACCACAACATTTGTTGTATATGGTGGTGCTATACACTTGTATAATGCTTGTAAATACAGTTGTATAGGGCTATAAAATGGTTTTGTTATAATGTGTTTAAGACCATAAAAATAAAGCAATACAGACTATAAATACTATCGTGACACACCAGTCAACTTAAAGAGAGATGAGTAGGCCAGTTACAAGTAATTAAGGGTGATGTGGATCTTAGCCTTTAATTAATTAAGGTTAATGCTAAAAAATTTAGTTGTCCAGGACTAAAGATGAGACTTTTAAGCAGTCATGTGAGGTAGAAATTACAGCGGTACTACGCGCGTATTTACTTTAATGATTGCTATTTAGTAATGGTGAATTCCTAATTATTCAAGACCGGGATTTAATTTATAACCTCTCAGTAACAAAAAAAAATTTAATCTCATGTTTTGTGTTGGTTATGGTTCTTACTAATTGAAGCTAAAGGTATTATGTATGCTCTTTGGCTACACATTTTGTAGATTTACTAGGATAAATGTTGTTAGAAGTTTCGTTTGTAAGGTTGCTATGCAAAAGAATGATGCTTTCACACCGGAAATTGTTGTGCCGACAATTGAATATTATGAATTAAAAATAATGTGTTTCTTTCATAATAGAAGGTGTGCCGTGATTACTTTATAAAATTCACAAAAAAATATATAGAACAATGAGATTCATTAATGGTGAATACGTATTTATGTTTTGTATGTAGTGGCAAAAAGCTCCATGGAAATTATTGATTTTCCACTGTAGTGTTTAGAATTGTGATGTTCTAAAAATAAGATAGTTTGAGGTTGTATAAGTTTTCTGTCAAATACATAGAACCTCCGCGGCAAAGCGCGGGTAATTTTACTATACTTAATATGAAAGTTTTTAATCATAGTATACGATGATAATAAGGCTTGACTTGAACAGTTGGACACTAATCTAAAGTTCAAAGGTAATCAACACATATAGTAATCAACTTACTTTATTTTTAGGCTTAGGTCATATTCAGGTTCGTGTCGAGAGTTGGGCCCGTGAACTTGTGAAGAGGATTTGTTTAGCATTCCTACTTTTGTGGGTAAGATTTTCTTTTAACCCTTTTTTTTTTTTTTTTTTTAGTATCATAAACAGATATTTAAAAAAAAATATCTTTTTCTTTATTTAATTTCTTTCTTAACGTTGTAGCATTCTAAACTTTTCAACGATTTGATTTAAACCATAGGCATAATCAGTCAAACGGTACATAGTGTTCAGGGAGGTAAAACCCGTAGCAACGCACGGGTTAATTTACTAGTGTGTGTGTATATATATATATATATATATATATTTTCATTCATAAAACAGGATGTTATATTGAAGCATTCACATTCCGTTCGGTATATTTATATGAGTGTAGTTTTTATGTAATATGAAATGGTTTTAAGTGATTGTGAGTGAAGGAGAGAGAAATGTTACTGTTAAATTTGTAAATTTAAAAAAATACTGTTCAACCTTTATAATTTTTTTAATATTTTTAAAAGTTATTGTGAGTGGAGTAGAAAAAAAAAAGTAATGATAAAGGTATTAAAAAATATTATTTAATTAAAAAAACGAGAAAAAAATAATGCTTTTAATGTAATTATATGGATAAGAATAAGTAATAGAGTCGAAAAGGTGTGTAGGAAAAAGTTGTAACAGTTAAAAACTTTTTGAATATGATTAATGTATAACTTCTAACATGAGATAAATTAAAAGCTGGTGTTGTTAATAATAATAGTTGGATAAGTGTGTAAGGTTTTATTCTTAAAAAAATTTAATACATTTATTTTTACTCTCAAATTTAGTTTTTAGTCCGGCAACCATACAATTTTGTGAGTTATGCAGGTATAAAATATGTGATTCATGATACGCCATATGTGAGTGAAAAATAACATATATACAAGAATATTAATTTAGATTTGTGAGAAAATATTAAAACATTATAATTTTCTACACAAAATACATCTTCAATTTTTTTTCACTCACATATGAGTTAAATAATAACTTGTTAACCCTATAATCGATTAAAATAAAACATTATAATTTTCTACAAAAAAATACTGACTATTAATTTGGAGTTGTTAAAAAATGAGCAACTAGTTATATAAAAGTATTTTCAAAGTAAGTGTATTTCAAATAAGTTTAAAACTTTAATATATATGAAAAATAGTTTAGTATTGTTTTCCTATATCGTCTTACATAGATTTTAATATACCAAAAGAATTTTTAATTATTTTTTTCATATAAAACAAGAAAGAATATTGATTTTTCGGTATTAATACCAAGATATTGTAGACTTTTATTTATTTGAACCGTTCCTGCATATAAGAAGCTTTGATTGTGTAAACTGTTTCCGTAACTTGTAGTTTGAAAGTCATTACGTGATCAAAGTTCAAACTTCAAACAAAGAACTGGTAAAAGTTGACCCAGTCCAAATACTTCCCTATTAAATTGCTATCGAGTTAATGTCCAACTTCTTAACACACACACATACCAAAGAAAAATATTATTGGCTACCATTTGTTCATGTATGGAGAATGTATCTCATCATAATCTAATCTTTGTTGTGGTGATATGTTTGATATGTGTAGTCAATGGCAAAACAAAACAAGAAGTACAAATAGGAGTGATTCTCGATATGGATACCGACATCGGTAAGATGAGCAGCACTTGCATCGCGATGGCGATACGGGATTTCTACCAAAAACACAACGATTCCACCAATGTGATCCGCCCTCACTTTCGTGATTCTGAACAAGACAATGTTCGAGCGGCTTCCGTGGCCATTGACCTCTTGAAGAACGTTCAAGTCGCGGCGATTCTTGGACCCACGACATCCTCACAAGCAAATTTCATAATCGACATTGGTAAGAAAGCAAAAGTTCCTATCATATCTCCTGCGACGAGCCCTTTGTTGTCAACGAATGAGAACATGTACTTCGTCCGGTCTGCACATTGTTCTAACTCTCAACTCAAACCTCTCGTGGATTTGATCGAGTACTTTAACTGGAGGGAAGTCGTGTTTATTTATGAAGATGATGCATATGGAAGGGGCCTTGTTCCTGATCTCGCCAATGCCATGCAGGATATTAGTACTAAAGTCATGTACCAAACCGGTGTGCATCCTTTGGATTCGGATGATTGGATACTTGGAGAACTCTACAAGCTAAAGACGATGCAGACTCGGGTTTTTGTGGTACACGCGTTACTAGATTTGGCGACGCGGTTTTTCAAGAAGGTAAACGAAGCGGGAATGATGGAAGAAGGGTACGTTTGGATCATAACTGAAGTGCTCACGAGTCATTTGCATTCTTTGGATCGTGTCGATCTAGACTCGATGCATGGAGTAATAGGTGTGAAGTCGTATATCCCGAGGTCGAGTGAGCTAACTGATTTTGAGAAAAGATGGAAACGGGAATTCCGGGCCCGCTACCCGGAGGATGATGAGACGGGACTAGACATGTTCGGGATATGGTGGTATGATACCGTTTATGGTCTAGCCATGGCGTTGGAGAAGGTCGGAAATGAAATAAATACTGCTTTTACACGAAAACGGGAACCCACAACGGACTTTGATGCCATTGGAACCTCCGAAATAGGTTCGAGGCTCATTCCATGGATCCGAAATTTAACCTTTAAGGGACTGAGTGGCGAGTTTCGTATTGTCGATGGGCAATTACAATCATCGGTGTACCAAATAGTGAACATAATAGAAATAGGGGAGAACCCTATCATGTTTTGGACTAGTGAAAATGGGTTCTTAAAGAAGCTAAACCATCAAATGACCGGACTTCGGGCCATCACATGGCCCGGTGATAGTCATGTCACCCCTAAAGGCTGGGAGATCCCTACCAGCCACAAGAATGTGTTAAAAGTTGGAGTTCCAGCAAAAGGTTCATTTGTCCAATTTGTCAATGCCAGCACTGACCCTAAAACCCAACAAGTTACCGCAACAGGTTTTAGTGTCGATGTTTTTAATGCAGTCATTAGCACGTTGCCATACCCTGTCAAATATGAATTCATACCTTTCGTTACACCAGATGACAAAGAACCTGCAGGAACCTATACTGATCTAATCCACAGTCTCTCTAATGGGGTAATAAGATCATAAAGATAATTGGCATATGCTTAGAGATCATATTTGTTGCAGTTTCTAACCTTTTAATAATGTAACAGCTATACGATGCAGTGGTTGGTGACGTAACAATACTTGCAAAACGTTGGGATTACGTAGATTTCACATTTCCATACACAGAAGCTGGTATTTCAATGATTGTTCCATACGTAGATGAAAGGAAGAGTGCATGGATCTTTGTAAGACCCATAGACACAGCGCTTTGGTTAACAATCGGAGCGTTCTTCGTATACACAGGACTTGTGGTATGGGTTCTTGAGCATCGTGTAAACAAAGAATTTCATGGGGCCCCTCGTCAACAAGTCGGGATGATCCTCTGGTATTCATTCTCCACGCTCACGTTTGCACACAGTAAGTGTTTTTACAGACACACATCCCTTTGACCTTCCCAACTTCCTAACGTGCGTATGGTTTTGTGTAGGGGAGCAGCTGACAAGCAACTTATCTAGATTTGTGGTGATTGTTTGGGTGTTCGTGGTGCTGGTGCTGACCTCGAGCTATACCGCAAGCTTAACATCTATGTTAACTGTAGAACAACTTCGACCTATGTATACTGATATCTACCAGATCATGAGAAATGGGGAATCAGTGGGATACCAAAAGGGTTCCTACGTTGCGGATATCTTGAAAAGTTTGGGTTTCCATGATACCCAGTTGAAAGGCTACAGTAATATTGAGGAGTATGACAATGCCCTACAAGCGGGAAGTCAAAAAGGAGGCGTTTCTGCGATTATGGACGAGCTCCCTTATATCAAGCTCTTTTTGGCTATGAACTATGTGATGACTAATTTCAAGTACAAAAGTGCAGGCTTTGGTTTTGTAAGTTTCATTCTATTCCTTTCATTCAAGGATTTCATTTCATACCTTTTGATGATTATTATGCTGTACATACAGGCATTTCTGAAAGGGTCTCCACTGGTGCATGATGTTTCTAAGGCAGTCCTGCAAGTTACAGAGGAGAAAATGTCAAAGATTACCAACCAATGGTTTGTAGAAGCACCCAGTTGTGATCAGCAGAAGGAAGCTAAAGTGAACTCTGGCAGGCTCATGCTGGATAGCTTTAAGGGACTTTTCCTCATTGCAGGGTTATCATCGACCTCTGCTCTCTTGTTTTTCTTCTTCATGTTTTTGTATCAAAACAGACGAATATTGGCATCACGAGATTCAATTAGCAGAAAGCTTGCTGTTATGGTAAAAACATTTGATGTGTTTGAGGATGATGAATCGCCAAAGACAAACTCAGAGGCAGCCGTTGAGGAATACAACAACGATAGCAGCCCAGGTGTTCATGATGAAGGGTTTTCAACGACTGAACCTGGAACTCCTGTTCATGACACAATACAAGTTATAGAAATAACCACCAATTAAATATGTCCGTCATGCTAATCTTACATACACCATTCATTTTATTCATAGTTGTTAGTTTAATAATACAAGCTTCAATGCTATTGTATCTCTGCATATAATCAAATACAATGGAAGATGCATTTATCCACCTGCAACTGAAACCGCAAATCCCCAAGCCAACACGCATTTATTATTAAAGAATACCAAAAAAATTGCACTCAAAAGAAGAAAAAGAAAAGAGACAGATTTACATGATGGGATGCTTCCCTCTGCTGTAGAGAACAGAAAGACTACCAAAGTTTTGAGACGATATCTAACACAATGATAACAAGAGAAGAAAAGCAAAGCACAAATTGAAATATTCTAGAATGATAAATAAAATTCTATGATTACAAAAGAAATTTGTTGCAGAATGCTGATATACAAGAGCGGAGTCAATCGGCTTACGAACTGCCATGAGATCTGATGGATGATATTGATTGTGCCGAGACAGAAGCAGTTGGGCTGCTTAGATCTCGTTCACCGTTGGCTAATCTTGGTTTCCCGCTCAACCTATCTATTGCTTCTTGGCATATATCGCCAAACCACTCATCCTCAGGAAGTACACTGCCATAGAAATTTAAACAGATACAAATGTAAGATAATGATTCTAGTATTTCAAAGATATTTGATGACTCAAAAGCAATTTCCACTAACCCGTAAGGATCAACTCCCGTTATAGAAAAGGCTGCAAGTGCTTTATTTATGATCTCATTCACGACTCGATTTAAATTTCGAGATAAATAACGCCCTTGGGAAGCAAAAGATATGACAAACTTCATATCCAAATAAAACTGCAAATTTTGCAATGTGGAAAACAGTTAAATGAAATATACCAGTGCAGCAAGATGAAACATAAAACAGATGGTCTTTAAATAGTACGAGTTATAAAAAATTTGGTATAGATCAGAAAGAACTTGGAATATAATTAGAAGAACCGGTATAACAATAGATAAAACACAAAAAAATAAATATGTTATTATCTTATATTTTTGGTATTTTGTTATATGTTAAAAGAGTTCATTAAAAAAAAAGAAAAGATAAAACTGTTTAATAAAAACAATATATAAGAAGAAATATTGCATATATATATATATATATATATAATAGAAAAGAGGTACTAAAATAAAATTATAAACAAAATCAAATCTAAAAAATTAATATTTTTTCCTTTGAGGACCAAAAGTGCTAGGCAGTTGATTTTGACAAAAACAACTAGGAAGAAAAATGTAACTTTAAACAAATAATATCCCAAATACCTGTTGAAGACCAAGTGGACCTAAAGGCCTTGGTCCTTCTTCAATATCTTCCCAAAAGGTTTGGTCTTCTGAGAGCCATAAGATGACAGTCTCTGTAAGCCTCATTAATAACATTGTCGAAAAACGTTCCCTGCCAACAAACATTTCTGCTGCTATAGCAGACATCCTGTAAAGCTTTGCATAGAGTTCCTGAAATCCAATACAAAGAGAACTTAGGAACTAATCTTTCAGCAATAACCATAAACTAAAATTTACTATATGTTAGTTATGACACTTGTAACAATAAGTAGGAACAATGTTCATTATCCAAGTACCTGAAATATTGGAGAAGGGAACCATTCTATTTCCTCAGCACTACCATCCATGTTTAGGTACATGTCAGCAGTTAGATGGCTATCACCATCTTCAGTAAAAATAAGATCTAAAGCATGTTGTCTGCAGAAGCTATCCTTCAATCTATCTACAATGCTTGCAAGACGTCTTTTCCATTCCCTTTGCTCAGGGTTTCGATTTTGCCGATCTGAAGGTCGTCTACGAGGGTCATCCTTGTAAATAACTTGAGCTACAGGGGTAAGTTTCATGGCTGCACGAGGTAACAGTTCATCAGCTAATAAGGATGCATTTGCAAGCAATGCCATTTGCTGAGCTTCAGTTTCAGCCATCCTAACAATTTTATTCCCAGATCCTTCATAGATTGCTTCTTCTTCCATTGAGCCTGGGAGTGCTCTTATGAGCATGCTAACGTATGAACTGAATACATTGAATAATCCCTCCAACATTTTTCCTCCCAATTGCATGGTTAGCAGTGGTTCCACATCCTCAAAGAAATCCTATACAGTATATGCAAATAATTTAAATAAAAAACTTTTAAAAAAAGATAATGTACTTATGATTAAAATATTCACCTGAACCATCGAATTGAACCTTTGAGCACTACTTGAGAGTTTATGTTGATAAGCTGTTAAGGAATTAAGGGAAGTACTAGAAGGCCTGCCAGATAGGCGTGTGACAGCTGGTGAAGAAGAAAGGTCCCAATCATCAGCAGCAGCTAATGCAGCTGTACTTTCTTCAATTCGTTTTAGATTGGCATCAAGTGCTTGTTCAACACTAGGTCTATAAAGTTTCAAAAGCACAGGACAAAGTGTCAAACCACGAGCTTCCAACAAAGAACAGTGTCCCAAAGCTATTTGAACACATTCAGCAGCAGCCCTTAATCCACCAGCAGCAGCTGATGAAGCTAATGCATGTCTTTTAACAAGAACAGCGAAGTCCTCAGTTTGTTTTGTAGCCCACATCACAAGCTCAGAGCTATAAGATGGTTCCTTACCAAAAATAGTATTAGAATCAGTTGCTGTTTGAGCAATAACAGAAAACACTAGTTGTGAAATAGCTGCTGTGTATGCTCCACCATATGAGGTGCTTGAAGGACGAAGATTTTGCATGTTGGATTGAAGCCTTTGAGAATGTGCTTGGAGGAGTAAACTATGGGCACGTGGGCCGTCTCCAAGTTTTTTAAGAGCACTAATAGCTGCACGAAGCTCACTGCCACGTGTTGTTGGTTGTGAAGCAGCATCTGCAAGCTGATTGGCTAATCTTTGCCGGCATTCGGTTATAGCAGTTTGGAGAGATGCTAAAACAGTAGGTGGCAATGAATTTTTTTCTTCTGCTTCAGAAGCTATACGCTCACCTTCATCAAGGGTAGCTAAAGCTTCCTCTACTCTTCTTTCAGCTAACAAAACATCAAGAATATCAGGGAATTCGATTAGCCAATTCTCTAGGTCTGAAGGATCTCTGTCCACATCTGAAGTAACACCATTTGAATATGAACCACTTGCAACGGGGATAGACAATGATTCTACATGGACCCCATCAGCTAGACTGTGAATTAAGGTAGCCTGAGTAGATAGTAAGTTTCTTATCGATAGTAGCTCGCCTTCTAAATCAGATATCTCTTTTGATGTGCTGAAAATTTTAGCAATTAAAACATTAGCAGTAACATAGGCAGATAGCAAGTACAAAACATATTCGAATTCAATTTATTATTTCTATGGAAGGGACCCACCGTATAAACGCTGTATAGTTTGCGTATACACTCCTACGCATTTCCTCTGCAGAAGCTCTCTTCAGATCCACAAGATATGAGCATAATTGCCTTATCTCCTGGTAAGTGGATGAGGTACACCATACATGTCAGTTATATTGCAACAACATATCAACAAAATGAAAGATGCATCATATACTCGATAATACACTTGAAACAAACAATGTACATAATGGGTGGGAGTCTTTAAGTTACTTGTGTGTACCCAGGAATTTTTAACATGATTTATGGGATAAGCTTGCTCACGTTAACGCTCTCAGCCAATTGCAGTGTATAATATTTTTATCTTCAGTTTTAAATATGTTTTCAAAAGCTGAGTTTCATAGAAGAAAAAAAAGTAAAGTTTAGTTTTCAAGTCTAGTATTCCTCCCATTCCATATAACAATTTATTCCTTGCATGTTAATCTTCATAGTTTCAATCATCAACGTAGATTTCTTGCAAGATTTCTGATAACTGCCAACACATGTGTAGAGTGCCATATCAGCACCATGTGTAGGATGTATGTGCAGCTGTATATGCACCGCCTACACACCCATTTATGTATAAAAAAAAAAAAAAAAAAAAAAAAAAAAAAAAAAAAAAAATCTAATTAGAGCCTAGCTAAACTGGTAGCAGTACAGTGCTACTTGGCCGGAATATGGCTTTTTTTAGAGATTTTGGCTTTTTGCAGTTCTCAGTTCATGTTTCAAGGCTCCCACTATTCCTGTTCAAAAGCAAAAACTTACAAAAATAACACAAGTATCTAGCCGTTTATATGTATGGTACATAAACATGGATAAATTACAATGAGTGCGTCCAAATAATTAGTTTTTGCTCATTGCATTTTCTCATTTTCAGATTTTCTACTTCGCTCCACTCCTCTTCTCATTATCTTCCCATTCATGTGTGTGTACTAGTCTCATCTACTTGTTTTAGTAGTTGTATGCTATGTTGCTCTTGTTCCATATTTAGTTTTCCATAATATATTGAAGGCTCTTTGTCCATGTGTTTGTAGGATATTGCATCATGTAGGATCTGAACAAGTGTATTGATGTATCATTACGGTATGTAAATAAATACTTCAATGATGGTTCTTTGTTATGTTATTTCTCTTAATTATATCTGAAATATTTATGTTTATTCATATATATTCATATAATCATATGCCAGCTACATCTAGATTTTAGTAATTTTGGACTCCTCGAGGACCCAAACCTCAATTGTCATCTTAATGTCATTTCATCAATGTACTCATGAACAAATAAACGTTGCCTATGTTTTATAATATTTAGTATATCTGGCAAATGTATTTCCAACTGTGTGCCAATATATCTGATATTTGATGTCTAGGAGGAGCAAACAAGTGCAAAAGCAGCATATTTACACATAACCAATAATTGAACTCTCGACATCTATAATACTAACTTTAATCTCGGTGCCAATATACCTAATATGTGATGTCTAAACGCGCACTGAGCCGGTTATAAAAATGCATCATTGTAGGTGATGTGCTGTAGGCGGCCCATCACCTAATGCAGCGCCTTTCAGCAATTGATGGAAATTGACTGATATCCTCTGAATCGGCCACTATTTCAATAAGATTAACCAACAATTTCGCAAATCGACCACAATAAACCACTTAATTTGCCGATTATAAACAAGAAACTAAAAATAATAATCATTAGAACAAATATGTACTTTTTCTTACGTTCTGCGAAGTAATTATTACGTTCATAGTGTATATAGGGGATACTCCCCTTGTCACATTTTGCTTGAGTAGCATAACAGGGCATGGGTCATGTAAATTTCTGTATTCAAGAGGTTTAGACTCCTTTTCTATGGTTAAAAGTGAAAGGACAAAATGACAGAATGGTGTTTGGCAATAAGATGTTCTAAGGGCTATTAGCGTATGTTCCTAGTGAAGATGTCAAGCATTATTATTCTTCACAAGTGCTTTACATTCAGAATCAGTAGGCATTGGGTTTTTTAGGTATGTAATGAGCATTCCACAGTGCAATGAACAACAGAATCATTCATCCTACAATGATGATCCCAATCCACCAGCATAAACATCCATCTCACCAAATTCACCTTCCTATCATAAACAAATTGTCACATAGCCTATATCCACACCTACAAACTAAACCTCAACACTAAACACTCAATCACCATCCACACACCTACACTTCCAATCCGCATCACAAATTCACAATCAACACAACGCCTACAATCCCCATCCCTCCCGCATTATCCCTACCAACAGAATCAATCCAACACTAATTCAATTATTCCAAATCCACATACCTTCTCGTTCAACGAATTACACTTGGAGTTAACAAACGCATCAGCGTCAAACTTATCCGACTTGAAGATATTGAGATTCTCCTCCAGCTTCGAGCCTGTTTCCTTCGAGTTGCTCTTCACCGGCGCACCACCTCGTGACCTAGACGATACCTTGGAAGCCATATCGATGAGTGATACGAGATCGAACGAACGTTAATTAGGGCTTGAATCGGTGGAATCAGTAGGTGTGGTGTAACCACCGGAGAATTGAAGAGGTGATTTGGTGAACTAATGGAGATATTAGATCTGAATCTGTGGGGGAAGATGATGATGATGATGATGATGATGATGATGGTGATGATGATGAAGAATCAACGGCGGTTGCAACGACGCCGGAAATCCACCGGAGAGAGAAAGGGGTGTTAGTTGGTTTGACGATTGTATCTAATAATTATTGTTTTTGTTTTTAATTCGGTTTTGGAGTTTTGGGTTCCTTCTTTGCATTTTCTTTTTCTTTACTGTTTGGTTTATTTAGATGTTATTATTGCTGGATACTTGGATGATACTTTACAACTTGTTTGTTTGATTTTAATACTCAAAATGTCTATTTTTTTTTCAAATAAAAAATCTAATGTTGTTATGTTCGTATAAAAATACTAGCATATATGGATGTTTAAAAACCGTTACAACTGGCTAAAATAACTAAAACAAAGCGATTTGAAATTCAAATAGTTATTTTATGATTGGTTTTGATGGTTTAACAGAGTTAAAAATTTTAAATTATCCATATAAGTCTAACCAATTGTTTCACATTTATTATTTATATATTATTTTATTTTAAAATATGTAGTAATTATGTATGTATCAAATTATTAGTGATTTTATCACCTTAAAAAAAATTAAAAATGACTCAAGCATATAAAAAAAATCAGTTTTAATAAGCAAACCATTAAAACCACCAAAGTAACATTGCTTGTTTAGCTAACTCCACACTACCCATTCGATTTGGCTCGTTTTTTCTAGGGGTACAAATGAGCCGAGCCGCTCGTGAGCTATTCGAAATCGGATCGATAAAAAGCTCGAAATGATCCGAGTTTTATCGAGCCTGAGCCGAGCTCAAGCTTGAAAAAAAGCTCATTTAATTATCGACCCCGAGCCCAAGCTTCATGTATCAAGCTCGAGCTTGCTCGCGAGCCTAAACGAGCTTTTTATTTATATATTTTTATTTAATTTATTTAATATATTATATAAATAATATCTTTATATCTTTATCTTTATACTATAATAAAAGAGTAACTTATGGTAACACATGTTATCACCATATTCATTCTCACCAATATTTTCCCGCTTCTCTCTCCTATTAAATAATTACCTTAATTAATAATTATATTATTTAACTTTTTTTAAAATAAAATTAGTTTTTTAATAAATTTAGAAAAAGATCTTATTAATGTTATTTCTAAAATATAATTTTTATAAAATAAGAAATTTTTATAAAACATCAAAAATTTTTAAAATTAATTTTTTAAAAAGTAATTTTTTTATAAACAAAAAATAATTAAAATTAAAAATTCTAATAAATTTTTTTTTTAAATAATATTTTTTAATACGGTTTGTTTTAAAAAAAATATTTTATTTTTTTGGAAAAAAAATATCATTTTATACTTAATAAATTTTTATTATATTTAATATTTTATTTGTTCAACCCGTGTAATACACGGGTTTACTAAAACTAGTTTATTATATATAAAGTTATGATAAAAAATAATTAAATAATATGAATAATGTTCTATATAAAGTATATAATTATAAATATATATATATATATATATCAAAATTAAATATAAAAATTAAAAATAATATTTATATAAATAAACAAACCGAGCTCGAGTTTGAAAAAGTATTTGTCGAGCCGAGCTCGAGCTTTAAGAATAAAACTCAAAACGAGCCGAGCTCAAGCTCTCCTAAGTCTTCACGAGCCGAGCTCGAGCCCCTACGTTTCAACCTAGTCAACGTTTCAACCTAAAAAAAATTTCAAAACCAGTTAAACCAAGAGATAAGAAAAGTCCAGCATTTTAAACACATCAATAAGAGACGACTCCCAATTAAACATGTTATGAAATATTTTTTTCTAACTACCAAAATAAGACTATAAGCTAAAAACCAACAAACAAAGCAATTTATATTAATAGGCCTAAATTTCAATTTTATTAATTTATATATGTTTACTCTTTTAAACGAAAATTCATGGTTAAATTAGGTGGTGGCAATGGGTTAACATAGGATCATCACAAATCGAAAACAGCCTCCCTGTTTATTATCTTAAGGCTATTGTGCACCTCGTCACAATTATCATTGTACCCGATTCAACATCAGAAACAAAATGCATTCAAACAAACTTCGGTTCAACAAGTCACTATAAAGTTTATTAATCACGGCATTGTTCAGTTCAAGAAGCAAGCCATTTAACTTCAGAAGCAAGGCTTTGGAATTCAGAGGTCAACTTCAGTAGATAATACAAAATGCAACATGTTCCGGTCTCATTCTTCAGGAGTATCAGACCTAATAGCTGTTCAAACAGAATAAAGACAAAAAGTCAGGATTTGTTACAAGATAATAACAATGATTCAGTTCATAAACAAACACAAACTATCTTCTGCAAATTCACATCAGAGCAATTGTAACGTATGTCGTAGAACATCAAAGGAGAAAAAATTCTAAACAAGAACTGAAATCAAGAAAACTTGTATCTAAACTCTAAAGATACGCCACATATGCTAAAACAATGTTCAATTCTTTCATGCATCTAAATTCCATGTAATTCAATTCTTTCATTTATCTCAACTAAAGGTGGCAGGTCTGGGCAATAGACCGAAACATGTTTGGGTCATAGCAGGCAGTGTTTCGTGTTGGGTGTGGAGGCTTCGAATGGGCAGCGCGCCCTAATGCGCTTCTTAGCTTGTTTATGGCGTGTTGCCATAATTATGTTTGTCTTGTTAACCAAGATTGTAGCCCTACTCTAGCATTATAAATAGATGTCTTAGGCGTTATATTTATCATCACATCCAAAGTAACAAAAGTATTCTAGTTGCAGCAAGTGGACGTAGGTCAAATTAAACCGAGCCCACCATAAATCCTCGTGCTTTTTAGCTTTTTGTATTGTGATCGTGTGTGAATACCTTGTTAGGTATCTACATGCCGAAACACACAGAATCACATAATCACACAATCACAAGAAATCAATAAGAAAGAACACGAGATATTACAATACAAATATTACAATACATAACATGGTATATATAGAGATATAATTCGGGCTTCTAGCTTAGGGACCAAGAAAAGTAAATTAAGTCTGGGCCATGACTTCTAATGTCAAACCCAAAAGCCCGCAAGGACTTCAACCCACATACTGACATACCTAACATTTAGAACAGATTGAAAGGAGTGGGTTGTGTTGAACCAAAACACTTTCTATTAACCAAATCTTTTAATGATTGATTGGTGTGTCAAATAAGATTAATTTGTACTATTTTATTAAAAATACACTCGAGGTGACTTTTGACAATTTTAAACCGTTTCATTGTAAGCTAACTGATATAAATTTACCCATTAGACCTGTTAAAGACGCGTAACCAGAATCAACCCATTTATAAGTAATAAACAGAAAATTTTTCTTGGAAAATTACATTTCATGAACCCTCTTGACCCGTTAAATACAGATCGTAACCAAAAATCAAGCCATTCACAATCACAAGTACATTTATACTTGTCATCTCTAATCTCTAACTTACTTTGCAACCTAAATGAGCTTAGAGAAACTATATCACTATATAATAAAACAGAAATGAAACAGGTAAACTTTCTTGGAAAAATTATATTTCATGAACCCACTTTCTCACTCAAATGGTTCTCTTAGCCCCTATATAGTCTAGTGTAATATGAGTATGTAAGCTGCTCAAATTCTCAAAAACAACATCAACATCACCTCCTAATATCTTAGCAAAGCAATGTCAAAAAAGATGTTCAACAAACTCCAACCAATTAACTTACGGATGGTTAATTTGGGTTTGTGTTTTACTTTAACATGACAAATCAGTAAAAATAACTAAAAAGAAAATAGGTCATATGGGTCAAAGCTCACCCAAAGTGTATTTTAAAAGCATTAATATCTTAAATCGCCATATTAAAAAAGATGAGACTATTATTGTACTAATATAGTTTTTGTAATCATATTTAATCACACTAAATATTTGTAAGAAAACTTTCAATGTGAACAAAAAAAAAGGTGGATGTGGACCAACCCGACCATCCCATTGTGTCATCATTCGTTGAGTTACATGCTAGCCACAATAATTTTCTAGCGTAGCATACCAATTGACAAACTAATGTAATACCATTGCTAACAACTTTATGTTGCATAAATAGAGAACAGCACAAAATATCCTCATGAACCAGATTGAATAAGGGCAAGTTAAAGCCATTTGCAATATAACTGAATGCAAACTAACAACTAGATGCAAAATCAAGAACAATTTACGCCATTTGCGAAATAAGTAAATGCAAGGTAGATGCAAAATCATGATCAATTCAATAAAACCATATTATCTTTATGAGCTCAGTAAACATAACCAATAGTCTCCAAAATCACATAAGCATCCACCGAGCTTATCATTTCTACAATAAACATCCAATGACCAAACCTAGAGCACAAAAGAGGCAATCACCATACAAAATACTAATTTTTCACTCCTGAACCTTACACGAAAGAGATAATGCCCGATATAGTAGCCGTCCGATTAACATGATTTAATGTTCAATGAATCACAAACGATAAAAAAGATCCAAAAACCGCATTAACAGACAGAATCATTAACAATCGCATGCCAAAAGCAAACCCTAGATCTAAACAAGCAATAAATCGAGAAAATTCAAAGGAGAAAAGGGAAAATTACTGGGTTTCTGAGGTTTGCCATCGACCCATTTGGAGACGGAGAAATGGACCTTCTCCCGACTGATAGCTTCGGATTTGTAGGGCTCTTTGAGACAGTTTCTCACGAGGTTTGCGCATATGTTGGAGTACGTTATGTAGGTCATCCCTGCAGATCTCCAAAACGGCACCGCAGCGGTTGAAGCCATTGCAGCTCCTCTTTCTGTTCTGATGGATAATCAGATGTGTGTGACGGCAGATGGGGAAGAAGATGATTATATGAAAAATGTTAGGGCAAAGGAGAATGCTAGTTGAATGGATCGTGTTTGGATTGATGTTTTAACCCGTTTCGTTAAATACTACCCGTTAACTCGTTTATGACCTGTTTAATTTTTTTTATTACAAGTCTTCAATCGGTTTAGCATGTTTGTGGTCTGATTACAACTAGTTAGCACGGCAACCCCATGTGACCCGTCTAGTTATGGTTAAATATGACATGTTTAATTGTATCTGGTTTATAATTGATGTTTTTAACACGATTTAAAATATAGGTTGTGTTTGGATTCAACAAGTCAATCTACGAGTTAAATGTCATATTTTAATATCAAAATTTCCTATACAAGCAAGCACATATCAGGTAATATAATTTTCTTATCAATAATTCAAACACTCTAGGATTATACGTAATAGGTATTTTAAGGGCTCCAAACATGATGACACGAACACAATTGGTGTTACAAACATTATTACAATTTATAAGATAATTAAAAAGAGCTTCAAGTTTTTAACGGGCGCCAAACACAACTTTTCCTATATTACAACATCAACAAAGGATTTCAAACACTAATTAACCAATTACAATTAATTTAAAAAATATTTTAATAAAATGGATTTAAACTACATCACATTTAAATAACATTTTAACCAAACAATCATACAAACAGTCTAAATGGGCGTTCAGTTAACGAAATTCATAGGAATTAGAATTGGTATTGAAATTGTAAGATTCGTCAACTAAAATTGTATTTGGGTGAACAATGATAGGGAATGTTTTACCTTAAATTCTTTTGATTGTGAGATTTCAATATTTTTTTCACCTAGAGAAGGATTTTAAATCGTACAACCAAATGAATTTTGAGGTAAGACGTTTTCTTTTATTGTTCACCCAAGCATAATTTTGATTGACAGATCACATAATTTCAATACAAATTTCAATTCCCATGAATTCATGTGAATTTCGTGAATTGAACGCTCCCTAATATCCTAATATCCCAATCCCATAGAAATCATCCTAAACCATGTCCCCGAGACCCCGAGTATCGCCGCTCACACCTATTACCCACGCCATACAATCGTGTTACAGTCTTGTATAATGTTCAACACACTCGTGAAAATGAGCGTATCCTCCTACCCATCTTCACCTTCACTCCACCTGCACCCAAACCACCAATTCTACCCCTTGACTAACTCACCACACCCTCTCGTACAACTTTCAAACCACCTCAAACTTCCTACGAGCCAGCTTAATGCAGCTCGAAGACAATACACACCCAACTCGATCAACAACAGACCCGTGAAGAGGCCCACCACACCGGTGGTTCGAGCACACGTATCGCCATGGGACGATAAACCTTACAGGGTCCTCCCCGGTGGTGAGATTTCTTACTATGATGAACGGGATGTGGTGTCGTTTCTTGATCCACCAAAGGAACTCATTCCGTTGGACCCTTCGTCTTACAATCCCGCAGCTTATCTCTGGTATTGTTTTCACCATGTTTGTTTGATTTATGGGGGGACATTTGGGAATCTGAGTGTTTTGAAGTGGGTTGTGTTCTATGTGTTTGATGAATTGCCAGCAATTGGGCGTTTGATTCTTTTGATTTGGGTTGTATTCTACGTGTTTGATCATTGATGAATTGCAAACAATTGGGCTTTTGAATTGGATTGTATGATTGTATTCTACATGTTTGATGAATTGCCAACCGTTGGGTATAGGGTCAGTCAAGATATGAAATTATGAATATGGGATTTGGGTTAATTGAGTTGAAAATTTCAGCTAACCTTTATGTGGGCTGTTTGTTTGCCTCTTAACCATTCAGATGTCTAAATGGTTCAGCATTTAATGGTTCAGAGTGTTTGTTTTGTGAGCAGATTCATGAATGGTTAATCACTTTTGCCAATAAATGGTTAAGCATTATACTGAGTCTGAATGGTTAAGAGCTTTTATCTGAATTGGTCAGACATTTGCCTCTAAATAGGTAAGCAATATACTAGCTCTTAATGATTCAGACCTCTTACTAGTTCAACACTTAATGGTTCCGAACTCTTAATGATTCAGCACTTACCCATTCAAAAGTTACCAAATAGCCCCTACGGATTCACAGGCAATTGGACCTGTGAAATTCTTACATTATTACAAAATTGGGAGTTTAGTGACAGTTCAAAGCTGTTGTAATTTAAAGTTTTGATCTTTAGAAAGCATGTCATTTAGAGAAGAACATTAGAGTTTAGTAACACATGGTTTGCCAGTTTCTTGTTCTTGCTGTAAAGTGTATGTTATATAGTTCTAACATTTTAGAAATGACAAAACTGATTATCCAAACTCATCAAATGAAAGGCTATTCATTATTGGTTTTTAGTGAAAGTATATTTTCGAAAAGCTTTGCAATTTCCCATTAGGAAGTTTATGGAAACCGAAATTATAGAAGGTGCGACACGTGCTATTGTGTTTAGAGCTCAGAGATGCATTCAAGTAACTAATAGCTATAACTCTTATGTGTTTCAACTAATTTGATGTTGCTTATGACTTGTGATTATAGTCTGTCACTGCTGTTTAGTTATTACAATCTTTGCTTGATGCCTCAATTATTAATATGTTATTATCAGGAAAAAGATTGAGGACATCCCGGAGGAAAGGAGACATCGTTTGTTGTCCCTACTCAATCCCAGGTATCCTGTCGTACGAAAGGCTAAAGATTAAAATGAAGTTACGAATTTCAGCTATGGGATTTTGTTTTATTTGTTTAGATTATCTTAAAACATTTTTTCATTTGGCCACTTTTTTAGACTTATAACCAGATCTTGGGAGGTAGCAGGCACAAGGTACGATAATTCTAAATTAGCAAAGAAAAGTTCATCTGGTGTGTTTGCTGGTGAAGCTGGTGCAAAGTTGCTTGAATTTTGGCATTGCAGAACGAACGGAGGTATACATTGAATGTCTTACAACTGCCTGTGTAGAACATATTACTTTGTTCTTGAAAAGATTAAAACTTGTTACTAAATATTTATGAAGTTATAAAAGGTAGCATTGGATGTCCACAATTGCTTATTATTGTGTATATAACGGTTACATTTTCTTTTCATTGCATAATACTTATGCCATTGAGCTTTTTTCAAGCAGGGCCGTTGGCTGTCGCCTGGATTAATTACTTCAAAACAGTCAGTTCTCTGCTCTATAAGTGGTTTCAGCTGCAGATCTGATTCCTTTTACAGCATCTATTGCTATTTCTTTGTTTATCTTATAAACATTTTATTGTTTGTAGGCTTTATTTTCCAGCATTGATGGTCAAACTTTTGGAAGAGTTATTGGTAAACCATATGGTCCATATACAATGATGGATTATAGATTTGGTTTGTTTTCTTTTTATAACATATTTGCAAGGCTTATGATTTACCTGATTTTCAGATGCATCGGTTTTCCGTGGATTGTCACGCTCATTTGCTCCACTGTACTTCACAGTGAGAGAGCTTAATGAAGTGATGTCAACAGAGGAGCCTTGTGATATGGCATATGAATTTGGAAGTGGGCTTTTGGATTTACAAGAATATCCTCAAGGATTTCCAAAACCAGGTTAACCAATTACCTACACATTTTTTTGCAACTTCGTATGTGATGTTTTATGATTATGCTATAAAAATCATATCCTTCTTACCAACTAATATTCAATATTGTCTGTTATACCCATAAATGCTCACGGGTTTGCTCACCCAAGCATGTTTAACTATGAATATTTCCTATCATTCACAGTCAATATGCCCAAAACACGTGGATAGTAAATTGAGGTTGGGCATTTCTTATGAGCCTATCATCGCTCCTTTTCACGATCGATGTTGAATTTCCCTGGGGTGTTGCATATGTTATTCTATGATATTTACACTAGTAATTACAATGAACAAAAGTGAAAAGGTCTTCTCATGGACTACATTGATTCATTTGCAGAGAAGCATCCATGGCCGTTCTACGATGCCGTTGTGATATATGTAAGGAATGTGGGTCCCGGTGTAATGGTTGGGCAAGCGTGGCAAGAAGGAGAAGACCTGAATCAGGTTCCTAAAAAACTATGTAGTGAGATACTGATGGTTAGAGATTATGCCCATTTAGATACAAGTTGGTAAAGCAAATCCCCTATCACTTATGTAGGATGTTTGTTATTGTACAAATGATGTATTGTTTTTTATAAGTTGTAGTACAATGACAAATGTTTAGTGTTTGACAAGTTATGTTGTTATTGCATATCTTAACACAGAAGATGGAACCCTTTTATTAAGTTTAGTAACCATTGATTCATGTTATTGTTATATGACATTAATCATCTAGCATTGATTGCAACACATAGCAATAATGGATCCGTCATATTCCGCAAACATAAGATTTCAAGGGTAGGGCATGTTCAAGATTGTGTCTAAGAGATTGACATATATGTTGATTTGCTTTTGTATTTTCAAATCTTTTTTTATTTAGGTTTATTAAAACCTTTAAACATTTTAGTGGTTTATTTCTTTTATAAAAATGGGTAGGGGATTAAACTATTAAAGACTTCTCAAAGTTCATTGATTTATCTATTGGTGTAAACCAAGCTTGGCTTGATTAATTTAAGAGAGTTTAGCTCATTTTGTACTTTGTATCTAGAGTTTGATCACGGTTGGTAAATAAATTTTCGAGGTCGGCTCGCTTTGGACTCTGCTTATGTTTTATTTTTTAAAATTTATTTGTATACATATACAATTATTTTATATGTATTCTATCTAACATATATTATATTAGTTACTTTTTAATAATAGTTATTATATATAAAATATTTATTATGTAATACATGTTATTACATAAAACTGTTATATATTTATGAATCTAAACTTGTTAGAATAGTGATTTAAGCAAACTAGGTATGTGAAGTTAGAGTCAGACTCATTTATTAAATGAAATTCAATTTAGGTTCAAATATAGGCTTGAGTTCTTTTAAGCTCACATCGATTCAAACTTTTAGTGATTCGGTCTTGACTAGCTTAAAAAAGCTTAAGACACAGTTAATTTTCCTAAATTTTTTATAAATTAGTTTAATATAATCATTTAATATGGTAAAAGAATATTAATAGATGTTTATACTTTAGAAAAACTAAAAGTTAAATCTTTTAAATGCTAACAGTAGTTGGTTTACTTATTTGAAAAAGGGTCGGAGTGGAATATTCTGACTTGCTTAATTTGTGGCATAGTTTGTGCCTCATAAGTCGTAACTAGGGCCTAGTCAAATATAATTAACTTATTAGGAAAAGACTAAATAAGATGAAGTATTAGAGAATTCAAAGGGCGTTGTAGTTGAGGAAATTTAGAAATATGGAATTAGTTTCTCTCTTTTTTAATAATAATATTCTCATTCTTCTAATATAAAATATCACACTTGTTTCTAATATAAAATGAAACTGAAATAATAACAGCTCCTTAGAATAACATATAAGAATAATTTATAACCTCTTTGCTGGTAATAATTATTAATGGATACTTAACTGATAACAATCTTATTTTCACTTTCAATGTTAAAAGCAATATCACTCTAACAGTTAAATAATTTTGTATGCTCTTGAAGTATGCTCTTGAAGACATCACATATGATGTGTTAATAACATGACATCTACTTGAAAAACTAGCACAATGAATTTTAATAATTTAAGTGATAATTCAGTGATCAATAAAAATTCACAATTTAATAATAAAACTCATGACTTTTATGTTTTGATATAGTGTTTTTTATCTTTTAAACTTTTACACTAATGTCTTAAAGTTTCTATGTCAATCAGTTACTAACTTACCATTGGTTAGATTCTGACATTAAATTTAATTTCAAGCTTATGTTCTCTTCTTCTAATACCTTCATTTCTATTTCCACGTTAGTTAAGTTTACGACTGTAAACGAACCGGACGTTCAGCGAACAGTTCGTTAACCATTCGGGGGAAGTTTGTTTATGTTCGTTCGTTTAATAAATGAACGAACACGAACAAGAAAATTTCGTTCGTTTAGTTAAACGAACGAACATGAACAGAGGTTGCTTTCGTTTATTTATGTTCGTGAACATTCAGTAATGTGTTCGTTAACGTTTGTGTTCGTTCATAAGATAATTTTGTTAAGTACTTATTTATATTTGGTGGATATCACATAATGTTTGTGATTTTAATTATAAAATCAATGTATGAATTATGATGATTTGTATTTGTCTGTTTTAAAAAATTCCGTTTGTGTTTATTGACGTTCATGAATATTTGTATGCGTTCATTTACCTTCGTTTGCGTTTGTTTATGTTCGTTAACAGTTCATGAACAAATTTACTTCCTTAATGAACGAACACATACAAGAAATCTTGTTCGGTAAGCGTTCGTGAACGGTTCATAAACAAATTATCTATACTATATTATAATGCACGAAGGAGGGTTTCCGGCATAATTTAAGAGATTTGAACATTTTAAGCACAATGTACAACTCAAAAAATTAGTTTCATAGGGGTATTTATATCATTCAAACACTCCTAAAAAAATGAAACTTTAAAACTATTTACATCTACACCCTTGTATCTCTAATTATATACAATTTTTTCCATGTTTGTTACGATATGCTTAAAAAAAGGAATTCAGTTTTTTAAATATAAAACTAACCAGAGACGAGTACCATAATGAAAAATATCGCACCCGTCGCATCGCGCCGGCATATTACTAGTTTTCTTAATGAACGAACAGAAACAAAACCCCGTTCGTATTCGTTCGGTTCGTTTACAATAGTAATTAAGTTTATCCGTATAACTTCATCTTCTCTTCAACTCTTCTGGCATCTTGCATTTAAAAATTTCAAGTTCAATTCGGTAATATGTCACATCATTAGGGATAGGTGAAGTTTCTTATCCGGGTCAAAGTAAGATTGCTCTGGTTTACAAAAGTAAAAATAGTATCTTTTTTTAAATTGGTATTATGAATTATAATGATTTTTAATTTATATTATTAAAAATCGATTTTTTCAATATAAATTCCAAGTTAATATTATGTTATTGACACGTCATATACCATTTAACAAAGTTAGTTCTCCGTCAAAATAAGATTGTATTTATTAATAAAAATAAAAGTTAAAAATATAATTGATCAGAAAAGAAAATAAAAGTATAAAATATTTCATTAACTAGTGTAGGGTGTATTAACTCCCTATCTCGATGGAAAGTCCATTCTATAGGATTTGAGAGAAGTTGACAAAACTAAATTATATTTAGATTCTTAAACTTAGCACTAATCAATTAGAGGTAGTTATGGTTTAGGAGGAACAAAATAAAAACAATCATTGACTTTTTTTTCTTTTTTTGAAAAAATACCATTGACTTTTTATTTGGATCATATTTTTCAATGCTCATATCTTTTGTATATCACATTACTAGCTTTAGTAAACCCATGTATTACACGGGTTGAATAAATAAAATCTTAAATATATTAAAATTTTATTAATTATACAAAATATTCTAAGATAATATATGATTGAAATTACGTTCGAGTAAAATCTATAAGAAATAAAAAATATCAACTTTTTAAACTTTTTTTTCGAGAAATAAAGTTAAACATTTTGTTTCAAAACAAATCGTGTTAATAAATATATTATTTTTTATTTTTGTTAATTATAACTCTCAATTTTTTTGGTATATAAAATTTTGTTTTCTAAAAACACTACTGATGTTTTAAAAAATTCTTATTTTATAACAATTTGTTTCTTTAGAAATAATATTAAAAAAAAGATCTATTTTTTAATTTATTAAAAAACTATATTTAATCTAAAAAAGAGTTAAATAATATTTTAGTAATTAAGGTAATTATTTAATAGGAGAGAGATGCGAGAAAATTTTGGTGAGAAAGAATATGCTGCTACCACATGTCCTTCATAGTTATTTTTTTATTAGAATAGGGAGGTTTATAAAATTTATATCATAAAATCAAGAATTGGGTTCTCCTTAATTCGATATGGTGTTAGTATGTATTTGTTGAGATAAAGATTTTTGTCAAGAGATTAGCGCACAATGTGTTAGTGCATCTAACTCAAACGGTTGCCGATAATGATGCATTTTACTCATACAATAATTTGTCTAACGGTTTATCACTGTCAGAATTGTATGTTTGTAGTTGGACATATTTACCCCAATCCCTATAGTATGCATATTGAATCTTGATAGTTTATACGTTTTTTGAAATTTCAATCACTTTGGTATGACCACCCTATATACATACAATACATGTTGGTTTATAAATGTGTTTTAACTTAGGGGTAACTTTACACAATAGAACAAGTTTATCAAGCGTTCAAATAAAGTCACTCGAGATTTTTATTCATTTAAAGTCACTCAACTTTTGATAAATGTTCCTATAATTTGAATACTATTTACCATAAAATGATTAAATATTTCAATGTGACTTTAACAAGCATAAAACATGACTATTAATTGGTAAAAAGATTTTCTTTACTATTACTTTTTGTTTTAAGTTAATAATAAAAACCACTTACAGGTGATAAGTAAATTTATGTAAGTTTCATTTATCTCATTTGGTTCCGGATCTTTCAAATCATTTTTTATCTCTAGAATCAAAAAATCTATTGATTTACTTAAATGTAAATTAAGTGTGGTGGTATTTGAGTTGTTTTACATATTATATGTGTATATCAGATATAGATAACGAATTTGATAAAGCAACTAAATATCATCAGCCTTAATTTATATTTACGTAAATTAATGGTTTGAAATTTACATTTATGTAAATCATTGGTTCTTTTAGTTCTATAAATAAACATGGTTTTGCAAAAATTTTAACCCTATCTCACTTAATCTAAAAAAACATGAATAAAAATATTAAATATGATTCAGACACATAATTAAAGTCGAATGAGTTTAGATGTATAAAAAATTTAAATAACTTTAACAGAAATTTAAAAAGTCTATTAATTAAGTGACTTTAATTGCTTTCCATTTAATTATACCTAAAGCAGGTATTACTCTCTTATCAAGTAGATATATTTTTCAATAATAAATAGATTCAAATTATGATTAAAATTTAAATTAAAAATAAATAAAGCAGGTGTTAGGAGGCAGTGACGACTAAAGAGTGTCGGTAGCCCAACAAACACACACTCGTCGTTTAAACTTTGCTTTCATTACAAAACACCCCCTCCATTTTCAACCCCTGCTTTAACAAGACCCAAACCCAAGGAAATAAAATATCACATGCATATGAATTAGTTCCACAATTATTTGTTTAATAAATAATACGAATTAGCAATAAATTATCAATTTTATTTATTACATAAGAGAATAATTAACTAACGAAAATTCACACTAGGGATATTTTAAATTAAATTTAAAACTAGTCATTGGACATTTAATTAATACAAAAAGACAATAATTAATATATGAACATTAAACATATCTAATTCAAAATTATCTAGTCTCTCTCTCTCTCTCTTCATCTTATTTGGATTAAGTATTTATACCATATAAAACAAACGTATTTTCTCATATTATTAAAATCATATTCAACTTAATTTTGTTATTCAAATTTCTTAAAATAGTTTAAAATGTAAGTATTCATAATATGAATGATAAAATCACACTAGTTACATATCATAGTAATTGTATTAAAAACTATGAAGATATTTTTCGTTGACATAATGTCATACAGACTATTTTGTTGATATAGAACACTATTCATTAAATTCTTATTTTCTTACATAGAAACTTTATACTATATGATTAAGAATTATACATGCCAATATTTCATAAAATTTTGACATCTTCTAGCATTACCAAGTCATTTTATAATTTCTTTAAAATCACATACACTTATTTTAAAACTTTAATATGCTAAACTTACATTAACTGGCTTTTCTTACGAAATGCTTAAAATATTTGTTTTTAACACTACAAACTAAATTAATCTATGAATTATATTCTTTTATATATATACCTATCCATCTTATATTTTAATTGTAAACCAAAATTAATAAATTTTAATAATAGGCTTTTAGGATAACAAATACATTATAGAACCCCAAAATGTAACAATTACAAACTTAAGGTATGAATTTGCACCTTCATAACAAAATGAAGGTCATCATGTGCAACTTCAACGGACCCATGTGAACTTCTGCCATCATCTTCACTATATGTAACAAATCTCAATTTCTTCTATATGTAACCAAGAATCCACCTGCATTTCTATCATTTCTATTGATTTCACTTCATTCTTTCATGTTTGTACATTAATAATCCTTACATAAACTGCAAAAATTGCATATCTGCATTAGATTAATCGGTAGATCTGAGAAATATGGGGATAGATCCAAGGCAGATAGTTGCAGGTGTTCTTACAGTCACCATGTTCGTAATGCTTGGAGACATGGTTAAGCGTCAACACTTCGATTCTCCAATTTCTCATCATGTATGTTTTGTTTCTTCATCGCATTCATGAATTACATACTTGTTATTGAATCTTCAATCGTAAATGGATCGATTCTGCAGTTCTGCTTTAGTTTCATTTGATTCAATTGCTAATTGTTGGATTACACATAGTATTTACTTAGTTCGGATTAAGTAGCTGTTGATTGTAACATAGATTAGTGAAATTACGTTTTGTATATGTGAATCATCGAGTTTTGATTACGAATTGTAACATTATGCACAATGTTTGCTTAGTTCGGATAAAGTAGCTGCTAACTTGTTGCACAAATTGGTGAAATTATGTTATGTGTAGGTGAATCTTGCTGGATCGACTCAGAGTTTTGATGATAACAATGATTTGGAGAAGAATTTTGCAATGAATGGTGATGGTCAGTGGAAGGAGGGAGGTGCTACTCTCAGACCTTGTTGGTCAAAGTCAATTTTAGGTCGGTGTTACAGATCTCTCTTAATATTATTCATGTTTCACATAGATTTGTAAGTTGATTTGCTAATTGATATCAATCTGTCAAGCAGAAGAACCCGAAGAGTCGAAAGGGTTTGTGACTTTTTCATTAACCAATGGACCTGAATATCATGTTTCTCAGGTATTGAAATGACAGGATCATTAAATTCATCTGTTTTAATGTGTGTTTGATCTAGCATTAACCCGTGTTTGTGACTGTAAACATTAGATTACTGATGCAGTGATAGTCGCAAGATACCTAAAGGCAACACTTGTGGTTCCAGACATCAGGGGAAGCCAACCTGGTGATTGGAGGTTAGTGATCACTTCAAAACTTATAGTTTTAGATTGTGTTATAAGATTATTATCCAATGTTTATTGCCAAAATGATCAGATAACTGGTTTGCAAAGCAATGTAAAACACTGATGCATAACCATAATCATACCTAATACAACTCGTCTATAGCAAAACTACTGATAGGGTCTGGGTAAAACACTGATAAATATGCCTATGTATTTAAAAGTCGAATTACTCATTTACTTGTGTGTTTCAGGAATTTTGGAGATATTTATGACATTGAGAAGTTTCTAAGTAGTCTAGAAGGAGTGGTAAAAGTAGTAAAAACTCAGCCTGCTGATTTATCATCAAAGAATCTTGCTGTTTTGAGGATTCCAAATCGAGTAACCGAAGATTACATTGCGAGCAACATTGAACCCGTGTTTAAAACCAAAGGAAATGTGCGGTTGGCAACTTACTTTCCATCTGTGAACATGAAAAAAACCCGTGTACCCGAACCAGAGGAAAGAAACTCAGTGGGATGTTTGGCCATGTTTGGAACACTTGAGCTGCAGCCAGAGGTTCGTGAAGTGGTTGACTCGATGGTTGACCGGCTCAAAACCTTGAGCCGCAAGTCAGACAGTGAGTTTGTTGCAGTCGACTTGAGGCTCGACATGCTGGAACAAAAGGGCTGCCAAGGTTCTAAAAAATGTTATGGGCCACAAGAGATTGCAGTGTTCTTGAAGAAGTTAGGGTTTGACAAAAACAGTGCTGTTTATTTGACTCAATCAAGGTGGGATAGCAGTCTCGATTCAATCAAAGATTTCTTCCCAAAGACCTACACAAAGGTAATAAAGATATTAATTACCAATTTAATTAACAAACATATTAAGTCTCAGTGAGTAACCATTCTGTCTCGTGGGACAGATGAAATATTTGCCCTTTACGTGCATGTAATTGAAAAACATATTAAAAGTTTATATCTTTCTTGAAATGCTGTTACAGGAAGGGATCATGCCGATGGAAAAGAAGCCAAAGTTTTTGGGTTCGGATTCTTCAGAATACGAAAAGGTGATAGATTTTTATGTATGTGCAGAGAGTGATGTGTTTGTACCAGCAATTTCAGGGTTGTTCTATGCAAATGTTGCTGGTAAAAGAATAGGTTTAGGGAAGACCAAAATAGTGGTTCCTGATGATTCTGCTTCTGATTCTGCTAATATCGCGAATTACATTTCCCGATATGTATCAAAGAAGACTCACATGGCGTATTTGTGTTACTGCTAGAATGAAACGGACCCTTTGAAATCGGTTGTATGGAATAAACGCTTGTAGAATCCATAGATTGATGAGACTGCTTGTATTTTTTGTTTTGTTAAGATTGATTTTGATATATTTATGAAAGAGAGTGACAAACAATGAATGGTGTGTTGTAAAACATTGTGTACAAATTAAATTAGATGTGGTCTTTTATGATATTATGAACAATTGGAGTGAAAGCAATAGATTAGATGAAAGTTGCTTGCTTGATGGTGAAATAAGGTCTTGTTGAAAGAGTTGAATTTGATTGTGACTACACTTTGCACATGTAATGAATGACTCACCCACTTCAATACCAAAATCATCATTATGTCTTGGATTACTCTTTAATGTGAGCGAGGTAACTTATATAGTTATATTCAGCTTTACCCCTTAATACACAGAATTAACATAACGTTTTTTCTTGTCCATGTCTGTTTGTTTAACTTTGAACCGAACAAATGAACAAACACTTAAATAGATGGATTTTTTTTCGTGTTTGTTTGTTTGTTAAGAAAATGAATATGTTCATTATGTTTGTCAGCTAATATTCTATATGATACAAACAACATTAGCAAGCATAAATAACATAAATGAACACCAATAAGAAGTAAAAGAAACAATATTCAAATTAGAATATAAACACCATTATCATCACAAAATTTAACTTTGTACAACATTTTAAAAGTGAAGCAACAATTCCCAAGGTAAATCTAAATTTCATTAAAGTGATACACATATTATGTCAAATACATGCTTAAAGATAAAGAAAGAATGTAAACAAATATACATGGATGGATATAGAGTTGTTCAAAAAAACCGGTTCGAAAACCGGTTCCTCAAAAAAAACTGGAACCGGTTTTTTGCCCAAACAGGTTCCAACCCGAACCAAACCGCCGATTTGTAATCGGTTCGGGGTATTCCTCTTTCGAACCGGTTCCTAACCCGGTCCGGTTTCAAACCGGTATTCAAACCGGTTCTTAACCCGGTTCCCAAACCGGTTCTCACTTTCATAGTTTCATTGTATATCTCACTTTCATTATATAATAGCTAATAATTTAACATTAAATAAAATAATAATATTATTATATTAATAACAAAATTAATAACAATAATAATCAGTTACTCACAACAAGTAAAAAAATAATAATAATATAATTATATATTTTAACAAAAAATTTAAATTTTTTTTAAATTTGCTTTTAATTTATTTATATAAATATGATATATAATATAATTTTATTTTCTTTAAATTTTTTTATTGTGGAATAACCAAAAAAAATAATAATAATAATAAAAACCGAACCGGTTTGGGCCCGAACCGGTTTCCAAATCGGTTTAGGCGGTTTGTTTCATCTGGTGTTGAAACCGGTTTGTAACCCGAACCGGTTTGGGGCCAAACCGGTTTTGACTTTCGTTGATCAAACCAGTTCCGGTTTGGACCCCAAACCGGTTTGGCCAATAAACCAATTTGTACACCACTAGATGGATATGTAAATGATGGACCAGTTAAATGATGAAACCAAAGCACACATATCCATGCCGCCAAGGTATAAAAATAATGCTCCTTTAGCGGTAAAGGTTAAATCTTATTGTAAACAAAAAAGATGAGGTTAAATCTTATTGTAAACAAAAAATACTAAATCTTCACAAATATTGTAGCTTTAGAAGTTCGTTCAGTATGTGTGATTTCTTTTGTAGCTTTAGATGTAAATTCAGTATGTGTGATTTCTTCGTTAAGAAAACTAAAGTTACTATTACTAGAACTAATTAATAAGTTATTACAATAAGTAGATAGAACTAATAAATAAATTACAATAAGTAGATAAACGCATGCAAATAAACAAACATGCAATATATAAACAACAAACACACAATATATAAACAAACATACGATATATTCATGTCTACTCAATTACGAACTTAAAAACTATATATAACCTTTTACCAAACATTTTGCATACATGGGTTAGGTGGTGACAAAGAAGGGTTTTAATAATATACAAAAAAAATCAACCAACTAGAAATAGTGTCAAAGACATAAAATATAGTTTTATCGTTACATTTTACTTATGATTTAACATAACGAATAATAGATTTTGAAAACGTTTAAAAGCACAAAGACATTTTATCAGTACAAGTTATTTATGAATTCAACAAATCAAACAATAGATTTTGAAAATTAAAAAAAAAATTAATGAGTTTTTGGGTCACAGCCCACTAAAGACGAGAATAAAAGCAAGCTTGAAACTGAATAAGAAAATCTCAATAGTTTAGTTCTAGAGAAACAACAAAAACCCAAAACGAGTATAAAAGCAAGCTTGAAACAGAGCAATTGTGCAGAGGCCGCGCGAACGCAGACCTCCACTGCCACAAATTATGATGTAGGCTCGACCACTTGGGCCGACCTTAGGGTAGCACCCCTCCTAAGTGCAATGAAAGTCACTAACCTAGGCCATGGGCCTTCTTGATCACCCATTGACCCCATCCAGGTAAGTATGTAATCCAGTAACCTCTTCCACCTTTTATACAACTCCTTAAGCCCTTCACTTTCTTCAACTCACCGATGTGGGATAGACCCCTTTATTATCTTACACTTTTTCTTCCAAACATCAAACAGAACCATTTAGTTTCATAACTATAATTATTATTATTAATTGATGATGTTATTTGATTTTGATCTGTTAAGTCTGTACGTTATGATTCTGTCATCGAGCGCTATAGAGTTTGGCAAGTTAACTGCTTTCGGGTATGGGTATAGTCGAGAAAAAGCTGCTTTTGGAGGTGGCTATTGGTAGCACGATTATGAAAATTGTTCATACAATTTGAACTAGAACTACATATACAATCAAAGGAAGCTTATAACATGATGATGAAATATGAATGGAAATTGAAATAGTCATGGATGTAGAGCATCTGTTGCGCGTTTTGAACTGGTTATACCATATATAAGAAGCTCCTGCAACATCAATATTTGTTAATTTCATTGATATTATTAGAGCAAAAATCTATTAAAGAAACCAACTAAAAGAAAAGAAGAACATCCCAGCTGCAGTGGTAGATTGCTTAAGGTGGCAATCCAGACCCCAAACTTGAGTGAGAGCGCGAGAAAGTTGCCCCTTAGAGCTGTGGAAACGGCTCGCTGGCTAGCTGGAAAATTTCAAGAAAAATACAGTACCAACCAAATGAATAACTAGAAAAAAAAAAGGTTTGTTAAAAGCTTAATAGGTGGTTATCAAAGCGTTAGAGGGGACAGAGTGGAAGCAGCAAGCCGCTAGCGGAAAGGAGTGGTACTGGCGGGAACACCACCCCGCAAAGACACCCCTCGCATGTGACCGTTCGAGGGCTAGTTAACGACTATTTTTAACGTTTTCTAATAAATAAAAATCACTTCCTGATATACCGTTTAACATCTTCATATTTTTCACTATTTTTTTTCCTGGACTAATATTTATTTAACACCTAAATGTCATTTATCTTGCTTGCCCTTGTAAGGATTTAAACTCACGTCATATTTATGGGAGGCATACACCATACCATTAGCTCTAGGTCATGGGTGGATTTTTATCCAAACATGTAAAAAGTTGATGTTCTTCAGGAATCTTACAAATTATATACATCATCTTATTATATTTATTATTTTTATAAAGTTGTCATGTATATACATGTTGCATCAAACAATAAATTAGTTAGTTAGAAAGTCTTGAGCACTTCACATGTTTAAAGAAGAAAAAAGGCAATGTAAACACACTTGGCTACCATATTGTAAATACGTCAAGAAAACCAACCAAAGATATCACATAAGTGCAACATAGTGTACCTAAGGATAACACACTTAGTTACACGTTCATGATTCTTGACCAACCAAAGATATCACATAAGTACAACATAGTGTACCTAAGGATAACACACTTAGCTACACGTTCATGATTGAATAACAAGTATTCAACGGATATATTCTGAGAGCTGAATTCATGATTGAATAGCAATTATCTTACAGATAATTTCTGAAAATTGAAGATGCTCTTAAAAATATAAAAAGTTATTTGTTTTGTTAGTTATTTTAATTGTATCCATTTTTTTAGCACGTGTATTTAGAATCTTTTGATTTCTTTGTTTTACTTTTATAATCACATGGCTTGATAATATAATTATTGTATAGAATGTCTTTGGTCTTGTTTGCCTATAAATAGGCGGGTTTTTTCTCATTATAATACACCCGAAAAACTTAAGCAAATAAGAATTTCATAATACATTATGACATTCTAAATTTTTTTTGTTTCGTCCTTTTTAGCCTAAACACCTAGTTTATTAAGTTTCTTTCATTGTTTTTCATATTATATCCCTTTCAATACCTTTAAACAATGTTAACTTTTTCATAAGATGTTTTACCGCACTTAGTAATTGCAATACCTCCACAAGAAACTAGATTGTGTCTGTTATCATCGAAAGATCGCACTTACTAAGTGCAACCTCTAAGCTTTCCTGACGTCACCTCATCACAAGAACACATATATCACCCATAGTAACCACGACTTATCAGCTTTGTTAAAATTTCACAGCTTGTTATAGCTCAGTAATTTTCAAAAAAACTGCTAGGATTTACATGTTATAGATATCACACATAGTGAGATGATAACTCATTATTTAAGCTTCACACATAGTGAATGATAACTCATTTTTTAAGCTTACAACATTCAAATGCTTGTTTGTGAGGAGTACTGTGTGAAAATGCCCTTATATTTATCACATACGATTTATAAATTGGTTGAATATCAATCAATATAGTGGTTGTGTGTTGAATTGTTATGGTTGGTGACATGGTATATGAAAAATGCAGAAACAATAAAACCATGTGAGTCTTTGTCAGAAAGCACGGTTGTTATGTGCAATGTCTGGAAAAAAACTCATATGACAATATTATAACCATTGACCAAGCAATAACCTAAGGTACACGCCAAAGGTGAACGTACTCCCACCAAAGACGACAACCCAAAGCCAACCAATATGGAAAGAAAAGGAAGAATTAGACGAAAACGTCTCACACAATACAGTTGATAAGGTCAAATGTGGCACCTTCTCTGCACAAGTAGCAACAAACCTTTACACGAAAGAGGAAAGCACCCAAGCCTAAGATAGAAAAAAGGCACTCGAGTCACCGAATTAGCAGCCACAATATCTTCATGAATCCGAACATACCAGGCTAAAGACGCGAAGAATGTATTATAATCAGATGCCCCCAACACTCCTGATAAGAACAACACATTTGATCTCTTAATATAATACTTAACTATCCAACACCTAAGCCCTTACTTGTTCTCATGCGGACGGAGGCTGATCGCCAAAGGACCGCTCCTAAAGTAAGACAAACGGTATTGTTTCTCTTAGTATGGTCACTGAACGTGAAGAAGTTGAGTCTAAACCATCCTCGTGCATTCTTGTTACAGCACAATCTAACCCAATCTGTTTTGACCCAAACCATTTGATGTGTTTTTAAAGCTTCCTGCTATGACCCAAATCCCTTTTGACCGATTACATAACCCAACCCGCCCATTTTGTCACTAATAATACATACACACTTGCACACATATATGTAAAGGTTTGGCTTGAACCTGACTTAACCAATTTTCCTTAACCGCCCCTGTCCTCTGTTACCTTCACTTCTACCTTAATTCCTGCATACATTCTTACATACATACGCACATATAAATGATACAGATGATACTCCATATCTACTTACAAATCGAACTTGACGATGTTCCTCAGGACTCCGACCTCAATCACCATAGAAATGGCTCATTTACATATTGCAACCTTAAATCAACCTCGAGAAGCTACTAGACCAGTCCAGCCCGATGAACACGACTGGCTGATCCAACAAACCGTCATGGTCACAGACACACGTATATTGAAAATGGTTCTAAATAAATCCTTTCAATTCATTTGCCGGTTCAAGATAAAAAAAAGGAATAAGAGTAGCATAACTACACCTGTATTTCTCTCTAAACACACTAATTACTCTATCAGAAATATGATTATAGAACAAGTACAATGATCATATCATTTCTTTCACATGCCCAATGAGAGCCAAATAAAATCCCTCTACTCTTGTTTGTCCTCTGCCAAAAAACATGACATTAGTGGACGTCCTAGAACCCCCCAAAACGGCCTTCTTTCCTAGCACGCACTCTAATATTATTGTTTTTACGTTCTTCTCCAGGCGCCATACGAGGGACAATTTTTAGCGGGTGGGCTTCTGTGTTGAATACCCATTCATCCAATGATATAACCGATGGAGGCGAGAATAAAAGATATAGATATTTCAGTGTTTCTGCAAGAAAGAAGCTTTGCATCATATTGTCTTTCACACCTGTGTTAACCTGGAAGCATAATATCAAAAGGGAACGATTTATTAGTTAAAAAACATACAGTAATTTAAACAATTTGACATTTTTAAAAAACTACTTACATCCTTGAGTCCAACATATCCTGACTCTACACGGGAATTCTTTTCAAACGCTTGAAATATGTTCCATCCCCATTCTTGATATGTTTTATTACCAGTCAACCGCCAGAGGTAAAAAAGTGATTCGACTGTCTCTGGTCGTAAAATGTTCCATGATGTACCCACAGTCATGTCCTACAACATTCATTAGTAACACTAGCATATAAGAAATTAAATATAAAAAAAAAAGATAGCTCCCTAAAAGTAAGAAATTGAAATAGATCAGACACAAGAATGGAAAAAAAAAATCTTGATAAAACTATAAAAGCTAAATTAGATCAGATAACTAACCTGCCCTGAATGAAAGAAATAATTTTCTCCAGCCAACTTTGTTGGTGTGGACTGATAGAAGTTATAGCATGTCCAAGCAAGCTACATTTAGAGAATTAGGGTTATCAAATGTGAAATATATGTTAATTTGCAAAAAATAAAAACTAATTTGGATTAAGATCTTACTAAAAAAGAAAATAATAGCATTTACTTTTGGACAAGCCTTAAAAGAACTTGCTGTTTTTATTTTGAACAGTGGAGTGTTAATACAATACCTCTTCTGCCAAATTTAAGAACTTTTGGGAATCATCAGGACCATAACCAGATGACCCTAAAGCTATCATTCCTGGTGCAAAGCAAGCCAACTCATCCATCTGCACACATCAGAAGAAATTACAATCTCTAGATTTTTATAAGGTAAAATTTTAATGTTAGTCGTTGATACTTTGGTATATTGACATTACCTTATCGATCAGAGAATTTCCTATTTTTTCAGAAATGTAAGTAAAAGATGACGGTGCAGTCTTGCGGACCAAGCTCAATAGACCTTTCATTGATGTCTCCCACATTTTTCTGTTTTAATATTGAATTATAAACATTTTTAATTGCTCAAAAAAAATTGCATTCAGTATTTTGATGTTAGAATCCCTCACCTATAATGTTTCACTTCTGCAGTTTTGTTCCCTTGTATCCAAACTTTAAGTAAATACTCGTAGAAACTGCATCAGCAATAAATTTTAAAACGAAAATCAGATCACTGATAGCAAAAACTTTAGCAAGCGGCTTCAAGCAAGCCTGGCAAAACAGGCAGGTTGGATTGGGACGGCTAATGGCCAAAGCAGGTTTGAAAAATCTATCAGTTTGGTCCGAGATAAAACGGGTTGCAGCCAAAACGGGTTTGGTTGAAATGGGCAATTTCAGGAAAAAAAAAGCATCAAAATGAGTTCACTCGCTATAAATACTCATGGAAACTGCATCAGCAATAAATTTCAAATGAAAATCAAACCACTGATGGCAAAACTTTAGAAAGAAGCTTTAAGTGACAATCGGTACCTGTCCCCCATGGCTCCAAAAGTAATGGTAGAATGTGAATTTGTTCCTCTGTGGGGATTGATATAAATTGGGAGCAATCCATCATCAGGAAAAGTCTTATTTAGCACTAATATAACATTCTCTACCTGAAACATCATTTTACAAAATTATAATATGTGACGAAAATTCTAGCTGTATGATATTATACGACACTAAGGGGGGACAATCACGTACCTTTTCTTGATACTTTGGATCTCCGGTTCTTTGTGTTAGTGCAATAAACTCTAGTTGCTCTGTCCCAGAATCTGCCAGAATACTATCACCCTGAGACAAAAGCATATATTATAAATGATAAATCAAGAAAGAAAAGTCAAATGAACAGTCAAATATTTGTCAAACTGAAATAATCATTAATGAAGTTTAGAACTTACCCCAGTCCAACCAGGGTTATGCGCATTACCATGAGCCAAATTGATAATGTTGTAAGGGATGCCAGAAGGTGTATTCCAAGCTGGCAGCAACCTATCAGCTATGTCTTTTGCCTTTTCAAGAAAGACATCATCCCCGGATAAATCATAGGCGCTCAGAAGCCCACCCACAACTCTATTGTGAGAAAAAGTAAGAAAATCAAACAATTAGGTGTTTCAAAATCTCATCATATGATAAGTACAGCATACGCTACAAAGAGCAGCATATATAGATGAAAAATAAACAACATATATTAAACCTTACAAAGCAACCTTATGGTCGTCTCAAACACGCTGGCGTCATAATTTTTATTGAAGTCCAAAGAGTTTGCAACCCATCTAAAAACGAGGAACACAAGTGCACCCATATATTTATATACACATAACCTTTATAGAGTAGAAATAGTTAATTAAATAAAAATATATAACAGATCATACTCTCTAGCTTTTTGAAACTGTTCATCCAGGCCCATGATATATAAGGTATCAAGAGAGTCGATTAACGTCGCACCAAGACCACCAAAGCTATCCACACCATTCTTTGATTGGGGCTAACACAAAAAAATATTAACAAATATCAGCATTTTGGCAACTTAAAAAACAGAATAATAAAAATAATAATAATAATAACCTGAAGTTCATCATGACCCCAAGCATATTTTTCATATGAGGTCCATGCATGAAGCATAGCATCTTTGACTTTTTCTCTTCTCTGAGCCTCAATGGGATCAATGACAAGACCATCCATCTTCTTTACATCGATTTTTTTGGTTGTAGTATTTGTCTTTTTGAATGAACCATCTTCATGCTTTAACTGTCCTAGCTGCAAAGCAAATTTGAAAAAAAAATACACAGACGTGTGTGTGAGAAACAGAAACATCAATAACTAATTTTAGAATTGAGCAGACACGTAAAAAAGGGGTACGTATTATATAATCCAATAAGCTGTGAAACTTTAGAAGTTTAGCACATTGACAAGTACAAGATTTCATGGGAACTTAATCAAATGACTTACGTTCACTATGCATTCCAAAAGCATGTGGAACTCAAAATCCAGCATTGCAATTACAACAAAGGTATTCAATAGAAACCTAACAGTATGGTTTAATTAAGTGCAGAAATTTTCAATACTACCCAACGACCCAACGAAAAAAGATCATACATATTCATTACTAAGAAGATTGAAGGATTTTGTAAATCTTAACACAATACTTCTGATAAAAGTTTCAATTAGTACATAACAAAAATGCCAGGAACAAACAAACCGAGTGGTAAAAGGCACCAGAAAATACTTATAAAGGAGTCATATAAGTAATTCGTAAGTTGTTTGGATCATGTAAATTGTAATAAAATGTGGTACCTCAATTTGCAAACGCTCCACTTCTTCTTTTAACATTAAGAGCTCTTCCTGTCAATCAATAGAAATTTGTAAATATAGGAGACAGAGCATGTAGATTGAATTTCTAACTCTTTCATTTAGGTTTCAAGCCTTAAATTTCAAAAACTACCCCTTAAATTGTGCATAAAAGTATGTATCATCGGACCTCATTATTCACATTGGTTATCACTGACTGAATGCTTCCTGACATTGTTGAACAGAAAGTAAGGATTGCATTTCAATTTAACACTATGAAGTTAAAACCATGGCGTGAAAGATTGAAGTACATATAGCTTCTAAAACTGCTAGTCTGCCCTAACTCCAACCCTCAAGAAACTTCAACATGAAATACAACTTATCATGTAGCTTGAAGTTCGCTTAAAAACTTGACACTGAAGAGGCATTCTTATATCTATACATATCTACCAGAGCTTCCAATACAGGACTGATTTGGGCAATCTCAACTAGAAAATCAAGCTAGATCAGCTAATAAGACTTCAAGCAACAAAATACAGTAAATTTCAAATAAAATATTAGATCAACTTATAAGACATCACAAATCCATCAAATACAGTTTAATATTCCTCAAATCCAATGAAAATCAAGAAATTTACAGCAATTTCACCATCCATCCTAATCTGGAACAATAATTACGGTAGTTGAACATTCATAAAACTAGAGGATCTGACTAATGTATAGTTCAAATCCAACTAAAATTTACAAAATTACATCAATTTCACCATCCATCCTAATCTGGAACAATAACTGCAGCGGCTAAACATTTCTAAAACTGTAGGATCTAACCAAATGCAACAATACACGACAGTAAGATCACAAAACCAGAAACACATACACAATACCTCATGTTCCCTCACAAGCGTTTGCCGATCCCAAACGAAGAACGATATGGAGACAAACGCCATAAAAAGCAAAGCCAGACGTTTAGGCCGCTTCAAGTAATACGCCGGATTCACGTATCTCCACCGGATCGACGATGAGGATCTGGTCCTCGCCATTATTCTGTCAAACCTATGTGCGTGTATGTGTGCTTATCGTGTAGATATGATACAACAATCGATCAATTGTGTAACAAAACGAGATCAGTGTTCAGCATGTGATACAACAGATGAACGATCGGAGATGAAATTGAAGGAAGGTGATAGAACGACGGATCTGGCCGGACGGCCGGCGATCTCTCCGGTTCCGGTGAACGTCGTCGGAATCTGTTATCCTCCGATAAACGGGAGTGAGACGGAGACGATGATGTGTGTTGAAAGTTTACTCTCACCAATTAGTTACCAAAGAATTTAATGTGTGTTGGGGCAAACCAAAATGCATCTTTATTGCCGGCACTATTAAGCTATATCAACTATCAATTATCACCAATATGGTGATATTTAATGATGAAATTCTTATGTTTCTTTGGTAAAAAAAGGAAATAATGATAAAATAGACACTAACGCAAGTTAAAGAGAAGTAACGACATGAGTTAGAGTTATAAGAACAGTAGTTTGTAGAAATACATGATAAAAATATGTACATCAGGTTTAAATTGATTGAGAGGCTTCGGACATTAACATGAGAGAATATTATGAATCAAATTTGTTCTTTATTAATTAAATCAATATTTTAAGATGACAAATTATATATGTAGTTGATAAAAAAAGTTTATCACGTTGCAAAATCGATTATCTTGAATGATGTAATCTGATTAAACATTAAAAACTAATTAAACTTTATGTGCTTACACTTATTCGAAAAAGTTGTTTCCCTCTCTATTGGAGCTAAGGATCAAAAACTATGAAACCTGAGTGCGAGACATTTGTTAAAGAGAATATGTTTCTTTAAAAATAGCATTAGTAACAAGATCTTTTTCTTAATTTATTAAAAAATTAATTTAATATAAAAATTTAAATAATATTATTAGTAATTAATATGATTATTTAATATGAGAGAGAGACGGAAAATACTTGGTGAAGATAAATATGATTATGGCAAGTGTTATCTATAGTTATTATTTTATTATAATAGAAAGATTGAATAAAAGTATTATGTTCTACTTAATTTATTTAATAAAATTGGTTAATATTTACCAGCTTAACTTAATTAGTTTCGTGTTGTGTTAATTTCATGTTTAGGGTCATTGCCGCCTCAAATAGTGATTCATGATCACAAATGATAGAACGATGAATATGTCCCTATCCAGATATCAAGGTAGTACTAAGTTTGCGCCCAAATAATACAAGTGGATTCAAAAGTCAAGTAAACCATAAAGAAAGAATATGACTTGGTCAATGGTTTAAAAGTCATCTCAAGTCTTCGTAAAACCAATGAGCCCTAGATCAATTGGTTTGAAAGTAGACACCTCATGGTTTTCTAAAGTGAAGGTTATGGGTTGAAGTCTTACTTGATGCAATATATTTTAAGTGGGCTAATGGTTTTACCACAGTGAATCTTCGGGTGGTGGGTTTCCCCTGGATTGATGGGCGGGCCAGGTCACCAGGGCTGTCTGTGTTCGCGGGCGTGGATGACCTTTCGCCATTGGGTTTACCCGGGTAACCGGGCTTAAAAATATTCGTTGGTCATTCAAAAAAAAAAATCTTCATAGAAGTCAAGAAGTATGAATTTTCCATTAAACATTCAAGATGCTAAATCTAGTTGTACATTCTGAGGCACAATATTAAACACGTATTGTTCATATATGATAAAACTTAAGAACAACATATAAACAAGCCAAAGGAATGGCATATTTTGAGTCAACTCCGTATAAAACCTTACGGAATGACAAACGGGATATGTATGGGAGAACCCAGGAAAAATCTAGATCAGGAGGAAACACCATGCCCCCAAACTCGGGGAGACCCAACCTAGTGAATTTCACTAGAATTCACCTGCCACAATCACCACACTACCTAGTAATTGGGTGACAAAAACGAGAAAAGAGGACAAATTTAAGACGACATCATGTAAAACGAGAAAAACTAAGGAAAATAAGAAAATCTTATGTGACCTTAATGTGTCACAAGATGAAAAACAGGACGGTTGCCAGTGGCCTAAGCTCAAGTAAATTTACTAATCTAATTTACATACAGAGACTTAATATATACTTAAACTAGGGTTAATAGAGAGGGAGAGAGAGAGAGACTTAATATAACCCATATTATCAAATTCACTAATCTAATTTACTTTTATTAAAAAAAATCAACAGAATAATATAATATTACACTCGGCCTGAAAAAAATTATTTTACAGAAAACTGAAATAAAATAAATAAATTCACTAGGTAAAAAAAAGGTATTCTTTTTGCATAACCCGTACTCCCCATTAATTTAGAATCATCATCTTCACCTGCTTCGTTGAGATCATGATTTGGTGCCGAAAACAGATAAGCTCATTGTTGTGTAAAATGAGTTATTCACAAACCAACAGGGGTGAGATGCTGTTCACCGAGTATGAAGGCATGAATCAGGCACTGGGCAGTTTGAGTTTCATCGTAAGTACCTGACAATACCACTCCCGACTTTCCTTCTGTAACGGTCGCATTTGCACCTGATATCTGTAAATCAAAACGACACTCGATTCATTTCCCATCTAACAATATATAATAATGACGAAGATTATAATAATAATAATAATAAGATATAAAACCGATAACGTATGCATAGCCACCAGATGGCCCAAGTATTCAAATAATAAAACAATGGCATCCAAGTATAGAAGCAACAGTTCAGATCACTCAAGTATTAATTTGGTTTCGTTTATAGATATTTCAGTGGAAAACTTGCTGTGAAATTCTAAAGAAACAGCCTCAGGTTGACTGAGACAGAGAGAACTTCAGGTTGTTAGTTTATAATTTTCTGTCATGTGATACTGTTTTGGTATCCAGGTGGCCTAAGTGTGACCTTTTAAAGAAGAGTGTGTGTACTCTCACCTCTTTAATATGGCTCAAGTTACTATTGTTATCTCCGAATACATATCCTAACAAACTTTGAGGAACCACCATCTCAACAGTTATGCTTTCATTCCTGATATAGTGGTACACCGAAACAAAATAATATAAATAAGTTACAAATACCATAAGTCCATAATAAAGGTGAGCTTATAAGAATTATCTTAAGAGTAAAACCTTGCAGCAGGATCATTAACGTTTGCTCCGCTTCCTTCAAACTCACCACTTTCACCTAAATACCTGTTGTTACCATGCTGAAAAGAAAATACAAAGAGATTATGGGTAATTGGTAAATATTGTAAAAACAATCAAAACATGCTACTGGTATTTTGACAAAATTACCAACCTCGGACTGCCTGTTGAACGGGGGACCATATCCTGGTCGTTCGTTGCCATAAGGGTGACGGGAATAACCTGGATGAAAATGATCTGGGCCATTCAAAAAAGGAGGTGGTTCAAAAGGCCCAACTGGTGAATAGGCAGGATCATGCCTAGGCCTGAAAGAAGGCGGTGGCATGTCTGGATACGGGCCCATGTAACCATTTGCAAAATACGGTTTCACAGGAAAAAAAGTTTCACGAAGTCGGCCCGTGATTTGAAACAAAGCATCCTGAACACACTGCAAGCTCCCAATTACCTACAAATAAACAACATAAGAACAGAAATACATTTCAAAATGCAGCTGATATTAACTACTAACATGTAAAGAAGTACCTGCACAATTTCATCACTGGGCATACCGTATTTTGCAACCTGTTCTTTGGGAAAGATGTGTATGCTAGCACCAGTAACTCTTCTGAGCTCAGAAATAATCATGCCCCCTTTACCCCATATACACCCAATCTGCCTTGAGTGCACCAGAATCCTAGCGACAATGGCTGCACCAGATTCAAACCCAGCCTCAACAATTCTACTATGGACCCGCATAACTGCATCTTGTGCCGGAGAGTGCCTTTGCTCTAAAATCTGCATAATGTTTGAACAAATAAACTAAATCAAAAGCAAACTACAAGACTTAATTAATTGAGAGATTGCATGTAAGCTCACATGCCTCACGTGAAGATATTACAACTACTCGTTCATCTGAATCAGGTGATGGATCAGCTATTTTTATAGATGCACCGGTCTCCGTCTGTAGTGCTCTTCTGATGGACCCGCCTTTACCAATTAAACATCCGACTTTGTCAGCATGACACAATAATCTAAACACAACTTCCTCTTCCATGCCCATTCGATGGTGGTCACCACCTAAAACATATAATAATAATAATCATTAATAAAATTAGATGGTCATTGTAGCTTAAAATCCAAATGTTAAATAAAAGTATACCGTATCCATGAGGCACCATTCCCATGGGTCTGTTATTGCCAGCATTGCCAGCTTCTTGAAGACAACTCGTTACAGATAACAAAGCTTTCTTTACGGCTAAAAACTTTCCAGCCATCTGTGCATGTAAACAAACATATAAATTTATTTACAACAATAAGTTTAAGCTTTCACCTAGCAATCAAATTCTTAATCCTTTAAACTACTAATTCAAACCTTTATCCAAAAAAATAATCACCATCTTACAAAAGGGTCATAATACATATCCACAATAAAATATATCTTTTAGTAATATGCAAGGATGACCGTCTAACTTAACATTTACACGATTCGAACAAATTAAAAAAATTGAAGAACTAACAGATCAAACACATGATTAAACATAAAGTTTTCATGGATAGAGAGAATGCACAATCATATGTGTTAAAGACTTTCTTTCTTCTTGACGGGCACGGCTAAGAATAACTATTAAACTAGGGTCACACGTCTTTGTCTCTAATATCCTAAAAAAGTAATGAATTTTCGACAGAACTTTTCCCCGCACACAAGTTCTCAGCTTTTTAACCCATATACTATTCCATTCAGCCTTCTATTCATGCTCACCAATCTTTTTTAGTCTCACTCTGTAAGTAAAGAATATGTACACAGCTAACAGATTTGCGTGTGTAAGAAGCACTATAAAAAGGGAAAAGGGGTTGCTTTAGCAACCAAAACCTTCCAAATCAAATACTTGCTATTTAAGCAGTGGGTGAATACCAAATAAGTACAAAGTATATCACCTATCTGAAGAAAATATCACGCACGAAAGAGAAGTACAACTAGTCTTGATAAAAATTACAACAAAATTTACATAAATACGTAAAACAAAGTGCAATCAATACAGATTATGGTTCAAGAGGAAGTCAAAAGTTTACACTTGGTACAATATGCAGATTCTACAAAACAGATGAATGTCCCAATGAAGCTAAAAATACAGCACGCAATATTACAAAGGAATTCTTGAGGCAAAACTAAAAACAGAATATCTTAATAGTTTGTACCACAATAAACAGGGGATTTAAATATAATGGTGTTGGAGACAAAAACAACTACATCAGATCAAAGTGCTACACTACTACGAAAAGGGATTCGGTAGGTGCAGTAAACACTTTAAACACAATAAGATAGAAAATGTGCATAAAATTTGATTGAGATCACATATTGGTGGAGATGGATAAACTTATGAGAATGTTAATCACAGATTCACAGGAGATCATGGTGGATAACATGTTACCACAAACCCGCTGCAACTGCATAAACTGTAACGAATTCATATACACCATATGATTAAAGCACTTGCAATCAAAGAAACTCAAGCAGCATATGATACTACCTGAATCAACTCATCTCCAGGTAATGCACAGTCTGGAACTTGATCCTTAGGCAAAACCCTAACTTGAGCACCACTATCAACCCTAATCTTCTCAATAATCTTCCCTCCTCTTCCAAGCACAGATCCAATCTGATGACCACCAGCCAGCAACCTACAAACCACCGGTCCCTGCGGTATTCCGCCACTCCCCTCGCCGGAGTTCTCTTCCCCATTCTCACCCTCCTCCTTCAACATTTTACTCCGTTCTTCATCAACCTTCAAAATCCTCTCAAAAACCCTAATTAGCGCCTTCTGAGCAGGCGATTGCGATTCCTCACAATTAGAACTTCCTAATTCCTCACTATTACCATCATCATCATTAGTATTATTATTATTAACAGTATCCTTGTTCCTAGGGTTAGAGTCAGCAGCCACAATGAGAATCACACGCTCTTCGGACCCTGGGATAGACTCATCGATACGAATTTTGGCACCGGTTTCTTCACGGAACTGGCGGATGATCGCACCGCCTTTGCCAATGAGACCACCGGTCTTTGACGCGGGGCATAGGATGCGGAATAGGGTTTCGCCGGAGGAGAGTTTGAAGGGGGCGCGAAAGGGGTTGTTGATGTTGGACTGAGGTGTCACCGGTGATGATGGAAGATGGTGGTGGTTTTGGTGGCGGCGCTTGGCGGAGGAGGTGGTGGTCAAGTGGGAGTCAGGGCGGTCAACGGCGGAGTGGTCGTAGAGACGCTTGTTTGGGAAGGAAGCATCCATCGGTGTAGATGTAAGGTAGTGATCAGAAGAACTAACACATAATCGTTTTAGCACACGTAAGCCACCGTCGCCGTCGCCATCGCTGCCGTCGTCGCCGGAGAGATAACTCTGGGGTTTATTGTCAGTTTTCCGGTATATACGGTGGTATTGTGGGTTAAGAGTTAAAGAGATGTCATATGCGATATTTGTTTAAAGGGGATGTCACTATGTGTACTTCATTGCAACAAATAATATAATGAATCATGGGTGTGCTATGGTTATATTTTCTTTAGGGTTTGATTTTTGACTTTTTTTTTAAGGTTTATACGTATCTATAAGCAACTATATATGTCGTTTGAATTTGTATATGATTTATTTTCCTTTTACTGCTAAAAGTTTCTTAAATTAAAAACTAGTAATTATAGGAATGATTCGTATGACTTGTGTAGAAATCTGATAAACTAGATTTTCGAGAATCATGATGTTCTTTCGGATTGAAACAGTTCGGCTTTTCAATATGAAGTGATCGATCGAGTAAAACTCGAGATCAATCTCAGAAACCATGTGTTTTATGTGTGAATTTCGTGACCTAGTAGAAGATCAAAGGAAAGATTCAATGTCTTAGAAAATTTGAGGGTGGAAAACCTTTTTTTTTTTAAGGATGCATCATGCAAGCAGATTTATTTTATTTTATTTTACTTTTGAGGGGCGGGGGGCCGATCTTGTGTAACTGGTTCTTTCGTAAACAAATATTAAGGGTTGTTTGTTAGTTTTTTAATTGTCATTAATATACTATCTTTTAATAGTTCATAATCTTTTAATGGTTAAAATATAACAATAATACTAAATGTTTAAGATGTATCACTAATATTTAACTTTTTAATCATTTAGCAGTAGGGTTGGATATTAATTATTAAAAGACTATAAACCAATAAGATGTAACCTCTTAATGATATTAAAAATCTACCAAATAACCCCTAATTCAATCAAGTAACAATTGATTCAGAGTCTCCTTTATATAAATACTAAAATTATTAAATCAAAATAATTAATAAAATCATGCATATTCAACTTGTATCAAACACTTCCTAGATTGTACGTATTTACTATTGAATTAACATTGCGATATCATATCTTTTACTATTAATATAACTTTATTTTGTCTCCTACCAACTAAAAGCAAAGATATTGATAGTATAAATGCTTTTTGCATTAATTATATATTATATATTCCAAAATAAATGTTTAGATATCATCTTTTCCATAATAATAGTCAAAATCAAAACTTAAAACAATGACTCATGCCTTGACTCTTGGGCCTTCGGTGAGGTACAAACTACAAAGCCCCAAAGTTTGCCACCACTATTTATACCCCCAATGTAACAAGAACAAATTCATACCTTCAAAAGCAACAGTATTCCCTCAAAACCCCTTATTCAATACATAAATCGCACAATGACAATCGCCATTGAAGCTCTTTCAAGCTCCGTACTCCTGCCTCCTTTTCACGAAACACACAACCCTAAGCCTCTGTCGTCTCTCAGAATCAACTTATCAGTTCCGAAATCCACGCATATCGCCGCCGTTGCACTTGGAGCTTCCGGTGACGCCGATGACGATCGACAACAGCAGCAGCAGCAACAGCAACTTCATAATGTGTTCGAGTTTGATGCTGAAGAATCAGCGGCGTCTTATTCGGTAATGATTAAGGTTCTGTACTTCTGTTATCTGATTGTGTTATCTAGTTATGAGAATTTTGGTACTTGTTTAACAGCTTTATTGATGGTAATAATGTTTTTGAATGCTTATTGTACTTGTTTGAAGTGGATTAGTGTGATTATTTAGTGGTATGGCGGGTAAAAAGGACGATAGTGATGAAGTGTGATTTTTTGGTGATGATGTTTGTGTTAAGTGAACTTGGCAGTTATCTTAATACACAGGTTGTAGTAGAATTTAGACACTTTATGTGTGTGTGTGTGTGTTTTTGGTATGAGATAACATGTCATTAATCAGTTAATTCCCTATTCATCTGTTGTGAAATTGGCAACCGACAAAACATGATCACGGTTATCATCCATGGTCGGGATTTGAGCCCTGGAAATTAGGAAGCATGGGTAATGGTTTTAACCTAGATTGTTTACCAAGTGTTTGGTGATTTTAGTTTCATCAATGTTATTTTCAAATAGTTGGTTTTACTTATGGCCAAATAAGAAATTGGAATAAATATTCATACGAACTAGAAGTTTAGAACCTCTTAAGGTTCTAAAGAGCGAAACCCCAAGATTATAGGGGTTCCTCTGATATAACTAAATAACTGCCAATTATAACACCAACTGTCATACTTGGGCTATCCACCACTATCTTAGGTGAGTTCCAACATTCTCCCTCATCTCCGCAGCCTTCTTCATGATTGTTTTTAGAGTCCAGGGAAGCGTGGTGAGTCAATGCCTCACCCCTGCCTCAAGGGTTGTTGTGTATCACTCTCTGATGCAATTTTGTTGGAGCCTCGGTCGCCTTATGCATAAGGGTGAAACTTTTATAACTAAGGCTTGAACCTTGGGGATAAAAGGCTTGAGATGCTACGAGGCGCTTTGGGTATTGGGAGCCAAGGTGTGAGGAGCCCAATACTCATAAGATACTTATAAAAGCTCTATGTACAACTAAAGAAGCTCAACTCTATGTACAACCAAGAAGCTCAACTCTAAGTACAAACCAAAAAGCACTATGTACAGACAACACAAACCTGGCTCACAAATTATTTGTTTTTTTTGTCTTTATAGACCGAAGCGGTCAATCTCCCCATCTATTTTCATATATACACTAACGTGCTCATATATACACTAACACAGTCAACCCCCCCTCCCCCCCATCTTCTTGTATACATGAATGAACCACTACTCACCTCTTTTCTCTTGCCTGGGTTTCTCTCCCTCTCTAATTTTTTATAATTTCTTAGTCTATTCTGAAATAGAAGAAAGCCAAAATAATGCCACCAAACACAAGAAGCGCTCCAAGCAAAGCAATTGCCTCATGTTAAACCCACGCCTCAGCTTGTTCTAGGGGTTGTAACACTTTAAGACCTCTAAGGCATTTTTCTGGTTGCCTCTATCACGTCACTCCTGAGGCGTATTTATTAAACCAAGCTATGAACAAAGAGAACAAGTTTATCCTAGGTCTACCATTCATGTCGAGTTCAAGAAAACCACATCATCAAATTGATCCGGAAATGCAACATTTGTCGAGGGACGGCATTTTGTGCTTGTAAGTGCAAACATAAAAAGTCCAGCAATGATATTGTATATGTGGTGACACGGAGATAGCAAACACTGTGGCTCATGATCACTTGATGGTGTTGCTTTAGAGGGTGGATGGTTCCAATATCAAGTCGCCTCTAGCTCTAATATGTATTGGCATGGCGTTTAGCTCTTTGTTTTGTACAATGAACTTTATAGATTTGAGCAAAGAAACAAAACGATTAGTAAAGGTTTGGTTATTACAAAATGAGAGTGAAAATTTAAGCTTCAAGATATAATTACATATAACTAGCATAAAAGTAACAAAACCTAAGAAATTAAACTTCATCAGAAAATAATGTACTCAAGTTCAAGACATTCCCGAGGAATCTTTAAACTGGTTTGTGCCTCTTTCCAGAAGACTGGAAGTTTTTTTTGTTGGTCACGGATCAACAGGTTGTTTAAATTGATTATTAGAATGGCCTATCTTATTACAAGTAGTTTTGGGATGCTTAGGAGTGGTTATCCAAACTGCTTATCTATTATTTAGCATATCAATATCATAAAAGAAGCATTGATTTGAGGTGATTTAATTTATGGAGTGGACTCTTTAAATGACTGTGTTTTATGAAATCTTTCATATTATGAAGGGTGTTACAGATCAAAGTCATAGCAAAGAGGAGTTAATTACAGACGCACATGAAGTCAGGCCTAGAGGCGGCACTAGGGCGGGTCTTTTCAGAACCCCAATATCAGGGGGAGTGCATAGTGCAACATCTGTTAATTACTTGCCTAAACCAGCCTTGGCAGTCCGTAATCTGATGGAACAGGTCATACACATATGGCTCAATGTGTTTACTTTTTATGGACTTCTATTCATATGTTTGACTTTTAGTTCTGATATGTTATATTTAAGGCTAGGTATGCTCATTTGTGTACTGTAATGTCCCGAATGCACCAAAGAAATGAAGGATACCCTTTTGGTTCACTGGTAGATTTTGCACCAGATGAGATGGGACGTAAGTTTCAATTTTATTTATGATTACCATAAAACTTGTACCAGATATTTTGAATTCTGACGTGTATTTTTCATATATGACTTCCAGATCCAATATTTTCTTTTTCACAGTTGGGTATACACACACGGAATCTATTAGCCGATCCAAGGTGTACCTTAGTGGTGCAGGTTTGTGTCAATTCTTGCACATAATATTAGCTTTTAACTGGTGTTTTAATGGTAGTTCTTCTTGTAGATATCTGGATGGAGTGGTTTGTCAAATGCAAGGGCTACAATATTCGGTGATGTTTTCCCCCTTTCTGAAGATTATCAGGTGATTTGTTTTCAAACATTTGACCCATATTATTAACACACAAACACACACACTCCCATCCGTGATATTAATTTGAATGTCATGATTGGAATTTTTGTTTGGATTTTGTGATCATCCAGGAATGGGCGCATAAGCAGTATATAGCAAAACACCAACAGGCACCTTCACAGCAGTGGGGAAACTTCTACTACTTTAGGATGCAGAATATAAGGTTCTTTTGTGGGAAAAAAATTTTACTATGTAGAACCTTATTCCAGTGATTTGCTTCTAGATTTATTTATTCCATGATAACGTTGGTTATTCGTTTGAAGCAGTGATATATATTTTATTGGAGGTTTTGGCACTGTTGCTTGGGTTAATGTCAAGGAATACGAGTCTCTTCAACCTGATGAGATTACTGTTAATGGCAGTGAGCAGAATCTGAAGGTTCTTGTATTGAACTTTTGTTGATTTTGCAGTTAAATACTTGGTTTTATATCACTATAAATAAAAAAAATCATTAATGGCAGGAGCTGAACATGATGTTTTCCAAGCCTCTAAAAGAGCTATTTTCATTGGAGAGCAAGGTGGATGATGTTTCTTTGATATCAATTGATAGCAAGGGAGCTGATATTCGTGTTCGTAACGGTGCACAGGTAGGAAAAGAAGGGTTGTGTTTGGCCTTGCATTCTAAAAGTGATTATCCTTTTTTTTTTTAAAGTCACATATGATCAGTTTCTAGTTTTAAGGTCAAGCCTGGCAAAAATAGGGGTCTGGATTGGGAGTTAATGGGTCAAATTGGTTGTTTAAGAAAGTAACAACCTGGACTAAAATGGGCTCTGTCGAAATGTTTTTTTTTCTTCCGAAAAAAGATGTGTCAAAATAGGTCCATCCACTATATATGTTTTTATATTGACTAGTGGTGATGGAGAGCGGTGGTTGTGTTCCATTTTGACCCGTTCAAAGTTAAAAAGTTTTGTAGAATTGATCCATTTGACCTGTTGTATAATTTGAGTAGAATCCGATGAACCCATGAAGCAAAAGAAATGACCTAAATCAACCAATTTTATGAAGAATGGTTCGTATTGACGGGTGTAATTGGCGCATTATAAAACTGAATAACTATGGTTTGATTATTTACGGGCCAGATAATCAGGTTGATTTTTTTGCAGTTTAACATACAAAGGTTGGTATTTGAAGAATGGGATGGTATTAAAACAGTGGAGGAAGCCAAAACAGCATTGTGGAACTTAGTAAATAAAGGTGGTGTCTACAAAGTTCACAAGTGACAAAAGATCTTACAAGACTTTTATGTAACAGCAGTAATTTTGGTTTTTTGTTACTTTTTGGTTTGTGTTGGCATTTGGATTAATAATTTATGTAGATTGTTAATAAGGTTAAATGGAATGGTTTTGAATTAACAATCCCTTTTTAGCCGCCTAGCCGGCATAGGTTCAAGTCATGGAAACGGTCTTTTGTAGGATGTTTACATTAGACCTAAACTGGCCCAACACCCCCCGGTCCTGTACATGCGGGAGTTCCACCTGGTTTTAATGTTTTATCATGTCGTGGGTATTAGTTTTTCAATTACTAGTTGAGTTTTTCAAGCATTTTAAGTTGGTGCGAGATAACTTATCACACTGATCTTATGGCGATCATTGGTAATGGGTTGGGATAGGTTTGGTTTGGTTTGGTTAGACATACCAAATGAACGGGTCAAGGGGTTAAGTCTGGGTTGAGTTGGTCGCTATGAAACATGAACCATGTTTTTAGAAGTACTACTAAACATGATAAGCTAACCTAACAACCCCTAAATTGATCTATTTTTTTCAGTTTAACACACCAGCTCACAAAGTGATAGCAAGCTAACCCAGCAGGCTGCAACCACTAAACTGGGATCTATGATGGCTAAACTACTTTGAAAATATTCAGGCCCTGGTTCATCGTCATCGCATGTTGATTTACCGGCTCCATCCTACTCCACCCCCCTCTAAAGAAACCTGTGATCCAATTCTCTCTCATTTCTATATATCTACCCAACTAAATTTTAAAATTATGAAATACGCCAAGTTACTTGTATTTAGGGTTGTTCACGAGCCAAGCCGAGCAGAGCTAGGGTTTGATTTGGCTGGCTTTGGTCTTTAAATGACGAGCTGGCTCGGTTTGTAAACGATCCGAGTCGCGCTGGCTCACTGGCCGATTTCAAGCAAGTTTTTTCGAGCTTTTTTCAAGCGAAATTTAAACCATGAGTTATTTGAGCTTTCTTAAACTTAGTATTGACAAGTGGGCGTCATATATTATATGACTATTGTTATTTCAAAGTGACTATTAGACTAACCAAAAGCATATACAACTCTCAGACAATTATATATGTTCATATATATAATAAAAATAAATAATTCGAGTCAAAATCGAGCATGCTCAAGCTTAAAGGAGCCGTGCCGAGCTGAGCTGGCTTGGTTTGTAAACGAGTTGCTCTAAAGCACCACTTGACTTGATCTAAAACATGTGATTTACCTCCCTCATGTTGATCATGAGACCGATCAACAACCACCCCTAGCGGTGGCGCAATTAGTCATGGGCAAAAAAATCGGTTCGGGAACCGGTTCGGCCGGAAAAACCGGAATCGGTTTCAATAAAAACCGGTTTGGCCCAAACCGGTCCCAAACCGACCCAAACCGCCGGTTTGTTGCCGGTTTATAAACCCCACCCTCAAAACCGGTTTATAAACCGGTTTGCAAAGTTAAAAACCGGTTAAACCAGTCCTAAAACCGATTTATTAAAAAAAACCGGTTCCAAACCGGTCCGAATCGGTTTGATAAGTTTGAGTATCGGGTGAGCCAAACCGCTTTGTAACCCGAACCGGTTTGACCCCATAACCTACAAACCGGTTCGGTTTTGAACCCGGTTCGGTTTTGGTATCTAAACCGGTTTGTACACCACCAGGCGCAATAACATTTTTTCTTTCTATACATAGTATGCTAGAATGGGGTCCTCCACTTGTTCCCAAACATGAATTACAATTTGATTTTTATCTTTGAGCAATCCACATGATGAGGATGAACAAACATAACACCCCCACCACCACTACCTCCAAAGATTCTGTTCAGAAATAGAATAATTGCCTACGAGCATTTACAATGAATTCTTTATATTTATTCATATAATTACATTAAAAATCATTATTTTTTCTCTTTTTTTTTCAATTAAATAATACTTTTTATACCCTTATCATTATTTTTTTTTTCTCTCCTTCACTTACAACTACTTTCAAAAATATTAAAAAATTTATAAGGACTTAACAATGATTATTCAAATATTCCAATAAACAATAGCATTTTCTTCCTTCTCCACTTAAAACCATTCTATTATACATACCAAACACACTCACATATTTTTAAAGATTTCGCTGTAAATGGGATACCTTATCAATATTGTTTATCAAACAAGTGTTTTTTAATATCAGTTTAGAATAATCATCTTCAAGTTTAACCTATTTATTCAAAAACCCTCATCTCAATCTCAAGATATCTTGCTAGCAGGTTTTGTAACTAGAATCGAACAAATTTAGTTCAGAATCACACAAAATTAAGGGAAAAACACACATACAACACTGCAACACATGTAGTAAATGCATAAGATAATCAGATATCAGCATATAATTACACAATAATCGGAACATACATCGCCGGAGAACATCTCCGATCACCTTCCGGTGGCTTTCAGTCGTCGTACATCCGACACTCCTCCGTCTCCGGATTCTCCTCACAAAACGACTGCAACGGATCCTTATTATCCTCCAGTTTTCGTCGGAGATCCGCTTTCGCCTGACTAACCTCCTCCACTTCGTCCCACGCCACCTTACACTCGTCGGAATCACGATTTCCGTCGCAAACTTCCGTCGCTTCGGCGACTTTTGCCTCTATCAGCTCCGTCAGCTTCTTCTCTCTCATTTGTGTTCCTTTGTACTTCGCTGATCCTCCGCTGATGCTCATGACGACTGAATTCCGACGGTATCTTGTCGCCGGAGCACAGATCGGAGTGAGGATTGTTTTAGCGTCGATCGTGTCACCGGATCTGAAAGATGAGGGGAACTTGAAGGCTAGAAGACTCATCTCCATTGAAGATGATGAAGCTTCAGGAAGACGACCCGTGAATAGTGAAATGCTGTTTTGCTCGTAGTAGGGTTCGGTTTGGTGGAAAAATAATAATGAAGAACGAGTCGGTGGGGAATATGAATATATGATGAGGTTAAATTACATTGTTAGGCATATGGGTTCTAGATTATTCTTTTATCACCGGAGCTATGAAATTTTGTAATATGGTTATTATTTTTAAATGTTTTAATTATATACAACGGATGTAAAAAATATTAGGTCGATTTGGATCGAGTTAGATTGGTTGTATGATAAAAATAAGATACGGTAATAAAAAAAAACATCATCATTTTTTAAAATATTGCATTACATTTCCGCGAAGGCTTGTTGAAATGACTATTTTTCAACATAACAAACGTAAGAATTGTTCATGTATCCAACACCCGTTCGATTATACAACTTTGTCTTCATATGCTTTATTAAAGAAAAATTTCTTCAAAAAACTAATCAATTGATTAATAATAATCCATTAAACGATGACTCTTGAGTCTTGTCTTCATACGGCAAGTCGTCCCTTCTACCTCTTCAGTTTTGATTGCAATTTGCAAGTCCATTTGTTTATATTTTTTAGAAGTGGGTTAATTTAATTTAATTTAATTTAATCTAATTAACTCGCCTTCTTTGTGGGTAGTTAGTGGGAGTAAACTTAATTTAGTTATTTAATTAATTAACTGATAGCTTTTTTTAACTTTTGGTTTTGTTTGTATTTTTTATAACTATCGGAGTCACCCTCCAAAAACACAATGATGTCACTCAAAAAACTCATATATACATTTCCATATAAGCATGAAAATTTATTGTATTCATGTGACTCTGTTTCCGTTCAAGCTAAATTCGCCCATGTTCCTAAGTGTTGTATCTCAATGAGTACGAGTAAATATGTTATAGAGTAGGCGTCACATAGACAATGAATAGGTCATGCTCGCACTCGTTAACTTTGTGTGTTATCATTAAGTGTTGATGGGCTTAACCAACAAAAGGTGACCGTCACGTAGACGGGTGGGTGTGATTAAAAAAAGACGTGTTATGGGGCTTGATCATCAAATGATAATTGAAAAGAAGACAGTGATGTGGGTTACTGTTATTGGTTAAAATAAAAAAAATTTATCATTCTCTCTCCCTCTCACATCATGATCATGCTCACTTTCTTTGTCTCAAACCTGTATCATGTCGGGTGTGTCATAATTGAAGGGGTGTAAGGAGCTCAACCAGGATGGTCAAGCCCTAATCATATCCTGTAACACATAACCTAATTAAAAAATAAAACCATAAGGAATCGTTCGTTTTTTTTCTCGGGTGACACGTTAATGCCACATTGGATTTTTTCCCTCCCGTTTTTACATGGAATAGTTCCAGGTTCTTTACATGGTGATGCCTATAGATTTTTCATTGGGTCGGAGCTTTAATTTTGTCATCAGAACTAGGGGTGGTGCTCCCACCCAAACTCCCAGTTGCCACTTCGTGTGGTCTAATGATTGGACAGTAACTACCGACCCATTTATGACCCGCTTAACCTATTTTCTTTACAACCTACCAACTCAATTAACAAGTTTACAACTTAATTATTACATGCCAAACCACCAACACGTTTGACACGTTTAGATAAAACAAGTTGAACAAGTCGTGTTAGGGTTACACAATTTTAAGTATGTTTTGGTTATGGTTGATGTTATTAACACAAATAATAATGTGAGTTGTGCTAGTGTCATAAAATTCACGCAGTAAACAAAAAACACCAACTAAACAAGACTAAAACTTTTAATTCTGCATACAGATAAAATAAATGAGATACAAAAGGGTATACATGACATTAAGTTATGAGTGTTACATATATAAAGTTCTACAAACAAACGTATATAAATCCAAGGGCGGACCTAGTGCTTAGGCATGGGGTCACCCATACCTCATGATTTTTTCTAATGATACATACACGATCAAATCCCGACTGAACCCCATTACAAGTTAACACCGACACTCGTAAAATTACGAGACCCTCGAAAAGAAGTTTACACAATTACACGATCCCTAATTTTGAGACCAATCCAGTCATCATTATGAAACAACATCCTAAAATAAGTAACAAATATAAATCAACTAGCTTCTAGCACATGTATTACATGAGTGGAATAAATTATTAAATGTCAAAACCAATAGTTTTATGAATTTTTTATTTGTTACATGTTATTAGCGATTCGTGAAATAAAAGATGATGAATATTAAAAAAATTATAACAAATAATAAAAATTAAAAATTATTACTATATTTTAAAGATAAAATATGAGTGAAATCATACAATTTAATATACATTAATAAATTAATAAACTATTAATATAAATAGATTTATATTTTAGCTATTTGATAGTTTAGTTTACTTATTTAAAATAAATAAATATATTTAATATATTAAGTAACTCACGACTTAATTTGTTTCATTTACATCTCTAATGTTAAACGTTATTTGTTTTAGTTTTGATTTTTTATCTTCTTATTATATGATGTCTATAATTAAACCGCACAAAATGATTTAATAATTAGTGATAAAACCGACTCTTAAAGATTGTCGACCTATGTAAAACAGTAAAAGGTTTAAGTGGGGCCACTTGTTAAACCAAAGTAATTCACACACAGGTAGAAGAACAGATCAGGGTCGCAATATGGAAAACAATCACCAATTCGACACCAATTCACGTATTCAATTCAGTGTGTCTCCATGCAACGAGTGTCGCCGGCGACGGGTGGTATCCTTGAACGTTTCAATCTCATTGCTCGTGCCAATTATGCTCCCAAGTAAGTTTCTCTAGTTAGATCTCATTAGATGACATTTGTGAGTTCGATGATTCAATCGTTATGATTTGATCTGAACTTAGAAAAGAAGTTATTGATGCTTGTTTTTGGATCTATTACGTATGATGTAGCAAGTTCGTTTTCTATGGTGGACCTTGAGCTTTATAGCATTGTGGAAGATATCAAGAAGGTTTCAAAGGCAATGTATATGTTATTAGTGCACAAGTGTGATCAGTGATCACCTTTGGTTTCTAAAATATTATGTATGCAGATTTATGTCTTTCACATGCTAGATTCTAGCAATATGATAGGAAATCGTTCCAAGCTTTCAAGTTTCAACAGTAACTATGAAGTTGAGTGCTGAGATCTTTCTAAGCACTCAAGCACAGTTTGATGCCATGATGGTCCAGTGGTTTTGGCTTCGAGGGTGACCCGCTTTTATTAATATCGCTCATCTTGACCCGCATTCTATTTAGATACAAAAAACTCACAGCCCATCTCACCCTTTAACAATTTTTTGACCTCGTTTCCTTTTTGAAAATGCCTGTAAGGACCCAAAATGAATACCATGGGGCCCTGTTGAGCTTTATTTGACTATTTGAGGTATGCTGTTAACCATGGTCAAGGTGCTTATAAACTTCTCTTGTTGTAGTTTAAAGCTTTCGTTCATTTTCTTTGTGTAATTATGTGAAATATCATGCATATGATCACAGGGATGAATTTGTGCCTATAGTAACCAGAGGAACCTGTATGGCTGTATGGATATATCTAACAAATTTGTGACATACTCTGAGCAAAAAATGTTTAGGGTTGAGCGAGGGGTTTTTCTCAGCAATGAGTTTCCTACTGAGGGGGTTGGGAGTGTGGTCTCAGCTGCGAAACGAATAGGTGGACCCGATTAAAATAACACCTATTATCCGAAGCAGGGTCGCACATTTGCCGTTCAAAAAGATTTAGGGCATGCTTGCTCAACAGCTTAGGCCACCTCCAATAACTGGTGGTTGTTAATATTGTAATCAAGGGCAGGTATGGTGGTTATAAGTTTCAGTTTAGATGAGTATAAATCCTTGCTGGTGGCGTTAATACTGTAATCATTTGATATGCACAAAATCAATTGTCACAACTACATGATATACAGTGTCAGGCCCAAAATAAGTATTAGGTTATAAATATTAAGACTTTTGGTTGATATTTATTATTGAAGTTATTCATGTGCACCATTTCGTGTGTGGCGGGTAATCACTCACATAAATAGATTAGTTAAAGCAACTCCATGACTTGTATGCAATCATATTTGATGTAGATTTAATTGTTGGGGATAGAGGCTGCAAGATAGGTGGGCCCTCGTTATGCTAACATGCGAAATGAGTTTGGGTTGAAAAGGGTTATTTATTAGAATGGATTAAAATAAGTTTTTTGTTTGTATGAGTTCAAACGAGTTGTTTTTTATAATGATGTTACATAAGGAAACAGGCTATTAGGTGAAGTTTAGTTTGTGATGGAATTTATGATTTTTAAAAAGTTGTGAAAGGAAATCAACGGAAATAAAGTTTGAATTTAAAACTCCTGTACCACTTCTTGGAGGTCTAAGCGTAGTTAATTTGAACACCACATAAGATATTAAAATCACATTTTCACACATCTCAAACATAATATGTTGCTCTAGTTTAGTTTTGATTAAAATCACAGCTAATAGTTAATCAAAAGAGTTAAGAACATAGCTAGTCTTTGTGGTATGATAAATTACGGTTTAGCACTCGAGTTTGGAAAACTACAATGACAGTATTAAATTATGCATAAACATATTAATGTATTATGGTTGGTCCCCGATAAATGTGTAACAAATTTTTTTCCATGAGGACCAGAACCATAATTTTGACATACTATAAGAATTATCCTTGTATTTACCTCTAAACAAAAGATTTATTTACCAAAAAGACTTATTTGTATAAGCTATTATGATTAAAAAATTATAGTCTTATAATAACATTGGTGTAGATTTATATTAAGATTAGTAGGTTTGGAAGTTAATATCTATTAAAAAACCTATATATAATTCAAGTTATATTTGGGTTTTAGTAATATCACACACAAACACAAGTATAATTTTAGAGAAAATTGCAAAAATAGTCCCTGTGGTTTGATCATATTGTAAGTTTGGTCCCCAGATTTTAAAAATTACAAATTTAGTCCAAACATTTGGAAGTTTGTTGCAAATTTAGTCCCCACCGTTAGTGTCCATTAGTTTTTAACGATCTGGGGACTAAATATGCAATATGATCAAACCATAGGGACTAATTGTGCAATTTGCTCTAAAAAAAAAAAAACTGAAAATCAAATAAAATTTAAAAAAATTAAAATTAAAATCAAACATAAGAATTTTTTAACCTTTATTCTATTTTTTAACAATTATTGGATTTCTTTATTAACTTTTGTTTGAATCTTTTAATTTTTAATTTTTAATTTTTATTTGATTTTTTTAGTTTTTTTTTTTTATTTTTAAAGCAAATTGCATAATTGGTTCCTATGGTTTAATCATATTGCATATTTAGTCCCCAGATCGTTAAAAACTGACGGAACTAACGGTGGGGACTAAATTTGCAACAAACTTCCAAATGTTTGGACTAAATTTGCAATTTTTAAAATCTGGGGACCAAACTTACAATATGATCAAACCACAGGGACTATTTTTGCAATTTTCTCATAATTTTATTTAGGGAAAACTCCTTAAATGAATATACGAAGAGGCAACTCCTAAAATAAAGTTTGAAAAGTCGAGTTACGAAAATGAACATGTACTCTTGGCGTCGAAAAAGCGATCACATAGCGTCATTAGTGTGAAAACGAACTCTACATGAACACATTAGCGAGTTAACACTTGCATTTGAGCGAAAAAGCCGGCCACTCTGTTGAAATCGGTGCATTTCCCCCCTTTATAATTTTGGAATATGTTACCGTCAAAATAAACATTGAAACACGTGCGGATTGCATCACGTGGAGTGTGGTATCACTCCAGTGATCAAAGTTTTCACATAAAAACATATGCTTAACGGGAAATCTGACATTTTAATTTTCACTTTGATGACTTTGATTTTTACTCTCATCCGATTCTTCTACCCCTTTTTTTATACTGACATTTTACTAGATGTATTTGTTTGTGAATTTTATATTTTTTTAACACGCCCCTCAAAATCAAACATAAATATCGGTACAAAGATACCATTCTTTCGTGAAGTACGTGTGACAAATCTGGGGACCATAAAGTAGGTCTTCCCGTAAACAACACTCTCCTTATCGAAGTCTTCTTATTCTCTCTCAAACGCTCAGTCGCCATTGTAGTCTGCAATCTGCATCAATGGTTGCATCAAAGCCAGAACCAGAGTCGATGAAGAAGACGAAAGAGATGGTTCACTCTCCACTTCTCACCTACTTCTCCGTCATCACTCTCCTTTCCACATGCCCCCCTTTTGTCATCCTACTGTAAGATCTCCTTTACAAATCTGATCCTTATACCTACTCATGTGATTCTTCATTCAATCGACAGTTTCTGTACTCTTTTTTCGATCAGATTTGTTTTCTCTCTCTGAATTACCATGAATTCAAGTTGTATGAGCAGTTGAGCACACAAAGCACACTATATACATGCATATCGTGATTGTTTTCAGCTTACTTTCGTAATTACTCTCTGTTTATCAAATTAGGCTTCGTGTTTTGAACTTTTGATCCGAGCCTATACTTGTCCATTTGGATCTTGTTTGGTAATGGACTCATGAGACTGCGCATCATTGAGCGATGATGTGTTGAAATTTGAATATTGATATCCCTGTGATGTATTATGTTAATTTTATTTCAGCTCTTTGTACTATTTCTCCGATCAGATTTGTTTTCTCTCTCTGATTCACCATGTGTTCAAGTTATATACTTGTACGAACACACAAGCGTACTATAGTCTATATACATGCATATTGTAATTTCTTTCTACCTACTTCCGTAATTACTAACTGTTTATCAAATTAAGTTTTGTGTTTTGATCCAAATCTATAATTGCCTGTTTGGATGTTGTTTTGAAATGGACTCATGAGACTATGCATCATTAAGAGATGATGTATTGAATATTGATATCCTTATGATCTATCCATGTTAATTGTGATTCAGAAGTTGATTAGGGCTAAACTGTTACAGATTGGATCTCCTACACAAAAAGCAGCCACCAACACTATGAGATCTTATTAGTAAATTAATCTAAGTAACTGAACTAATAGTAGATTTGTTAAAGCTGCTTGACACGTCAGAGGCACTGAGAATGTTTATTTATTTGTGTTTGCAGATGGTATACAATGGTACACCAGGATGGTTCTATACTAAACACGTTCAATTATCTGAAGGAGCATGGGATTGAGGGATTTGTAAACATATGGCCTAAACCTACTGCTGTTGCATGGAAGATCATTGCTTGTTATGCGCTTTTTGAAGCTGCACTCCAGCTCTGGCTACCTGGGAAAACAGTTGAGGGCCCAATATCTCCTACAGGCAATAAGCCTGTCTATAAGGTACCATGCCAAGAACGTTCACTCTGTAATATTGATTATTAGCACTGCCTTTGACCTCCTCCTGTGTTAATATAATACTACATGTTTGGTGTTTATGAATTTTTTTACAGGCTAATGGTGTGTTAGCATATGTGGTGACACTGGTTACATATATTGGCCTTTGGTGGTATGGATAATTGTTTCTTATTTATACCGTCTAAATCTTCACGATAAGATTTTCTAGTTACGAAAGTCAGGTTGGGATGTTTGACCATGGAGCTTTATTCATTTTGAAATTTCAGGTTTGGGATATTTAATCCAACAGTTGTTTATGATCATTTGGGAGAAATATATTCCGCGCTCATTTTTGGAAGCTTGGTCTTTTGTGTATTCCTATACATAAAGGTATGGATGAGATATAAACTAGATATTGTAACATATTAATATATATCACTGTGTCTGATCATTGTAGCTGATGTACAGGGTCATGTGGCACCTTCTTCCACCGATTCAGGTTCTTCAGGGAACATAATCTTCGATTTCTATTGGGTGAGCGTCTCTGAATTTCCGCATCTTATTCTTAATATTAATTATTTAATGTGTTTGTATCAATTAGTTGGGTCAAACTAATTCTGTTTGAAACTTACATTCTATCCTGATTTATGTTTGCTCAAGCAATTATTTTTTTCTTGGTATGCCTTATGGTTGTTGGTGTTGTAGGGCATGGAATTGTACCCTCGAATTGGCAAGAACTTTGATATCAAAGTTTTCACAAACTGCAGATTTGGGATGATGTCATGGGCTGTTCTTGCTGTGACCTATTGCATAAAGCAGGTATGCAGTCCAAAATTATATATTTCAGTGGTTCCGGTTCTTATTTATGGATTGATAAATTTGCAATGTGTTGATCCAGTATGAAACAAATGGGAAAGTAGCAGATTCCATGCTTGTAAATACTGTGTTGATGTTGGTTTACATTACAAAATTCTTTTGGTGGGAAGCTGGGTATTGGAACACAATGGATATTGCACATGATCGAGGTATGTGTGTATATATTTTGCTGTCATGTTTTCCATTTTTGTATAATATTCTGAAATCTTTATTGGTAATTTTGCAGCTGGATTTTATATCTGCTGGGGATGCTTGGTTTGGGTTCCTTCTATATATACTTCACCTGGCATGTACCTTGTCAATCATCCTGTCAATCTTGGACCTCAGGTGCTTCTTTTCTCTACAAATAAAAAAAATTTATTAATTTGTTAATACAAATAGAGGTGTAAAGTGATATATTTGATTTGTTTCTTCGGTACAGCTGGCAATTTCCATCCTAATAGCAGGCATTCTGTGCATATACATCAATTATGATTGTGACCGACAAAGGCAAGAATTTCGTAGAACAAATGGCAAGTCCTTGGTGTGGGGGAAAGCACCTAGCAAGGTACATTCTCTTAAAAAAATTGCGTCTGTAAGGTGGTTTTTATTGTTTCGTGTATGATAATACTAATATATAATTATTTGGTATATAGATTGTTGCTTCATACACTACAACCAAAGGGGAGACTAAGACCAGCCTTCTCTTGACTTCAGGATGGTGAGTAGCTACCTAATATTCCTCACAACCATCCCTGTTATTGTTCTTATTCCCATTCGGCCATTCACATTTTCTTAAGATGATGATGATGTTGTTGCAGGTGGGGTCTTTCTCGTCATTTCCACTATGTACCTGAAATTATGGCAGCGTTTTTCTGGACGGTATCTGCTCTTTTTGATAATGTAAGTTAAGCCAACATGTTTATGAACATGTTTATCAATGTTTCACTCTTAAAAGTTGATGATTCAGTTTTTATTTACATGAGATTTGTTTTTCTTGAAGTTTCTTCCGTACTTCTATTTTGTGTTCCTCACAATCCTACTGTTTGACCGAGCTAAAAGAGATGATGATAGATGTCGTTCAAAGTAAGCATCACATGCGCGTTTTCATGGAAATTATTTTGAGAAAATAATACCTTCTAATAATGAATTTGGTTTGCGTGTGCGCGTGCAGGTACGGGAAATACTGGAAGACGTATTGTACCAAGGTTCCATATAGGATCATACCAGGGATTTACTGAAATTAAGTTGTATGTTTGATTGGCATGTATTTGTACTTGTATGACTTTATGTCTTCTACTGGCATGTTTAATTAAGCTTTCTTATAAATGAAATAAGTAGGTTTGGTTTTATTGGTATATATGACAGATTTGAACCTGTGTTCACTTATTGGACAGTCAAAAGGTAATTTAAATCTGGGTTAGATTGTATGGTTTGATTATTTGATTATTGATGTTATTCGGTTGTATGTTCAGGTAAAAAGTAATAAATAGAACATAAAATTGATTTAAAAAAATTGTAATTTACCTGGTTTTGGTTGAATCTTAATGTAGTTTAAGTGATTCATTTTCATCTTTGAAAAACCGAAACCAACCGCAAAAATCCTGTGCACAAGGCCCTACGTACATAAGGTTGGGGCGTCAAGCCACTTGGACTTAAGGAACGCACCCTTGTCATTAGCTTCTAAGCTTCAAACTTGTGACATCAAGTTCACATGACCGTTGCTCCAAGGTTCAATTTGTCTTAAAAACCTAACCTATTGATTCATCAAAATGAATGATATCTAGCTTTTTGATTGATATAGATCAAATCATTGATCCATAAATTTGATTAAGTTTGATTGGATCATGAGGTGATCTGATCAATTGGATCATGCTCTAATCATGATGATTGATTGCTTACTAATTCATAATCTTTTTGAAAGACAAACAAATTATTCATTAAGGGATTTAAAACCTTAACCTCACGAGAAAACGCATGCCGGATACCATACTAATTCATAATTCAAATCAACTTATGATTTGATCCACTATTAATTCATAATTCAAATTAGATTATGACCTGATCAGTATAGATCAATTACTTTGTAATTTAATTCTAAAATTAGTTCATATTATTTGATTCTTTTTAATAAACTTAGATCTACATTCACTAAACCACCCCTTTTGAATTTTGATCAGAAAAAAAAACAAAGCAAAATAACAGTCAAAATATCCCAAGCATCCAACGGTGTCATCGTCAGATACGCGTCACGTGGCGACATCTTACTGGACAAAGATCTGGTACACACCTGTATGCGAAGCAGAGTATCCCCACCCCCGAAAGGCCAATTTACGACAGCAAGATGAATACATCTTAAAATATCATATATGATCCACCATACCCCACATCACCATTATTCACGTTGTTGTTTTCACTATCGCCTTGTTATCATCATCTCTGAAGCGCCAAGCCAATATTATTCGAGCCCTAAATCATATTCATATCTCCTGATCTCTCTGTCAATATGCCGTCTGCTTATGGTGCTCGATTGACTACCTTCGAGGATTCCGAGAAGGAAAGCGAGTGTGGTTACGTTCGCAAGGTGAAAATCTCCGATCTGTTTCTTTCACAGTTTCACTGTACTTATCTGTTACGAAATTCGGTGATTCGGTTGAACATTCGTTCGATCGGATTGTGTTTTTTCAGTTTCTGATATTGAGATCTGATCCATCTGCGGTTCGTTGTTTTAATTGGATTGTAGAATTGTGTACTTGGTTGTTGAAGTGTTACAATCGAGCGTCATCTGAATTTTGATAATGTGTGTGCAAGTCTGACACGATTTGAGCGATCTAGTGGTTTAATGTATGTACATGAGAAATGCTTTGTGATTCTTCTTTAATCCAGTTATCTATTTGTGATTTTGTGATTTATGTTTGAGTTTTGCTTCTATTGAAGTGATCAAGTGGTTGACATTGTCTATATTGGAGCTGAATTGTAATGCTAGTAATATGCCCTAAGATTAAGTTCACGAGAACCGTAAATACTGTAGTCATCGAAAATTGCAATAATCACCACGAGAAGGTGCTCCGGACTCTTTTTTTTTTTTACTTTTCCGATTTGTGTAATTTCTTGATGGTTGTGGTATCTACTTCGCTTTTTTTTTATTTAATTGTTGAAATAATCTGTATAAGACATGTCAAAAGCAAAGCTTTATATTACCATGTGCGCCTTTTCTGCTACATGATTGGAACACACTTCTGTGACAATTGGAATATTCTTCTTCCTGATATTGAGTAGCTACATAGTTTTGTATAACGCGCTAATAAGTTTCTCTAGAGTCGTTAGCATAATAAGCTTAAGTATGGCATAAGTGCCACCGATTTTGTATTTAGCTATCATATTTAAGCTGTTCAAAGTTCTATGTCTGTTCCAAATCATGCACATCCCCTACATTCTGAAAGTTCCTAACATTAATTCAATAAATCACTTTCTTGTGTCTTCTTGTTGTTGCTCTATTGCATCATATTGATTTCTGAAGTATAGTCTTTTTGAAAAGTCATGCAACATCAGCTGTTCATTTAAGATATTATTAAATCTTCTAACATAATTTGGTAGTTAAGAAATTCAACTTTTCTTGGTGTTGGAGTTTAACTCAATATTAGTGGAATGCAGCAGAAACAACAATATGGGTGTCTGTGAACCGAACGAACACGAACATCAGCATGTTCGTGTTTGTTCATTTAACTTTTACCGAACTCGAACACGAACACATTATCGAACACGATCTTGTGTTCATGTTCGTTTATTAAGAAAATAAAAATGTTCGTGTTCGTTCATGTTTGTTCGTTAAGAAGCTAAATGAACACTTCACGAACATAAACGAACACAAATGAACAATAATAAACAAACATAAATGAACCATAATAAACAAACAAAACTGAAAAAGAAAATCTTAAATTACCATTTTGGATTTTTGGTGTATTAGTGGAAATTAAAACTTACTAAACTTATGAGTTTCTAGTATAACTTTATACACTTATGTTTCAAATATTAACACATAATACTATTTTATTAATATATTAATATATATAAATAAACGAACATAAATGAACAAACATAAACGAACATAAATAAACGGACATATATGAACGAACATAAACGAACGTTCATGAACGTAAATGAACGAACAAAGCATGTGTTCATGTTTGTTTGTTTAATTAAACGAACACAATTTTTTTTGTTCATGTTCGTTCATTTCCTAAATAAACGAACTTCCCTCCGAACAGTTCATGAACGTTTGGTTCATTTACAGGCCTATGTGCGGCCTTTATGACATGTTTTTAAAGCATTGTGAACTTTAACTGAATGCTACCGATGATTAAGATGTTGAACGCACAGTTGTTAAAGGTGTTGCTCCTACTAGATAATATATCTGGATATGTTTTTGATCAGTGTATAGTCATTAGAGAGGACAATATATATGCTGCATGAGTTAAGATTTGATTAATTATTTAAAGATTTTGTCATCTAAAATTTCTAGCAACAGGATCCATCAGTGGTTTATATTTTAATGAAAGTCTAATTCATCAAGTGATAGTTGAACAATTGATGGCTGTCTTAAGAGATCAAGCCTTGTAGGTAAATCTCAATCATACACACCCAGGACTTCATACTAGGAAGGGAACTAATAACCATCAATTTTATAGTTTTTCCATCATTCTTGGTGTGATTATCAATGATATTGTCTTGTTTTATTATTAGATGTCAGGCCGTGTTGGTTTTTTGAGGTCATGACTCCCTTGTCATAAGCATTTGTATTTTTTACATTTATTTATTTGGTTTTTATTTTTTATTTTCTAGAAGTGGGGAGCGGCGTGGTTTATGTCTTATGTGATGTGTTATATAGTAGATAATAAATTTCTATTAATTTGTTCAAGAAATACCCAAAGAAACTTAACGAATGTGCTTAACTATTGGAGTATAAACCGTGGAAGCTAAGAAATTGCAGCCTTCCAAATAGGATAACACTCATAATGATCAACTTTATGATGATCCCACGTTCCGTCACCAGTTCACCACTTTGTGGAATGGTCTCCTCACTTATGTTCTACTGAATCTGGCAGGTATCAGGGCCTGTTGTCATTGCAGATGGAATGGCAGGGGCTGCTATGTATGAACTTGTTCGTGTTGGACATGACAACCTTATTGGTGAAATTATTCGTTTGGAAGGAGACTCTGCTACAATCCAGGGTATTGTTTATATCCTTAACATTAATCATAGAGATTAAGGAGTACTATATAATCTCAATATGCTTGCTTTATAAATGACTAGTTTAGTTGCTCAACCTGATCTTGATACACTTACGTATCGTTGATTTCATAATACTGAGCGGAATTTTGTGTGTATCAGTTTATGAAGAAACAGCTGGACTGATGGTGAATGATCCTGTTTTGAGGACACACAAGGTATTTATGTTACATCATCACTCCCTTTGAGATTGATAAAATGGAAACTTACATGCAGTGACTTTGGCTTTAACTTGCAGCCTCTCTCAGTAGAGTTGGGCCCTGGAATATTGGGAAATATTTTTGACGGTATCCAGGTTCGCAAGTTCTTTTTGTACATTTTGCTTTAACTTTATTGTACTATATTTGTTTTTCTTTTCAGTTGTTACTAAATGAAGTTTCTTTTACTTGTTCAGAGGCCTCTGAAAACTATTGCAAAAAGATCAGGTGATGTCTATATCCCTCGTGGAGTATCCGTCCCAGCTCTTGACAAAGACATACTTTGGGAATTCCAGCCTAAAAAAATTGGTGATTTTACTACTTCAGAAGAATGCGCATTTTTCAATCCTGGAAGTCTGAAACTGTTTATCTAATAGATATGTGTTAATTTGAATTTGTTGTGATGCCAGGTGAGGGAGATCTTGTAACAGGTGGAGATCTATATGCTGTAAGTCAACACATTAACATCTTCATTATTACAAGTTTAGAAGATCCTGTTTCTTTTCTATCTAGAATATTTTATTGCCATAAATTGTTAAGTTGTCTTCTCAATTCTCATATCTGTGCAGACTGTGTTTGAGAACAGTTTAGTTGAGCATCACATTGCTCTACCTCCTGATGCGATGGGAAAGATAACATATATTGCACCACCTGGTCAATACTCCTTGAAGGTTTCTTTGTTTAACTTCTTTTGCCATCTTTATTTTTTACCGCACCTATTTTTTGATTATTAACTGTTTTTCTCTTTTTATAAAGGATACTGTCTTGGAGCTTGAATTTCAAGGTGTCAAAAAGAAATTTACTATGCTTCAGGTTTTTCTATGTCTCTTTTTTAAGCTACTAATCAAAATATCCCAGTTTTTAATAGCGGTTGCAGTATTTTACATGTGATTTTTTTCTTTGCACTTCATAGACTTGGCCTGTACGTACGCCTAGGCCTGTCGCATCAAAACTTGCTGCTGATACTCCTCTTCTCACTGGACAGGTATCCATCATTAAGTTATAGAACATTTATGTTTATCTTTGCTTATTATCATTGACCATTCTACTCTTATTTTTATTCTTAATCGTCTCTTCCGTGTATCAGCGTGTTCTTGATGCCCTTTTCCCTTCGGTTCTTGGTGGGACATGTGCCATTCCTGGTGCATTTGGCTGTGGGAAAACAGTTATTAGTCAAGCTCTATCAAAGGTATTTTCAATAAATAGTCAGGCATTATTCATTTAAATAATTATATGCTAATATGGTTTTCATATTCACTATTCGCCTTTCATTATGCAGTACTCAAATTCAGACACTGTTGTTTATGTTGGTTGCGGGGAAAGAGGAAATGAAATGGCAGAAGTAAATCCACTGAATATATTATTACTTTTTGTTTCATTTATGGATGTACTCTTGTCTTCAATGGTTTATAATAACTTGGCAGGTTCTCATGGATTTTCCTCAATTGACTATGACTTTGCCTGATGGCCGTGAAGAATCTGTCATGAAACGTACCACACTTGTTGCCAATACTTCTAATATGCCTGTCGCTGCTCGTGAGGCTTCAATTTATACTGGTAATGCACACAACACTTTGTTTTCATTTTAATTTTATTTAGGAACTACCCAAGTTCTAATTTACTTGTGTTTTGAATTTAATTCAGGAATTACCATAGCTGAATACTTTAGAGATATGGGTTACAATGTAAGTATGATGGCAGACTCTACCTCACGATGGGCAGAAGCATTGCGTGAAATTTCTGGTCGTCTGGTAAACATTATTCTAAACTACTCATCTTTGTTTCTGATAATGTGCATATTTAAAATTCTCTTTTTCTGTTTTGTCGAATTAATATATTTTTTGTTATCCTATATTCCACTGTGGTATAGTTGTAACTTATGTGGTTTAAGCTAAAGAAAGCTTCAAGTTACTGACCGGTTAAAAATTTAAAAAATGGATGGCATACAATGAATGTTTGACTGAAGTAATTTGCGGTCTTTCTAATTCAGGCAGAAATGCCTGCGGATAGTGGTTATCCTGCATATCTTGCTGCACGTCTGGCGTCTTTCTATGAACGTGCTGGTAAAGTAAAGTGTCTAGGTGGACCAGAACGTAATGGTAGTGTGACAATTGTTGGTGCTGTGTCACCTCCTGGAGGAGATTTCTCAGATCCCGTTACATCTGCTACCCTCAGCATTGTTCAGGTAATTTTTTATTTTTTAATATTTTATGTATTTTTCGTTTGCTCATTAATAAAATGTTACATATCTTACGCATTTTGTCAGGTTTTCTGGGGTCTAGATAAGAAGCTTGCCCAAAGAAAACATTTTCCTTCTGTTAACTGGCTTATCTCCTACTCAAAGTACTCATCGGTGTGTATTGAAATTAATTTTTATGCTTTGGTATACGCATATTACATTTTACATATACACCAGTTGTCTCCTTTGGATTTGTTACATTGTAATTCCTACTGAAGAATTATTACTTTTTCAGGCTCTAGAATCATTCTATGAGAAGTTTGATTCCGATTTCATCGACATTAGGACAAAGGCTCGTGAGGTGCTGCAGAGAGAAGATGATCTCAATGAAATTGTCCAGGTATATATTGTTTTTTAGTGTTCCAACTTTTGTGTTGTTTGCTTAAAGCTGGAACTAGATTTCCTGATATGCAATGAGAATTTTGCACACAAAGTACAAGTCAAGAAAATGCATTCATTGTTCATTTATGTAATTAATATGCATATTGTTAAAAGGATGATATTTTGGTTGTTTTAGTTGGTGGGAAAAGATGCCTTGGCTGAAACAGATAAAATTACCTTGGAAACTGCAAAACTTCTGAGGGAAGACTATCTTGCTCAAAATGCGTTCACACCGTATGTAACCGCCCCTAATTTGTATTACACTAATCTGTTTTATTATGTGTACATATGTGTTTTAAACTTCTATTTTGTGGTTATAACAGATATGATAAGTTCTGCCCCTTCTACAAATCTGTATGGATGATGCGCAATATCATCCATTTCTACAATTTAGCTAATCAGGTGGGCTAGCATCTGTTTTATTTATGATAATGTAGGCTTAGTTTTGCTGATTGTGTTTTTATGGCATAAAATAGCTACTCGCTTAATCATCTATCTCGTTTTAGTCATCATACTTGATTTTGGGCATCTAAGTCATTAGAACTCAGAAGACGACCTCGTGATCCTTTTGGATCATTTTGGATGCAAAAATCCAGCCGTAAAAAATGATAAATTTTTATTTAAATAATTAAATTTATGTGTAAGGATCAACTGGGTATGTTTTGCTTGTTTGTATTAAAAGACACCCCCACCTCCAAAAAAAGAAAAAGAAAAAATTTAACCAACACACAAATATATAATATTGAGTTTTATATAAGAAACACAAAACTATCTTGTAATGATATCTATGTGCAGCCGTACAAAAGAATTATAATAACTAAAATAAAACAGATGAAAAAGCAGGTTGATTTTTTATGCAAAAAGCCCTTTCTAGATATTCCGAGTATAGTTGTAAGTTTTTATTGTTAATTCGGAATGATTATAGTTCTTAGCATCTTTATGTTTATTCTAAGCCAATTTAAACTGTGAATCATCAGCTTTTATTAAAGAGTCTGAAAAAGTTTTTATATTTTTATTTTTAACAGGCTGTGGAGCGAGGAGCTGGAATGGATGGCCAGAAGATCACTTACACACTGATCAAACATCGGTTGGGTGATCTATTTTACCGCCTAGTGTAAGTCAAATTGCAACTGAGTATTCCTCATTTTTCGGTGGGTGGGCCCGGATTCAATTAACCTGGTAATTTTTGAATGATTTATAACAGGTCACAGAAGTTTGAGGATCCAGCTGAAGGGGAAGATGTTTTAGTCGGGAAATTTAAAAAGTTAAATGAAGATCTTACTGCTGGTTTCCGCAACCTTGAGGATGAAACTCGGTAAACACACAACACGTAATAATCAGTTTACTTGAAGATGAAGCTGAGTGGCAATATTTGTCTCTCGAGTTTCGGAGTCGGTCAGTTTCAGGCGGGTGTGTTGTTCTTAAGGAAGCAAATGAGATTGTTATTAGCTGTTTGATTTGTTTATTTTATTTAAAGACTGTTTAATATCATTTATGTTGTTTCTATATTCATTTCTGCATCTTTTGGGCATTTTGTGTCTTGAGAGCTGAAATAACAGAGCAGCTTGCAGGTTACTCTCTGAACTTGATGTCAAATGATACTGTTGGATTTTTTTTACTTATCAGTATATGAATAAATAATTATGAAATAAAGGGGGTCTGCATGTTACTTTCATGTCTTTTAATTTGCATTGTATATGCATATGATGATACTTTAGAATTTTACTTATGGACGTGTCGTGGCTTAAGTTCCGATGTCCGGTGAAGCGGGTCTATTTCAAAGTTTTGTAGATCACACAGTTAAACTGGCATGGTGAGGGGATTAAGTTATACACTTCTTAATTTATTGTAACATACTTTATGTTAGGTATGAGCATTTGGTAACCAGTACCCGTACCGTACCGGTACTGGTACCCAATTGGTACCGAAAATATGTATAAGGTTCCGGTACCGGTACTTGAATTTCTTATATTTCGGGATCATTACTGACCGGTACCGGTACCGGTATTTTACCCAAAAGTCCGCATAGTCCCGCTAGTACCCGAATACGAATATGTTATTTTAAAATATTTTGTTTTGTAATATTTTTCAACCCATCAACTAGTATTATATTTTGACTTTTGAAGATAATTATTATTATTTTTTTAATATTATTTTTCTTACTTCACTATAATGTCAAGAGATATACTATTTATAATTTTAATAGAAATGAATGGTGAACTAGTCTGTGAATTAAGTTAGAAGGAAATGAGATAAGTAAATAAACTATTATTTTATGTCGATAATTTTTTGGCATTTTATTTTTGTTTAGTTATTATAAAGTTTTAGAGGTATCGGGTACCAAACATGTACTGTTAACAGGTACAAAAACAGGTACTAGGTACCGTAACCAAACATGCAGCATGTAGTAAGCCTAAAAAATAATGTTGTGTAAGCAACGGGTATCAAAGAGGTACTGGGTACCAAAATACCGGTACCTGTGCCCATATACCAAATTAGGTACTGATACCGGTACTCGTTTTTTATAAAATTCGGGACCGGATACTTTCGGTAACGGTACCGGTTCGGTACAGGTACGGTACCGAGCTCATCTCTGCTTTATGTACCTATTGATTTAGTTATTAACGACATATTGATTTAGTTATTAACGACATGAAAGTTGTAATATGTTTATATTCTTAGCTCTTTGATTAATTGTTTTTTCTTGATGTCTGTTAAGATTAAGAAAAATGATTTTTTTATGTGTTCCTGAGTTGAAATGAAAAGATAAAAAAAATGTAATTATATTACATTTTTGATCTCCTAAATATAATAGGTTGAAAGGGTAAAATTATAAAAAAAATTATTAAAATAACTTACAATTCTTTCCGGTTTGTAATGAAAATAAAATAATAAAAGAAGGTTTTAAAGCGCCACGTGTCGAAATATTATGTTTTCTCATATTGATTTTCCTGCCTATTTCTCATAATAAATGATAATAATAAATAGTAATTATATTATTTAAAATATTTCCAAATGATATTATAAAAATTATAAACTAGATTTTTATATAAAAAATAAATAAACTTTAAAAAAAATATAAGATACAGAAATTTTCTTAAACAAAAAACTTTTCTAGAAATTCTAACTTTTTTAAAACCATTTTTTTTTATTTTAAGGGTTATTAAAAATAAATTATATTTGAAAAATAAAATGTAAAAAAATAATCTCATAAAACGAGAGTTTAATATGATATTATTATTATTTTACTTGAAATACTTATTTATAAGTAACTTAATCATATTTTATCTGAAAATATTGTTTTATAATTTTTATTGTAAACTATTTAATATTTTATTAATTAAATCCGTGTATTACACGGGGTATAAACTAGTATTATTATAAATCTTTCTTCGAATTAATTCAACCTTTCACTTTCTTTCAATAAAAAGTTTTGAAAACTAAATACTTTTCGTTCTTTTCATATTTTTCTATCAAGAAGTAAGAATCTCATTATTATTAGCAACCTAAAATCAATTACATCAAAAAACGAAGAAATAAAAAAAAACTCTAGATTGAAGATATGGTGAACCAAAGTAGAGTTGATTATTAACAAGAACATGACTATCCTAAGATCATCAACATAACCACCTTAATACAAAATATAAAGATGAACACGAATAGACATTTGATGGCAGATGACTAAAACTAGAAGAATGATTCAATCAATGTAATGAGTCAAAGAATCTAAAATAAATGATAAACTCTCACGCACACATTAGCTCTCTTGATCAATCATAAACGATGATGAATCATCATTTAAGACTCATACGGAGATAATAAAGACATAAAAGACGATAGTGTGATAATCAAATATGATGACCATGTAAGATGTGTGAGATCTCCAAGAAGACCCATAGCGTCTTTCTCTTTCCTTTATATGCCAGGCTTCTAAATCAAACGTGTATGGAAAAGATAGCTTCGGCCCATCAACAGCTAGACAATCTAGCAACCCAGCTACAACCTTTGTTAAGCCTATTCATGAAAATATTAAATATCAATAAACGATAAAAAATTAAGTTATATAAAACATATATCTGATATTGAATTGGAAAATATACTTATATTTTAACATATCTTAGGTCACACAGAGTGGCAATGAGGATGTGCATGGGAGAGGCCGAGAAAAATCTAAGCTGGGTATGAACATTCCGCCTCCGGACCCGAAAAGGCCCAACTCGGTGAATTTTCACCGGAATTCACAGACCACAACCACCACAGCATCTGACCGTTGGGTGTTAAAAACGAGAAAAACTGAAATGACATCATGTAAAAGAAATTGATAAAAACTTAAAAAAATAAAAAAAACTAAGGTGATGCTAATAAAAAAAGAAAAAAAATATACCTGTTACCAATTATCTTAAAAAAAAATCCACAACACAAAGTTAGTGTCTTTCAATAAAAAATCTCTTATATGAATTTTTTTTGTTCCTTTCATATCTTTCTTAATAAAAATAAAAATAAAAAATCCACAACACAAAGTTAGCGTTCTTTTGCCAGGAAGGAATAAAAGGGTAAAGACCGAAAAGGAAACTTCCACTCAACCCCTATAAGTTAAAAACTTCTTTTAACTTTTAAAAATATGTTTAAGATTACTTATTGAAAACTCTTTTAAACTTTTGAAAAAAAGATAAGTTGAAAGAAGATAAAAATATGTTTGGATAGACATGAAGATATGAGAAGAAAAAGAAGTTTCTAAAAAATTAAAAATTCTAACTTATCAAAACTATTTTTGAAAAATTAAAAAAAAATGTAAATAAACAATCCCAAACATGGCCTAAAGCTCTTAACCCCACTACAAACAAACCTAACCAATATCATTTATTCGTTGAATAACAATGAAAGTGAAACAACAACTTTGATTCCGATCGTTAACAACGACTACAGCCATGGATGAACTCAACAACGGTAGCAGCAGCGGTGGTGGCGGCGGTGGCGGTGGCGGAGTAAATGAAAACAATGAAGGATTAACAGTAACGAGAAAGAAGTTCAACACAAAGGAGTTTAGATCAGCAGTAATAGGGAAAGGGAAGCCGTTGATCGTTGCGATGTGTGGTACTCTGGTTTACTACCACTGCGCGTATCGTAACTCAAGCATCGTTTCACTTGTTTCCGACGTCTTCATCGTCCTCCTGTGTTCTCTCGCCATCCTCGGCCTCCTTTTCCGTCAGATGAACATCCGGTACGTGTCTTATCGTTTCTCATTCTGCTCATAATTTGCTTATGTATTAAATCAACATGAAAATAGCTCGATTCCTCTAGTTTTTGTTTTTTTTTATACATGCATTCGCTTACATTTAGTGAATCATAATGTTGAACATAACGACTCGCTAGTTTGATTTCTCAATACTGCAGTACTGGATCGATTCCGTTAGATATTTTAGTGTAATTTGATCGACTCGACCAATAACCAATAAAATCATAATATTCATCAATGTTCATCTAAACAAGTAAGGTGAAGCTGAGTGCATGTTTGTTTGTTTGAGTTTATTATGATTTTTGGGTATTAAAACTTCATTGGTTCTCAAGCAAAGCCCCTACGAAATCAGGTTTCCAAGGGGGCAATGTCTCCTTCAGCATCTCTGATAGTGGCTCCAAGCCCAGGCTTGGGTTGAGCTACCCATAGGTAGTTTTTGGATCGTTTTCTGCAAATGCAGATTTATCAGATTTGGTCATCTCTCTGGTTCGTCTGATTTCGAAAATCATACACACAAAATCATACTTGTTCTTGATCTTGTCTTAGTTTTATCCAATTGCTTTATTCGGGCGTACAATAGAATAATTTCGATCTGAAAGTTTCCTACATGACTCAAATTATTCGTGATACTGAATTCGAATTTCCTACAGATTCCTCTCGTAAATATTAGGGTTTAATCGGTGTTTTATGGTTTTTACAGAGTGCCTGTGGATCCTCTGGAGTGGCAGATATCTCAGGATAGTGCAAACACCTTCTTTGCGTGTTTAGCTAATACAGTAGGTGCAGCTGAATCTGTTCTAAGGGTTGCTGCAACCGGCCATGACAAACGTCTATTTCTAAAGGTAATCACCCAACAGCATCCCCGTTATTCACTTCACCCTTGACTCTAGTTGCTGCAATTGCAATTTTTCTTGTTAAAATAAGAGGATTATTGTTTACTGCTTCAAATGATATTTATTAAGGTATCACCTCCAACAAGGAGCTGAAGGTGACCCTGGAACAAATTTACATTCACAATAGTTTCACCATATATTAAAGCAACACCAAGCAAACCAACTAATTACTGCAAATTTGTTTCTGATATATGTTTAAAAAGGAGAATTCTTTGATCCCTTCTACCAGCTTGATCACCGGTTGCCATTCTTGAACACCTTGTCATTCCTTGGTATCCATAGTCTCCAACATGTTTGCATAAAGATTGATTGTATCATCTTTTTTCTTTTTGACTCCAACCCCAAATTTGTAGAATCCATTTGGAATTATGCAATGCAATGAAAGCACTTCCTTATGAGCCTCGTATTTAGAAACTCCAGTGATCCATGAGATGATCGCTCCATATTAAATGTAAGGATGCCTATTCTTTTTGTCAATCAGCCTTAGGTTTTGTCTAGAGCAATAAACAGGAACTATTCATAATATCTTCTCAAAATATGGAATCAGTGTGACTGTGTGAGTATAAGTCCCTTGTTTGAGACTATATGTGGGACTCTTCTATGATTGCAGAAATTATTTCTCACAAAGCATCTATTCCATCCTATCAAACAAAGCAGAGAAGTTAGTTAATTGGCTGGTTTTACATATATATGAAGGGAAAACCTAATACATTAAATATTGCTTGAAAATTAGGCAGCTATGTGTAGCATTCAGGGATTCTGGAGAAGGGTTATGATTGATATTCTTTGTGACACATTTAAAGATAATGGTATGTGGGCTATGGTTAAATTGGTGCTATTAACTAGGCATAATTGCTAGAAATCATAATGGGGATACTGGGAATGGTACAAACACATTAATTAAGCTAAGGCTGTACTTAGAGGCATTTAAATTACTATGGACAAAAGCATAAATAACTTTGCAATAGAAAGTGGTTCTAAACCAGTTAAATGCATCTTCAAATACCAATATGGCAATATCTACATTATTAGAATTAATATCATCATGCTTAAAAGCTGTGCGACAAATCTTTTTTATAAATAGCTGATATGGTGGCCAACATCCTAGCCAATGAAGAACTATATTATGATACATATATAATATCTGGTTATAGGTCGTCTTTAGTAGTAAAAGATAAAACCTACAAAAATGTACAACTAATTAAGATGAACATTTCAAACAATATTTTAGACTACCTTAGGATCCCCTTAGCATTGCCGTTAGATTTTACATTTTTTCTGCATCTTAATATTTCGTTATGAAATTTAGAAATTACTTTTTTTAATTAAGTTATGATTTTCCCTGCTCACATTGTTGCAATTGTTTGGGGATGCTATACCAAGCCATGTGTTATATTATTGTATATGAATCCCTCAATAAAAGCACAACATGTACTCATACAACAGTTTTTGAATCTGCATTAATGTTTTATTTCTCGGCACCTTGAGATTTTTGGCTGTCATATTGGCCATTAGAAAACCAAAATAGATGCTGCCATCTGTTGTTTTTCTGTGTTATTTTTTTCTGTAGAATGATTAGTGAGATCAGCAATAAGTATAATCTTGTTCATAATTCATTATAGGTGGTTGTCATTCTCTATATGCTATCAGCTTTGGGAAGATTGGTCACAGGTTTTACTGTTGCTTATGCTGGTATGCAACAGCCTCTCTCTCTCTCTCTGCACTGATATATTTGTTAACTTTATTGTACGTGTAAATACTTTATATATACTTGCTTCCACCATGTTTTTTAACCAAAGAGTTGTGGACTTATGCTCGGGCACTTGTTTTGATGGAATTATATTAGTTAATCAACTCACTAAAGTGATGTTCTGCTGGTTTTTTTCATGACATCATGTGCAACAATGCAAGTATTTTACTTTGAATATTTGCAATTCACAAGCTTTACATTTGATTTTTTGTTACTTTGATATCAGGAGTAAGCTTGTTTTGTATGTACATTCTTGCTGAAAACTCATCGTTTTCTGGGACGTGCTCATCAAAATTTAGCTGGAGAAGCGATAGCCCGAACGATTTGTTAGATAACGCATAATTATACATTCCATGCAGTCTATGCATGCTCTGCAAAGTAGGTAATTCTTTCCCTTATGTGCTCTTTACATTTTAATGATTCTGTAACCAAGTTTGCATTCGAAATGCCTTGTTGGTTCTCTGTATCCAACTTGAGATTAAACATCAAGGCGTATTTGGTCTGAGGAGCGATTTATTATTGTTTTCTATAAATTCTTGTCATACCTTCATACAAAAACCTGTGAGGTCAAATATGCGTGACTAAACACCACGTAATCCTAAACAATGTTTTAAAATCAATACTCAAGAATTTTGACACATTACAGTCCTCTAATCCTAAACAATTTTACAATCAATTATTGTTCTAAATTAAAGATTCTAGCATTCGGGTTCTATACAATTACTTATTATGTTTCAATTTGTGTTCAAGTCAAATTTGTATTTTCTGGTTTTATATCTTTTATTGTGATTTTAAACTTATAAAATGTTAAAAATAAACAATTAGTCAAAAAAATAGAAAAAAATTAGTATTTGGTAAATTCGGATTATTCGAATATATACGAATCCTATCCGAATTGAATTCGGATAGATTCGGATCAGATAGAGATATCCTTATTCGGATCGGATTTCGGATAGGGTCACGAAGTTTTCAAATCTGAATAATCCGTTATCCGATTAAATAAACCCCCTAAACTCTAACTTCAATGTTTTAAAGTATGAATTAATTATATTTTATTTTGTTATAATAATTTTTACTCCCCAACCCAATGTAAAAGCATATATTCATGGAAATTGTTTTTTAATTTTGTTGTTTCGTTTGTAGGAATGTAGGATGAACAAGAAACTGGTTAAAGGGGTTATAAAAAGTGCATTCATTTATGGTCAATAAAATGACATCAAATAATAAAAATCACAGTATCATCATAATTGATTTGAATAAATAATTAAAATAAGTAATTTCTTACGCATTTTTTACAGTATTTTATAGTTTAACACCCTCCTAACAGTAAATTTAAATAATGTAAAACTTAAGTAATTTTACTTATGTTGATCAGTCAAGTGATAGGTGGAGGTTTATAAATAATCACAATTTTACTAGTGTTGGATACTCAATTGATACCTGAAGATACAATAGTCATACGTGGGCGCCATCGATTGTCTTCGGTATAGCTTATTTGATTGAAGATTGGAAGTCGTACTTGCATACCATTTACTTTGGTTGTTTATAGCTCATTTGATTGAAAATGATAAGAAACCTCACTTCCATGCGTTTCCTAATATTTATTATGTTGAAGAATTATCTTTATTAACCCTCGTCTTTTTATCGGTTGGTGCATCTTGACTGACCCGATATTTGCCTTAGAAAAAGAAAAAAAAAACCGGTTGTGGTGGCTTACGAACAAGAAAAGGGTTGGTGGTCGACAGTGGTGGTGGTTGGGTGGTTGTGGGCTTCTGATTGGGGAACATGGTTTTTGATTCTAGAGTCTGACTTGTATATATTTATGAATTTGATACATACAAATTTTATAAAAAGTTATACAATTTATTTTATATATTGGAGTAAATTACACAAAGCACTTAAAATTGTAGTAGTTACATAAATGGTCACTTTCGTAATAAAATGGTATGCTAGTTATTTTACTTGAATGGGACAGAAAAGATAAACTTTGTTACAAAATTGTAACCACAAACCTGAGATTTGTTATTTTAAAAAGTTGTACTTAAACTTGTTATTTTACTCAAATCACAAGGATCATATTTGTAATTAACTCTTCATTTTAACACTGAAGTGGTTATGTATGAGTGTTCACCCGCCACTTCTAAATAATTCCACATAAGAGAAAAATATTGCATTGGTGATCTATATCATTATCGTAGAAAAGTTTATAAGGTAATCATTACATTGAATAGTTAAAGGTAAAGAGGTGATCAGTGTCTTATTAATGATAAGTGAATGCATGATTACAAACTATTAATGAGGAGCTCGTAAGCGGTCTTATTAGTGAAGAGTGAATACATTATTACAAACTTACTAGTGAGAAGTTTGTAGTGAAGATAGACTATTGATTAGTAACCATAAGTCCCAATCATCCTCTCTTGTGTATAATGCACTTGTTAAGCCATGAACAAGTGATTGATAAACACAATCATTTATAAAGGTACGGTGAAAATATTTGTCAGTACTTTTTAGGTTTTTCTAAGGCATGAATGATGTGATATGGATTTGATGGAGTTTTCACATGGCACAACCGGCAACCCTCCTACAATGAACACTAAACTAAATATAACATGAATACATGCAACCATGACTAGGGACAAGTCATGCTATTATTTTTTTGCTAAGTTTGACAACATTATACAACACTCTCATGAAATAGTGTCCATATATTGTGAACCAACTACGAATATCGATAGTCCTAAAAACCTTAAGCTGTTTGAATCACAGGCTAAAAGAAAGTTAAAAAAACCCTCATATATGACAATTCCTCCCTGATAATTTACAAGGATATAGTCCATACTTTATTATCAGTAAAGCATTACATATGATTATCGAAGTGTGCTATCTGCTAAATTGTTGCTTGTGTTAAAACACATTAAATAGTTCTTTTTGCTTGAAATTAATACAATGACGTACTTGGCCACTCGGGTCACATGTACGATAAATAATCTTAATAGGAAAAATGTTATTAGTTAAATGACCAATAAGTACATTATCCATTATATACATTAGCAACTTTCTAAAAAGTCCTAGCTTTTACCTATCATCCATTATATCCATTTTAAATTTGTATCATCTACAACCGTGTCAAAATCCTGAGTTTTCCTTCAGTATTTAAGATGACCGATCATAAAATGACAAGAATAAGTCAATCCTCGTAACCGACTATATAACCAAAGTGCTTCGTGTTGAAACTGAAACCTTCAAACCTTATATGATGCACGTATCACAACTTTGATGTGCCTCTGGACTATTACAGTCACTAGACCAAAACTTGTCTGTGACCCATGAACCATGACCCATGGACCAGAGTCACAGTTATTGTCTTGAGTAACGATCCACGACTGCCTTGGCTCCTTCTGGTGCAAAGAACCGAGCCTATAAACAATAATTAGCTTGAGATTGATGGTAAATAAATTATAAACTATAAAGTACACGACGTTTGTTTGTTATAGTGTTCAGAGATTGATGGTAGATTAGCACTAACTTGTATAAACATCCTCTCTGCATCTCCATTTTTTCCATTTGCTTTTAAAATAATTCCCTGCAGAGGAATAAGCTTAGTTATATAAATCAAACAGAAGAAAAAGTCAAAATAAGGAATTTTGAGATGACCATAGTCAAAATAGAACCACAGATTCATGTTACTTTGTTAATGATGGAAGAAAATATATTCTATAGAAACTTCTGTGTTGTATAAGAAATTGTGTAGAAGATGTTGAAGGCATTAAAGATTTAAAAAACATTTAAAACTAAACTAAAACAAGAAATGGAGGAATGTTGCTAACCTTTGCCAAATAACCACGGAAATCGTTCGGGTAGCTAGAGATGAGTTGATCATAAACAGACACGGCGTCACCAACATGACCCCAGTCTGAGTATGCTTTGCCAAGAAGTAATTCAACCTAAGAAAATGCATTATAATGAGTAAAAAGTTATTTAATTGGGGACGATTTGTTTTTCATCGGATAGAAAAACAACATATGGATCTAATAATTGACCCTCTCCCCGTTACTTGGCAACATGAATTGTTACATATAGGATGACTTCCGTGTCTATTTTTATGGGGCGATTTATTTGTACCCTGAAAATTTGTGTAATATCTTATTTACCCACTAAGAAATTGATATAAGATATACCATTTTTAGTAAATATAATTTAGAATATGACCGTTATACCCTTCTCTTTCTCTTTAAACTCCAAACTCTCTATATTTTGTTTCATGTTTGTCTATTTGAAATGTAACAATAGATTGGCTAGATAAATCACGTATGAAATTATATAGTTTGCAAATGTATAATGAAACTGTTATTTAGCAAAGGAGCAACTCACTTGAATAGGGTCCAATTGAGATTGTGTATCTGTTTGACTATTATCATCTCCAACATTTTCCTGATTTGATTTCTCTCTTTCCAAACTGTCACGAGTTGCCAGAAGGATCTGAACAGCCTGAATAAGCAGATATACAAGAATATATATATCATTTTCACTAAAAATTTACTCATGAAAATGAAACATATCCTTTTTCAGAAAGTTTCAAGCTAAGTAGCCAACAACTAGATTAAATTATATTCAAGCGTATGACGTACCTCATCAGGTTTCTTAGCAGCAAGCAATGCATTTGTGAGACCACGGAGAACTTGAAAATCCATTTTGTTTAAAATCTGTTAGGGAAAAGACAAAAACTGTTGACAGTATTATGAACCTTACTTTCCATGTTACTGAAATAACAAGCCCGCGTAAACAGATATAGTTACATGCACAAATATCAACTTTTTTAAAACCTTTTCTTTAACTTGAGTAGTTTATGAGATAGGTAAATCTTATGTTTATTTATTGGCTTGGAAAGAAATTTCTATTAAATAAAAAAAATCAAGCCCTTACATAACAAACATTTTTTGGGGTGGGTGGAGAGGGAATACTGACCTTTGCTGAACTCCTATAGGCAGCAACACTACCTTCATAGTCCTTCATTTCAAACTTTACTTCTCCAAGTAAACGGAAAACCTCTGGATCACTAGGTTTTATCTGATAACCAAAATTGTAAAGTCACACATGTTCGATTGTACATAATTCTAGTGTAGGTTATCATTTATTTTGTACATGGTTTCAAAAGACAAACCTTGGTCAAATCTTCTAGCATGGAAGCTGCCCGGGTATAGTCTCCTAATTCGGTTAAAGTTACAGCTGCTCCCTGCAAATCCACTAAGATAATATGTACGTAGATTCATATACATTTATGTGTATTAATCTCTATGAATGTAGGCATGAGTGTGTATATGTTTGTATAAGGAAAAATAGATGTATAATAAATAGTAAAGCTTCTAAATGATAAGAAACAAGTCATATGCATGAAACTGTAATTATCTAGCAAGTACACGTTGACTCACCTCACGAGCATCAAGATCATCAGGGGAGATGCTAAGTGTTGCCTCATATTGTTGTAGTCTTTTCTATAACAAATGAAAAAACATGTTCAGAACATAGGCTATCTTATAATGTGAAGCAATGTGTGATTGTACACTAAGCAATATCCTCATTTTGAATAAAGCCATAACTTGATCATTCTGATTACTGATAATATGAATAAAACTTGTATGGTTACTTGTTATGAATTTTACCTGAAGCGTTTCTTTCTCTTCTGGTGATAATGTATTCTTTTCTATGATTGCATCTTTATTCGAATTGACACTGGAATTTTACAAATTAATGAATTACATATCGTAAGTATGTAGAAATATATAAAAGGTAAAGGAAATTTGTGTCTCTGAAGAACTAATTTACTTAAGAAGGATCAATTAGTAAACTATACCTTCCAGAAGGAATAAAATCTCCTAGAGCAAACACCAACCCAAAAACAACAACAGCAACTCCTACTCCAATCTATTGCAGTGCGTGTTAGCTCTCAACCACTGAATATGATTAAGGGAACTGTGTTCGTGTTATAGAAAATTCAAATTATCCTACAAGTCATCACCTTAGTACCAAGTCCTATTTTGTTAGGCTCTGATGCAACTGGAGCATCATAGTCAATTGTTCCGTACATATTCTTCTCTTCAGCTTTTTTCTGGTTCAATGCTGACCTAAGATGAAACCAAATAAACTTCCATGAAGCAAAATTATAGCATTCAATACTTTATGTATAATACTAGCTATACTAAGGGGCTGTTTGATATATCTTACCCGGTCAGAAGGTGGTGACCGGGTAAGAGGTTGTTCCAAAACTGACCGGATAAGTGGAAAAATAGGCATGGGTCAGTGGTGTCGGACCGGGTCAGAAGCGAAAAAGTGCAAATCAAACAAGCTGACTGGCCAAAATGTCTGACCGGGTCAGTGGGTCAGACATTTTGACCTGGTCAGAAGCAAATCAAGCAGCCCCTAACTCACAACCATTCAATATTTGTTAAGTAAACCTTTATCTTTTCAGGTGATTTTTCATGAAATGAGTACATGCAGCATCCTAATTACCAATTAAACCATTTGCAAGCATTGCATATTATGCAAAAACTGAAAAACAGTAGGTTCTACATTCAGGTAAATTCTAACTGAACAGTTAAAAGTACAGTGAAATTAAGTATTTATGTCAAAGCATGCTAAAGAAAACAAATCTGTAAGAACTGAAGCAATATAATGCTTAACCATAGTTAAGTAGAATGTAAGACCTTTTAACCGCCTGAAGCCTTTCCTCAAACTCAAGATCAGATGTAATACTTCTAGACGTTCCATCCATTCCATAATTTGTTGCAGGTGCCTCTGAACAAAAAAATTTTGAGTTGGCATTAATGCATCCAAGGCATATAAACATTTCTTAATAGACTTGATTAACAGACTGTAACCAAACCAAACATGTCATCTTAAAAATGTTTAACCCTAGCTATATCAGCAGAAGAAAGAGAGAATTTATTTTGCCCAAACCAATTTCATACAATGGGGCAATAGGCAGCATTTCGAGTTCATCTGAAAGGGCATAAAATAAAACACATATGATGAATTCACTTACGATTAGGTATAGAACCAGGTTGCTTTGGTACTGATTTCCTGCAATGTTTAATAATCAATCATAAACCATAATAACACTCAAATATCAGTAACATGATGCACCTGAAAGAGCATATACAAACTTAAATTCTCAGTAAAAACAACACAACAGCATATGTTCAAGCTTCTATCCCCAATAACGTCAAAACCAGAAGCATAAAATCACAAACTACCTCCGTCGTGACGCTGCACTTTTACCCCCATCCTTACCGTCCCTTGCAATTGAAGCTCTGCTTGCCTAAACAACACATTTACAAGTATCAACGAATCAAAATCCTCAACAAATCGAAACTAATCAAACTGAATTAAGCGAAAACGATAGCAAAACTCACGTCCAGTGAGTTATACCTTGTTATCGGCCGGAGTTGTGGTCGCCGGCGAGGGTAACGGCTGTTCTCTTTGCTGAGGTCCGAAACCTCGGCCGGAATTTGAATCGGAGCTGCTGCTGCTGCTGCAATATCTTATGGTTAACGGCGGAGATCGACGCATACCACCACCGATGCTACGGTAGCGATTAGAAGAACGAGATGAAGCAAATGAACTGGAGATTTGCCGGTGATGAAGATGATGAATCGGTGTATTGACACCGGCATATGCGTTTGTGATGATCATGTTCCGATAGTGTGTAATTAGGGATGCATTCGACAGTTTGGAGTTCTATCTGTAGCAGCAGGAGTATCGATCAACACATAGTGGAGACAAAGTAAACGATGAGAGAAACACTGGTTAGATTAAAGGGTTTGTTATCTCTATAAACCAAAATTAACGGTAATGGCGTTAATACAAATTCCATTTTACAAATTGGCTCGTATAATTATCATAAATTTATTTTATATTTTGGGTTTTTAACTTTATTTTTTTAAATCATAAATTACAATTTTCCAAACTAAAAAATCAATTACATATTTTTTCGTTTTAAAACATATATATTACATATTTTTCTACTTCTTTAAAGTTAATCTATTAAATGACTATTTTATTTTGTTTTTACTGTAGGATTTATATATATATATATATATATATATATATATGTTTTATTATTATAATTGTTTAAAACTTTTGACAGTTATGTTTTGTAATTGAAGTTATAACTTTGATCATCGGTAATTGTGTGTTATGAAATTTAGTTTAAAAGGAGATGTAATTTTGTTGTTTTTCATTTATACAGAAGACTCGAACTTAAGGAAATGTGTAATTAATTATCTTAGAAAGTAAAATGTGAATACTTTAGTGAAAATACGAGTAAAATAACCATTTAATAAATAATTTTAATAAAATGGGTAAATATACAATATATATGTTTTAAAAAGAGGAAATATGTAATTGATTTTTTGATTTGTATAATATCTAATTAATGAGTTTAGAAAAAAAGAACTATGGTGATTATAAGAGAATTGAGAAAAAATATCTTTCTTACATAAATGAAGTGGGAGTTAAATGTAAATCTATAATTTTTTTATTGACTAAATGTTATGACTTATCTTACTACACCTATGCCCAAATTACATCACAACTAATTTACACCACTCTGTTATATGTGTGACTCAAAATTTTGACCTTAACAGGAGTTTCATCCCTCTTCTAACTCAAATGATTTTGCCATTGAACCTAACCTCCACCCTAGTATAAATATACGATTATTATGCGAGTAAGATTTGAGATTGTCTTGACATCGAAAGTGGAAGTTATTGTCACTAGTTAAATTGTCGGTGTGAATTATTATTACCGATGGGTTATAGTTTCGATTACTAAAATTCAATTTACAAAAATTAAAAGCCAACCCAAGCCAAAAATTATTACATTTGGTTTATTATTGATAACTTTTATATGATTAGTCGATTACTTATACAATCATGTAATACTATAACATATTAGTGAGTTTTTCATATAACACTAAAATAAAATGAAAAGTCTTGTATAGTCCTGACACCAAGATTCCAACAAGTAGGGGATCGACACAAAGCTACAATGACGAAAGCCATCGACATGGTGATGCTCGTCAATGTGGGTACTTGTGTTGCGATGTGTTTGTGTTAGATTTGTGTTTAGTGTGTGCGGAGTAATGAAAGCCATCGGCATGGTGATGCTTGTCGATGGGCATGGTGAAGCTCCTCAATCAACATGATTAAGCTCGTCAATGGGCATGGTGATAGCTCATCAATACATTATAGTTTTCTTAATGGCAACTTATCAGGTTGAACCAGAGTCCACTTTAAAAACATTTTGCCTCTTACCATTCTACTAGAACCCAAAAGACAATTATCACGTTATCTAACCAAAGTAAGATCCAAATATCAGATATTAATCAAATTTTACATGCACATCGAAACACTCTCTCAATTAGGGGTGTAAACAAGCCAAGCCGGCTCGCAAGCTACTCGGGATCGGCTCGAAAAAAGCTCGAATCGAGCCGAGCTTAAACGAGCTCGAGCCCGAGCTCGAGCCCGATCTTCAGAAATCGAGCTCGAGCTGGCTCGCGAGCCTAAACGAGCTTTTTGTTTATATAGTTTTTTATTTGCATATTAAATATATATAAATACATATTTACGTAAATTATATTATTAAATATATTATTATGATAAAAAATAGTTAAATAATATTTATTATGTTATATATAAAAAGTATGATTATAAATAATTATAAAAAAATAAAAATTTAATAATTTAACAATAAAAGAGCCGAGCTCGAGCTTGAAAATTTTCTGACGAGCCAAGCTCGAGCTTTATAAATAAAACTATAAACGAGCCGAGCTCGAGCTCGAGCTCGAGCTTCCTAAAACCAAAACGAGCCGAGCTCGAGCCTAAGCGAGCTCGGGCTCGGCTCGGCTCGGCTCGTTTACACCCCTACTCTCAATGAAAATTTTGTGTTACTTTATTTTCATATTTAAAATAACATAGATTCACAACAAAATAAAATAAAAAATGTGTATAAATCTATAAATTATAAGCCAGACCTACCACGTGGATTTATTACAAATGGAAGGATAAGGGCTTGCTCGTATGCCTTCATCATAAACAAAACTAGATACAATGTAACGATGAATAAAAACAAAACATAACGCAACCATCTCCATTTTATAGTTTAACCAGAGTTTGTTGATCGTGGCTGGTGATGAAGCTGATATCTTTTTGCTCAACTCGGACAAACAAGGTGTCAGTTTCCAAGAAACATAAATCTTTTTTGGCGGCTATTTATCATCCGATCCTTAGGGGATGATGTTTTAACGATGCCTGCTTGCCGCATAAGCTCTGCCATCACAGTTCAGAGGTATGAGACTTTTATAATATGCAACAAAACACATTTTTTTCTAAATTTTTCTTGATATTCTAACCTCATATATACATTTCAAACAAAAGGGTATTTCCATGCAAAGTGCGTTGAGTAATTTTGGACCGTTGAGTACACTATTTCAATGGTTAAGCTTGTGGCATAAACAAATCAATTTTCTTTAACACAAATAACTTTTATGTACTACAAAAATAATATCTTCATTGTTTGAGTTTCTTTTGTTAAATCTAGTTCCATCAATGTTCTTAAACACAGATAACTTTTATATTCCACATTAAAAAAAAACTGTATCATAAAATCAAGAGTTATATTATCATTTAAGTATAGCAATAGCATTGGTCACTTTTTAATACATTGATACAATTTTGATTATAACAGAACGTCCAAAATTAAATCAATTAAAACGGTGCATCTAACACACAACGATGCATCCAAAGTGTCTAATTTGGATGCATGAACAACTTGTGTGTCTAATCCATTGTAATAGTGCCTAAAAAGCACTTGTATTTACACAGACACATATATCCTCACATAAAATACACGTGTCCCGTCCAGGATATTTCGTACGCTTCGCACGGAAAATTCACTTTATACACATACATATGTATATGTACCCATATGTATGTATATGCATACATGTGTGTGTGTGTGTGTGTCAAGGAACTACAAGTATTCGAAAGAATGGAAAAAAGACTTGCCTCGTTTTCTTTCAAGCTCTTCAGCAAGTTCTTCTTTCCATCTTCTTTGCCTCTCCGAGAAGCTTGCACTATAAAATAGAATGTTTTAACTTTCAGGACTCAATATCAAACAGTAAGCACCGATAAAAGTTTTTGCATCAACAAACCTTGGACTAATGGCATCTTTCTGAGAATCATGAATGTTATCTTTCATTTGACCATGCTGAGGTGACCAAGATTCCTGTGCATTTTGATCGTTTACGCCACTAATATGTGATACACGCTCAGATTTATTACCAGGGCTACTGATGTAGGAAACATCAACAGCTGAAGACAGCCTCCTTTTTAGCAGCCTGTTACTATTAGGTGATTTGCTTTTAGGAGGTAAGTTCAGGTTGGTTGATGAATTTTCCTTGTTTTCATTCCCAACAGGAGAAAGGGCTGCATTTAAGGAGTTGTAAAATTCTTCATATAGAGGTGTTTGCATCTTCTTCAGATCTAAAGCCTGTATGAAAACAAATTACATATTAGACAGCATATTATATATACATATATGTATGCATGTTGTGCGTTTCTGTACAATTCCTGTTTCTAATGCCCCCTAAACGTGTGGCAAAACAGACAGGTGAGGCAGGTTGTGTAACATGTAATATTGGTATGAATATTTAATGCTTTCCTTGTGACTACAAATCAATATAGTTAAAAGAATATGTATTTAAATTAAACTTTTTAGGATGTTGTATGCATTGAAAATAGACTGTTGGTGATTTTCACCCTGTTTAACCTGTTTAAGATAAAACACCATCCATTTCTAAGTAAATTGTTGAAGTTGCCAACCCCTTCTAGTAAACTAAAAATGCCATTGTTGGATTTAAACCATTTGATGCAATGCACAAATTTAACCGGTCCCTTCAGCTAAATTGTTGAATTAACCCTTTTCAAATAAATCGATCCCTTTTAGCTGAACTGTTTGATTTGACCTCTTTGATATAAAAGACAACCTATATAGACTCATTGCTAAATAAATGGGGTGAATTAGCCACCTTTCATAGTGTTCACGGAGAAATAAAACTCAAAACGGTAAACAAATTTCACCTTCTCATCTAGGAATGCTCTTATCTTTATTTCTGTAACTTCTTCGTCGTCTTCCATACCAGAAGCCCCATTAGGAAAGGTGAAACCATTATCATCTCCATTGCCTAATTCTCCAGGAATATCTGCAGTAATTTCAGAAACTTGATCTGGAAACAGATTAGCCGCAGCATTTGAGCCCACTTCTGGACTTCCATCAAACTGACAAGGCCAGTCATCATCAGGTTCCATCATGGGGTTATAACTCTGTCATGAGATATTAAAACCAGTCAGCATCAAGATGAACCATATCCAAAAGAATGATACATGTGCATCTGCCATACCTTATCAACACCATTAGTAAGTAGAGCAGAATCTAACTTCATAGATTTGCCAGCCATGAGATCATCATCGTCCATCTGACACATGTCATTATCATATCTGCTAGAACCCCACATAGGTCCTCCAGAAAATTTGTCAGGATATATAGTTGAACACCTCACACTGTTTATATCGTGAGCATCCACCATGCCACCAGTTGTTTTAATTTCCGGGCTAATGCTGCATTAGCAAACAATTTAGCATCCGTTATTCCAAAAGGTAGATGACAGATGAGAGGCTCGGGCAGGGGTGAATAATGGATTAAAACAGTTCTTATGGGTCAAAATTAGTTGAGTTGAGTTGACCAAACATCATTCTCCAGATCTTTTATTTTTTCTATAACTAATGATTGTGCCAAAATACGATTACAAAAAGCATATTATTTCAAAAGTAACAACACTTTATGAATTATTGATGCACACTTTAGACAACGCTTGACCTGTTTGGCCCACCCATTTCATTTTTAGCTATATATTTTTGACCGTTACCCTAATCAATCCTTCATAAACAAATGGATCAAAATGGCCACCAATAGCAAAAACTAATATAAGGTATAAAGAAGGCACAGACAAAAAATCTTACAGATTCCTAGGTTCCATCCTATATGTTGGTATTTGATTGCCAGGGGTGTCCTGATATCACAAAAAGTGTTATGCTTTGTGTAAAACGGGTTAAAGTGTTTTGATTTTAAGGAATTGAATAAGGAGGCCTTATGCAAGAAAACTGACCATAACTGATGTCCGGAAGACAGGATGAGTTTCGTTATACTCCCCAATAACAAAAGGATGCTGCAGAGAATCAATAAACACCATAAAAACCAAACTCTACTTTATGAAACAATTTAAGTTCAAAACGGAAAGATATATTTTCCCTCCAAAATATGGTTTCATTAACATGTTGGCAATTGTAAATTGATCATTGTGCTGAAATACCTCAGCCAATAATTTGTTACAGAAGAATGAATGAAGAAAAAACCCAGAATATTTCATTTCTGATTTATGGACAATAGATTAAGCTTGTCATGGAGAATCACCTGCAGTAACTCTGATGCAGTAGGCCTGAGATCTGGTTCCCTACAAGCACAATTGACATTTAGATGCAAGAAATAAACATAAAAATTAAATAAGCAGAGAATATATGAATTTAAAGGTATAATATATACAACAAAACAAATTCATTTCATACTTTTGGAGGCATTTTAATAGAAAATCCTTTGCATCAGCAGAAAGATGTTCTGGTATAGGTGGATGAGCTTTTGTTGTCCCTATATGGAAGAGAGCAGCAACCTGAAGGAAACATACATGAACAGAATTATTACATAACTGTTAGAGGAAAAAAAATACAACTGATTCTGAAACATTAAAAACTAGCAACAGTTAAATTTCAGTAATATAAAAACAATCATAATGCACATATCTATGCAAATACCTCCTGATATTGTTGGCTCCATGGAGGCTTTCCCGTTGCCATCTCAATAACAGTACATCCAACACTCCATATGTCAGCAGAGCTGAGAAAAAAGAGCAACTCAATCCATATAATAGTGCAGCTAAATGTGTACGGCATGCAAGCCTTGTTTTCTTTTGAACAAAAAGAACAACAGAATCCATTGAAATGACAGCATGTTGAGAATGCTTGAAAAAAAATTATAAGAGGGAAGTTAGCTAAGATATAAATATCAAGAGAAATAACATTTGAATAGAAAAATATCAAATCATGGATAAGGAATACCATTCAAATCCTACTGAGATATAACACAAAAAGATAAGAAACAATGAACCATTTGCATGAGTTGTATGCATTACTTACAAGCTATGTCCAGTCTGGAGTATAACTTCAGGAGCCATCCAATATGGAGTACCCTTCATTGACTTGGCACCGGTCATTGTAGCCTGCAGAAGAATATGCAAGCACATTGTTTATAAAGAAAATTATCCAAAGAGGAATAAACATCATTAAATAAACAGCATGCATACCAACTCTACAACTTTCTTGGATGCCCCAAAATCTGCAAGTTTAATTTGTCCTTTATTATCAACAAGTATATTTGCCCCCTGCAAGAGTATTTTGTCTTATAAATGAATATACACGGCTAACTCCATACATTATGACCTACAAACTCACACTCACATACTGAGCTGTTTCCAGATGCTGACTGCATACGTACATATGAAAAATAAGAACATACCTTAATGTCCCTGTGCATGATGCCATTTTTATGGAGATACTCCAGACCTAATAATATTTGCTTTGTGTACATTCTTATCACCTGCTCCATGTACAAAAACTAAATATAAGTTTCAAGTTCCAAAGATTAGAATGTTAAAAAGTAAAACCTTTCAAGAGCACATGTTTACTATATATTTTGTGTCTTTAGAGGGAAAACAATCTTAGCCCCATAAAGATTTCTATAACCAAATTTCTCAATTCACAGCATTTTTTAACTTAACAGGGACTACTTATAAGAAGATTCAGTCAACTGAGATTCAAAATTACGATAGTAGTAACTTACAGATTCTGGGAAGGAACCAAATTTTCCAAGGAGTGACGATATGGATCCACCTGGAACAAATTCCAGGAAGATATTCAAAGATGACTCCTCTCTACCAGTTCCTAAGTACCTCTGTAATGAAATTATAAAAATAAAGAAGATTAATAAGCTTATGACAAGAATTCCTATTTTCCAAGTACAAGATGATAAAGAAAAATAAGACACTTACAACAATATTTGGATGTGAAAGGTTCTTTAAAAGCTTCACCTCTTCTTCCAACTCGTGGATGTGAGCCTATCATGTTGTAAATATATGTTTATTCCGATGTTGAATGCTTTATTAGCTCATTAGTTATACAAGTCTTTTATTCTACAAACTGCTTTATAAAATTATGGTATGGGATAGAAGTTCAGGATACAGTGTCTTAACAATTAGTACAACACATATAGAAACTTTTACGCGCGTAGGAGTAAGATATCCTCTATCCCGATCAAGCGGCCCGAAATCGTGACTTTTTGACCCCGCTTTTTTGGAGCAAGAAGCGGAACTACAATAATAATTTGACTCTCAATGGAGCCTATTCTCTCAGTAAGTCAACTTGTCCTAACCTTGTAGCATTCTAAACTTGTAACTTATAGTTGGAATTTGTGGAATACTAATTGAATTTATTACAGATTAAATTGCATCATGATTCATTAGTTAACTTATCATATTTTGATTCATTTAATTGAATAATCAAATAAAATCAGATCAATACTGTATATCCGAGCTTATGCAAATAGACACACCTGTGTTTTGTCTTTCGAAGCAGTATTTACAACAATAGAAACCTGCATATGAACAAGCCAAAAACAAGTCAATTCCGTATCTACAAAATTATTGTAGTCCCTCAAATAACATTCATCATATGCCAATTTCGCATTAAACCTGTTTAACAGCAAGCAGCTCCCCTGAATCCAAATTCATCCCCATATAAACCCTACCAAAAGCACCACAACCGATTAATTCCCCTTTCCGCCACCGGATCTGAGATCCAGCCTCTTCTTTTCTCATCTTCCCCACCGCTCTCGGCGGAGGTAGCGCCTGAACTGACGACTTAGCGAAAAGTCCGATTCTCGATTTGCGAATGCTCGAACCGATCTTTTCGACAAATCCACCGAATGAACCACCGACACCGTCGTCGTCTCCACCGCCGTTGGATGAGGGTTTGAACACCAGAGATCGGCGAACGGATCCGATGAAGTCTTGCATCGTTTGGTACTGAGTGAAGATGTTTCGATAGATCAATCGATGAAATTGAACATAAATTGTGTGTTTATAGGGTTTTCATTGGAATTGATGTTCACTTGCAGTGAAGAGATTGAGAGAGATGATAGAGAGGGGAGAGGGAACCGTTGGAGAAGATGGTTTTCAAAAATGTGAAAATAAAGAAATCGATAAATGGTAGCTTACGTTGTAACCTTTTCATTTACCTATATATGAAAAAAGCAAATCGATGAACAGTAACTCGGGGTTATTTTGGGAATTTCTACTTTTAAGGTACAAGCTCTTAGGCATGGGGTACCATCTTTGTTGCGTGCGTGGTGTTTAAATGGGTTTTGTTGCTTTCATTTGACCATCACGGTTGCAGAGCTCTTCTTCCGCCTTTGGCGGTTGCCGGACGGCCGTTTCGGCAGTTTTGTACCGCTGTCGCCGCCTCATGGCAGTGGTTTTCTTCTCCGTACCCTGTCGCCGCTTTGCCTCCCCTATGTGGTTGAGGCTGGGCAGGTGGCGGTGCTGGGTTGCAAGGCGACTGTCGCTGCCATCTTACCTGCAGTGGACACGGGGCATGGGTCGCCGGCAGCCATCGATCTTGGCCGAGTTGTCGGAGTGGCCATGCAACCGCAGATTGATGGTGGGTAACAACTATCCATGGATCTTACTAGGTTTTTTTATCAGGTTTGATGTTTTTGGGGTTTTTTTTGTCGCGGTGGCAACGGCGCCGACGGTGGATCTTTGTCGAGTTCTTAGGGTCGTGAGAACAACCACCGCTGCCTGGTAGGTGGCATTCGGCCTTAGATCTCGCCGGAGGTTTCACCGTTTAAAAGGGTTTCATCCTTTTGGGTTTCTTTTTGGCTGCTGGCTACTGGCACCGCCATCTTTCATGGGTCGGCTCTGTTGCTATCGATGGGCCACTGGCACCGCGACCTTTCGTGTGTCGTCTCTGTTGCTATCGGTGTAGGGTATCAGGTAGCCCTGTCGTTGCCGGAGGCTTAGACTTGTTTGCCGACTTCGCGGCGACGCAGGCCATCATCCACTTTGTTTCTCTGGTTTATGTTGCCTATTGTTCCTCCTACGTGTTGAGGCCTTGGCTTCCTTTGTGATGGGTCTTAGGGTTTCGTTTTATTTGGGCTTTCTGCTCAAATCATGATGCATATTGATAAAAAACGTGGAAGTCTGAATAGATCTGTGGTCGTTTTCCTGTTTTAGCGACCTAAGAAGCGTTGCTGCAATCGTGCATATATTGGTGTCCCTTGGCATTGCACATTGTTATCGATGATGATGCTCTTGATAAGAATACTGTTAGTATGAAACTGTCGATGATGATGAACATGTGTTCATCTGAGATCTTTCTTTTGGTTGGTTAATTTGCGGCTATGATGATACGTGTAAAGTGATGTATGGTTCCTTGGCGTGGCAGCCATTTTCGGTGTGCAGCTGGGACTGATCATGTGTTCTGAGCCGTGTAGACAATTGCTTTGATGATGCCTTCAACAGTTATCTTTTGGCTATGATGACGAAAAATTATGTTTGAGCCTCAGTTTCAACGTTTTCATACGATTCTGACCCGCCTAGACAATTAGTTATCTTTTGGCTATGATGACGAAAACCTATGTCTGAGCCACAGTTTCAACGTTTTCATACGACACGTTGTGATTACATATATTCACAACCAACCTTCAATTTCCGGTGTGCAGCCACAACCAACTATTGGTTCTGAGTCGCGTACCGTCTTTGATGGTCAGTTAACAAAGTGATATAATCCAGGTTAACGGTTAATTTAGACGCGCAACGCGCGTCGCTGTTTAAACACTAGTTACATTGACATCCCCAAAAGTCTCATTCCAAAAATAAACAAATCGACGGTGCTCTTTCATAGGGTATCATTCGCTATTTGTAAAATCACTTGGTAGAAATGATTGAGATTTCAATGTAAAAGCCTTTTAAGATGACAATGGGTTGAATAAGAGCTAAGTATTGATAATCTCAGTCTTATATTTAAATATACTTTTTGTTTTATACCCGGTGTAACACTCGTTATACAACTAACCGTTGTGTATCAAGATATATTTGTGTTCAGGGATGGACTTATCATAAGTGGGAATTGACCTCATGTATTTTTCAACTTTAACCCCTATGAACAAAAAAATCATACATGGCTACTTGAGAACGAAAAAACCGACCCAGGAGAAAAGTTTTTCTGGGTTCACCACTGTCCGTGTTAGTGGGTACATTGGTTACTTTGTTAAAGAAAATACCAGTTTTGGTTTCCAAGTATATTTCATGATATGACTTTATGTATATAACAACATAACATCAAAATATGATAAGTTTCATACATATCAATATATCATACCCCACAAAAATATATGAAAAACTTAGAATATGCGGATATTATTATTATTTATAATATAAATTTCAAAATATAAGTCTGTTCTTCGTATCATACAAAATAATAATACCATCAAATACAAATATTCTTCGTTTCATACAAAATAAAAATAATATCATCAAAATACAAATAAACAAATGTAAAACATATTTAAATGCATGAAGTAAAGCAACTAGAAAAGACTATTAGTATACAAGGTTAAACAAATAATATATAATATAAATAAAATTTCAGGTATGTGATTTGGGTACAGGAATATATGGTTTTAGGTAATTATTTTAGGTGTCATCTATTCTCATACCCGTCCGATGACCCGCGAAATTCAGTAAAATCAATCTCATATTGGTTCATATCCGAAGACCCATCTTGAATGTTACAGGTTTCGAATCCTATCGGGTTTGAATTTTTTATTATCTATAAGGCCATAAAAGCATGAATTGATATATATACATACAACCCTTCAAAAGTTATGGTGTGATTTCCTATCCTTTAATTAAACAGTTCATTTTAAACTATATATCCTTTTGTTTGTTTTTTCTTAAATCTCTTTTGGTCCTATCATAATTTGTCATGAGTCCTTCTCGTAAAGTTTTCCTTAATTTTTGTTTCAATGTAAAACTCATTGTTATGTAATTGCCAGCAATAATGTATAAGTTATTGAAGCACAAATGCACAACCTGTTAAATTCGTTCAAAGTTTTTGTCTTTTACGATTTCTTTTCACTGTCGACCTATAAAATATGATGTTTGTATAAATTTTGTATTTCCAGTTGCAACGTGGTTTTTTTTATCACCATTGCGACGCGCTTCTTTTAAATTACCAGGGTGACAATTTTTTTTAATATATGTTATCACATGTCAATATGTTATTAGGACAATCATCATATTATAAAACAAAACAATTTTAAAAGAGAATATTATATAAACATTTGTATCTTTTGCATCAAGGGTGTTACATTATGTTGTTCATTTACTCTAATCCTATCTGTAACCCTTGTTATGTCTATCAACCATAACCTACAGTATTTTAAATCAGTTTTATATTTAACGTGTTATATTTAAGGTAAAATGAGAAACAAGAAAATATAAAATACTTTAAAACTGATTTCTTTAAAATGTAAAATTTGTATAAAAAAAATTAAAATTAGAGTTATAGTAAGAAAATTTTAAAAATGACATTTTATGGTTTGTTTTGAAACAAAAATTTTAATTTATTATTTTTTGAAAAAAAAGATTAAAAATACAAGCTTGATATCATTGTTTTATTACTTATAGTACTTCAATCATATTTTATATTAAAATATTATTTTATAATTAAAAATTTTATTTTATTTAATATTTTATTTATTTAACCCGTGTTATACGTAAGTTTACAAAAACTAATTAAATGTGTAATGATTTATTTTATTTTAGAGTTAATCACACGATTGGTCGCTGTGATATGCACATATTGCAAAATTGGTCCCAACTTTTGAAAAATTACATGTGTGGTCTCCAATTGTTTACCAACTCGTAACGCTATTGGTCACTAGAATGGATGTCCATTAATTTTAGACATTAGTTTTTTTAAAATGACAATTATACCCCTAAAATATTAATTTATTATTATTATTGCTAATATTTTATTAATCAAAATTAATTCTCAAACCACCCCACCACCATATCACCACCGTCACTATCAACCTAATCATCGCTAGCCCACCATCATACCACCACCATTGTATGAGCACCACCCAGCCACCCTTCCACCGCCTCACAAGCACCACCACCATCTCCTTGCAACACCACCACCTCGCCACACTTTTCCGGCCACCATGCCCAAAATACCATCACCATCACCATCACCAAAAAACCGAGCGTATGTAGACCACCGTATACACTTTACGGGAAACCAAGCTCAATGGAAGATGAATCGGGCCACCGCAGACCACCATACGGTGCTGACGAAGATGGTTGTGGTTGACGGTGGTGGCTGGCGATGGTGTGGTCACGGTGGCGTGATGATGGAGATGACTGTGACGATGGCGTGATGATGTGGTGGGGGTGGGGATGCAGCCAAACTTGGTGGTGGTCTTGGCGGCGGCTGGACTTGGTGGCTGTAGTGGCGGCGACCGGACTTGGTGGGGAAGAGGCGGTGGCTTGTGGACAAAAGAGAAAATGATAGCATGGGTTATTGTCTTTTAGTTTAGAGGTATTTTACACTTTTAATCACCACTTAACTGAAAAATTTAACCAAAATTAGTATCACGGACCAATTGTGTTACGAGTTCGTAACCAATTGGGACCAAAGCTGTTATTTTTAAGAAGTTGGGACCAATCTTGTAATATAAGCATTCCATAAGGACCAATCATGTAATTAACTATTTATTTTATTCACCAATCAAACTTTTTTTTATTTCACATTTCATTCTTGCTCATCGAATGCCATCCTAAGAGCATCATCAATAAAAAACTTTTAAAACACTAAAAAAACATATGTAGTTATTGCCACATCAAAAAAATTCATTTTTTAAAACTTCTAATACTCTCTCTAATAAGTTGTTTTAAAAACATCAAAAAAACATTGTCAAATCATCATTACTTCTTATATTTACCAACCAATCAGGCCCACCCTTGTCCCATCTATCCTCAAAAAATGTCGTTTTTTCAAAATCATACGTATGACCATGGTCTTGAAAACAAATCTAGAATGGTTTTTGATTTATCATACGTATGACCATGGTCTTGAAAACAAATCTAGAATGGTTTTTGATTTAAAAAACGAATGGTGTGACGGATAAAACTTTCATCTGGGAGAAGAGTCAATAGTGAGTTGACTCATTAAGTCATATCTACCTTTTACCATACTGATCTGAGCCCCATTTCACGACGTTCTGTCGTTCTCCTTCTCCATACCTCTTTCTTTACTGAAGATAAAGTCCCCCAGATACTTACTTTCTTCCACTTTTCAAAGATTTTCAATCGATCAATCACCACAAATACCGAGCATAAGTATTGAAGATCAATGGGTGGTTTCGATATGGAATCGTTGGTGGATGCAACAGCCGGTGCTATAGGATCTCTCGCAAGCACTACTATCTTATACCCTTTAGATACCTGCAAAACAAAGTACCAAGCTGAACTACGTACCCCCAATCTTAGAAAATACAGGTCCATTTTTCACCTTTAAGCTCATTTTTATGTACCCTTTGCTTCCGATTATCATTCTCTACATATCTTACTCGTATTTTTGTTTTGAATTTGATATGGGATTTTGTTGATTGGTAGTTTGATAAGTCAATTCGAATTTACCTTGAAGCTTATGTGAAAGCTAATTGAATTTGTGTGTCTGTGTATATGGAATTGATCAACATGATGGATTAATGGACTCCTGATTGTCACACTTGTGATTTGTGGATGTTTTTGAGCAGTGATTGTAAAGAGAATGTTAACCATAACAAGAATCTGTTGGTACTGAATTTGCAAAGTTTATGTTTCTGAGCACATAAGTGAACTACCAACGATCTATCAAGATTTAGCTTTTTATGAATATCGTTATGGCAATTCAATAGAAATAGCAGGGACTAATATTGTAATTGTTTATGGTAACTACCATAACTAACAATTGATCAGTTAGATTGTTGTAACCAATTGCGAGGGATTACTTAAACCCTTACAAATATTCAATAAGAAATGACGAAACAAGTTAGCAACTTGCTCTGTCTAGACTTCTCAGTTTTTCGCACTCGTTAAAGATTTATAGTAATTTGCTGGTATTACACTTATCTAGTGGTTGGAAGCACAAAAATTGAGGTTCTGGATTGGAATATAAGTAAATTTAGACAAAGCAGATGTTTGTTTTATTAAGTGATGAAGTTATATGCCGATTTCAGATCTGAACCGTGCTTGTATTGGTAAATATACCTGCTATTCAAATCTGATTTTTTTTTATAAATATATTATGTACAGAAACCTTTCTGATGTTCTATGGGAAGCGATTTCCAAACGCCAAGTTCTTTCATTGTTTCAAGGGCTAGGGACAAAGAACCTGCAATCATTTATTTCATCATTTATATACTTTTATGGGTATAGCTTCTTTAGAAAGATGTACATTGAGAGATCTGGATATAGGACTATTGGAACCAAAGCTAACTTGCTTATTGCTGCTGTTGCTGGCGCGTGTACTGTTGCAATAACCCAGGTTTGTTAGAATCATATTAACACGTCTTACTATATACATTACATGAGGGCGGGCCTTGGAGCAACTGGTCAGGTTGCTGCTTTGTGACCTAGAGGCATGGGGTTCAACCCGTGGGAAACAACCACTAAGTGTAGGGTAAGGCTGCATGCATGAGGTCGCAAAGCGATCTGACCCCTCCTTAGTCCCTACGCAAGGCGGGGCCTAAGTCAAGAAGATAAGCACCAAGTACGCCCTTTACTATATACATTACATGTGGCAAAACAGGCACTAAGGTATCGGGTCAGTACGGGTAAGCTTTTTTGTACACTTCGGATTGGGTTGACCTTGAACTTTTTATGTCCGAAGTTTTTAACTTTATTTATATATAAGTAGTCTCTCTGTTATAAGTTAAAAATAATCTAACCTTTTGAAATACACTTCAGACAATTTCAACCCTTTTGACCTGTTAACGCATTTCATTTTTAGCTAAACTTTTTTTTTAGTTTTATTTTATGCATTTTGTGAAAGATTAAACACAATAAATTCACTTACAAGTGAATGGGTTAAAAATTGCCACCTCTATATAACAGGAGCATGAATATACAATCATATTATGGGTGGTTACCTGTGGTGATGATTAAAATCTGAGGCATTTTTTCAGCCGTTGGATACAGCTGCATCAAGGATGCAAACAAGTGATTTTGGCAAGTCTAAAGGGCTATGGAAGACCCTTTCAGAGGAAACCTGGGGAGAGGCATTTGATGGACTCGGGATTTCAATTCTGCTTACAATCAATCCTGCAATTCAGGTAATTCATCGTCTTCTCTTGCTAAACAAGAAAAATAAAATAGAAGACCCGATGAACACTTGTGGGGCGAAAGCTTTTCTGCCTGATCACTGAATCAATTGGTAGGACTTAACTGAAGGCGTTTAGATTATCTTGAGCAATTCCAAACGGGTGCAAATTGATCGACTTTTCTTACAATTTAACGCCAAAATACTTGATGAACGTTGGTACCTATAATGAAATTTAAATGTAGTTTTTCATTTTTGCAGTACACTGCATTTGACCAATTGAAACAAAGACTACTGGAGGGACAGCAAGGTAACCCGCAGTCACTTTCTGCCCTTACTGCTTTTCTTTTAGGGGCAGCCTCAAAGTGTGCTGCTACCTGCTTGACTTACCCAGCTATCAGGTAAAATCTAATACGAGTTAAGTTTTGACTTTTTTGGTCAAACTATATTTGCTCATTCAAGTTGATATCTATTATTTTACCGCTTCACACAATATTCCACTTCCCATAAAGTTGTTGAAATAAATCAGTAGTGCACATCGCATAAAAGCGTAACCAACTATGTTCGACATTCTATTCTAGACAACCAACTTTTTTTAGGCTAAATGACCCATCAAAAAGTCTACATGGTCAAAGTTACAGCCACGCCATCAATTTTTACCTGGTAACCTGTAGGATTACCTTAACTTGAACATGTTGAAACTTTGACGGCTTTTTCTAGTCCTAAAAACTGGAAAGTTGAACTTACAATTTCACCAAAAGTTTGTTACTTTATTAATGGAATTAGCCTTTAACAGAATGCAGTTTATTTAAGTCAATTTGAAGTCCAACATATACATGTGTTTAACCCCAAAGTAAAAATCTAAAACTATATCTAAAAAGAAAAAAAAAAAAGTTAACCCGAAACATGTATCAAACACAGATGCAAGGTAATGATTCAGGCAGCGGAATCTGATGAGGATACATACGAGGAGTCGGAAGTGAAATCAAGAAAAACGGTATCAGGGGCGCTGTATGCTATATGGAAAAAGGAAGGGTTACTAGGATTCTTTAAAGGTTTAAGAGCTCAAATTCTTAAAACTGTACTGAGTTCAGCTTTGCTTTTAATGATCAAGGAAAAGATCACAAAGAGCACATGGGTCCTGTTTTTGGGAATAAGGAGATTATTGTTTTTAAGCAGAAGCAGGTTAAAAAGTTCTTAAATGAGATGGATTCTTGCTTGTAATAAGGACCAAATGTGGTCTAGTAAATTACGATTTTATTTTTAACTTTGTTCCAAACATTATGATTCTTGATTAGATATCTTGTTTATGTGCATTTTACTAATGATTAAATTAAATGTGTAATATATAATTAGTTAATGACAAAATTATCAATTTCTTTTAGATTATGTCTTTTAAATCATAATTATTAGAGAATATGATTTTCTTTTATTTTAGCATGTAAAATCTTTATTAAGGTGGATACACATTTTATGTGGCTTTATGATTGGATTATTTTTATTTTCATTATAGTATAACAACGATGAGATTATGAGAACGGTTAATTCATACGATGTATTTACATATATCATTTAGTGTATGATTCATAAAATGCTTAAATCATAAATCAATCTGAACATGATATATAAACTACTAATGTGTTTATAAAAAAAGTCAAGGTAAAAAGTTGCATTCTCTACATCTCTCGAGAAGTGATTGAAAGTTTTATATTAAACAAAAAACTAAAAATAATTTTCATTACATAACTAATCTGAATCAATTTTGTTTGCTGTTTATTTACTATGTAAAATATGATAGATAATAATATTTTAACTAGATTTTATACCCGCGCGTTGCGCTAGGATTCTACCATGATTTCAAATATTTAAACACATATACAAAAACACATCGGATGACTATCACTCCCACATAAACCCTAAAGTGTTCCCCATTGTAAAAGCTATTGTCACTTGAAATTGTTTACTTATAATCGTTTGGTTTGTCACGGTACCAGAACAATAATGACAATCGCTGTAGCATACGATTCCAAAAAATATTCGATTTTTGAATACAACTCCGTTAAATTTTTTTTTTAATCTTGGAGCGTTGACCAAAAAAACTAAAAACAACCACACCTTTCGTTTTTAGAAAAAGTAAAGAAATTAAAGTTTTCACATAAAAACGAAATGATTTGAAAACTAAACGGGTTAAAAGCGTATATCATCTATTAAAAACGAAAATAAAGAAATGGAAATCACTCGGTAATTTAAGTATATAATTTTTTCATGGAACATTTTTATATACTTATAGAGTTATAGAGTTATGTCACTTACTTTTTTTTCACTATACTTAATCTCCCATATCCCCACTCACATTTACACATGTTTTGAAGACTCACTTATAAAATTTTAAATTTTGGTGGTAATTTGTGAAAGTCATAAAATGCACTGGCCTTACCGACATAGGGTTTTAAATGTATATATAATATAATATATTTTGAAATTAAAGTGAAATACAAATAACTGAATATTAATTTACTTTTTATATTTTTGAAATAAATTCTATGTATAATAATTTAATCTTCTATACTTAAGTGACTCCAATTAAGTGACTCCAAGATTTTTATGTATAATAAATCACTAACTAACCGCGTCACGTGTCACAATTAAGTGACTCCAAGATTTTTTTTCTTGTTTGTGTTGGTAATGTTTGAATTTTTAGTACGAAATAAAAAATATAAAATTTCAATTATATCATATCTTAAAATATTATTTTATAATTCTTTAATCTTAATTAACATTTGTTTAATTTTTTCTATTCAAAACGTTTAATATACGACATTCCAACCTAGTATTATATAAATTTCCAAGCTTAAAAATGTTACACAACCACCCTAAACCCTGAATACCACAAAGAAAAATCTATAAGTAAACCGTGTAAAAAAGTGAATCAATAACGTAAAAAAGCGTCGTTAGTAAGCCACTTAAGACCAACTTATTAGAAGCCTAAAACAAGTTGAGTTAAACCAACTCATTAAAAACTAAAGGAGCTGACTTTAGACCGGATTGTAGTGGATATTTTTGGGGCGTCAAATTTGATGATATAGATACAAGTAGGCTCGAAACACTATTACAAGATAATTAAAAATGGGTCCAACCTCATATGACTCAAAAGTTATTAACAGACGTCAAATATAATTCTTTCTGTATCATTGCATTAATATAACACTAGGTTAGTACCCCGTATATTCACGAGTTGAATATATAAATTATTAAATAATTAGTAAAAAAATTATGATTTACAAAACTATGCATAAATATAAAATATGATTATAATTATTTATAAATAGTTACTTTAAGTAAATAAACAATAATATTTTTTTTAAACTTTTGTTTTATAAAAAAAATTATGGTCTGTAAATATTTTGTTTTAAGTAAAATGATTTTTTTTAAAAGTTCGTTACTTTTTTGTTTTTAAAAAGTATGTTTTTAATTTAAAATAAATAGATTTTCAATTTATTAAATTATATATATTTTAATTTGAAAATGGTATGAGTAATATTATTAGTATTTAATATTAATTTTAATAATAGAGAGAAATGAGAAAGTTAGTATGATAATACTTACGATTGCGTCACGTATTATCTTATTTTTACCTTATTATAAATAGATTGATAGACAAACAGACAGATAGATATATAGATATATAGGCTAGAAAATCATTTATTAAACGGATTATAGTTAGTAATAAACACAAAGATTTACAGTACGATATATTAATATAAGAATCTTTTATAAAAAAAATTATAAAAGAATTAATTTTAAACATTCGTATTAAGAATCTTTTATAAAAGAATTTATTTTTATAAAAATCTTGTTTATTAAAAACTCATGTTTGTAATTATTCCGGTTGTTTTAATAAGATTGTTTTTAGAGAAGTTCGTATTTTATATATATTTTTTAAAAAGGACGGATTTAAAATATTTTGTTTCAAAAAGGTTTATTGTTTTTTCAAAATTTCATATTATATAAATTTTTTTATTATTAGTTATATTTTAGTTAAAAAGATGTGATTTTTTATTTTCTTCATAAAATCTAACTTTAAAAAAATACATTAATTTTAAAAAAATTAATTGAAAGAGAGAAATATTATAATTAATAAAATTGATTTTTAATAAGAGAGAGAAATTAGTTATAATGTTTAAATTACTATAATACCTTTTTGGAGGGAAAAATAAGGTGATCATTTCTAGAAAAATAACAAGTGGCAAAAAAATAGGTCAAGAGAATAACATGTGACTTTAGAAAAATTGCTTTATTAGAATCTATAGATTTAGATGACATTTTAATTAAACAATCTTGTATGGTCTTAGGGCCTGTTTGGCAGCATCTTAATTAGGCTCTTAATGGTTCAGATGTCTGAATGGTTCAACACTTAATGATTCAGACTGTTTGTTTCGTTAGCAAATGTCTGAATGGTTCAGACATTTGCATCTGAATGGTTAAGCATTACTAATACTGAATGGTTAAGACTTCTTATCTGAATTGGTCAGACATTTGTCTTTAAATAGTTAAACGATATACTAGCTATTAATGATTCAGACCTCTTATTGGTTCAATACTTAATCATTCAGATATTGCCAAACAGCCCCCTTAATTCGAGTTTAAACTCCAAACTAGAGCTCATATTGGGGCTCGTCTAAACGAGTTGAGTATGAAACACTAAACCCAAAACTCAATACATGCTTGGCGCACTCATCAATCTGTGTGTGAACCCTAATTTACCTGTTAATCATCTAGTACTTTGCAGTTGCAGAGTGAAGGCGAGAGCTAGTTCCCAAATTCAGATGGAGATCAGCGGATTAGATAACAACGGTCGGCAATTCAAGAACGCCGATGAAATGTGGAGAGAAGAAGTCGGTGATTCACAGAAGAAATTCGATTGGTACCGCAACGGTGTGGGCTATTGGGAAGTAAGTTTCTCGCCTCTTAAAGAAACCCTAATGTATATGTAGATGATATGAACCCTAGAATTGAAAAGGAATGGATTGTGATTTTGTGGTGTGAAGGGTGTGGAGGCATCAATGGATGGAGTGTTGGGTGGATATGGGCATGTGAATGAGCCTGATATCAAGTCCAGTGAGGCTTTTCTTAATACTCTCTTGGCTGAGCTTGTTCCTAATTCTGGAAGAAATCAACATCTTGTAGCTCTTGGTTAGCTCTCTGCTCCTTCCCTTTATTCAACCAACATATATATAATATACACACAAACAGATAGATAGATAGATAGATACATACATACATACATACATGCATTCATGCGTATAGGAACACTATGTGCAAATTTATTATGTATTTTTCATAGTTGTCTACTTAAAATTGGCCTCTGGAATTTTAATTAATGCTATTGTGGTCACCAGACTCACCATCATGTCTCTATTCAGAAGAACTCAAAACACTTGAAGATTGAAAATTTCTTATGGTGTGCAATATTCTAATCAGCAGCCAAAAACTTTTGAGCTGCTGCTTAATTAATAATACTTGTTTACTTCCTTGAATATATCTCTTAATTATTTACAGTCATCCTACCGAATAAATTTATAGTAGTTTATCGCTATATAGCAAGGCAATCTTTTTAGTTTCTAATATTTTCATCTCTATTCATGTCATCGTCTCTTCCCTATCAGTTTCTAGTTAGAACTTGTTGTTTGTTAATTACTGTTGACTAAAACTGCTGCAGATTGTGGTTCTGGAATTGGGAGGGTGTCTAAGAATCTTCTTATAAGATACTTTAACGAGGTAATAACTTTCTTACCCTGCACATCACGTAGATAACTTAAGAATAAGATTTATGTGTAAAAGAAGTCCTTGAATTTGTAATTTTTAGCACATTTTATCACCCGTCGCATGAAATATTTGCTTTTAGGTTGACCTTCTTGAGCCTGTGTCACATTTCTTGGAGGCTGCTCGTGAAAATTTGGCTCCTGAAAATCTGATGGTATCAAAGGACCACAAAGCTGTCAATTTTTACTGTACCCCACTGCAGGTAACGTGCCAATATAAAAATACATTAAATAAATATGGAATAGGTTTGAATGAATTGAATGGATTGAAACTCAACCCACCCATTTTGCCACCTCCACTAATTAGTATTATGGTCCTTTTGTTCCTTGATCATGCATAAACTTAATTACAAGTGTTGTTTTGTAATTAGGTTAAGCAAATACTTGGTTTAATAATGATTTTTTTTAGTTCGGTTTTGTTGTTTAGACATACTTATTTTGTTGTTACAGGAATTCACTCCAGATACCGGAAGGTATGATGTCATATGGATCCAATGGTGCATCGGACATCTTGCTGATGATGACTTTGTGTCTTTTTTCAAGAGAGCAAAGGTAAATCACATTTATTTTCTTTCGTACTTCGCCTATCTTTTTTAGTATGAGAGGTCATCTAGAGGCCACAACTTAAAAGTTGGTTGATTTGAGTCATATCTTTTAAATGATTTATTATGTGTACAAGCTGTATAGTACAAGTCTTTGTGTCATGATTTAATTTCAAAATCAGTTAAATTTTAAAACCACAGAAATCACTTAAGTCTTGTGTCATTGTCTATCTAAAAATTTTGTAGGCAGATACTAAGACGGTTTAAGTAGATAACTGTGAACCGTATAGACACTTATACTTATTGCTTTATATGTGAAACATAAGATGGTTTTGTTGAATTGCGGTTGTTCTGACAAATGCATTAATCTGTAGGCTGGGCTTAAACCTGGTGGATTTTTCGTTTTGAAAGAAAACATTGCAAGATCTGGTACTGGTAAGAAGTATTCCTTCAGTTTCATTTTATGATACATACATATTATTAATTCTGTGATGCATTCTTGCCCTTATAAAAGTTTTTCCTTACATTTCATTTCCTGATTACTCTTATGAAAAAAAGGTTGCATAGAAAGCATTGAACATGGTTTTTGAATTTATGAAATAAGATATTATAAAAAAGCCAAACTTTCAAAGAGCAGTTTTTCTAGTTCGATTACTGAAGTAGAAACATACATGTGAACTTGATTTTGGTATGTATTCAGGATTCGTGCTGGATAATGAAGATAAGAGCCTTACAAGGTCACACGCGTACTTCAAGGAACTCTTTAACCGGTGCGGTCTCAACATCTACAATATGAAGGTAAATCTTAATCGTATTTGAAATCAAATATCCATGTAAATTGCAATGTTTTCTACTTGAGCTAGGCTTTCATTTCACTTTCTTAATATTTGTCTATTGTTAGTATTGGAGGGTATTATTATCATTTGACCAGCTATGAAGCGTTTTGTTTATACATGCATCAGGATCAGAAGGGGTTTCCAGATGAACTATTTCCTGTGAGAATGTATGCATTGACAACAGAAACACCTAAAAAAGTTGGCCCGTCAAGACCAAAACGACAGTCAAATAGACCTGCCCTCATCAAATGAATTTGTGTTATTCTTTTTCTTATTTCCTTTTTTATATGTAGGAGGGGTGATTTTGTGTAACGATTGTAGACACTGTTATTTATCCCTAATTCAGATTGTAAACAGGTTGAATGACAGAAATTATCTTTAATCTTTTAACTGTTGTAACAAGGTTTTATTTTTGTGAATCCAATGTGTAATCACCCCTCTTAGGATTGTTTTCACTCAAACACATCCAACCATAAAGCTCTCACATCCACATCCATGGCATTCAAAAAGGTGTTATGGTGTCTGGGGTAGTACTTTCAGTATAAGCACATCTGTTGTCTATGGCTGATATGGGAATATTTCCATCAAAACACAAACTGCAGGGACCTGATTATTTCCATCAAAACAGTAGCTAGATACATTCTCATTTTAAACAAGTCCCTAAGAACTGAAATCACCTCATCTAACCATGTAATTGCATCTGCCTTTACTCATAAATCTTGTATGCTATAATACAAACTAGAATCAGGTCACTATCACCGCCGACATCTTCCTCTCCCTCTTCCACCACGTCCTCTACCACCATCACCTCCCCGCCCTCTGCTGCTGCCCCGGCCCCGGCCCTGAAACCCTGATCTATCAGACTTGATCCCCAGTGACTTTATTCCCCTTCTTTTTTCACGAGGGTTATCATCATCATCATACTCATCTTCCACATACTTCCCTTTGCTTCTGGATATAAATGAAATCTCTCGTGACCCACCGGGTCCTGCTTTAACTTTGTTGAAACCACTTGGACTTCTATTATTTTCCAGCGCTTTTACCCTCTCTTCAAGTGGTAGAGCATCCTCTTTGGCAAGTGACTTGCGGTTTCTAAATGCTTCTGCATGCCTCTCATCCTTCACTTCATATAATCTGCACAGATTATAATATTTCAGAAATAATTTTAATATTTAAAATAGAACCATTTACAAGGTTTATGAACTAAAATAATGTCACCATTGACCCACTAGAGTTCAAAAGTAATCCATTCATACGTAAATGAAATGAAATCTGTAAAAAATTATCAATACCTAGGAGCATGAGATTTCTTCCCATCTTTATGATTTGTAGGATCATCATCTGAGGATTGATGTTCTAATGATGCATCAGAGTCACTTTGATCCTCATCTTTTTCCATAAAAGGCTCAAAATGTTCTTTTACTAAAGACTGTTGCACAGGTGCAGCTAAAGGATGCAAAGCCCGATACTCTAGTGAGTTTTCATCAACTTCAAAGTCCTGAAAACATAAAAAAGGTTAAGTGTTGCAAGAAGATAAAAGGTCTCACTTGAGAGCATATGATAAATTATCATAACAAAGAAAAAACATAACTGGTAAAAATCCGTTTCTGTAGTGTGGTCATTTAATAAAGGGCAAACTACACAAAATTGAAAGAAGAGGCCCCTTTTCGTTATCTTTTAAAAATGCCCTCAGGTCTTTTGAGTTTGTGCATATAGCACATGGTGTCTAAGAGGTGGTAGATTTTCTATTTTTATTCTTATAATTACATTAAAAATCATTATTTTTTCTCTCTTCTTTTCAATTAAATAATACTTTTTATACTTTTATCATTGTTTTTTTCTCTCTCATTCACTCACAACCACTTTCAAAAATATTAAAAAATTTATAGGGATTGAACAGTGATTCTTCAAATATACCAATCAATAATAACATATTCTCTCTCCTATACTTACAACCATTCAAAACCATTTCATATAATATACCAAACACACTCATATATTTTTAAAAATTCCACTGTGAATGCTCTAATGTGATACTCAATAATTACTTCTTCATACGAATAGAAAAAAATAATTTCAAAAATTTTAACAAATTTATATATTACTAATTATCAATTTTATTATGTTTAGTGGGTTGTACAATATGCTTAACATGTTGTATCCACCTTTGTCTCTTTTTTTATCCTTAGTTTCTTTCTTATATTAATCCAATACTTTTATACTTTAACAATTTGGCCCTAATAATTTTTTTACTTTTAACTTTGGTTTTTTATACTTTTCATATTTTATAATTTTTATGGTTCGATTTAAATTTTGAGAGTTAACTCACCGCAGCGTGCGTGTGTGGTTCAATGTTTTTATCTTATATTTTACCCGTTTAACGAACCAGTAGCAACGCCCCGGTTCTAGACCGACTTAGGGGCTGTTTGATTACACTGACTCAGTAAAATCTGACTGAGTCAGAAGCTGACCCAGTTAGAAGTTCTGACTGGGTATGCATCTGACTGAAACTTGGCTGTTTGATTCAGTATCTGACTGAGTCAAAAACCGTATATTTTCTAATCAACTAGAATCATTAACAATCTTAATCAACTACTAAAATAAAAATCGGAACCACCACACCACCACCACAACCACCACCATCTTCTTCACCTCCAACAATAACAATCAATCTCCCACCCAAAAAACCTACTGCAACAAACCACACCATTTCTGATCAATCGAAGCTTCATAGATCCCCCTCCATCATCCACCGTCTCAAATCCTCCAGGAGAGTTTGGATGAGGGAGCGCCGGACGGCAGCGACGGCGACTGCCTGCGGGTCGCGAGGGGGCGGCTGCCTGCGGGTCGCGAGGAGGTCGCCGACGGGTGGGGTTTGGCGGAGGAGGCGGTGGGGAGACCGTCGACGGAGGGGGTTTGGCGGAGCCGGTGTGCAGGGGTGAAGGCCGGTCGCCCTTTCTTGGTTTGGTCTTGGTCAGCATGTTTCAAATCTAGGTCCGGGTCAGCCGGGTCAGACCGGGTCAGATCTGATTTCAAGCATATCAAACCGGCTGACCGGCTGACCGAGTCAGCTAGTCAGCCGGGTCAAACCCAAACAAACAGCCCCTTACTTATTGTTTTATATGTTTTAGTTTCGCCTATGCAGTTTAACATTTTTACACTTACTTTTCGTTCGTTTTTATTTTTACTTTTACTACGAGCTTTTTGGATGTTAGTAGTCACTGACGGTGGCATGTCATTGTACTACTTGACATGATTTTACGCCCGCTGTAACGCAGGGGGCTTAAGACTAGTTTTTTCTAATTAACATTTTCTAAATTTCAATAATAAATACAATAACTTGGCTTCTAAATTTCAATAATTTTACACTACAAAACTCATCAATTGATTCTAAACCAGTAGCAAAGAAGGATCAAGTTAAATTTCAGAACTCATATACATTTGGGGCAGAATAAGCTGAATCAAAATCAAACTAGTAGCATTCAGTAACTATTCCGTTCTGTTTTCTTTGACTAAAACGGCGATAAAGAGATTATTCAATAGTGTCTGACGTAAATATCTCGAATTCGTATACAAAATGAAATATAAATTGGAAGATATGCAATGATCATACATTAGGTATGACGTCAGAAACAAACGTTTTGTCGAACGGTGTGTGTTATCCGGCGAGACAACAACGAGTGGAACCCTAGAATTGATCTTTTTTAGTTTTTAGTAGCAGAAACCTTTTGCTTCAACGTTCAATTAAAACCCTACTGTAGTCTGTAACTAACACTTTGTTTCCCGAGTTTATTTGCCGGGTTTTTTTTTTTTTCGGTTCATTTCATTATTTTTTATTTTTTTAAAGACAAACAAATAATTTTTTAAACCCGGTCACCCGGGTAAAACCATTGGTGAAAGATCATACACGCCCGTGAATACTACTTTCTTATTTTTTTTCTATTAAGAAAGACTCTAAAACACAATTGTGTTTTTTCTTTCCTTCCAATTCATTTCTTTTCTCTCCTTAAAAGTACTAGGGAATATAGCGTAAAAAAAGAAAAATGGAAAATGTTATGTAAGGATTGAGCCCGGATTTATGTTTCTTTTTAGTTGAGGGATTTCTTCTGAGATGGTTGCATGTGTAGCTTTTGTCACGAAATGGATAGATAGACCCGACTAAAATAACACCTATACTTTGAAATATGGTCGTACATTTGCCGTTAGAAAAACTTAATTTGTTTAACCACTTTTGTTGGAATGTGTTTTCAAACCATTACGGCGTGTTTAAAATAACCCATATTTTCAAAACCTTAGGTGACAACCATAAGGTTACCTAGTGGTCTCGCTTCTTGTGTTTTACAAAGCAGGCGGGATTCGGTCCCTTGTTTTTAGTCACCTCGTGAGTCACATTGCCTCTAGTGGATTTTGGGACAGAAATATCACAAGCTAGTTAATAAGTCTGCTAACATTCATTTTGTTAAATCTTATGTCAAATGTATGTTTTTAGTTTTCAAAACTCACAAGCATGTTAAAAGTTATGGATGATATATATGCCAGCCATTATATTTCATACTTTAACTTCATAAAAATATCATCATACTTAGCATAACACTCATAGTTTAGTTAGCTAACTTCATGTAAACTTACAATGTAGGCTCGTTTACTAAAACTCACAAGCATGTTAAAAGTTATGGATGATATATATGCCAGCCATTATATTTCATACTTTAACTTCATAAAAGATATCATCGTTTATAAAATCCAACAAGTTTAGAGCAACCATAAACTTACAATGGCTCGGGATAGAAATTAAAATAGTAATATGGTGTTAATTCCCTAACCTTTTCATGTGTAGCAACGAGTTTAACTTATATGTAGTCGCTACGAGTTTAAGTTATATGTAGTCGCTTAACAACTAATGGAATTGTGTCGTGTGTAATTTTAGGCAAGTTACCCCTAATTAAGTCGGAAAGAAAGAGTAAACACTAGATCTCATCACATATTAACGATCCATATCGATATAAATAAATATAGCTCAAGTTAACTTTCTCAATTTTTTTATTTTATTTTTATGTTTGTCCAGCATGCATTGAAAACTTTTACCGTACAATATAGCATGTAACACATTACACATGTTATAAATCTACAACTAAGACGCAAAGGCAAGACAAAAGATTATAAATCCTAATATTTTGGATTAAGAATTTCAACATACGTCGATATATACTGCGAGTAACATAGATTTTATGGTTTTCATGGTCTCAACTCCCAATCTATAGAATGAAAAAAAAAAAGAGTTATTTATGTCACTCTAAACATATTCTATGATACTAGTCACTTTCATCATAAACAAATTAACCAATGCTCTCATGTCCCTACTTTTTAGCATGTTTTGATCTCCAACTTGACCTAGCTTTCAAGATCATCTCACCACCATCACCTCCAATCTCATGTTGAAGTAGATGTTCGCAATCAATGTGGTCACAATCGCCTATATTTCCATTATTGGTCCCAGTTACAAAAGTGCGTGACAGCACCACGTCATCCTTCCTACACTCTCGACAGTACTCTAACATTATGCTAGCAAGTTCATAGTTTTCCATAATCACCCCCGGAACACCCTGCATAGCAACCAAGTTTACAACGAGAACAATTACAAATTAAGAAAACCTAATGAAATCATATATCCTGATAAAGATTACTACAAAAAAACCCTAACTAATTATATTCTCTCAAATAAATTCGTCCACAAATAAAATGCTGGATATATAGTCCGATTACCTCTATGATCCATCCGATATATTTCACATTGTTAACATGTTGTTTGATATCCAAATCACTCCATCTTGGCTAAACATTTGTGTATCAAAGAATCAAAAAGATGATGTAAGCAATAAGAAACCTATAGATATGATACAGGGTTTTCGTATGTAAAGAGTATTGGACCAACCGTTAAGCCCTTGCGAACATGGTCAACAATGTTCTGATCTTGTTTAGACCATTTTATAGCATCTTGTTTGACCAAAGGTGGTGTGTCCAGAAAGTGTTGTTCTAATTCAGCTCTAACTTCATATGGGAATTTGGATGACCTTCTTGTCACTTTATTCATCATCACCCAAATGCTAGATGGTACAAGAAACATATACAATATAATTATGCATAAAAGAATATTAATTGTTACAATTAAACTAAGTTTATATATTTTCATGTAGCATAAGGTTTTTACCTTGAAGCTCGTATTATTATTTCTCCTGTTTTGCAATCGCAAAACGACCAATTGCAACACATACAATTCTTCCCGTATGCAGCTTTCCATGTATCAATTTGAACAACATCACCCCTGTAATAGATTCGAGGATGACAAGATACATTAAGGTCCAACAATAAGCTCAAGACCACAAGATTCAACAAAGTGTCAGTGTGTTGTATGCGTGCACACTCACACATTATGTCAGTATGCGCGCGCACCAGAGAAATAAAAATGATCATATGAGACATTTACAAGAATATTTATGGAGTACATATAGAAAAATATTATTGTACCACGCAGGGTAACGGTCCACAATCACTTGCATCTTAGCCATCACCCAGAATAGGTTCTTCTTGCACATCTCTGGTGTTGAACCGAAACCATTGTGCAAGATTCCAATTGTCTTCAAATGATTAAGGGATGTTTCCTATGAATTTAGTTGAAAAACTATCAAGTAATTAAGAGCATGCACATGCAAACAATTATATAAGTGACAATTTACCAAATATATACCTGCAAATAATTCATAATTGTTTCTATAGAAGTTGTTTGCTCTGGCCCAACTTCATATGATCTAATATAAATATTTTGTCGGAAAACTAAGCCGTTGTTAACCATTGTTCCTAAATCAAGACCCGTAAAATGGATTTTTGGAATCGTTTTATTTTGCTTGATCATCATCATCATCATTGGCTTTGGCGAGATAGTGCTAGTTGTAGGAAGAAGCATGTTCCAATCTATAGCACCAACTCTAGTAGCATTAGGATGTTTAACTTGCAAACCCCAAATAGAAGATGTTTTTATAATACCATGCACATCCATGGTCACAAATGAAAAGTTATAAATTTCTGAACGCCAAATTACAATATATGTGTATATATATAAGTTGTTTTTTATTATTTAAAACCACATATATTTTGTAAGATTCTAATATTCAATTCTCATACACCATGGACCAAAGTCACTCTTGGGACACGTTAGTTACAACGTCGGTAGAATTTTGTGGTGGAGGTAAAACTAAACTTACATTTTCATCTCTGCCTAACTGCATTCACGATAATGGACCAAAGTCACTATTGGGACACATTAATTACAAGGTCGGTAGAATTTTGTGGTGGAAGTAAAACTAAAATTACATCTTCATCTCTGCCTAACAGCATTCACAATATGTTCACACTGGATTATTACGAGTGTGTTTCTTATATTATATAGAATAGTTGTATGTGGTTATGAGTAGTGGAGATAAAAATGTTAATATTTATCTGTATATTTAGAGAAAGTCGACTCCTATAACTTTTTTAATATTTTTGAAATATTTGTGAGTGAAAGAAAGAGAAAATTTAATGATAAAGAGTATAAAAAATATTATTTAATTGAAATAAATAGAGAAAAAAATAGTGAATTTTTAGTGTGATTATAAAAATAGGGATAATGAACATGATATGATGATGTTAAAACTCATCTGACTGGTATGAGCTATTTTTTATTTAATCTTATTTGTTAGCTGTGTTTGATGAGATCATGTAAGTTTAGTAATAGGTTCACATGATTTTAAAAAGAGTTAATTACACGATTGGTTTCTGTGGTTTGCCTATATTGCAAGGTTCTTACTATTTGCCAAGTCGTAACACGATTGGTCTCTAACACTAACTTCTATTAAGCTTTTCAGTTTAGTGCAAGGGTATTTTAGATTTTTCACATCCACTTAACTGAAAAACTTAACAGAAGTTAGTGTTAGGTACTAATCGTGTTACGAGTTGGCAAACAGTAAAGACCAAACCTGTAATTTCTTAAAAGTTAGGATCAATATTACAGTATGAGCAAACCACAGGGACCAATCGTGTAATTAACTCTTTTAAAAATTAAAAACAAGACAACATGTATATTCTTGTCTATGTGAAGCTAAAAGCTAGGTATAAGCTTTTATTGTCTATGCAAAACTAAACAAGGACAGCTGGAGACAGTTTAGTCTATAAGAATCTAGTTAAAACACTCGAGTTTTGTAACTGTTGGAAATTTATTGATAATATTAATATGAGTATTAATATTTAGTCAATAAAATTAATGTGTTGAATGAAAATTAATGTGTTGAATGACATTAGGAATTAATGGGTGTGGGAAGTTGTCCCACATTAGAGGAAAGAAAGAATATAAAATGATTTATATTCTATAACCTCTTGTCTATATTGTTTCCTAAGGTTTCACACTAAGTGGATTCGCGAAGGGTGCAAAGCACCCTTAACTCGCACTCGCACTCGCGCGCGCGCGCGCGGCGTGGGCGTGTGGGCGCAATGTGGCGCTTTGATGGCGCACTTTGCGGCGTGGGCATGTGGGCGCAATGTGGCGCTTTGATGGCGCACTTTGCACTTCGCACACATCGCCGCCGGAGCGCCCCTTAGTATTTTTGAAGGTGGTTTTTGAGGTCCGTCAGGTGCGTCTGACCTTGGTGCGCGACTCGTAACAGTTTCGGTTACTGTTGACCGAAACTGATGGCTGTAATGACGAATTAAATGGGCGGTTACGATTTTCGGATTAATGGCTGAGTAATGACTGAGTGGCGGTTACGGAGTTCAAAGTCTACTATAAATACTAAGGATGGCTTAGTAGAAACACACACCAAACAACACGAAAATCTACAGCAAACAGGTTCTCTGAACATCCTCCATCTCTCTGGTTTCTCTTCTACAAACAAATTCGGGTTCTAGATCAATCCCGGCAGTACAATCTGCTTTGGCTGTTGTACCCTGAGAAACAAAACGAGTTCTCCGGGAGGCTCGGAATTTGTTTAAGGGCCCCGTGTTAAACACGATCCTCAGCTTTTACATTTGTTCATCTATTTCTGTAAAGTTTTCAATTATAAAGAAAATTGTAATTGTAATTTATATTTCTTTGTATTGTATATATCAATAAAGATTGTTTATTTATAATTTTATGTGAACGGTTCCTACAGTAACTAATGCCAATAAAGAATTACTGACATTCATTACTAAGGTGTTTGAATTTTAAATGTAAATTTAGATTGAAACTTAACTAGATTTTAATTTTTAACCCGCGTTTCGCGGCGGGAATGCGGGTGGAGCTATCATTTTTTTTCGTAGTTATAGTAGTAAACCGTTGTTTCATATTTTGAAACATGAAATGACAAAAAAATTTAAAAGGAAAAATAGAAAACCGAAAAAGAAAAACGAGAAAGACGGAAAAAAAAAGAAAATAAGGAAAAAAGATAGAAAAAAAAAAAAAAAGAGAAAAGGTAAAACGAATCAAATGGGAGAGGGTAGCAAGATTCAAACCCATGTACCATGAGATAAAGGTTGAATATTCTTACCAGTAGATTGGAGATGTTTATATTGTTCATTCTTGTCTAGTGTATTTATTAGTGCAATTAAAAGTAGGTAGAAAAAACAAACCAAACAGGTGGACGGACAATACACAAAGGATGAAGGGTGAGCACGTTGCGAGTAGGCTAAAACCTTTTTTTTTTTTTTTTTTTTTTTTTTTTTTTTTTTGTTATTATCCCACTTTCATTTATAACTTCAATTATTGAATACTCCGATAATTAACATTATATATTTCTCAAGTTTAATCTAAATTCGTTGTATTTAACATATAATTATTTAATGGGAAAGTTTACAGTGTAAATTGTTGTTTTCGTGCAAAAGTTACGAAGCAACAATGACCATCGATCTAAGAGATGAACGGTTCTGATTTAAGATGAAATAATCACGCAATAAATGTTTCTGTAGGGGAAGAATTGGTAATAACCTACAATTGTTGACATATTTTAACTTTATCTTGTTTTTTTAAACACATATAACTTTTTCATATGACATTATTTTTTTTAAATACTCCATAAAAACAAGCATTTTATCATCTATAATATGAGTATAGTATAGCTATATATTTTTTTAAGAAACAACATTTTTTAAGAAAACATTTATGTGATGTGCGTATAACTTACGTGATTATTCACTGTGTAATTATCAACATAACTTGCGTAATTATCATATAACTTGCGTAATTATCATATAACTTGCGTAATTATCAATATAACTTGCGTGATTATTTTTTATAACCGAGTAATTTTTTTTGCGTAATAATAGATATAACTTGCGTAATTATGAATATAACTTGCGTAATTATGTAACTTTTATGCGTAATTATAGCGCGGACGAAACTACTCTCCGCTAAAAAACACGTGTCACACTCTGGTGACTTCGTACGCTTCGCACGAAAATTACACTTTGTATAGTAACCAGCCACATTATTCCATACCCCATTATATTTAATCAACCGATTATTAATATGTTTTGATAGGAAAAATATTTTATTACTTTTAGTAAATACATATAAAGTTTTAAGTCAATATAATACCTAATTTAAATTATTACATATATTAAAGACCAATTATGGTGCTACAGTGGCTTTTTCATCTCTTGATTTTGGCCACAAACTTTTTGGCCACAAAATTAAAAGCAATGTTTTAATTGGTTAGTATTCTTGAAATTTTATTTCTAGCTTTTCTTTCTATTCTTTTATATTTTTTTAAAGTTTCCTCTTAATAATTTAATTAATTGTAATATTTATTAGACTAAATTTGTAAATGATACATCTACTTACGTGAGGTTAAACGGTTTTTAAATTTCGCTTTTGTATTTCTTAATGTTCATTTGTACGACGACGTATCTTTTTTTGTGATTTCCAAATACAGTGTTGTATCGCGTTTTCTATCCATATTTTGTATTAAAAACCTAACTATTGTAACGCACTGTATATCTCACTAGTTACATATTATAAAGGAAATAACACCTCTAATTTTATTTCTAGATATCTACACGTAAATATACGTCTGTATATATCTATAGTCTATATATATTTGGATATTTGTGTGAATATGTCTGTATATATGTATATATTCTTGCAAATGTTTTGAGATACAAGTGGAGAAAATGTGTATGTATTTTTAACAATAATTTCTTAAAAACTAATTAATAGCAGAAGTGTAGAGCCCACACTTTTTTATTGACCACAAGAACCTAGCCATCCACTGACGACGTGGTGTTGATTGCACAGTTGGTGTTTGCTTGAAGGTGTGGTTTTGCTTAGTGGCCTGATTGCACAGGCGGTGGTTATTGAAGGGTTGTACCCTTTGCAACAAAGTGGGTACATTACTGTAGTCATCTACCTACAACATTAGTAGATACTAGTTATGTTCCCACGCGCATTGCGCGGGGAATTCCTTAACTGGTCCGAGTAACAAAATATGGATGCAAAAACACATCATAACACTATCAATTCATCAGTTTTTTAAAATAGAGTTTACTTTGATTTGCTTGTCTATCCTAATATTCCCTAAAACACCATCTAAACCTATAGAAGAAATGAGTATAACCAAAATACAAAAACTTGAAACACACTAAAGTACCACATTTGTAGTGAGACCTAGTGAATTATAATAGACATATGTACACAAACACTGGTATCAAGCATTAGGAGATTTAACCGTCATAGAATCTCTAACTTGGAATCTATGTCAACAGAAAATTAGTTAACATTTGAGTTTTATAAGCATCAGTTCTGTCCTAACTTAAGATTTAATATGAAAAAGAAAAAACAAATGAAAGACAAATATTTTTGAGACCTAAAAAGAAGAGAATTATAGAAAGTCCAGCATATCTATTTTGAGCACTCAAATTAGACTGATTCCAACACCACTTTCTTGAACCATTGTTTAACTTTGCTTTTGATCTCTAACTTAATACATGAGGTCCTGCAGACTGCAGTAGAATAGCAAAAACAAAGAAAACAAAAAGAGTAAATCTTGTAAACAAAAAGCAAGTGTATTGAGTCCTTAAGTATAAAAGATTGCTAATTGACAACAATACATAGAATGATAGAATGTCAACAAATGTTCACAAACTTCTTAAAGTTATGCTTTCTTGTAAAAAATATAAATAAAAACTAATGCAATGAGCCGAAACAGGCAGCAGCTATAAGCAATCCAACCAGCACTCCCTGGTATTCAAATAGATTATGCATACAATTCAATGTCTAAATAGAAGATGAAAGGCAATAACATTCTCATTCTTATCGTATTTTATAAATAATTACATATGGCTTAAAGTACAATAAACAACGTGAAACATCAAGATAAACACATTGTTATTTTATGACTTTCACCTAGTTATTTCGCATTATTAACTTCAAATAAAAAAGCAACTAACAGCTGTTATTTCCTATTTTTCATGCATGTTTTGACCTCCATGTAGTCCAACCTTTCATGATCTCACTACCTTCATTCTCAAGTTGAAGCAAATGCTCACAATCAACATGGTCATAATCAGCTAGCTTGCCGTTGTCGATTCCCATCACATAAGTGTGGGATCGCAACACACTTTCTTTTCTACACTCGCGACAGTACTCTAAAGTCATGCTAGCAAGCTCATAATTCTCCGCAATAGAATATGGAACACTCTGCACTAGCATATAACCAAATGTCTTAAATCATTAAATACACAAGATGTGTTGATGCTTAATTAAATCAAAAAGATAAACAAGTTACCTCGAGGATCCACCCGATGTATTTCACATTGTTAACATGTTGGTTAACATCTAAATCACTCAATCTTGGCTGTAAGTGCGCATTTGAGTTTAAAATGAACCAACAAGGTCATGTAAGGATTAAGTAACTTATAGAACGTCATAGGTGAAGAAAATTAGACTGACCGTTAAACCATCGCGAACATAATCAGTGATACTTTCATCTCTTGTTGACTGCTTTCTTGCTGTAGGCGGTGTAGTTTTTGTTAAGTGTTCCTCTAATTCGCACCGAACGTATTCTGGGATTTTGGCTAACCTTCTTGTCTCTCCATTCATCAATAGAATAATACTATGAGATTACACAAGAATTATACCACCATTAATGCTCATAAGAGTTGTTATATGAACATATTTTCTAGCTTTATGTAGTAAAAGGCTGATACCTTGAAGCTGTTAGTAATATCTCGTCTGTTTTGCCATCAGAAATTATCCAATTGGAGCACATTCCAATTTTTCTATATGTACCTTTCCATGTGTCAATTTGAATGACATCACCCCTGTAATAAGAATTGTTGTTCAAGAGGATAGCTTGGTGGTAAAAGATGTGTTCACCAACAAAATAATTGTGTGTTTGAATTCTATGATTTATAGATTTAGTGAATATTTTTTTTGGTAATATGAATTGCTGGTAAAAAAATGACATCACCCTTGTAATAATAGTTTTAAGCATGAGAAGTATAAATATGTCAATGATTCTTGAGGATTTATAGTTATGATTAATGATGTGGTATTTTTGTTACTAATTATATATGTACTAATTACTAATTTTGGTATGCATTCTAATTTTGGTATGCATTAGGAGTTGTATCATATGTATTAATGACCAGTATAGTATCCCGTGTAATACACGTGTTGAATAAATAAAATATTAAATAATTTGTAATAAAATTTAAAAATTATAAATAATATTTGTAAATAAGATATGATTGAGTTATGTATATATAAGTATTTTAAGTAAAAATTAGCAACAATAATATCATTTTAAAATATCATTTTATAAGATTGTGTTTTTTTAATTGTTTTTTAAAATATTTTGGTCTTTTTTTAATTTTATTTAAAAAAACTAATCATCTTATAAAACTTAGAAAAATGGTATTAATATACTTCGTATTTAAGAATTTTTTCGTGTCTTATACAAATTTAAAGTGTGTTTTTCATTTAAAATCTACTTTTTTATTTTTATGATCTCGATTTTTTTTAATTTATAAATGTTTTAAATAATATAATTACTATATATACTAATATCATTAATTAGAAGAGAGAGACGAAAAATTAAAAATGAAAATGCCTAATATATTAACACGTGTCATGTAAAAATCTTCTTTTATTATAGTTAATAGATTTGTACTCTTCTTTTGTACTTTTCTTTAATCTTTTAATTTTGTTTTTATTTTAACCCAGTTGTATCCACCTTTAGTCTTTTTTTAATCTTTAATATTTTTATTTTAATCAAATAATTTTACATATTTTAAAATTTAGTCTTAAATTTTTACTTTTAACTTTGTTCCCTATACTTTTTATATTTTATAAAATTTCATTTTACGTTTCGGTTTAAAGTGTATGGATTAATATCCAAAAACACCACCAACTACTAAGAGAAGAAGAGTGTTACCATATCGATAACGGTCCACTAACACTTGTAGCTTTGCCGTCACCCATATTAGATTCTTATTACACATCTTTTGTGTTAAACCTAAGCCATCACCCCATTCTCCAACTGCCTTCATATGATTAATTGATGTTTCCTGAGCATGCACTTGCAAATTTATACATAAGCAATATATTACAATAATCAATAGAGCCACAATTTAATTTATCACATATATGTACCTGCAATAGATTCATAAGTGTTTCTATAGTAACTCTTTTGTCTGACCCAACTTCATATGATCTGATATGAAAGTTTTGTCGGAATACAAAACCATCTTTATCCATTCTACCTAAACCGACATCGGGAACAATGTACGAAGAGTTTTTGTTTTGGTCAAGCGTCATCTTTGGTTTCAAGATAACACATGAAGAAGCATTCTTTTTATTGATAATAGCATGCGTGTTTGTGGGTTGTTGTGTGCGTCGAAGGCTACCGCGAGTTATGCCATGATACGAGAAAGGATTCATAATGTAAAATGCATTTGCAGCCATAACAACCATTGCTAATAAAGCTCTAGAATTGGAATCACAATATAGGTTGTGTCACTTTTAAAACTATTTATAGAGCCATATTTACATGAGCTTCTTTATAATAACGAGTCATGAGAACGTTATGTTATTTTATCGGCAATGTAATGCATGGCCTCACAATATATAATTGTTGAAAAAATAAGAAGGCAATACAAATTTTGGAAAGAGAAAATTAAAGTAAAAAGAAAACATGGTTACGGGTACTTTACACCAATCTTCTAATTTTTGTGAAGGAAACTATAGAGAAACAAATTAGGTGACAAGAACAAAAACCGACCTGTCAAATATATTTGTGCATAAATATATATTTAACTAGGTTAGAAAATTTATATATTATATGCGTTTAATAAAAAAATAATTAGTAATAATAATAATTAATTATTTATAAATTATACAACAATTGAACAATTTAATTGATAATAAACAAAATTTTAAATTCAAAAATATATTAATATGTAAAATATTATTTTTTTAATATTATAATTTAATAGGAGAAATAAGTGAAAAATAATCGTGATGAGTCACCATATAGTAACAAATGTCTTGCCACCACGGAGTGACATGTGTTCTATCAAAACCTTTAATTATTAGAGAAAAATGTATAAATAAAAAGACCTTCAGCCTAAAAAAATGTAAGAAGTAATCTTAGCTATTAATTATTTAATTAATTGTTGAAATCAAATTGTAGGAAAAAAGTTGATTAGAGATGTATTTTAGTCATTGCAACTTTTGTTGACTTTTTTCAAGTTTTATTATTTTTTTAAATGGTCACAACTTTTCTATATGATATTTTTTTATAAAAATTACATAATAAAAATGAGCATTTTTTTCATCTTTAAAACAATTATAGTATTATTATATTAAAAGATAATAATCCTACTACTTTAATAATAATAAAAAAAACAACTCAAGATGGCACATGGCATAATTTTAGAGTATCAAAATTTTTATTTTCCTGCCCAAACTATATTCATTTTTTATGGCAATTACTAATTAAGAAAGTAATTTATTCATTTTATTATGACTACCCTTTTAAATTTTTTATTAAAGAAACAAATTTAATTTTTTTTAATTCTTTTTTCATTTACAAATAAAAAGATATCATACTTTAGCATATCTTTTGAAACTATTTTATATATAACTGACTTTAGTAAACCCGTGTATTACATGGGTTGAATAAATAAAATATTAAATAAAATTAAAATTTATTAGTAATAAAATAATATTTTAATATAAGATATGATTTAAATCTTCCTTATTATAAATAGAATAAAATATGTTTTTTTAAAAAGAACATTTTAAAAAATACCATTTATAAATACTTTCTTATTATAACTCCTAATTTTAATTATTTTATAAAAATTTTACTTTTTAAAAAACACCAATTTTAAATATTTCATATTTTTGAAAAAGTTTGATATTTTAAAGTTTCTTATTTTATAAAAAATTATTTCTTTAGAACTAACATTAATAAAAAGAACTTTTTATTAATTTATTAAAAATTATTTTAATATAAAAAAGAATTAAATAATATTAGTAATTAATATGATTATTTAATTGATTATTTAATAGTTAAATGAGGCGAGAAAAACTTGGCGATGATGAATGTGATGATGCCATGTGTATTCTTTATTTACTCTTTTATTAGAGTCGGAAGATAATTTTTTTCAGTAATTGAAAGTATATACAAATTTATATTTATATTTTCTTTCTATTTAACCCATGTTATACATGAGTTATGGCTAGTTTTCTTATATTGTTAAGTTCATATGATTTATGCTCGTCATTGTGTCTATAGTGTAGTTCGTTATGTATTTTTATTAATTATTGTGTTTTTATTAATACTATTGTGTTGAATTATAAAAAATATTGAAAATAACATGGTTGTGTAATGAATTAACAATAATTTAAAATAAAAATAATGACAAAATAACATAATGTCTTATTGTGTTTTTTATCGTCATTATGCTATCATGAATATTATGAGTTTTGAAAAATACATTTTAGAAATAATATCATTGTGTACTTTTAATTATAATACACAATGATAGAAAACAACGAAGTTATATAATCTATAAAAAGCAATGACAAAAATAACAAATTGTGTTATCTTCAACACTATAAATTTAAAAAATACATTGATGAAAATATACCTTGTGTACTTCTAATTATAAAGCATAATGATAGATAACATTTTTATATAATCTATAGAAATAATGACAAAAATAATACGAATTGATTTAAAACATAAAACACAATGACGAAAACATATAACACATGGGTAAAATATATGACACAATTAACACAATGAACGTAAAAGACACAATGAGCTGACGTATTTAGCACAATGATCAAGATGTTCTTCTATTTAAACAATAGAAAGATACTTGTTAAGCTCACAATCTTTCTTAGATCTTTTAGATTAATTACTTGATTTACTATAATCATACCCTATTTATTATATAATCTATAGTCTCTAATAAAAGAATGTTTCTTTTGTCACTTGTCACTCTATTAAACCATCATTTTGACACTTGTTATTATTTTAAACATCTTCATTTTATTTTCCCTCTAAAAGGGTATTATAGTAATTTAAACATTCAAACTAATTTCTCTCTTTTAATAAAAATCAATTTTATTAATTAATACATTTCTCTCTCTCATCTATATTTTTTAAAATCAAGTTATGTTTTTAAAATTAAACTTTATTAAGAAAATAGAAAATCACATCTTTTTATTAACATAGAAATCATAAAAAAAAACAAAATTTTTATATAATATGAAATTTTCTAAAACACTAAATCTTTTTGAAATAAAATATTTTAAATCGGTCCTTTTTAAAAAACATTATAAAAATATGAAATTTTCTAAAAGCATTTTTACTAAAACAACTTGAATAATTAGAAACTCGAGTTTTTAATAAACAAGATTCTTACAAAAAATAAATTTTTTATAAAACAAATCTTAACACAAATTTTTAAAAATGAAACTATTTAGATAAGAGAGTTAAAAAAATAATATAATTGTTTTATTTCTTGAACTATTACGTAAATATAACTTTAAACATATCTTATATTAAAATATCATACTATAACTTTTCATGTTTATTACTAACTATAATCTCTTTAATAAATGGGTTTCTAGCCTATCCATTTATCTGTATATCTATCTATCTATAACAAAAAAAATCAAAATAAAACTTTACATAATTGTAAGTTTTATCATACTAACTTTCTCATTTCTTTTTATTATTGTTAATAATATTGAATACTAATAATATTACTCATACCATTTTCAAATTATTAAATTATATAATTTAATAAAGTAAAACCTATTTTCTTATTAAAAACACACTTTTTAAAAACAAAAGTTTTATAAAATACAGAATACAACAAACTTTTTTAAAATAAATTCATTTTTCTTAAAAAAATATTTAAAACCCATATTTTTATATAAAATAAAAGTTTAAGAAAAATACATTATTATTTATTTACTTAAAATAACTATTGATATGCAATTATAATCATATTTTATCTTCAAATATGGTTTTATAATTTATAAATTTTTATTACTAATTATTTTATATTTTATTTATTCAACCCGTGTAATACACGGGGTACTAACCTAGTATAAATATAAATATTAAATTAGAAACGTGTTCTTTCTATATTTAAAATTTAAAAATTGTTGTGAATCTTAACTTTAGACATTATTCCTTTGTATTGACGGGGAAGGGCAGGGGAATTTTATTAAGTATGATAAGATTTTGACAAGAAATAAAGTTTTATTTATGATAAGATTTTGACAATAAATAAAGTTATCTTATCATTCACACATTCAATATTAGTGTTCTGATATATATTATACATAATAAAAAAAATTTACCCGGGTAACCAACTTATAGTATTCGTTGTTTGTTCAAAACAAAACAAAATTTTTAAAGGACGCTTATCATTATTCTAGCAAATAAAAAAAAATTATTTTCCCAATGCTCTCTATTAATAAATTACAAAAATAGTTAATTGAACTTTCCTAATTTGTTTTATTAATATGTGATCACGGATCTATTAATATGCGCTCATGGACTACTAGATATTAGATTTATTAAAACGTGCTCAGGAACTTATTAATTATATGGGGTCTGCATTTTATTTTCTATTATATTATTGTAATGCTTTATTTGTAAGAGAAAATTGCAAATAGTTCGTATGGTTTGATTATATTATAAATTTGATCCTCAAAAATAAAAATTTGTAAACTTAAGCCAAATATTTATAAGAATGTTTCACATTTAGTCCCCCACCATTAACTATTGTTAGTTTTTGGAGTTAAATGGGTGTATATTTGTCGTTTTACATTTTACTTTCTCTTTTTTCTCTCAATTTTACTTTCTCTTTACCCACCGCTCTCTCTAGTCCTAGATCTAGAAAAAGAGTTCCTCCACCTTGTATCATCTTCCCCTCCCCATCATCTTCTCCAACTTTTTGATGAACACCGCCATCTCCGGTCAACCTTTAACCACCAACATCTTTCTACTCTCATTTTATCCTTTTTAGATTCAATTCATAGAACCAAAATCCTAAATTAGTCATCTTCTGTTTAATGAATTTTTACAATAAAATATGCTTCTTTCTCAACAACTGTGTGTTGGCATCAAATACATCATTTCCATTTTTAATCTATGTGGCTTGTGGTGGAGTTTGGTTTAGTTTTTGTGGCTCCTTTGGCATTGCACCAACAACAATTTCTCCTTTAATTGTAAATGTCTGACTCTCATTCTTTCAGTTTCACCAATGGTCCAACGCCCAAAAACTCACACTTTCATGAACTTTGTTGTTTTACTTCATAGAATCCGCAATTTGAGTTATGTGAAATCGAATTCGATGAGTAAAATTAGTTCATATTACCGATTGAGAACTGATGTGTATTTTAACCAGGGGGTATTGATGTGTATTAATGAGCTATAAAAGTCAATTAATACACATCATAGTAGTTATATGTGTATTAACCAGAAAAATCATAGTAGTTATATGTCAATTAGAATGGGAAGTTAGTTAGGCCCTGTTTGAGACTTTTGTATGGAATGACTCGGTGAGAAGCATTAAAAATCCTGACTCGGACAGAAGCAAGGGAAAGGGTGGGTCAGAAGCAAGGACTCGATCAGAAGGTGAGGAAGATAAATCAAACAGCCTGACCACTTACCCGGTTAGTAGTCAACTCTGACTGGACCGGGTAAGCTGATATCAAACAGCCTTTTAGTAAAGTTGTTAGTGGTTGGTTGATTGTATGAATAGAATGAATTACTCACATGTAAGGCTGTTCAGAAAGATTAATAACAACCTCCACACTCAATTTCTAGTTCTCAATTCTATTAACCAAATCTCGAGAATTTTCTTCTTCCTGATTCAGAATTTTATTCTTTCTGTTTCTCCTGGTCGTTAATGAGCTCAACCATTGAAGATCAATCTTGAGCTTAATCCTTGACTATTAACTAGAAACCGCATCACAAACATGAGAAATATTGTCGGCAACGATGGTGAACCGAAACATGGCATCGAATATTTAGAGAGATGGATTAAAGCTTATTTGACTTAATTTTTTTTTTTCATGTTCTTGATTCGTTTAGTGTTTAGGTCTCAAGCTCACACATATTATCCAAATGGGGAACATATAAATGGTGTTAGCGGAGGTGCCATCACTCATGGTGAAAAAGAGGCCAAGAAAGAAAATCAGTCAGTCAGTTATTTGAATTTTATAACATTACTTGATTTTGAAATACAAAACTAAAATCATTATTGACATTGACTTCATCTAAATTGGTAAATGTTATAGAAGTTTAGTTTTGATAATTCATCCCACAAATGACTAGGCAATTTTGTAAGGCTTAAAATGGATGCATAATATGTAGAATAAATTTACAAGCATCATGCAAATAATAATAAGCCACATAATCAATCAAATATAAAATTTCATCATTTTCACACGGACACACATCTTATATACAAGTCTTAACCCAATGTTTTTCTTACAATACCAAAAACGCATATTAGAGCATCCACATCTCATTTCTTATTTAATTGTGAGTGTAATTATAGGAATATGACTGTGAGTGAAAAAGAAAGAATATTTTACTATTTATTTGTAAATTTAAATAAATAATGTTCAACCTTTATAAATATTTTAATATTTATAAAAGTGGTTGTAAGTGTAAGAGAGAACAAAAATAATGATAAAGATATAAAAAATATTATTTAATTAAAAAATAAAAAACAGTAATTTTGAATGTAATTGTAAGAATTATAATAGATAATAAAATGTGAATGCTAACAGGGCTTCTTTGGCGCACGTGGTTTTTTTTTTTTTTTTTTTTTGATTTTGGCTTTGTTGTCATTATTATTATTATAAAGCATGCTTCTTTTTAGAAGTATTCAAAATCTATAGTAAACATTGTTATCTAACTTGTTTTAGTGTATTGTTATATTTTTGAACAGTTATTTTCTAAATGCAATTTAAACTTTTGACGTAAGGTTGGTCCCCTCGTTCGTTATCGTGGTGCAATATATTTGTTTGATTTTTGTTACTTTTTGGTGCAAGGTTGGCCCTCTCCCCCTCTCAACCATAATTCTTTTTTTTTTTTGGAAATATTACAGAATAGTAACAAAGTTTCAAAAGTGTTCTAACTTAGTCACTCATACATATTTTTTTTTCAAATTGGACCACTAAATGATCAAATCGAGTCATCATTAAATTTTCTTATGTCAATAAAGTAACGGTGGAGAAGACGTAAGGGTTAAAATTTTCAATATATATAAAATTTTATAAAAAAATAAAAAAAAAACATGTTAATTACGAAAAAAATAAAAAAAATACCTAAAATTTACCTTAACTTTCCATATCAGCATCAAAAGATAGAAAAAATATTTTTTAATTGAAACAAAAAGTATAACATACTGAAAAACATGTTAAGACTTTTAATTTATATAAAATATAAAAACTAAGTGACTTAATTGGGATACTTTTAAAACTTGAGTTACCTAATTAGAATACTTTTGAAACTTGGTTACTATTTTACAAAGTTACCCCTTCTTTTTTCAACCTTCTATATAACTAATTAACTTAATTGATTTAATCTAATTAAATTAGCTGAATTGCAAACATCTATATATATAACCAAAATCTAAAATAATAATTTTAACCGAGCTAAACTCAATTTAGCCGAGTCATACCCTATTTATCCGAGAGGTACAAAATTTTAGCCAAACTGTACACTATTTAATCAAGTTGTACACTGTATAGCCGAGAGGTTCATTTTTTAGGGGTCCAAACTCCAAAGCCATCATTAGTTGGTTAGTCGATGTTAGCCGAGTTGGGTTACTATTGTCTTGTTTTTACAAGTGGAAACTTGAGGTATGTCAACTAAAAGTCAAACGTATAGTCTGATCAAAATGCTAATTTCTAACATATTTTCCTTTTTCTAACTCACCTACTTGTACAAAATTCAATTGAATGTCAATTGAATGTCTAAATAGAAGATGATAAGAGTTAACTTTGTCATTCTTATCATTTTTAATAAAGTACTACATATGGTTCAAAGTACAATGATCAAAGTGATACATCAATATAAACGCATTGTTATTTTAGGACTTTAACCTTATTATTTTACGCTTGAAACTTTCAATAGAAAAACTAACCGCAGCTCTCCTCACCTAATCTATTTCCGTGCATGTTTTAACCTCCATGTAGTCCAACCTTTCATGATCTCACCCCCTCCATTCTCAAGTTGAAGCACATGTTCACAATCAACATGATCATAATCAGCTAGCTTGCCGTTGTCGATTCCCATCACATAAGTGTGGGATCGCAACACACTTTCTTTTCTACACTCGCGATAGTACTCTAAAGTCATGCTAGCAAGCTCATAGTTCTCCGCAATAGAATATGGGACACTCTACACTAACATATAACCAAATGTCTTAAATCATTAAATACACACGATGTGCTGATGCATAATTACATAAAAAAGATAAGCAACTTACCTCAAGGATCCACCCGATGTATTTCACATTGTTAACATGTTGGTTGGCATCTAAATCACTCAATCTTGGCTATAAGTGTGAATTTGTGTTTAAAATGATACAATAAGGTCATGTAAGGATTAAGTAACTTATAGAACACTTTTCATAGGTAAAGAAAATTAGACTAACCGTTAAACCATCGCGAACATAGTCAACAATACTTTCATCTCTTGTCAACCATTTTCTTGCCATAGGAGGTATAGTTTTTGTGAAGTGTTCCTCTAATTCGCTTCGAACGTATTCTGGGATTTTGGATAACTTTCTTGTCTCTCCATTCATCAATAGAAGAATACTATGAGATTACACAAGAATTATACCACGATTAAATCATTAATGCCCATAAGAGTTATTATTAATTTGCACATATTTTCTAGTTTTAAAAGACTGATACCTTGAAGCTCTTATTAATATCTCGCCTGTTTTGCCATCAGAAATTATCCAATTGGAGCACATTCCAATTTTTCCATATGTACCTTTCCATGTGTCGATTTGAATGACATCACCCCTGTATAATATATTTAAGCATGACAAGTAAATGAATGTCAAACTACTAAGCTAGCAACAATGATTCTTGTGGATTATAGTTAACTAGTATTAAGCCCCTCGCGTTGCAACGGGGGGCGTAAAATCATGTCAAGGAGCACCAATGACACACTACTACCAGTGACCATCAACACTGGAAAAACTCACAGTGTTGATGTAAGTCGATCTAGGACCAGCGCGTTGCTCCAGAGCCGTTAAACGAGGAAATAAGCGTGAAAACATTGAACCACACACATTGCAGCGTGTTAACTTGCAAAATTTAAATCAAAACGTAAAATAAAAAAATTATAAAATATAAAATATATGGACCAAAGTTGAAAAAAAAATTGAAGATTAAATTGAAAAATATGTAAAAGTATTGGTTAAAATAAAAAAAATGGGTACAACTTAATAAAACATATTATACAACTTTAAATACATACCAAAATTAGTAATTAGTATATATATAATTAGGATTCATGATATGGTATTTTTGATTCTAATTTAAACTTACTAATGGCTAAAAGGCTGAGAACTAAGAGGGAATACACCCTCTTGTGAATCATTTTCATTATCAGTTTGTTGAAATTAAAATAACTTTTATATATTTTTATTGATTTTAAAGGATTATATAGTAAAATAAAAAAATAATTCTTTTTAATACGAGCTAGATTAAAAAACTCATGTATTATATATGTTGAGCAAAATCTAGCATGTTAAAGCAATTAATTTTTCGTTCATATTAAGTGAAACCTATGTCCTCTGTATTCGGTTTTATTTATTTATTTTTATTTTTTTGTTTACTAACCTAGTTTTCTAATGAAATAAAAAAACAATAAAAAAAAACGTGGTTCAATATAGCTGGCACGTGTCACACCCAACCAATCAATGAATTCTTATGTTGACCTTGATGATAATTGTACTGGTAGGTTTTTAGGAACTAGAAATGATTATTTATATAAAAAAACTGGATGTAATATTGTAATCTTGTTTAATTGTATTTTTTTCACTGTTATAAAAAATAAAAAAATAAATCTAATGAGCAGTTAGAGTATATGTAGAAAAAAAATTAACTCGTTCATTTGACTCTCTAGAATCAACTAAGTTCTAGAAATATTTTAAAAAATTGATACCGTGAATCATAAATTTAAATTTCTACATGTTTAAAAGATAAAAAAAATGTGTAAATTCTTTTATGTACAATATATAGAATTAAAAACCTTTACAACACAAAGTATTCATCAATTAAGGTGTTCACCTGGTTTGGCCTTCCGATGAAAATTTAAGGGTGCACCACTAACTACGATTTATATATATATATATATATATATATATATATATATATATATATATATATATATATATATATATAAACAAACAAACTCAATGGTATGGATGGTTTATACAGTTTTCTTTAACATAAAGTTATTAGACTATTTGTAATGGTTTATTTAGTTAAAAACTTAAAATGCCATCTAGACAAATATGAATTTATTAAAATCATTTTAAATCAAGTGTAGTGGTTTAAAACCTTTTTTAGTTAAATATTGTTAAAAGGAAGAAAAAAATAAACTTAACGCTCGTTAAGGGTTTGACTAAAAATGAGTTTAAAGCTCCTTTTAACTAGGAAGTAGTGGTTTTAAAGTCTCAATTATAACCAAATCAGCAACTTTAACACACCACTACGCACAGTCTCAGTTTGTATTTGATTATTAAAAGCGATAAAGACGGTTTATGAATATCATACATAAAATGACTTCATATTTTAGGAAAAAGCCTTAACATTAAAGTAAACGATGGGTTCCAAGCTTCAAATTGTAGATCGTATAAATTTCAAAGGGGTTGAACCTCCATATTTGCTTCGGTTTCCACGGTAATTAGTAGGTTTCAATGGTTTATATATAAACACACATAACATTAACTATAAGTAAGAAACGAACCGAACGAACATGATCAAAGCATTGTTCGTTTTCGTCATTAAGGAAATAGTTTATGCATGCATGAACTGTCCCGGACACTTATCAAACAACATTTCTTATTTGTGTTTGTTTATTAAGTAAATGACTGTTCACAAACACTTACCAAACGTAAGCGAACACAAAACTAATCTTCATGACGAGCGCAAACAATCCTATATTCATTTTAGAATAAAATCTATCTTTTTCATCACAAACTAAAGTTCATGAATACAAATTAAAAGAAACGATTATATAAATATATGAATATAGAACTATTAAATGAACGAACATAAATAAAAATATTATTAAATGTTCACGAACATTAATAAATGGACACAACCTTTGTTTATTTTGTTCGTTTAACTAAACGAACTAATTTTTCTTGTCCGTGTCCATTAATTTGTTAAAAGAATTTGCCGTTGCACGGTTCATGAATTTTTAATTATTTAATAAAATAGAGAAGCGAGAAAATAAAATTGACGAGTCATTCAATGGTGACGCGTGTCTCTTCATTTAGTATGAAAAAAAATAAGAGAAAATAATGATAAATAGACACCAGAGAATGACATGTGTTCATCAAAACTTTTATTTATAATACGGTATAGATAAAGATTAAAAGACCCACTAAAAAACGCGAACCCGAGCTCTATCTAGTTGTTAAACAGGTCTTATTATCTCTTCATTCTTTTACTGTGTTATATATATTAAAGCATATAGATTTCCAAAATCACCAACTACTCGAATAAGAAAAGTGGTACCAAATCGGATAACGATCCACTACCACTTGTAGCTTTGTCGTCGCCCAAAATAAGTTGTTATTGTACATCTTTTGTGTTGAACCTAAGCCATCACCCCATACTCCAATTGCCTTAAAATGATTAATAGATGTTTCCTGAGCATGCACATGCAAATGTATAAATATAAATATTACAATAATCAATAAAATCACAATTTAATTTATCACATGTACCTGCAACAGATTCATAAGGGTTTCTATAGTAATCCTTTTGTCCGACCCAACTTCATATGATCTGATATGAAAGTTTTGTCGGAATACAAAACCATCTTTATCCATTCTACCTAAACCGACATCAGGAACCATGTACAAAGAGTTTTTGTTTTGGTCGAGCGCCATCTTTGGTTTCAAGATCACACATGAAGAAGCATTCTTTTTATTGATGATAGCATGTGCGTTTATGGGTTGTGGTGTGCATCGAAGGCTAACGCAAGTTATGCCATGGTACAAGAAAGAATTTGAAACGTAAAATGCATTTGCAGCCATAACAACCATTGCTAATAAAGCTCTAAAATTCGAATCATAATATAGATTGTGTCACTTTTAAAACTATTTATAGAGCCATATTTACATGAGGTTCATTATAACAATTCTCTTGGTGTTATGCACCATAAATGCACAAGCGCCCTATTCCAACTTATAGATCTACGTTAGGTATAGAAGGCTCCCATTTTCAAAATTATTTATAGATCCATATCTATGGAGCTTCTTTATTACAATTATTATGGTGTTATATACCATAAAGACGCAATCGCCTAATCTCAACTTATAGATTCACTTTAGGTGTAGAAGTTAAGTTGCTTGAATATTTTACGTATAAAGAGTTATCACTTTTTGAAACTATTTACAAATCTATATTTTATAGAGCCATGTTTATTGAGGTTAGTTATAATTAATTATATTACCCACGCTTTGGCGTATTATTGAAACACACAATTGTTAGATCCAAGTTGGTCTCAGACGAATTGGCGTGCACTATCATTGATGTGAGGACCCCCAAAAAGAACTTTAACAACGCCAATAACAGGAAAACCAACATTAAAATCGTAAACAAATCAATCCAAATAAAAAATCTAAGTTATCACAAACCCAAATGGTCTTATATGAACTTAAGTTCAACATCATTGACCCGAGGTAGCTTCAACGAGACATACAAAGATTTTAGTATGAAAACCCAACATTGACATCAATAAACGGTCTCAAATAAACCAACATTTAACATCCTCGACTACAACAGTCTCAAACGAACCCAAGTTTGCCATCATTGACCTAAACATCATTGAACTACTAAGGTTTCAGTAAGAAAAACCAACATAGACATTGTCAAGGAGTACACATAAGGCCACCGATGACAACCACCATGGGCATCACCTTTGTAACCCTAGGCTCAACAACCATAAACGCATAGATTAGCGAATTAGAGCCCAAAGGCGGTCAATTTTTGAAAAGTAAGGATATGTTTACTTATTAACTTTTGAAAACTTTTTTTTTTTAAATTTAATTTTTTTTATTATACCTCTCTATTATCTTTTATTGACTCCTCTTATTTTTAAAAGTATGTTTTTTTTCCAATTATTTTATAACATTTAAGTTTATAAACTAATCCAAATATTTTTTTAAAAATTTGTTTTAGAAAATCAAAAGTTAACAAGTATTTTTTTAAGTCATTTGCAATAAAAAAAAGTCATTCAAACATAGCGTATGTCTGGGATTGCTAATTTTCTTTCAACTTTTAACTTATTAACTTTTGAAACCCAATAGAATTTTCAAACTGACTTTTCATATAAGGTAAAAATAAGGTTTTAAAAAGTACGGATGTGGTTACTTATTGACTTTTGATAACTCCTTTTGATTCAATTTTCTATTATATCTTTCTACTACCTCCGATTAACTCCTATTATTTTTAAAAACATATCTTTTTTTATCATTTTATAATATTTTAATTTATAAATTAAATCAAACATTTTTTTTTAAAAATCACTCTTGAAAAATGATTAGTTAATAAGTTAATAATCCTGCAACCCTTTACGCTTCATCGCCTCCGCCATCGCCATGTGCCACCAATGTCGCCGTCGTCTCGCACCACCCTCGCCCATGTTTGGGATTGCTTATTTAAATAAAAAGTAAATTTTGAAAAATTATTTAAAAAAAAACTTTTTTTTTAACTTTTTAAAAGTAACTTATTTACCCTCAAAAATCAACTTCATCCCACGTTTTGTGTCTGTTAAGTACGTAGAATATGACGGTGACGATGAAACCCTAATGCAAACGGAGGTGGAGTCAGCTTCATCCCACCTTGAAGAATTTGATTTGCTAAAAGAAGGTTTGATTCCTCGTGATTTTCCATAATTTCCATCAAAGTGGCCCTGCAATTGCGAATTTGGGGATGATTTGATGGTGAATCAGGTGAAGATCCAACGCTGAGGATCACAAACCTTCGATGTAATGTAAGTATGACCTTCAGAACTTCAATGCCCTATTGTTTGGGGAAAATACTATACCTTGCGGTCAATTTCTATCATAATTTCGTAGAAACCGTGTTCACAAGCTTCAATTTGACGAAGTCAATCACTACAACATTTATGGTTCAACTGTTGACGATAATGCTGGGTAGGGTCTGCGTCTCATTCAGGGAAGAAGAAATATCAGTTGCTGAGAGAGTGAGAGTGTATGTTTGACTATGAATAGGCCATTGGAGTGTATGTATAACCATGATCATATGTTTGGTGATACTATCCATTCTCTAATCTTTGTTCATACCTTTAACTATGTCTTTCCGTACCAGTCACGCGGTCGAATCATCCTCATCATATTCGCCGCAAGTGTGCCGTCAGTTTACCTTTTCTGAGATTGAGCTTGCAACCAAAAACTTTGATGAGTTGCTGGTGATCGGGCATGGGGGGTTTGGCAAAGTTTACAGAGGAACCATCGCTTATGGAGAAAGTCTTTTGGATGCTGCAATTAAGAGGTTGGAATCAGGTTCTAGTCAAGGAGCGGTAGAATTTTGGGCGGAAGTTAAGATGCTTTCGAACTTAAGGCATTGTCATTTGGTATCTTTGATTGGTTACTGCAATGAAGGGCAAGAAATGATCCTCGTATACGAGTATATGCCTAATGGAACACTTGCAGATCGTCTGCACAAATGTCGAGCTCTTCTAATTACTTGGAAGCGGAGACTCAAAATATGTATAGGGGCCGCTCGGGGGTTGGATTACCTTCACACAAGTACGGGGATTAAACATGGAGTTATACATAGGGATGTTAAGAACTCAAATATATTGTTAGATGTCAATTGGGCAGCTAAGATTTCGGACTTTGGTTTATCTAAAATAGGTCCAACGAATCAACCTTCAACTTATGTTAACACTTTGGTGAGAGGCACATTTGGATATCTAGATCCAGATTACTTTCAAACAGGTAGACTGACTCGAAAATCTGATGTGTATGCCTTTGGGGTGGTATTGTTTGAAGTCTTATGTGGGAAACAAGCAATAGATAGAAGTCTTGACGAGGAGCAATGGAGTTTGGCAACATGGGCTCAAGACTCCATTAAAGAAGGAAGGCTAAAGCAAATCGTTGATTCCAATTTAAGGTGGAGAATATCCCCAAAATGTTTAAAGGAGTTTGCACTACTAGCTGAGCGATGTCTGCATAGCCGTCCTAAGCAACGTCCAACAATGGCTGAGGTAGTGGTGGGTCTTGAGTCTATCTTAGCACAGGAGAGCTGAGCGATGTCTGCATAGCCGTCCTAAGCAACGTCCAACAATGGCTGAGGTAGTGGTGGGTCTTGAGTCTATCTTAGCCTTTCAGGAGAGAACCGATAGTCAGTTGTTGCTTATGGATAGCAGATTTTTTGGTCGAAGGGTACCAACATATCTTTTTCCATCTAATTGGGAAAACTCAGGTATGATGTTTTCTTTAGATTTCTTGTGTTCAATTTACTCTTGAATTTTCCATATAGAAGTATTAGCAAAAAAAATGCAATATTGTTCGATTAAATTAACATCTGATTGCTTGTAGTTGGAAGGAAGATTTTCTTTTACATACATAAAATGAACTGAGAACAAAGACAGTTTCTTTAAATGGACCTTTTTCCTTTCTTACATCATATCTGTTTCTAGTTAAAATTGCAGGTGGAGGTACAAGTTTAAAATCATTAGACATATACTTCTACACTGTTGACGAAGACCTAATGGTGCGACGGTTTGATTTTGATACCATTGTTTACGCAACTGAAAACTTCTCTGAAGCTAATAAGCTTTTGCCTGCTATGTACAAGGTATCCACAATCACATATTCATTTTTATGATTTAAAGGCTTATAATGTTGTTTGATTTGTCACCTACTTGGTTTCTCTTTCAGGGTTTAGATATATTTGTTGACCCTTTTTATTCCATGTACAAGGCATCTGTATTCACATATCTATTAGCATGGTGCTCATGTTTGCCAAAAACTCTACTTTGTTTCGGTTTTCAGGGAAGGCTACAAAATGGACAAGCTATAGCAATAGCTCAATATTCTAAAACAAGATACAAGGAATATATGAATGAAGCATCGGTACTTTTAAAGGTTGTACATAAAAACGCGGTTCAGTTGCTTGGATATTGCATTGAAGGAACAAATGTGTACCTACTCTATGACTTTGCACCCTATGTGACTTTGGATGGCTTGATTTTTGGTAAAATTTTCCAACTGAAATGTATACCTCTTATCATTTGAGGTCATTAATTGCCAATTTGTGTTTTGTTAATGTTCATTTTATCTGAATTTTATACTACAATCATAGTTTTTAAACTTATATTATTTGTGTTAAATCAAATTCTGACAAGTCTCTAGTTTGTCATTTGTGTTTGTAGATCCTGTGTTTGTTCTGGACTGGAGTACACGATACAAAATAATTCTAGGTGTAGCTATGGTACTTGTATACCTTCACAAAGATGCTCCCATTCGGATCATACATGGTGATGTAAAACCTGTAAATATTCTTTTAGATGCAAATTTTGACCCCAAACTGTCAGGTTTTGGGGCAGCAAGGACAATCGACGACTGCTTTCCGTAAGTACACAATAATACACTTAAGAACTGTCATTTTTAGTCTCATGCTCATCTGTTGAGGTCTTGATAATTTGTATTGTTGACCATGGCTAATACCTTGGCATGTGACAGCACATACATGACACCTGAACATTACATGGCATTATATTTGTCAACCAAGGGAGATGTCTTTAGTTTCGGTGAGTTGGTTTTGGAAACTGTAACTGTGCAAAGGATATTCGATTTAACACGCGCAGCTAACGACAATGACCTTTGTTTTATAGAATATGTAAGTATGATTAGATTCTGTAATAAAACAGTAGTGCTTGTGTAAAATATCCTAAAAAGTTGATGCATTCCTACTACTTAAATCAAACTCATCACTTCCTAAGCACATGAATTTTAATTTTACATATAACCAACTTCTTTTCCACTTACAACTTACTTTTTAGTGTGACTTGTCAGCTCCTTAAAAATGTTTATTTAATGGAAATGCATTTGGTTATTCTATCCTTTTTGTTTTGCAGGTCTAGTTAATAGTTATAAGATTTGTTAACTGTGACATGTATTATTGTTCTAGGTCAGGAGAAATTGGCTGGAAAGAACATTGTCAAATATAATTGATCCTAGAATTGTTGTCGATTCAATCTTGTTGACAAAGTTCATCGAGATCGGGTTGTTGTGTGTTCAGAGAGATGCTGCGGTTAGGCCAACGATGGAGGAAGTTGTTGACATGTTGGTTGACGCCTCATCTATATCTCTCCCTATGACGGAAATACTAGCAATGATGGTTAATGGAGAGCCTTCAGATTTGGATTCGCCGGTCATTGAAGATTATGATGCCCCACTGCAGTTGAAGCGTTTGTATCAGAGTTATACCCAAGATAGTATATTGAAGTGATGCAAATTGCATTTCTTTAAATACCACACATCATACATGTAAGTATGTAACTGTTGATAAATTTTTGACAAGTGACTTGCAAATAATAGCTAAATTTTTTGTAAATTATATTGGGTTCAAATTTGTAAATTTGTGTTAGCAAAGATTACTTATTTATACTTTGCTACTTTGGTATGTTTTAGATGTTTTAATCATATAAGAATTTGTTTTTTTTTTTTGGTATTCCTTGCATATGTTTTAAAACTATAGGTGAAACCTCCAAGCTTTCGCCTTTTCTCGTCCTATCATTTAGACAAATTTAAATTATTCTAATTATCGACCTCTTTAGGCATAACATTGTTGTACCTTATACTTTATGACTTTTTTATGCATACATTATGCTTTGTGCATTGTGTTTGAGCTAATCATACTTCATACTATTCTAATAAAAAAGTATCTCATGTGGACACTTGTCATAATTTTAGACTATCAAAGTTTTTATTTTCCCGCCTAAACTGTATTCATATATTTTATGACAATTTGTAATTAAGGTAACAAATCATTCACATTTTATGATTATCTTTTTTATTTTTTATTTATTCAAATAAAGATAAAGGTTTCTTGATTCACTTCTCATTTGAAAATAAAAAAAAACCATATATATCATACATTCTCAAAATATTTTATATATGCTAAGACATTTCAGTAATTATAAATATATACAGATTTATAATTTATATTTTTTAATTATATAACCCGTGTAATACACGGGTTTTTTAATGCTAGTTCTTAATAAACCAATGAAATATGTAGATAAAAATTAGTGGTGGGGTTAATTAATATTTTTAATGTATTGAGAATAGTTTGAATCCATATACTTTCATTTATTTAATAATTTAATAACTTAAATTTCAGCATGTTTACACACCGGTTATTCAAATTATAATAAAATTTGTTGGAATTCATGTCAGGGGTGCTCATACAGTTTATTACTTTATTATAATATAATTTGTTGGTAATTCATTCAAATAGTTTGTGGTTTGAAACTTGTTTATTGGCTCGTATAAATTAATTTGTGAAAACTTAAGTTGATTGTTCGTGTCCATTGACTCGTATAAATATTCGAGTCAAATTCACATAGAAAGTAGCTCGCTCTATATAAAAACTCGAGCTAATGTGACGTGATTTACTTGCTTGTTGGTTGGTATAAATTAATTCGTTTCTTTGTGCAGGATATCATATTATTTATAGGTTTGTTTTCTTCAACTTTTACATAAATAAACTTAAATAATCATCAAAACTAAGAAAAACGAGTCAAGTCACAAGCTCACTCAAATTAAAGAGAAGCTAAACACGAGTTTTGTTTTTGACTCGAGTACTTGACTAGAAATATAAGTTCGAGTTAGCTTCCGCTCATATTATCACGAACTCGAGTTTGAGTTAATATCAACTCGCTTTGAGCTTATTTGAACTACTCACACTCAAATTCATAATTCACTCTTTTTTATATAGAGGTTCACTAAACACACACTCTCATTTTTTTAAAAGGGGTTGCTATACCCGCATCATCTTAAATTAAATCCTCCAACGTTTGCAAATAACCGTTTCTTTTAAGCAAGTGATTGTTTGTAGGTTAAACAACCATTTGGGATATCTATCAAACGATCGTTTGCAATTTATGTCAATTCTCATAACCTACTTATCTTTTAAACGCTCATGGGCCCTTTATTTTATAAAGGGTTTGCTATTAATACATTTAATTTATTTTTATTTTTTTTATCTTTCCTCATACATACATATAGATAGATACATAAAGAGAGATAAAAACAACCGGATGTCTCAATATAAAAAATAAATGTTTGTATAACTTAACACCTTTGGGTATACTTTGTATACGACCGTTTGAGAAAAAAAATCAAACATCTGAGTTTTGATTTGAATAATCTTTGATTTAAGAAAAAAATCCTTTTAGGCTCGTATTGCACTCATATAGAGGTGGAGAGAGAGATTTAAAGCAAAACGGGTCTCGAAATACCCGAAATTGACCCACCGGATCTCCCTTTCCGATTAGATCGGACCCTCTGTCTGCAAATTATTTAGGGTTTATGTTACTTTCTTTCAAATTTTAAACAATTCTCCCATATCCTTTGAATGATTCGTATTATTTGTATATAAAACCCCATTTCGGACCCCTATTCAATCACCCCTTTTAGATTTTGATTGCTTGAAGGGCTGTAGTTTCGATTGAATGGCGTCCGATCAAATGTTGCCTAATTCGACCGTTCCATCGAAGAAGCAACAGCAATTGGAAGCTGGGAAGAAGCGGGTATGTTTATCACTTATCAGTTATCAATTCCTTTCGTAATTGGTTGATTTCGTGTGAATGTATGTTACGAAGCTTAATTCTGGGATGTTTGATTATAAAATTTGCTAATTTTGTCTGCTTTTCACGTGGTTCTGATGGTGATGTAGTACGAATTCACAATTGAGGTTAATTTTGAAAGAATTAGTTTATATATGAGTGTTTGATTATATAATTTGCTAATCTTGTTTGCATTAAATTGACAATCCAACTTCTCACTTTGCAATTGCAATGAGGTTTCTAATATTGATTCAAGCTTCATGCTTTACCAAAATGTTGTTAATTGCTTAGATATAGTCTTTTCTTCATGTACATATTACTGAAAATATTATCATTAATGTTTTGTACTAGAGAAGCTCAGTACTTCAGTGCTCTTATATTATATGTTAAGTTTTGTGAGTTGGAGGGTTGATGTGCCATGAAGTTCTGAGTAAGATGGTTTAAATTTTGATTCTTTAACTATTTGAAATTGTGGTACAATTCTCTAGAATCACTACTCGTTGTCATAGTTCAATGGTTTTAAGACTAGTAGGATGTTTCGTTCACAACAAGATGCCAAGTATGTTGATTCAATGTGGCTTCTTTTTGTAGTTAATTTGAATTTTTATGTAAGACTTGATGTTTATTTAAAGCATTTTGCTTGTTATCATTTGCAGCTAGAGGAGTTCCGTAAGAAGAAAGCAGCGGCCAAAAAAACTGCATCTAGTAATTCTGCTCGATCTGCTAATGGTGACCTACATGAGACAAAACCTCCAGTTTCTGATACTGTTCAGGTCATAACAGATGCTACATCTGATTCAGGTTCAGGAGTTAATGTTGGAAAAAATGAAAGGAAAACAATAAATGCTCTCGAAGCTGAACGAGATATGAACCCAGTAAGCAGTTTCAATAAACCTTCTGCAAGTCCAGGGCCTACATATTCAAATGATGGAAAGTTGGACCATGATTCACCTTATGAGATGGATCTCGTGAAAAATAAAGCATTTTATCATACAGAAGATAATGTTTATAGCAATACCAATCAAGTTAGTAATATAAGGATGGAAGACGCCCTTAAAAATAGTAGGGCTGAGAATTTGAAAGATTTAAACTTTCGAAATTCTGTTATGACTCAAGCTTCTATTACTAAGTCTTCTTCTGATCAACCAGCTAACGGGCCAACATACAGAGGTAATATGTTTTTCTTTTTTTTTTGGGAAGTGGCAAAAAGGTGGGTAGGGTAACGGGTCAAAACCTATAATTTTGGATGGGATGAAAGGGGTCTGGTTGGGTTGTCCCAAAATTTTTGTTTTCCAACTTTTTTAAAAGTATTTAGTTTGTCAAGTATGCTTGTAAAAATCATATTGTTTCAATAATATTCTTATTTTTTAATAAACTGATCTAAGAGGTTTGTATACATTAAAAATACATTTTTGGCAGCTTTTGACCCATTTCTTTGAGCTAGTCTTTTTTTTTTGGAAACTTTAACCATTTGACTTGTCAGAGATAATACATAACACGGTTGCACCCGTTTCTAAGTAAATTGGTCAAAATTGTCACTTGTAGTTGAACCTTTTTTAAATGATGAATTGTACATGGTTTTTACTTTTACTGTAAATTTAAACTTTCAGTTTCTTCCTCAGAAGTTGGGAAATCTATACAAAGTATATCGGATCATCAATATCCTCCGGTTTCTACAGCTGGTGATATTAACCATAATGAAGGTTTTGAACATCCAGCCAGTGATAGTAGCTCATACGTTAGGTCTTCTGAATCTATTTCTACAAACTTTAGAGATGAAGCTGTACCCTCACATAATCAGAAGTCCATGTCAGCAGGCCTAGCTGGCAGAAGATCTCGGCCTTCTTTTTTGGATTCCATCAACGTATCTGGAAATGCAGAGACAAATAAACCTAGCCTATTCAGTTCAAAAGTTCACCCTGTGGATGCTCATAGTTCATTTGATTCTCAAAATATTATTAACTCTTCTGTTGCCAATGTGGGGGACCCGTTTAGGCAGGGTATCAACAAACTTGATACGGAGAAAAAGAACAATTTTAGTTCTACAAAACAAAATGAAGATTTTGCTGCTCTGGAACAGGTTGTCTGTTAGTAACTTTATCACCTCAGTCAAAGTGATGCATTTTTTTGTTATAAGGCTATTACGTCCATGATGTTTATTTGTCTGTGTGTCACGTTGCATGTACATGTCTCCTGCAACCAATATTACGCCTAATGTATTATGTTTTACAGCTTTTACTTTATCTGATATTACTTACTAAATGTCCTGAAGCTGTATACTATATGTGTGTACTTGCAGTCCTTATTATTCTTTTTTTCTTGAGCAGCATATTGAAGATTTGACACAAGAAAAGTTCTCTTTGCAACGAGCTCTTGAGGCTTCTCGAGTTCTTGCAGAGTCTTTAGCCACTGAGAACTCAGCTTTAACCGATAGTTATAACCAGCAGGTAGGAAGTTATTTTTCCAGTTTTTTATTTTTTTATTCTAAGCATATCTAATTAAAAAATAAAAGTTGATAAACTTTTATCTTTCTTTCTGTAAACCTTTTTTTCACTTTCCTTTGCAGGGAGGTGTTGTCAACCAATTAAAGGCTGATATGGGGAGATTGCAGGACGAAATCAATGCTCAGCTGGTTAGTTTCTTATATAAGAAGCAATTACCCGTAGCAATTGTGTGGAGTTACTCTCCGAGCTTAATATTTTTCACTTAATTGGCACACGCTTGTTGAAATTTCTTTTGATAATTTTTCTATACTTATGTGACTAGGTGGAACTTGATGCTATGAGGACCGAGTATAGAAATGCCCAGTTAGAATGTAATGCAGCTGATGAACGTGCGAAGTTGTTGGCTTCTGAGGTTATTGGATTAGAAGAGAAGGTACTGATGAAGGGTAATTTTTGGTATGGGTCGGATCAAGATGGGTTGACTAGAAGTATTTTCTGTCCAAACTGTTATAACATTTTTAAGTTATTAGTGTGTCAAATATGATAATTACAAAATATATATTTAAATATTAGTCTAAATATCTTGAATAAAGTGGCTAGTACTTGACTCATTGACTCATTTGATGCTTTAAAAGTACGCACTGGGCGACTTGAGTACTTGACTCATATGATCTGTTTCCTTGATTAAATATTAGTCATTCTTCATAGAGTTTATTAATTGATTTAAGAGCAATCTCATATTTTTCTCTGACCTATCTGTCTTTTCTTTGATGTTAGTTATATGTATACATATCTTATTTTGTAGGTACTCATGCTGAGGTCTAATGAGCTAAAACTGGAAAGACAATTAGAAAATTTGGAAGCTGAAATGTCTTCGCAGAAGTACGGTCTGAGCTTATGGCTTTAAAGTACTACCCAGTTATTTCTATTTTAATATTCTATATTTTTCGAGTAGGGGCCACGTATTATTTGAACAAAGAACTATGACACTGTTCTTTGTATGGTTATAGAACAGTACAGTTGTCTTACTCCAAAGTTATCCTCCTCTTATTGCTATGCCATTGAACAGTTGAAAAATATATTTATGATCTATTCAGGAGAAAAATATCTAGCCTGGAGAAGGATCGGCAAGATTTGCATTCCACTATTGATGCTCTACAAGAAGGTATTATTTATATCTTTCTACTTTGGGTAAGCTTGAGAATTTGACCATTGACCTTGCTTTGACTTGCTGATCATCGACTGATTATATTGCTGGTTTGAGTTTTAGAAGTGAAGTTATTAAGAAGATTAATCATTTCCCTGATTTTCATGCTTCTCCTTGCCCAGAGAAAAAGCTCATGCAATCCAAGTTGCGGAAAGCTCCTGCAACTGTAGCTATTAAAAAGAGTCCAACAACTAAAAAGGAAGCATCAACTTCTACAGATGACCTTGGTATGTGATTATGAGATACTTTTAAACATAATTCCCCATCATAATGAACAAACCATATTCAAAAATTAGTAACTTGTAAATAATCAAGTTGTAAAAATCTTTGTATTGTGCTTCTGATTTCTGTATTTACCTACTAGTTTTTCTTCTACAGTTGATCTTACATTTTTCATGTTCTTGATTCAGTAGACGAGAGTGAAGATACTTTGCCTGCTACAACAAATCTTGAAATACAAGCTACTCCTGGTGAAAGTGATGCTTCCTTGCAATCGCTAAATAGAAATTTTGGTCTGGAAGATTCATCTACTAGTATACCTCCAGATCATATGAGAATAATTCAAAATATTAACACACTTATTTCCGAGGTAGTTCTTCTATTCCTTGGTTGATACTGTCTGCTTCTTGTACGTATAATTCAAAATCTTCCTGTCCCATCATAAAGTTTTCATAGACAATAAAACTAGAGGTTGCAAAGTTCATGGGTTAGATGGGTTGGAGGACGGGTCAAATTGTTTTGTTTATAGTGGGGGTTGAAACGGGTTGGGTCGACCCACAGACATTCTTGTTCAGTTTTTAGTAGTGAATGCTTTAAACATGATTATAAAAGCTATGGTATTACAATAATAATATAATATTCTAAAATAAAATTATTAAGTAGAAGCTGTTTTGACTCCTAGATTTTTAGGGATAAACAATAATACAAATCGATCCATTATAACTATAGGGGTGAAATAGCCACATCTAGATAGAACTATGATTTTTTCTGATGTTGCATTGCTTATTATTACATTTGCTGATTCAGTTAACATTAGAAAAGGAAGAGTTGGTACAAGCTTTGTCAACTGAATCATCACTAAGTTCCAAGTTGAAGGTAACTTATGATCCATACATCATCAGAGTGATATCAAATCAGATCATATTTATCATCCACAAAATATTAATTTATATATATTCCTTTCATGATGAAGGATTTGAACAAGGAACTAACCCATAAACTAGAGGTTCAAACACAAAGATTAGAGCTGTTGACTTCTCAGAGTATGGTACATGATACAACCCCGCCAAGAAAGCCCGATCCTCGTACCGTGGTTGATAATACTCCTTATGCGGATGAAGGTGATGAGGTACAAATACATTGCTTAATATAATCACAATCATTTTGTAACATGTCACATCATACCACTCAGTTCTTTTATCTTCTTATTTTTCTGGGTAGGTTGTGGAAAGAGTTCTAGGATGGATAATGAAGCTCTTTCCCGGAGGGCCATCGAGGCGGCAAACTAAGCATCTATGAGTCTAAACAAGTCGAAAATGCTTCATCAAAAGTTCAATTTTGGCGAACAGAGTGTTTCCATGTTTTTTATGGAATGCAAAATAGAATATATTGCGTTGAAGAAGACACTATAAAATGAAGGTTTTTATGATTTTTCCTTTCTTTAATTAAAGACAACTAAAATGTTGTCGTAACACTTTCCTTTAGATGGTAAGGTTGCCGCCATATAAGCTGGAGATCACATATTCGAGTCATGAAAACAACCTGTTACAAAAATTCAATGTAAGGACTAAGGATGCGTACATTAAACCCAAGGTGGACTTACACTCCAAGAACTATTTCTTTTGGGTAACTTAGATAACCACTTATACATGTAGAACAATGAAATAGTATTGAAAGTTAAGGGGGTTCTATGGACAAGAATAAAAGTTCATTGGATGATTGAAATTACATAAGGAGATGAATGCTTTGGCTGTGTGAACTTCTACATGGGTGATCCATGCAGGGGCCATACCCTCTTCTAAAAGAAGTTTAAAATATCATCATTGCCACCTCTAATTCTAGAATTTCATCTCCATTAATTTTTTTTATTGAGTTTTAGTTGCATTTTGTTTATAGTCATTTTACAGGGAAGTGATCTTTGAGGGCCATTATTTTCGACGTTTTGCTATTAATTCGAATTTTCAATTCTATATTTCTTTATGATATCTTTTTAAATTTTGAGGGCCATTATTTTTTACGTTTTGCTGTTAATTCGATTATTCCGTTATAGATTTCTTCATGATGCGTTATTTATTTTTATTTTTTTTAAACAGAAGTACAAACAAGTGAAAAAAAAAAAATGAAACTACCAGTAATAGTCGATCGGCATATGTGTGACCATATATACCAAAAACGATGTGATCTACCATTATACATATCAACATTACAAAAACACGATGTGATCTACCACTATATCAACATCACCGGCAACAGCCATTTTATTCACACGATATATTTACACACGATCACATCATAACAAGTACACTACTTATACACACACCTTCCAAAACCATCTACCATTTCAAGCATTCACAATCATCCCACCTGCATATCAACATAAACATAAGTCACAACACAAAAATCAAACACACCCACAACACTATTAACCAAAAATTGTACCGTTAGGGTGCAACACTTGGCCCGTATAATATGACGAATCCTCAGATGCCAGAAACACAAACGACGGTGCGATCTCGTATGGTTGCGCGGCTCGGTTCATCGGGCACTCGGACCCGAGTTCTGAAGCCCTCTCTTCATGACAAGAAGCTGGTATCAGCGGGGTCCACACCGGCCCCGGGGCTACACCGTTTACGCGTATGTTTCTCGACGCCAGTTGTAGTGCTAGACCTCTAATGAAGGAGACGATCGCGCCCTTTGTTGAGGTGTAGTCCAGCAATGTAGGATTGCCTGTGTAGGCGTTAACCGACGTCGTGCTGATGATGCTGCTTCCTTCTTTCATGTGCTTCAGTGCATGCCTGTTTAGATTAAGTCAATATCAGAGTGACTGAGTGAAGTTAGGGCTGTTTGTTAGCATACTAGATTCATAACTTTTTAATGATTAAAAGCTAACCCTAATACTAAATGATTAAAAAATTAATACTTAAAGGTTGTTTGATAGCCTTTTCATTATCATTAAAAGGCTTTCATCTTAATGATTCATGATTTCTTAATGGTTAAAATATAACTCTAACGCTGAATTTTTTAAAAAGTACTATAAAGATTTAACCTTTTAACCATTTAAAATACGACGAAGGCTTTTTAATTTATTGACGTCGGAAAAGGTTAAAAACCATTAAGAGTTAGCCTCTTAATCATTAATGGGCTATCAAACAATCCCTTATCTCTTAACTATTTAATATTAAAGTTATCTTTTAATCATTAAAAATAACTTTTTAATGAATATTAATAGGCTATCAAACAACCCCTCCCTTTGTTCTAAAGTACTTTTCTGGAATAGTGACGCTTAATGGTTGATATTTTGTCGCTACAAGTGTCGCTAACCTCGTCAAGAAAAAGTGGGAGTAGATATTGGTTCTAAACACCCTATCAAGCCAATTTTCATCGATGTCTTCAATAGTCTGGCACATATGCTGCTCAGCGGCGTTATTCACTAAGACGTCGATACCGCCATATTTCCCCACGACTTCGTCCACCACCGACTTGCAATTCGCATCATACCCTAAGTCGGTTGCTATCGCAATCGGCTCTTTCGAGTCTTCGGTTTTCGACTCGTTGATGATCTTCAATGTGTCCGCTGCATCTTTGTCTTCTTGACCCTTAACGTAAGTGAAAGCTACAGTGGCTCCTTCTCTAGCAAAGCAGTAGCAAACCGCCCGCCCGATGCCGGAATCTCCTCCGGTCACCAGCGCCACCTTGCCCTACACCACAAGCAACTAGTTTGAATCATCATAAAAAAAACATCACATACACAAACTTTAAGGGGGCGTTCGTTTTACGGAATTTATAAGAATTAAAATTGGTATTAAAATTGTATGAACCAAAATTATGTTTGAGTGAGCAATAAGAGAGAATGTTTTACATTAAATTTCTTTGATCGTAGGATTTCAATATTCCTTCCACCTAGAGAAAAATTTTAAATCCTACAAGCAAAGAAATTTTTAGATAAAACATTACCTCTTATTGTTCACCCACACATAATTTTGATCAAGAAATCACACAATTTTAATACCAATTCCAATTCTAATGAATTCCATGAACCGAACGCTCCCTAAATCTTTCATAAACTTAGATTTTTCAAATGAATATATGCAAGTGAAAACTTGATAATTAAAGTGGAATTACTGTGAGTTTATCAGCAGGTTTGTAATTAGGGTTTATGAACTGTGGTGTTGGATCCATGACGTGTTCTTTTCCCGGCTGTTGTTCTTGTTTTTGCGGTGGAAACTGAGCGCCGTTGGTCGCCATATATCGGTGTTATCAAGATCGGAACCTATGGATTGAACAAAGATGTCGCCGGTGGAGTGATCGGAGCTAGATGTGTGATCGGATTTAAAGGGTTGAGGGAGTGATGGCCGGTGACACGTGGCGGTACACGTGTGAGGATTGGTTTGAATTTGGCGGCTGAACGAGTGTGTGGGACATCAGCTGGTACAGGTGGCATTCTTTTTGTTGACGTGTCAGACGCTGATGGTGATCGCCAATGTATCACATTGCTTGTGCTCATCCAACATGTACATTTTGGACTTAAGCATTTATATTTTAGAAAAGAGTAAATTACCGTTTTCATTCATGTGTTTTGGTCATATTTGTTATTTTTATCCAAAAAGATTTTTTTTTTGCATTTGGCTCCCTAAGGTTTAAAAAAAGTTGCCATTATTATCCAAAAACATGAATTTCGTGAAAGAAATTTTATCAACAACACGTAAACATAGATTAGGATTTTGTTTTTATATGAAAATTAACATAAATACCCAATTAACGATGAATATTTAACATTTTAAAATAATAAAGCTACTATTTTTGGATGAAAATGACAATTTTTTTGAAACCTTAGGGAGTCAAATACAAGAAAAATACCTTTTGGGATGGAAACGGCAAACATAACCAAACCATAGGGAGGAAAACGGCAATTGACTCTTTAGAAAAAGAGATTTTCTAATTACGTACACTTTTTTTTTAATTTGCCAAATTAGATTTTAATAATTCAAACTATCACCTGTTGGTCGATAATAATCAATACTATTAATTTGGCCAGCAACACTCTCAGCTTTCAATTTTGTTACCAACAACAGTACTAGTGACATAATTTTCAAATTTCTACGTTCGATTTGTATTTATTTTGAGCTCAATTTAATTTGTATGTTTTGTCATTTCGTTCATAATCACTATCACGACTAGAATCGAGTCCAAATCAAACGTAAAAAATTAAAAATTATATCATTGGGACTGTTGTTGGTAAATAAGTGAAAGTTTGGGGTATTACTGGCAAAATTAATAGTATGAATCATTATCGACCAATAGTTAATAGTTTAGATTATTAAAATCCAATTTGCTTTTTAATTTTCATTTGCAACCTACTCTTTTTTTTTTTTTTTTTTTTTTTTTTTTTTTTGAACGGCAAATTTATCCTACTTCTCCTACTAAATTACTCCATATTACACCATGCCTGGGTTTGAACCCAGGATCTCCCCTCTAAGAGGCAAAGCCTCTACCAACAACCTACTCATGTACTGTATTGTATTATATTAATTGCATTGATTAATTTTGTTGTTCCCTAACTCCAATTATATTACGGTAATTAACTATACATTTGAGTGAAATTAATGTAGAACCCACCCTAGTCATTAACAGTTCACCGTCATTTAAGTTGTTAGCATGTCTCACTTTTACATCTAATAGTTATATTAATAAAAGGTATTAAGTCCGTTCAAAAAAAATAAAAGGTATTAAGTTCAAAGCCAATCATTATGTAAATTAGTTTGGAGTAATTTTAAGAGTAAAAAAAGGATGATTTGCAATTAAAAAATTATTTTAATTAAAGCTTATTACAAAAACTTACGTTTTGATTTTTAATCGATTTTGTTGTGTTATGTACATACGAAGAGTTATATATATTGTTTATCTGCATTGTTTATCGATTTTGTTTTATGTTATGTACATACTAAGAGTTATATATGTTTGTTATATTAACTGTTTGTGTCTGACTTTTTGCTTAATTTTGAAAGTAAAATACTCACAGTAAAATTTATAAGCTTTTTAAATACTTTTTAAATAAATCATTTTGGCCTTTAAAGAGATTGGATTAATTGTTTTATTTATTTTATTTTTCTTGAAATTAACTCTTTTTGATCATGTTTTGACTTTTCGACTGTTCGAATAACAATTTTAAATTTGGATGTGACCACATAAATTAGTCGCTCTTTAAATTTTTTATTTTTTTTTTATGATTCGAATGACAATTTTGTTAGTTTAGACTGTCATGTCTGTATAACCAAACATCAAACTCTTAATTGTTTTTTTAGTTAAAAAATTTTTTATATTAAAGATTAATTTGAAGGATACAAAAAAAGAAAAGTTTAAAAATAAAAATAAAAAATGTTTCAATTTCCAAGATCATTCTTAAAATATTTTAATAAAAAACATCAAAAAGCTAATTTAAAAATAGTTTGAAAAACTGATAATAAAAAAAAAGAGAATAAAGCTTTAAAATGTTCAAACAATCTTAAATAGTTATTTCTAAATGTTAAATTTTATTAGAAAAACATAATTAATAAAAACTAATATTTTGTAATAATTAAAAAATAATTAGAGGGGTTTTAAAATTTTAGGTGATAATTAATGTTTAAATAAAGAGGCTTTTAAGGCTTGTTGAATAGGATGCTATAAACTAGGGTGCAAAATAACACTCGTAGAAAAAATGTCATAAATATTACATTATTCAATTCGTAATTATTTTTAATTAATCCTTGTATTAATTAGGGATTCGTAGCTATATTAAAGATGGTGATTGGTTGGAGCGCGCAGAGGGTCAAATTAAGAGACGCCAGCCAACTCTATTTGATCAACGAAAAATGTATGTTTCTATTTGAAAGTATATTCGTTATTATTGTAATCGGGTCTATTTATTTATTCTCCGGTCATGACTATACCTTCAACCCTTTAGAAAAAAGCCTACAATTGAATGAACGCTCTGGCAAAACACAAAGCATGTTTGCTCCGAGCAAAACTCGAACATAAGACATTCTCATTTTTAATTGTCTTGGGCAAATCACATCAACTACTTATGTTAAAGATCATAAGCCAACATAATTATTTATTTTTATTTTTATGTTTTTTAGTTTTCTAGTTTTTTGTGTATGTGTATATGTATATGTGTATAAAACGAGTTTTTAAACAAGTTGGTCTCATCTGCTGACTGCTGGTAGCGTATGCGGCAACCTGTTGTGCCACTTGTGTTCAAGTCCATGCCCCTCCCTTCCATCCAGCTTCTTTGATTTGCATTTTTTTCGAAAATTAATAAACCATAAGAGCATCTCCAATAAGAGATACTCAAAAACTTGTCTAGTCAACATCTGCCCAAATTTTTTCTCTCTTGCCCCTCTCACAACGTATTAAAAACAAAATAGGTATTCTCTTTACTCTTCTCCTACTCCCCCTCGCAATCTCGTTGTTTCAAGTTCTTACCCAAAAACTTTCTCACACTCTCTTTTCTCCACATAATCATCTCTTTCCTTCATCTCATACACTCTCTCCTCTAAAAACACTAAAAAACATCCTATTGTAGATGCTCTAACCATAGTCAAGCCCAATAAATCTCATCAATAGCCAAACCGTTGACAAGATCTTGGAAGGTGAGATGTAGGCAAACTTTATCTCTATCATAATAAATAAAGATGTTGCTTTCAAAGAGACCCACGAGCCACGACTTTAAATCCAACAAAGAAGAAAATAAACAATATAATGTATAATTAGCATATAGGAAGGTCCATATGAAGCAAGTCATTATACCACAATATATACAACAGGCAGACAATGACCATAATCAAACATTTAGCACATAGTAAGCAGTCATATACATTAGGTGACAGGAAACAAACGAACAATGATATACACAAAAATCATATGCCATCCATACACAATACACATTAAAAAGTACATATCCACGTATTTTATCAATCATATATATATACACATATATATCATATACAACGATCAAGAAACCCACACATAGTGACAATAGGCGTTCAAATGATATCAAGTAGAATGATAGTATGCAAAAGCAACTAAAAAGATGGTAGAACCACAATAAACCCCAAAGACATAACTATGACATGTCTAAACATATCAGAAACCTCCCCTAAACTTTCTTTACCTTAATTTTACGCCTGCAAATACTTTTATCCTGAAACATGTCCTAAGAAATGTGTAGCTCTAACATATAGTGTCTAATCCTCTTCTCACAAGTCAGTTAGGGCCCGCCTCTACTCATCCTTCCATCTATCATAAGAGTTTGGCTACTCTAACCAACGCTGTCATCTGTCTCCTTTTGACATACCCATACCATCTTAGTCTTTTTTCTCTTATCTTATTTGCTATGCTTGTTTATCTTAACCTTTCTTTAAACACATCATTTTTATTATGTCTACCTTGTGTGCCCACACATCCACCTCAGCATTTTTATCTCTACTACCTCCATCTCACATGCATGTGTCTTTGTTATATCCCAGCAATCAGTTCCATATAACAACGCTGGTCTGATCGCAACTCTATAAAATTTTCCCTTCAGCCTCGTCGGAAAATTCTTGTCACACAATACCTTTGATGTTACCCTCCATCCACACTAGTTTGCTTGAATCACGTGTCTAACGTCACTATCCATCTTCCCATTCTGTTGTACGTACGATCCTAAGTACTTAAACCTCATCGCCTGTGGAACCTCGTGGCCTTGAAAATTAATGAACATGTTGCTTAAATAAAGTGTTGCTGCTTTTGATTACAAAATGGTGGCACAACAAAACATGTTAAGATTTTGGTGTGTCTTCCGGCATGTGCAGTTTTAAGTAATGGTTTAATTAGTTTTTATGTATTTTTACAACTTTTTTTTTTTCAACAGCTATCTATTTATTTTTAATTTATTTTTTACAAGTCAAAGTGATAGATATTACAACATGTTTTTCTATCCATGTTTAATTTTAATATTTGGCCCTATCACATGTGTTTTTAGGAACCTTGCTTGGTGTTAAGTTTTATAGTTTTTTTTTTTTTTCTCACCTTAACCTTGAATCCTATCAACCACATGTAACATAAGCTATGATTTTTTGATATTATTTAGTAAGATATTGATGAATTTGTGAATTTACTAACAACATAGGAGCTATTAAAGGCCACTTGTCTAGTTTAACGTGAGTTACGATTTACTTCACCTCATTGTTAATATGATTTGATAACTCATGTGAGTTTAATGGCAACATGTACTCATAGACACCAATAAGTATTTTGTATTATATATTATTTAAAAATTGTGATCTTGTTAAGAGATAAATATATATTAACCTTAGATGACTGTCACCGGACTTACAAACTGACCTGCAACATCCACATCACAAAGGCAAGACGTAAGAGGCAATCAACTCACAGATACACTCACAACCAAGGGAGAGAGAATTAGCTAGCCGTTCGCATAACGCTCGAACCTTGACATGGGCTCCCAATTACTCGAGGCTGGCCCCCAAGAATGTATACCGGATGATTCAAGCTTCTCCTTTGGAGACCACCAACGCCTTTACCGCTGGGCCACCCTTGGATGGTCGTCTATTAACCTTAGACGATGGATCTATTTCTTCAATTTTTACCCATGAAATGTTCTAACAATTGATCAACAACTCTTCTTCGAGAGACTAATCCTCAAGTTATCAAAAACCACATCTTTAGGTTTTCTTAGAACAAGTTTGAATCGTGGAACAAAGAATAGCGCAAATTGTTGGAATTCAATATAACTTTTGTAAAATAAAAAAATAAAAACACTGCACACTTATAAAACACTTCAGTTCTGTTTTTCTTAAAGCTTTGTTTGACAATTTCATAAATAATATTATTGTTTTGTATCCAATTAAGATGATAAACTTACATTGGATTAACAGAAATAGAACGTACTCATTGTTTGGTGTAGGGGCTTGTAACATTGATTGCTGAATTGCGGGAGAGTGCTCGTGATGTTTTTTTTCCTAACCGCTTATCTTGGTGCGGCAACAAGAATTTTATGCCGCCTCCTTCGGTCTGCATCATCGCCAACAAAAACACAATCATCAGCATCCGGTTGGGGGATTGTTACAACTTCTATGCTTCTAAGCAGTTGAACTTTTAAACAAGTTGATTATGGTTACGTTTTGTCTTTAACAGGTCAAGTGAGTAAGTTTAAAAGATTTAACAAAAAAAGGCAACATGTTGAAATTTTCAAACAGGACGGTTGAAATTCGTCAAAAAGTGTATTTTTAGCGCATAGAACAGTTCTATTCTATCAAGGGACTTTTTGTAATCATAGTAACATAGAACCAACCAAAACAACCCAAGCCAGCCAAATTGCATAGGTTTAGTTGGTTTACGGAGACCCTATTTATCATGTCAAGGAAAGAAATTAGGACCTCGGGGATGTCACTTCAAGTATGAGCGGGTGTGCTTCCCAGAAGCCATCTTCAATTATATTCGGGTGTTCCACGACCACCTTCTTGAGAGAATTTGCAACGGCCCCATTATCTGTCATCATCTTCTCCTGGAAATACACAGATTTTAAGACCCGCATTTACAATACAACAAACTTACTACAAAAGAAAGGGCAGACTGCAATAACTAAATAGAACATACTTTCACTTCATTTCTTATTTAGTCGGTGGAACTTAAAACTCACTACTAAAGTCATCAAACTTTTGAAAATGATCTTCCTAGCCTTGTGACTTTTAAAAAGAAATCAATTTCAGAAAGTATAATTATTTTGGTAACAATGTTTATAGCCTTGAAGCAGGACTCATAGCATGTGCAACTATGAAAGTTTTTATTAATAATTATAAAAAAAATAAGTTTGCCCTGAGAGAGAGAGAGAACCTCATCCCAGAATACAGAAGAGCCATTACGGAATATGACGGGCAGCGTATTGTAATCAATACCAAATAACTGAGAGAGCATCTGATTCTTTTCCTGTGCTTGAGTACCCTGTATAACAAAAACACTGATAAAAAGACAGTTTCTTTAATTTAAGTACCAAATTTAACAAGCTTCTGAAAGCATTGATTTAGATATTTAGACAGATACTACTTGATTTTTGTGATCCAAATCATATGGATTTGAGTTCAGTATGCAAACTAAGAATGCTGATGGAAGTTTTTTATACTTATATGCTTCAAGAGAATTCTCTAAAAATTGAACTGGAATTACAAGAGAATCAGGACCTTTAAGAGACTTTGGGCTTCCCTTGTGCTTTTACCAGACTTGACTAGCATCCAAAAGCAAGTGTTATACTGATTGTTTATGTGACCTAAATGATTAATTAATAATGTGAGTATATTTTATATTATGATAATCAAATAATAATGTGAACTTCTAAGGCAAAAAAAAAAAGAATACATTCACTTACAGTCAACTTGTCTCCAAGTTAGATAATCTCTTATAATCTCGTATGATGGATAGCATACAGCCCTTCCATCAAAATTTGGTGGGTACTTTAATTCTTTTTTAGGGAAGAACACTCTCCATTTTATAACATATGTAGAAGAGAATAATGAGACAACAGCAGAAACTATTTCACTGCAATAATCAAAAGGATAGGTTCAACAATGGGAAAAAAAGAAAAAGAAAAAAAAAAGAAAAAGAAAACAGGTGGGTAGTTCACTTTTGTAGATATTTGCTATATAATTATCATACAATACCAATGAAAAGAAATGCATTTATCATCTGAACCTTAATTTGTAAGTTGTAACTGAATCAATTTATATGGACAAAACTAAAGTATATAGAACTTAACAATTCCCAAATTAAACTATAATAAAGTCCGTTTAATGTGGTAATGAAATATTTTGCACTATGGTAAAAAGAGTGTAAGACGGACCTGGCACGTCTTTGATATAGTTGGGTATCCTTCTTCAAAACAAAGCTGAAATCAGAAAATTTCAACAGTAATTACAAATTGCATTGATGCCACAAAATTATCCATGAATAACTGATTTAATAACCTTACCTGAATTCATCACTAACTCCATATGCAAAAACAATGTCATTATACTCCTCCAATACAGCAACTGCACATGAGTTCATAAGTTTCAGTGCTTGCTCGTCATTAGGCTTCTCAAATTCTTGAACCTCAGAAAATCTAGTGGGAAAGAACATAGAAAAAAACTGGAGTAGCCAATTTTCGAGCTCAAGTTTTGGTAGATGTGGTAATGTTAACCCATATATATGAAAACAGGTCAATTCAGGTTGTATTTGCTTAATAACAGATTAACTAAAAGAAATGTACTAAATTTTTACACAATCATTATATTACTATATAATCTTTCTTCCATAATGTGGTTATACCTGTGGAAATGAGAGCCATCTATTCTTATGACAATCCAGGTAAACGGCAGCAACTTGCTCTCAAACTGAAACAATTTCATATACTCGTGTTTTATATTATTCACATTCTGCTCAAAACAACCTAGCTCCTTGCAAAGATGGGAATAATCATTCCAGAAACTTTTAGAGGCTATATTTTCTGAATGGACAACTTTAACCATCTTCTTCAGTCTTTTCACAGGGGATTCATTGTCATGGATCTTCAAGGTTTCATCAACCTGAGTGATAGCTAATTTCAGCTTTAAAGAAGTTGTATGACATATGCAAATGGAAGTAAAAATTGCTTTCCATACTCAATTCAAATATCACGAGTGTCCAAGAATATTTAATGCATTTAACTAAAAGATGAAATAACGAATATGCAAAATTCAATATGAGATACAACCTCTGTTTTGAGAATGAAAGAACCTTGGCGGTACATCCTTGGTAGATTTTTGTAGTTGATTCCAAATTGTTGGAATAAGAGCTCATTTTTTTCTTGCTTTTGAGTGCCCTATATATAAGCCGTATGCAATATAAAAAGCCACATTGGATATGCAACATATTAAATAAACCATATAGGATAAAAATAATGGATAAAATATCATCAAGAACAAGTGAATGATGCATTCTTGAAAAGAGCTTGCATTTAACTAAGCATACACACCTTCAAGATGTCGTGTGCTTCTGTTTCAGATTTGCCACTTTTAACCAACATCCAGAAGCAAGTGTTGTACTGGTTTTTACTATGACCTGAAATAAATATGCAAGAAAGCATTAATGTGTAGTTTGAACATAAATGCTTGCATGGAAATGTTCGATAACTAATAACTCACATTCTCTCTGTCTCCATACAAGATATGCCTGAAGAACCTCCATTGATGGACAGCATATGATTCTTGCTTTAAATGAAGGAGTTAATCTCATTTCTTTATGGGGAAAGGACTCTCTCCATTTTGCCACATATGAAGATGTAAAGAAGGAGACAATGAGCGAGAGCATCTTGCTGCAGTGTCAATTTCATTGTTAAACCAATACTAGAAAAAGAACTTTCTAATAACAAATGATTGTACAAATAAGGGCTTAAAGAAGGGCAGCAAAGTTGTGATCTACAAAAGTACAAAGTAGAAATAATTACACTAATTAGGAATTGCTGTAGAAAACAATCTCCAGTACGAAAATATTACCCGGCACGCCTTTGGTAAAATTTGGTTTCCTTCTTGAAAATAAAACTGCATGGGACATCAGTACAATATAAATAAAAATCATATACAACTTTTACTTTTTAATATTTTATGTGATGATCGAAAAAACAGGGTCTCACCTGTACTCATCACTAAAACCATAAGCCAAGATTATATCCGGGTACTTCTCCAACACCCCGGTTGCACAACAGTTCATCAAATTTAGAGCTCTTTCGTCATTTGGTTTTTCAAACTCATTAACTTCAGAAAATCTGCCAAATTTGGTGGGTGGCTACAATAGTAAAATTTTTATATATTTTATCTAATAAGCACCAATCAAGATAAGTAAGAGTATAAATGAGACATTGTGTATTCTGTGGTCATAAGTTTATGGCCATCTAACAGAGATTTCTCTTTCTAAACAATGTGAACTTAATCCATAAACCAAAAGTGATTAAGATAATCCTATAGTACACACTTCAATCTCTCAGTACATGAAAAAAGCTTAGGAACCAATTAAAGTTCAAATGGTATAGGCTTCTGTAGGCTCTTCATTAATACTGAATGGAATTTGGAAATATTATGGATGAAGGTTTACCTTGCAAAATTGCGACCATCAATTCGAACTACAACCAAGTTTGGATACATCACTTCATCTTCGCTTTCAAACGATTTCACATACTCATACTTGCTATTAGCCATGTCAGCCTGTATTCAGTTGCACCTCTAAACTACATCAGAGAAAAAATAAATAAAAAATTCTGTAAATTTGTATCATAAACCGACATCCTTTGTTCCTGGCAGGATGGGAAACTAACAAGCACTCACAATGCATAAAGTAGTTGCAACAAGCCAACAAGCAACCAATTTTAAGCATTCAAGCAACCAATTTTAAGCATTCAAGAAACCATTTTTAAGCATTCAAGCAACCACTTTTAGCATTCTTGAACTGAATCTAGTTGACTGTCACCTTTTATTTCGTATACTGGTGAAAGCACTAATCTTTAATCGATGGTAACATCACTTTATCCAAATTAGATCATATTGGAATATACAAATGAAAGATTTCTGCAAGATAAAATACAGACTCCAATTGAATTACATTTTACAACTAAGCCCTACTACTTTCTACTACTAATGCTTTCATTCGGGACTTTTATCGAACACTTGGTGTGCACAAACTAGGTGAGTACAATCCACACACATTCTCGATGCTACTAAAGCATTCACGATAAAGAATAAGCAACACCAAATAGAATTCCAAGAAACCCACATAGAAATCGACAAACAAACTGCAAATAAGTAAGCAAATGGAACATACCAGCAGTGATGTCTCGTCTATTGAGGTCGTAAAACTCACGATCAAAGTAGAGAAATGGGAACAATCTTATGAACTTGGAAGTGTTGGTGAAAGAAATACAAGAATAAAGATTCAAACTTGATCTCTTATTTTAGTGAAGTAAATTCTTTAAATTTATTTTGAACGTCTCTCAAACGTCTTTCGTCCCCAAAAGATTGTAGATTGAAGAGCCCTATATGATGATGACGAAGATGATGATGTGATGATGATGATGCGCAGCAGCGGGTGGTGGCGGAAGCCGGCGGGCAGCGACAGTGGGCGTAGATTAGGGCTATGAACAGAAGAAAAAACCATAATAATCTTTTTTTTATTTTTTATAATTTTAAGATAAAACATAATAATCTTCGATATTTAGAAGTCACTACCCATCTTTCGAATCTATTATTTTATATTTGGAAAAATGTTACAAAATATTAAACAAGTTTCAAAAGTATTCTAATTTAGTCACTCATACATATTTTTTTTAAATTGAACCATCAAACGATCAAATCAAGTAATCATTAAATTTTCTTATGTCAAGAAAGTTACGGTAGAGAATACATGGGGGTCAGAATTTTTAATATATAAAATTATATTAAAAAATAAAAAAAATGTTAATTATGAAAAAAATAAAAAAGTACCTAAAATTTAAGTCAACATTACATATCAGCATCAAAAGATAGAAAAAAATATTTTCTAATTTAAACCAAAAGTATAACATGCTAAAAAACATGTTAAGACTTTTAATTTATATAAAATATAAAAACTGAATGACCTAATTGGAACACTTTTAAAACTTGAGTTACCTAATTGGAACACTTTTGAAAATTGTTTATTATTTTACAAAGTTACCCCTTTATATTTTTTATAACTTATGAACAGAAGAAAAAACATGAACAAATGAATAATCAAGTATTATTTAATTGAAATAAACATAAATATAAAAGCTGATGTGGAAGACTTTTACAAAATGAATAAAATTTTTAAATGATGATGGTTTGTGTTAATTATGGCGGACGAGAATGAAAAAACTATTGGGAATGCTCTAAACCATCAAAATGAGTTATCATTGAATTTTTTTTTTGTCAATAAAGAATTTTACAAAAGATGCGTGGTTGGAATTTTTAATATATGTAACTATATTAAAAACTCAAAAAATATGTCAATTATATTAAAAAAAAATACTTAAATTCCACTCCACCACTCCATATCAACAAAAAAAAAATATTTTCTAATAGAAATAAAAAGAAAAACATGCTAAAAAACATATTAAGGCTTATAATTAAATATAACATTAAAGCTAAGTGATTTAATTGTAATATTTTTTAAACTTGAATGCATTTGTTTTTAGAAATGGACTGAATAGTAAATCATATGCCTTACCGGTCCGCTGGTCGGACCGGATACAAGAACCAGATAAAATTATAATTATTTTAACAAATGTATGTAAAAAAATATTAAAAATTATGTATATATATATATAGGGTTATATGTATATAACAAGTCTGGTTCCAAGTCCAATCGCTGGTTCGACCGGTTTAACGTCAAAACAGTTTTAAACACTGAACCAAACTGAATTGGAGTCCAGTTCCCAGTCCAACCGATCGGACTTGCCGGTCCCGTTTTAAAAAAAACGGTCGAATGATCTGATTGAAACACTTTTTAAACTCGGTTACTATTCTACAAAGTTACCTATTCTTTTTAAGAGTCAAAAAATATTTTGGTTATTAAAAGTTAATGAAAATTAGGCTTAATGCACAAACTTGTTACGTAGTTCACAAAACTTATTACTTGAAAAAGTTAGTATTATAACATGTTAATTTCAACAAACCACATAGATTGTCTATGCAATTAACCCTAATGTATATAACATAATGTTACACTTCTAAGTTTAGATATAAAAACTTTTAAATCTGGCATTTTAGTTTATATCTGAAAAAAAATTATGACTACTCTTTACATAAAAAAAATACTTTCGATCACAATATATCATGAATTTGAAAAGTTACCCTCTCTCACTGTTACACATGCAATACGCTTAATAAAAAAAACATTATAGACCAAGCAATATTGCACAAGCAATACACGTGAAAAAATTCATATTCACTAATCTCGTTACTTGCCAAAATATTAAAAGTTTTCGTATAAGATTTTTTTATTTTTTATTTTTTTTTTTATTACATTTTTAGAGGTAGGGAAGTACCATACAAATATATGAGGGTAAAAAAAACACAGTTCCAATGACTATAAACAACTATATAGCCAGCATTAAACGACTTCTTTAACAGTCATACGGTTTATAACTGGGTTCCATTGTCAATCTTTAAAAAACCAATCCTAACCGGTTCAAATTTGAAAACTCTAACCTGATTTTAACCGTTGCTTATTTCAGTTACTATAACCGGTGTCTACAGTACTGGTTTTAAACTATCTCGGTTTCAGGTCATGTCTGGTAACTGGTTTTTTTTGTTAGATTGACCATATGAGCTTTCCTGTGGGCTAGCAATCAAGCTTTTGTTTTTTATTTTTATTTCTTGTTTTACTTTTTTAGTTAAATACATTTTTACATCACTACATCACGATTATTTTACTCACATTTGGATACAAATTTTAGAAATTTTTTTATTTCTTTTTAATTTTTTTGCTTTTTTTTATTTTTTATTAATCCTGAAAAAGTATAAAAAATAATTGAAGAACATATTAGGCATTTAGGCTTGTTGCTTGTTAGCATACAAAACTTCATGGTTGAACAATAATAACTTGGGCCAAGTTGATAGTGAAGCAACAGAAAGAAGATAAAGTTTTGACTTTGACGGTTGACCCTATCATTTTGTTTTATGCAAACCATCAAGCCCAAGCCCATATTTATCTTGTTAAGCCCATTTTATACAGTTAAGTAGTTAACTTCAACTCTTCAAGCCCGTTTTAGTTACAAGTACTACTTACTTTCTGTTTCAATGAATTTGCAATTTCTTACGATAAGCTTTCCTTTTGATTTATGTTTTTCTTTTTTCTACACCATAGATTTACTCTTTTTTTTCTTTTTGTTTAGTTATTTTTGAACTTGATTTTAATTAAATACATTTTTAAAAATCATTCATCGACTTATAGTTATATTTGTTTCTATATAAATTTTTTTTTGATTCGTCGTATCACGCGAGTTATTCTCACAACTTGAAACCATCGCTTCAGCGTCTCTAGGTTAGATTAGAGATGTAATCATTAAACTAGTTATATATACATATATGTAATCATTAAACTAGTTATATATATGTCAAGCGTACCAAAAAGGTTAGAATATGCATGTTCCATAGGCAACCAACTTCAAAATTAAAAGTTGAGAAAAGGGAAAGAAGGCATGTGTCAATCTGATCTCTCCAAAGCTGTTAATCAGTACCATTGATTCCATTTGTTCAATGATCATCTTACCCTTTTATATTTCTTTAATTTTAATATTGTATTATTAAGTAACATTTTTTTCTAAAGTAATCAAAAGCCAATATTCTATGAACCATCAAATAATTGTGTTATTAGATTTTGAATCTTGCAACAGGATGGATCTAGAATAGTTTGAGAAGGACATAACATTACACCATAGGGAAACACATGAATTAATCTAAAATAGATAATCTAAAATCTTTGAAATTAAAAGTAATATAATGAAAAATAAAATCTCATAGGGAAACACATGAATTAATAACATCCCATATGTTTTACAATAAAACTGAAATCAAATTAAAAGAAATAAATAATTTTTGGCTACAAACGAGTGAATTAGGGTGGAGGGGGTATTTTCACCAGAAACACCACACTACATTATATACCACCAATCATATTTTACAACGTCACACTACACTATACCACACCCCATTGTAGAGGGGGGCGGCGGCGTTGGTGCTGCTCGGCGTCGACCCACGTTGGGGGCTCATACGGTGTTAGAGGTGAGCTTGAGAGTTGGGCAAACCGTAGTTTAAAAGGATCAAAGGTTGTCCTTAAATCGTGATTTCATACTTCTCCAACTAATACATATAAAAGTTTCTTAACTCCTAATAAATCGTAAAACTCTAGCTTCTTTTTGCATATTTTTAGATGTAGATATTAAATCGTAGTTTTTCATATTGAAGATATTAAACTTTTATAAATAAATTAATTTGTATAATTATAAATAATACATTAATACTACAAAACAATATATTTAAAATTATATATTAGCTTCTAGTTTTGTTTCGTTATGCTAATTTATAATTATTCCACGGTGAATAGATTTATGAGGCCTTTACGATTTATAACTAGTTAATTATCTTTTAAAAAATGAATAGATTTGGAAAGGATGCTAAATGATTGGTTTCACAATTTTAACTAATATATTAACAGCTTTCTTGGTTGATAAAAGTGAAAAATTTAAAATGAATATGATGAGACTGTGTGGCATCTAGGTGTATAACCTAGTTAGGTGTCATGTGAACAAAAGTTAATTTTTTTATTATATGTTATAGATAATTAGTTTCAATAAATCCGTGTATTACACGGATTGAATAATAAAATATTAAATAGAATTAAAAATTATTAATAATAAATTGATATTTTAATATAAGATATGATGAAATCTTTCTTATTATAAGTAAAATAAAATATTTTGTTTCAAAAAGAACATTTTAAAAAATATCATTTATAAAAGCTTTCTTATTATAATTCTTAATTTTATTTATCTTATAAAAATTTTACTTTTTAAAAAAAACCAATTTAAATATTTCGTATTTTTAAAAAAGTTTGATTTATAAAAAAAATTATTTTATAAAAATTATTTTTTTTTAGAAATAACATTAATAAAAAGATCTTTTTCTTAATTTATTATAAGTTATTTTAATATAAAAAATTAAATAATATTAGTAATTAATATCATTATTTAATAGGAGAGAGAGACGGAAGAACTTAATGAGAATGAACGTACTAATGCATGTGTACTCTCTATTTACTCTTTTATTAGAGTAAGAATATTATTATTTTTTACTTCATGTTCTTTTTCATTCTAATTACTATTATTATTGGTATTATCTAAAAAGGAGTCCTTTTATTATTATTATTTTTTTGTCTTTCTCATATGACTTAAGAAAATCACATTAGTTTATTTTCTTTTTCCCTAGCTTTCTCCACTTTGAAATGTGCCATCTTGTTTTTCCTCATTTTTCTGAATTTCTCATATTGTATGTTGTATAATACATGTCAAATGACTAAATATCAACGGGTAAATTTTCACCGAGTCAAAGTTAACTTTTGCTTACCGGGACAGGGGATTGTGTTCCCACAAACTGGGTATTCCCTAACTCTCCCCAGGTTCCCACTCCCCCCCCCCCCCCCCCCCCCCCCCCCCCCCCCTATTGTTTTGTTTTTTTAAGTTTAAATGATAAGCATATTAAAAAGGTAAACTTATCAGATTAAAGCTTGATTTTTTTTTCTTTTATGATATTTTGTCTATATAATTTTTCTTAAAAATTTAAATACATCATTATTATCTTTTTGTTTTTTTTTTTACATTTCGATATGAATTTGTTTAAACACGAGCTGCTATTAAACACCGTGAAAATCCGCCAACATATATAAAACAAGAATAGACTAGATTAGGTGTAAACACCCCATTTGTTATGTCTTCACCTATCCGACCTTGATCGGGCAAAGCACGTGACGCCGACGTGACCCACATTGCACATGGTAGTCGCTTGGATTGTTCCATTCCCATGATCCATCCTTCTTTTTATTATTTTTTTCTTTTAAATAATAACCTTTTTTTATTCTAGATGTATATAATTAAAAAATAGTTGCGATAATTTACTCAAATTAAAAAGATGTTTTAGTATAGTTTATGTATGCCTTTTTATTATATTCCAAGCAATATATAGTTTATAGGACAAAATTAGCTAAAAGTTGCCAATACATCTTCGGCCGCATGATTGATCGACATGCTAATATTATATTTTTATAATTTGAATATTGTGAATTTACAATAGGCTTTGCGTTAGACATTTGTTGGTTTCTAAGTTATATGTATAAGATTTGAGTTTGTTCATAAATAGATTTATAAGTTTGTGTTAGATTTAATTATTTAATTTATGTATTATAGATTATGTTATGTACATACTATTATATTTATATAACTATTAGGGTAGTTTAGACCAAAAAGTTTATTCAAACTTAGTGCATCAAGTTTAGATTTAAGCTCCTTTATTAAATAAAATCAAGCCAATTTGAACTTGAGATGAGCTCGATTGGAATTTTTGACGAGCCAAATTTTAATAGTTCTGATAATAGTTTCAATCGTTTACAGCCATCTTCATGACTTATATTTTAGAATGAAAACGCTAGAAAGTGTCACAAATTTTAGGACAAGAAGAATATATTCACTAGATAACAAATTAGTCAAGCAAGACTAAGAAATTTTCAAGAGATAAGCTAAAAGTTAATCGTAAAAATATAAATCTCTACGCTAACATTATTGTTTAGAATTAAACATATTTCTATTAACGAGTTGTCGCCTTTAACAATATTCGTCCGATCATGCTTAGCAACACAAAGATATAAAATTTGTCTGAGATGTTACCAAACAAAAGCACCAACTATTGCCGAATATATATCGCAAGACATGCATATCCTATAGATGTCTTCAATCTTTAGTGTTCGCATCTACTAGTTGAAAGAACACATCTATCCTAAATTAAGCTCGTTGCTAGCAAATTTCATTTTAGGAGCTAAATTCAAATTATCTTTCTTTTTTACAAAAAGAAATAAGAAATTAGACGGTCTATGTGGTTACTATTTGCTATCCAAAAGAATCACTCATCATTCCCCAAAAAACAAAAAGATGCACAAAATAAATACACACTTACAAATTAGATGAATTGAGCTAATACATCCAATTGCATATGAGTTTATTGTTCTAGCTAATTAATTGATATTAGTAGCATCTTCTTTGATTCAAAGAATTGTATGAAGCGTTAGTAGCACTGTGATTATGGTAGGATTCATGAGAAAAGTACTGTCCACTTGAAGTATGATCAACATGCCTTTGAGTTTGAACCCGTGTGTTCGAAGACTTGGATCTTGAATGCTTACTTCTTCGTGGATTAGTCGAAGATCGTGGGATAAATACTCCGGTTCCTTTGATTTCCCTTCTTCCATTTTGATCATGGAAATTTGGTATTTGGTTATGAATTGGATGGATTGTTTGAGAGATAACCTAGAAGAGAAAACAATAACATATTAACATGTGACCAAAAGAAAAGAAACAAGTGTTACCCCTTATAGTGAAACTTAACAAAATAAGTCATTTAGGTTTCCTTTTAGCTTGTATTCAAGATTTGAGTAAATATCTTTGCATCTTGATATATATCACTTTCCACAAATAGAAAGCCCATAACTCCACTTTCCCATTCTTTCATTCAATCTTATTAGAGAAAGAGAGAGAGAGAGAGAGAGAGAGAGAGAGAGAGAGAGATGTAAACCTGAAAAGAAACAGGAGGGCAATGAAGAGTAGGGTCTTCATCATCATCCATGATCAAAAGGGAGATCCTCTTACTCAAGTCAGCAAAGAACACATCATCTTCAACAACTTCCATCTTGCTATCAGAAAGCTTTTCAACTGTCACAACTTCCAAACAACTAACTAGCTAGTTAGCTACTTCAAGTGTTTCTTTCTCTTTCTCTTGCTTCTTTATGGTTGCTTGAGTAGAATAAATAGAGAAAGAAGAAGGTATTATATGGAGTAAAGAATGAAAGAATATGTGTTGGGTAGGAGAGGGAATGAGTAGTAGGGGTGGGGGTGGGGTGGAGTGGGGTGGAGTGGGGTGGGGTGGGGGTGGGGGGTATTCAATTCTCCAAAGGGGATGGACATGTGAAGTAGTGGGACCCATGTAGCTATCTGTCTATTTATGAGGATCATGAAGTGTGTTTATGATTCTATCCAGTTGAAAGAAAAGAAGATAGATTATAGCATCATAAGCAAAGGCACAACCCACACATAGATTTCTCTCATCCACAACATCAATCTTTAGAATATACTTGGTTGTCATTCAATTCTACTATACTCTCACACTTGCATACACTTGCATCTTTGACAATAGAATATGACATGACAACTAGTTATGGTTCAATTTACAGCAACAAGAAGCTACAAAAAACCATAGGTGTCACACACATGCATGCATGGGTTGGAGAATATTGTGAATAGATTTAGTTGGGCACCTTTTATCTGATTTCTTGTGGTTGATTTAAGCTTTTATGAGTTGGTTGCTGTCAAATATGGTGCTCTTTTACATCTATGTCTTGCGCTTTTGTTCTTTTCATTTATATCTTATGTTTTAATGGGATCTTGAACGTCAGCCACACAACAAGCTTGTGTACTGTCACTAAGTGTTACCTAATTACAAGTTTTTTATCCCCTAAAATTTATAAGAATTAATATGAACTTAGTTCAGTCAGGCAACATGGTACATAAAGATACGATTCTGAGAATTGATAAAGTTATATTCTTAGCAAATGGATATAAACAAACGGCTAAAAGGGTTTAATTTAAAACGTGAATAACTTTTGATTTATATGGAGTAGGGGCTAAAAAATATGGATGAAAAATGGCATAACGGATCGGGTGTTGTGATAATGACAATAGATGGTTTGCCCAACTTTTGGGTCCAAATTCTCTAATATGGAGTCCCGATATAAACTTCAATGATTTCTCTCAAAATTTCGTTATTTTAATTAAAAAACGTGTGAATCATGGATTTCATTAATTGACACGTTTTATTTAATCTTTTTATTCTAATTCTAGATTGCCAATTTTCATTTTTCAAGTACCTATGAGAAATTTATAAATTTTTCTCTTCAATGATGGTCATGATTTTATATTTTTTGTCACTAACACCCAAGTTTTCCAATTTTTTTGGTTAGTAAGAGTCTAAGACGGTTTAAATTTTATAACATAAAAGCAAGCCTGACAAAACCGGCTGGTTCAGATCATGCAAACACGTTCAAGTCAAAATTGGTCATGACTAAAATGAGCACCGGTTAAAAGTGATCATTTGAGAAGAAAAAGACATCTAACATAAGTTCACCTGTAATATTTAATTTTTTTTAATGGATAGTAGCAATGATGGTGGTAGTAGTGGGAGGTGTTAACCCCTTTGGGCTCGTTTTATCAAGGTCAATCACATTTTTGAAGAAAGACTAATCAATTAGCAACTATATTTTGAGATTTGATAGATATGTTGTTCGGGCCACTACTACAACACATCCATGTTAATGGGTTGATTCCTTTGTTCATAGCACTTAGCCATATATAGCCAAGATTAATGTTCCTTGGTTGATTCTCTCTCCATGCATGTTCTTGAATCAAAACAAAATTTTAATAATTAAACATTGAAACATAGATCCATCTACCTAAAGGGTTTCTCATCCCGAAGCTTATAATATTCTTCTTCATTCATCTCTCTTACGCATCAACTAGCTCTATAGAATACAAATATTAAATGACAAACTTGATGCACTAGGCTCTTGTATACAAGGGTTGAGAATGTATCATATATATTGTTTTTTTGTATGAAAATGATAAAACTTTATTGATGTAATAAGTTTACAAGTAAAAGTGAAGGGTAGTTTAGCACATCCTTGTAAGAACAATTCAAAAACAAAAATGTAAATTCTTAAAGAAAAGTTCTTTTAAATGATGAAACATCGATGTTTAAAATTATACGTTTAAAATAAACTTGTTGCAAGAAACTAGGTAAAAAGCTGTCTCACATGTACCGGTGAGTGATTTATAAGCAAGATATCAAATGCTTTATATGTAAACTTCTTTCTCTTTGGATTTACTCTCAAATATTTGTATGCACGTATAAAGGGTGTAAAATTTAGTGTGAGCAATGAAAGAGCTTCTTTCTCTCGGAAATGTTATTTTTGTATGTTGTAAGGTGATTTAGTTGGTTTTCCTTGTTGAACATATGAATGGGTTGTAAACTTTAACATTCACTTGTGTTAAGGTTCGTATTAATTTCACGAATAAACTATCATACGCCACCTGATCATACCAAGTACACCTTTAGTTATCTTCGCCAATGATCAAACAGTTAGTGTGTGATAATATGCATTATGGGCTAGATTAGTGGTGAAATTGAACCAGGATATATGTATGTAGTAAAGTACTAAAATCGACAAGATAAATATCGAATTATGCACTTTATGACACCTATCTTATAATTAATTAAGTTATTAATCGAAGTGTTATATTTAAATAGCCAATCAACCTAACGATTTCATGATTGCTCGAACGGTGCTGAACGAATTCATTATGATCGTAGCCCCGGGTAGGGCCGATGCTCTCCGTTGTTGCCTTATGTTGTTGCTACTAACAAAAATCATGTTGATCTTGTTATAATTGTATATTTAATTGTTTGATTTGCAAATATAGAAGCTAGTTGCTATACAAAGTGTAATTTTCGTGCGAAGCATACGAAGTCATCAGAGCATGACATGTGTTTTTTGACGGTGGGGTAGTTTCGTCAGCGTCAGAATTACGCATATAAGGTACATAATTACACAAGTTATATATATTATTAGTAAGTTATATTTATTATCACGCAAGGTAACATTACTCACGTTATAAAGGATAATTACGAAAGTTATATGATAATTACGCAAGTTATTTTTTATAATTACATAGTTAATAATCACGCAAGTTATACGAACAACACATAACCGATTATTAAAATATTGATTTTTTAAAAAAGTATTACAATATTATATTTATATTAAAGAGGATAAAATGCTTGATTTTTTAATGTATTTATTTTTAAAATAATATTGTATAAAAAGTTATATTCATTTAAAAAAACAGAGAAAAATTGAAAAAAGTCAACAATTGTAACGTATTTTCAAATCTAACCATCCATGTACATTTCTTGCTTGATTATTTCATATTAAATCTGAACCCTTAATCTTTTAAATCAGTTGTTATTACTTAGTACATTTCGCACAAATATACTCCTTTGTACCGTAAACTTTCCATGCAAATATCAAGCGTTTATTGTATTACCGAGTTTGCTTAGAGACAGATGAAAAAAGAAACCATTTTTCTTTTCTTTTCTTTTCTTTTCATTCTCTTCTTTTTTTTTCGTCTTTTCTCTTTACTCTCTTTCAATTTGGAATGATTAATTTTAACATTCAATTTCTCTCTTCTTTTCTTTTCTTTCATCCTTAAACTTTCTTCTAATAAAAAAACTTTAAAACACAACTATCTTTTTTTATTTTCTCCTGTTTTTTTTTTCTCCGTAAACGATCTCGGGAACACAAGTTACTTTCTTTTTTCTTAAACAGTAAAGGCCCGGACACCCGCAAACCCCCCCTTTTGCCCCAAGAACGTAATTTAGTGAACCTACCGATTAAAAACTGACAACTAAAAAGACCTCTAGCATAAGCTGAAAGTCTGAAACATATTGTCCTAGGCAAGACTTCACCTCATAACTTCCTATTTGAAAGTTCATATGGCCTGTGGCCACCACCAGAACATGTTGTGGTTTTTAGAGTTTCTTTTAATACGATTTAAAATAACCGGTCCGTTTTCTTTTGCAAGAACAAGTGCTTATGCTCCTTTACGGTTCATTGAACTTTTGGGTCATCAGAATTTACTTTTATAATAAATCTCGATAAGGCTCTCAAGCTTTATGAGTATAGTATTATGATACTCAAGCTCTAAATCAAAGCCTACTCAAGTAACCCAAACTCAGCCCAACCCAACTCGACCTGATCAAGATTAATTTTTTATAGATCTCAAGTCGCTAGCGACTTGAGTCTACCCAAATATACACCAAACCCTATGATAAGCTGGTTATACCCAAGGATGAATCACTTCATGCATCTAGTTTTTTGCTCTTTAATTACTTCACTTGTAAATTAAAATGAGTTTAAAACAATGATCTTTGATTCAAAGTATTTCAAGATGATCATTCAATCAAATCAAATGCAACCTACATATACATTCGCCTGTCGAATCATCTTCCTCCAATGTCAAAAATCTGCAGAATTCCTCCGTATACATCATCAAAACCATATATACACTCTGCCTCCAGCCATTCACCAATGAATAAATACCAAATACGCTCATCGATCATCACCATCATAGCACAGGTGAATGAACCGTAGATGAAGTATTCGTTCCAGATACAACCATCTGTTTCAATATCAGAGCATAAAGTATCTCATTCCACGCATCAGGAACCCCAGGAAGGCACCAATGGCTGCAGTCCTGCCTGTGTACCGCTGCAGGGCTCAGTTTCGGGCCAAGATAATACAGAGAAGGGTGCCCGTCTTTTCGTTTTGATGACATGATCGTCGTGTTGAGTATGTTCATCACTTTGGTGGCGTCAAATGATGAGTTTGTTGAATGATTTGAGATTACATTTCGGAATATGTGATATTGAGGCCAAGTTGAAGATGATTGAAGTGGTGATGAGCCTAAAGATGGTAGCTTTTCCAGGTGGCAGTTCCCACCTGCTCTCCAATTTCCGCCTCTGTGAACATGATTATCGTTAGTTTTGTATATGATTTGTGATATGATGGGATGAAATTTTGGAGAAAACGAAGGTGGAGATGAAAGAACAAACCTGAAATGTACAGGGGCGTATGTACGGAAGAAAACTTGTGTTCTTGTTTTGTTTACTTCGGTATTGATCCAAGATAATACAGTTTGTAATGCCTTTTGGTATGCAGTTTCTACTTGCATTTGCATGTTCACTTGGGCTCCTTCTTGGAAGTAACAGCCTCTGATCAGTAACAAAACGGAATCATAAAGTCATAAATTTATGCAAATATACTAGAATCCAATAGCACATGTCTGTAATTGATAGTGAAAAACTAAAAGGGTTGTTGTCAAACCGTGTATAGGTGGATACGCGGTAGGGTAACTAGAAACTGTAACATAACCTGAATCATCTACTTACATAACCCGAGTCAACTGATCAATAAAAAGATTGGTCAAAACTCAAGCTTGACACTAGATGACCCATTTGACTTTTGAGGTCAACTATGATAAATGTTCAGAGTTCAAAACCTTAATCAGTAAGAAAATTCAAAATTGACATAACCGATATGGGTCAAAATGGGTTGGGGTGATCAGAATCATCCATTACATAACCCGAAACACCTCATCTATATATACATTGATCAAAACTCAAAATTGCCACCACATAATTTATTTGACTTTTGAGGTCAACGAAAATAAGCGTTCTGAGTTCAAAACCATAATCAAAAGATAACATTTAGAAAAAACCTGTGGGCTTTATCAGAACAGAAAACAAGGTAAAACACAGTTCGAAAGAGCTTTTGCTATTTCTGTTAACAAAATCATGTCAATTAGAAATTTGGTGATTATGAGTTAAACCTAAAAAGTCAAATGTATCTGTAATACGACACGAATGAAGATAATAAAAGAGATAAGTAACATGTTACATACACGTTTATGGTCTTTTCATTGTTCCACCAATGCCCTGTGTTAAAAACAAGAACATCAGCATCTCTCCATTTCGATGAAGTCCAATCCATTTGATCCAGTTTAAGGGTAGTCTTTATTTCTGATAAAGAATTAGGAGGCGGTCGACTTTGTAGCACAAGAAAAGGAGCTCTGTAATACTCAACAGTGCAGTTGTAGTCCCTAAACTTGAACACCAAGAAACCTTTGTGTTTAGTGATTGGATTGCCATTTACTTCATATATTGAATCATCATTGCTTGTATTAGAAGTAACTGCAGAGGATAACATGCAGAGAAGGGATTCCCATTGGTTCCTGCCGATTGAATCTCCAACAAATACTATCCGCTTGTCCCTCATGCTTTCCAGCATTCTTGTCCCGTTAAATCTGTGTTTCAACACAAAACAAGTAGTAAATATAACACTTAATTTACTCATGTGTACATATAGAAACACATTGGACTTCAAAACCAAATGCTGATCGTTTATGCCACGTCCGCATAGGAACATGAGATTCAAATAGCGTGTTATAATGTTCGATAACTGAATAAAACATTCAAACCAGAAAATGAAAGAGGAAAATGTTATAAGGGAAAGTACCCTATTGAAATTCCATTATTTGGTGGTAACTTGAAGACTCAAGAGTTTCTATATAGTATATAGCAGAAAACTGTTACATTCACATGACTATAAATAGGCAAGTAAATAACACACCACATAATCTAGAATTGCTTAGCCAGATTACTCACCCATTTGTGAGAAAACTAGTAATCAATCAAGAAATTCTAACTTGATTAGCATTATAGTAAGTATTATTTTTCTTATGGACCAAATTATACAAAAAACATATTGTAAAAAAATAATTAAAAAAATAAAAATAAAAAACTAGAAGTTTTCTATCAATTTTAAGAGTTTTTAAGGTTGTCCAATACAAAACTAATTTAAAATAGAGAACCACATAATCGTGCCCTCTATACCACTACAACTCGCCATCACTATCAAAAATATTATACAATTCTAGAAATTATTTACTTAAAATTGGTTTCGTATTGCAAATGAACCTAATTCTATGATTATCCAATTATCTTGGTATCAAAATAGCGACTTTGAAAGTACCATATCAAGCTAGCCTCAACAAAACTAATCATCAAAATTATGCTTAATTATGTACCCATTTTGTACATATTACCTCATCAAATAATCAGAATGTATGTAGAACTAAACACGAATACACCATCAAAAGTGATAAAATTTCGAAGATAACCATGCTTGATTATCTAAAACTAAACACCAATACACCATAGAAAGTGATTAAAATTACAACACCATCACCATGTTTAATCATCTTCTAAAAATGAATAATAACTTCCAAAATGCAACCCAACCAACCAATGACTGTGTGAATTCATCATCAAATGTTTAATATTTCTTGCCAGTCAAAAATACATTTTTTCCAGAGTTAAGAAACTCAAATGATTTGACACTCCCCAATAAATTGAAACAAAGTGTGATTGACTAATTCACTTCAAGTTTGGGGACAATATTCAATTCCCAATTGCATAACAAACACATAAAACTAATCAAACACTCTGCAACAAAAAAACCAAAGTATAAAACTGCATAAAAACCTGGGCAAGTTACAATCTTTAGGTTGCCAACGCCATTTAGTGTAAAGAAGATCTCTTCTCCCATTTTCAGAGCACCTGAAGCCTTCATCCATAAACCTGCAATCTTTAGACTGATACAAAGGATACTTCTCATCCCACAACCAATCACCATCAAACACGTCACACCCATCTCCATCCACACTCAAAAAATCAAATCTTTTTCCACCATAAACATCACTAACACTAGAATACCCTCCAAATTTCAACCATCTAAACCTATTTGACTCACTAGAGAATCTAAACCCACCCCCTGCAACAACACTTCTGTAATCCAAATAAAAAAACCCCAAAATCACACAAACTGTAACGAACAGAAACCCCAGTATCCCCAACGAGGGTTCGAACAGTTTAAAGTGCTTGAATTTCTTGAATGTAGTCATGTAAGTCGATGAATCGAAGTGCTGGTGAGATGGGTTCTTCACCATTTGCGAAAAAGATTGGTGGGTTTTGGAGGATTTGAGAAGGGTGATGTGGGGTTGAAGCAAGAACACATTAATTCATGGTGGATTTGAGAAGATGAATCATTGGGGTTTCTTCTTTGCTTGATGGATGAGTAAAGTAGCATTCATGAGGGTTGTAAAGAAAGATAATAAAGAAATGAAATCGATTTGCTTCTGCTTTTGCACAGCGGTTTTGGGATGGAGAGAGTATTGGGATTGAAGGCAATGAAAATGTGAAACGACATTGAAATCTTTACCAACGGCATCATGTGAAAATGTTTGGACCATAGGTATGTGGTGTGTACATGTTAACACCTTATACTTTGAGGACTTTTCAGAGTTTTCCAATCAATGTTCATAAAAAGATGAACTTTTGATGTATTGTCTTGGTTCCAATTTTAATTCAAAACGTGGCATGCTTAGTATTAAGCACTTTGCATCATATGAACAATCTAATCTTCTCAACTCTTGACTTATAACTTAAAAAATATAAGTTCATTGAAACATGGCGTTGTCTTCTAAACGTTTCAAATTTAATGTATTAGTTTGTAGCTGAAATCATTCATGTTACACACATACCTAGTATTTAAAATTATTTCAGTTGTTTTATGTTGTTGGATTTCATGTTTTTTATTTGTTTGCTGAACCTGATGAACATTTGTTGCCAAAACATGTCCTTTTTATAAATCATTATTGTGATACTTTCTTTGAATCTCAAGTTGTCATGCCCAATCGAGAGATAAAAGGATTATAATGAACGTAGAATTTGTCTTTCATGTCAAATAATATTGTTTGGTTTGGCTATAAAAAGTTTACTTGATTTGTTTTGGTTGCCTTAGTGAAATTTCCTGAGAGTCGCCTATCACATGATTGCTCCCACTAGAATACAATTAATTGTGAAGTTATTATTTCGTCCAAAACACCTTAATGATATTTTGAGCGAGACACTCCTTATAACATGATATCCTTGATGTGAAGATAATACCACAATGATGTCTGACCTAAAATATCAATAGTACATTTGAACATAATGGTAGTGAATGACATAAGAACTCAATAAGTCAACAGTTAAATATGTTTGGTGGAAGCAACTAAGATGTGTTATATCAATTAAAGATCTCTTAATATGCCAAATGGTAATGTTGAATTTATTTTATATACAATTTTCTTTATGAAATTAATATAATCAGCTTTCTAAATCCGCTAATAAAATGAAATTACATTAATTCATAACAAAAAGAAAAATAAAGTAAAAGGATTTAACAACCTCCCTACTTAACCTTACTCGGAGTGAGGAAATGAGGATGCCTTAAGATATTACCACAGAACATTAAATAAAAGATAAGGTAAATATTGACAATGGTGACATCTTAAACGTACAACAAATGAACAAATTTTGTTAAAGGCTAAAAGCATCAAATTTACTAATTTGAAGTAACATTGTAAAACGTTGAAAGTATAAGGGTGTAAATTGAACATATTAAACGTTTTTTCTCTACCTTAAAACGGGGGTCGGGGGATGCAAATGATAGATGCCAAATTGGTAATGGGAAAGTGGGGGGATTAATGAAACATGGACGGTCGAGATTAAATGTACGTGGAGGAACACCCGCCGTTAATGAGAGTAAGTTGTATACGGTTAAAATTGAAAGTCTCACGTGTCACGGGAGTTGCAGGGTTAGCTTTGTAAGTACACGTATATGTGATCCTGTCTCGCCGGCTCGGGCATAAAACCGGTTTTCGGTTTTGTTTACCAAGAAAACGGTTTGTGAAATTAAGATCATGAGTTCGAGTAATCTGAAATGAATTGAATTCAAGTCATGTGAAACGAAATGCTATATAAAATGAGGGGTATGAATGTGTAGATCAGATCACGAAACGATTTAGGATATACACAAAATTGGAGTTACAGTTAAACAATGAATACTACTTGTTTTAATTTTAACTTAAACTAGTAAACACTATCAACACGTGTTGCGTGTCTGATGGACGGGTGAACCAAGGTTTGGATAGACCATCATAACTGTAGATGCGTAGCAAACAAAATCGAGCTGATGACGATTTAGATCAAAGCCCATAGCCGAATGAGCAGCCAAGCCATGCTAACGGACATATTAGCAAAATAGCGAATGTCTCAGATGAACATGGGTCCATCACCATTGACCATTCAGTGTTTTCAAGACAATCGAAACAACATAATCGTCCTGTGTAATTTCCAAACTAATTTTCAACGAAACGTAGAGCAACATGGTTTTCTACCGTAAAGTGAAAACATATTTTATTTGATAAGAGACATTTCCAAACCAAAATATACATTACAACGCTGACGAATTTTAAAACTACTTAAGCTCAAGCATTAGTCAACTTATACATATATAACAAAAAAAAATGAAAAGAAAATAAGCATGGGCACCTTAAGGGGCGGTTAAAAATAGTAAATTGTAATTAAAATTAAAAAAATTAAAAAAATTAATTAAAGTGACATTATAAACATGTAATTTTATTATTTGCCATTTTGGGCGGTTTCCCCGATCCAAGATAATAAATTTTAACTTAGATAATAAATTTTAGTTAAAAGAACAATAATTTTAGCTAGTTTTTATGACAATTTCCAAATCATAAAAAACATTAATTTACTTTTTTTTTTTGTTTAATATATAGGTAATTATAAACTAAAGCGAGTTATTATAAATTCATTGTAATCTGCAATTTATGGATTTTTGCAAAATGCATGTTATTGATGAACATTGTGTTTCTGTATACACTTTTGTAACAACACGCTATGAGTTCCGCTTTTTGTATTTTAGTTATGAAATAATTAATGGATTTCTGTAAACAATATGCATTGTTTTTGAAGTAAATATATTATTAAAATAAGTAATTTGGTTATGAGACATTAACGTAATAATTGAAGCGAATTAACTTAATCCCTATTGATAAATTTTATATAGGTTGTTTATATGCCATATTAAGTTAAATATAAATTTGTATGTGAGGTTGATGAATATAAAGCTATGTTGCTAGAAAAGGGCCATGGCTAATGAAAGTAATTGACTATTAGGACTTTCTTTTCCTATAGTCATGATTTCATGTTTAAATAAGGTTAAGGATGATGATCTGCTAACAAACTAGGGTGGAATTTATATGAGTTGAGTTTCGGGTAATTTACTATATAATAAAAAGCCAAATAGCAAAGTGTTTTAAACAGTTATGCATGATGATTTATTGTAAATCTAATCAAAATGAGGGTGTTTTATTGGGAGCATCTTTAACTTTTTAATAGTTTACCTTTTTGCGTTTGAAAGGTTACATGTTAACCATTTATATTTAACTATATCTACACTTTACACTGTTTATTTATTTATTTGTTTTTTTCACACACTCATAATTCTTTATGTTACTCTCTTATTGTTGGAATTAATCTTTGTTAATTCACATAAAAAAAGTCAAAGTCAGATTCTATATGGGTGGAGTTTTAGTTTTATTAATAGTCTTTTATTTATTATTTAATTAGTATGTTTATCTAGTTATTTAGTTTGATGTTTATCAAGTTGTTTTAATTCCTAAAAGGTAGGAGTATGAGTCATAGTAGGATTTGTTCTATTTAGTATAAATAGGGTTGTTTGGTTGATGTTTAAGGGGTCAAATATTAAGGTTTCCTTAATAAAAATGTCGATCAACAATGTTTGTGATCAAATAGTTTTTGTTCTTCATCCTTTTCAACCTGCGTTTTGCTACATTTTTGTTCGTTTGGAGATCGTTGGGCCTTCAATTAGTATTAGAGCTATACCAAGCTCTTGATCTGGGTGCAAAAGCAGCAAAAGAAAGGTTGTTCGTGTTCTGTTCTGGCGCAGAACAACAGCAGCAAGAAAACAGAATGCTTTCTGTTTAAACACAGAAGCAACAAGAAGAAAGTTGGATTCAAATCCTTGAATCCATGTGAAACTAAGTAAGAAAGAAAGAAAGAGAAAGAAGAAAAGAAGAAAGTAAGAGAAAGAAGAAAGATAGAAAGAAAAACAGAACGAGAAAGAAAGAAAAAAAAAAGCAAGTCAAAGAAAGAAAGTAGGAGGGAGAGAAACGAAGAAAGTCAAGCAAGAAAGAAAGCAAGTTTAGAAGAAAAGTAAGCAAGCAAGAAAAAGAATGGCAGACCAACCAATTGTACCGGCAAGAGAGCAAGGCAACATTCCATTGCAGTGTCCCAAATTGACTTCCACCAATTATACAAGTTGGTCAATCATGGTGGAATCAATTTTGCAAGCGTATGGGTTATGGGAGGCGATTGATCCAGTAACAGGGGCGGCAGTTGAAAGTAGAAAGAATCTGATGACTAGAGTTTTTATTTTTCAAACGTTGCCTGAGGATGTTCTACTTCAGGTTTCAAAACATAAGGATGCAAAGGATGTTTGGGAATCAATTAGGGTTCGACATCTAGGAGCAGAGAGAGTGCAGAAAGCTCGATTACAAACCCTAAGGAGCGAGATGGAGATGTTGAAGATGAAAGAAAGTGAAACGGTGGATGATTTTTCAAGTAAGTTAACTGGCATAGCGACTAAGTTTAAAAGCCTTGGTTCAAGCCTTGAAGATGAAGTGATTGTACGTAAGTTGCTCAACTCGGTTCCAAAGAAGTTCCTACCTATTGTGGCATCTATGGAGCAATACTCAGAACTTGAAGATATGTCTTTTGAGGAAACAATGGGAAGAATAAAAGCTTATGAAGAACGCCTCAAAAGTCATGATGAACCAGAAGAGAATGATCAAAGTAAACTTCTACTAGCAAGTTCAAGTAATCAAAAGGTTGGAGACTTAGAAAGTTGGCATCATGAAAAGGGACGAGGTAATGGTAATCAAAGTCATGGTAGGGGTCAAGGAAGAGGCTTTGGTAGAGGAGAAAAAGGACGTGGAAGAGGTCGAGGAAACAGAGATAAGAGCGAATTTAGGTGTTTTGAATGTGGTGAATTTGGTCACTTTGCATATGAGTGTACCAAGTGAAAGGATAAAAAGGATGATAAGAAAAATATAGCTCATCTTGTTCAATATGAGGAGAGACCAGTATTATTGTGAAAAAACAAAGATTAAGGGGGTGATTGTTGGAATTAATCTTTGTTAATTCACATTAAAAAATTCAAAGTCGGATCCTATATGGGTGGAGTTTTAGTTTTATTAAGAGTCTTTTATTTATTATTTAATTAGTATGTTTATCTAGTTATTTAGTTTGATGTTTATCAGGTTGTTTTAATTTCTAGAAGATAGGAGTATGAGTCATAGTAGGATTTGTTTTATTTAGTATAAATAAGGTTGTTTGGTTGATGTTTAAGGGGTCAAATATTAAGGTTTCTTTAATAAAAGTGTCGATCAACAATGTTTGTGATCAAATAGTTTTTGTTCTTCATCCTTTTCAACCTGCGTTTTGCTACATTTTTGTTCATTTGGAGATCGTTGGGCTATAAATTATAAAGTTTTGAATATACCATCGCAAAATGCTTATTTTTACTTACTTTTCGGTGTAAATTTCATTCAAAATGGTTCAGATATACCATTGCGAAGTGAATATTTGTATATACGTTTCGTTTTAAATTTCATTCAAAACATAATTGTAAGCCATAATATACAATGAATCAGACACAAACTTATAAGCCATCAAAACTATTTGAAATTATAAGAGAATGTGATATTGTGGTCCCTTTATGTGAAAGATTTAAGTGCCTTATAAGAACTTTAGAAAATCTTGTTCATAGAGCGGAGTATTAATTAAATAAGTTATTTGATTATATTGTTGGTTGTTGGTTGGGCTGTGTTAAGGGATAAGGTATAAATCCATATTATGTGATAGAAACATTACCTGATTTTTTATATTTGAGTTGTATGGGTATTGATCAAAGTGCGCATGAGTTGAATCAACAAACTAAACAAGGCATGTGAAGACATCCTAATTAGCCAACTTTAGACTCTTAACCTGGAGGAGACAATATTATATTAAAAAATTATATTCCTTATTAGAGTAGATATTCTAGTTCTCTCATAATCTAATCCACTTCTAATTTCACATCATTATCCACAAGGACCACCACCATATTAGGAAAGTATCATTTTAAACGGCTGAATACCAACAAACCAATGGCCTTTAGCAGAGTAGATATCCTAGTAGTGAGAAGTTTATCACGTATTGGATTGTCAACATATTTACAAACAAATGTCATTGATATATGTTCTCTCTAAAAAGCAAGTAAAGTCGTGAAATCTAGACAGAAAAGATGTGCTAAATTTGTTCAAATGGGTTGAAACTAGACCAATTTGTATCGACAAATACACAAGTCTTTAAATCATTTTAGTAAAGGTTCAAACTGTTATCATAATAATATAGTTTTATAAACAGCATAAATTAATAAACTAAGGGCAAGTGGGAAGAAAAACAAACTCGACCCATTTTGACCCGTACTAACCACCACCCATTTTGCCACCTCGTCACAACCTACACGATGTACCTACATATGCACAAGTATCAGTAGATGTGACTTACTGACTTAGCCATTGACTGCCATCACAAAAACAAGCAGCACACAATGAGTTTGACTTTTCAAGAAAGAGGTCCACATATTACACATGTTAGCCGATCAATGTCGTTAAAAAAAAGTTGTTAAGGACAATCAGGGACGCACACATAGTTAAGTATGACTACAAACATTCCTCACGAACCGCGTGAAAATTTAACCTTAATACAGACGGCAAAAGAAAGTGTTCATCTACAGCCACCATCTTCAGTATTCCGTCTCTTGCAAGCCAGCCCTCCCTCCTGTAATGACAAATCACCAATTCAATGTTGGTTATCAAACGGTATTAGTTATTATCAAAGAATACAATTTAAACCCATTCACCTACACACGGGTTACTTTGGGTTATTTTTTATCTCACGCGTCAAACGGGTTAAGTTATAAAAGTTTAACTAAAATGGTATCAGTCAAATGGGGTTATGCATGCCAAAAATCATTCAAAGTGTACTCATATGGCATAAAACCTTCAAAATCCTTATTTCTTTAAACCTTAACTTTATGAACATGCTTTGTAAAATAAGATGCAGCTCTTTCTCGTAAGCCAATAAAAGAAAAATAGCAACAATAAGTTTCTGGAGACATTGCTAAAAAAAGGTCCTTGAAACTATCATTTGATGGCATTGACTGCAAAAGTTTATGTTCAAGGAAACTGTGATTAGTTTCTAACCAATCATGTGTGTATCGATTAAATAATTACAAAAGGATTTGACAATAAATGAAAACATATATAAACGCCTTCCATGCTCATTAATTAGAAAGCAGACATCATCAGTTGTGGGTATTTATAATTTACGATTTTAAGTTTACATGTTTCTAACAAGTAACAACACAATACAGTGTTGTTACATGAGCTAGTTGACAATCAGCTTGTTTCTCATTTATGAAATCTCAGAAAAACATGTGCAAGGTAATGAACAACTTTTCTTCAACTTAAGAGTTAAGATTAAAATCCGAGCCAGCAGACCAAATCCTTAAGTGTGCATGTCAGATGAAAATTAGAGGTGGCAAAATTGGGCCAATTGCCTAATCATGTTAATTCAAAGCCCTTCTTTGTAGAAAAGAAGGGTTGCATATAAGGATTGTGTCAAATATGGTAACACGCTTTTTACTATCCAACTCTTCAAAAAAATATTAAAAACACACTTTGGAGTCACTTCGACCTGTTCAACCCATATCCCGTGAAGCTATTTATAATTTTAAATTTACTAATTTAACCTGCTAGATATAACTAGAGATAAGCCATAACCCAGACTGATCCATTCATAAGTGCGTATGGATTGGCATGTCTACTTGAAACTAAAAAGTACGTAGCAGCAATGGATAAATGTCATATATACACACAATAAAGGTGGTGCATAAAGACATTAGAATGCATTCTTGAATGATGTTATAAATATCAAAATTTTAAAGCAACAATTGGGACACCAAACTCATGGTCATTGATATACTTGGTTTAGTAGATACCTGGTTAAGCATCTTCCTGAGGTTCTTGTTGCTGCTGTTGTGGCCACATCGGCTGAGCCATGTATGGGCGAGGCTGCTGCCCATAAAGTGCTTGAGGATCCATAGGCTTACCCATATACATCCCTGAACCACCAACCTGTGGTGGAGGCATATAGTAATATGGTAGACCCTCAGTTGGGGCTCCAACTGGAAGTGGCCCACCTCTTGGGATTGTAGAAGCAATTACTTCATCTTTTAAATCTTCACGAGGTACTATATCAACTAAAAAGTCAAAAATGTCAGTCCTTGTGATTGCGGCAGCAATGTCGTTTTTCTGAAGGGTACGCCTTTTGTTTTCTTCAGTGTGATTCCATGACCTTAAAGTCAACTCAAGGATGAACATTTCACATGCACGTGCAAATATGACTGGTGCTTCAGCTGATATCATTCTCACATCTTCATCTGCTTTCATGATTTTCTTGATCCTAGCCAATGGGAGACTATGGTTTTTGAAATCAGTGGTTTGCTCAATTTCTTGGTACTGATTCGCCCAGAAGCTTTGAAGTTGTTGTTGCAATTGTTGTTGTTGCTGCTGATGGATGTGTTGGTAAGCGAGCTGTTGTTGAGCCAGCTGGGCTGGGGGAGAAGGGAGACCAGTTGTTGGTGTTGTTGGGACTGGGCCACCTGATGCAGGGGGTACGATCCCCATCATTTGATTTGGTGGATAAGGTGCCATGCTGTAAGGCATCTGAGTAGAGCCGCCCACAGCCCCCATACCTGGAGCCTGCCCATGACCTTGTTGATCCATCTTCACAACACAACAATTAAAAGAAATAAATTATAAGGAAAGCTGTCAAAAGTTCCCAAAGAGCTGTTTTATTGAATAAAAAATCCTAAATCATTTTGATCAGAAAACTAGAGACTTCATCTTTGATCCTCTTCTAGTTTCACGTGAGTTTTAAGCAATTGTATTGACAATATGATGCACATAGTCTTACTCATTTGATCCATTTTAAATATAGTTTTCTTCACTTACTAAACAATTTGACCTACAAATTAATATTACTAAAAACCTATAGCACCCGGTCTTTAAAACTAACTGGTCAAATAGCCCAAATCCTACCAAAGCAGGCTGCTTTTGCCAGATCAACATTAAAGGCACTACAACTTATGTTTGTCATGTCAATTGCTCCAACCCTCTTTTAATTTGAATCTTTGTACTTGCCCCTTGCTATACTATGCCATTCTCATATGGAAAAAAGCAGACACTACACAGAGTCATAAAAAGATGAGATGATTCACGTAGCCAAAAAGTTCAAAAGTTTACATGGCAATTCACTAGGTTGGATGTCATGCTATATTGATATAAATATCGATATACAACAAATTCAATATCGGATCAGACCAATTACGTCAACTAATGCTGAAGCTGATACGGATACAAGCTAATCTTATTTGGGTAAGCTAGAATATTAGGCACACCCATTGCTTGGATACATGTCTCTTCATCAAACAGAGATTTCAGATAGATTTCTTTTGTGCCCCTATGTATCCAACATAACAAATTATCTACCACAGAGGTTTTTATAACTTTGCTCTCCCATGTTCATCTTTCCTGCTAAAGCTTCGCACTTCCCAGCCTAATAACTAAATATAAGACGGCATAAATATGCCCAAAACAAACTACCGACCGTATACAGGAAAACCATGCTTAAGATCATCATTGAACAAGAATTAAAACAAGGTGACATATACATAAGCACATTAACTTAATTGATTTGTTTTGTTTCCTTCCTTTGTTTTTAAACCGTCATAGTGGGTATACAATGGTACATGCCAAAGTTTGTTAATGTCCAATCGGCATATATTTGATAGGAAGAACATTTTACTTTTGAACCATCATTTATGCTAACTAGAAACTACAAGAATCTTATGATCAATTCATAACTATAAAGTATAAGTGCATACAGAAACATGGCATGATGATCATTTATCGCAAGCACTTTTGTATGCCATGCAGCAGAGAAGTACTCTAGGAATCATCAATGTCTCATAACAAAAATGACCTTATGTTACTACAACCACAACTTAACTGCTTATTAGTGAAGTAACATCCTACCATTTCTTGGAAAACAAACATTAGAGCAAAAATAAAATGCATGTTACAGAAAAAACTCGAGAGGCGTCATTCATATCCAATCAGCATGTATTTAAATCAGAAAGATCATTTCACTTTTGAACCACCAAATAAGCTAATTAGATAATAAAATAATCTAAACATCAATTCAAAAGGATAATTCCACAGAATAACCACATATAGAAACATGGCATGATGATCATTTATTCCGATGCACTTTTTGTATGCCATGCATGATGCATAAGTACTGCATAAACCATCAATCTTTCACAACCGAAAGGACTTTATGTTACTACAAACACAACTTAACTGCTAATTGGCGAAGGAACATTCTGCCAATTCTTGTAAAATAAACATTAGAGCAAAAATAAAATGCATGTTGCAGAAAAAACTTGAGTTGCGTCATTCATGTGGTTTAAGAAGTTCAGCAGCATATTGACTTATTTGGCTACTAATATACTATAAGATTCCAAATCAATTTCATAAAATTAAATTTTAAATAATTCCTGAACACTCATTTGACTATTTGAGAGCAATAAAGGATGATTGGCCAAGCAAACAAATAGCCCCTACCGTATTGATCTACATATGTTAACTATAACTTGGACATCAAAGCAGAATAGCAAATAATCCATGTTGCATTAATGCAACATTCTACAACTATAGGTTAAACAGAATCGATTAAAACTTATAACCAAACAAGACTACATAGCAATATTATCAACACATTGTCACCAAAGAGTTAAGATATGAAGTTTTACATTTGTGAAAGGACTTGCTTTAAACAGAAGCAAGCAAATCCTACTATAATAAATGATTAATTAAATAAAACAATAAACATGTGACTTAACCCTAATACTGTCTAGTAACTAAATATGTCATATACCAAATTACCATCAGCGCTCTTTAACCTTCAAGGCTACGAAACAACTAGTATAATTCTTTAGTCTTTACCAGTAAAATTATCCATAAAAACATATAAAACATAAAAAGACGGCAATATAAACACAAATATCATCAAATTTCAAGCTCAGACGAAACGAAATTCCTATTAATACTCCAAAATTGGGGCATACGTACATAGGAAACTAAATAAATACCTCTTTAGTGGCTTCGAGCTGCTGCGATCAAACAAACAGCTAAAGATGAATTCGAAGAAATTCAGAGAAAAAACTGCAGGTACAAGTAGATCGAGTTAATTAAGAGAAAAATTCATGTGATGAATTGAAGAGTTTAGAGAATTAGGGATCAAACCGCTTGTTTGTAGTTCGATTCAGTAGAGCTAGGGTTCGTGAGTGAGACACAGAGAGAGAACTTGATCGAGAAGAAATTGATAATAACGACGCCTATACCTAATACGTCTCTTTGGAAGTATATATATACTACGGAAAAAGACGCATTAGAAAGGGGAAAATCTATATTATATAATAAAATAGTAATTAGGATGTCACATGACACTCTTATGTTACTTCTTAAAAAAAAATTTTCGTCTAAATTAATATACTATTTTAGTCAAATTTTTATTTTAAGAAACTCAATAGATAGTAATAATTCATTTTGTTTTGAATTTAATTTTTTATATTATCAACTTTATTGTGTAATCATGTTGTTTTGAACTATACATATTTTTATAGTCAAATAAGTTTCAACTTAAAAAACTAAAAAAATATTTATTGATATATTTAAATATTTTAGGTTAGTGTGATTTTAAGACAACTGATTTTTAATTTTACATGGGTCAATTGTATATTATATTATTAAAAAAGTATTCAAATATTTATAATTTATAAATATATCTTTTTATTTTTCATTGCTATAGTAATACGTAACTTAATCATACGAAATATTTATACATTTATGAATTATGTTGTTTTCATATTTTCAACCCTTGTATTACACGGGTTTACTAAAACTAGTATACTAATAAAACATTTGTTACGGATGTCGTCTTGTTGGTATATTTATAGATCTTATAATTTTAATAGTTAATTGTTATCCTACAACTCGTTATACACCGGATTTAGACTTTTGATTTTTTTTTCTGAACGATTAACGAATATTTTTTTAACCAGGTTACCCGGGTAAATTCATTGGCGAAAAGCCACTCACGCCCGCGAACACATACAACACTAATGAACCGGCCCGTCAATCATTTCAGGGGAAACCCATAACCCAAAATCCTACTATGGTAAAACCCTGGTCCACTTGAAGAGTGTTGTATAAAAAGAGACTCGAACGCATGACCTCCACTTTAGAAAGTCACTATAACTTCAACCCCGACTTTAAAGAATATAGACGGTAGCTGGTTTACTTTAGAAAGTCACTATAACTTCAACCCCGACTTTAAAGAATATAGACGGTAGCTGGTTTACTATATCTTGAAATATAAAATCTTATTGATTAAATAGGTAAAAACAAGACGTATCGCTATTTTAATCCTAACATTTTGAATTTTATGTATATTTAATGTATTAAACATGATTTTCTTCGGATAAAACACTATTACTAAATAGAGGATTGTAAAAACTCGTCTGAACATATATACATATGAAGTCAGTTATAATATGTAATAAAATAAATAGTTTCTTTTTCTCCTTGTCGTAATACCGCTCAAAGTGGTTATATGTTTCTCATATATTTCATTTAAAAATAATTTTGTACTATATACCCTAAACTCAAATAATTCGTTCTTTATGTAAAACAATTTTAGAAGGTAAAAATAGTAAATAACCTAATATGAAACCTAATCAACCGTTTGAAGCTTAGATTAAAAGAAAACCATCAATCATTAGATAAATAGATACTCTTAGGGGGCGTTTGGTTGGAAGGAATGGAATGAAATGGAACGGAATTGAGAAACTAATATAATTTTCAAGTAAAATTGTGTTTGAGTGGGCAATTAAAAGTAAACCCAAGGGAATGTTTCACCTCAAATTCCCTTGGTTGTGGGATTTCAAAATCCTTCCACCTAGAGAGGGAATTTGAAATCCCACAACCAAGAGAATTTGAGATGAAACATTCCCTTGGGTTTTACATTTTATTACCCACTTAAACATAATTTTGCTTGAAAATTATACTAGTTTTTCAATTCCATTCCATTCCTTCCAACCAAACGCATCGTTAATTTATCTTCCATCGTGTTTTCTGTTGATTTAGTCACTTATCTAGAAATAACAGTCCACGTTATGCATAAGGATGAGGCATTGCCATGAATGAATATGCTTTCATCATTGCACTTGTGGACCAATACAATTTTTCAGCGAGTCAAAGTGATTCAATCTTCATATGTCTATTAAGAAGTTTTTTTTTTTTTTTTTTTGTGGGCCCATGTTAACAAACTTCTTTTACCGGATTGAGTTGTTGAAGCGGGTTTTGTATCGAAGGTAATTCTAGCTTTGTTCAAATGATATGATTAGCTTTGTATATGTTTTGAAAACAATTTTAATTCATTTCATATAATCAGGAAGGTGTTTGTAATTTTAATTTCAATCTTTCTATCGGTTGATTTTGAAAGTTTGAAGTGTAAACACTTAGGTAGCGTTTGGTATGCGGGAAATAGAGGCCGGAATGGAATGAACTATTAAGTGTGAATAAAAAAAAATGTTTGGTTGGTGAAAGAAATGTAATGGATTATTACAAAAGTAATCTCATTCCCTATAAAAACATCAAATACATTTCATCGACTCCCGCTCCCCCTTTCCTTTTTTTTTTTAATTTCTTCTTCCATCATTGGTTACCACCACCCACCTGCCCACCACCATCACCCACCACCATCGCCCACCACCAACCACCACTGCGAACCACCATCACCACGCCTAGCACCACCATGGCCACCACCGCCAGCCACCACCATGCCCCACCAACCACCATTGCCACCACCACCGGTCATCACCACCGGTCATCACCACCCACCACCACCAACAACCACTACCATTAACTACCACCGAAGTAGGTTACAACGGGCTCTAATGTTTGTTAGTTTTAAAATAATTAAATTATTAATGAGTTTGTTATTGATGTAATTAGTTTAAGTGTTTAACAAAGTATATAGGTTTTTTTAATATATATACTATAATTTTTTTAAAAAAAATTCGGGCCTTAAGGAGATTGGGCCTTGGGTGGTCGCCCCCCTCTCAGGCCGACATTGTCTTCATCTATGAGTGTTTGTCCCACTAATGTATTCATCCCTTTCATCTTCTTTATCCTCCACATTTGCCACCATTTGCACCATGTTAGCCACATACAACTCTAAAAACGGCTATTGGAGATGTTTTAATTACAAGAGCGAGATTGTTGAGATATATTAAGTAGTTATGGTAAGGATAGTAAAAATGACATGATTAAGCTATTATGTGAAATATGAAGAGAATAAAACAAAGAAGAAACAACAAAAACTAGATCATATAAGTATTTTTATCTATTAACATGAACTTCTAAATTAATACCCAACTTTATAACACCCAATACTTTATTAACATGTTTTTACTGTTTTCAATTTTAACTTTTTTATTAAGGACAAATTAAAAAAGAGGCGAGGGAGGGTTGTTGGTTGTAAACATTTGCCAACAACAGACACCCAATACTTTATTAACCTTTTTTACTGTTTTCACTTTTAACTTTTTTAATGAGAACAAATTAAAAAAGTGGTGAGGGAGGGTTGTTGGTTGTAAACATTTACCAACAGGGTGCGCAACACACTCCAAGTCGCATGCCTTTATATGTTCATATCTCCACGAAACACTAGATCGCTAACCAGGGATATGGTGACGGATATAGTGGCGTACGCATATAACCTAGTACCCACAACCACTTAAGGAAAACTAGCAGGCAGAGAGGATAAAAGATTATGGCTAGAAACAGGATGGAATATGTTGCAAGTAACACCACAAATAGATCACAACCATACATTATACGTGACTCATGTCTACCAAACTTTATTACACAAGCAAATTGTCTCTCTCTGTACACAGACCAACATCCACTTTGAAAACTATCCTAAAGGAGTACGTTGCTCACACGTTCTGGAAGTAAAGATTACTGTGTGGCTGAGATGATCGATGATGGCCCTTCCACCTGACAAATAACAATCACATATTACTTCATATTTGAAAGGAACATGTACCTAAACTATTGAATATTGGGACCATTAGATATACTATAGAAACCACTAAAATATAGCTGAAGACAACAAATAATAAAAGAAATTTTTTAATGATATATGTTACCATGAATTTTGCCCCCCATATCTCTTCCTCGGTAGCAGGAACGGCTGTGATTTTGTTTTTTGGATTTTCGTAGCATCTGAGCTCTCCAACTGCCGTTGAGTAGAAGCACCCTGCATACAATCGAACCACGTTTTATGCAAAGATGTTAAATTGGACCAAACCAGGAAATGGGCCTCTATCTGGTGTGGTTGACATGGGTTAGACTAGTGCTAGTTGGACACATCTGTTATTTGGTGAAGGGCGGTTGAACCGGTAGCTGGAATAATATTGAGTAAAATTTTTCTTGTAAAAAAAAACTTTTTATAGATAAGATCTGAACTTTAGATCTTGCATACACATATATAAAAAGGTGTTTAACAACTAATCTGAGTAGATATTGATTTTGTATTTATTGGATAGCTAAATTATATACTCACACTCCAAATGTTCTCTTCATTATTTTGTTTTTTCATCTTTTTGAAAAAAGGATTTTATAAACTTAAAAAAGGATGGTAACAACCAATAGGATCAACCACGCATAATAATAATACCTTTTTTGTCATATTTAATGAATTAGTTATTTATTATAAAACGACAAATGTGTTTATGGGTGGGTCAACCCGACGTGCTCCTGACAAAAATGAAAATGGATAAAATCGAACCTTGAGGGAAAGAAGCTAGTGACTTGCCACATGCACTTTTGAGCAGATCAGCATCATTGGCAAATGCAACACACCCATCAGCTGTGATTCCCCAATACAAAGGAACCTTACCATGTTGATCCTGTCATTATAGTTACCAACACCACTAAATATTAAACAAATTATAAAGATTACTTTAACCCAACATAAAGAACCCTAACAAATAAAGTAAAAATTAGGTGGGGATTATGACTTACTGTGGCCACAAATAAAGTAGAGGTTGACTTGTCAAAGACAACAAACGAAAAATTCCCGATAAGGTGGCCCACAACTTGGTTTATTGGATACGGAGCTCGATCACGAAGAGCTTTGTAAGCCTCAATGACCAAAACAACCTCGTTGGCTGACTTGGAAAGCCCGTATTGTTGCTTTAGGCTACCCAAGTTGTCGAGTGCTCCTTCGAACAAACAAAATATCTCGTCTTTGACCGCAAAAGATCTGTCACGATTATTATATATTTTATGTTAAACTTTTTCAGTCATGAGATGCTTAAAGAATCATAAAAAATATCACCATGATGAAAGGTAGGAAAAGGGATAAATCAAGAACCATTTAAAGCAGTGGCGGAGCTTGAACTTTTTTATAGGGGGGGCGGGGGCGAATTCAATTTTTTTAGGGGGGGGCGAACTTGATATTTATATAAAAATTTACACTACCTGACCAAAAATTTACATTACCGGATTAAAATTTAACACTACGGGCAAAAAAAAAAGAGATATAAAGCTCCGCCAATGATTTAAAGTGAATTGGATAGATAATTGAATCTTTTCTTTGGTTTTGAAAAGTAACACTCAGCTTTTAAATGGGCCATACTAGCCATAAGCTTACAAAATAATTAAGATGAAGATGAGGTATTTAAATAGGGTTTGTCTGCTACTAAAAAGAGGTCAATTATTGACCAGGAATTATTGAATGATTCTAGAGTTTGGATAAGCTAAAACTATGAAAAGTATATCACCAAAAAGTCTCCTTTCTATTGTTTGAAACGACTAATTATCCTCCTTTTATTAGAGGATGCGTAACGCTTGGGGACTCTAGACGCCCCATCCAATGACTCCCGTCTTTACTAGGGTCACCATTCACACCTATGTTATGTTGAGTGATTTGAACTCAAACTCGAGTTTGAGTCATATTTTATATTTAGACCAACTCCACTAACAAGACTTGAGTAGAGATGGAAGTCACCTAAGTTTTTGCAGCCTATTTTCATATCAAAACTAACTGATCCACGCCAAACAGCCTTAGACCTATCACATGAGCGGTAAATTAAGCTCACATAGCACCTACCTAGATGTTAGTCCAACCAATCTGATTTAGTAGCACAAAATAAAATTTTGTGGTTCTATTGAACTCAAATCAATAAATCCCCGAATTTGAAACCAACTCGGCTACAAGGAGTTCTATTCACTCGGTGGTTCAAATTTCAATTACAAATATTTTTTTACCTCCTGATAAGAATTTACCGGTTCAAAAGAAAACCACTCTTGCAAGTCTAAGTTGCAAAATATAAAAAGAATTGAACCATTCTAAATTTTAGAAAGTAACCTTCTTCAAAGAAAAAAAAGGATTAAAAAAATTCATACTCATTTTATTGTTGAATTTTAAACGAACAAAAATAAGAAAAAAACATATTGGCAAGAAAATATCTAAAAAAGACAATTTTGTATTTTCAATTAAATGGTCAATCAAACAAGAACATTAAACTCGTACTAATTCTTTGATAATAGTCACAATTATATTATCTTTATCTAAGAGCGTCATTGAGGACGAGATCGTCAAGACCCTCCCACCACTACTTAAAAAATATTTTTTTTCTCCTTCTAAAGACACTCACCCCATTCAACGCACAAACAACCATTCCCTCATCCACAGACGTTTGTGTGCGCAGACTATCTATCTCCCCTCCCCCTCACTCCTCCATGTTGTAGTCTCTTTCTTCTTTCGTCCATAAACCTCTCAAAAACTTCTCTGAACTCACTGGCCCATCCGATTATCTTTATTGCTCGAGTATGTGGGGCACTAGGCTGGCACACCCCCGAATAAAAACTTGTACATCAGTCCATTCCATTAGTCCCGAACGTAATATCACCCTCAGGAGAAAACCCACATCGTATAAAAAACACTCTGATCCAACCTAAAATCCTTTATTTATTTTGTTTTAAATAAGACTTTAACCACAGTTTTTTTTTATTTTAATGAAGTTTTAAGATACCTAATCTCATCCGTTCCACTTCAACTAAGGATCCTTGATACTAATAAAGGAATTAATGTAAAATATATAAAACATCATAAAAGCCCAGACAAGTAACGTTGTTTTCTCCGATTGTTCTTCTCAATAATTTCTCTCTCCCCATTTATGCCATATCTCAAATTAAAATAAAAATGAAGCCATCATCACGTCACTATCACTACCCATACTTTGTTTTATCTTTCTTGTGGATCAATAATATTTTCCTATTAATCCTCATAAAAAGTTACTTTAAAACACTTGGTACAAACTCCAAATGACATATTTTCAGATCCGAGTTATCTAACATTTATACAACTGTCAAATATAAAATTATCAAAAAATTAATAACAAATATAACATTACTTCCATAAAATCCCTTTTCAAGATCATTATAATTTAATACATCAACCCGAACAAGAAACATATCAGCGGACCGCTCAACAAATCTATTGACTATTAAAAAGACATAACAAAAGTTAGAAATATTTTTAAAAAAATTATAAAGATGTTTCACTTTTCCTCATCAAACATATTATTTATTTTTACCAATGATTTCACTTTCAATTCTTACATCCTCTTAAATTTCCCTGTTTTCAGGTACAATGAACTAAGAAAGCATCATTTCATCCACACACAATTCACCGTTAATCGCTATTTATAAACAAACAATCTAAACCTCCAAAAACCGATGATCCTAATCTTACGTTCTACTATACAGTCGATTGATCAACCATTAGCGTTTAATTAAGCATGACGATTAGTCCAAATTTTTTTTGAACGGCCAACGAATAATTTTTAAGCCCGGTCACCCGGGTAAACCCATTGGCGAAAGGCCACCCACGCACGCGAACACAGACAGCACTGGTGACCCGGCTCGCCCACCATTTCAAGGGAAACCCACCACCCAAAGGCCCACTGTCGAAAAACCCTTGGCTCACTTGGAGCATATTGCATCTAGTGAGACTGCAACACATGACCTTCACTTTGGAAAGTCATAGAGTACGTCCTCCTAAACCAGTTGATCTAGGACTCATTGGCTTAGTCCAAATATCGATCAAAACAAGCAATGATAGTGAATGATGATTAATTAACGATAAAAAACTAACCTAGAAATCCAATTCGATCATTACTGATTAATCCATTTCTCTACGTCTAGCTATCTTAATTAATCCTCATCATCATTACTCCCAAATCGCAACAAACTCACAACCGTTTTCCAGATTCCAACATCAACACGCAATCGAGAACCTTCGGTGATCAACTGATCATAATACATAAACACACTTAATTGTAACAAAATAGCAATCGTATATTCACATATTGTACCTCGGATGTGTGATCGATTCGTTGTGGTGAGTATAGGCCAATTGAACATCGTCTCCGATCTGGATCGACACCGCGGAGGGGTTGTTTCCGACGAAGCGGTTGACGAGTGACTTTGCGGTGATCTTCGGCGACGGTGTACGGCTTCCGGCGGCCACCAGCTCCTCCGGCGGTGAGACTATAGAACTGGTGAATACACCTAACATCGTGAGAATAATAATAGTAATAATAATATTATTATTATTTCTGAAAATGGAATGGAGAAATAGAAGATGAGAGAGGGTGATGAGGGGGAGGTGGTGGAATTTATAGAACGACGGTGAGGGTATAATTGTCACTTGGAAATTTGAAATATTGTAATTTGTAAGTAAGTTGTGGGTGTTGGGACCCACATGTGGCGATGATATCTGTGTGGGATGTTGCGGTGTGTGGCACACGTGTCGTGGGTTCTATCTTGCTAAGGTGACAAGGAGAACTCGGTTAGGGTGTTAAAACTTAAAAGGGGTTGAATCGAGTTTAACCAAATTCAACTGAGTTCGAATTATGAACTCGGTTGAGTTGATTGAATTCGGTTCGACTAGATGTGTTTCAATGTGGTTTGGTTAATTGATAGGTCCGGACATGTTTCCAATTCAGTTCCACTAATTGGTAGGTCCAAAAAAGAATTTATAACCAAATAAACCTGTAACTGAACTGTTCACATCTGTAATCTTGACTGTTGATATGAATTGAGATTGACCACCCAGTTTTGTTAACCAATTTAACAGATTAGATCGATAAACTGACGGTTGTGAACAATTAAAAAGAGGTTTAAATGCATTGGTTACATTTATGTTTTATTAGTATACTCCTGTCGTAAAAGCATTAGTTATTAACCCATCAAGCTTAAGCTTGCCAATTCTAGCTATGTGGATCAAACATATTACTGTTTTGAGACTCTTCTCTCTTGTTATAGAAACCTAACGATAATGATAATTAGAGTTGATTTTGACATTAGTTGTACATGTTTATCAGAAAAATCATGTAGTGAGGGGAGGGGTGCAAAGACAAACCCACACTGACATGAGATGAGCATGTTGAATATTTTTTGTTAGGCTTTCACTCATGCGGGAATATGATCAGTGATTTGAGTTCTCGGAGGCGTAAGATAAATATTATAGTTTTTAGAAGGGCGTTTTGATGTGTCTTGGTTGAGATTTGGATTCATAGCCTCAACTACACTTTTGATTGTATTTATTCATAGGTATCGGTCGTATTTACTTTCAGGATGATCCATGTAATTTATACTATTCCACTACTAATACGTATTATATTTTACTAGTATTTGTATATCAAAAAGTGGTTGTCGAATGTCTCATTAAGAGTAGTTCTTTAATCTTTTGACATAAATGTAAAGTTTGTTCTCATATCATCATTTCAAGATCCTACTTTTTAAGTGAGATATTACTAGATATGTTTGTTTATCTGTTTGTTTGTTTGTTTGTGTGACACATGATTATAATTGTTGCTTAAAAACGCATAAAATACAAATTTATATCATAAATATGTAACTTAGATACTAATAAATGTTTTAGAATGAAATCACATATGGGTCGGGAAATTATTGTGAGTTACAAACATCTTTCTTTTCTCAGATCATGATATCCATCTTAATATGCCTAGTATACTAATGTAGTAATGTTTTATCTATAAATGCACATAAGTTTGATTAATTTCTAACATATAATTTTATAAAAAAAAAATTTGTGGCAAATCATTTTTAACATATATTATAGTATTCGTATTTCATAAGAGATAAAAAGCAAAAGTTTACCATAAAACTAGGTTATAACGATCCATAACTAAACCATCTTTTCTTGATCGGTTTTGAATGAAACTAGATCCAACCAAATATGACTTTTACCATTTGCTAGTCAGCAAAAAAGCAATTCTTTTATATGCCACGAATATGACTTTTCAAACCTTTAAGTATAGAAAATAATTAATTACATAAGCGTCCATGTGCTTTGAACACAATGATATGTTTACTAAGAAAAAAGTATCGATTTAACTACCAACTTCTAATTTGTAACTAGCTTGAGTCTTAAATTTTTTTTTTAATTAATGTGATATACAAGTATGCAAACACGTTACTTTTTTTACTTAATACTCAAAAAAAAAAAAAAAAAAAAAAAAAAAAAAAAAAAAAAAAAACAACTAATGTAGCTAACACATATATAATATTGAGATGAAAATACATCCGATTAGATGTATTTACTGTTTGTTTATATGCAATTTCACACGTACATCTAAAATAAAATAAAGCTAACATGAGGCTACCTATTATAATAGATATTTTATCTTTTTAAAAAGGAGGTCTTGAGATAATACCCAGACATTTTATATATTTATTTAACGGTAGGGTTATAATAAAAGGCATTTTTAATATAAAAAGTTTAAGAAAAATTATGGGCATAACACGTGTTTTTTATTGTTTTAAAAAGAAAGACATTTTGGTAATTGTGTCAAGTACATCAACTCATTGTATTATATATGTTTATTGTGTTAAATATTAGTTCCTTATTTCATATATTTTGCATCATTTACTATGTGTTTCATCATTATGTTTTACGTTTCAGATTATTTTATGTTATTTTTGTTATTGTTTCTGTAGATTATATAAACTTGTTATCTATCATTGTGTTTTACAAAAAAAAGTACACAATGATAAACTTTCATTAATGTATTTATCAAAACACATAGTGTTGAAAAAACAAAATGTGTTATTTTTGTCATTGTTTTTTATACATTACTAGTGGTAATGCTCGCGCGTTGCGGCGGTACGGGTGTTGCATGATATTTTAGGAATTCGATTTTAGTCGGTATCAGCTCGGTGTGTTATGATGTAAATTAAAAAATCAAAATATAATTATTGAAAAATTTGAATGAAAAAAAAAAACAATTACGTATATTACAAAAGTCTTTAAGACAATTATATTATCCCAACAAGATTAGTGAAAGCATGGGTGGTATTTGTGGTCGGAAATCACTTATTACCAAGATTTTAGGGGTTTCGTTTTATTAATATAGGTTAGAGTTTTATGATCATCGGAGATAATTTTCGATGGTGATTTGCATAGACCGGAGAAAGTTAATAGAGAAATTATCACAACAAATTACCATCTTTATTGTTATTGAGCTTTTAACAACCGGCAAGAATGAGGGAAAGAAAGATTACTACTCAATCGTAGTGGATGAACCGAATTAAAAGTAAATGACGGTTTTGTTTGGTCACGTGTATATGCTTTAGCATTTGTATTGTAAGCATCATATATTATATTTTATTGTAAGGGTATAAATAAAATAAAATGGTTAATTTTTTTAAATTTAAGCATGACTTTTCATATGGTTGTCTTAATCCATATGTAAAATTATAATTCAATCCTGCTTTTACTTTTATTATATAAGATATAAATAAATATTAAAATTATTAAACTCACAATATGCCTCTAGAAAAATATAGTATTATAGTTATTATAAACATGAAGATATATATATATATATATATATATATAAATAAGTTATATACTTAAATATTTAAATAAAATAATACTTAATTTAAATAATATTTAGTTATAAAAATATAATTACTAATATAAATTTAAATGTCAATTTATAGTATCATAAATAAAATAAAATTTTATAAAGTGAATTAAATAATATCAAATTATTAAATAATATATCAATAATGTTTATTAAATACATGAAAGAGACAAGGGTAAAAATACCAAGGTATATAAAATTCAATTGATAAATTTACCATATTGCCCGTAAAGTATCTTAAAATCTTAATCAATTCTCTATTCTACCCTCTTAAATGTCTTACACTTCTTTGTACATGTTGATTTAAAACTTGTAGGTTTGGTAAAATTACATCTCTATCTAAAGAGATTTATTATAAAGTAGTATAAATATAATTATTTAAATAAAATAATACTTAATTAAAATAGTAGTCAGTTAAAAAAAATGATCAATGATTATAAACTAAAAACGAATTTATATTATTATAAATAAAATAAAATTTTAGTTTTAAAAGTATGATTAATAATTATAAATTTAAATGTCAAAAGTTAATGAAGTGAATCAAATAATATCATATTATTAAATAATGTATTAATAATGTGTATTAAATAAAAAACAATAATTAGAAAAAGTTAATTAAATGGGGGCAAAAGTGTAATTATTACATAAACCACTTGTACTCTATGCTTAAAATATTATATAGGTGTCTTAAATTTTAAATAAAATTACCATCTTATCCTTCTAATATGTATTATATAGTGGTATAGAAGTATAGATAATACTTAATTTTAATAATATATAGTTTTAAATATATAAATAGTAAATGTAAATTTAATTATTATTTTAAAAGCATTATTAATAAGATAATACTTAATTTAGTGAATTAAATAATGCACTAATTAAAAGAAGTATATTTAATAAGGGCAATTTAGGAACCATTGCATAACACACTTGTATATTGTGCTTAAAAAGTTGTCTTAGATGTCTTACACTTTGAATAAAATTATAATTGTATACTTGCTATATGCTTTATATAGTAGTATAGATATAAACTTGTTATATATCATTGTGTTCCAATTACAAGTATACAATGATGTTATTTCACTGATATATTTTTCAAAACTTATTGAGATAACACAATGATGATCAATAAAACAATGTTATTCCACCATTATATTTTTTTTAAACACTATTGTGTTTTTTAAATACTATTGTGTTATTTTGTCATTGTCTTTAATGTATAAGATTAATTAGTTGTTATTTTGTTATTGTCTTTTACATATTTGAGATATACAACAATGTTATTCCACCATTATATTTTTTTTAAATTCATCATTTTAGAAAATCACAATAGTATTTAAAAAACACAATAATTAACAAAAATACATAATGAATTACACTAAAAGACACAATGACGATATATGAGTTTAAAAACATAAAAAAAATATTATCTTTTTATATAACAATACGATACTATTTCTAAAGATAGAAAAACGTTCGTTTTTATGGTGCAATTTTTATAAAAATATAATTTCGTACATAATAGTTATGAACGTTTAAAAAAATAGAAAAACTCACAAAAAATCAACAAAAGTGGTTATTTCTAAAATACACCTCTAACAAACTTTAGTGTACATATTGATCTCATAGTTATATTTACTTTTTATACATTTTAGTTTAAAATCACTTTTTATTAAAAACTTTCTTTTAATTTAAAGTAATTTAATAGTAAACGTATAATAAATTTGCATTAAAAAAACTTAAATAAAATGCATATTAAAAAAAATTTGTACAAAATTTATGATATATTTAATCTTATTCTCCGTGGAAGATATTATCGAATACTAAATCGAGATTATGCGATCCTCGTCATCATTGAAAATAAAACAAGAAAAGATTCTTTAGATTCCATTATCACATGAATCTATCACACGATCTAATTTTCTAACCATACAATATTAAAATGTTATTACGCAATGTTATTGTCGCTCTCGTTATCAAATTGTTACAAAGTATTTCACATATCGTATAATAATAAATAGTCGCTTTATATATGAAATTATATAATGTTTAAGATTTTAGAACAGAGACTTCTTTCGTTATATAACCAATTTTAACTAGAGAAATATAAGAATTACGTAATTTATATTTACGAAGTGTTAGACGTGTATTAAGTGTGGGGTAGACAATTATATAATTATCTTATGCATCACATTTCAGATAATGAAGATCAAGAACAAGTATAACGTAGTTGGTGATGGTGTATGTAAATTATTAGAATTCCATCATAACTAATATGTTCAAACTATTCATAGTGAGATTTTGGGCAATGGATGTACCTTCTAATAAAATACTAGATTATATGTTTGGTAAATTATGACTTTGTTTGACTATGTATATGCTTTAGCCATTAAAAAATATAATATTATTGTGTTTAAGTAACTTTACAATCATTTTTATATGTTTAAGCTGTATATAAATTATAAAAAGTATTGAAAGTATTAATGATGTTGTAGAGGTTAATAAATAAAATTAAATGATTTAAGTTTGTATAAAATCTAGAAAAAATGTCAAAATACAAAAATGATAAATAGAACAAATGTGGTTTGGTGGGTTCGTAAGGTTGCAAACGAACTGAGCGAACACGAGTAAGTTGTTGGTTTTCGTTTACTAATATTTTACCATGCAGACACTGTTCATGATCAGCCCATAACCGAACGTGATTTTCTGTTCGTGTTCGTTTATAAAGAAAATGATCATGTTCGTTTAACGAATGATTACAAACAAACATAAATGAATAATTTTGGATTAATGCTGTTGACAGATTAAGTGTTAACATGTGACCTGTTTTTATGAATAAAGAATAGTCCACAATTATAAAAGAATGATATTATTAATATTTTGGTGAAGGATTAACAGGAAACTATTAATGGCTGTATTCAAAATGAGAAAGGGCGACAAATTGGTGTTACAGACGCCCATAGTTTTTGGGAGGTGGCCCACTGTTTTTATTTACATTTCCTTCTAAATATTATTAAATAAAGGTATAAACATATTACGTTTTGTATTATATTCTTACTTAATATTGTTTAATGATAAATTACATATGCATATACGTAAATGGAGAAATACTACCCACTTGTGTTTTATGTGTATATTCACATGTAAAGAATGCCTAACATGTAAACTAGCTTACACATAAAAAATGCTTATTGGATATATATTATAACATACATGCATACTAATAACAAATACCAGTTAGTTAAAAGTTTCATTAGATCTTAACCATCAATATATGATCAGATGATCAATGTTATCAACTAGCAACTTAGCATAGACACAAATAACCTTGTAGGATTAGCTTTGAAAGACGAGTTTCAGATGCTAAGTTGACAACCACTTAAGCTGTTTGTATATTTTAAAATAAATATAGTTAAAAATTGTATAATATTTCATAAATATGTAATAAAAAAATCTTTATTACGAAAAGTATAGATTTAAATTTTAGCAACCCGGGGTTCTAACCTAGTTATAACTAAATTAAAATGCATATGTGCTGTTTGTGAAATTCCAACAACAAAATAATTGAAAACAATAAATTATCAACAAACATTATCTTTTACCTGTTACACATCATTAAAATTATACATGTTTAACTAATTATATAACATATTTATGGAAATTACACTTTGAAATCTAGCTTCTTGTATCATTCAACACGTCTTTTTCTTGATTGACATAACATAGCCCATCAATTTTTAATAATATTGATAAAGACACATACGGATCTGTGAACAATTCCAATTGGATGATAGGTATCAAAGCATTCGGCGAATGTCATCCCCTAATCATGGCTGCAATTAAAGCTTTCATTGCAAAAATCATAAATTTATCTTGAAGTACCAATTATCCTTAACCCAAATGGTTAAGGTAACGAACCCTAAAATCTCATTAAATAGGGGAGGTATTGAGCTCAAGTTTCTCTCGAGACAAAAAAAAAAAAAAAAAAAAAAAACAGTTCCAGGTTGAGCAATGGGGTTTTCTCACCTAGGATGTGTTTCATACGGATGGTGATCTTAGGTTCGGGACTAATGAACAAGCTTCCTTTCGGGACGTGCCAGTCTAGCACCCTGAGGTTCCGAACTCGAACAATGAAGATGGTCGAGTGGGCTAGTGTCCTTTAGTGATCCAATTGGTCGGTAAAAAAACTACGGCCCACGGCCTTTAAAGTGGGCTGAAAACAAAAAAATCTGAGCCGCCCAATTATCAGATTGGCATGGGACCGGATTTATTCTTTTCGATAATTGTATTTAATATTTTATATAACCAATTTTTAGAAATAAAAATCAACAATTTTATCATATGTCCGCAAACGGGCCCATTAGGATCTGTAGCTTTGGGAAAATCAGAGAGAGGATGGGCCGATGAAAATGATATTTCAAAATTGGGCTGGGAATGTTTTAAGAAGTATCTATCTATATTAATAAAATAAAGTTTTTGTATGTCATTTGTTATTATTCTATAGCTTTTAAATTTTATTTTTTGTTTCTTTTTTTAATAAATATCATATTAAATACAAATGATATTATTTAATTTTTTTCATATTGAAAATATTTTTTTATTAAATTAAAATAATAGATCTTTTTACAAATGCAATTTGTAAAAAAAATAATTCTTTTATAAAATAAGAAATTTTTTCAAAGAAAAATATCAAACTTTTAAAAAAATGCAATATATTTTAAAACCTGTGGCTTTTAAAAAATAAAATTCGTATGAAACGAAAATATTTAAATTTCAAAGTTATAATAAAGAAATTATTAAAAATGACATTTGTTTAGAAACGGTTTGTTTTGAAACAAAAGTTTAAAAAAAGATATCGTCCTTTTATTACTCGTACGTAATGTCAATCATATCTTATATCAAAAGATCGTTTTATAATTTTTTTAATTTTTTTAATAACTATTTAATATTTTATTTATTCAACCCGTGTTATACACGGGGTACTAACCTAATTGAAGAATAAAGATAGAGGTTTTCGTTTAATAAAGGGTTTCGAAATCAATCTGTTTGGACCGATCTAGTAACTGAAAAGAAAAAAGGAAAATATAACGGAATATTAACCAAATTTTAAAAGTGTTCTGATTTAGTCACTTACACATATTTTTCTTAAATTTGACCACTAAACGATCAAATCAAGTCATCATTAAATTTTTTTATGTCAAGAAAGTAACGGTGGAGAAAACGTGGGGGTCAGAATTTTTAATATATAAAATTATATTAAAAAATAAAAAAAAAACATGTTAATTATAAAAAAAGTACCTAAAATTTACGTCAACATTCCACATCAGCATCAAAAGATGGAAAAAAATATTTTCTAATTAAAACAAAAAGTATAACATCTAAAAAACATGTTAAGACTTTTAATTTATATAAAATATAAAAATTAAGTGACCTAATAGGAACACTTTTAAAACTTGAGTTACCTAATTGAAATATTTTTTAAAGTTGGTTACTATTTTATAAAATTACCCCAAAGAAAAATCATACAACTAGTCAACTAGATATCAGACAACAAGAATACAATCAAAGTTAGAGATGGGCATAAGTGTGTTTGGCATATAATTTGAAGAGCCTCTAGAAACATCAACCACTAATCATCCTATAGTTGAAGTTACCACAAGAATTTCGCTTCCGCAACAACAAAGAACTAAACTCAAAACTAGAATTCTGTAAATCGAACAACAGAAAGTTATCAACAAAATGAAACGTCCCTATAGGAGATAACGATCGCATGATCACTCATAGAACCACCATCAACAAACACTAGAAAGTAAAATAATAATGACAACAATTGCATTTTCTGGACATGACCCGAATGACGTCGAACAAATCAGGATGCTTTAGTAACAGTGTGCAAGAAAGTATAATAACAATGTCAAAAACCGGCCAAAAAACACTCAAACCGAGAAAAAGCCTGATAAAAAACCAGTCAAAGATTAAAAATGAACCCGAACAAGTTTTAACTCATACCGGTTTTGACTTGTATCTAGATAGTACCTATAGGCAATGTTTTCAGAACCGGACCGATGTCGAACCGGATACTTTACTGGTTTGGTGGTCGGACCGGATTTAAGAACCGGATGACGTCATAATAATTATATATATAATATATAAAATATATATAGTTATACATATAATTCAATATAAGTAATTTATGTGTGTGTTTTATAATTATATATAAAACTTAACTATAATTTTATGTGTAACATACTAATTTATTGTATCTCTCGTTTTTACCCATTAAAATCCAAAAAAAAAAATCAAAATCCGGTTCGATCACCGGTCCGGTTCTCGGTCCGACCACTGGTTCGGGACGAACAGGCCGGTCCAACCCCTCCAAAACGAACTGCACTGAACCGGTTTTGCCCACCCTCCGATTCCCGGTGGGACCGGTTCGACCGGCCGGTCCGATCCGGTCTCGAAAACACTGCCTATAGGAAGCGATTTGAAACTGAAAAAAAAAAATTTACTGCAACTCTATAAACCAATACTCCCCATAATCCTCTTAAGCAATGCAATTGCTTCAATCTTTTATGACAATTATGTCTTTGTCCTCAACATGAACAAAGTCTTTTTCATTTTCAAATTTTCATCATCTTCAGTCTTCACTTTGCACCAACTTGGTCTTCATTTGACTTTATCTTTATTTCCATCTAGAGCACCACCACATGCTTCCACATCATCATTCACCAACATTGGTCCACACCCAAAAATGTAAAGTTGAATTTACAAAGAGAAACACCTATATTTCAACATGAAATAATTTTAATTTAATGTGACACTAAAGAACACCAACTATGTAGAAATTATGTGATAATAAAATTGTCTTATTCTATAAATCATTTTTTGTAAACTATATTTTTAAAAAGGTTTTATAGGTTGAATATCAATAATTTGACAATTATTTGATAGAAGAATTTAGTTGTTGGATAACAAAACAAATTATATATTATATATGTATACTAGTTTTAGTAACCCGTGCATTACACGGGTTGAATATATAAAATATTAAATATAATAAAATTTTATTAATTATAAAATAATATTTTAAGATAAGATATGGTTGAAATTATATATAAGTAAGAACTATAAGTAATAAAATAATGATATCAAGTTATCAACTTTTTAAACTTTTTTATTTAAAAAAAACTAAATATTTTATTTCAAAACAAAATATTTTAAAAAATTTATTATTATAACTCTCGGTTATCACTAATTTTTAGGATATTTTGTATTTTGAAAAAAGTTTGACTCTTTAGAAAAATTTCTTATTCTATAAAAATTTATTTCTTTATAAATAACATTAATAAAAAGATTTATTTCTTAATTTATTAAAAGTATTTTTAGTCTATAAAAAAATTATATAATATTTATTAGTAATTATAGTAACTATTAAGTAGGAGAGAGAAGCGGAAAAATTTTTGTGAGAAAAAATGTGATGTTGCCACGTGTCATTACACGGTTTGAATATATAAAATATTAAATAAAATAAAATTTTGTAAATTATAAAACGATATTTTAAGATAAAATACGGTTGAAATTATGTATAAGGACTATAGGTAACAAAATAATGATATCAAGTTTTTAAACTTTTTTTGTTTAAAAAAACTAAATATTTTGTTTCAAAACAAAAAGTTTTATAAAATTTATTTATAATTATTTTTTATTTATAAAAATTTGACTTTTTAAAAATATTGATTTTTAAAATATTTTATATTTTTAAAAAAGTTTGATGTTTTAAAAAAAAGATTATTTTATAAAAATTTGTTTCTTTATAAATAATATTGATTAAAAGATTTCTTTCTTAATTTATTAAAAAATATTTTTGGTCTATAAATAAATTAAATAATATTATTAGTAATTATAGTAACTATTAAGTAGGAGAGAGAAGCGGGAAAATTATGATGAGGATGAATGTGGTGCTGCCACGTGTCCCTACTAGTTACTCTTTTATTATAATATACTAGCTTTAGTAAACCCGTGTATTACACGGGTTGAATAAATAAAATATTAAATAAAAATAAAATTTATTAATTATAAGATAAAATAATATTATTAGTAATTAGTGTAATTATTTAATAATAGAGAGAAGCGGGAAAATTTTTTAGTGAAAAAGAATGTGGTGATGTCATGTATCTATCTTAGTTATTTTTTATATTAGAGTAGAAAGATTTTATAAAAATAACATTAATAGAAAAAACATCTTTCCTAATTTATTAAAAAAATATTTATAATTTAAAAAAGAATTAAGATTATATTATATTTTTTAATTTAGGTAATTATTTAAGAGGAGAGAGAGGGGGGAAAAATAAAATTAGAAGGTATAGGAATGTGCCAAATGTTCTCTCAAGTTACTCTTTTATTATTATATATACATATAGATATAGATATAGATATAGATAAAGATATGTGTGTGTACGTGTAACAATAGTTAATAAAATACTTAATAAATTAAGTTTGAAAAACACATCAAGATAACATTACAAAATAGTAATTATTTGCGTCCATAAATAAAACTTTCCCATACCGATCCCACTTCGATCTTTTGGCAACGTTATGGGTCGATTCATGTATTCAACTGCATGTGTCAATGTATTAAAATATTATTGCTTATGGCGCAAGATTGTGGGTCTTCTTTTTATAAAATATATATATTTTTATGCTCTTGAATTAAATAACCTTTTTTATTGTAAGAAAGAGTATTAAACAATTCAAGAAGTGATAATTTCAAGAATTTGAAGATGAAATCTTTTGCTTTGTCTCCTTTCTATATCCGTGTCACCCTCATCTCTTTGACACCTTTCGAATAGACCAACTTTCTTTCAATCAAAGCACAAATAATATTTTTTTTTACTCGAGAATCTGTTACGAGAAAACTTTATGAGATTTTATTATGAGACCCGTCAATACACTGCTAACTAACATTTTAACAAAATTAAATAAATCACAGTTTATACTTAGAGATATGATCTTGAACAAGTTATGATGAAAACCAATTGAAACATGATTCAAACACGAGACATTTTATTCAAATATATAATATAACAATTTAAGAGAAATCAATCTTACATTGTATTTGTATTTAACATGACTTCAAAGAGGACTTTTACTATTTTAGTATTAAAAAACAGTTTTTAGACGTATAAGTTTGGTAAAGAAACAATCACTCTTTTAATATTACACATACAAGCAGTTGAGAATTAAACAAGCAGTCTATATAAATCTGTTTCATTCCCTTTGAGAAACTACACAAATATTCAAAAATGCATTTGCATCTACACTTAATTGTTATAACTCTAGCTTTCATCTCTTATCAACATAAAGCCATAGCACAATATGTGCCACCTTATACATCCATAGTTATTCCTGTCAACAAACATACCGATGCCGCGAAGCCTCTATACAGCGTCCGAATCATGACCGCGTATGTAAACATGCAATACCTGCACGCGAACTTCCTTATAGACATCGACGCCCCATTCATATGGCACGACTGCATCCTGCAGTGGAACATATATCCGGGCAGTTGTCCAAATAACACTCTTTGCACATCTCCTGTTTCATGTGAAGAATATCAATGCACTGACGTGCGAACCACTTTCTCGTATGAGGATTCTTCCGCCTGCCCTCCGGTAACCAACAGTTCCACGTTGCCGGGCTGGGGATACTGTACTTGTCCCGTTAACGTGGTGGACCCGGTTACCGGATCATGCGGCGAAGCCATGCTGAACTACGACCAGTTCACCGTTAACACAAGCGATGGTAGAAACGTTTTCACTGGTTTATATGGAGCGTATCCTAACGCGGCGTGTGCTCCTTCCTCCTCGTTTGAATCATTCCCCGCGAATGTTACGGGCGTCATGGCGTTTTCTTCGTCGCCTTATGCCTTACCGGCTTATTTGTTTCAACCGCTTAAAAAAACATTAGCTATATGTTTGCCAAGTAATTCTTCCGCCCCGGGAGTTCTGTTCTTCGGAGCTGGTCCGTATTACCTACTTCCCAGCTCTGATACCGACATCCGGAGTTTACTTACGTATACTCCGTTACTAAAGCACCCGAATTCCTTCGGGTACTTTATTGGTGTCAATGCCATTGTCATAAAATCAAAATCCATCGACATCCCAGGGGATTTGTCTACTAAACTTAGTACACTTGACCCTTACACCATACTTCGAACAGATGTTTATAATCGAGTGATTAAGGCATTTTTGCTCTCGACAATCGGGATCCCACTTACGAGACCCGTGGCTCCTTTCGGTCTTTGTTACCGGAGGTTACCCATTGGAACCAATGGTTTGTTTAAGTTTCCTAATATTGATTTCAGTCTTGATGATGGGAAGAAGTGGACCATATACCCGGCTAACTCAATGAAACAAGTGACGAATGATGTTGCGTGCCTAGCGTTTGTCGATGGTGGGGCGACAATGGAACACGCGATTGTGATCGGGACGTTTCAGTTTGAGGATAACTTTGTGGTGTTTGATTTGGAGAATTCGACTTTCGGGTTTAGTTCTTCGTTGTTGCAGCAGCAAACGACTTGTTCGAACTTCAACTTTACGCTGACTGATGGCAATTGAAGATGTATATGCATGTAAGCATTTATAAGTTCCACATGGATGATGGATATGTATAATGTATTGATCTATAGTTTGGTTTGTTAATAAAGAATTTCATGTTCTATGTGTAATAAGGAGTCGAATAAACCATATATTGTGTATAAATCATGAATGTCACAATCAGTAGTTTACCAGCCGAAACGGTACCCCAACTCTTTTATAAATAAACTTATAACTGGGAAACACCCTTAAGTATTTTTTACTCAAAACAATACTTAAACCCAAAAAATTTTCTATATTTATATATCTTAATTACCTTATTTTAACCACTTGGCTAATGAGTAATGATATTGGTTGATACTTCATTACTTCATACATGTTCAAGTGATCCAGTGAACGTGACCTTAATGGACGGTTGCTTACTGGGCCTAGAACTTGGGTTACTGTCGATGCTTTACCCTGGGCTCAATTGGACACACTCTTGTTGGGTCATTTCCTTTCTTTAATTTTTCTTTTTTCTTTCTTAGATTTCTTTTTTTTTTCTTTTCTCGTGATTTTGCATATTATAGCTAACCCTAATATTTCAGAAATTCCGGATACACTCTTGCGATATGATTATTATCATCTACGTTTTGATATAAGCTATATTCAAAAACCAAATCTGGTAGATATAATATAGTCTACCTTATTTATTCTAAAATTTGATTTCACGTTCCTTAACGCTTATTTTCACAATAACTTAATGTTTTATAAAATTTTGAATATACCTTTGCGACATGATTGTTTTTATTAATGACATATCACGATAACATACTGTTTTCTTAAATTCCAAACATATCGTATTTTACCTACGTTTCGATATAAATTTTTATTCATTACTAAACTGTTGCAACGCGCCGACAAAGTAAAAAGTGGTTTGTGACCGTGGTACTTTTCATCACCCATTATTTATGCATCTTAGGCATGTTTGTGTGATTAAAGTTAATACTATTGTGAACAAAAAATTTTATCTCTCGCTACAGCATGCAGATGAAATCTACTAATTTCATAAAACTGACTTAAGGTCAATCAGGCTTGATTTTTTCTAGAGTTAAAACGATTTTGCAGTCCACCTGTAACACTCCAAATACATGAATTATAAAGTGAAACCAAATATCATCGCAATCCTTATAAATAAATTTGCAGTCCGGATCAAAAGGAGAACTAGTTTTTTTCTAAAACAATAGATACCAATGACGTGTGTAACAATCTATTTACATAAACTTTGACAATTAATGCATAGAATCATGTATTTAACTAATGCAAATGGCCATGTTTAATAACTTGTGCCGCAAGTTATGTCCACGCTCCCACTTTCAGAAACCATGGTAACCACTTATTTTTTAAGTGAAAATAGTACTTTCTGGTCTTTACTCACTGAATTTATATAATATATATGCATGGTTGTTTATTATATATATCTCACCTCATGCAATACTTACACCAACATCAAACTTAAATACGACACCCAAAAACTTAAACAGTCGTTTGACGGGATATTCAGATGGTCGTTTAAAATTCTGGTGGCCATGAAACTCGAAACGACAGTTTCATTTTATGTTCAAATGGTTGTTTAGAGTTAAAGTAGAACATGAGATTTGACGTAACTTGCAAACTTTCTGTTACACTTTATGCTCAAATAATTGTTTGGTCTGCAAATAGTTGTGTTGCATGTTTTTAAACGACCGTTTGCTGGTAAAATGGTATAAGATTGAGAGTGGTGCGGGTATAACTGATATTATATTTTAATACGATTGACTCTACTTCTCAAATTCTCCGTTACTTTCCTACAACACATTGCGTATATGCCTTTGAACTCTATCTGTTAACAGATAGTATAACCTCAAAAACACACAAAACAAACATTAATATCCTATAAATATGCTTGATGCCTTCTCCAAATTACAGTTGACATTACACAAACATTCAAAAATGTTTTCACTTATGCATCTAATCGTTATCGTTCTAGCGTTCATCTCTTACAAACATGAAGCCATAGCGGCAGTAACGCCTTATTCCTCCGTCGTGCTTCCACTAAACAAGCACATCGACGCAGTTAAGCCTCTTTACAGCGTTCAAATCATGACCGCATTTGTAAACTCGCAATACTTACACACAAAGTTTCTCATCGACCTCGAGGCCCCATTCATATGGCACGACTGCATATTGCAATGGAACACGTTCCCAGGTAGTTGCCCCGCCAACACGTTGTGCACCTACCCCGCGTCATGCGAGGAGTATCAGTGCACAGATGTGCGGACAACTTACTCCTACCCTAACATTAACCCCTCGTGCGCCCCGGTAACCAACGACTCAACCATCCCTGATTGGGGATACTGCACGTGCCCGGTCAACGTGGTCAACCCAATCACGGGCACGTGCAGCCAAGCCCTACTTAACTACGACGAGCTCACCGTCAACACAAGCAACGGTAGAAATGTTTTTACAGGCTTATACGGCGCGTATCCCAATGCGGCGTGCGTGCCTTCCTCCACGTTCCAATCATTTCCTTTAAACGTCACGGGCGTCATGGCACTTTCGTCCTCGCCTTACGCGCTACCCGCATATTTATACGATCCACTTAATAGAACAATAGCTTTATGTTTACCAAGTAAGTCCACCCCAGGGGTCATGTTCTACGGAACCGGCCCTTATTACCTTTTTCCCCAATCAAATGTTGATGTATCGAGCTATCTCTCCTACACCCCATTGCTAAAGGGTCAAGACTCTTTCGGATACTTCATTGGCGTCAATTCCATCGTAATCAAAACGCGATTCATCGACATTCCCACTAACACCACTGCAAAACTTAGCACCATTGAACCATACACCACTCTTCGAACCGACATTTATAATAATGTGGTTCGGAGATTTGTAAAGGTTACTAAAAGAATCCCTCAAGCGAAGCCCATCGCGCCTTTTGGGCTATGTTACAACACCACTATCAATGGGACTCAGGTTAGTATAAGGGTGCCTGATATTGAATTAAACCTGCAGGATGGGAAGAAGTGGGCTATATCCACTGGTAACTCTATCAAGCAAGTGACACAAGATGTTGCTTGTTTTGCTTTTGTCGATGGTGGCGCGACGAGTGAACCCGCGATGGTGATTGGGGCGTTTCAGTTGGAGGATAACTTTGTGGTGTTTGATTTGGAGAATTCGATGTTCGGGTTTAGTTCTTCGTTGTTGCGCAAGAGGACTTCGTGCTCGAACTTTAACTTTACGCTTACGGAGAGCCCTTGAAGGTGTTCAAAAGGTTAAGTTGAAGTTAACTGGATCATGTGTTCCTTGATAGTTTGGGTTCAAAATAAAAAGTTTAATTCGAGTTTGATGTATGTCAAGTAGTCGAATTGGTTGATCATTTTATTACATGTATGTGAATTGAATTTAACATCTAACGTATCTTTACCCATTCATCAATTCATTCACACATACACAATCGATACTTATTCATAAACTCATTGTAGTATGATTGAAACTATATTACCGACTGAAAAAGTCATTGTAGGATTACTGACGAATCATTAACCGATTAACACACCTCTAATCACCTCTAATCGCGGGTAATTTATGAAACCCAAATTTTAAACCTCAATCCCGATAGCTTCCAGTTATTTAACCAGAATTTATGAAGTTTAGAATTGTTTTGTCATTAATATTAAAGATTCTATTTATACAACCTTATAAATACAAAATTTTATTACTCTTGGATAATATTCGCATCAAATTTTAGGTGCTAACATATGGGAGGCCAGGTGGCGGTACATAAATAATGCAAATTTTATGTTTTAGCACTTGTACCCATGGTATTGCAAACCGGACTGGACCGGTCGGCCCGACCAGTTGGACTGGGAACCGGACTTCAATATGGTCCGGTTCGGTGTATAAAACCGTTTTAACGTTGAACTATTGGTCGGACTGGTTGAACCGGTCGAACCGGTGTCGGACCGGTTGAACCGATGTATTTTATATAATTTTTTATTTTTTTGTAATTTTTACATATATTTATAAAAAATAATTATAATTTTATCTGGTTCTTATATCCGGACCGATCGGTTGAACAGGTCCGATCAACGGACCGGTAAGATGTCCGGTTTAATATGCGCTTCGGTTTTGAAAACATTGCTTGTACCATAAGCATTACACATTAGTATTCATGTTGTTTCCAAGTGATATAGTATCGAATTATATAATTTTGCAACCTTTTATTAACTAAACCCTTTTTCATATAAAATTGAGTCATAGCACCCATTTATGTCAAATTATCATTTATCATTATCCTATCATTTAATTTAAATTTAAATAAAAAAACTTTTGATTTATTTGACCGAGTCCTATCATAACTGAAATTCAAAACTTTTTAAATTCATATCCAAATTAAATCATTAATTAGCTAAACTAGTTATACTTTATTAGAATTATGAATCAAATGGATTAACCGTGGGCTTGGCTTCAAAAGGATTAGATTGACGAGATCTTAAATCTCCTGCCATATAGTAACAAGCATCAAAAAAATGGATTTAGGTATCAAAATACATTAGTAGAATAGTCTTCACCTTGTGTGATTCACGTACACTAGTCAACATTTGTTTGGTTGTAACTCCCATAGCGTTGAATACGTGGGTGGCGTTTGTGCAGGCGAGGTTCATGTTGAAGGGGTCAAGTGACACGAGACAGCCTAAGGCGTAAATGAGATCGAGGCCAAGAGACTCACAGATCTTGACCAATAGACTACCAATCCAACTGATTGAGCCGTATATCAAGAATTTTAACCCGCCGTAAACCCCACCCATGAATTCAACACTGTGGGAGTCAAGGGACAATCAATTGTTGACCGTGTGAATTGCACAGGTGGAGACTATTCATGCTAATGTAGTTTACGTGGAGTGAGACGGGAATCACATCTTCTACGTGTTTAAGCCGGTTGTTCAAAAAGCTTTAAATATGGCACCCTACTATTAATCTAACTTGTTATATTACATTATAAATTTAGAAAATGATAACAGAAATTACAATGCGGTTTGATGGGGGTAAGTGCATATTCTATTTACAATGGGTAGTGTAACTGTTGTTAAGATAAATACTAGCCGATGGATCTGACATCTTAGTCGTTTAAAGTCGATGATTTTTCAAGAAAAATAAAAATATGATTACTGGTAATTTAAACCCATTACTAGACCCACTCTACTAGGGGTGTTCACAATATCCAAATCCGATTATCTGATCCGAAATTTCAAATTCGAAATATTCAAAAATTCGGGTTTGGATTCGGATATTGATTTTGAAAATTTTCAGATATTCGAATATCTGATTATCGGAAGTAAATAAAAAATAGAAAAATTAAAGTTCTCACTATCCTTGTTCGTATTCGAAATTCATACGCACTACACGTCTATACTCTATCCGTTAATCAACTCATGAGTTGCCTGTTTTACTTCCCCGTGTTTTAGAAAGTAAGAATTTAGTTGAAGTCATAAAGTGATGCATTAAATTTATTAGAGTAAATTACATGAATGGTCCTGTGGTTATGTTAAAATTTTAGATTTAATCCTTAAAGTTTAAAAGTTTTGAATATAGTTCTTAATATTTTTTTTTCAGCTATGATCTTTAAGTCTAGTAGTCAACAGTTACCGATGCTAAATATTTCCAAAATTAACATTTTACTCGCATCAAGGTATCAATATTTTTTAGTATCTTTATGTTTTAATCCTACAACTTTTAAAATATAAAGTTATCCGAACTTGCTATTGCGACGTGTTTATTTTTATTAACGTTTTGACGTAAATTTTACAATTTTCTGTTTCTGTTGTTGCGGTGTGCTTATTTTTATCAACGTTTCGATATGATTTTTTTTTACATGGTTTCGTTTTCAATTTTCATATAAAGTTCCCAATAGTATCAACACCCTAGCTGTAACGCATGGGTTTGCGACGTTTTTGTTTTTTATATAAAGTTTCATATGTTATCAATGTCATGCCGTCGCGTCATTCTTATTTTCATCAATGTTTAGACTCCAATTTTTTGATGCTTTCAACGCTCTCACACGACGTGTGTGAATACGTAAAGATTTTGCTTTTTATACAAGGTATCAAAGACGTTAATTATTTTCATGGTTTAACACAACGTACGCGTAAAGGTTTTGCTTTTATTATATAAAGTTTCGAGGACGTTAAATTTTTTCACGGTTCAGCTTGCCAACGGGTTTTGCAACGGACTTCGGTCGAAAAATTCAACTTGACAAAATAGCGAATCATTTCTGGAGTTGATTGACGTAAAAGTTTAATTTTCTTTTATATATAAAGTCTAGAAACACAAAAAGAACCAAAATTCATACAAGAATTCGATTAAAAGCTCATTTATTTCTTCATTCACACACATATAAACAACAAACCATTATTCTGATGGCAAATCGACCGTTGAGCGTTACATTTCGTTATAGCTTTAAGGCTGTTCCGTAAGCGTAAAGTTAAAGTTTGCACAAGAAGTCTTCTTTCGTAGCAGCGACGAACTAAACCCAAGTATCGAACGCTCCAAATCAAACTCTAGAAAGTTGTCCTCAAACTGAAACGACCCGATAACGATCGCAGGCTCACTCGTCACGCCACCATCAACAAACGCCAGACACTCGACATCCTTTGTCACTTGCTTAATAGAGTTAGCTGTGGAAACAGTCCACTTTTGCCCATCCGGGAGGATAAAATCGATATCAGGAACTCTTAACGCGGTTGTAGAGGCGCTGCTGAAACAAAGGCCGAAAGGCGTGATTGGCTTTAAACGACGGAGTCGTTTAGTGACCATTGAAAACCTCCTAACCAAGCTGTTGTAAATGTCGGTTCGGAGAGTGGTGTATGGGTCTATTGTACTAAGCTTGGTGGTGGTGTTTGGGGGAATGTTGATAGATCTCTTTTTGATCATAATGCTAGTGACATTGATGAAGTATCCGAAAGAGTCTTGTTGTTGTAACAATGGTGTGTAAGAAAGATAGCTCCTTACATCGATATCGGATTGTGGGAGAAGGTAGTAAGGACCGATTCCGAAGAATATAACCCCTCGGGCAGACGGGTTGCTTGGAAGACATAAGGCTGATGTTTTCTTAAGTGGTTGATGTAAGTACGCTGGTAGCGCGTAAGGCGAGGAAGAAAATGCCATGAGACCGGTAACATTCGCGGGAAATGATGAAAATGTTGAAGATGGAGCGCATGCCCCAGTAGGGTATGCGCCATATAAACCGTTAAAAATATTTCTACCGTCACTTGTGTTGACGGTGAATTCATTGTAGTTGAGAAGGGCTTGGGTGCATGAACCGGTTATGGGGTTGACCACGTTGACTTGGCAATTACAGAAGCCCCAACTCGAAATGTTGGTTTCTGGGGCGCATGAAGGGTTTTTTATAAGAGTAAAAGGTTCGAACATCAGTGCATTGAAAATCTTCGCAAGGAATGGGAGCGGTGCAAAGGGTGTTCGGGGGGCAACTCCCGGGATATATGTTCCATTGCACGATGCAGTCGTGCCATATGAAGGGGGCGTCGATGTCTATAAGGAAATTTGCGTGCAAGTATTGCATGTTGACATAGGTGGTCATGACCTCGACGCTAAAGAGAGGCTTAGTAGCGTCTGTATGTTTGTTAACGGGCACAACTATGGAAGAGTATGGTGGCTCATACGCGGCGGTTGCCTCGTGTTCATGAGAGATGAAGGCTAGAACGGTAACGAGTAGTTGTAGAAACAAATGCATTTTTGTATGGTTGTATTGTCTATTTTTCGAGTGTAGTTTTGAAAGTGCATATATTAAACAGATTTATATAGGTATGTCAATTAGGGGCATATTTGAAAAGCCATATGTTACGAGAAGCAAGATGTGCTCAAATTAAGGGGGACACTTTACGTGTACGAGGCTAAATTAGTTGAGTAAATTTGTTTGATTACTTTGGGCTTAGAGGTCATATATATAACCTTGAATATATCATCATAAGTCATCTATACCCATGGAACATGACACAATCTTGTGGTGTAAGCTTTTAAACATGGCCATATATATGCACTTATTAAATATATGATTCTGGGTATTTGTCGGTTTTTACGAGTGTAAACAAGCCATACCGCTCATGAGGTATACAATATGTGTGAACTTAAATGCTCAAAATTTAAAACCACTTAATAGATGAGTATAAGCTTCATATTGAAGCTTAGTTAGCCTCGTGAGGCCAAAAGAGTTTATATCTATATAGATATAATAAATTATTTAGTTAATAAATATACATAAATATATGTATATATAAAGATAAAATTTATTATATGTATATAATTATATAGTTAAAAAATAATAACGAGTCAAGTCCGAGCAATACTTCAGCATGTAAAATTATTTACAAGTCAAATTCAAACTTTAGATATAACACTTAAAACGAAACCAGACTCGAGCTTCTGGCATGTTAAGTATTTTTTTTATAACCAACTAAATTGCCCAACATTTAAGAAAAAATGGAGCAACTCTTTGCTTATGCACACATTTGTTCTCTCTCTTTTTGACCGTTGAAATAGTCAACTTGACAAATAGACTTCACTACGTGAAAACTACACAAACCATTGTACATGTGTGTATGTACGTAACGTATCTATCTATGTATATTTTGCATAGTATGCCTATAATAAACACCACTAAAAAAGTGGACAACTTAATGTATAGCATATTTCAACTTAAGTTACGATTTCTATATAACATGACGCAATAATAGACACACTTGTATGCATGTTGTTATATGTTTATAATTTTATATATATTTTTTTAAAATTTTTCGTTGACATAACATGTATGAATATTTCTCTGCACGTTATGCCATACGACATATATGTGCTCTTTTTTACCTCAGTTCCATAACAAGCGTTGCGTCTAAAATCATAAACCATGGGATTTCATTATCAGTTTTACGTATATTTATTCATTACCTCAATGATTAGATGCTATTCCCGTCCTTTACTGCAACTGATATTAATAAAAAAAGATGTAATTTATATGTTCTAACATGTTATTTGTTTGTGATCTGTTTAATCTGATTACATTTCTATTTAAGCCCACGCTTTAATTACTTTCTCAACACATACTCATGAATATATTTAATATATACATTACGTTCCAAACGTGAACTAAAATCTTTAAACCCAATTTTAATCTTAATTGTGAAGTATAATCTGCAACACACCACCTCAACTCTTCTTTATCTTGGGTAGCACTTTTGGATTGTAACTATCTGTGACAACATTGCTTCTGCATCACAAAACTGCATTCATAATCTAGGTATTATTTTTCAAATTTCTAGAATTGATTATATTTGTGTATTCCAAATTGCTCTATATATAATAAATCAAGGCATATATGTTAGTCCATATGTAAGTTTTTAACGGTTAATTATACTTTAGGGTAAATTATAAGATCTTTATTCTTAACTTAAAATTCATATTTGGTATTAACTTTTTGAGAAATTATGTATATCATCCCAAACTAATCAAAATAACGAATTACTGAACTAATCAAGGACTATATTATGATTGTGGCATTTTCATAAACACCTTGTGGGATAAATTATGATTTAACATATTATGATTCATTAATTTAACTATGCTTCTCTATGTTATATGAATCTTATACAAAGTTAATAATCATGACAAATTACAAACCTTACGTTCAATTGAGATGGTGGCATTTTCACAAACATCTTCTGGGCATTAACTAAAATTTAACATACTATTATTCATTAATTGTCTATACTAAATTTGCTCAACTTACATAATCAGATGTTAAATGTTGTAACCAAATGCTAAATTCAACAATGTCTAACAGAATGAGCCAAATAACATAACCAATCTAACTCACATGCATCTATTAACAAAATGGAAGGAAAAAAAAGACAAAGAGACCACATGCATAAATTGCTCATAGTTATTGCAACGCGTGTGTTTACGTAAAGATTTTGCTTTTTTTATTACATAAGTCATAAAGTATCAAAAAAGTTATTTATTTTCACAGTTTAATACGTTACAACATGTAAAGATTTTGCTTCTTCTTAAATAAAGTTTCGAAAACGTTTAACTTTTCCATGGTTTAACGCGTCACAACGTGCATGCTTTCCAACGGGTTGCAACGAACTTTCGTAGTAAACTTCAACTTGACAAATACGCGATCATTTCTCGAGTAGATTGACGTAAAAGCTTTGCTTTTATATATAAAGCCTAGAAAACGTTGTAAAAGTCAATTAAAACACAAAGAGAACCAAAATACATGCAAGAATTGATTAAAGCTTCATTTATATCTTCAAATTCACAGTTTCACACACATCTAAACAAGAAACCATTATTCTGATAGCAAATCAACCGTTGAACGATACATTTCGATACAGCTTTAAGGCTGTTCCGTAAGCGTAAAGTTGAAGTTCGCACAAGAAGTCTTCTTACGTAGCAACGACGAACTAAACCCAAGTATCGAACGCTCCAAATCAAACTCTAGAAAGTTGTCCTCAAACTGAAACGACCCGATCACGATCGCAGGCTCGCTCGTCACGCCACCATCAACAAACGCCAGACACGCGACATCCTTTGTAATTTGCTTAATAGAGTTAGCTGTGGAAACAGTCCACTTTTGCCCATCCGGGAGGATGAAATCGATATCAGGAACTCTTAACGCGGTTGTTGAGATGCTGTTAAAACAAAGGCCGAAGGGCGTGATTGGCTTTGAACGACGGAGTCGTTTAGTGACCATTGAAAACCTCCTAACCATGCTGTTGTAAATGTCGGTTCGGAGAGTGGTGTATGGGTCAATTGTACTAAGCTTGGTGGTGGTGTTTGTGGGAATGTTGATAGATCTTTTTTTGATCATAATGCTAGTGACATTGATGAAGTATCCGAAAGAGTCTTGTTGTTGTAACAATGGTGTGTAAGAAAGATAGCTCCTTACATCGATATCGGATTGTGGGAGAAGGTAGTAAGGACCGGTTCCAAAGAATACAACCCCTCGGGCGGACGGGTTGCTTGGGAGACAAAGAGCTAATGTTCTCTTAAGTGGTTGGTATAAGTACCTCGGGAGCGCGTAAGGCGAGGAAGAAAACGCCATGACACCTGTAACATTTGTGGGAAATGATGCAAATGTTGAAGATGGGGCGCATGCCGCATTAGGGTACGCGCCATACAAACCGTTAAAAAGATTTCTACCGTCACTTGTGTTGACGGTGAAGTCGTCGTAGTTGAGAAGGGCTTGGGTGCATACACCGGTCACAGGGTTGACCACGTTGACCGGGCATGTACAGAAGCCCCAACCAGGTAAAGTTGAACTGTTGGTTTCCGGGGCGCAAGAGGGGTTTTTATAAGAGTAAGAAGTTCGAACATCGGTGCATTGGAACTCTTCGCAAGAAACAGGAGCGGTGCAAAGGGTGTTAGGTGGGCAACTCCCTGGATATATGTTCCATTGCACGACGCAGTCGTGCCATATGAAGGGGGCGTCGATGTCTATAAGGAAGTTTGCATGCAAGAATTGCATGTTGACATAGGCGGTCATGACCTCGACGCTATAGAGCGGCTTAGCAGCATCAGTATGTTTGTGAACCGGAACAACTATGGAAGAGTATGGTGGCTCGTATCCGGCGATTGCTTCGTGTTCATGAGAGATGAAGGCTAGAACGATAACGAGTAGTTGTAGGAACATATACATATTTGTATGTTAGTATGTTGTATTTCTGTAGTGTAGTTTTGAAAGTGCATGTATTAAATAGATTTATACAGGTATGTCAATTAGGGGCATATTGAAAAGCCATTTGTAATGAGAAGCAAGATGTGGTCAAATTAAGAGTGACACTTTACGTGTACGAGGCATAAAGTTGAGTAACATGTTTGATTACCTTTGGGGTCATATAACCATGAATATATCACAAGAAGTCATCTACTCAACGAACATGACACAATCTTGAGGTGTAAGCTTTGGAACATGGCCATATGCATCAGTTTAATATATGACTGCTCGTGAGAGAATTGGATATCTGTCGAGTTTAATTAAACGATAGATTAAATTGATACTTATTTAATAAATGAGTTTGAGTTTGGTATTTGAAACGTCATTCGAAGCATGTTTAGTGGTTTTGTTATAAGTTATAACTAACTTACCCAACCCTTAAGAATAATGGAACAACTCTTTGCTTCATAAACACTCTTGCTCTTTCTTTTTGACGGTTGAAAAAGTCAATTTTATTTGTTTGAACATATATCAAGAGTAACCATGTAACACTTATTAATTAAATACCATAATATAGCTAGAGCTATAAGTCTACCAGACAAATAAACATCACTACGTAAAGACTACACAAACCATGTTACATGCATGCATGTACGTATACATCTATGTATATTCTGCATAGTATACGTAATATGACGACCACTAAAAAGATGGATAGCGCATACTCCAACTTAAGGCGTGATTGTGTGAATTAAGTATAACATAACGTCATAACGGGCACACTTGTTGTCACATGTCTATACATATTTTTTATTTTTTATTTTTTTTTTGACATAACATGTAGGAATGAATCTCTACACATTATGCCAGATTGCATATGTATATGTTTTTTTACCTAAATAATTCCATAACAAACATAGTTAAAAACATACACCATTGATTCCATTATTAGTTTTACCTTTATTTGTTACCTCAATAATTACATGTCATTTTGGTCCTTAAATGCGTTTGATATTAATAAATAAAAAATGTAATTCATATGTTCTAACAAGTTATTTGTTTGCGATCCGTTTAACCTGATTACGTTTTCTATTACAGCCCACACTTCATTTAGCATCTCAACACATACTTATAAGTATAATTAAAAATTACTTTATGTTCCAAATGTGAACTAGAATCTTTAAACCCAATTTTAACCTTAATTATGAAGTATAATCTGCAATACTCCACCTCAACTCTTCTGTATCTTCGGTAGCACTACTTTTGGATTGTAATTATCAGTGATATCATTGCTTCTGCATAAAGGTGTACAAACCGGTTTTTTTAACCAAACTGGTTCGGGTTCAAAACCGAACCGGTTTTTTTGTTGTGGGCTCAAACCGGTTCGGGTTACAAACCGGTTTGGCTCACCGGATACTCAAACCCGTCAAACCGATTTGACCGGTTTGAACCCGGTTTTTAAGACCAGTTTAACCGGTTTTTAATTTTTTTGAGGGTGGAGCTTATAAACCGGCATACAAACCGTCGGTTGGGGTCGGTTTGGGACCTTTTGGGCCAAACCGGTTTTTTGGCCGAACCGGTTCCCGAACCAGTTTTTTTGCGCATGTATATTTCTGCATCACAAAACTGCACGTATAATCTAGGTATTATTCCTCAAAATTCTATAGAATGGATTATATAATTGTAGGCCCTAATTGCTATATAATAATTCAAGGCATGCTAATTTGTCCATATTTAACTTCTCTTTGCTACCTTCAAGTGCAACGATCCATATTCTTTTATCAAAAGGCTTTTAGTTTCCGACCTATACAATTGAGAAAACCTAATCATAAAAGGAGTATACCCCATCCAATAATCATGTTAGAATGTGCCCCTTTCATTATCAACTCTTTTCCTTGTAGAAGATAAATGCACAATACACTTATCGTCCAACATATAAATTCAAGAAGCAATTCTATTTCAAACACCAACGTTTTGACCATACAATTTGCAACAAGTTTCGTAATAATCTTATATTGCAACAAAATAAGGCTTATAGATCTAAGATCGGATACCAAAATGCGACTAAATGTTTTCAAAATGAAAGCAACAATAGAAACATTATTAATTTTACAAATTGAAAAAATCATAAACAAAAGCAACAATATGATCCTTCAAGAATTCTTGTGTATTTTAATAAAACCAAAAGATATTTTTTCGCTACCACACGACCAAATCACATCCCTTACACCCTGCAAATAAGTCATATTTTCCGAACAAAAACTTGATCAAAAGACTACTCTATATTACTATGATTCTTGATTTAACCCCGTGAAATTTCTTGAATAAAGAACTGAAAAAAATCAAAAACACACTTTTAACTCGAAAGAGATCAATTGTCCGTTATCTTATTTGCTTCTGTTTATTTCAACCCATCATGCTACTAAGATGTGTTAACTCAATCAAACGAGCTCTATAGGGTTTTAGAGTAGGGTGTTCTTCGGTTTGATTTTTCTTGATTGATTATTCGGGCTAGAATTTTCTTGGTTGAAACCAGTTAAAACCAAATCCAATAAAATCTAACATTAGTAAAAGAATAGGGCAACTAAATAATTAATGAGGTAACTTTATAAAATAATAACCAAGTTTCAAAATTGCTCTAATTTGATCACTCATAAATTTTTTTGTTTCAATCAGGTCACTAAAGTTTATTTTGATGTTTCAATCCTATATATTTAATATGAATAGTAGGTAAAAAAACTTAAAAAGCTTAAGTTTGGGTGGGTGATGGTGGTCGAAGATGATGGGGTGGAGATGGAAGGGTCACAAATGACGGAGTCAAAGGTAATGAGGCGGTTTTGGGTGGATTGCAGATGATGGGGGGGGGGGGGGGGGGTCGCAGATGTTTGGGGCGACGTTGGTGGGGGGACAACAGTGATGGTGTGGTCGGAGGTGCTCAAAGGTGGAGGGAGATGGGTGTTTGAAGGTGGAGCTATGGAGGAGAAGGGCGGTCAATGGTGTAGGTAGAAGAAGATGGTTAGAAAAACAATTACCTGTTAATCAGGTTAATAATATAGAATTAAAACATCAAACCAAAATTAAATAACCTGATTGAAACAGTTAAAAAAATAAATGATTTGATTAAACACTATTAAAATTTGATTACTATTTTATTAAGTTTTCTTATAAGTAATAGCCCACCCAAAATCCCAAATCGAACCATCCATACTTGAGCCCTGGTAATCGGGTCGGGTTGCACAATACCCGACTTAAAAATAACGCTCATTCTCCGGCGGCGTGTTAACCAAAACCCTTGCCTCCATCAAACGCACACTTCATCACCACTCTCACAATCCCCTCATTTCATCTAACAATTAGGGTTTCGATCTGAACCAATGGAAGATGTATGCGAAGGCAAAGACTTCTCCTTCCCAAAGCAAGAGGAAAGCATCCTACAATGGTGGACCGAAGTCAAAGCCTTCGAAACTCAGCTCGAGAGAACCAAACACCTACCGGAATACATCTTCTACGACGGACCTCCGTTCGCCACCGGCCTGCCTCACTACGGCCACATCCTGGCCGGAACAATCAAGGACATCGTCACACGCTACCAGACGATGACGGGGCACCACGTCACGCGGCGGTTCGGGTGGGACTGCCACGGGTTACCGGTGGAGCACGAGATCGATACGAAGCTCGGGATTAAGAGCAGAGAGGATGTGATTAGGATGGGGATTGATAAGTATAATGAGGAGTGTAGGAGTATTGTTACGAGGTATGTTGGGGAGTGGGAGAAGGTGATTACGAGGACGGGGAGGTGGATTGACTTTAAGAATGATTATAAAACGATGGATTTGAAGTTTATGGAGAGTGTGTGGTGGGTGTTTTCGGAGTTGTTTAAGAAGAATCTTGTTTACAGAGGGTTTAAGGTGTGTAATTTATCAAATTGTTGTGCTTCTTGTTCATTTCTAATAGTTTTTGTTAATTCAGCATTTGGTTAATTGTACATTGAATGATGTAGATTGCTTGTGTGTTGCTGATATGCTTAAATAGTCAAATGCATAATGCCTTTATGTTTTAAATGACAGGTGATGCCATACAGTACTGGCTGCAAGACTCCACTGTCCAATTTTGAGGCTAATTCTAACTACAAGGTTTGATATGTTATTGCTAAGATGTTAATATTGATGTGTATATTGATGTTGGTGGTGATTTAGTTAACTGAAATGTTTTATGGATGTTTGTAACTTTGTGATGCCGTCTGTTTTTTTGAGTAGGAAGTGCCTGATCCTGAAATAATGGTGACTTTCCCAATTGTTGATGATCAAGATGGTGCTTCGTTTGTTGCGTGGACAACCACACCATGGACGCTTCCTAGTAATCTTGCACTTTGTGTCAACTCAAATTTTGCGTATGTTAAGGTTAGTTGCTTATTATGCCTTAGTAAAATGTGCATGTGGTGACTTTGAACCGTTTACTCGTGAACGGGGTGATTTGGGCTGTGCTTTGTGTTAAACATCTCAAATATAAAAGGGCTTAAAGGGTAACAGGCCAAACGGGTTGAAAGTCGCTGAAAGGCTATTTTAGTGCATACATTCTTCGAAATTGTTTTCATCATTTTTGCAATAATGTTAACGTGTAATTTTTGATTAATCAGGTGAAGAGCAAATCGAATGGGAAGATATATGTAGTTGCTGAATCTCGATTATCCGAGCTTCCGGTAGAAAAGGCAAAAAAAGGAACACCTAATGGAGCTGTGGATGACAAGACAAAGGGTACAGGTGGAAAATCTAAAAGTTCTTCGGTTGCTTATGAAGTGTTGGATAAATTTCCCGGATCTTCACTTGTGGGTAAAAAGTGAGTGTTATGCTGATTATATATGATTTTTCTTGTTGTATATCACTGATTCTGTTAAATATCGAAAATTTGTTGTATTGTAGGTATGTGCCGTTATTTGATTACTTCAAGGATTTCTCGGAAACAGCATTTAGAGTTGTTGCGGATGAGTATGTAACTTCAGATAGTGGAACTGGAATCGTGCATTGTGCTCCTGCTTTTGGTGAAGATGATTATCGTGTTTGTATGGAAAATAAAATAATTAACAAGGTGTGACTAGCATGCTAACTATGGCTAAGTTATTTTTCACGTAACCAGATTTTAGTTGCTTTTTCTTGGTTCAGTGTATCTTAAAATAAATAGCCTTTTTCTAGGGAGAAAATCTAGTTATGCCAGTTGATGACGATGGCTGCTTTACAGAAAGAATTACTGATTTCAGTGGTCGTTATGTCAAAGAGGCCGATAAAGATATTATACAAGCAGTGAAGGCAAGAATTGTTGAAATTCCTCAAAGATAAGAAGTTGTTACAAGACATTAATTATTAATTGTTTTTTGTTTAGGAAAAAGGCAGGCTGGTTAAGTCTGGAAGCTTTACTCATTCATATCCATTTTGCTGGAGATCTGATACTCCTCTCATCTACAGAGCCGTTCCCAGCTGGTACATGTTTAATTTATTCTTTTAATTAAGAATTTTTTTGATCTAGAATCTAATTTACCAGACAGCTTTTATTTGACCGCATTATTCTGGTTATTGGATAAATTTCTGTTATAATTAATCATTTCTTGTTTCCTGTTGAAGGTTTGTTGCAGTAGAGAAGTTGAAAGATCAGTTGCTGGCAAACAATGAGAAAACACAATGGGTTCCTGCTTTTGTGAAGGTTACCTTTGTCTAAAGTTTTCTCTTTATTGCTCTTTTCAGTTTTCCTTGACTTCTATACAAATTTTCTTTTATTCTATAAATATCAAATCACAATTTTTAATATATATCCATTCCTGCTTTTTACAATATTACAGGAAAAACGTTTTCACAATTGGCTAGAAAATGCAAGAGATTGGGCAATTAGTCGAAGTAGGTTTTGGGGCACTCCTCTTCCTATATGGATCAGTAAGGATGGTGTTGATATTGAAGTTATCAGTAGTGTTGAAGAACTTGAAAGACGTTCAGGAATGAAGGTTTGTTGCTTGACTTTTCTCAGTAAACCTTACACTTCGTGTCAACTCAGATTTTCGATCCATTATGTTACTTACTAAAACATGTGCCCAGGTAACCGACTTACATCGCCACAAAATTGATCACATCACAATTCCCAGCCCACGTGGTCCAGAGTTTGGTGAGCTTCATCGTGTAGAAGATGTAAGGAAATCATATTTACGTTTTCTTTACAACCTTCTGTGAGAATAATTTTGTTATTAAATTAATCTCATATGACTTCTTTTTTTAACCATTTTGTTCTGTTAATAATTCATTTTTTTTCTTGTGTAATTTCAGGTATTTGACTGCTGGTTTGAGAGTGGGTCCATGCCATATGCATATATCCACTACCCATTTGAAAATAAAGAATACTTTAACAAGAATTTCCCCGGGCATTTTGTTGCCGAGGGTTTAGATCAAACTCGTGGATGGTTTGTTTCTCCGCTCTCCTTTTATCTAATGCAACCATGCTTCGACCTTTTTTCATTAATTAATTTAATTGTATATGTTAAATTTGGGTACAGGTTTTACACTCTCATGGTCCTCTCTACTGCATTATTTGAGAAACCTGCATTTAGGAATCTCATATGCAATGGCCTTGTGTTGGCTGAGGATGGGAAAAAAATGAGTAAAAGATTAAAGAATTATCCTTCGCCTATGGAAGTCATCGATGATTATGGTGCTGTAAGTGCTTCAATTTGAAAAACATGGAAGGAATTTACAACAGAGACTTGTGCTGTTCTTTTATCTTTTTAAGTTCTTGATGTGAATATGTTGGCTTGTTAATGTTTACAGGATGCACTGCGATTGTACATTATCAATTCTCCAGTTGTACGTGCAGAACCTTTACGTTTTAAAAAGGATGGAGTTTATGGTGTCGTGAGTAATCCTTACTAGCTTATTTTTAATAAGCATCTATCATATATGTTACAAACATTCACCTTTTTTCTATATTTTCTACTTTTTTGCTAATACGGAAGCTGATAACGTCTGCAGGTGAAAGATGTATTTTTACCATGGTATAATGCATATAGATTTTTGGTGCAAAATGCAAAGAGACTTGAGGTGGATGGACTTGAGCCGTTTGTTCCTCTTGATCGAGCCACTATTATTAACTCTGCTAATGTGCTTGACCAGTGGATTAACTCAGCCACTCAGAGTCTGGTTCATTTTGTTAGACAGGAAATGGATGCCTATCGACTTTATACAGTAAGTTTGTTATCAAGGTTGATGCTTCTGTTTATATATGGCCATATACAATACATACATACATAATAATCTGTAAGTACATTTGCAGGTGGTTCCTTATCTCTTGAAGTTCATTGACAATTTAACTAACATATACGTACGGTTTAATCGAAAAAGACTTAAAGGCCGTACAGGAGAACAGGACTGCAGAACTGCACTTTCCACTCTATACCATGTATTGTTTTCATTTATCTATTTCTATGACTTTACTTTTTTTAACTGGGATTGTTCCTAGTTTTGATTTTTTGACAATTGTCTGTAGGTGCTTTCTACTTGTTGTAAAGCAATGGCTCCATTCACACCTTTTTTCACGGAGGTTCTTTATAAGAACATGAGAAAAGTATCCAATGGATCAGAGGAAAGCATTCATTATTGCAGTTTCCCTGAAGTAGAAGGAAAAGTAATAATGGTTTCATTTGACAAAAAAATATCTTAGTCTTTGTGTTTTTGTGAAATATTATAATGGTTAATAATGTTGTTTCAGGGGGGCGATCGTATTGAACAAAGTGTCAATAGAATGATGACAATTATTGATCTTGCACGTAATATTCGTGAGCGCCACAACAAACCTCTGAAAACTCCACTCAGGTAATGAAATTACTGGTGGCAATATTGACCCACTTAGTCATGGGTTGGTTAACTTGGGTTATGTTTTATCTCTAATTATGAAACTGGTCAAATAAGACAGTTAGCTAGAAAGGAAACAGGTCAAATTGACTGAACTGGTTAAACTGTCCAATGGTGACTTTTTAGTGTGTAAGGACTTGAATTTTATTGAAAAATAGTTTTTTATTGAGATAGTATGTTTAGTAATATATGACGCTAAATATGTAAATTTACAAATTTAAGTTTACAAGGGTTGTGGGTCAATCCAATCTGACCCATCTATACTCGTTACCAACTGCCTGACCCGCTCATGGTTTCAGGGAGATGATTGTTGTACACCCAGATGCTGAATTTCTTGATGACATTGGTGGCAAACTGAAAGAGGTCTGAAGTCTGAACTTATATAATGATTTATAAAATCTTTCTTTGCATCACTAATAATTAAGACCATTATTAACCTTTTATGTTACCGCTTCATTTATTGTAATCATTTTGTCAAAATTTCATCACAGTTTGTGTTGGAGGAGCTTAATGTGAAATCTATTGTGCCATGCAATGATCCTTTGAAGTATGCTTCCTTACGTGCCGAACCTGATTTTAGGTACTTCAAAGCTCTTCTGTTTTTTCTTATATCTCGTTTTTTCTCTTATTTCTATGCATTATTCATGAAATAAACTCTCATTTACTGTTGGCATTATGTGTCAGTGTGTTGGGTAAAAGACTGGGAAAATCAATGAGAGTAGTTGCAGAAGCAGTGAAGGCAATGACACAGGAAGACATTTTATCTTTTGAAAAAACAGGAGAAATTACTATTGCTACTCACTGCTTAAAGCTCACTGATATCAAGGTAAGTGATTGGATCCATTTTTTTAAAATATTTTCTTTACTCTCAAAATTGAATCTCATCTATTTAAGCTACTAGTATTAACATTTTTGCTGAATTTGTAGATTGTGCGGGGATTTAAACGCCCTGATGGTGTGACAGAAGAGCAGATGGATGCAGCTAGTGATGGTGGGGAAATTTACAATATTTTGATACTTTCATAAAATAATCATCAATAATTATTTGTGTAACATGCATTTTATCAATTGTTTAGGTGATGTTTTGGTTATTATTGACTTGCAACGTGATGATTCATTGCTTGAAGCTGGATTTGCACGTGAGGTATTAATACACTGCCCTCTTTTCTCTATTACAAGTACAAGACTTTGCTTTTCATGATTTCACATGAAAGATGGATTATTTTATTTGTAGTTATAATATGAAATTAAATTATATACTTGACTCTTACATATATTACAAAAGGTGGCGTCATTATTTCATTATTGAAAGGGTATGTAAGCTATTTTGTTGATAATTAGGCATATTAAATTATTATGCGGTAATGGGATTCTATAACAGCAGGTCGAGCATATATCTGATAAAAACTTTTTTTTTTTTTTTAATCATTTTGGAACTGCATATTTCTTATAACAAAAAACAAACTTTCATAGGTTGTTAACCGCATCCAAAAGTTAAGGAAAAAATCTGCGCTTGAGCCCACTGATGCAGTGGAGGTCTACTTCAAATCATTGGATGAAGACGTATCAGTTTCTGCAGAAATTTTAAAATCCCAGGTAACTCTTGAACACACCAAAGTGTGCTCTAGAGGCATATCATCTTTTTAATTGCTTATTCCCTAATCAAAAGAAACCAGATCATTATTATAATCTTATTGTTTTTGTAGTCGACATTTAGTAGCATCCTATTTTTTCTTTTACAGGAAACATACATCAAAGAGGCACTTGGCTCGCCTTTACTCCAGTTTAGCATGATTCCAAAACATGCTGTAAGACTTCTTAAATAAAAGGCTACATGTGCTGCTAAAAGTTTTTATTTATCTGCTTTTTGATTTTATATTAATATTTTTTAATAAAATAGGATTTTTTAATATGATGCTATTGCCATCTAAACTTGCAGGTAATCATTGCGGAGGAGACCTACAAAAACATTTCAAATTGTGACTTCCAGATAACTTTGTCAAGAGCAGCATTAGTATTTAATGAAAACGCAATTCTTGACTTGTATACAGGTCAACTCTTGTTTTTTTCCTTTCTTGCATTTGTTGATCAAGACCCATTAGATCCAAGAATTTTACATGACAACCACCAGAATATTTGAGAAACTGCTCGATACTTTCAACCAATAGAACTACTATTTCTAATTAAATACCAAGTTCAACTGCCGACTTAAAGAAATATAAACGTACTAATGTAAACATTATAAAATAAGACTCGTAAACTAACTAAAAAACCTCCTGATTCTTTCCGATTGTGCCCAAATCTTCCAATAATTTTACCCCATCGATATCTTTATTTTCCAAATCCTTCGTATCACATGTGAACCCAAATTTAGGATTAGTCTCTTCAGGTGAATGCTGTTGTCAGTATTATATGCACCTTTTATGAAAATGTTTTTTTTTTTTTTTGGTGGCCAGGGAATACAAAGCATGCACAGGCATTGCAGGTATATCTGTTGTCAAGGGACCACAGCAATCTAAAGTCGGAATTTCAGCAGGGGAATGGAAAGGTCTGTGTTACAAATGAAATTTTTCTTACTATGTTTTGTAATCTATAAACTCTTTAGTGACCTTGAAGTTTGTTGGCTTGCAGATCAAAGTGAGCTGCATTGAAAACCAGCCTGCTGCTGATGTGGTATTGGGAAAACACGTGCACTTGACTGTCGGTGATTATTTTGCAAGCACAAAGGCTTTGTGATAACCCTTTAATACGTTTTTTGGCCATACGATTACAAGTTTGTTCCTAAACTAAAACAATAGTTAATATTGTCAAGACAAAACACGACTCCATTTACTTTTAGAAGAAAATGAGGAAAACAGAGATATTTGTGTTGGTATATTTGCTTGATTCAGTTTTGCGAGTGCTAGGGCATTGTAGTAGCTAAGATGCTATGGTATTACTTTTTATTATGTATGCATCATTGGTGCAATTTGGTCAACAAGACAGTGGGACTTGTAGGATCAGAACCAACAGGGCTTAGGCTTGGTCCGGCCTAGATCCTAGCGTGTTGTTATAAAAGAGCTTGTTTCCTGTTATACCAACTTAGTAGGTTAGGACCAGCCCTCACTTCTGAGAGCCAGGACCAATCTAGGTTTCCAGTATTTGGTGTACAGGTCTCAAATGGGCCTGCTTTTTGTATTTATGTTTTGGTAGCATTTGGGTAGTGTTATTCTAGTTGCATTGATGATTTATTTTGTTTGGATTGTGTTTTTTAGTTGCATTGATATATTTTGTGTATATAGTGTTTATTTTATTCGTCTTTTTGTCCTTATCGTACTCTACTTAACACTATGGACCAAGGACCAATTATATGTTGTTTTGGGGCATTGTGACATGTTACCCAAATGAAGACCTGAAAGGATGTGGTTATGAGGTCAAATCATGAAAAAAAAGGTGACCAATAACTAAATTTAAGTTATATAACACATCAATCAGGATTTGAAGCACGTAACATTCTTATAAATTAGTGTGCGTTTATTGGTTGCACCTAAAACTGCAAGTTTTCACATTCTCTTACGTAACAATTTTTTTAGGGTTCTAATATAGAGACACCCATTTGGATAAATCAACACCTTCATATGCGTCGCGTATGAGTCCATACGCGGCGTATAAGGTCGAAAACACTGAAAAATAGAAAATTCAAGGGGGGTTGTCAGAGGGTTGTGCGCCCCATATCTATACGACTCCCTATACGACACATATGGGGCTACGACGCGTATAACAAATTTCGACATAGACTACAAGGAAAAATTGCTGTCAGAGGGGTTATACGTCCCGTATAGGACTATACGACCCCCCCTATACAACACGTATAGAAATTTTGGGTGTTAATTTATAATTTTGGGGTGCCTAAATATCAACACCCTTTTTTTTATTGTAACCTAGTAATTGGCTCTACAAGTGTCTTTAATTCAAAGTCATTTGATTTAATGAAGGGTATTTGGTTGAAGGGTTGAAGAATCTTTGGTTAACAGGTTAAATTGGTAAACACAATGTTTATTCATGTCGTGTCATGTAAGTACGCTTAAAATCGGATCGTTTTACGGTTCGACCCGTTCAATGTTCATTTGTGGATACAAGTAATATCTTGGAATTTACTAAAAATTTAAATTTAAACAACCAAATGACTCAAGCTCAATTGCTCAAATGAACATATGCGTAATTCATGTCCTTTTAATTATTTTTGTTTTCTTATCTCAACATTATGAATTAGCCCTACATTACAGAATTGGATGAAAAGCGACTGGATAGTTAGAAGAACTAATGTATAAGTAGGTTTCATGTTTTGGACCGTGTTTGAAATTATGACCCCTAAATTTAACCCAAAAATCATACTAACAATAATGAATAGCTCCTTGTGGGTTCAACCCTGAGGTAATTTAGGTTTGTCATGTAGATACTTGACAACGACTGAACAGTCAACATTAGAGCCCTCACAGGTTTGTCTTAAGCCATATACAACAATATTTACAATCATCTCATCATGCAACTTGTTAGAAAATTTTGGACTTTTCACAAAATCATCTTTTCAGTGATTTTGTTGTACCATACGGATGTAGAATGAGATATTTAACAAAATTCGTGTTAGATTTTAAGTAGGGATGTAAAATAAACTGAAATTTCATAGAATTGTTCATGGAACATTTGATGGGAATGTCTATATTTTCCAAAACTTTATGATGTATGTTTTAGTAAGATGTAAAAATAGTCATTCAAAGAATTTAAGACCTAAAGATGTGCAATCATTAGTTTTAAGTTTATGAAACCTTTTCTTTCCTACTTTTAAAGGTTACAAGAATGATCTTTATTCACAAAACATGTTTTTCTTGTAACCCTTGATAGTAAAAAAAAAATAAAACAAACAAAAATGATATTTTGGGCATACTTAAAAACATGTTTTGTGAATAAAGATTACTATTGTATATTAACAAAAGATTTCACAACGTTATATATTAAGTTCCTTTACTATAAAATACATAAAAAATTAATAATTTATTAATAAAAGTCACCTATTCATATTTTCACATACTTACAGTTCACATTTGTTTCTTTTTTCGAATTGGTTGGGTTTCTACCGACACATTCATATTCTAAATTCAATTCTTGAACCTTTTGAAGGTTATGTAATCAGTAAAAAAGGTCATTTCAGTTATTATTTACTCTTTTCTCTTAGGGAGAAATTAGGGTTTAAATTTTGGTATAAATAGATTAAAAATTAGTGTAGTTTAAAAGTAAAAGTAGATAAATGTGTGTATTGTTGTTCTTAAAAAATAAAAAATAAAATGTAATTAGTCAAAAAGCACAAGTTTCTTGAGTAAAAATCATCATTCTTTGAAGTCAAGTTTTGTTAATAATAGCTTAGAAGACTATACATAAAAGCACAAAAATATAAACTTAATATATTTCAAATATAAAATCATTTTAAAATGATTGATTAATTATTATGAAATAGAAATAAATGAAGAATGATATTGGGCCGTTAGGCCTTCATGATATCCTTTGAAATGGGCCCTCATCTATCACAAGGCGTCAACATCTTTCCAAAATTCTTCACGGGCAAAATATGAGATTGTTTTCTTTGTCGCATATATTAATTTGTCAGATGTGGCACATGCAAATCGCAATAATATACTCATAAATTTGTCGTCATTATGACATCACATTTTAATTTAGGTTTTATTCTTGATTGTTTAGATATTTCCTTTAATAAGTCATGTAAAGTCTTTAATTTTATTTTATCTTTTTTTTTATAATCATGGTTATTGTTAGGGTTTAACCTAAACCTTTTAGATGGTATTGGGTGTGGCTTCTCGAAAAGAAGGGAGGCCCAGGTCAGTAGGTCGAATGCTAGCATTTTAAAAGTGATTGATGATAAGATCACAGGAAAACAACGGATTTTCAGACCTTAATGATGAGATAACATACGAACCAGTGGTGGTTCGCATAGACTCACAACTTGCCTTACCTTTCAAAAAAACCCTTGGACGAATGTCATAACCTTTAAGATCTGCAAGTGAGCACGAAGAAATAATTAATGACTTACTCACTATAAAAATCGACCTTAAGCTCAGGGTTAAAAATGTTTCAACGTAAACTTCTCTACAAAAACAGTTCTACTTTCTCTACACAATCATGTACACGTATTCGTATCTTTATACCTCACATGTACCTAACTTTTGTTGATGCTAGGGCCATTTGTTGTCCTTTTATTCAAACTCATTTTTCTTCTCAAAACAAACTAATTGGGCATCAAAGAGGGCTCTATTGTCTATCTTTCTTTGTCTTTACAACACGTAGCATGAATCACATGTTTCAAACAACTCGATCTGATTCAGAGATGTAGCACCGAGCATGACCATACACGGCTATTAACATATGAAGCTAGAGAAATTATACTTTCACCAAAAGATTAGCATGGAAGTCATCATAATAAACTTGGCATAAATCAAATGTAGGGTGAGGAAGTGAAGTTATGTTTTAATATGTTGTGGATTTATGTCATTTGATATTAGGATAATGCACTTTTGGACTAATCTTAGAAGAAGTTAATTTTCACTACAAACTGTTTAGAGAATTAAAAAACAAATGTACTAAGATCAACCAATTAACCAAAAACAACCTGATTTATTTTGAAAATATATACTTTCTTTATTTGTAAAGACACAGTTTGTGCAAGATCTACTTTCTAATAATATATATTCTTGTAAATAAACTAAAAAACATATGTGTGTATGCATATAATAAGTAAATAGTAGATAGATCATACTAAATCACATATTCACAATGATTAGGGAATCGATCATATTAATTAATAGGTTCTATATGTTGGGGAAACTCCAAGCAACCATAATTAGTCACTTTCACTTGTAATATTGATAAAGATAAATAACGGATATTATTTATTAAAATTTGGTTGAATTCGTAAGTTTTTATAATTTTGTTCTCGTATAATTAATCTTTTTATTATAGAAATACAAAAAGAAAATCTTTTTTAACTTTATTTCTATTTTTTCTTTTTATATTAAGTACTTAAGTTATAACATCTCAGGAAATTTATACTTACTGTTTGCATTATTTAACCCCTAAATTCTATAGTAAAAAAAAACCTTTATCGTTGAATTTTACAGTTAAAATATTTGATTATACAAAATAAAAATCATACTAACTCGATAAAACCTTACAACATTTCATAGAAAGCGAATTTTTGTAACTCTAAGTTTGGAATGCACATTTTTTATGCATTCACTATAAAAACACACACACACACACATATATATATATGTATATGTATATGTATATATATGTATATGTATATGTATTGGAATTAGCATATGCATCTTTGTTGGATATAATTCCTATATAAAGGGGAAAGAAGCTAAATGTTCAAGTACTTCTTGAAATAAACATTCATTTTGAAGTGATGTATAACAGTTTAAGTGTAGTCAACTATTTGTAAGAGTTTAGATTTTCTAAAAGTAGAAATATAAGGAATGAGTATATATCTCAATTTTTGGATGTTCAAAAAATAATAATAATAATAATATGGAGGCACCATGAAGAGTGGTCAATCTCTATCAATGGTTGGCCTCATAGTGAATTTGTGCTAAATGTTTCATGCAAGTAGTGGTGGGATTTGTGCTAAACGTTCTTCTACTATGTTGGTATATTAATAATCGAATCGAACGGACAATTTGCTATGTTTTCGGGTAAATAGATAGCGATATTAAACCTAAATACCTAACGAGCATTAGTATCTGAAAATGACATGATCCAAACATGACTCTAAGTACAATGCCGACACCTCTTTGTAATTTTTACTTCAAACTAATCAATGCAAACTTTTGGTTATACCATGTTATATAAAATGGACGCAATATGCCCTTCCATGATACTATTGTATCTATCTCTTTCTAATGTTTAAATGGCTCGAGTTCATATGTTTTATACAATAACAAAAACACAAGGAATAATTATATTTAAACTAAAGTATATCATTGTCTTATATAAAATTACTCAAAGCTATTTTGAAATATGTTATTTCTGTGTGTGTTTAACTCATTGGAAAATCCCTACAACAAAAGCAATTTTATTAACCAAATATTAATAGCATGCTAAATACTTTAGTTAGAGATCAATTGCTTAATTTTAAATTGACAATTAAGGAAAAAAAAAAGGTGTTTTCTTGTTAGTGGTTGTGGGACTGTTTCAATTATATAAGGGGTACCACTTGTGCAAATTCTTTCCCATTTTCAAACTTTAGGCACTTAAAATAACTGTCATTCAGTCACCACATCCAAGTTTAATCTTTTTAGGATTTAAAATCACTAAAGATGTGACATGAGTGAGTGGGGGTCAAATACATTGATCTTTTTGAACAGTCTAAACTTTTCATACAGTTAATCAATATACTTTTTTGTGTTTCTAAAATCAAGCTAACCGACAGTTTACTAGTTGAACCAGATCTAAAAAATTGAAACAACTTCGTAATTAAATTAAAAGCAAACGTTATGCAGTTTATATTAAGAATGATATATATTGTTTTTCTATAAAGGAGAAAAGTCAAATAATCAATAGACATTTTAAAAACTAAGAGTGCTTAATTTAGATATCAAGAAATGCAACACTAACATTTTTCTATGTTGGTGGGCAAACACTTTCATAAATGTAAAATATGTTCGAACTTCACACTGAATCTTAAAATCTAAAACTATATGTTACAAAAAAATTTCCTAAAATCGGTCTAATCAATGAATAGCTTCAACCTCCATAGGTCAAAAACTGGTTGGCCTAACTAATGTCAGTTCAACCCATGTTAACTGAACCAGCTAGGAGTTCGGTTCCTAATCCAACTGACCAAACATTGCGTTTGGATTCACTTCAACTACAGTATTTTACAAACCCTTTTTTTGATGTTTAATGTGTTTTAAATATTATTATATTAGTAATATGATGGGTTATTTTAAGATTAAATCGTTAAATATCATGTTTTGTCATCTACTACCCTTAGTATATATCTTTTTTCAGAATAAATAAATTGTTCGCTTTCTAAACTCACTCCTAAATTTACAAAAATATTCTTTCTTTTCTCTAGTTCAAATCATTTATTATTTTCATATGCATGGATCACGAAACTTAAGGTGTGTTATTAAACAAGTCACGATAGCGAGCTAATAAGTAAGTGAAAAATATGTAACTAAATTATTTAAGTATATCATTTCAAATGACATTCAACAAAAAGATAAGTGGTTAACAACTTTTCACTGAAGTCACATAAAAAAGATAGTAATAAAAAAGATAGTAAACTAAGAGCATCTCCAATAGGGCTTTTTTAGCCCTTAAAAACGTCACATCATCCGTTTTTTAGACCAAGAACCATTGGGGGGTTTGTTTTTTAAGTTAGAAGTTCATGGAGATGAACACCAAAAAACATCTGACATTTTCAGAGGTGGGCCAGGGTTGGGTTTTAATATAAAAAAAAAATAATATATTTATATTAATAAAATATTTAGTTTTTTAATATTAATTTAAGTGTTGGGCGTTTCAAGTCAACCTCATGCGCCTGAACAGTGCCCAAGTGCCTGAACAGTGCTCGGGAACAGTGCTCATGCGCCTGAACAGTGCCCAAGTGCCTGAAAAATGCGCCGGAACAGTACTCATGCGCCTGAACAGTGCTCATGTGCCTGAACAGTGCTCATGTGCCTGAACAGTAAATTTAATTTTTAATTTTTTACAATAAATTATTATTTATTAAATTTAAAGTTTAAATTTCAAATTTTAAAATTTTAAAATTTTAAAGTTTTAAAATTTCCATCCAACAAAAGACATATAAATATTTTATTTATATTTTATATTACTATATAAGATTATATTAAAAAATAAATGTAAAAGGTGATAATGATGTGCCAATGTTTTTAAGTGTATTTAAGTTTTACCATTGGAGAGGTTTTTTGGATTTTTGAATAATGAGTGGTTTTCTGATGTGGCTGCTGACTATGTATGTTTTTGAGTGTTTTTTTGTTTCATCATTGGTGATTGTCTAATAGTGTTTGTATGTGTGTAATGATGTGATTGTGTAGATGTGTATTTGACTTTACAAGTGAATGAAGTCGCATTAAGGACAAAATGGTCAAATGACAACAATAATAAGATAAAACGTGAAACAACATATGCCATTGTATGTGGTGTGTGTGAGAGTCCTATGTTTCACCTAATTTACGGAAAACATCATGTGTGGGGTTTGACCATCCACCACTCACCCCCACCGCACCACACACCGATCCCGTGAATTGTATCCCCACTCCTTACATAATAATAAACTAATTCTTTACGGTCAATTTTTTTACCGTACAGTGTTGTGTTACTTTCATCGTTATTTGTTTGGTTCGTCAGAAATCATAAAATCGAAGTTTGGTGACGAAACTCACAAATACTAAACTTTAGTAGCCAAACTCGAAAAAATAAAACTTCACTCTAAATAGTTTAGTGACCAAAGAGGTCAAAGTAAAAAAAAAAAAAAAAAAGGAATCGCCGGCCAAACTCTAAGATCCTAAACTTTTGTGGTTAAATTCACGCGCTACACGGTTGGAGTCTAGTTAATTTTCCCACATGAAGGACGCGTTACTTTAGTTGTTATATGTTCATCTCATCGGAAACCATAAAATCAAAGTTTGATGGTGAAACATAAAAGTTAAACTTTAGTGGCCAAACTCAAAATAATAAAACTTCACAATAAACAGTTTATTCACTATAAACAGTTTAGTGGCTAAACTTTAAAATCTTGAACTTTAATGGTCACACCCTTTTATACAATGTGCAAACCACACCCTTTCAACTCCATTAGAAACCACACCTAAAGGAACAACAAAAGAAATGGTATAGAAACATATAGAAGATGATGTTGTGTCGTTGTGTGTCATCATCTTCTGCGAAACAATTTTAATCATGTTAGACCGCTTTGCACAAATAGAATGAAATTTCTAGGCATCTCTTCGTATGTATCAAAGAGACATTCTAGATATATTTATATTATTAATAACGGTTAATGTTACCGGTGCATTAAATTGCTCAGTAGAATTAAAATCTCAACATCTATAACTACTAGATGAATAATTTTTATTTTAAATATTGTTTTTAATAACATCTCGTGTAATAACTTAAACCGGTCAATTATGTTAAATTAAAATCTAAAAGTAAAATTAGTATTAAGATTTATAGTTTATTCATAACTTTTTAACATATACGTGTGTGTGTATATCTATATTTTTTGTTATTGATTTGTAATTATTAACATATAAAACAAAAATAAAAAATTACAATTAACAATTCGTGTGCGTTTCAATCCGAAAATAAACATGTTATGTTAATAGTTAACTCGACAACTTATGAAGACGACTTTACACCTCTTGTTAGTACTTGGTAATTATGGTGACCATGAGTTCACCCCTCTTGATAAAACGTGTAGTACGTGTGTTAGGAAATGAGTGTACTTATGTACACCGTTTGATTTTTTTATTTTTTTTACTTTTGTGTGTATTTCAAGATCCATAAGAATGAGTACGTTACACGTGAGCATTACATTAAAACTAGATCCCCGATGTATACCATTTCTCCAAAATCCTAATATATATATACCACTAGTCAACATTCAAAATGTTACACTCGAACCCCCGTAATTTTGCATCATTCTTTATTATATTATCTTAACAGCATTCACAACCCGTATCCCATTTTTATATGCGTGGGTGTCCTATATTATAGGAGATGGTTGTGAGTGGTTTTGAGTGAAGTAAAAATAAAATTTATGAGGGTTGTACCGTGATCCCCATATTTGGGGAATCAAGGTACAACCCCCATAAATTTTTTTAATATTTTAAAAATGGTTGTGAGTAGATGAGAGAGAAAAAATAATAATAAAAGTATGAAAAAATATTATTTAATTGAAAAATAGAGAGAAAAAATAGATGTTTTTAGTGTAATTATATGGATGGGATGAAGGATGAATTGTGAATGCTCTAAAACTATGTTTCATACTTTAGTAAGTGTAAGAAAAAATTATTGTCACATAGATGTTATGTAAGTATGTAAGTAGTGAGTATGATTACACTTACACTCATTAAACTTGTGTTATACATTTGTGAGCGTAATCAGTTTTTTAATAAACAAATCATAGTTTAAATAAAATATGTATTAAAATTTTAGATAAAAATGTTTTTTTATTAACCAAGTAAGCATTTAAGCCTTTACATAAGAAGTCTAATCTACTAATTCACTTTTACTGTTTTTTCGTTTTTAATTGTTTTTAAAAACTATTTGGTCGATGTAAATCATATTTTACCTGATCTTATTGTGTAATTCATTAATTTTCTTTATGTAAACAAAAAGCCTTTATACTATGTTTTTAGTTTATTTTCAAGTCATGGTTTATTTGCAAGCGATCTATTGTTCTTGTAAGATAATGTAATGTTTGTTTTTATCTCATTTACTTCGAACCCAACTATTAACTATTGAATGATATTTTATTAGGTATATTTGTTTTTTTAATTTTAAATAATAAAAATAATAATAGTAGTAATTTGCAAATGTAGAAGCGGCAAACAGTGAGGAAAAAAAAGGATAATGATGATGAGAGGTGTGAGAGTGATGATGTCTTCCATTGGACTTAAGTTGGGACCCACACTGAAAATAAAAATATTAATTTATAAAAAGATTCTCTTTATCACAGACGAATCTAACTAACAGACTTTACTCGCTGTTAACCAAACACCATCATTTTTCACTTTTGTCCTTTTTCTCCGTTAACACCCCGTCAGTTCCGTTAAATATTTCATTTGGCTCGGCTCGGCTCAAATCCGTCCTGCTTGGCTTACCTTAGTCGGCTTACATCTTAATATTTAAGTTAATTAAATATATTCAACTCTCTTGTTTCCGTACAAGTATAGATATGAACTAATTCGTGTATTCATATTAAATCCTTATTATTCTTTTTTGTAATTTTTAACAAACCTATAGTTTAAGAAACTTTATTCAAAGTTAATTTATTAGTAATTAAATGCCATCATTATCAACATCTTACATCTGCGAATTTTTTAAGAAATAAATGTGATATCAGTTTCACCATAAAATGTGTGAAAAAGCCATGTGTGTGTGGACTTTTCATTATTATAACTATACATAATAATTAATTGACTACTTTAAGTATAAATAAAATATATATATATATATGTTTTAAAATGATTAAACAAATTATCTAGGTCAATAAATTTACACTTGTATTCGATCTTAAAATGTTTTCAAGAATATGTGTATTGTTAACAGGTGTATTAATTTGACATGTAAAAAACAGGTTAAGTGACTACTTCGTACAAAATAAAAACACATATATCTTAATTTCTTTGAGATTTACGCGTTTTTATTTTTTCTATTTTGGGTTGATTGACTAAATTGAATTTCAATGCTTTGGAACCATTATTAGTTAAAACTTTACTAAAAGCCAGCGGAAATAAGAGAATTGGTTGTGGATTGGGTGTGATGCAGTACAGAATATTTATTGTGCTATCAACTCTCATAACTCTTTATGACTTTGTTGTAACTAGTGTTTTAACCCGGGCTACGCGCGCGGGAGTTTGGTTGTTTTTCCCTGTCTTACGCGACCGTGACTTTATTCGTTGTCGGGTTGGCTCATCGGAAACCACAAAAGCGTATACCGATACCAGTTCGATTAAATACCGAATACCGATACTAATGTTTGACGTCAAAAACACAAAAAAATAAACGTTTGTGGTCAAAAAGCAAACTTCACATGTGTTAAGCGTAACGAAGTTTGGTTGTTTTCCTTTGTCTTACGCTACCGTGACTTACTTCGTTGTCGGGTCAGCTTATCGGAAACCACAAAAGCGTATATCGATACCGGTTCCGATAATATCGAATACCGATACTAATGTTTGAACCCAAAAACAAAAAAAAATAAATTTTTGTGTCAAAAAGCAAAAATATAAAACTTTGTTGTTAATCCTAATTAGAATTTGGGTTTTAAATACATTTTATAAAAATATGTGGTCATTATATAAAAACACAAACTTCTAAATACATTTTGTAAATTTGTGTGGCTAATATATTAAAAAGCAAACTTCACTGTAGCAGTGAAGTTGCTTTTTAATATATAATATAATGTTTTTATAATTAAATTCTTTACGCCGCTCTAAAGAATATTTTTTTTTGAACAACCAACTAATTAAAGCACGGTTACCCAGGGTATTCCAAATGGCGAAAAGACACCTAATACGTTCCGCGAGCACAGACGGCACTGGGTAGCACAAACCGATCCAAAGATTTATTTGTTAATTGCGATAAATTTTAAATGTAAAAAATGCTTATTGGGCTAAAAGATTATTGGGCTAATGGTATATTGACTAATCAGTTTAAATTGGTTATTGACTTATTATGTTATGAGACAATGGATCTAATCAAGTAATTACTAATTAGTTTATGCTTTTATATTTATGTATATATGATAATCACCAAATAAATCGACCTACACTACACTAACGAGGAAAATAAAGCTTTGGCCCGCCTCTTGAAAAGAGTCCTTTTGCATTCTTGGTTTTGTGATCGTAGAAACTATAAGCATTAGCAATGTAGGATGTAAATAGCCTCTCCATGTTAAAACCCTTGTCTAACAAGTCAACCCGTCAAAAAAACATCCATTACTGATAGTTCGTGGTTACGAAGTGTGAACTTTTCTTACCTCGATCACTCTATATCAACTCTATTTCTTTCTATGTTGGTGTTTGTGGATATATAAACCACTTTGGACCTAACACTAATCCTTTAATGTTTATGTCTAGATCCACTGAGTTCTCTATTAATATAATTTCGTATGTAAAAGGCCTTGCAAGTGAATCGTGATCAAAGCAAACTGATCAATCAAATCTAAAGTTGATACTTATCGTGGACCTTATATGTTAATATTTTATATAGTTATGATAAAGGAAGCATGTTAGAGAAATAGATAAATATAAATCCCTTTAATCTATATGCATTGTCAATTATTTGCTCAAGTTATTGATTTATAAAGGTACCCACCATCTTCCAAAAGGGAGAAATCACTTATAATCTAAGCATAGTCTTAATAAGAAAACTATATCTTGTTGTGAGTTAGATTTATTCAGTTTCTAGATTCATAATCTATAAAAGGCAGGTTTATTTAATTTTCATGGATCTTCCTCTTTGATGAAACGAAATTACCGAACGAACTAAAAAGTAATGATTTGGTTATGATTATTAATAACTGAGTTTGTTGTTAGATTATGCTTGTATGTGCATATGAAACCCATATAACCGAACATAATTAAACATTTTTTAAACTTATTTTATATTTTTGGTAATACACAATAGTGGTTAGAAAAACATAACAAACAAAAAGATACATTAAACTACACTAAAAACATAACGACGAGCAAAAATCGTATGAGCTGAAAAACGTATAAAAAGATTTCATATTTTTATATAGGATACCGTACTCGTTTTAAATAAGATACCGTACTCGTTTTAAAGATTAAAAAACATTTATTTTTATGGTGAAATTCTTATAAAATATAATGTCGTATATAAAAGTTATTTATGTTTAAAATAAATTAGAGAACTTGAAAAAAAATTAACAAAATTGGTTACGTCTAAAATACTTATCTAACAAACTTCTTTTTTATAATTTGATATCAACTATTGACCAAAAATATTAGTACTTGAGATTACTTCTTTTATTCTTTTATTTTTAAAACTCTTTTTATTTGAATTATTACCCCTAAATTAAAATGATTGTTGTTTTGTACCAAACTAAATTGCATTTACTAACTAAATAGGATTGCACCAATCAGCTTCTCATGCAACAAGAAAACCAATCGTTAATAATCAAAACCAATTAGTTATGAGAATTTAAAACCGAAAACATCAGCTATAAGTTTCGATTTTCACCAAATATTAAAAATAAATCACTTACTTCACTACTAATTCAAACTTAAAATCATCCCCTCCTGATTTTATTAATCTCTAACCCATATTCAACCAAACTTCTTCCACGTGGTCGTGATTATATCAAAAGTAGTAATAATTATGAAAATATTTGAAAAATAAAATTATATATTAAAAAAAGATGATATACAAAGAGGACCGAAATTAGCACCCCTCAAATTCAGTTTTATTGTTTATAGAATTAGTAGTAGGGGAATTTGGACTCCAACCTCACTATTCCCTGTTTCATGCGCTATGATTCCTACTGTCGCCTTCCTACCCTCCTAATATAAAATCATAAATATTTTTATTTTTTAATACAATATTTATTATTGATTTTAGTTTTAATGCTTTAAGTTCTAATAATGTTTTTAACCGGCCCAGTTATTAAAACGGACGGTTTATCGGTCCATTGGGTGGACTAATTTTAAAACCAAATAGAAATACTTAAAAGTTAAAAATACAAATGATTAATTTAAACAAGGTATGGACGTATTTTACTCTTTGAGTTAAAATAAAATATCATTCTGAACTAGTAAATTAATAAGCAAACTAGATATTGTAATGGAAAAAAAAAAAAACAAATATATTTTTATAAATTTGATATTTTGATGCAACCACTAGTCTGGTTTATTTGTTAAACACACAATTATTCTGTTTAAATGAAAAACATTCAATAGACCAGTCTGGTTCTTACAAGAGTAAATTTTGTTAAAAGCTTCAAGATTACAAATTTGATGAACATATTTGAAGCTTTGATATTTTTTTTATTTTTATTTTTGGATTATTACTTGATTATGAATAATACCAATGATTTTTAACTCAACTGGTTAAGATAAGGTACTCATGACATGTAAATAAGGGGAGTTCATGGGTTCAAGTCTCACTCTAAGCAAAAATGCTCAGAGTTGAGCCAGGGGGTTTTCTCAGCAATAGGTTTCCTTCTGAGGGGGTTAGGGGTGTGATCCCGGCTGGAAAACGGATAGATAGACCCGATTAAAATAACACTTATCATCCGAACCAGTGTTTTACATTTGCCGTTAAAAAAAAAAAAACTTGATTATGATTAATGTATTTAAATGACACATAAAACAATAAAGGTATTATTGTAATGTGTGAGTTGAAATATTAGTGGCCACTTTGTTCCACGCATGTTTAGCTTATTTTTTGCAACCTACCACTAAAATATTCACAAAAAGTGTACACCGGAAATGCAACATATTTCCCTCAAAATTAGTCATTATTTTATATTTTGGGTGTCTTTAATAATTGGTTTTGCTTAATATAATCTCCTTTTATAGAAAAACTTTGACATCGACATGCATGCATCTTTAAATATTGATTATTATTCTTAGTTTGTCTTGTTCTAAATGTTAGGTATTATGAGTTTAAAAGTGAGTATTTTGGATAATAAAATATTCTAAGTACGTATTTTTAATGATTTTGGAATGTATTTATATATGAACAGAATGCTGTTTGTGGAATTTTCATTTGATCGTTCATATGAGAAACAATTGATTGTGATTTATGTTCAATAGAATCTATAAAAGATAATAAATAGATTGGTATCATTCTATAGTCATATCACAAAGCATCGGTCAACCTCTCCAATCCATCTTTCTGACTACCTCCTCTCTCTTTACTTCTTTTCTGTGCAATATGCTTCCTTACTTAAATTGTGATTTATTACTTAAAAATTTTTATTATCAAACATCATATCATGAAAATACATTAAAAAAAAAGTCATTAAGTGAAGATTCTGTTGATAAAATATTATGCTCTTCAACTAAAAGGTGTAAGTTTAAATTATAGATAGTGTAATTTTGACGATTTTAGAGCAAGTGTGTTCTTCCGTCTAAAAATAAAAACTTTAAAAATATATCTAAAAAAACCAGTCATCTTATATAAATGGTAAATGGTTGTAATTTTTATTTCAATTCATTTTTTATAATTTCCACATTGTAAATATATGATTGTTTTATGTACGGAGTATTTGAAGTATCTTTATTCTTTATTTATGAGTTTGTTAAAGAAAAGTTTCTGGTGATTGTTTGTGATCGAGGTTTTAAAAAACTAATGATATTTTGGACGATTCTTTTATGTTCGACTTATTCCACTTTTGACAACTTTATTTCATTACTTAAAAAATAATTTAACACACGTTATTTAAGTAAATTTTAATATAAATAATAATTGATTTCAGTACAAAACATAAAAGAGCGAATGAAGAAAAAAAAAGGAAAAACAATCGATTCTGTCAGGTTCATAATGATTGTGTTTAAACACTTAATCAAAACTTTATCCAGTAAAAGCCGAAAATATCTCACTTTTACATGTTACTCTCACTTTTTATAAAAAAATACGATATTTGATTGTGGCTTTATTATAATAATATTTATTATTAGTTTTAAATTATCATATGCTTAAATTACTTTCATATGAAAATTTTAAAAACATATGTCGGAATATTGAATGTATGTAAATATTATTATAAACTAGTGGGTTGTCCCGTGTGATACGAGAGATGTTACCTCAAGTCTTTTGGAGAGTGCAACCTCACTGGAGTTGCTTTAACCCACCCCTACTATTACTATGTAATATCTAGTCTAGTAATTATATACTTAAGTATTAAAATAAGATAACACTTAATTTAGATAGTAATTAATCAAAGAATTTGTATTATTAACAATATATAAGAAATTTTTTTAAATTCTTGAAGTGAATTAGAAAGTCAATGCATTTTTTAAGTTGTATCGACCCTTAATAAAATCTTCATATTGTTGGAGTGTCAAATACGATGATTTTTGGCGTTTAAAATCCCATAATTTATCAAAAATTAGTTTTTATTGTAAATTTTGATATTTATTTGTTTTATATTATTTTCACCAAAAAAAAAAAAAAAAAACACATAATTTTATAACTAAAAGAGACAATTTTAACCTTTCCTTGGATTAGACAGATTTTTTGTATGCTAATGGGGACTGATGCTACTAAAGTTGTGCAAGGTTTGTTAGATAATTGTTATTGTTGTTGTAATTTATAGATAATTAATCAAAATAAGTGTTCAAGTTAATAAAGTATTCCTAGAAATGATGAATAAACAGAGTTTGAGCCATATTCAAAATAAAATTGATGAACCAACAAAACAATTGGATCAACAAATAATATTGGTGTACCTAATAAATTCTTTGAACAACACTAACCAAACAATTGGATGCACTATATACTTTAACAATCAACAATATAGAAATGAGTTAATCAGCAAATGACAAATAACATAGCAAGCTAACAAAACAAACTAACAATTAGAAAATCGAATAGAACAAACTAAACAGAATAATTATTTTAACAATATAGATTCATATTCAACAACTAGAAGGGTGCCCGCGCAATGCGACGGGACGACATTTTACATCCGGCACAGGTTACAATTGTAGTCCCAAAAAAGTTTTTAAATGTCATAGATTAAATACATATAATTGAAATCTTAAAACAAATTAAGTTTATTTGGTTTATGGGTAGATAATGTAAAATTTTATGTAAGTGTTAATAAGTGTAAAGTTATTACTTAACTAATTGTAAGGGATAATTTATAAACAATGTTATAAATACCATTTTACCCTCCAAAATGATTGTATCTTATGCATTGAATAAAGTAATTGTTCTTAATTTTATGATATCTTACTATAAAATCACAAGAATACTCGACTTTTGCTTTAATCAAATCATTCTGAAAAATTTAATAACTGTTATCAGTAAAAAAAAATTATTAAAACCAATAACATAAAGCGTGGTAACTGACATATAACATGCTGAATGGCGTATACTACTATACCAGGGTTGTTCCGTAGTCAATCGAACTCGAAAACAAAATCTGTCATGCATACATAATTACATATACATATAACAAAAAAACTCCAACTTAAATTAGTAGCCTATGTTTAAACAGGCTTAATGTTCTATCTTATTTTGTAAGCAAATAACTCGTTTGTGTAACAAGTTAAAAAAAAACAATAGTCTTTAAGTATGATATACATATATATATATTGAACGGTTAATTGAATCACTGACGAACTATTAACCCATTCAATCATCTTCATCACTTAAGTACGGAACCTAAATCCTGAACCTGAAACATAATGTATCACTTCATATGTATGTCCATTTGGTATACATTTGAACTAAAAGTGATACATACTTAAAGAAAACAAACCCAAACAAGGATTAGGATTTAGGACTGTTGATTATTGTATCCAAACACTGGTAATTGCAGATCTGGAGTTAAATTAGCTACACAATATACAAACGAGACAGATTGTCACACACATACACACACATATATGAACACATGAAAACCAAATCGTACGGCTGTGAAAACCCCAAGAGGCAAAGAGTAGTACACAATTCAATACGCCCTGACACACCTAAGCAGCACCCCTCCCTCTGGGGCAAAGTAACTAAGGTAAGGGGTGAGAATGGGCAGCAATCTGGTGCATCTACGCCTACCCTTCCCTCGTGTCCCCCACAGCACTGCCTTTGATTGGACGGACACATGACCTCTTCATCACCTAACAACCCCTCTCCCATCCTACATCCTACACACACACACACACATATATATATATATATATATATATATTATATGCTCTCATTTGAAAATATACAAAAAACAATCTTACCTAGGAGCCTTTTTGAGTGCATACGTGACACATGTGTGGAGTGGTCACCAGTCACCACCCGGGAACACCGCCGCCATCAAACTTTTTGCGTGGTGAATGGATGTTTATATGGAATGACTCACCGTATTGTTTAAGTGTTGATTGTGACAGTTGGCTTCTTAATGGTTATAATGTCGTTATCTTTAAAAAAGCTTTTTTATCGTTTTAATGTTAATGTTCTATTTTTAGTGTAGCTTTTTATTAATTAATGTATTTTTCTATTTTAAGTTAATTTAGTATCTTGAAGTTTAAATTAATTTATTCATTTAAAAATGAAAATGAAAATAAAAAAGGCTGCCAATAATGGAGTGGTATAAGGAAAGTAGAGGTGTAGGTGACATTCAACGTAGGATTGGAGGCTCCTACTCACCATGGGTGGAGCACCTCTTATACCCTAAGTGTATTCTCGTGATTTTCTAAATAAGAGGTTATGGATTGGAGTTTTGTTTAGAGAATTTATTTCTTGTTGAATCAAATGGTTTTCTTAATTGTTGGTATTCTTTTGAGTAGATGGGTCGAGTTTACCATATTTTGTATTTTGGACTGAAGGGTATTCGTTTTGTCAGAGGTGATCCTGGGTGTATGAGCCTTTATTGTAAGAAAACAATCTTCATGTTATTTTTATAAAAAGTGAATAAAAACAAAAGTTAAGAGCATCTTCCATGGGATCCATCGATCCTCAAGAACTTTGATGCGAGAGAAAGTTGCTGACGTGAAAGAGAGAGTGAATCTGGTAAGTGGTCATGGACCCAACCGTCCATAATCAAACGTAACAAGTTTTGTTATGGAGGAAATAAATAAGTGGAGGTGGTCCATGAACCCTGGCATTGCAAAAGCCGGTTTTCAAGGTAATTTTCTAGGCAGGTGATATGACAGCTGTTCGTGACCTTTTGTATTGAGGAAGCTTTAATGTTTTTCAGAAATTATTCAAAAACAAACTTAACTAGTAGTTTACTTGCCGTCGCCATTTTCATTTTTTCTTTCAATTTGCCATATGACTCGACAATCTATAAAAACATAAATATAATTTTAATATTTGAGGAGATGATGATATGTTAAGCGTTTCAGACTTTCAGTTATTCCGAAAGATGTATGAGATTCTATTTCAACTTTTATTGGTTTCAAACATTTAATCCATTAATTTATGATAGAACGTTATAAAAGTATAAACTTTAAGATGGAAATATTAATGTAAGAGCGAGTGAAAAGTTCCTACATTATTTTGATAATTGTATGGGAAATATTAATGTAAAAGCGAGTATAACAATATTATATGCATATTAAAGATAAAAAGATGATTGATTTTATGGTATAATTATTTTAGAAAAATAATAATATATATGAAAGTTATTTTAGCTTAGAAATTTATAGAAATAACTATCAATAAAAATTTCAATATAAAAACTTGTCTTTCTAATTTGAACATTGGAAGCTATTTCTAGATTAATATTTGACAATTGACTAAATTATCCTTAACCTCTCATTAGATATTATAATAAATACTGATTGATGATGTGTACTCAATTTTAACCTCTCATTTTATTAATCAACGTGTAGGATTTGTTCTAACGGTTTTAAATAACACATAGTTTGTATTGATACCATCCTTCATACATATTATCCACGTGTATGACACAAAAACATACATATGCACATACTAATATGGTCGGTAGTCCAAAGACTATGTTATGTACATCCAACACCAATTTTCAAAACAGGAGCTTCTAAAATCTCAATGAGGGTTTCGATGAAGTAAAATAACAAGAAGAGAATAACAGTAGGTGGGTGCGTTTATTTCTGTCCCTTGTATAATGACAAAAATAACCTCACATGCATGTTAATATAGACAACTTAATAAAATTCAATGAGCATCCACTTAAGTGATATTACGATTTGGTTAACAATAACCACCAAATTTATAATTCTTGTAACGAAAAAATCAAATTGAAATTTTAAACTTTTAAATGCTTGATTTCTCATAAGCTTCTCAAGTTCGAATCACGCTTACATTGATTTTCTTGACATAACATCTTCAATGTCAATTATTTAAGGATATTGGCTGGTCATGTAAATTTTGTAATAACCGGTTATAGGATTTTAAAAAAAGGGTAAAACAATCCATAATTTTCAAAAAATAAAAAACCAATTCCAAAAAAGTACATAACTAAATAAAAAAAACACATAAGCCATAGCCGAGCCAGACCTTAAGCCGGCTTAAGAAAATCACACTATAAATACACCCACTGAAAAGAATACACAAATAAATAAACCTTAAAATTAATAACCCACTGCGAGAGCAATGCTTCTGTGCTTCATCTTCATCTTCTTCTTCATCTCTCTCTGAAATAACAACACCAAAGAAGCCATTAATGTCTACCCACCGCCTCTGAAACTCCTACTCAAACTTCACTTTCTTCTGCTTTCAATTTCAAATCACACCCTTTTGTTTCTTGATTTCTCATTTCAATCTCGCTCTACACAACAAACCCTTAAATTAAAACCCCCATTTTCGATTTTCACACCAAATTCTTGATTTTTCTTCCGTTTTATCTTGTTCGATGTCTCTTGTTGCTTCAGATCTGTAAAATCTGCAAACCCATTTCACAGATTCGTTGTTCTTTTCTTTCTTCGTGGGTTTTGTTCGTTTAAGCTTGAAGATATGAGTAAAGAAGAGTTTGTAAAGATTCAGGTACATACACCACCATTTTAATCTCTTACTGTGTGAAAAAATGCTTGAAATGTGCGTTTTTTTGTGTTAATTTGTGTATGTGTGTATGGATTCCTTCAATGCTTTGCGTGTTGTGAAATGTGAACGTGAAAATCTTTGAATTTGCTTTCATATTAACGTTGATTTTCATCTCATTTTCCTCTGTTTCTGCACCAAACCATCTGTCATCTTTTAATTCACATTAAAGTGTATATGAACAAAATTATTAAAAAAAAAAAACTCTTTTTTTCTTCATCTGTTTGTAAGATTTCTGTGTATTTCTTCTTCAAATTGAACAATGTTTGATTCTTGAACTTCATTCTCTGTCATGCAGACTTGTACTCTGAAAGTGAACATCCACTGTGATGGCTGCAAGCGAAAAGTCAAGAAAATTCTTCAAAAAATCGATGGTATTGTGTTCAAATCCTTTAAATTTCATGTTTTTGTTGAATCTGATATGGATTTTGTCATAAAGTTGTGATCTTTTGGCTTTTTTGCTGGTTTAATTTTGTCTTTGTGAACAGGGGTTTACACCATCAGTATAGATCCAGAACAGAGTAAGGTGATTGTATCTGGTGTTATTGATCCACATACACTCATCAAGAAGCTTGCAAAAAGTGGAAAACTTGCTGAGATTTGGGGTGCTTCAAAGCCAAATCAACAGATCAACAATCAGCCAAAGAATATGCAGAATGGAGATGGTAAAAACAATGGTGGAAATAACAAGAATCAAGGGCAGAAAGGAGGTGGAAACAATAACAATAATAATAATAACAAGAACAATAATAATAATCAGCAGCAGCAGCAGGGTAAAGGGAACAACCACCAAGCGCCACCGCAAGGCGGTGGTCCTACGCCGCAGCAACTTCAGCAGTTTCAGCAGCTGCAGCAGATGAAAGGATTTCAAGATCTGAAGAATCATCCCCAATTTAAGGATATGAAAATGCCCGCATTTGGTGGCGGTAATGGTGGCAGTAATGGTGGCGGTGGTGGGAAGAATGGGCAGAAGGGTGTGAAAGTGGTGGAGGATGATGGGAGTGAAGATGATTATGATGATGATGATGATGAGTTTGATGATGATTATGATGATGAGTTTGATGATATGGATGATGGTCCTGTGAAGAAACCGGTGATGGTGGGTGGCGGCGGTCATCAGATGGCTAATATGTTACCGCAGCTGATGAAGAGTGGGCAGATGCCAATGCAGATGCCAATGCAGCAGATGAAGGGCGGTGTTGGTAATGGTGGTGTTTCGATGGGGAATAATGGCGGCAATGGTGGAAAGAAAGGCGGTGGCGGCGGTGGTGGTGGTGGCGGCGCTGTACAGGTGAATGGTGGTGGTAAGAAGGGTGGTGGTGGGAATCAGAATCAGAGTGGTGGAGGGGGGAAGAATGGTGGAAAGAATGGTGGTGGAGGTCCTGCAGATGGTCAAAACAAGAATGGCGGTGGTGGTGGTGGTCAAAACAAGAACGGTGGTGGTGGCGGAGGTCAAAGTAAGAACGGTGGCGGTGGTGGTGGTCAAAGTAAGAATGGTGGTGGCTCTGGTGGCGGTGGTGGGATGAACATGAATGGGAATGGTGGTGTTGGTATGCCAAACATGATGGGAATGAATGGTGTGGGGCTCATGGGAAACATGCCTATGGGTGGTCAAATGGGTCAAATGGGTCCTCGAATGGGTCAAATGAATGGATCCATGGGTCATATGGGTAATGTGCAAGCGGTTCAAGGGCTTCCGGCCGGGACGGCGATGAATGGTGGTGGCGGTGGTGGTTTTCAAGGCGGAGGGCCGGAAGCTATGGCGGGTGGTAACCCTTACTATCAGCAGCAGCTAATGGCTGCAGCTATGATGAACCAGCAACAGGCAAATGGTGGTGGTGAAAGATTTCACCCGATGATGTACGCGAGGCCGCCACCAGCGGTTAACTATATGCAACCGCAAGCGTATCAGCCGTACCCACCCTATCCCTACCCGCACCCACCGCAGGGTGACCCGATCACACACTACTTCAGTGATGAAAACACCTCAAGCTGCAATGTGATGTGAGAAACCGCCATTGGACCGAGTGTTCCGCTAGCGGTTCGCAGCGGTTTGTGGTGGTGGTTCAAGGACTCAACCACTAGTGTTAAAAAAGCAGGACCAAGAGATGTTTTCATTAGCTTTAGTGATTTCCCTTTTGTTCAATTAGTTTTTTTTTTTTTAATTATGATTATAGGGGAGTAATATATAGATATGATAATATATTATCAAAAGATTAGGGGAAGAGTGAGATGTTTAGTGACCAGTGAATGGGGTTGATGTTGATGTTGATGTTGATGATGATGAATGATGTTGATCATGGTGGTCATGATGATGATGGTGATGGTGGTGATCATGGTCATGATGATGATGATGGTTTATGAGCTTGATGTCTATATGTGTTCATATGTTGAAGAAAGAGAAATAAAATGAAAAGAGATTTGGGGTATTTTTAAAAAAACAAAAGCAAGTTCCCCCCATTTCTTCCCCTACAATCCTCACTTTATCCTGTTTTTTGTGATTATTGCTACTTTAAAGTACTAGTGTTATTTAATTAAAGAGTTACTTTTTTTTGAAGGATTATATTATAACTTTAAAGAATTAGTAGTTGATAAATAGTTTTTTATAAACACTTTTATATGCTTTAGTTATATTATAATATAATATATAAAGTCATAATGACTAATTTACTAAACATTGCATGATTGTGGAAATTTTACACTCGTTTTATGGAAGTCCGTAATTCTCGTCAAAACTGTTTGAATCGTGAACATTCATGATCATCTTCTAAGAAAAGAAGCGTGAATATAGCAAAACTCGTCTTATTCATGTAACGTAAATTTGTGGTGGATTAAGTCCTAAAGCATGATTAAAATCCTTAAACTTTTGTTAAATGATCATTTTAGAAAAAGCTTTAAGTTAACACTTGAGCTAGATGCCATATATTTCAACTTTTGACAATGTACATATTTTGATTAAAAAACAATTTTTATAAAAAGATAAAAATGGTTGAGTTTTCCATTTTTTTAAAATACTCAGGGTTGAGCTAGGGGGTTTTCCTCAGCAATGGGTTTCCTCCTGAGGAGGTTGGGGGTGCGGTCTCAGCTGTAAAACGAATAAGTGGGCCCGATTAAGATAACATTTATTCTCCGAAGTTGAGTCGTATATTTGCCGTTAAAAAAAAATAAAAGATGTATCTCAGTGGTTAATGTGATTGAAATCATGGATGTTAATGTGTGGGGTTTTACAATATTGGGATTCGAACAAATGGGGCCAATAGGAGTGATGGAGGTGGACCCACAACTTTAATATTGAGTAAATGCATAAGTACATGTATATTTCAAGATATACGTGGATATTCGGTTGTGTCTGTAGTTTGCTTAGGTCTTGTGTCATACATCAGTGCGTTAAGTTTATGTGGAGGGTTAAAAGCAATTAAATATCACTCTCTTTGGCGTTACGGAGTGTTAAGAGGGTAAGCATCAATGCTTCAACAGTTCAACAAACGTTAAATCAAGTTTTGTGTGTGTATGTTATCAAGTTCTAATTAAAGTGAGTGAAAGAAGGGTTAAACCATTTATTTAGGATTAGGTGGAATGAAAGAGTGTAAAGTGAAAGATGTGTCACTTACGTAAAGTTAAAATATGTTAGAGTATACATCATGGCTTTAAAGCATTCACAACTCACCATTCATCTCCATCTCTATAATTACATTAAAAATTATTATTTTTTTTCTCTTTTTTTTAATAAAATAATATTTTTTAATACTTTTATAATTACATTTTCTCTCTCCTTCACTCACAACCACTTTCAACAAATATTAAAAAATTAATAGAGATGAACAGTGTTTTATCAAATATAGAGATAAACAGTAACATGTTCTTCATCCTCCACTCACAACCACTAATAACCATTCTCTATAATATATAAAACACACTCATAGATTTATGAAGAGCCTGCTGTGAATGCTCTTATGTATATATTTTTACAAGATTAGACTTTAAATGCATCCTTCATTTATGAAGTTACTAGGTTAAAAACCCATGTAATACATGAGTGTAATAAAATTTAACATGTTAAAAAAAAATTCATAAAAGTTTTGTATCTTACATGTTATTACTTATTAGTCATTGGTGAAATTAAAAATAATAAAAAATAAAAATTTTAATATTATATTTTAAGATAAGATATAATATAAATCATATGTTTTAGTATGTTTTAATAAATTATTAGAATAAAAACATTTATAATTTAAATATTTTATAGTATAGTTTACATATTTAAATAGATTCTCATTTAATGGGAGAGAGAGGCGGGAAACAAAATTTTAAAGTTAACCAGAAATTATCAAATGTTCATTCTAAACCTTCTTTTATTATAATACATAGATGCATAATAGTATATATTAGTTCAAGTAATTATTGATAATAAAACTTGATAAGCAACTTATAGTAAATGCTTGACTTTTGCGTCATGTGATGGCTAAATATATTATGAAAGAAAATGGATCTAGTAATATTAAGATGTATAGAAAAATGTCTCATCTCATGTAATTGAGAGTTATGTACATAAAATATGTAAATTTAAAAGCACGATTAAAAAGTTGAGTTAGTTTTTAAAATAGTTAAATCTATGTAACAAATTACAAAAATAAAAAATAAAAAAAAATACTTACAATATTATTTTCTGTTTGTTATTATTTTAACATAAATAATGAAAATAGTACAATTAGGTGTGATTATTGGTTTTGGTGCCCTTGTCAAGTCTAGCATTTTGGTGAGAATAACAATATGATGATTGTATTTATGCTTTATATAAATAAAAAATAAAAATGAATATTGGTTAAACACTGTTCAGTAAACCTTAAGTATATAATTTTGAATTTCTTTAAAGTTTATTATTATATTTCATGTATATTAATATTTTTTAAATCAAAACAAAGAACTTAATACGAAGAGATAAATCTCACATAAGACTAAAAACATAAATAAAAACAAGTAAACTCATCTTACACCGAATTAACCATAAGCTTAAGGAACAATTACCAGTCACAAAATATGTTATATATACGCATACTGCAGTAAAATAATCATAGAAAACCTATGATATAACAATATACTTAACAATTCATAAAACCTACACACTTCAATTAACAATATACTTACAAAATATGATTATAAATATGCACTTGCACGCCTACACTTTATAAATATAACAAAATACATACTCTCACTTATTGACACTTTACATCCTTGAAGAATATTTTTCTATCCTTTATCCCCTTTACAATTTACCAAGTATCTCTTAAAATAGTATTTAAAAGATACAAAAATTAGTCCACAAGTTATATAAATTAAACAAGAATAATTAAAACGAAATGTGGGTCCACTTCTTTATTGGGAAAAACTAGAAATGAGGGACCCTAGGATGATTTCGTCCATGGTAAAGATTAATTTAATTATATATCTTGTAATTTAAAACAAAACCTTTGACTCGTCGCTTGATGCATGTGAAATTTATCGAGGTTGATGTTATTCCACTAGTTGCACCTAAACCTTTTTTAATAAATTATCAAGTAGCTAAAATTATTAATAGTTTTATTTTTATTTTTACAGTTCATTTACAGAAATACAAGATTTTTCTGTAATAAAAAAAATGTTTCTATAATAAATATTTAAATACTAGTAATCGTTATAATATATGTGTAAGTTAATTATGATACGAAAGTTTTGAAACGAGTAAGAAACTTAAATTATTAGCATATTATATAACTTTAAAAAAATTTAATAAATTATATGTTGAATTTGTTGAAATCATGAGAAACTTAAATTTTGTAATCTTACCTGAGTGTCTAATATTTTAACTCATTTTTTATACAACTTTAAGATTTGATACACATAATACATACAAACACACGTACACATTTTGAGTATATAATAAATCAAGAAGGTCTTTATATGAATGTAAGATTTGATACACACGCATACATATTGAATATGCAATATTTCAAGTCAGTTTTTTAATACGAATTTTATAATTTGACACACATGTATGAGTATATGATATTTCAAGTTGGTTTTTAATACGAATTTAAGATTTAAAACACATAATTCCTTGAGATGAACCCTATTAAAAGTCACCCATTTCCGGTTTATGTTACATTTGATGATGTTAGTAATAAAAAGAAATTTATATGATGCTAGAAGGATAACAATAATCAGATATGGAAACCATATATAAACAGAAATTTACCACAAAGACATGATTGAAGCACACTCAAAGGAAAGGTTAGCTTTTATTTTATAACATTAATTTGTCAAAATAAATATGAAAATGATGACAACATTTCAAAAGTGAATATGAAATGTAAATATCCAATTAGAGAAATTGCCACTTATGTTGTGGTGTTGTCACATATACATCACATGGTGTGGGGATGTGACTGCTATAATCCTTCAAAATTTCTTTCACCCTTTGTAACTCTCATAACCTGTCATATGAAACTTTTGGCCTGTCATTAAAAAATAATATTTCATATATCATATAGTATTATATAATCTTTTTTAGATATAAACTAACATTAACATCATAAATTATAATTTTAATAGAATACAAAAGTACTTTGATATAAACTACTATCGATTATTAAAAATAACCTACGTTTGTCTAATATAAGTATTACAGTTGAGTCGATATTTTTTTATATCGACTCATACTCATTTACTCTTGCTTTCAAACTACATTAAATCCAAAACTATCGATTGTTAGAATTTAATCCTTGGTATTCTCTAAAGAATCTATGCCTCTTATCACACTGAATTTGGTCATGACTGACAATCCTCTAACTTTGGTCATTCTATGTTACGACAGACAACACCTATCGTGTTATATATAAGTTATACAACGTATTATTGTTAAAGTTGAGTTGATAGATGAATGAGAACCCCCTAACTTTGGTAGATCAATGTTAAGGTAGACAACGTCTAGCGTCTCATGTATAAATTATTAATGCATGTTCTGTTACATTCTTTCGGAAAGAAAAGTTATCACGTACGATACAAATTGCACCGCACGATTTACACATTATTATAGCATGATTGGGTAGAGCTTATTCGATTTCGAGGGGCAAATAATTGAAGTTTTGGAAGGATAACTTTTTATTTGATAAAAAAGAAGTATTAACCTAGAAATGCATGAGGCAAGAATGAGACAAGTGAGATGGTCCCAAAGCTATACAATAACATGCTGTATAAGATTTAAAAAAAGCTCAGAAAGATGCAAGAAAGTCAATATTGTTACTGCACCAGTTTTGTATCTTGTGCTGTCCACACACCTCTGTAAAAAGCTCTGCAGATGCTCTCACCCTTTGTCTCTCTCACAGTGCTAACTTCCATGTCAATATTCTCTCTTCATTTGCAACTCTTATTAAAAAATATTATACATATATAAAATTATGTTTACCGAGACAGATGTCTCTCTAGATGTAACCACTTTATTCAATGGGACAAAGGTAAGGTTTACCCTCATCTTACGCTCTCAAGACTCTACACGTCAAGTAAGATTTCATCGGGCATGTTTGATTGTTTTATCGCAAATGTGTAAAAGAGACAACTAAGAGTGAAAATAGATCAAACGGGTCAAACATGTTGAAAAGGAAAGAAAGTTGGCCCTAAGAGTGTTTCTAAAGCTTATACATCTTAAAATGTTTTTATTTTAAAATTTTCAATTATTCTTTTAATAACTTGGGTTTGTGTTCATATTTAAGAAATTGATATTGGGTCTCTTATCTATCAAAGTGGTTGAAAATTCAAGCCTCATGATAGACAAATATATAAACTTAGAAGTAATATTAGAGGGTGTATGAGTTAGCTGTTAAAAAAATTTAATAAAAAATTAAGATATTGATATAAAATAATGAATAGACAAAAAAGACTGAAGGTCAACGGAACTGACCCATTAGGTGTGGCTCTCAGAAATTTTGCAGAACCAATTGAGAGATGGAAGTGAGATTCCATGCCAAATTAGACACGAGGCCCAAAAGGGCTTTTTATAACCAGCCCGTTGTGACTCCCTAAATATTCTCTCCTTATGCAAATCTTTTGAAATGCAAAATCTAGGGGGTACAAGGGTCATATAGCAAGAATCTAGGATGTACAGTGTAAAAGGAAGTGGGGTAAAAAATGGTAAATCTGACATGGTAAACAATTTAACACACCACTCTAGACCAGACCATACATGACTAGACCAGACCACTCTTTTACTTCTAAAAAAGACCCGAGCCTTGCACACCGCGGTTCATCGGGTTTACAAAGTTCATTGACTTGACTTTACGACTCATGGTGATCATCAATTAAGAAAAAGAAACCATGGTTAACTAAGCCCAAGGGGAAGATAACAGCTTTTAACATGCATACATGATAATATATTAATTACATTACAAGATTGGATAAGAAGAAAAGAATATACTTACATATCATGATTCTTTGAATTTAGTAACAAGAAAAGGATATAAGATCACCCATCATTTGTGTTAATTTTGATCTCCATTAGCTCTTCGATCGGTTGGCGACAGACTGGGCACTTGTTTGATTGAAGCCTCAATGCTTTTGCACACTCACTGCATAGACACTGAATCATGCAAAAGAAGTTAAAATAAAAATAAAGTTTATAAAAATAATCAAGCATAGAACAGATGAACAAATCTGATTCGAGAAGTTTTTATATGTAGGTGCTACTGGTGATTTGTTAATATTACTACATTTTATAAAATACAACATCATGCTCAAATGAGGGTTATATAATTTAATCTTTGTGACAATTAGGTATTATTTATTATGCAATGTACATCACATGTCATGTTACCTATTAGTCCTTTATTGTTTGAAACCGTATCCATATCTACATCTAGTGCAAACTATGTGTATATCATTTTGGCACGTACTTATGAACACTCCAGTTTGGGTTATGTCATATTTCTAGGCTTGTAAAGGAACCGAACTAACACGAATGAAGCTTGTTCGTGTTCATTCTTTTAACATTTACGCAACAAACGAGCGCACGTGAACATTTATACAAACAGATTTTCTTGTTCGTGTTCGTTCATTAAGTTATTTATGACAGGTTAGACAAGAAAACTAAAACAAACATAGCCCATGTATAGTAACTATTAGTAGGGTCTAGGAGGGTAGGTTAGACAAAAATAAAAATAAAAAGAAAAGCTAAAAAGAACATAGATTTAATGATAATGGATCGCAAGTCGCTCCTAGATTATTCGCACACAGCCTACTAAGTTTCTTTACTTAAATTATTATATTATTTGCAATAATATTTTCTGTGATCATATTAAACACAAATTATTGATAAAAAAATAGTCAAACGAACAACAAATTTTCCGAATCAACCCGACCCATACCAAAAATAACCATTTTGACTCCTTACCCAACCTGCCCATTTTGCTGCATCTCTTTTGCACCCCAAGCAAAGCCATTTTCCAACTTCAAGTTTCATAAAGGGTCTTTAAAATAACTATAATAAAACCAAGAGAGTTGGCAAATGGGTGGGTAACAACAGTAACATGTCAAAACAATAACTTTTAAAAAGGGCTGGGTTGATAAAAACTTGAGTGTCCACTATAATTGCATAACTATATAACTTTAATTATAATCTGAGTTCTTGAAAAAAAATTAAGGTTTTATGCATTAAAAAATCACTTTTGGCAACCTTTGACCAGCTGGACCTTTTTAGCTTCTTTTTTAACATAACTTGAATCTACACATCCTTTAAGCAAATGGGTCGAAATTCCCACCACAACCAAGATCAGATAAAGGCTAACCAAATGTCTAACAATATCCGAATTAACATATACTTAACAGTAACCTAACTAACTGAGCATTAAAATAAATAGCTGATATTTTATATGCAAACAACAGGAACTTACCATATGCCTGCATGGAAGTACAGCTGTATCTTTAGGTTCGGTCATGCAGATAACACATTCTTCTCCAGAGCCCGTATTATCAAAACTTTCCTCAGATTGCCCAATTCCATAAATCTCCCGTAACTCATAACGAACTCCATCAATCCACAATATTTGCCTCATAACTCTAACTTTAAAAGGGTCCCCATTATTTTTCTCCAAAACAGCTTGTGTGATCTGTTTATGTGGGGTAGAAACGGTACTTGGTAACGAGCCATAAACATGTTCCTCAGTTGAGATTAAAGGTACGGTTGTTTCTGCACATATCACAAGGGGATACACATCTTCCCCTGATGATGGTTTAGAAAGAGATTCAAAGTCAAAGAATCCTAAGTCAATGCCGGTTCCTGAAGACTGTTGAAATTTTTGACCAATTCCTTTTTGGAAAGGAACTGTGACTGGTACAAATGCTTCAGGGTATACTGGAACAAACTTGCACTCGGGCTCTTCTTTTGCAAAGTAATAGATTGTTATGCTGTCATTTGGAAATTTAAATAGGGAAGAATAATCAGCGGTTAAACTAGAGAAATAATAAAGATATCACATCATCTCAGACACAAAGTTAACCAGATAATCAGAAGCAGATTTTTATCCAAACATTAAAAGAACATATTATTTCCTCTTCAAGTCATAATAATCAGATAATCAATTCCAAAAGAATGCGGCTGTATATGCTTAATTAAGCAGTTAAAAATCAGATATCTCATCATCTAAGATATCAGATAATCAATTCCAAAAGAATGCGGCTGTATATATGTTAGTATAATTATAATTGGTATTGTTTACTAAGTTAGTTTTGTTCCATTTCCTTATTTATTTTAAGTATCGTCTCTTTTATATCAGGTTATGGTGAAATACGGAAACCCTAATGTACATTTGTATTCTAAAACAAAGCAGCAAACGTATACACAGAATGTTCCAAACTCATGCATAATGACCTATGTAGTCAAAGGAGCTGAAGGCGCCTTGACGAGGGGAGGTGCAAGGAAACCACCTTGTTTGCAAGATGCAGATGTGCAAAAGAAATGCAGGATTAAATCAATAAAAAACCTATCTGAACCAGCCTAAACTAGTCTAAACAAACCAAAAAAAGTCTAAACTAGCCTAAAACATGCCCAAAAAGCTAAAAATGATATGTCTACACTGTGCACGTTGCTTGTCTTGGGACCTTGCTTTTTAAGTGCCTTTCGCATAGGCTCAAAGCTCCCCATTGCGCCTTGAGTGCGTCTATCGCCTTCAACTACCTAGGCATAATCTCAGTTAACTTCTTGTATTACATCTACTTTTGAGGCAATTTCCAGCTTATGACTTGTTACTTACAAAATCTACATATATAGGATTCACACTTTGTAAATCTATTCTTTATGTACGCAACTCGATATGTTATCTGAAGTTAAGATGCATACAATGACTAGTCACCAATTTGATCATATAAATTTTCATAAATCAATAAATTATCACCTTACGCCTATTATTTCTCTTTTCGACTTATTTTTCTGTTCAATTTCATAAAATCTAAACTTCATCGCAAACTTTTTTCATATGGTTACGTGTGTCTTTGACCATAACAAGATAAGACCTTTAGTCAGATCTTCTGTTCTAAAGGTGGCAAAACAAACGGGTTGTGTAACTGGTCAAAAGGTTTGGTTCAAGACTGGTAATATTCAAGTACTGGTTGGGTTGAGCTGACTAGCCAATAGATTTTTGTCTACTTCTAAACAAACAACCCAACAAAATCCCACTCAACTGTAATGTCTGGTTTTGTGGGAGAGGGGAGGGGGGGAGATGAAGGCAAAGCTTACCTCTATCCCGTAAGATAAAGAGGTTGCACCCAAATAGACCCCCGGCACATGCAAGCCTCATACATACAAGCATGGAAAGACTTTTTTGTGTTTCTAATAGAAACTGATTACAAAAAGTAGTACCAGTAAACTAATAATTTAACTTTCTCTTAACTAAAACGATTTAGAAGGTTTACAACTTTGGTAACACGTTAAGTTTCTTATGTTGGGCATGCGGAGGCTCACGATCAAAGGGCAGCCGGTTCTAGGATCAGGCGATCAGCCATAGCTGACTTTGGCTATTTTTGGCAGATTGCCAAAATCAATTACATTGCTATTTTTTGGCACGTGCCAAAATCAAGTTTTGACAAGCCTGTTGGCACTTGACCGTCAATTGCTAGCATGTTTTAGGAGTAATTAAGAGGGGTATAACCCTAATTCTTATTCTATAACTATATAGTGTAAACCCTATGTATTTGTGATCTTTATAAACTCCAAAGAAATAACATTGTCGCTTGTTACAGCCATGTACATAGGTCAGCTTAGCCCGAACCACGTACATCCTTGTGTTCTTTCTTTGCTGTTTTATTGTTTGTGTTTGTGTGAGCGTTCCGTATCCAGCCCTCTTTGCGCAAATTATCACTACAGAATACAGATCAGCAGCTGTTTGTGTTGCCCATTACCAGCAGATTGCTGCACTTACCGATCAATAGCAGCCGACCACAGCTGTTTTCGTTTCTGTTTGCTTCTGTCAAAGCCGGATCAGACTAGAACAAGCTGTTCGGGAACGTTGTTGCTGTGTTTGTTCTTCCGGTCAGCTGTGATATCCACCCAACAATCTGTTTATTGTGGGGGCAAATAACCCGGCTTGGATAGTAAGTTTCATACCAGTTGCAATAGCAGTGAGGTTTTTAGACATAGATTAGGAGTAGCTTGTATAGCGGATAAGATAAGGGAGGGGAGATTAAGATTGTTTGGACATGTGAAGAGGAGACAAATAGTAAATTACAATACCGGTTAGAGCAGTAGAGCCTATATGTCAAGAGGAGGAGGGGTAGAGGTAGGCCCAAACTAATTTAGGAGGAGAAGATTAGACAAGATTTGCTAAAGCCACACCTCTCTAAGGACATGATCCAGGATTGAAGTATGTCAAGATGTAGGGTAATGTTAAGAACATCTAGGGTAGAGTTTAGATGTATATTATATGAGTCTTCGCTAGTAGCCCCTGCACTTTAGCACTTGATTGATTATTGTCACTTGCTTAGTGTCACTGTTTGCTTTTTCTGGATCATTGTATATTGTTGTCCATTGTGTGCTTCTTCTTGTCAATTGTATAATGAATGATTAGTGATCCTTGTATATTGTTGATCATTTTAGGCTTTTGTTTTCTACTACATATTGATTGTGCCTAGTATGTGTTGTTGCTAGTGTGCGCTTCTTGTGTCTATTGTATGTTGATTGCCCAACTGTGCATCGTGTTCCCTCCTTTTTGGGGGGTGATTTGATCCTATTATGAGCATTGAATCCCGGGGTCTTGCTAGAAACAGCCTCTATATCCATTGGGGTAGAGGTAAAGTTTGCCTACATCTCACCCTCCCCAAACACCTTCAGTGGCTTTGCTATGAATGAGATGAACTGGGTATGGGTATGGTTATGGTTATACTAGTTGCGATAAAATTGACTATCAAGGAGTACAATAAAATTACCTGTTAGCCCTTTTTTAACCTAATTTGAGAGAAGTTCACACCCATTTCACAAGATGTTTTTCATTAATTTATAAGACATGTCCTTTTTCAACATTTTAACTACTAGTATCTTATATAATCATGACTTTCCAAACACGTAAACAACTCATTCTCTGATTACTAATTATTACAACTTTAAATAGAAAAGTGTATCCAAACAATTTCTTTAATTATCCAATTAATTACAAACAATTATCTGATTCTAATTATCCAATATCACATAGTCACTTTCAAATCACACATCCAGCAACCCCCTTACTATAGCAATGATATACATCCATGACTATTCAAGCAAATACCTTTATCGACACAAAGAAACTCCATTAGTATCACAGTATCCCTCCTTTTAACTAACCTTTTAATATTATCTACATTACAGTTTGCAAGGATAATGACGTTAGAAAAAACATCTTGGAACACCATCATGATACATTCTAATTATGTTAAAATGACAAGATTCTAGGCTTCTAGCTAAAAGGAAGAACATTATTTGCTTCGCAAAGACTTAAAGCATGTGTTTGCAACTGTACAATCTAGAGCTGTATGAATCATAGACATGTATAATTCAAAGGATTAATATGACTACTGTTAAACAAAAAGCAATATAACTGTTTACCAAGCGTTTTAATCAATAAATACTAATCTAAGTATATCCAAACAAACCCTTGATCAAACACAATCAACAAAAACAGCAGAAAACACTAACCTGCCATCAAACAAAGCATCAAACACGAACGAAACCAGATGAAAATCAGGGTTCTCCTTATCAACCTCAACTTTCAAAGTCTCCTTATGCAAATTCACATGATTCTTCACCTTCTTCGCCTGCTTATGCTCCACATACGCCGGCGGAGGAGGAGGCGGCGGCACCGGCACCATATGCGGCTGCCGCATCGGGGGCACCCACCCATAGCCGTAATTAGGTGGCGGATGGTTATAAACCCCAAAATTGGGCCTCACAATCACATCGGTGTAGGGCTGGTACACGGGTGGCGCCGGCAGAGGGAGTGCCGCCGGCGCCGGGGCAGGCGGTGGCGGAGGAGAGTAAATGTAGGGCGGAGATTGGTAGGAAGGGTCGGCTGATGGGTATGGGGAAGAAGAGATGAGGTGTGAAGGGGGGTTTTGATGGTAATAAGTGTTGTTTCTTCTTCTGTTGCTGCTGAATGATATACCCATTGATTTTGCTGCAAAATTGAAGAGAATTGGGGGGATCTGGAGGTGGGTTTTTGGGGAAAGTTAACGTGAGGAACACGGAAGATGATTGAAGAAGTGGATCTGGTGATGGTTTGATGAGAAGAATCGAAAGATGTGAGTTGTGAGTTGTGAGTGTGGTTGGTCGGTCGGTCGGTCGTCGCTAAAAGTTTGATTTCGTCAAGAGTCAATACACGGTTTTAGACGACGAAAATGAGTATTTGTGTAATTAGTGAAGGTAATTTGGTAATCATTAATCACTAAAGTCTATTTTAATTATCATTTTAATCCTTGAGTTTTTGTATGTTTTATCATTTACATTTAAAATTTCTTTTTTTCGTATTGGACTTTTTAACTTTTTAAAAACTTGTTATTGTCATCAATCTTGTTAACCAAGTTAAGTTAGGTGTTAACTATAGGGGTAATAATGTATTTTTGCTAAATCCATGTAAAAAACTGAAACCTAAAACACATGCATCGTTCATGGATTTCATGGTCAACAATTCCCCACCGCCATCGATGTTTCATTAGCGATTGACGACTAGGGTTCGCGCTCAATCGATCAATATCAAGGATTTGTCCAGGGCAGTTAAGGGTGTTCAAAAATATCCGAATTCAAGAATCCGATCCGAAAATCCAAATCCGAAATATCCGAATTTTTGGATATCCGAAAATTCGGATTCGGATAGTGATTTTCAAAATTTTCGGATATCCGATTATCCGAAAACTAAAAAATAATTTTTTATTTTTAAAAATTTTAAATATATTTTTATTTTAGATTGAGATTTTTTAGTGTATATTAGGACTTTTATGATATGAGTTGGTTTTTTATATTATTTTTATAATAGCATATTTCTAATTATTGCCAAAAAACTAAAAAATAAAAAATAAATTTCAGATATCCGAATCACTATCTGTATCCGAAATTTCGGATATGGATAGTCCACCATCCGAAATTTTCGGATATTCAAAATTCGGATATCCGAAATTTCGGATATCCGACTTTGAACACCACTAAGGGCAGTCGACTAGCAAGGAGATGAGCAATTTATCAATTGATTTTCTAGATAGTTGTTTGTGGTAATCACGAAAAACCGGTGAAAATTATGATATAGCTTCAGTTTATGGTATGTTTATGTTTCTCTAGTGAAATCTTTGTTGAAATCATAAACCTTTGTTTCTGCCCTTCAGTTTGCTTTCTGCCCTTTGTTTCTTAATGAAATTTGCCGTTCAAAATAAAAATAAAAAAAAGCATGAAATATTCCACAAGCCCTTAAAATTATAGCAAGAGATTGTTTTTGAAAATTTAATACTACTCGGACTCAATAACGTTGATTATTTTAATCGGCATTTATGTATGTTTGGAAAATGCAAAGCACCCGTAATTAAGCTTTATAGAAACTTTTATGCTGGTTTAATTTAACAACAGTGGATAAGTTTTATAGGACAAGTTGTAGTTCATACTTCATAGAATATATTTGCTAAAAACTCAATTAATCTACTACTACTTCTATCCATATTAGAGCTAGCAATATATGATTCATCCCAATTTGTGTTTTAAGTCGCCATTTGGTTCATCGCCGAAACTCATCCACACCAAAGTATATCTTCTAAGCCTACAGACACTAAAATTACCATGTTCCCCGTCTCTTCGCCAGCATTCTACCACTTGTTCATCATTATAAGAACATAAGAAATACTATGATGATTCTAATATGTGAATATTATGCACCAAAACCAAACAACCAACCACACAATTAGCCAACATGTTTATGTAGGCTTAACATAAAACATGCACAAAGAAAACAGGTCTTACTGGTGTTTACTAGCTTTACAATATGGGACCTTAATTTCATACAAAAAAAGAACAAAAAATAACTAATGGAATAGTGAAATGCCTGTCTGTATCATATGACCTGAGAAGCATCTGTAACTAATCGCATATCCCTTTCTTATTTATATTTCGTGATTGGCATGAAACACTTGATCATGAAACTTCAGCGTACAAAATCGAGTTCAAATATGTGATTTATGTCTCTTTTTTGAGCAAAGGTTCGGCGAGAGCCCTTTGCAACTTTGAAGTAGAATCATCGTCACCAGACTTCCTTAGAGTTTGGGCTTGCTTATTTTGACCTCCCTGCTGCTGCATTTAACACAAACAAAAAAGAAAGATTCAAAAATGCAAATTAATGATGAAATAGTTAAATAATTATTTACAGAAATGAATAAGACATGCATATGAGATTATATTACAGCAATAAGATAACTACTTACAGCCAAAGCAGTTAATCTCCTAACGGAGGGAGCGCGGGCTACAGATGAAGCAGCTGCAGCTGCTGCTACACGTATCCTGTGGAAAGCAAACATTGGTTGGTTGGTCATATTTTTTCTAACATATGCATCAAGATTTTATAACGCTTTTAAGTACCTTTTATGCACATCAACAAATTCATCAGTCTCATCTACAATCTCCTCCTGCATTGATCCACAAAGTTATCATGTCCTTAGTAACTAAAAGACAAGCAGGTACTAAGAAAAGTTTCCACTCCTTTTAACTACAAAATGTTTACATCTTTAGTAGGTTAGGGGGTGAGATAAATTTGGTCCATTTATATGTAAATGGATCAATTCAGGTTTGTTCCATCTCTAGGCGGACAATCAGGTAACTTTAAAAAAAAGAACTCTTACAAGGAAACATGCCAAATGGGTCACGCACCAAACATTGCCTAACAGTATGTAGAGTCATATTGGAGACACCAATCCTTTATACAAGAATTTTAGAAGTCCGAGGCAGGGTATTTTGGGACAACCAAACCCACATGACCTGATCCAAGTATCAATCTTGACCAGTTACCCAACCAGACATGCCCACTACACCACCTCTAAGGTTCTAATATGGCGATGGTCTAATTAGATATTTGTTTTTATAGACTAAATTATAGAGGTCGCATTTTTGACCCACATATGAATGGGTCGACTTGTGTTTAATTTTTATTTCTAATAGATCAAACATGTAAAATTTCTTTCTAAAAAGTAGATTTATAGAAAAACAAAAAACAAGTCAAATGGGTCAAAAAGATCGTACGTGGCCTAAAGTATATTTGCAATCATATATAACACACTAATCATTTATTAAATATTGTTAAAAAATCTTGAACAAGATATGTTCAGGTCAGACCAAACCGACCCACACAAAGTACCGATTGTGAACAGTTACCCAAATTATCAACTAAAACAACAAAAATAGAGAACATAAGGCAATGAGAGAATTAAAAAAACCTGAAGGAGTTCCTCGAATACATCTTCCAATGTGATTATACCGATAATTTCACCTTCTTCTATGTCTTCAGTTGAATAAGGCACTCCATTTGTTTGTGCAGCCACTTTTTCAACAGCAATTGTCACGTTATCTGCTTTTTCATCCTGTTTTGATAGCAGTGGATTTGTAGATTGAGAGTATTGAATGCTGATTGTTTCTTGATTAGGTTCTTCTTTAAGTGTTGGGGGTTTTCTGCCTTTTCCTTTAGTTTTGACTACAGCTGCCATATGACTGCTTCCTTTTTGGAACTCATTTAATATGTCATACAAAGGCATGTCAGCCGGAACCCTGAAAAATAATTTTACAATATATATAATATTTAGTGTTACAAAGGTACAAAAGTTTCATATTGCCTCTGAACAAGGATGATTACACACCTTGGAATTCTCCTAATGGAGACTGCGCTTACGGGAGTCTCTGTTTCTGCCCTTACAGTAAGAAGGCTTTTCACCTACAGCTCAACAATGGTAGATTTAGGAGATACCTAGAGGTCACAAAATCTGCAGGTTGGGTATCTGGTCAAAAGGTGACTTTTTGTGCAGTCAGCCGATCCGACATTTTTATAGACAAGTATTCAGTCAATATCATCTTAAAAATTATATAATTACAATGATAATAATTTTTTTAATAAAAAGATAAGAAGTCTTATGCATTCTGAATACACTTTGGGCAACTTTTAACACATTTGACCTGTTTTCATACTAGCATACTTTTAATTCAAAATATTTGACCGGTTAGAGGAAAATATAACCAATATTGACCAGTTTACAAGAAATTGGGAGAATGCGAAAGCTAGTGTCAACCTACCAATAGAAGTCCAATAATATTTCTTGGATTTCCAGAGTATACGGGGACTCTACTGTGACCTCTTGCAAGAATCTTTCCCATTGCTTCCCTGACATATTAACAAACAAGTTAAAAATCAATAACTCATACCTTTGGGGGATAGAGTATCCAGGAATGCCATGGAATTTTGATTTTTTAACTATAGTTTCATAACTTTTGAAGTTTCTTTACTAAATTATTGCAAATTGCACCACCACATTTAAACCCAAAGCACATCCCCCAAAGAAAAGATGAAATTATTCTTCTAGAATATGGAAATGAATTAACCTGGCTGCATATGTATAGCAAGAAAAAATCCTAGTATTCTAGTATTCAACGAACTTAATAAAAGAAAACCCTGGCTGCATATGGATAAATAGAAAAAACCCTAGTTTCAACTACTTGGCATACAAACCTTCAACTCATCTTTTTGCTACTTTTGTCCATTCATTCACTTCCTATTTGATCCAGAATCAGAAATAGAATATCAAACACTCATGCATTCCTAACTGATATTATGCAAAGATAAGAACGCCAAATTTTAGGTATAGAGTTCCAACAAGTGTAAAGGGGTGTTTGTTTTTCCTGAAAAGCACTTCCTGACCTCTTTTGTCTGCGCCGCGCAGACCACGCGCAGATGTGGGGCGATGAAGATTGTTTTTTAGAAGACCTTTCATTAAAAAACGTCTTCCTGACGTTTGCGTGGAGAAGACATGGACTTGCCACTTCTAACCTCTTCTCACTTCTTCTCCCATCTGCATCTCATCTCCATCCTCTCAACCTCCCCATACTCCCTCTCACCCCCTCCGCCTCCTTCCCTCTCACCACCGCCGGCCCCCTCCCTCTCACCACCGCTGGCCCCCTCCTTCTCACCACCGCCGGAACTGCACCTGCACGCTCCCTCCCTTCGCCGGCCCCTCCCTCCGCCGCCTCTACCTTCGCAAGCCCCTCCCTCCGCCGCCTCTACCCTCCGTCGGCCCCTCCCTCCGTCGGCCCTTCCCTCCGCCGCCTCTACCTTTGTGATTTGGGTTAGGGTTTTGTGATATTAGATGGTAAGATTTGTGATTTAGGTTAGGGTTTTGTTTGCAGATGATAAAAATACAAACAGTTTTTTTGTTGCAGACTGCAGACATTTGGTCTACCTCTTCTGCTGCAGATGTCTGCAGATGTGGTCCGCAGACTGCAGACATTTTACCTCTTCAAAAACAAACACCACCTAAGTGAAGTGCTTAAGCCTATAATATTAACTTCAGTTGCCATTTTAATTTAGATGAAAATTCCCTAAACCACAATTTCTAAGTGTTCTGCCCCACAAACTATTCCAAGTTCAGATTCATATTCCCTTTTGTTTCAAGTTTTCCCACTCATTTTCATGAAAATATGTAACATTCAAACATACATATACTAGATCCCATAACAATTGTGGCACTTGATCCTACCTATGTTTGTTTTAATGAAAATTGAATGATTAAGAACTCTTTAAATGATCAGCAAGTCTGAATATTTACTGGTAAGCTTGTTAACTGTCAACAGAAGATTAAACGATAAGATGCACTTCTCATCATGTAGAAGTGCAAAACTCACCAATCTAACTTTGAATTGACATCCAAGGAAAAGGTTGATTCAATTGGTGTCATAGCCTCCTCTGCAGTCTGATCAGAGACAAAGTGATAATCCATAATCCCATATCATACAAAAAAAAACATACTATGGTATTCAATTAATCAGAGATCACACGGAATGCAAGCATAATACTCATAACAAATTTCAAATTTGTGTCATCTGATACCTTTTCAGTTAAATCTAGTGCTCCACTGATAATTGTTGTCTCGTCATGAGTGAGTTCACCTCCTTTACCAGCCTGGAACAAAAATGAATGTCATTTCTTGCAGTTAATTAGAACTTCATTATCATGCTTTCAAAAAAAAGAATATAACATTTCTGATGAAATAAATCACAAAAGAATCAACCTCCTGGCCATGGATAGAAACAAGGGCTTTCAACTGAGCTCGTCTGAACAAAGCATCATTATGTCCTAGTACCAAATCAAGCATCTGAAATCACAAAATAATGTATACATAAGCTGCGTTATTGTATTTATATAACAAAATTAACTGACATATAATTATGATGAAAAAGAAGGAAACACAATATATGAGTTGAAACTATTACTTTATGTCTTTATCTATTCTAATTATAGAAAAATATGATAAAATACAAGAGAAATGTAAGAACTTACCTTGCCTATAGGATAGGCAATTGGAAAGCAAATTATCATCAAAACCTTCACAAGCCAAATAAAACTAGAACCTATAGCAAGTCCATATCTGGTACATGCTGCTTGTGGAATCACCTGTGATGCAAAAAAAATTAGGTTTAATGAACAATACATATATACGAAGCTGCAATGGGAAAATTCTGATTTCTCCAAGCTACCTCTCCGAAAAACAGGACAAAAGTTACAGAAAGAATGATAGCAACAGCTTGATTGAAAATCTTGTCCAAGTATATTGGCAGGGCCTGGAGATTACAACAACACAAACCATGAACAGTAAGAATTGTTAGAAAAAAAATACATTGTGAAAAAATATTACAACAGATTGATGGTTAATTAGCAATATAAAAGATATAAATTTAGAGCCCATATGGCCATATTGTGCTACATCTATGTACTTATCGTATAAATGTATCATGACAAGCCAAACACTGCTTAGTGACTACCTGTTTCAATATATAACATCAAACTGATTATTTGTTTAAATTTGTGGTTTGTGGAGTTCGGTCAAATGATTGTTAAAGCTGTAATGCAACAATGAGCTTACGAGAAACCTCTCAAGAGGGAGGGGAAAAAATGAAAATTACACCTGACAGGAAGAGGATCTTAGTTACAACTTCATGATCTGCCCCTGTGGATAAAACTTAGAAGTAATAACAATTGTGAATATATTACCTCCATGGCAGCTGCATTGCACAGAAGCAATGTTACAAGAAGCTGGTGCTGTTTCTGAACCACTGGAAATATCACAGCTGAAGACCATGATATTGCATAAAACCAAGACAAGAAATCAATTAATTCAATATCACTGTAAGAAAAATAGGTCCTGCATATCAGAGGTATTTTATAAAACCCAAAAAACATCTTGGAGTAAAGATGGTACAAAATGGATACAGATAAAAAAAAAATCCCATATAACTGAACGATGGTGCAGTTCATTATAACTGGAACCATGTTGTTTCATATTCAAGCCTCGTCATAAACAATAACAGCAATTTAGATTTCCAGTATTATTTAACCTTAAAACTTCCACCAGAACATGGTTAGAACTCCAGAAAGACGCTTCAATACTAATGATATACAAAACTTATCTTTAACACTACACTTTTTGACAAAAGTTTTGCAGCCTTTGTTCAGGATGGACCTGCACTTTTCCATTTGAAAAATTAAGATAAATGCTATATTTCCATTTACCATAAGTAGCCTTACAACATAAAACGGCAGGATAATCTTTAAGGACAGAATCAAATATTAGGTAGATCATAGACGCTTAAAAGCTCAGTCCCAAAGTATGAACTTTTACTTTAAAAAGTTAAACACCTCAATCCCAAAAGTCAATGATACAGAACTTAACAAGCCCTCCACATACTTATCCTACATTCCTACTTAGAGAATCATGAATCAGCTAAACGAATCCGTACATAGATTAGATTCTAAATTCAACGGCAAAACTCAAAAACCATCGCCAAATTGGGGGAAGACGGTACAATAAATACAAAACACAAATCAATTGAATTCACAATAACTAATTAGAAGCTAATCGATCAAAAACCTGCTTGTTTCTTCTCCGTCGGAGTGCCACTGCGTTGGAGGATTTCAAGCTCAACGAGGCCAAGCGACATCAATCCGAGAGTAAGACCAGACATAATACCGGCAAACATCACAAGGCAACAAGAGATACCGGCGTACAAAAAGAACATCGGCGATCCGAATTCAATCTCAGCTCCGAGCACCGAACCACCACCGCCGGCGTCAACACCACTCGTCGCCATTCGTATAATCTGCAATACATGCATCCTGTACGGATTCAATCAACAACCACAGCTAGTTAACTGCCTCTGATTCCTCGATTCTGAACTGAATGATACGATACTGTTCGTATTGATAACCGTATTGATAATCTGATCTGACGAATGATGAATGATGTGAAACAATGATGAAGTTGTATTCACTTTCGAATTCAATCGTTTGTTGATGATAATCGTATCGATAATCTGATCTGACAGTTGGTGATGAAGCTGTTAACGTTTCTCCGGTGAGAATGCAAAATAGGTTTAGATCGAACTCACGAATCAACAATTATTCCGTCAGGGTTAGTAGGTGTGATCGATTACTGACAAATAATGACGTCAATATTCATCACACATGTGACTCACGTAGCGCATATACGGCATATGAGTATATGATATACCCCTTGGTCATACGTGACCGCTTATTTATACAAATTTTATATTATGTGTGACCATGACTTGGTATAGTCTATGTTTCTTGTGTACAAGGATAGACATATTATATATATTTATTTTTTGTAGTGGTTATAATTGTTGGTATTGAATATGTCAACGTATGTAATATGGTAAAAGATTGTTTAGTGCGTTCTTCTTTGTTGGTTTTGGTTTAATAAGTGTTGAATTTGACACCGTTTTGTATGGTTATAATGGACCATTGATAAATTATGGTTAGACTGGATGGTGAAGAGTAAGACTTTTTTACCCTAGAAAGATTGGGTGGCCGCACGTTTTATGTTTGTTTTATATGTTGGGCTTCTTAATTCTTGTGTACTTACTATCGTAAACATATTCACCTACTATGTTGTACGTGTTTTTGTTTAAAATCTAAAGAAATACTTTTATGGTATTATGACGTTAAAATACTCAATCACCGCATAGATATAAAACTAGTTAAAAGATTGTTATTTCTTGAAGGTTTGTTAGCGGATAGTGGAGACAACAAATCAATTGAAACCAATAAAGTGACTTTGTTTGTGGTTGATTTGTAAGGTATAAATCAACATTCATGTGATCGTTGAGGAATGGGCTCCACATGTAAATAATCAATGGTAGTGGTTTCTTGTGTGAGATTAGTAGTATTTGTTTGTTTTATGTATCGTCTCGTCCTCTAACGGCCTAAATATCTAATATAATATTTTAAGTTATTATATAGGATGAAATTACATTTTTTATATGTATGTACTTCTTATTATGAATTATTACCATAGCAAGTGGATGAACTCTTTGTCAAACTTGTAGATAAGTTTACTATGCTACTTATCTACCAAAATAGTTTACCTTGTCTACCAAAATGATTGATCTTTGTAGTATAAATACCACCTCAATGTAGAGGAGAAGATGCACTTCTTGTATACACTTTCATAAGTTATACATTTCTCTTCTTCTTGCTTTTGCAATTCTCTTTAAAGTTCTTAAGGTTATAACACTAATCTTGTGAAAATTATTGTGATATCATAACACGTTATCAGCACGAGAGCTCTTAAACTCTAAACAAGAAGATCAATAAAGCTCAAAGTCATCCAATAATAAAGGTAAGGGCTTCATTAAGTAATAATATACAATATCTTATATTGAGAAGATAACTAATATAAATAAAGTAAGCATAAAGGAGATCTTATTATGGACTTGATAACCATGGGACTACTAACAAAATAACTTTTATTTATGCATCTAACTTTTGATTATGCAACTAACATTTTATTTTATGTCAACTAACTTTTACTTATGCAACTAACATTTACTTATGCATCTAACTTTTACTTAATCTTTATTTATACAACTAACATTTCCTTTTATGTCAACTAACTTTATACAACTAACATTTTTTTGATTATGTTTACTAACATTTATTCGTACTAACGTCTTATTCTTATCCTAAATTGTCGTTCTTATTTATACAACTAATATTTCCGTTTTTGTAACATAATCTTACACTTATATATTTTATTTAAAAAAAAAATTATTGTCGATATATACACACACGACAGTTATATAGCCGTTATAAACGGTTATATAGCCGTTGTAAACAATCACATAACCGTTACAAACGGTTATAATTTTAAACTATAAATTGACCACTATCAATCTATTTTCGTTTACAATAAACAGATCATCTCTTTTCTCAAGTTTATCCAAGACAATATTTCAAAGATGATACACCCGGTTTTAGTACTGGCAACCATAATGCTTATTTTAATTCTTATCCCCATTGCTGAACTACCACCAGAAGAATTTAAACTTTTCTTATTTCTGTATTTGTTTATAGCTCTACCGCTTTATTGTATCGCAATGCTTATTGATATATATGGATTCTAATAATTATCTTACTATTTTCTTAATTCTTGTTTAGAAACAAAATGTCGAACATTGCCAAAATAGAATTCCCGGCTCTTAATATCAATGGTGAAAACTACATGCCGTGGACGGCCCATGTAAAAAGACATCTTAAATCCATGGGTGTCTTAGAAACTATACAAGAGGGGAATGCTTGCTCCGAACAAGACAAAGCGAAAGCTGATGTCTTTTTACATAAGCATATTGATGAGATGTTACAGTTTGAATACTCAAATTGTGAAGATCCGTATATTTTATGAAAAGATTTACAAAGCAGATTTGATCACCAAAGGGAAGTTCTACTTCCTACTGCTAGAGATGAATGGAACAATCTTAGGTTCCAAGATTTTAAAAAGGTAAACGAGTACACCTCTGCTTTGTTCAGAATATGCTCGACCCTCAGATTCTGCGGGCAAAATGTCACCGAGGAAGATATGTTGGAGAAAACTTTCTCCACATTTCATGCATCAAATATAAACTTGCAACAACAATATAGGTTGCAAAAGTTTAAAAGATATTCTGATTTAAATTCATTTCTCCTCGTAGCAGAAAAAAATAACGAGCTTTTGATGAAAAATCATCAAGCTCGCCCCACGGGATCGTTAGCAATTCCAGAGATAAATGTTGCTACTAAAAACTCTGGAAGAAAGTGGGGACGAGGTCGTGGTCGTGGTTCTTTTGATAAAAGTTACCCTAATAATCGCAACCATTCTTTTAAGGGTAATAATAATTACCGAGGTAACTTTTATAATCGTGGACGTGGTCGTGGCCGTGGATATGGCCGTGGTAGAAATCAAAGAACAGTCCATTACCACGCCCCACAAAATAACAATTCCAACCAGTACAAAGGGAATGAAGCTGGTAGGTCCGAAAATAATGACACTTCCTGTTTTAGATGTGGTAGCACAAACCACTGGTCGAAGGCTTGTCGCACAGCTCCACATTTGTGTGAACTATACCAAGCCTCTATTAAAAGAAAAGAGAAGGAAGTGAACCATGTTGATAATTTTAATGATCTCAATGTTGAGTTGAACACTGCAGACTTTGACATAAAACTCTGAAACACATGTTGCTTAACCATAATAGTTATATGCAACAATTAAGTGTTTTTCTATCTTCAATTATGTATTTTTCTTCATGTAATGTTTTCTTTCGATTAAATAAAGTTCTTGTTAAAATATAACAATGTTGTCGTTATTCACTTATTATTTTTCTTTATACTTTCAAGATTAAAATGAAAATCACCGGAGCGCAAGATCAAACAAATGAAGCAGATATATGTATAGCAGATAGTGGAGCCACGCACACTATACTTAGATCTAAGAAATATTTTTATGAACTTAAACCAACAAAAGGAATCGTTAATACAATATCAGACCCTACAGACCTGATAGAAGGAGTGAGAAAAGCTAATTTAGCATTACCAAATGGTACAAAGCTTATAATAGAAAATGCTTTATTTTCCCCAAAATCAACAAGAAATCTGTTGAGTTTCAAAAACATATATCATAACGGATATGATACTCAGTCAAGGACTGTTGATAATGAAAAATATTTGCATATCATAAGCAAAGATCAGATATTAGAAAAACTGCCAATGCTTCAGTCTGGTTTACATTATACACACATTAATGTGCCTCAGGCATATATGGCAGTTAAAGAAAAATTTTGTGATCCTGAAACACTTAACTTATGGCATGACAGATTAGGCCATCCAGGATCTACAATGATGAAAAGAATAATTGAAAACACCCATGGGCATCCATTAAAATATCAAAAGATCCCACAATCAAATAAAATTCCTTTATGTACATCTTGTTCTCTTGGAAAATTAATTACAAGGCCTTCGTCTGTAAAAATTGAAAAGGAATCATCTTTGTTTCTTGAAAGAATTCAAGGAGATATATGTGGGCCAATTCATCCACCATGTGGACCATTTAGATACTTTATGGTTTTGATAGACGCGTCAAGCAGATGGTCTCATGTCTCTTTGTTATCAACTCATAATGTAGCATTTGCGAAATTTCTTGCACAAATTATCAAATTACGAGCACATTTTCCTGATTTTACTATTAAAAGGGTGAGACTTGATAATGCTGGTGAATTCACATCACATGCTTTTAATGATTATTGCATGTCTATAGGAATTATTGTTGAACACCCTGTTGCTCATGTACACACACAAAATGGCTTAACTGAGTCATTAATCAAACGTCTACAGCTAATAGCTAGACCATTAATAATGAGGACAAAACTCCCTGTGTCTATTTGGGGTCATGCAATTCTTCATGCTGAATCACTAATTCGTATGAGACCAAGTGCAAATCTTAAATACTCTCCGTTACAGCTTGTTTTTGGCAATGAGCCAAACATTTCCCACCTTAGAATTTTTGGGTGTGCTGTGTATGTCCCTATTGCGCCACCACAACGCACAAAAATGGGTTCTCAAAGAAGGTTGGGAATATATGTTGGATATGAATCTGCTTCCATCATAAGATATCTTGAACCTTTAACGGGTGATGTATTTACAGCACGTTTTGCTGATTGTCACTTTAACGAGTCAGTCTTCCCGGCATTAGGGGGAGAAAAGAAAAAACAAGAAAATGATGTCTCATGGTATGTTCCTTCATTATTGTATCTTGATCCAGTAACTAAACAACGTGAGACAGAGGTCCAAAAGATAATACATCTGCAAGAAATTACAAATCAATTACCTGATGCATTTACTGACACAAATAGAGTTACTAAATCTCATATACCAGCTGCTAATGCTCCAGCTCGAGTTGAGATTCCAAATAAGCAAATAGATAACACAACGACTCATGAATCTCAAAAACGTTTGAAACGAGGAAGGCCAGTCGGTTCCAAGGATAAAAATCCTCGAAAAAGAAAAACTCATGAAAAGGAAGTTGACCATAAAATGAATGATCTTGATGCAACGCTGAATACCAAAACCTCTCATGAGGAGGATTTGGATAACAAAGAAATATCAATTAACTATGGTCGCACACATATCTTATGGAATCGAGATAAAATGGAAAGTATTGATGAAATATTTTCTTATTCTATAGCAAGTGACATCATGAGTGGAGATGATGATCCTGAACCAAAATCAGTTAGTGACTGTCAAAATAGACATGATTGGGATAAATGGAAAGGAGCTATGCAAGCTGAATTAGATTCACTAAACAAACGAAAGGTCTTTGGACCTATTGTTCTTACTCCGATGGCTGTAAAGCCTGTAGGGTATAAATGGGTTTTTGTACGAAAACGAAATGAGAAAAATGAAGTTACAAGGTATAAAGCTAGACTTGTAGCTCAAAGTTTTTCACAAAGGCCAGGGATTGATCATGAGGAAACATACTCTCCTGTTATGGATGCAATAACCTTTAGATACTTAATCAGTTTAGCAGTCTCTAGAAATTTAGAGATGCGTCTTATGGATGTTGTCACAGCTTACTTGTATGGATCACTAGATAGTGACATCTATATGAAAATTCCTGAAGGTTTTAAATTCCCTGAAGCATTAAGCTCAAAGCCTAAGGAAATGTATTCTATCAAATTACAAAGATCCTTATATGGACTCAAACAATCTGGAAGGATGTGGTACAATCGTTTGAGTGATTATTTGACAAGTAAAGGATACACAAATAACCTTATTTGTCCATGCGTCTTCATTAAGAAAACAACATCAGGATATGTGATCATAGCTGTGTATGTTGATGATCTAAATATAATTGGGACGCAAAAGGAAATTAATGAAACAATTACTCTTTTAAAGAAAGAATTTGAGATGAAAGACCTTGGAAAAACCAAATATTGTCTTGGTTTGCAGATTGAGCATATGCATAATGGAATACTTATACATCAGTCAACTTATACTGAGAAACTTTTAAAACGTTTTAATATGGACAAGCCAAATCCTTTAAGCACACCGATGGTTGTTAGATCACTCAATGTTGATAATGATCCATTTCGTCCTTGCGAAGATAATGAAGAGGTTCTTGGTCCAGAGATACCATATCTCAGTGCAATTGGAGCTCTTATGTATCTTACTAACTGTACGAGACCTGACATTTCTTTTGCAGTTAATTTGTTAGCGAGATTTAGTTCAGCCCCTACTAAAAGGCACTGGAATGGGATTAAACATATTTTTCGATACCTTCGAGGTACTATTGATTTAGGATTGTTTTATCCTAATAATTCAAAAGAAGGGTTGGTTGGTTATGCAGATGCAGGTTATTTATCTGATCCCCATAAAACAAAATCTCAAACTGGATACGTATTTAAGAATGGAGGAACTGCGATTTCATGGCGTTCTCAGAAACAAACACTCGTTACGACATCCTCAAATTATGCTGAAGTCATTGCACTACATGAAGCTTCAAGAGAATGTGTATGGTTAAGATCTATGACACAACTTATATCAACTTCTTGTGGATTGGAGAAAGATGAAAATGCAACACCAATCTATGAAGATAATGCAGCTTGTGTCTCACAGATGAAAGAAGGGTATATCAAAAGTGACAGAACAAAACATATACCACCAAGATTCTTTTCATACACTCAAGATCTTATTAAAGATAAACAAGTCGAAATGAGATACGTTCAATCTAGTAACAATTCAGTTGATCTTTTCACAAAGGCACTTCCTAAAACAACTTTTAGAAAACATGTTTATGATATTGGCATGCGGCATGTACAAGCAATGTGATGATCTACAGAAGACAATTTGAGGGGGAGTTATAAGCTGCACTCTTTTTTCCTTAGCTAAGGTTTTTTCCCACTGGGTTTTTCTTTAGTAAGGTTTTTAACGAGACAGTACTTAAACTCTTGAAGTTTGAAAAGTGTCATCCAAGGGGGAGTATTATGAATTATTACCATAGCAAGTGGATGAACTCTTTGTCAAACTTGTAGATAAGTTTACTATGCTACTTATCTACCAAAATAGTTTACCTTGTCTACCAAAATGATTGATCTTTGTAGTATAAATACCACCTCAATGTAGAGGAGAAGATGCACCTCTTGTATACACTTTCATAAGTTATACATTTCTCTTCTTCTTGCTCTTGCAATTCTCTTTAAAGTTCTTAAGGTTATAACACTAATCTTGTGAAAATTATTGTGATATCATAACACTTCTTAACCTATTAGAGAGATAAAAAAAATACATGACTATATGTACTGTTTAGATTTGTTAATTTTTTGATATAATTAAAATTTTTACAAGTTTACATGTGTAGTATATTGCTATGTGGATTGTGAGTACATAATCGTGCCCTGTGTGGTAAGTTGAAATTGGAACAGGTGGGACACGATAATGTGTCTTTCATTTACACAGTTGTATTACTAATTTTCAAAAAATAAAAGTTTATGGGAGAACATGGCATACGGATATGTAAACTACATCTATACAACCACGTCATATTCTGTGAAACTTAAAAAGGGAAGTTTTGTTATGTTGAGGCTACGTAAAATAGCCTGCATCATCATGTAATGCTAATTGGTGTTGAAGTCGCGACCTCTATTACTCATAGAAGAGAATTGTTGGTTTGACCGACAAACTACTTGAGAACTTGGATCCCATTTTTTTAGAAAGCATTTTTAAAGCAACAATTCAATATAGTTCAATTTCAAAAAACTTTCTGCTATCTTCTAATTTCAAAAGTGTACATAGATATAGATATAAATGATCTGAAAACCTTATATTATACATGGTAACTAGGGCATTGATTCCATTAATAGTATGTGGTTAGCTACTGATTTTTGTTAATATGGAACATAAAAAAATGCCCTACATAAAATAAAGATTGATTGGATCAGGGTTACTACTTCAAATGAAGAATGTGATCAAACTCTAAGTTTAAGATAAAAATATGCACAAATTAAACAAAATAACACCGACGAAACATCCTCTGGTTAAGATAAAAATATGCACAAATTACAAACTCTAAGTTTAAGATAAAAATATGCACAAATTGCACAAATCACGAGCGTAAAAACCATTGTGGTGAAATCAATGGCCGAATTGGCTTCCATCATGGACGGAAGGACCACGATAATCGTGAAAGTGATAAAATGGATTTCAGCTACGAGTTAAACGTTGAGGGTTGCGTGAGTTCGATTAAAGAATAACAATGAATGAAACAATACCACCCGCTGTAAATGCTAAATTCCACGATGACAACAAAAGGTGAAAGCAAAATAAAGGGGTGGAGGAGAGATTTGTATTATTGCACAAGAGATATAATTTTTTCGTTTCTTAAAGTAAATATCAAAATGATCAGTTCTCACGAAATTGATATATATATTTTTCACTTTAGTTAGTAAAAACAAGATAACAACCAAAGGTGTTATTATTAAGAAAAGAGTGGGGTAATAAGTCTAGATTTTGAAAAAGAAAAAAAGAAAACTATTGTAAAATTTTGTAAGCATAGTGTCACGGAGTGATTTCCTAACTCACGTGCGGCACTTAGATTTGATCTAAGTTCAGCCTTTTGTGACCCAAACGATGTAGCGATTCAAGTTACGACGCGAAAGCGTTTGTAAGCTCGTAATACAAATGACTTTGTATTGCTTACAAGATTGCTTACAAGAGTATTACACAAAACTTGTATGAGTTTTTGGGTGGTTACAAATGGTGGAGACTATCTCCTATTTATACTTGTGGCATGGATCTAGATATTTCTAATCTAGATTATTCTAATATAAATATCTAAGATATTTACTAATCTAAATATCTAAGATATTTACTTATCTAATATCTAGATATTTCTTTGGTTAATATCTAGATATTTTACATGGTTAATATCTAGCTTTTCCAGATTTGTTTGGGCCGTTCCGAGTCATCCGAACGGCCCTGGATGCCTCCATATGTTTCCGGGAACGTCCGGAATCCGAGTAACGCGACTTGATTTTGGGCGGGTCGTGACATTCTCTCCCACCTAAACCCACGACGTCCTCGTCGTGTTTCTTGCATGACCCTCGGCTTGTTCTCATGAGTTGCAAGATGGATATTGTTTTACCGTGATGGCTTGACTCCATCATTGCTGTGTGCACTTGATTGCCCTTGACGATGTATAGTGTGTTTAGAAAAGCTGCTGGAACGGCTCTTGCTTTTCTGAAAAAGTCCATCCCGAGCACGATCTTGTAGTTGCTTAGAGGTGCTATCGAGAAGTCAAGTTTACCTTGCCATGTCCCGATCTTTGTCTTGACGGCCCATGACATTCCCTCAATCGCTTTAGTGTTGCCATTGGCGTCTTTGAGGAATCCATCTCGTGTGGATATCCTTAGGCCGAGTCTCTTAGCCTCTTCTCGCGTCATGAAATTGTGACTTGCTCCTGTATCGACCAATGCTTTTGCAAGTCGTCCATTTACTTCCAAGTTCACAAACCGAAGTCCTTTCATCTCCGTGTTCATGATGTTGCCCTGTTTCTCGGTGGGGTACGACTTAGCTAACTTTAACGGCTTCCCTTCATGTACTGTTAAGGCGTTTAGGAGTTGTAGTTGCATTGCCCCAAGGCGAACCTCCTTGTCTTCGTGGGATGCATCATCAGTTCTGGCCACCATGGCCTGAAGACTTTGTTTTTTCGGGCAGTCCCGAGCATTATGCGGTCCATCGCATATAAAACATAATTTCGTAGGACGCCTTTCGTTGTCGTATCGTGGTGGTCTCCTTGTGTCCACCTTCCGATCATGATTGGGCTTAACTCCCCCACCTTTCTCGTCATCACTTTCCTCATTCATGGGCCTATATGGTCGTTTTTCTTTATGATCGATCAAGCTTTCGGCTATTGCAATAGCTGAAGCAAGATCTTGAACACTTCGTCGCTCCAACTCTATCTTGGCCCATGATTGCAGACCATCAAGGAAGTAGAAAAGGGAGTCTTTATCCGATAAGTCCGGGATCTCAAGGACAAGTGTAGTAAATTCCTTAACATAATCCTTGACGGTCCCGGTTTGTTTGAGCTTACGAAGTCGACTTCGTGCTTCATGCTCAGCATTTACCGGATAAAATTGTCTTTTGAGTTCTTGGATGAACTCAGCCCAAGTTTTGATTGTGCACGTACCTCGTTCGATGTCCATGCTTCGACGTCTCCACCACAGGGCTGCTGTATCTTTGAGATACATAGTGGCTGTCTTGATTTTAGTAGCGTCATCAAGGATTTGTACCCCTCCTATGTACTGCTCCATTTCCCAAATGAAGTCATCAACCGCCCGAGCTTCTTGTTTGCCCAAAAACGGTGATGGGTTTGGGAATTTCGACTCTTGGTGTAAAGTTTACGATGTTACCTCCAGTCGCGATCATGGCTTTGTTGCAATCAACAACTTTAGCTTCCAAGCCCATTAGACTTCGATGCATGTCGCTTGACAGCTCATCCATGTCCTTTTGCAGCTTGGTCGTGACGTCCTTGATTGCATCTTTGATCATCATCTTTACTTCGTCTCGAAGTAGCTCCATAGCCGCCTTGAGTCCTTCTCGGAGCTCACTGAAATCTTCTTCTAATGCATCCAAGCGTTGGAGACAGATGTCGACTTGCGATCCTGTTTCGACAAGGCCTGCCTCCAGGTCACTAACTCGTTTTCCAAAGTACGATCCTTGGACATACCTCGTTCCTTCTTTGATCCCTTTTGGGATTCATCTTGACTTCGTTTATCTTCAACAATTGCACCTTTGCTGGTTTCGGTTGCCATCCCAAATGAACCAACCTGGCTCTGATACCACTTGTCACGGAGTGATTTCCTAACTCACGTGCGGCACTTAGATTTGATCTAAGTTCAGCCTTTTGTGACCCAAACGATGTAGCGATTCAAGTTACGACGCGAAAGCGTTTGCAAGCTCGTAATACAAATGACTTTGTATTGCTTAAAAGATTGCTTACAAGAGTATTACACAAAACTTGTATGAGTTTTTGGGTGGTTACAAATGGTGGAGACTATCTCCTATTTATACTTGTGGCATGGATCTAGATATTTTTAATCTAGATTATTCTAATATAAATATCTAAGATATTTACTAATCTAAATATCTAAGATATTTACTTATCTAATATCTAGATATTTCTTTGGTTAATATCTAGATATTTTACATGGTTAATATCTAGCTTTTCCAGATTTGTTTGGGCTGTTCCGAGTCATCCGAACGGCCCTGGATGCCTCCATATGTTTCCGGGAACGTCCGGAATCCGAGTAACGCGACTTGATTTTGGGCGGGTCGTGACAATAGGCTGTGCATTTATCCAAAATCAACCAAATATCTGAATCTCGTGAAAGTTCTCACAGACCCATCAATCAGATCGCTGTTTCGTGAAATCATCATCGTCTTCGTGCTCAGGAGAACGATAATTAATCACTTCGACGATGTCGTGCTGTGTTGGATGCTGTGCGTCTTTGACCTGCGGTCTGTGCACATCGGCCGCATCAACGATCACCAAGAAGTCAGCTAGGCTCGGCTATTGCGGTCTCTTTGGTCTCTCTTTGATCGTCTCTTGGGTCCTTCGTGAAATCGGCACCCCCCTCTTAAAGCAATTCTCTTGTAAGTCACCCTCTGTTTCACATGAAATCTTGAATTGGGGGTTTGTTGTTTATCATGTCTTTTGGAACAATTGAATTAGGGTTCGTAATTTCTTATCCTATTTAATTTTATCGTAGTTCAATTTTGGGATTTAGCTAAAAATAGGATGTGGGGTTCTTTAGTCATTAACTCATTACTCGAATTTCTAGTATTCTAGCTTGTGCTTGAGTATTCTTGATTTGTTACTCAAATTGTTAGGGTTAATTGCTTAAAATAGCAAGATATTTCACTTGTTGTTATTGATTACGGTATTGTCGTTGCTCAATTGTGTGATTTTCGAGTTGAATTTCACTAAAAATGAAGTTTTTTGTGTTGGGATTTACAGGGATCAACACTTCTGATACTCTTTCTGATGAATGGTTCCAAATGGAAGCTGTTCTTCGTGTCAGCCTTGGAAATTGTTTGTTTTTTACGGTTCTTGCTTTAATGATGATTGGTGTAAAAGATCAAAACGATAGACGCGATGGCTGGCACCATGGTGGATGGATTTTCAAGATTGTGATATGGGCTTTGCTTATCATCCTCATGTTTTTCCTTCCGAATCAAGTCACATCAGTTTATGGTTAGTTTAGATCCTAATGGAGATCATTAACTCGGATTCTGATCCAAAAGTTCTTTTACTCTATCCTTGTTAAGTGTAGTTAGTTAAAGATTTTATTAAACCATGTGTCATCTTCATTAGCTTAGTCATTTTGTGTATATCAATATAGTTTATTTGCTAAGATCAAAACTTTGTATATATATATAATACGCAGGATTTATTTCGAAATTTGGAGCGGGGTTGTTTTTACTAGTTCAAGTGATTATATTATTGGATGCTACACATACATGGAACGATGCTTGGGTTGCCAAAGATGAACAGAGATGGTTAGTTATAGCCTTATAGGCTTCTTATTCTTAATTTTTTCCTGAAACATTAACTTGATCATTTGGAAAAAGGCTACTTGATACTCGTTCTTCATTTCTGATCTATTTCTTATGTATGCTTTCAGGTTTGTTGCTTTACTTGCAGTATCAATTACTTGCTACATCGCTGCATTCACAATTTCAGGATTACTGTTTATCTGGTTCAATCCATCTGGCCATGATTGTGGTCTAAATGTCTTCTTTCTTGTGATGACAATGATTCTAGCCCTTTCATTTGGCATTATTGCACTGCATCCCATGGTAATCATATCTTTAATTACAAATGTTACAACTCCTTTTAGCTATATAATCCATACAGTTGACTCAATGAACTTGTATTTTAAAGTTCAATTCTTGTTAGTATTTATAGGATGTTTGGTTTCTAGTGTTTGGATCAACACTTGTTCTGAATTCTGATAATCTTATTATTTAACAGGTGAATGGTAGTCTGTTGCCCGCTTCAGTTATTTCAGTTTACTGTGCTTATTTGTGTTACACCGGTCTTTCTGCTGAACCTAGAGATTACGCCTGCAACGGCTTAAATAGTTCCAAAGCCGTTACCACAAGCACACTCGTTCTTGGCATGCTTACAACTGTTTTATCAGTTTTATACTCGGCCCTTCGTGCTGGTTCTTCAACAACATTCCTGTCCCCACCATCTTCTCCAAGAGCAGGTAATACTTGTAATCTTGATCATATAAAGTACATATTTTTTCCCAATTGGGTTCATGAATTAACATAATAACAAGGCTAGTGAAATAGGTGGGTGTTGGCTCATTTGGACCCGTTTTAAGTTGGCAAATTTTGCAAAACTCGATCCAAATTGACCCATTGTATGATTTGAGACGACTCAAATGAACCTATATGCAATTTTCTTACCCAAATCAATCCGTTTCTTGAAGAATGATTCATGACCGCCATACCTAATCTTAGCTTACCTACAAAAACAGGCGAACGATCACCATTTCTAGAGTCAGAAGAACTGGAATCAGGCAAAGACAAGAAAGAAGTGGAATCAAAACCTGTAAGCTACTCGTATACGTTTTTTCATCTGATATTTGCATTGGCGAGCATGTATTCGGCCATGCTTTTATCTGGCTGGAGCAGTTCAGAAAACTCGGATCTCATAGATGTCGGGTGGACTTCAGTTTGGGTTCGGATCAGCACCGAGTGGGTCACTGCTGGGCTCTATATCTGGTCACTCGTGGCCCCACTCGTCTTCCCTGACCGCGAGTTCTAATAGATGTAAGTTTGGATGTATCTCGTTTTAGTATGTGGATTTGTTAGGGTGTAAGATGTAAATAAGTGTATGTGTGGGGGCTGTAAGAGCCAAGTGGCAGATGTATGTTTTTGTGGGGGGTTGGGGGGGGTTTGGGGGTTTTGAAAGTGATTTGGTGCTAAATATTTGTGGTCGTTGTGAAAGTGTTCGTGATACAATGATGCTATTGTTCTTGTCTCTTTTATTTACTATATGTTTTATTAGAGTAGATATGATAGTAACAATAATATGTTTTATGTTTTGTGACATATATGAAGTATAATTTAAACTAGTACTGGACTCCCGTGCGTTGTCGCATGGGTCTTTTTGTAGTGCCGTGAAAACCATATCAGCACAAAAAAGCAAAAAATCATAAACATGTTTTGAATGTTGAAATATCATAACAATTATATAAATAAGAGTACAATAATGTCATATACAAAAAGATAGTTTGATTAGATATATACAGAAAGAGTCTATGATATGACAAAAAGATAGTTTGATTAGATATATACAGAAAGAGTCTATGTGATCATAGGCAAAATATCAAACACTTGATGTACAACTGTGAAGTTTATTATTACGTTTGTTAAAGTCAATTAACCAATTGAAGTCACAAAATGATGGAGTCTTACCACGCACACACTTGAAAACTAATGGTGTATAGCATTTGAATAAATGTGTCATTTTCTATTGATAATGTCTCTTAAGAAGTATAAAATGGTAAATGAGTCATCACTGTAAGATCCCTGACCCAAAATATGAAAATATATCTTTGTTACATAAGATTTTTTTATTTGAAATTCCATAAACACGATTTATTTTACAGACCGAATGTTCAAGTTGGAATTATCAGACAACACTTTTTTTCTCAATGATTATTAAACCATAAACATGTAAGAAGCCAATCTCAACCAAAATGTAATGTGCAACCTAGTTGGATGGCTTGTGTATTCTCTAGATGATTAACCCCTAATTTATATTAAATAACAGGAGTTGGTGATTAATTATGCTTACCAATGGCTGAATGATTGAAGATTGTGACTTCTCCGGTTCTTGTGCTCGTTTCACGGAATCATCATTATTACCGCTTGCTAGTTTAACACTTAATCATCCTCAATAAACACCCTTAATCGCATATAATTTTTTGCTTCCAACCTTGCGCAAACTCAAATGGTTTCAATAAAGGCCCAAAAGTGGTTTTGGTGTTGATATTAACCTGATAATACTCCTGATTGTAGCTCAAAACGATTAGAAAATTGAGATGATGATGATTGATGAACATTACAAGTTAAAAAGAACAAGGACACGGAAGACAATCCCCAAGTATTTCATTGGTTGATTTTGGGGCTCTTGCAAAACCGAACTCAAATGACGCCCAACGAGTGAAATCAGGAGGAAGAACCGGTGATTGAAATCAAAAGGAAGAGAGGACACGTGGCTAATTTGTGAAATACCTAAAATAACTTTGCCAATGGCACTACAACCGACATGGGGCTTTATTATAAGGTGGGGTTATTCTAAAAAGAAAGAAAAAACTAAAAAGTGTGAGAATGATTATTATCCATTAGATTTTAGATGAAAGGGTTAAGAAAATTTGATGGCATAATGGTAAATATTTGAAACTTTAAATGATAGATCAAGTGTATTTTCGTCTTAGCACATTTTCAAGTTTTACCATTTTATTGGCAAATTGGATTTTAATAATCCAAACTATTACTTATTGGCCGATAATAATCCATACTATTAATTTGGCCAGCAACACTCCCAACTTTCACTTTTGTTACCAACAACAGTCCTAGTGACTTGATTTTCAAATTTTTATGTTCGATTTGTATTTATTTTAGGCTCAATTTAACTTATATGTTTCTTCATTTCGTTCATAATCATTATTGCGACTGGAATCGAGTCCAAATCAAACGTGAAAAATTGAAGATTATATCATTGGGACTGTTGTTGGTAATAAAAGTGAAAGTTGGGAGTGTTGCTGGCCAAATTAATAGTATGGATTATTATCAGCCAATAGGTAATAGTTTGGATTATTAAAATCCAATTTGCCTTTTTTATAAATACTCGTAACTTTATCATACAACATTATTTTTTATAAAAAATAACACCATAAACAATTTTTTTTTATCTTTTAAACGCCTATGATGTTGATATATATAAAAAAACAAAGTTTTTTTTCATATTATTTCAGCTTATTGTGTAATATTCGTCAGATCATTGTGTAATATCTGGTCATTATGTCATATTCGTCAGATCATTGTGTCTAATGTTGTCTATTTTGTTATGCAATATGTTTTTTAAAATGATGATTTTTAAATAACACAATGCTAAAAATGTAATGGTTATACGTTTTTCAGTGCATTGTGTGATCCTGATCAGGTTATTGTGTAATTATCGTCAAACAGCTCATTGTGTATATTGCTAATAATCGAGTCTAGTGCTGGTCATTGTGTTACCCATTGTGGCTAATGTTGATCATTGTGTTATGCATTGTGTTTTTTAGAATGATGATTTTCAAATAACACAATGCCGAAAATGTAATTTTTTTTACGTTTTCTAGTTTATTATATAATAATGATCAGGTTATTGTGTAATCCTCGTTAAGCAGTTCATTGTGTATATTGCTAATCATAGAGTCCAGTGTTGGTTATTGCGTTACCCATATTGTGACTTTTGTCTAATGTTGACCATTGTGTTTTTTTAAATGATGATTTTCGAATAACACAATAATGAAAATTTTAAACTTTTTATGTTTCAAATTCATTGTGTATTGCTAATCAGATAATTGTGTAATACTCGTCAATTCAAAAGATTATACAATGACATGATGAAATTCGAGAAAGAGAAACATTATCAATTTTGCCCCCCAACCTAATTTTAATCAAAAAGACACGTGCCAACATCTTAATTTTTCTTACACTTTTTAGTTTTACATGACTATGTAGTGAACGTTTCCCTTTAATATATAGTATAATATAATTAACCATTATTGACTTAAATGTATATATTACGTACCGTAAATGTTTGTAGTCCAAATCCAACCACTAATTGATTTAAAAAAAGAAGATAGAAATAATTAATATTTTAGAACAAGGGTTTTCCGAAAAATAATAATTTTATACTATCTTTTTCATGATTATTTGTTACGTGTAGAAAAATAATGTTAGTTGGAGACTCTTATTATGTAGTCTAGCACAATATATCGTCAACCCCATTATACACGCACTCGTAATATTTTATCTAAAAATAATCTGATAACAAGATGAACAACCACATGTATATATTCTTGTTTGGAGATCCACCATACTTATATGTGGACTTCATTTGCACCTAACAAACCTCCAGTCAAACTGATTAGTGATAACTTTAAGTTGCAATCTTCCCGTTTTTATACTAACAAGTAACATTAAACATAGACTTAGAGATTTAGAGACGAGTGAACCAAAATTATACTGAACTGAAAATGCCAATACTAAAAATAAGTAAAAGCGTAAGCCGAATGCCATATCTATTTTGTCGGTTCAGTACTAGTCTATAACGATACCGTTGAAAATACCAAATTCGAAGGATACCACAAACATAATAATACGAATACCGTACCGATAACTAGTAAGAATGCCAACCTAAATTAGTTAGAGACACGCTTAATTACCGAATCATCCGAATCATTAATAACGCGGATCATATATTAATTATATCATATTTTCACCAAACACAAATACTTAACAAAGAGACCAAACACATGGTTGTAATATGTAACTAAATCAAAATCTTATTACACTACCACTAAAGCCTAATAAATATTACGCATATAATCACAAAGTTCAACAAATAACAAAACTTATTGAGTTAATTACACGATTGGTCCTTGTGGTAGCTCATATTGTAATATTGGTCCAAACTTTTGAGAAATTATATAATTGGTCCCAACTGTTTATTAAGTCGTAACACGATTGGTTACTGATACTAACTTCTGTTAAGTTTCTTTGTTAAGTAGAGGTGAAAAAACAAAAAGACCCTTAAAGTAAAAGACAAATTCAAAAGTATGCATACGTATATATGCACACACTCACACACAATGTAGACTACCACCATATATACACACAATATACACACACACATACACACCTCACAGAGTCAAAGGTCCACAACAACATAACGACAGCCACCCACCACTACCATTACCATTCTCCACGATGACCACCATCATTTAAGCACCACTATCGCAACCACCACCTGATGCGTGCATGTTTTGTATGTGTTTTAGGTGTCTAAATGCATGGTTTTAACATTATTTTCCTATCGAGCGTAATCACTTTTTGTTATGTTTGAATTGTAGGTTTATTGAGCTTAAATGATGTATTCAAGGGTTGCACAAAGATTGGATGATATATAGATGAAAAGAGATGAAGAAAATGAAGAAATTGATGCAGAATTAGCCTACGACGTAACTTACGTCCTGAAGGAAGTAAGCTACGTCCTTTCTAAAAAAGAGCAGTTTTTGGGACGTAAGACAGAGGCTAACCACGTATTTTAGGGGGAGGACGTAAATTACGACCCTAAGGACGTAACTTACATCGTATACTTAATTTTGGTGTAATTCTCCGGATTTTGACCATATTTAAGGAGGGTTATCAATTCTAAAAACCCTAATTCGCATTGGAAGCAAAAAAGAACGAACTTTGGCCATTCTTGAGGATTCTTCCACTTCTCCAACTCATTCCAATCCATCAAATCCATGTTCCAATCCGATTTTGTTGCCGAATCCATGAAGATGCAAGGCTAAACTTCTCGTGATCGAGTTCGGGTATTAGGTTTTGAGTGATTAGGTTTTTGTTTATGTTTAACTTTGTTGGGATTAAACTTTAGAACCTATTAAGTTCTTTTATAAGTTTAACTTGTGTTTTGATTATTTAAACAATGATTTTGGTTAACCTTTAGTGAATGTTATTTAATTTTCTGGGAATTACATGATTGCAAGGTTTGGTTTCTAATTGAATTGATATTGTGTATTAAGACCTATTAAGTCTTGATTATTGATATCACTTAGTCATTACACGTTCAGAATCCCTATTAAGGATTTTCCATCAAGTTGAATTAAACGATTACCGAAAACCAAACCTAGATCCGAAGTTGATTGCTTTTTCTTATAATTGTTTTCTTAATCAAGTTTGAATCTTTCCAAGTTGTTTTCTTAGTTAATTTGATAATCATATTAAAAATCCAATATTTACAGCCAAGAGGCACTAGTTTTCAGTAATTCAGTAATTCGATTATTTGTTTTCATATAAATCGATTCACAATACACCGACCACTAATTCCACGAGGATCGACAACCCTACTTACCCTAACTAGTTTAAGGTGAATAGGAACACATAATTAACATCTTATTTGATTGATACTTCGACATCGATCACCACCCCATCGTTGTTCACTGGCTCCCTCTCACCACCATCGATTAAAAACCACCATCGCTACCACCACCCCTACTGCGATGGCGGGGTGGATCACCTCTGCCATAGTATTTCCACCATCACCCCTTCATCCTCCACCCCGTCGTCCCTTCATCGTCCACCATTCCATCTTCAGATCTTCACCCATCCCCTCCGTAGAGGTATGGTGATCGATAGTGATGTAATTATGATGATGATCTAATGGTATTTTGGTCAATGGTATGGTGATTGCAGGGGATTTGGGTGATGGTATGGTAGCTAATTGATTAGGGGATTTGGGTGATGGTATGGTGATGGTGGTTTGATGACGGTGATGGTGGTGGTTTGATGACGGTGATGGTGGTGGTTTGATGACGGTGATGGTGGTGGTTGATACGCGTTGGTGATGATGGTGGTCAGACGACGGTGATGGTGGTGGTTAGTCGCGGTGTGGTGGTGAGATTGGGCCGGTTGTGGTGTGCCAGCGGTTGAGAAAGATGACGGGGAAATGGAGGGGTGGGTTGGGTTTTTAATTATATATTATTAATATTAATACTATTATTATGTTAAGGGTATATTTGTTTTTTCATAGTCACATTAACAAAAAAAACTTAACAGAAGTTAATGTTAAAGACCAATAGTGTGATGGTTTGACAAATAGTTGGTTGGAAGCAATGATGTAATTTTTTTAACACCGTAATATAAGCATACCACAGGGAACCAGTTATGTAATTAAGTCAAACTTATTAATTGCAAGCTAACATACGCGCCACTCTAATAATATTAATCTAACATACGCACCCCTCCACCTTACTTCCGAAGTCAATCAACACCCCCGGCCTGCAACTCCTCCCACCGACGTCCTCTCACTAACATGCGCCACACCATCTTCACCCCAATGGCCACCACCACCACCCACCACCACCACAACCACCACCACCACCACCACAAAAAGCCGTCCTCCGCCTCACACCACCCTAACACCACCACCACCACCACCACCACCACCACCGCCACCTGCTCCCACCACTCCCCTTCCGCAACCCTAGACCTTCTAATCCTCATCCTCGTCCTCTTCTCCGGCGCATTTCTAGTCTCCTCCTACCTCTCCTACATCTTCCACACACTCTCCCTCATCCTCCCCCCAATCTCCCTCAACATCCTCGTCGATCACTCCTCCCTCTACCTCCTCGGCTTCTTCCTCTTCTTCGTGCTCTCGATCGTCGCTCTCGAGATCTGCTGCGGGAACAGGTCGAGGAAGTGCGGGAAGCGAGGGTGCAAGGGGCTGAAGAAGGCGATGGAGTTCGATTTGCAGCTGCAGACGGAGGAGGTCCTGAGATCGGGTGGGAGAGGGGTGAAGGAGATGGATGAGTTGCCGTGGAAAGGGGGCGGTGAGATGAATCCGGATTATGAGTGCTTGAGGACCGAGTTGAGGAAGATGGCGCCCGTCAATGGGAGGGCCGTGCTGTTGTTTAGATCTAAGTGTGGTTGTGCTGTTGCCAAGCTTGAAGGCTGGGGCCCCAAGCGCGGTCGGAGGAATAAGAAGTGAGTGTATTCGATAACTGCATTCGATAACTGATGATGGATTTTTTTTTTATGTTAGTATGGATTTTGTTATGTTAAGTGTGTGTGAATCTCTAGCATTAGATTGTGTGGTAATTTTATGTGCATTGGTTGATGGAAGGTGGAAACTTAGGCTGATTGAAGTTAGGTTGCAGGTTTTGACATGTTTGGGTGCTTTAGGTTTAGTGTTTATAGATGAAGATGTGTGGATTTAGTGCAAGTTTGTTGGTGGGTTAATTGTTATTGGTAGAATTAGGGTTTATATGAAGTTTGTATGGATGGAGTTGGTTGATTGATGAGAAGAATAGCGTGGTGGTAGGTTTTTTTTTTTTTTTTTCCTTCGTGACAAGTAGCTTTGAATCAAACTAAAATTGAACAGATTGAGTTAGGAAGTGGTCTTAGAAAACTATCTGGATCTCTTTAGTACGTGAGTGGTGATGTGGCTGATCTAAACAACATTTCTGCGAGTGATAATGTTACTGTGGAGTGTGGTATGTGCAACAAGGTGCATTAAGGTATGATATTGATTTTATCTACTAGTAAATTGTTGTAGTAGGAGGATGAATATTTTGGTGTTTCAGAGTTCTGGCTTGTAGGAATAAGGTAGAAGGATTGATGCAATATTGAATATCAGAAATTAGGGATTTCAGATTTGTGATGAAATGCTTGCAAGTCAATTCTTGATTGATGCATGAATTCGTATATACCAGTTAAATTAAATACTATCAAAATAATAAGACACTGAAACCATATAGCTATACTAGTCTTGAGCGTCTTGTTTCTTTTTATTGTTTTTCCTGCTTATTTAGATCGAGTTTAGTTGACCAAATGTTGAACTGAGGCTTAGATGGTGATGTGGTGTCTTTATTCAATTTTGTTCTAGCTGTTTTCTTTAGAGAACTGATGAATATTATTATCTCCATCATCATCATTTATACCAGGTGTCATCATTGTTTGTTTGATTATTTTGTTGATATTGCATATTTGTACGAATATGTGTTTCTGTAAACTGAAGGGGCCTTAACTCTTCCTGTTGAGCTTCTTAAGCATGGTTGGATTTTGTGTCAAACATGATAAAAATTAAAGAGAAGCAGTGCTTAGTTGCTGATACATATAAATGCTAACTTATCAGACACTACATCATGTTTTGACTTTACATTCATGTCAGACTGTTGCAACAACATGACCACATTGTCTTATATAAGTAAGCAAAGGGCTTCCACTTTCTAGTCATTCATCTTCTATTATTTGATAAATTGAATGTGAAAGTCTCTGCTATTCTTTGATAATTTGATAATCTATACCCTGCTGAATTCTTATAAGATTTTCTATATACTTTTTTATGCTACATTACTTATAAATCCAAAATATTTCCCAAGCTACTTGTTCACATGTTTGGAAGTAAGCGTTTTCTCCAAGATACAACTACTATGCTGATATGGTTAGCTAGATTTTGGCCAGCCCAATATAACCATCCAATAGTTGGACTATCCATATTTTTGTATCTATTCATTCATAACTGAAGATATGTTTCATACGTAAAATCCTGATACTTGTCAGCAGAAGCCCATATCATTCAGTTATTATTGCCTGCTGTTCCTTTGCTGGCTCAAGAGTTATGATAGCTTCCAACATTCATTGCTGCTAGTGGAGTTCATTAGTTTGCATTGCTTGGGTCTTAGTTATGAAGCAATATCGACCCATTTGTACTGAAATGGGTTGATTTGGGTTAGTTGTATCTCTAAGAGGTCAACTGAATTTAACTATGAAGGAAGTGGGTCAGAGAATTGAACTGTTCAAGTGGCTTGATGGGTCATCCGAGATGTACTCAAATGCATTAACCTTCTGAACCACTTTTTCTAAAAGGTTTACATATATATTGTAATCATATTTAGCACATTAATTATTTATCTATTGCAAATAAAAGCATACAGATGTCTGTAGTCTGGCGTAACCCGACTTGACTCGTTTTGACTCATAACTTGTTTAAACTGAACCCAATTTGACCCGTACTCAACAGGCGTGACCCATCCATTATGACACCCCTAGTGATAAGGTTTCTTATACATATTATTAGTAAAGCACATCAGGTGATTCTTGGCATTTTTATTTTAAGTCTTTCTATAGTACAAACATACGGACTTCAGTTCAAGCTAGTACTGTTACTTTTATTATAGTCATCTAAATTCTAAATATTGGATTTTGCAATCCAACTACTCCATTTTGGAAAGCCCACAAGAGTATGCTTTAATTCTGAAAGCATTTGCATCTTGAGTGTATGCTAACTTATCAAATTGTGCGTTTTGGCCTGGCTGTATGGTTTGCAACATTACTTGTTATCTGTTTTATCTTCATGGTTCTTGTGCTGTTTCTAGCAGGTTTCCATATTTCATCACCTTTTTATTTTCACACATAGTAACATGCTACATTTCTTTTTTGCAGGAATTTGAGTCTGAATGCAGGAAATCATGGTTGATACTTAAGAACGCTTACCCTGATAAGAATGCAATCAGTGTTCATTTCATCTGTTTTTCTTGTTTGTCTATTACTGTTATTACCCTTCCAGAAAATTGGTTGATTCTTGTTTCTGGGTAACTTAAAACTGTTGGGTAGGACAATTGATTCTTCAAACTCGTAGCTAGAGAAAGAAGACCCTTCATTGTAAACCATACCTGGTTGGTATATGAACTCTTTCTGAAGGGTAATACCAGATTAATTATGAATAAACTTTGAAACATTTTAATTAATACTTAGTGTCATCCATTGTAAACATTTGTATTTAATAACGAAAGCATAGCTGAAATCACCTACACAAGTGCATTTATCTCTTAAGTTATTTTGGCCGTTACCTAACTTCATTTAAAATACTTTCTGTTGGTTTAATTAGAGGTGTTCAAAAATATCCGAATCTGAAAATCCGATCCGAAAATCCAAATCCGAAATATCCGAATTTTGGATATCCGAAAATTCGGATTTGAATAGTGATTTTTACAAGTTTTAGATATTTGGATATCCAAAACATATTGGGACTTTTATTAGTGTATATTGGGACTTTTATGATATGAGTTAGTTTTTTATATTATTTTTATAATAGCATATGTGTGATTATTGTAAAAAAACTAAAAAATAAAAAAAATAAAAAATGAATTTCGGATATCCGAATCACTATCCGTATCCGAAATTTTGGATATTCAAAATTTCGGATACGAATAATGATTTCTACTATCCGAAGTTTTTGGATATCCGATTTTGAACACCCCTAGGTCTAATAGTCTAACCAGAGGGTGTTTCTCGAGTATCCAGCCTCGAGTTGCTTTGTAACGGCTTCTCTTACATGTTAGTAAAAATCAGTCCAACTCGATGCCCAAGCCCTCTTAGATATAAAATTTATACGTGTGCAAAAAGCTCGTCCCACTTAAAGGTTTTCATTCATGTGCTAAAAGCCTTTCAAACTTAAATGGTATAATATAACCATACGCGTAAAAAATAACTCATAAGTGGTGCTTACTTATACCAATGCCTCTTCCGGACATGACTCTCAACCCATATGCTCCCTGATTTACTGAAAATTCAAGATAATCATATCTTTTACAAGTTAATCAAAAGAGATCTAAATTGGGTTTGAATTCAATTGATACAAACAAGAATCTATTATCAGACTAAACAAACAAACATACCCAGTAAAATCCTGCTCATAGCAAAACTATTGGTAGGGTCTACGCGTTCTATGATCACACCGGTAATAACATATCTACACTTAAATCTAAAATCATTTACAAAACTTGTTCTGAAAAATGAAAACTGAAAACAGTTGTATGTATCTAAACCACTATGAATCAATTTGACAAATAAGTTCAGCAGCTGCACCCATTGCACCAACACCACCAGACTCCAGCAACTTAAGTGCAAGTTCTTCCTCATTCCAATGCCTCAACCCTCTACTCAACCTCTTCAAAACCTCCACATCAACTTCCACCACCCAATTAGGCATACAACCCACCATCAAATTCAAAAAGCCCGTCACATACGAATGCCAAGTGATCGGATCACACCCGAGCGTTATCTTCCCATCAAGTGCACTAGCTAAGAACTCCATGTGGGACCCGAGAAACCTAGGCCGCCACTTGGATGCTGACATGGACGAGTCAACACCCCAAGCAAATGCTCCACACAGCACTGTGAAATACCCAAGTGCATACCCGGATAACATAGACACCGGCCCACCCATTTCCTTGCGGTGGGCGGATATAAACCATGACGGTAACGTCTCGTTTATTAAAGACTGGACTAAACCTTGACCTCCTGATATCCATAATATTGAGGCTGCTAGTTGAGCAGCTAGTTTGACTTTGGTCAAACTAGTAGCAAGTGACACTTGCCCATATTTTGTTTCTTGTTTTCCTTTAGGAGGTGCTACACCATTAGAAGCTATATCTTTCACACATTGCATCAGTAGAGATATAATATCTTCTCTAAGAAACATTATATCTCTAATGGAACGATAAACCCGTAAATATAGAAATCCTGGTGCTACTGGAGACATTTCTCCGTAGAAGTTTGACCCGATCCCATGCCCGAGAAGTGCTCCAACGCCACCTTGCGTTGAAACAAGAGAATTGTTCAACCCAAGTGTGGCTGTGAAGCAACTCTTGAGAAGCTGATATACTGCATCATTATCATGTAGGAAAACTGTACGTGAAGATGAGAAAACGAGAAAATCACTCCATTTTTTCGCCTTTTGGGTCCATAAAGAAGCCACAATCGGCATGCATGGCCATGGGCAACCGGCTGCAAGTGACTCCAGGGCCGGGCCTGCGAGATTGAGGAACCGTTGTGATGCTTTATCGAGTTTGTACGTTATGGTGACACTCACAAAGGCAGCTAAAGGCAATGGAAGAGTAAAGGGTGAACTTATCCCTGCAAAAGAAAGTCAAATCCAAGATAAAGGTCAAAACTTTATCATTGCATACAGTCTTTCTTGAATTTATATGAATCTGGAAAGATTCTAAATCTTGAACCTGCAAAAAGGCGGGGGACATTAACGTTGGTGGCAGCGAGGATGTTCTTGATATGTTCTTCAACATTAGAAAGGTTTGCAGCTGGGCTTGGCCAATCTGTTCCATTCATAAACACTGGTTTCCAGACACCACGCGACACTTCCGCCGAGAAATAACTCACGATTATCGCCAAAGATGCAGGAAGAAAGTCTGCTAAATCTTTAAGCCCTGTGAAAACAAGATCATACAAACATGATGCCTCAGAACCCGAAAAAAAAAAGACTATAAAACCATAGCAATTGATTGATACAATGTGGACTTACCTGTGCATAACTCACGAGGGGATAATCTACCATGGGCGCAGGCTGTCAGAGCAGCATCAACTACAAAAGGAACAGCTTCAAGAATGTCCCAAGCAGGTAACTTTGGTCTTAAAGAGGCATCTTCACTTCCGGGCCCAGATGAACTACTACTTCCTGATACTGAATTCATAGGTTGGTTTCTGTTTATCTTTCTAAACATCATGTTCAGAAGGCTATCAACAATCTGATGAACAGGGGAATGAACTAGCCCAGAAAGTGTTGAAGCTAAACATGCTTGATGTTGACGATACCATGCTTTTAGTTTTGGGAATGAATCAACAAATATGGGATTAGGGGATGATGCTTTCGTTACTTCTGATAATCTTCTTCTGTTTCTGTCTTCATATATGCTACCAGAAGAAACTAGCAAAGAGTTTCGCATCAGCAACAGGTATTCAGGAGTGAGTTGTGATCCCACTGGAGGTACGTCCCCGACACCATATTCTAGAGGAGGGTGGTTGAACCTCCATAGCTTTAGAAGAAGTGCAAATGCATTTGAAAACACAGCATATGCAGAGATCTCTTCTCCTGTTGTCAAAGTCCATGATATATTCGGTACACATGATCCAAATACTTCACATATTGGCATCAAAGAACCAGCTAGCTGTGGAACCTGAAACAACACAAATGAAAACTGAGCTTAAACAACTAAAGTATACACCCATTGATGAGTAATCTTGTTGCAGAAGGTGAACTTACGAGCCCGTGTAGAGAGAAGATCTGAACACAGTCGATGGGTGCTATACCAACAAGAAGAACATTAAGCATGGGAGCATAAGCTATAAGATGACTGTCATTCCCAGAATAATTTGCCAGTGGTGGAGGTGATAATAATCTGGTGATGAAATATACACTATGCTCCTGCAATTACCATGAATCTTAAGTTAAGCCACACCGTTGAATGGTTCTAGTAGATTATGAGGTTATGAACTCAAAATTGCTTATAACAAGTTTGATCACATAACATACCTGCACATTCCAACCTTGAATCAAAGATGCACCACAAAGAATAGTAGCAGCTGCGATTTTCTCATCGTCTGACCCTTTGACTGCAAGCTCGAAAACCTTCTCAAGCTCTGCTAAGCTTCCATCAAATCCATTAGCGTAAATTCAGTTGCTTTTTCGTTTACTAAATCTTGAAATCCATTAATTAGCTTAAACAATTTCTTGAAAATCATCTGTACAAATGCTTTGGACCATATATGTTACCTTGAAGCAGGTTCAGAAACGAGCGCATTCATCATGGCTGGAGTCATTGGCGCCCCTTTCATGAACGTTGACCAGCAAGGTACTTGAGCTGGCACGCCATGCGGAATCTGGTTAATATGACCCGTTACATAACCTGGCCAGTAATATGCCGATGTGTCCAACAGGTTTCTTGCAATACAAGCCTCCACTATCAAATGGTGTAAGTTTCCAGCTGCAAATCAGTAACATTTTATTATTATTTGGATTTGTGTCTTGAACCTGTTTTGACAATAGTTTCAGCTATCTTTAATCATCTATGTTACTTACAGATGTTACTCGCGATATCTTTCATGTTGACAGAGTCAAAGTATGAACTGTTACCGACATTAATGCCTGATATGAGCATCAATGCTCTTGCAGCAGCTTGATTGGCAGCAGGAATAACTGACTGAGGTGGAGTCAGCAGGCTCTGATAATCAACCAAACTCTGTAAGCTTGATACCAACTCCATACGGCGATTTTCTTTATGATTTTGTGTTGTTTGGCAGTTAATATTGTTTTGCGACATACTCTTCTCATCCTCTATTAAATCAGAAACCACTAAAGTTGTAATAGACAGTAACATGCATAAACGAGTATCCAAACGAGGCATAGGACCTTCAATGGGATCTCTTTCCTGTAAACAAACATAACAATTAGACAACCGAATTAGGAGGTTGTTTAGATATGATACCCCACCCACCCCCACCCCATAAATGCAGTTCAAAGTATGAACTGCAGAAATAATAAATAGTAAACTGAAGCGGGATCCGAACCCTTTGAACAAGACGAAGAGCTGCCATCCAAAGACCAAGAAAACACTCATGCCAAGTGGTACCATGTAAGGCTTGAAGAGCTTTTACAAGACCTGCAATAAGTAAAACATAAATCTTTATTTCAATAAAAAAAAAGTTCTTGATTAAATGTTGTTTAAGTTAAATATATATTTGAATATAATTGGCAGTTACGTGTTATAATTTCAATGGCGCTCGTTGTATCATCTTGTGAACCATCCATGGCATCTTCAAGCACAAGATCAAGAGGAATCCACAGTGAAGAACCACTTACTTTATGAGATATACTAGCAGATGAAGACATCATTGTGTGGATTTCTTGCAAATAATTTGCTTTTTTTCCTTCAGACACAACTTTATGATCATCTGATATTAACTGAAGCAGAGTTTCTGGTGTCATCACCTTTGAATTTCTTAGTGCTGAAGAGTTGACAGCAAGAACCTCTATATCCTGTATAAAACTTCTCCAATGTTGGGGCCTAATAAATGAGACATCATAAACAATATTATTATTAATCTAGTAATTTGCATAAATAGCAAGAGTTGAAAAAATTAAGTTCTTACATATTTCGGCGCGCCAAGAAAAGAATCCTGGAAGTTATTTTATTTAGCAGGAAAAGCCCAATCAGCTCAACCGCCATAACTGTATTTCTGCTTTGCAAATTCTCCTGATATTCATTCCTATTTCCACCATAACTTCCAATACCTTCTAATTCCATATCTTGAGGTACAATCCATTTATGCTTTCTTTCTTTAGTAAGTTCTAGAAGCCCTTCATCCCCTAATGCAGCCTCTACTAACTGCCAAACAATCGAAACTATGAACTCAAGTAATATACTACCAGGATCATCGACGTTGATGCCAAATATCTGAGAAAGATTAAGAACATCGTCTATTGATTTCATGATCCTGCATTAACAAGTAGTTTATGAATAAGAAACAATACAAAAAACATTTGATTATCACTACAAGTGATGAATCTAGGTCCACTCTATAGAAAAGTAACCAACTTTCGTCTAGTTTCTGTTTTTCGTAACCAACTCTTATTAGGGAAGAAAAACGCCATCAAATTTTTATAAAATTTGATCTACACTGACCAACTATTATAAATTCTGGTAACTTTTGACCTTATTGACTTTTTCTTGACATCACATTGATGATTTGGTGGCCTAAAAATCTAATATGAAGAGTTGGTTAACCATAAGACGAATCTAACTAACTTGGTTAACTTGTTACACAAGTAACCCTTAAAATTTTAGAAGAGGAGAGAAAAAACATCACAAAAGAAGGCTTACACTTCATAGTTTTTAAACTCTACATGTGGTTTGAGTTTAAAAGCATGTCTTTTCAGGAGTTCCATATATAACCGAAATGCTGCAGGTTGAGTATGTCGCTTTGGAAGAACCCTGTTTAAAATAAATTAAAACAATTTAGGAAAAAAGATTCAAGAAATAGAATTGTAACATGAGTAACTATGTTTCCTAACATTATTTCATACAATTTGGGAAGCTATCTTAATGTTTTGCACTTGAATTCCATAAATTGTTGTCAAATAAACATGTAGATTCATTGCTAGCAGAGTTTAATTCATATGGAACAAATGAGCTCAAAATGCAATGAATAAATGGAGACTCAATTCTTAAATTGAAAGAAAGTCACAGGAGATTTGAGGCAAATTTCAATAACAGAGAACCCATGTAAAAGGATTCAAGAAATTGAAAAAAAAATGAAAGTTTTGAATTCTTAGAAACTGGTTCATGGGGGACCCACATAAGTAAATTCCAAACTAATCAGAATCAACCATTCAACTCTCAAAACTAAATATAATAAGTAATAATAGAAACTAAATATATAATAAGTAATAATGATGAAATTGATGATGAATGATGATAACAATGTTGAAATCAAGAAACAATAGCAACAGATCCAGCTTTAGGTTTCAAACAGAAAACCCATGAACTCATGAAGATCTTAAAGAACCAATAAATCAAGAACATTTACAACTCTAAATCAGATACCCATTAGTATAAGTAAAAACAGAAACTTTTTGTAGAAACTCCTTATAAATCAAGAACATTTTCAACCCTAAATCAAAAAACGATCAATTAACCTCCTAAAAACATAACTTTTTGCAGAAAGAATCAAGAATTCCTTATTCATCAAGAACCTCCACAACTTCAAATAAAAACCCCATTAATATATACTAAACCTTCAAAAGATGGAAACTTTATTGGTAGAAACAATCAAGAAACACATAAGAAGAATCTCAAATGGATCAAATCAAGAACCCATGAAAGGAAAGATGAGATAAAGAATTGAAACCTGGAGGATAGAAGGGCAAGAACAAGCAAAGGAGGGACTATGTTAAAGATCAAAGCTTTTTCCAGAAACTTCCAAGAAATGGGATTATTATTATCCCAACAAATGTGAGAAACCAAAAGATTTGCTAACTCTGGTGAAGGAAGAGACACACCAGCAGAGTTCAATTGTGAAGAAAGATGAATTGCCCATATCATTGGATCACTGCCCTTATCCTGTGATTTCTTTGTTAACTCTAGGACAGTGTCCCATAATCTCAAGGTCCCTAAGGACATAGCCATTAATGGCACATATGATGCTAATTATGCTTATGTTTATGTTTATATTTTGCAGAGAGATAAAGATTTGAAGAGAGAGAAAGAGAGAGTTGGAGAGAGAGAGAGAGAGAGAGAGAGAGAGAGAGAGAGAGAGAGAGAGAGGGAGAGAGGCTTTGGGGTAGATGTGTGAAATGGTCTGAAATTTTGAAGTCAAAATTGAGGGCATGGGGTTCATAAGTGAGTAAGTGGTGGCAGACAAAAGTACTTGAATATATAAAGTAAATTAGCAGCAGAAAATGGTCTTTTAACAGAAAAATGGCACTCATCTCTAGATGCTTATTTGCTAATTATAAAAATGAGATTTGATTCATGTATAATTGTTTAAAATGTTCCACTTATGTTAATAAGAACCAACAAAATTATTAGTTTTCTTGTAATGAAAAATATTTATTTTAGTATAAGCACTAGGATTTAAGGATATCATGTGGAGTCATATCATCATAATAGTAGTACAAGAGCCTTAAACCGTAAAATTGACTAGTCGAATATCATGTCTAATCATATTATCATAATAACATTAGAGCGTCTCATCTTATAACTATAACATTGACCGGTTAACTTATCGTGTTGTTTGTTTCTTCGTTAAAATAAAATTTACTTTGTTGATGTTTATTATGATCCACATGAGTGAAAAAGAGCCAATCAAAGGTAGAGTGATAATCAAATTAGATTTTAAGCTCATAACTTAATTTAACATTAAATATAACACCTTAAATGATATTGAAGTTAATTTCAATTTTGCTTCTTTAGATTTGACAAGAGTAATTATTTTCCTTTAAAAGTTTCAAAACATCAATTTTAGTCCAAAAGTTTTATCATTTGTATCAATTTCAGTCTAAAAGTTTCATTTTTTGTATTCAAGTTGAAACAACTTATGAACCTTTTAGATTAAATTGAAACAACTTATGAAACATTTGAAGATAAATTGATATTTTTAATATTTTGGAGGAAAATAGTTATTTACATCAAAACTTAGGGAGCAAAATCGAATTTAACTCATGATATTAACTTGATTAGATACAAAATGGATCGTAACAATTAAACATGAACATTAATTTACTATAATCCTATCTTTTTATACCGAATAATTGTAATAAAATATGAAAAATGAATCAATATGTCGAATTTATGAAATGAAAAAAAACACTATTAACACATATAAATTGTCGTTTTGTCATTTTCTAAAAGGAACATAATGTTGTCACACCATCTAAGGAGTATGCTTTAAAGTTAAGATACGTTACGTAAACTAGAAATACAAATTAACGTTTTGTAAAATTAGAAATTATCGTATATAAGTTATAAAATTAACACAAAGATTTTTGGAATTACCCATATGTTTTCATTGGAATTGTAAGCTAGTTTTAATCCAACAATACTTCCAAATGGATGGTGTATTTGTGTAATTATTATAATCAAGAACAATATAAGAGAATAAAAAATTAACTTAAGAAAACATTATCTTATTTAATAACTATTAAGTCTAGTGCAAATGCATAAAATATTAAATATTACAGATCAGGGACATGGATCAGGTCATAATGTGACTATATTATATAATAGGGGTATTTATGATATGAGAAATCATATTATACCCTATATATATTTAACATCAATATAGAAGTTAATAAACTTAAAATAATTTCCTTTAAGAAAAAAGGCTTTTGGAATAAGTCACTATTTAAAAAGAAAGAACAAAATGTAGATTGGGATAAGTTAGGTTAATTAACATTATGAGTAGGATAATGTTATTTATAATAATTTATCCAATATGAAGTAAGTGTATTTTTGGCATAAAATGTAAAGATGGTGGGTATGATTTGGTGGTGTGCTTTTGAAGTTGGGGGAAGTTTGGTAATGAGGTTGGGGTAGGTAGAGGAGAATGAGAGGTGGGAAGACAAAATGTCACATCCCTACTAGAGTTGGTGGAATTTTTTTTAATGATCTATCCTTTTTTGTTATTTGCTTCAAGGGTCCATCATCATTTAACTACATAGCTATTTGGGACCATCTTGTGGTTATGGTTGTGTGAATCACACCCCACCCTACATATTAATATTTTTTATTGAGCAAATTATATAATATAATTTTCTTTTCCATTAGATATTTAGCTCTTGTGGAGGAAAGACGTAGGAGTTGGTGGCCGACATGAAGGAGAAAGAAATGAAGGGCATCTGTGAAGACAAACGCTCTTAAACGGAGTCTATGAAGGGGGAGGACAGAGGAAGGAGGCGAAAGGGGGCGTCTGAGCGTTTTTCCTTTTAAATCAATCTAGACAGGTTTGAAGTCGTCGTGTTTTTAAACTTACAATTGGTGTTTCAATTATGTGGTTTATTGGATGTATTAAGGATGATTTTGATTTGATGGAAGCTTATTAAAAATAACTTCTCAACTATTTAGTTTAAGTTTTGTAAAATCGATGAAAAATATTTTACCTTTGTAAAAAGTTTTTTGTTTATCCTTTTAACTAAAAGTTTTATATCAACTTATCAAGTATTGAATTAAAAGAAAATTTTAAGAAGAGAGTGCAGGTTTCAATTGTCATCGTATTCTGCTTAGGATAGTTAATTTTAAATTTAATTAGCACAATTTTTCTTCTTTTGAGGTGACGTCTTGTACATAAGTTGAGATATTATACTAGGTTATGTGAGACGTGAAGCAAGTCCACATGAGTACATGATAAGTTTTTAATGGTTTCAGGCTTAACCCAGGAGAAACGTTGGTGACCACAGTTACATTACAAGAAACAACACCCTCTCACACCCCGGGGGGAAGGGGTGTTTCACGCCCCACCCCGCGCCTCACATCCACTCTCTGAAAAGAATGTAATACATAGTCTTACTTCTACGTCATAAGATTAAACTTTATAATATAATGCTTATATAGTATGTTATAGGGTATAATAATGTTTTTACGATTAAAATTTGAGGTTAAAATCTTAAAATTTCTTCAAAAAAGAAGAAAAGAAAATTCCAAACCACTTGGAATGAAATTAGACTATTACTTGACCCTTAAAGCTAAAAGTCTTATCTATAAACCTACTTGCGGAAGTTAATGTATCGACCCCACTCGTGGGTCTACTCAAGCAACCCTATCAACAAAGTTTTATTTATGCTAAAACTAATAAAATGATTAATCACCGCCTATTACCACGAAAGCCTAAATAAAAAAAAAAAAAAAAAAGACGGGTCTATGCGGTTCTCGACATAATTTCTACTAATTTCTACTTTATGTAACGTCTGAGAAGGGATCATATTGTTTCACGGGCACCCAAATCTAAGATTAATTTATTTTATAACTTATTCACAATTTTATATAATATAGATCGTTTATATGAATTGGGTTTGACTTTAGTTGACTGTCACTAATTCACAGGATTAGAGGGTCTAGTTTAGACAATGATCGTGATCTCAAGTAGTTGTCTTCTAATTCCTACAAGGTTCAAACGCGCGAAACTTTAGAATATAAGACATGAGATCGTTTGTATCTATATATCTTTAGGCCAAAATAAATTTAAAGTGTTAAAGTTAAAAAATCTTACATCAAATTTCACCTTTAAATTCAAACATGTTCAATTTATGACATCCAAAGAAAGAAACGAATTGGTACATCCTCACTTTAACCTACTAAAAGGTAAAAAATGCTAGTTTGATGTGGGAACACCACACATGTTGATGATCAACTTTTATAAACTCAAGGTATCAACATGAGTGGGCTCTATATGCTTCCTCTTTGCATCATGGGTTGACTTAAAACTTATATCCCATCATAACACCCCCCCCCCCCCCCCTCCTTAGTAACACAAAAAGTTGTTTGTACTTGGTCTTTTTAACTTTACTTATAACTACTTACACATATGATATTCTAATTACTAAAAATCGGGTTCGCGTAATTCATGTCGAATTTTATTCAAAAATACGTAAATTATATTCTAATTTTATTAGAACATTTACTGTCTTTATGATTTAAAATTTGGATTTGGAGTGAAATAAAACATCAAATTTATGGAATTTGTGGGGTTGGTAGGTGCACTTTCACTTCATCATAACTTTTTTTCATGATTGTATCTTGGTTGGTGAGCATGGGTTAACTTTTGGCCTTCATGGGTTCCAACCCACCACCACATACCTACCTATCGACCATTTTATCCAATCTACTTTCTCCAATAACTCATTTCCCCCATTTAGAAATGTGTCAATTTCGTGTGTTCATTTTCATATGTTGGTGGATCATTAATTATTACTCCTTTTTTAATAACTAGAGTTGCTCGTATCAAACGCATCTAGGTTTACTCGGTTTCAAACTTGGTTATAAGTAATTTAAATGCTCTATACTAAAATATTATTGTTAAAAAAAACACGCCTAGTATAAAGAGTATCGAGTCAAGTAGTCAACCAATCTTACAATTTTTTACTTTTATAAGTACTTTAATTATTACAGTTTTTTATTTTTTATTTTAGGATTTCTGTTAATTATCTGTCAATGATCCATGGATAATTACTGTAAGTATTGACCCGTCTCTAATGTTTTGTTCAAAATAGTCAATTTTCTAGTAGTAATTTACTTTATAATTTTTTTATTTATCAGAATCATGAACCCTAATTAAACAAAAAATTCTTAAGAATCGGTTCAACTTTAATATGTTAGTAATAGAATCAATTTGATAAGGTCAATGTACAGATATTGTTAGAAATCAATTTCTTAATACGCTTGGACAAACATATTATACTTTAAAAAGTTAAAATCAAGAAATTAGGTTATCTATAAGAAATTTAATACGTAAATCATTAAATTATTCTGACTTTGACCCAATATAAATAGGTGCAAATCAATGGCCACTCACTTTGTTTTTCAAATTTGTTAATTATGAAGTAATATAGTGAATGAAAGAAAGCATCTTCAAGTCTATGGCTTAAGTCTTTTGTCTTATTCTGATTGGATCTTAGATTCGTAGATAAGAGTTTGTATGATTTCTATATTTTATATGTATGTGTATACGTATGATCAAATTCTGTATGTAAGTGTGTAGTGTGTACGTAAGCCTTTGCCTCATTCCGAATGAGTCATAGGTAAGTGTTTTATGTTGATAGTTTTAGTGTTGTTAATTCATTTTGTTATCAAAGACCAAAAGTTCGATATAAATTATGATATGTAAAGCACACACTTGTTAAAAACATTGTAATTTCATGTACCGATGAGCTCAGGGATTCAAAGGGGTAGTGTCCCCTTTGCATAAGTTTCAGTTGACGGGGGTTCAAGAGGCAGATCCCTGGTGGAGGTCTAGTTGCCCGTCAATAAGTGATGCCGACAGTGGAAGATTTTTATAATACCTTAGTTAAATTCTATTGGAAGTTGTTTTGCATTTACATGATTGATGAAAAGTTGTATGAAAATGATCATCAGTAGAAATTAATTTTTGGTCAAGCATCAAAGGTAATTGAGTTAATCCTGAATGAGTTCTTTTGATAGAAGTTACGGCAATCGCCGAAAGTTTTAATCGCAAGCGGGCACATTTTTTCATGAAGAGTTACATCATTTCATTTTGAATATTGCGGTTAAATTCTTATAGAATAAAAGACATTGGTATGTTTAAACATTCAAATATTGATTTTATACTCATAAAATAATGAATACTGTAATCTGAAAGTAAATTTATATAATTCACAATGCTATGCGAGACACTTTATACAAATCTATATTTTATAATGTATGTGTGTATTGATTTAGGTACGTATGAGAAAGAGAGAGAGAGATAAACAAATAAGAATGAAGGATCATATAATACTTCAAGTTTTTTATTAGCTTCCTTTAGAGTGCACAAAAAGGCAACCCCTTGACTTTACTGGTTCTAACCATTGCTAATGCAATATGTTATTTATTGTTGAAAATATGTAGCAAGAAGATCATTTTAAATGATTTATTTTGATATTTATTTAATGAGTCGGTGGACTTGAAATGGGTGACATAAGAGCGTGGAACACTGTGTATTTTATAAGTATTACGGAAACAAAAGTATTTTATGAATAATCTAAACTAGTTCTTTTCCTCCGTGCCACGCGGCGGGAGTTTCGTGGGTTCTCCCAAGCTACGCGGCATGAGTTTGGTCGCTATCTTCTCAACTCTTTGAAAACCATAAAAGTGAATACCGAAACCAGTTAGGATAATATCAATGTCGCAACGATGTTTTCCACTCATAGTTGGTTCGGTTAGTCACGGTAATAATAATAATGCTTAAAAATATAATATAACTGAAAGGGCTAAAATAATGTATTTATATAATTATATAACACCAAGTGTTATATATTTTATAGAAAAAATGATAAAAAATGGCATTTCACCTTTAAACAAAAAAACAGATACCAAAAACAAAAACAAAAACAAAAACAAAAAAAAAAAAACCTATATGACAAAAAACTTAAACCATATGAGTAATCTAGGGGTTATTTGTAAACTCTTGAACATTGGTGGCTAATACTAAAACCCATAAAATCTACTGTAGCACATGAGTTGGTTTTTAATATATATAATAATTTGTAGTAGTGTTGATAAGTTCAACATTAAGATAACCTTTTTAATTACCTAAATTTGACCACTATCACAAATGAGATAAACCATACTATAAATAAGTTATAATTATAAATGATAGAAGTCGGTGATAATGTATATAATCTAGTAGTATTTATGTTTTTCTTTTACAAATATGATTTACGTTTAAATTATTACAACTATAAGTTAGGTGGAAGTAAAGAAAAAGATCAATAAAATAAGGTAAATAAATGAGACATATGGTTAAAAAGCATAAGAAGATAGAAAAAAAATTATTGCCAGGAGAATATCGTCAAAAGTAATTTGTACATCATAAAATTTAATTTTGAGTATGACCATTATATTTTTTACTACATAAAAAATTTTCTATATTTTCTTTAACATGTCTGGTTACTCTATCGCGAGTATTGTTTACTTTAGTATTATTGGTTTATGGTTTTATTTTTAATGATTAGAAAGGCTTTTCCACGAGGTTACTCATTTTGATACTATCCTAGTTTATGCATATTTGTCTACGGGATTTTGATGAGATTTTATAATTATGACCCCAAAAAATGTAATAATTCACTTAACGTGTTACAAACCATCTCCGTTAAATGTTTATAGTCCTCGACGTTGTTGGTCCTATTGTATTGCACAACAACGGAGTTGCGCGCTATAGTATCATATTGTAACCCTCCCCACAACCATTATATATTATTAATCTTGCTCTTACTAACTAATTTTGAGTCGTTTTGGTTTTGGTACCGCTCGTCAAAAACAAAACATGATTCAGTTGGAACAAGATATACAATACTATGGTTGGGTTAGGGTTTAACAAGGAGGATAAACTTTCAAAATTAAACCATCAAAATTAAACCTTCTAAAATCACCACACATATTATATACACTTTACTGTATAAATGACTTTTGTTTAGTTCAAGTGTGTTGATATGGTTTTCGTTGAAACGTATAAACTGATGGGATGTCAAATATATAACATATTATGCAACACTTAAAATTGTCTTTTCTCTTAAGTATCATAACAATAACAATGATGTAGATTTAGTAATAGGATTATATGAATGTTTGTTTGTTGTAATAAAATATAATAAATAAAAAGACTAGAATCTATCTATTATAATAAAAGAAGGTTTAAAATGGACACTTGGTAATTTCTGGTTAACTCTGAAATTATGTTTCCCGTCTCTCTCTCCTATTAAATGAGAATTAATTTAAATATGTAAACTATACTTTAAAATATTTAAATTATAAATGTTTTTATTCTAATAATTTATTAAAACATACTAAACCATATGATTTATATTATGTATTATGTTAAAATATAATATTAAAATTTTTATTTTTTATTATTTTTATTTATAATTTCTTAGGTATTTTTATTTTTAATTTCACCAATGACTAATAAGTAATAACATGTAAGATACAAAACTTTTATAAAAAATAATAATTTTAACATGTTAAATTTTATTCCACTCATGTATTACATGGGTTTTTAACCTAGTAATATAATATTAACATGATTTATATTGTTGATATCTTTAGATTTATAATTGATATTCTACCTAATATCTCTTTCCTCGTTTGTTTTTATCTTAGTTGCTAAACTTTCTCCCTATACAAATAACTTGTTACGTCATGCTATTTAACTCACAATAAGATTAGACGTAGTTTTCATAAGTAAATGACATTCATTTTTTCTTTAACGGTAAATATGTGCGACCTTACTTTGGAGAATAGGTGTTATCTTATTCGGACCCACCTATTCGTTTCCCAGCCGAGACCGCACCCCAACCCTCTCAGGAAGAAACTCATTGTTGAGAAAACCCCCTAGCTTAACCTTGAGCATTTTTGCTCAGAGTAAGACTTGAACCCATGATCTCCCAATATTTACATATCATGGGTAAAATGACATTCATTGAACAATAATAATATGCTTCTTTGTAGTTAATTACAATAATTCAGATTAGTCTCGGCCTTTTTAAAATTACAAGTATAATTCATACGGTTCACAAAAGTATAACACTAATATTACTTGGAGTTGACATCCGAAAAGTTTTGCTCTTTTAATACCACTCAGGTTAAAATCTTGTTCGAACTTAAAAATAGTTTAAAAGGATTCAAAATAAGATATTCTTGTTAGAACTTAAAAATAGTTTAAAAGGACTTAAAATAAGATATTGTTCGCAGAAAAAAAAAATTCCGTAAGTCGTGTTTAATAGTAATAGAGCAAATTTATCCATTGGATATGTTTCCAACCCGTGGTTATTAATTAGTGATTAAACTAATCCATGATTATATGCATGTTAGATGCAAACTACTTAACTAGAAGATAATATAGAAAACAAAAAGAAAAGCATCATCATGTTTTTGTTGGAGAATCTTAACATGGGTGATGATTAAACTCTTTGACAATATAAACCATATATCCATCATTTTTTGTTTGGCATATTTGTATTTTGTGGCCACCCAAAAGGTATAGTTTTTTTTGTAAAAAAGTTAGTTTATCTGTGAGTTAGTATTACAATTATAATATTTAGGATCAATTGCATATATGTCTTTGTAAACATTCTTTAAATGTATCTATACTCAAACAAAAATTTTAATTGCACATATACCTACTTTATTGTTATGACAATATTATCTTTCCAGAAAAATTAATAAACACTTACAGATGTGTATATATGCCATTAAATAGTTTTAGAGAGAAAAATATGCTTTTAATACATTTGCCAATTATAATGTTTGTAAAGGGCAATTTGCTAATTATGAAGTTTTAGTAAAAATAAAGGCAAATTAGTCATTATATAAACTAATTTTAATGAAAATATGTAAATTTGTTAATTATGAGGTTTTGTAAGAAGATATATGCATTAAAGTTTTTTGCTTAGGTATATATGCCACTAAAAATTTTTAGAGGAGGAAATATGCTTTTAACCCTAATTTTTAAGAAGCTCATATGGGATTTATTTATTTGGTAACTAATAGAAAATATGGTCTGTAATTTTTATTAATTTTCTTTATAATATATATGGAATCGTACTTTATGAAGGTAAAATTGCAAAAAGTTATTAATATCACATAATGATTACTATTAATCTGCTAGTTAAATTTCTTTTTTCACGATAAAACATCTATTTTAGGGGAAGAACATACATATTTTCAGTATTTGTTGTACACATTACCCAAATTTTATTCACAATATTTCGAATAATACTTCTATGGGAATATTATCGAGAAATCTAGAATAAAATATCAAATTCGACGGTGTAAAATATATTAATTTGCATCTCTTATAGAAAGATCAAATTTATCACTTTCTACCAGTAGACTTTTTCTATCGGCATCAAGCTGCTTGTAAAAAAAATGATACCACTGAAAAGACCAAGGGTTCAAAATATTATAATGAACAAATGTGTAGATTTAAAAGTATGATACAAAAGGTATTATAACTTGGTTGTACTACAAAAAATATCACTTTCAAAAAACCAACAATTAACTAAATCGCTCGATCAACTCTAACTGCCTGCATCACATTTACATAATTTAAAAAACTGTAAAAACAATCATATATTCACTTCTATAAAATTCAATTTTTATGGAAAATAAAATTAATTAAAAATGTAATTATAAAATTCTTAGTATAAATATTAATGAATAGAAGCTCATTTCATATTCTAGTTTTTGTTGTTTATGTGAGGCGTCAGCCGAGTGGAGGAAGGAGGGGCAATCTTGGGTTAGGTTTGTTCTTATTTGTTTAAAAAATAATAAAATCGAAACAAAATGTATGCAATCTTTGTTTTAGAATAATTTACATAATTAATCCCAACGTCTCAAAGTGACATTTCAACTATCATCACCACTTGCATTGCATGTGTCTTGGTCCCGTCCAATCCATCGGTCCATTCTTAACCCAAACGGCCCAACCCACTTTCACACATACAATAATAACTTTTTTTTATTTTAAAAAGCGTATTGTCGTTTTACTCATGTGATTTCGTCACATTTGTTATTTTCGTTCAAAAATGTTTTTTTTTCAATTTGGCTCTCCATGGTTTGAAAAAGCTATCATTTTCAACAAAAAATGTTAGCTACCATTGTTTTAAAATGTTAAATATTCATCGTTAAAAAACTACTTATGTAAATTTTCATATAAATACAGAATTCTAATTTATGTTTATGTGTTGCTGATAAAATTTCTTTTACGAAATTCATGTTTTTGAATGAAAATGACAACTTTTTTGAACTTTGGGGAGCCAAATGTAAGAAAAAACTTTTTTGAATGGAAATGACAAACATGACCAAACCACGTGAAGGAAAACAACAATTCACTCTATTTAAAAAAGCCAACTTTAAACAAATAGAGACCTACTAAACTTAAAGTTTGGCTCGTTTAATTTAAGAGAACTAGAGTTTAGCTCTTTCAACTCATTTAGAGCCCAATCAAATACTTAGGCTCGACTCATTCGCCTAGGCCACATCAACCGTCTCACCTATGTTTGTTAGCCTTGCTTCTGTTTGAGGTGCTCAAGCTTAGCGTGATGAATTTCACTACATAGGCAATCATCGGATATGTAGTTGTTTTAGTGTTTGATTAATTCAAATACTTAAAGAAAATAATATGCAAAATGACCGAAATGAGGACGATGATATAAATCCCAAAATGTGTTGGTATAAGTAGTTAATACATGTAGATTTAATAATTTCCTATGAAAAATTAAGAAAAAGATTTTCAACACAAAGTTTAACCGTAAACCAACATTTGATATAAGTTTATGGGCTTATTATTGTTATTCTTGACTGCCAACATCCATGTAAGAAAAATACATTTTAATCCAGTTCAAAGCCCATTGGGCTTTTCTTGCAACACAAATTAACAAATCCAATTTCCATCATCTTTTTTGTAGGTATTATATATAAACTAGCTTCAACGAGAAGAAACTCAGTTACGTATCTGTAGATTATCATGAAGATTCGATATATATTCTTATAACACAACAACATAACGAAAGTACAAAATTTTAAAGCAAGAAACCGTCAACGTGCTTAATGAACGGCACGTAAAAAGATTAGGAAGATGAAATAATGAAATAACGTCTATCACTAAATCTAAATGTGATGAGTCCGATTGTTTTAACTTCACATGTTCACTCTTCACTATATTAATTGTGTGATTGTCGAAGTTAAGAACTCCATTGACCTAAACATACATAAACATTTCTTTATACGTTATTAGTTGTACTCAATAAGTAATCAACAACACTTGAAGTAAATTATAAAGCATTCTTCATTTCAATATAAATGATTTACAACATATTAAAATTTCATATGCATACATACACCTACACACATCATGCTGTGAGGATAGTATCGAACTAAGTACTATCTCCCATACGGTATTCTAAAATTAAAAAAAAGACGTTATTAGATGTACTCAAATTTCCAATATAGTTATTAATATTATATTGAAAAGTAACTTTTTGAACGGAACCAACAAAAATACATTAATAGATGTTACCAAGATGGTAGTGACCTCAAACAATGACAAATAAATAAATAAAATCGACCCACTTATCACTTATCCCAATCTAAACATTGTGATTTCCTTTTATTTTGACCCACAAGAAAGTGAAAGTCTTGATGTATTCTATCACTTTCGTTGCTCCATTGTCAAAAGCCACGTTGTTTCTCGCTTTCCATATGAACTACAGAGCGCCCGTATTGATGACTATAGAGCGCTCATAACGATTGTTTGGATTGTGTTTTTAATAGCCTCGTCACAATTGACGTTTGCTACAAGAACCAATTACAACTTGTGATCACAAATTTTTTTTGACAAGACTAATTCCTAAGCACGCTCAAGATGTGAACTTGGCATTGAATGCCGAAGTTGGAGCCTAGGTATTGGTAAGAGAAGCTAGTTTGAATTAGAATTATGGGGGATGATTGTTGGAATAATTTCGATGTAAAAATCTTCTATTTATCATATTTAATTAGCATGTTAATCTTAGTTAGTTGAAGTTTATTTATTATATATTTATATAGTAAGTTAACTATAACTATAGGTGCACGGCCCACTCAGGTTTGATATTAATAACATTGTTAGTCACTTCAGTGTTGATATTCACCACACGGTTGTCCACAGTGTTTTCCCCTTAGACCTGGTGCGACCCCGATCTTCCAAAGTGTGCCACGATAGCCCTAGGTCCACGCATAGAGTAAACTGCACCACCAAATGAATGATAAACAGTCACCCGCATCGTTATATCCTAGTTATAATCATCAAAGAAACACAATTCTATAGCTTTTTTATGTATATTCCTCCAAACCATTATATTGACGTGTAACTCAGTAATATCCTCCAAAATATTATATTGATGTGTAACCCATAATATCCAGTATATTATGATGTCTCTTAATGCTACATAGAATTAACGACCAGATCATATAGGTGATTGATGGTTTTGAGGTAAAGGTGGCAATTTTCACCAATTTAATTATTAAAATGGTGATTCGAACTATGCTTTATCTCTAATGGATAGAATAGAGAAAGATTGCCTAAAGCCTAAAAAGAACACATTCAAGAGTTAAACGGGTTGGTAGTCGCCAAATGTATATACTCCTATGTCTTCTATTCAAATAATTAGATTACTATTGAAATACGATAATACTTGCAATCATGTCAGCATGCTAATTATTTATAAATAACTTCAAAATTTTGGATCAAAATCTCAAACTTTTGACATGTTTACCTAAACCTGGCTGAACAACTAAATTTTCCACTTCTTCATTGTTTCAAACTACAAAAGAAACACTAAGCGATTTTCAAAAGAAATCACAAATATTATGATGGAAAGAATTTCAAATCAAGATGATTTAAAGAGAATAATCACTGCTTCTGTTATATGTGAATCATCGAATACTCAAACATAAAAGGTAAATACTTATTTGAAATTGATTTCACAAGCATCTCACATAATGATTAAAAACTGTTCACAAATGGCTTATTTCTACAATTATTAAAATCCAATGCCATCTAACTTTGCCTCTTACTGTATCACAAAAAGACGAAGCAATCACTACTAAATCCTAAAATTCATAATTCATTCCCCAAATAAAAAATCGATCGAAGGAGAAATTTAGCCATATTAACTACATGCCAACACATAATATAATGAAGAAAATTAGATTCTTACCAGACAATACCATAAGCTCCTCTACTTTTTTGATAACTAAGAAAAGAATTATCATCATCTTCATTTATTTTCAACATTCACAGGCTTCATCTTTAACTCAAGCAAACATTCAAGATCAACCGTACAAATGTCTGTCATTGTGTTTGAAAACATTGAACATAGGTATGATGTGCTCATGCAGATGGATTTTACCCCTTAAATATGAATCTACATAAAGACACTAATAAGAACAATAATAGATCAAATTGCTTGACTAGTCAATATGAATCTACATAAAGACACTAATATGAATCTACCTAAAGACACTAATATGAATCTACATAAAGACACTAATAAAAACAATAATAGATCAAAACTTATTCATAACTTATTCATAAACCTTACGGTTCAATATCATTTTATGGTCTAAAGTAGATAGTCTAAGTATATTAGTTGATATAAATACACTTTAAAAGAATTTCCCCCGTGCGATGTAGCGGAAACCTGTTTATTATGAAGTATAAATGTTTTTTTAAACAATGTTATAGTTAGTTATAAAAAAAAGATGTCTTGTGTAACAAAAAGATAAAGCCCCACGACATATTGATAAGATAGCTATGGATAAAACCCTACCTGATATGTTTGTATGTGTTTATATAATTTAGTCACAAAAAATATACCCCGTGTAAACAAAAGATAAACGTTAACATGTTCAAAAAGATATTGATACGTATCTAAATCGATGTTAACCATATTGACATGAGACGTAATCATATCGACCCATGAAAGGTAAACTAACTATTAAATCTAGTTCTAAATTTATAAAAATGGTAAAAGGATAGCGTAACCTTGTTTTTGTCTTAAACTTTAAAAAATTTAAAGGTAAATAATATTAATTTTAAAGCTCATCCACTACAAATAATTGCTAAAGAATCTCTTTTCATTTTAAAAAGTTGGTTAAAAATTGAAACCCACTGACTAAAATCCGGGGCCTGAAAGTTGTGATACAAGTGAACGAACCAACTATGTATTTCTTAGTCGATCCTTCAACGAAATATATATATATCTATAACATGAAATGGAAGAAGATGAACTATCACGTAATCAGATGTCGGTATAAATACCGACATCTGTTTTATATATATATATATATATATATATATATATATATATATAGAATAAGATACGATTTTTATATGATCAAGTATAAATCTGTAAGAAAACAATTAAAAAATTAGTAGCTTAAAATTTAGATATAAATCTATGTAAATTAATTTGTGGAGAAGAAGAGTAAGGGTAGGGTCGGGTGGAGTGGTTCTAAATGATCCACGTGCATCCTACTTTCCATGCCGTCCACAACGCCACGATTTTGATACTTTAAGGTCCCAAATAAAAATTAAGAAAAAAAACAATAGATTGGGTAAGGGTGTTGCCGGTCTTGGTCCGCAACACCACACTTAGGGAGCATCATGCTTACTCGAACATAAAGCTTACGCATCACAACCTCTTATTCGTTTGAGTTAGTGTTCATAGTCCTATATTTTAAATTCTAAATAAGATATATAAATAGACTTTGGTGAATATGTTGTTTTCTCTTATCAAAATCACATATCATAAAAAACTTTTGAAAAAAGTTATATAGTACTATTTAACTATAAACAATGATATATGAATCTTTATATTTAGTCAAACTTCTATTATACTTATTACTAGTGTAATTCTTTCTATAATATGGAAAAAGAAGTGTGAGGAATAGTTATATGTTTTGTGTTTATGGTTTTGTGAGGAATAGTTATATGTTTTGGCTTATTATTTTCGCCCCTCTCCTTGTGTGGTTATATGAAAAGTGAAATAGTTTGTTATGTTTCAAGTGGGTTTTGTGGGTATGCTGGTGGTAGGCGGCGATAGCAAAGTCGGCGGTGGCGGTGGCATTTTCACCACCTCCCGGCGTTTGTTGGTGGGGATGGTGATGGTGGCAGCGATGGGGTTTTTGGTGGTTTTGTAGGGAGAGAAATAGAGCTCACCTGGTTGGTTTTATAGAGAGAGAAAGTGTTGCTGGTGGTGGTTGTTCGCCGCTCTGGTGGCATATGGTCGTTTCCTGACGGTCTCCGGCCCTTTGCTAGTTACATATAAGTACACAATTACTTGGAATAGTAGTCGGTGAAATTTTATAAAAAAATTTATCTATAAGTAACTAGCTAACAATGCTAAATGGTATATTTATGTCAAAGGTAATTGATATGTAACAAAGTCATACTTAATATTATCATCATTATATTATTCCATCTTATTTGAAACAAGCTCATGAGTCATGATAAATTCTAATTTCTTAAATTCAAGTTCCGTTTATTTTTGATCATTGAAGTTTCAATTTTAATGAAGTTGTGATTTTGTTGACAACTTTTATTTTGTAAAGAAAATGTGGCAAACCAAATGGTCCGTCATCCATGACGTTTATAAACCAATCCGAACCATGCCTTTATACTTTGTCTTTTAGAGTTTTAGGCATGGTGCATGCTTTGGGCTTTCTAGACTAACCTTGATTAATGTAGTGAACTATAAATAAATAATAATAATAAATGCTCTATAAGTTTGATTATTTAAACACATAAAGCAAAATAGCAAATTACAAGAATAGTACATGTAGTAAGGTGGTATTGTATCTTTGGCTTTAACTTTCTAGAAGTAATATATGTGCCACTCACTAACTGATGTTATGACTTATGTTAACTTTATGTGAAATAACTATTTAACAATTATTTATTAAAATAAAAAAACTAAAATACTTATATTACCCGATCTCATCCCCTTATTTTATTCGTTCCCTCCGCTTGCATCCCTTGATAGTATAACATCATGACCACTATGATCTCTATACATGCTATAATTGTAATTGCATCTAAATTGTGAAGAAATGGTTCTTGATGAAACGAATTGAAACGTGAGATTGTTTGGTTTTAATTAAATGGCATCAAACATATTATAATTTTGTTAAATGATAGTGGAAGAGGTCAAAAGAACAAGTGATTGTCATAGTGGGTTAAGAATAGCAGACGAAAGAACGAGTGATTGTCATAGTTAGAGATCCTTTGTCATCATAAGTGGTGATGATAAATAAGAAAGAGGAGGAAAAGGGTGCTTTGACACTAGATGTATAAAAGAAACTATTGAAGAATATATGTTTGTTTGATACTAGGGAACTGAATAGTTTTTTTTTTTTTAACTTTTAACGACGACTTTGGATTCTTTTCAAAGCAAAGTATAAGAAGCTAAGTTAACTAAGCAATCAATAAAAAATACAAAGATATCAATGCAGATCACAACGATGTTTAGTTGTTTTAGGACCAGCTAACTACTTCACAAAACATGAACTCCTTGATCCTCGATAAGAAGTTTTTTTCAATTATCAGCTTTTCTCTAGAACTTGATAAATAATAAATATCATTGTTACAACGCTTCACGTAGAGGGTAATAATTGCAACAAACTTCTCTCTATAAAAACAAAGACATTATATATTTCTTCCTTGTTAATACTTTAATCGAATCACAATTACATATGACTTTCAAGTGGTCAAATAGTATAATTTGATTGATGCTCTCTTGCTTAAGAAATTTGATATTAAGAATGTATTAATATAATTATACGTACATTAAAGTATATCTTGTGTATTTAGATCGAAAGAGGTGAGTCAAAGTGTAACACGAGTGGTTGATCGATTAAACAACAAAGACGAATTAGTGTGAGAAGTGTGCCAGGTCATTGATGATCCACCATGGATCCTTTGTTTCATTTCTTCCCTTATTTTTCTTTGTTGCAACGAGTTTAATTAGGATTTTAGACGTTAATAAGACTTTAGGCACTGTAAAATCCAATGTATTTAGTGAAGATTAATGTTGAGTTGTTGACAAAGGAAAAAAAGGAACTAATGCTAATTTTGCTAAGCAAATTTGTTAACACAAATATTTTTGGCTTTGTCCTTTTTTGTTTTCCTTAGCTGATTAATGATTACTACCACATAAATGTTAATGTAATTCACTAACATTTTACTTGATTTAAGAATTACCCTTGAGTGAAGATTTTTTCATATCTTCTTTTGACTCAAAGTCTTTATAAAAACATACTTGTTAAAGAGTTGTGTTTCTATAAAAACTTATGTGATTTGGAAAATTAAATTAGCTTTTGTGCACATGAGAGAGATATTATATGAATAAAGTAATATTTAATCTATATATTTGGATGGTTAACATATCAATGTATATTATAACTAAGCATGTATATACCAAAAAACTTCTTCAATTTCCAAATAATAAGATCATCAAACAAGGTTTAAATTCTAGGTTTTTTTTAACGATGACTTAAATTATACCTAAATAAGATTTCAACAAATTCTATTAACCAATCAAACACTTAAATGGATCAAAACTAGTGATATAGCAAACCTAACTTTCAAGATTTTAGTTAACTAACTCATTATAGGTGTATTGCCTAAGAATCATAAATATTGATTGTAACTTTTAATATTATTATAAAAAACTCACCACTTTTAGGCGCTAGTCATTAATACTAAGATTCCAACGAACTTCATAACCCAAGACAGACATTTTAATGGAGTGAAACCAAACCAATCCGATATATTTTAAGTTTTTAGTTGACTAATTTAGTCGTCTTCCGTTCATAAACCCCTCGAATAATAAAAATTGATTTAACATCTAACACCCTTCAATAGAATTTACTGTTTTCAACTACTAATTATTATTAAACGAATACATAGTACCTACTCTCACCTACATATAATCTCTAAACCGGACAAAACACTACCCAACACCACCCCACACCAAACCAAGACCACCCATGGCGACTTCGACTTACTAGATCTCCAATCGATTCAAGAAACCCTAAAACCACATGGTTGCCATCAATATGAAACTTCTCAAAACTTATGTGTATGATTTGAAACACATGAAAATCCCAAGGGTACCATTGTGCAATAACATTCAACCCCTCACTTCCATAAATCCTCCATCGGGTTGACCCGAACACATACTCCAAAACCCATAGAGTTACTCCCAATGTCAGGCCCCGAGTGCTGCAGTAATCCTCCGGCGATCTCCTCCGGCGCCGGCGCCGGCGAAGTCTTGCAAATCGCCTCCCTCAATTCATACGTCTCCGGCAACCCTCAGTCGAAAACCGCCGTGCTTCTTGTTTCTGATGTTTTCGGTAATCGATTCATTCCACTTGTGAATTTTCGATTCTATCGATGAAATTAATGTGATTATTGTGTGGATTGATTGTAATTTGATGTTAATTTGTGTTTTGCGAAACGAATTAGGGTTTAATCTGTTAACTGATTAACAGATTATCGTTTTTTCCATATAGTCAACGAAGCTACTTCAGTCAAACACCTACTGTAGATCATCGTTGTGTCATCACTTGATCTAATTTGTTTGTTTTTTTGGTGTTTTTCGCAGGTTATGGAGCTCCGAAACTCAGGTATTTCCTATAGCAAAAACAATCATTAATCTTCATCTTATTTTGACCATTTGGTATCATTTTTCTAATGAAATTAAGCTAACAGTTTACAGTAGCTATAGTTGTACTAAAAGCAAATGAATTTGTTCTACTTTTGTGAAAGGAATCCTGCATATTGTGTTTCAGAAGTCGAAGTTTATTGTCAATTAAGTAATGGGGATTTGAGTGTAGAATGTGAATATGGTGTTTGATTAAACTTTGCAGGCAACTTGCAGACAAAGTTGCATCTGCTGGATATTATGTAGTTGTTCCGGATTTCTTCCATGGAGACCCCTTAACTCCTGAAACAAAGATAGAAGATTGGCTAAAGAACCATGCACCTGTTAGTTATATCTTTAATCCACATCTTGTTATTAGTCACATTTCATTAATCTTGTTTGAATATGTATGTAGAGAGGTTGGATAGCATATTAGCATTTGTGTTTTTTTCGTTGTTCTTTTTGTAGGAGCAAGGAGTTGAACTTGCTAAACCAGTTCTACAAGCTCTTAAGGAGAAGGGTGTAACTAAAATTGGGGCTGCGGGATTTTGTTGGGGCGGTAAGACTAGCTTTCAAGCAAGTTTTATGAACATTTAAATTGGTTGGTTTGATTTTCGATGATGTTATTATGTGAAAAATAGTTGGCTGACTCAACTGCTTTAATTGTTTTTAATAGCCAAGGTGGTTGTAGATCTAGCTAAGGATGCTGAAATACATGTTGCTGCAATCTTGCATCCTTCTTTTGTTACTGTAGAGGATATCAAGGGTATGTTTTATATTACAACACTTATCAAATTACTCGGTTCTTGAAAGGTGAACATGTTTGATTTATTGAAGAATAAAACCTAGTGTTTATTAAGAATAAGGTGGATGTCTTTTGGCTAGAATTTTTGCACCATTTCTTTAATCTTTATGTGTAGTTTCTACTAATGGTTGCATTTTCAACCCGTTGTTGATCTGGGTAATGTTTTATTTCTAATGAGTCAAACAGCTAGAAAATGAGGATTCTTAATGTGTAAAACCTCTTAAATTGTTGATGTGAAATCTTTTATTATGATTGAAATAATATTATTTTTGTAGAAGAAGTGATTGGGAAACCTAACTCGTCAACCTAAAAATCAACCCAATTCATTCAAAAATTGGCACATTGCATAACCATTTTCTCTCTCCTCATATTTACCTTTGACTTTGATACTTGTCTTAATCTCCTTGGTTGATTTTTAGGGTGACAAATTAGGCGTCCAATCATTTCTTTTTTTGTAACCATATATGACACGCTAGTTATTTATTACAAAAGTTTGATGACTAAACGTATTTTGGCCCGGACCCATTTGCAACTTCTGATTCCTATGTATGTTAATTTAGTGATCACATCTTTTTTAGTCTATTTCTTTGTCTTCTTTATTGTCTGTTTTTGTCTGATTGATATTTGATATGATGATTTCAGGGGTTAAGATCCCTATCGGAATACTAGGTGCCGAGATTGACAAACGTTCACCACCGGAACTCATTAAAGAATTCGAGGCTGTAGTAGTGGCAAATGAGGTAATTTTTCTAGCCAATGTTGAGTGTAGATTTTGTCTTACAATTAAAACTTCACCTTCCAGTTTCCATATGAATTTATTAATGGGGAAGCACATAACTGCCTGTAAGAACATAACAACTTGGAGCATTTAGCAAGCATCATGACACAGAATAATAACTTTAACTTTTTGGATAAACCAGTTCTGCCTATGAATTGCCAATTTTCTAGGTGGCAAGCTATCTACTTGTTCACAAAAAATATGTTCTGTTATATTATTTTTTACTTAAATAATCAGCATTTGTCATAAAACAATCAAACTTCTGTGTTTTACGGTATGCAGGTTAATCACTTTGTAAAAATATATCCTGGCGTGGCACACGGTTGGACGGTTAGATACAAAGATGAAGATGCTGCAGAAGTGAAATGTGCACAAGAGGCTCATAAGGATCTTATGGATTGGTTTGGGAAGTGTCTTTAGACAAATCATTCAGTCTGTGAAACCCTAAACATGTAATAAAGGGGAGATGTCATGCATATGTTTGAGTAGATCTTTAATTTACTAAATAAACTGTGTTTTAAGATATTGAAGCCTGATTTTAAACTCTTTGCCTGAGCACGGGCAGGGGCGGCTCAACCTTTATGGGTCCCAAAGCGACTTCAAAATTTGAAGCTCTTTTGAAAAGAAGTATTGTTTTGCTTATCGCCATATAAGTTACCCTATAATTTGAGCTTCATAAGAAAAGAAGAAAAAGATATGAAACTTACAAAGCATTGCATAACCTTTTGATGGGCATTGGTTTATGGTAGCACAGATCTATCATTTGATAAGTAAACAAGATGTTTATCAGCTAATATCATGTTAATCTGAAAAGCAACAAGCACTGCACAATTAGAAAGTTAAGTTTGTCAGCTCAACTAAAGAAAAAAAATGGGATCAACATAAAAACTATCAGCAGTATCAGAAAAAATGACCATATAAGACTTCTCAATCATCACATCAAAGTCTAGAGATGCAAAAAAAACCGGGTGGCGGGAACTACCCAGAATGGTCCCGGTTTCTACCCAGGGGTACCATACCTGGTCCCTGCCCATTTGTAACGGCTGGTTCCTGCCTAGTTCCTTTGTTCCTTCGAGTACCGGACCCGACCCTACCTGGGTATGTACCCGGACACGACCCGGACCGGTTCCGACATAAAATTCAAATTACAATTTCTTAAATTTATGTTTATTCAATTTGAAAATAATATTACAATTTCTTTTATTAACTATCTATCTTTTGCACGATTTACACATTTCATCTCTTAGATAGGAAAAAAATAATTTTTTAGTGTACAAATAACATCTGGGTTATTCAATTATTTTTTTAATACGTTAAGTTTTAGTCAAGTAGATTTTTTTTTAAAATATAAAGTACCATGTCACATTCGTACCTTTTATGACATTTGTGTTAATTGACGAATACTTAAAGATTTTCACTTATTTGTAATCTTTATAATATAAACATCATGACCATATAAATACACTCAAATATATTAACATAGTGGTCTATAACAATCATTAAATTTGTCAACTATTTATACCTATAATAAAACATGTAAAAAAACATGCATGTTTGATTCGAGGTCTATGCGTTGACTATATTTTTTTGAATCTTAAAATATTTCAAAACCTTATGTAATATTGTCAAATTTAGAATTCTTGAAAAAAATTAAATATCTTTTTCTTAATTGTTTTCTAAAACATAAGAAGCAATGCATATGAAGTTAATATTAGACCCGATGTTCTTTGAACCGAGATACGATCTGATTATCGTGTAACTTCATTTCTTGATTGTAGATTTGTTATAGAAGAGAAAAGAATCACAAATCGGGTATTGGGCGCTACCTGGATTGTTTATCGGCCCAAAAGAAAGACATCCAAAAGTAATATCCTCATGACTGAATCATCTTAATTCTTATGTGCTTTTGACAGTTTGATAGCTTGAATTAGGTTAGATTTGAACTGTTTCTTATGTAAGATTAGATCATATGTAGTGGATCTTATTCAATGTTGAATTATTATGTTGTTCAATCACCAAATGAAGCCGCCATGTTGAAATTGACTTCAGATCTTTTATTAGTTTATTGATTGTTGCTTGTATGGTTAAAGTCAACGCTCCAGCTGCATCTACATCTAAATCTGTCTCTGTGATTTGGTTTTTGTTTCTTTTTCCTGGATAAGAATCTTACAGTTATAAAGTACCTTCCTTTTATGTTCTTTTTTCTATAAAATTACATCAATCTGTATTCTTGAGATTATAGGCACCAAGATAATCAACAATGTAACAATAACAGAACCAAGCTGATCTTGTTGGATCTTTATAAGTTATAACTTAAACAATCGGCATATACGATAAAACACAACCATTAGAATGAATCTTATATACAACAAATTACACCAACCTTCTATATTCAATTCCACTCCCATTTTCAATACCAGATCAACAATCACCACACCACCTCCAAACCAAAAGAAGAAATTATAATCATCATTGTAAAAGACTTTCTATAACCAAGAAATCTTGAAATCATCTGTTTTTAAAGAAGCCCAGATCCCAACGTTTTAACAATCCGTCCATTATGTTACTAGACGGGCTTTTTTCAACTGTTACTGTGGCTTTGGTCCGATCCACCACGTCAGCATCAGATGAACCAACAGCAGATGCAGATGGTTGTTCTGCTTTGGTTCGTTTCGACATGTCAGCATCAGATTGTTCTGCTTTAGTCCGTTTCAACATGTCAGCATCAGATTGTTCTGCTTTGGTCCGATTGGCCATGCTAGCATCAGATGAACTAACAGATGGAATTGTACTTGATGATTGTTCAGCAGAAGATGTGCTATTACATGGAGACATGAACTGAGAAGGTGAAGAATCACTGCTGCTTGAAGTTGAAGCACCTGTAGTGGGATCGGTTTTCATTGGCGGGGTGTGGTTGGCTACGGATGACTTGTCATCGCCTGCTGGCGGTTGATCACCAGGTGGTTGTTTTGGTTCTAGATCTTTTAAAGACAGGAGTACAGCTTCCATGAGCATCTAAAAGTGTTGAAAAAAGATTAGCATATAAAAGTATAGTTTTAGTAAATCATATTTAGTAGTTAGTACATTTTAATAATTTATGAAAAAAACCAAGAAAGACGTTTGCAACGACCTAACATGTTTTGACCCGCGTTAGAAAGAACCAGTTTGACCCAACCCGACCCTTTTTGCCAAAAAGCTTACCCTTTCTTCTTCCTCAATATTGCATGGCAAACCTTCAATGTGTTGAAGCGGATACTCAACATATTCATGGTCATCTGCTGATGATGGTTTGTAAGGATGCCCATTAGAAAACTCAAAATCAATCATTCTAGATGATGATTCGGTCACAGTTCCTTCATCCTGAAGCAACAATATTATTACCTAAGTCAGCATATTCTTTCTTCATTTCTAACAACAGAAGTTATAACAAGAATTAATTGTTTTGACCCAAATGGTTCTCAACAAATCGGAGCAACGTTCAACTTTTGAGTGCCAAATGAGTTGATTTTCTTGTTTCAAAAGTTGATACAAATGTTTCCAACCGAATATCAGAAAACGATTATTAAACTTAACGATTACAACCAATTACAAAGATAGAAAAAGAATACCTTAGAATTACATTGTTTATCTGTTGATGGGATGTCTGAAGGCACCTGAAAGTTGATACAAAATTATAATAAGGTCCCATCGTTACGGCTACAGAAAGACAAAAAAGGTGCATGCCCGCATCACATATGTTGCGCTTCATACAACCAATTACTAACCTCAGTCCTACTCATTGGCCGTCTAGAGCGGAGTTGATTAATTGCATCCTCTGTGCTGCCTGACGCTGAAATCCATTCATGACAAGAAAAAAGATAAATTTAAAAATTCTTAAAAATACATGGAATCAAACCAACTCAGTATAAACAGAGTATAAATATCATACCTTGAGGTGTAACTAAAAAGTCGTCTTCATATCCAACTCCATGGATATCCTAAATTATAACAACTGATTAGAAGATCATGATTTGCAAAGTATATGTCAGCACTTCACATACAGGAACAAGAGTGTGTGCGTTTACGCGCGCGCGCATTTGTATGAGAGAGAGAGAGAGAGAGAGAGAGAGAGAGAGAGAGAGAGAGCAAAGTATACCCTGCCAAGGTAATCAAGAGATGAATCAAAGAAGTTCCCCTTAACTTCATCTTCTGGAGGATGCAATACGTTATGGAAAAAGATATTTATAGAATCAAAATAAAACTGAGGACGTGGAGAGTTGTGATCTCCTTCAAATTTGATGATATTTTTGTCACCCTGTGAAGATACAATAGTATTAATATGACTCCGAACGTAATAAAATCCGCAATATATGCAAGAATCAGATGTCTAATTTTTTTCTTGAGTAATAGCTTAAGAGTTGGTAGATTACCATGTACGCTTCGTATATACGATCTGAATGATGTGGTTGTATAAAATCATCATCAGCAGCATGACCAAACAGAACAGGAACAAAAGAAGATTTTGCAACCTATAATTAAAATACACATGTAAGTTTTTTTTGACATATAGTGTAACTTACATAGACAACAACACATAACGGAACTCACAATAACACAGAAACCAGTACAAACAACAAAAATGCTATTATCAAATTAATAAAGATATCGTGTGTAACCTTTATGGTATTCAGCTCCATGATATCAAATTTTGCCTTTTTAAGAATAGCTCTTCGCATGTACTGGATAGCAAACTTGACCTGAAAGTATTCAACAGAATCTTAATTTCTGAGGCAATTCACTGTGATTTGTAAAAATCAGAGATATTAATGATCCACTTACAGTAAACTTGGGAAGCCGAATTTTGTAAGTATCCACAAGTTCCATCATCAAATCAACCAAATCAGAGAAGGGACTGTCAAGAACCATTCCAGCAATTGAAGGATCTTCAGCTCCATACATAAGGCTGACATTATTAACGGTATAAGTTAAAAACTGTAATCAAATCACTGAAATATTGATTATTTTAACTTAAAACTATACAAATCTTCATCAATGGTTCTATTTAAGTTAATCATATTTATATATCTGACGAAATAAGTCATAATCTTTGACCACTTGATTACAAGAAATATAGTTGAGGGTTTTTATCTATAATTTAATAGACTGTAAAATTGATAAACATTCATATTACCTTGTCACAGCACCCATTGACCGACCCCAAAGGCCGATTAATGTAACATTTCCATCAGAACGCAAATAATCTACCACGGATTTCAAATCATCTTTCTGGAAATACAACAATTCTTGTCAACTTACTGAGTGGACGTGAAAAAAACATGTAAGATGTTATAATATGTGAAAACTAAGAAATATATTGGCATTGCATACTTTAAAGTTCAAACAGCACCTATGGCTCATATAGACTAACCTCAAATGGAAACAAGATTAAAAAAAAAATATAATGGTTCTAAAATGAGTAGATTCTTATTCTAAAGTGTTAAAAAGCCTGAAAAATCAATAAAAAGGACTAGGGAAAAATAGATAAAGAACAGATTTTTTATTAAAACGTCATCTTCTCCACCCTACCCCACCATTTTTTATATGTAAACCATGCCATCATTAACTAACATTGTGGTATTCTTCATTAACTTCTCTTTGATCTATCTGCATGTTATTTCAGCCATTTTGCCCAAAACGTGAACATATAGGGTTAGCTAAGTAGCTAACCAATATTGTTGTTTGTCAACCATACAGGTGTTTCATTATCATTTAAACAGATATCATGTGATGGTTTCAGTTTTCAAACTACACAGTTAGTACCCATATGCAAAATATATTAGTTAAAATACACAGGAAAGAAATCAAGGCAGCAATGTGCAAAATATATATTAGATTAAAATACATAGAAAAGAAATCGAGGCAGCAATGTGGTAAATAGCGAACCTAACAACTCTTTTAAAAATTAATGCTCTAGATTCACTTACTTCATACCACCCTAGACTGACATGCTCTCCCCCAGATAGTCCAGATCCAGAGAAATCAAGTGTAAATACGGTAATATTTGATGGCAATAATATAATAGCAGCTTCACTAGCATCAGCTCGACACCCACTGCCACGTCATCATATTAGCACCTCGTATGAGCATAAATATAAAAACACACAAAAATTGGCTAATCAACAGTGAATGAATATCCTACATATGGTCCAAAAAAGTAAGGATAAGATCATAAGAAAGAAGAGAAGATTGCTAAATGCATATACTTAATTCTTGCAAACTAATTGGAGACCATGAAGTTAATCTAATTTAATCCCACAGCAACCAGAATTTGAATCATGAGTGGACTTATGTAAGTTAAGATTTTGTTCAACATGAGAAGCAGATTATAGAATACTTGAATAGTTACCAAGAAATAAGATTATCACACGGCTTTTTTATTCGGAAATATTGAAGTTGTCCTTATTAGATATTCACTGAATTTGGATCTACTCTTGGTCAACATCAGGGAAATACAAATTTATACTCCATTATGATTCGGTATTTCATATCCAAAGAATAATGCGTACCCATATTTGGTAGTGTGTCACCATCATGGCATCTAAAATTCACAATCATAAATTTTTATTATATATTTTGTATACTGGTGATATTTCTATTGCTTTGGAAGGTTGTCACCAATTACTAACATTTATATTATATTTTATTAACCATATGGGCTTCATTGATTCTTTCCTTGATTTTACTTTCCCATTTTTGGAACCTTTGTCCTGTCCTCGAGGTTCAAGAGGTTAAATTTGTACTATATTTAGATTCTGGTTCAGATTCGAATGACACAGTTATTATTTAGTCTTAAACTAATAAGCTTAAACAAGTGCAAAAAATTTGTTGCAATTCAAGTAACTTCCAACAAAATGAGCTCCAATGATTGTTTTTAATATATGGCAAGTTCATAAGAATAACAGGTGATTGAAATTTGTAACTGTGAAGATCATAACTTAGCCAATATATAAGAAACTAGGGTTTAAGAGAGAACGTATAAGCTTCACATGTATCTCACTAACCTGTTTCCATGGCAGTATATAACACATGGCAGCGGTTTTCCTTCAGGACTCACAATAGGCAAGTAATGACTACACTTAAGAACATCTCCTCGGCTATTTACAATCTGAACTTGCAAAAAGAAAAGAAGAAACTTAAAAACCACAACCAAACTCACTTTAATTCACGACTAATTATACTCGATAACATCCTTATTATCTTTTTTGGGTACGGATAGAAGAATTAAGGGCAATTGCAACAATTTACTTCTTACTATATCAATCAAACAAGGTTTTGCATCTCAAAGAAAAAACTTCCCACGATTTTCCCTCGAAAAAACTTCAATGTAACAGTAGAAACAAATCTTACCTCTATATCTTTCCTTTGAAACCATTTTCCTTTAAGCATGAATTCTTGATCTAGTAAATCATTGTTTGGTTCATACTCGGCTCTGCATCAAAGGATATATTTGTCATGACATGTACTAATTATGCCCAATTACACATAAACATGCTTTGATAACAAGAATCGATAAGTATAACACTACATAGCCATTAAACCATTGGTGTCAAACAATATCTAACAAGCATAAGCAGACTGCAATTTTAAGAAACACACTGCTAAATTCAAATACCATCATTTGAGGGAAAATGAAATAAACGGATTCAAACCCATCATCAAAGAACTACTACAAGTTCCTCTAATGTCAACAATCCAATCAATTATCTACTTAACAAGCAGAAGCCCTAAATACCTATTGAAACAAATCAAGATCCATACAACTTCATAATTCTGAATTCTGATTACTTAACTACTAATACCAAAAGTTAAAGCAACAAAAAAGCTATCCAACACACGCTCTAAAGCACCATAAAAGAAAACCCTAAAAGGCTGTTGGGTTGTGAAGGCTTTGGGCCGAGCCGAACGGGGCTCGGGCCTGTTTTGCTAGGCTAATGATAAACAAAAGAATAGGCTAGCCGGCCCTAATTAGGGTTAATTAGTTAATTCTTGGAGCCTAAGTTATTACCTTAATTACAACCCTAATCTAGCATTATAAATAGATCCATGATGTAATTGTATTCTTGAGCACAATAATAATATAAACCCTAGTTGCAGAGTGGACGTAGGTCACCTAGACCGAACCACTATAATTCTCTCGTGTCTACTTTATATATAGATCGTGTGATTGTGTGTGTTTGATTGCTTCCGCTGGAACCTACTCTGATTGTGATATCTAACAAGTGGTATCAGAGCCGAGGTTCGGAAACACACCGGGTTTACACACTGAAATTGCAGAAGGCTGTTCGAGAGGGCTGTGGTATTATCGATTTTTTGCTGGTTCGAGTTCTAGGGTTGTCCGGGTTTTATTTTTTTGGCGATACGCGATTAGGGTTTCTGTCTTGAACCTTGGGGTCGCTGGTATTGCTCTCAGTTCTGCAGGTGAAGTTACCGGTTTAGGTATCTTCGGGTTTTTTTTAGGGTTTTATTGGAAGTGTGCTTGGCTTCGGTTAGCTTTGGTTCTTTGGCTTTTTTTCTTCAAAGGTTAATCTTTTCTCACGGTGTTCATCAACTTCAGTTTCTGTTTCTTGATTGTATTCGTTTCTCGTTTGCAATGGCTGAAGACGGGAGGGTTCGAATTGAAAAGTTTAACGGGACAGACTTTGCTTGGTGGAAGATGCAAATAGAAGCATTGCTAGGTGAAAAAGATTTGGAAGTAGTATTGGAAGAAAAGCCGGCTACAATGAACAAAGCTGAAGAAGCGGTTTGGAACTCAAAGGACAAGAAGGCTAGAGGGGCTATTACATTGGCTTTGACGAGGAGCGTTGCATTTAACGTTATGCATGAAACCACGGCTCGTGGTATAATGACGGCTCTGTCAAATATGTATGAAAAGCCGTCTGCTGCCAATAAGGTGTTCTTGATGAGGGAGTTATTCATGACTCGAATGAATGAGGGAACTTCAGTTTTGGAGCATATTAATGATCTTAACTCGATCATGTCCAGGTTAGCTTCTGTGGGCATGAAGTTTGATGATGAGACTCAAGCTGTAGTATTGTTATCTTCTTTGCCAGATAGTTGGTCTGGAACTGTAACGGCTATTACTAGTTCGGTGGGGACTGATGGATTAACATTTGACGGGGTCCGAAACATTGTGCTAGGTGAAGAAACTCGCCGGAAAAGCACTGGTGGTGGATCATCTTCTGGTTTGTTATACGTTGGCAGGGGAAGGGAAAATAACAGGAGCAGTGGGAGTCGAGGGAGAAGTTCGTCTAGAGCTCGGAAAACTGTGAAGTGCTGGAGTTGTGATGAGATTGGGCATGTTAAGAGTCAATGTCCAAAGCGTAAAGAAGGAAAATCTGGTGAGGTAAACACTGCTGCTGAGGATGAATGTAATGATGACACATTACTACTCGAGGCTGAAAACAGTGTGGACTCTTGGGTTATGGATTCCGGTTCTTCGTTTCACGCCATGCACAGCGGGGAGACGTTGGTGAATCTAAAAGTTGGCAACTTTGGGAAGGTACAAACAGCAAATGGTAATATCCTTGATGTTACGGGCATAGGTGATGTTAATCTGTTAACTCCATTGGGAACCTACTGGAACTTGAAGAATGTTAGGGTGATTCCAGCTTTGAAGAGAAATCTTATCTCTGTTAGTCAACTGGATGAACAGGGACAAGAAGTAAAGTTTGGTAGAGGTAAATGGAAAGTAATAAAAGGAAATATGGTTATTGCTCGTGGAAACAAGCGGGGATCGTTATACATGGTGGAAGTACCTATTGAGGAAAGTATAACCGTTCCTGAAAACAAAGTTGGGTTCGCTGAGTCAAAGGGGCAAAAGAAGGTTCAATTTGCAAGACTGAAGCCTGGTGCCAAGGTGATTCAAGCTGAGCGGGATTGGAGGTCTAAACCAGGTCAGGGGTTTGGTGACAGTGGGAGCACGGGGCGTGTTTCGGGTACAGTCACAAAACAACGTTGGGTTGTGAAGACCACTACTCCGATTGTTAAATTCTCTCCTATGGATGTCTTGCTCAATGAGGAGAGTGTTGATGATTCTCGGGTTATCTCTGGAGCTGGTGGATCGTGCATACCAGTTGAGATAGAGAATGGGTTGGAGCTCGGGGGAGCTTCAACTGTCCCCTCATGTACTTGATGAGAGGGGGTGCAACTAGGGGTTACAATGAAGTCTTAGCTGATTGGAATTGAAGCTTGGAAGACTTTTGGATATGAAGAATACTGGAGTAACTGGATCTGGGTTACTTGGACGGCGTTTGTAGACTTGTGCAAAGCCTTCAAGTGGGAGATTGTTGGGTTGTGAAGGCTTTGGGCCGAGCCGAACGGGGCTCGGGCCTGTTTTGCTAGGCTAATGATAAACAAAAGAATAGGCTAGCCGGCCCTAATTAGGGTTAATTAGTTAATTCTTGGAGCCTAAGTTATTACCTTAATTACAACCCTAATCTAGCATTATAAATAGATCCATGATGTAATTGTATTCTTGAGCACAATAATAATATAAACCCTAGTTGCAGAGTGGACGTAGGTCACCTAGACCGAACCACTATAATTCTCTCGTGTCTACTTTATATATAGATCGTGTGATTGTGTGTGTTTGATTGCTTCCGCTGGAACCTACTCTGATTGTGATATCTAACAAAGGCTAAAGTTCAATAAACCCGTCGAAATGACGAATCTTGAATACAACCCATAAACCCCAGATCGAAATTTGGGGCAAAAGCAAAAGGGGCATCAAGAATCTTACATAACATATACATGAAGTAAAATTTAAAAAACGGAAGAATGTAAATCACCTGGGTGGACGAATGATGAAGTTAATAAGCTGTTCCATAAAGATTCAAAAGCAATAGATCTTGGGTTTGTTGTTCCAGATCGTAAGATTTTCTTGATTCAAGTCATAAATTAAGTGTATTTCGAATGGAAATTTGGAGACAAAATAGAGTCTTTTTGATCGGAATTGAAGAAAAGCAGAAAGATTTTTGGTAAAGGGGAAATTTGGGTGGTGTTGTGAATGATGTCAACGTTGGGTGGGTTTTCGAGTCTGTGATAGGTTTTGTGCATCGAGATTTTCCCAAATCGAAGCCCTTGATGTGGGATATGGTACCCGATATGTTTTGGTTCTGTTACATGTACTTTGATTTTACTTCATGTACTTTGTGATATTACTTCAAAAGTATCTTTCTATTATTATTATTATTATGGTTGTTTAAAAGTAGTATATGAGCCTATAAAATGTTGAATTGGACATGTATGGACATAATATAACTACGGGCGTTTATTGGATCGATAACAATTTATTTTGGTCGAATTTTTTTGATTTGACAATTTTGTGGCCTATAAAATGTTGAATTGGACATGTATGGACATAATATAACTACGGGCGTTTATTGGATCGATAACAATTTATTTTGGTCGAATTTTTTTGATTTGACAATTTTGTGATCTTATTCGAATTCTGATGCAATCCGAATCGGAGACCCAGATCTATACGAATTTAATAAGGATCAGATTTGGGATAATTCAAATAAAAGGAATAACATTTTTCTTGATTTTTTATTTGTGTTTCTTTTTTCTAATTTTTTTTTTTAACTTTACTTCAGCTCTTCGATACTTTGACTCTCACTTGTCTTCTCTTTCGATAATTCAATTACGTTTAAGAAGGGTTGAAGATGAATGAATCAAAGGTTGGAATATTGAATATTATTGTCATTTACTGGTCTAGTGAACAACTAGACAAAAACATTGGGCTTTAGGGCTAGGATAAAAGTGGGTATAAGCTACACATCCGTTCTAAAAACCCCATTTACATATTATTTAATGAAAGTCTTATTTGAATTAAATAGATATCCGAATAATGCAAATTTTTCAAATTCAAAAACAAAATAAATCTGAAGATAGAATAAGAAATTCGAATTCCGATGATATCCAGTCCATGAGTCAACACCTGTTGTTCCAGCAATAAGATAACAAAATATACAAGAACATTAGTAAGAATAATTATTACAAAATAACGTTTGATATTGAATTATACCATAGTATATATTTTCATCAGCAATTAACCTTGTGTGTTCAATCTTTTATTTTGAATGTCTTTGCACCTTCTTTTTGTTTCTTTTTAACTATTTATCGGTTCATTCATCATCTTTAACACACTTTAAACTACCTATAAAAGCTTCTTGTCTACAAGCTCAAATGACATGATTTTTAACATGTCTTGTAACTCATTTCTAATATGTTTACTTATTTTGAAGATGTTTAGCCTTTAAGGTTTGTATATTCTTATTATATAAAACATATTGGCGTTTACAATCTTGGTTTTATGACTTTTTGGTTTTCTTAAAACCAACTTAAGTTTAATAAAATTCTTTTAACGTGATACATAATTTGTATTAAAAAAAAGTTCTATTTGATTTTCTTTAAATATCATACAATCTTGTTTTTTTAGCAACAAATCTATCATATTCTTACTTATAAATTATATCAAATTACATCATGTCTAAACTCAACCCAGGTACTTACAATCTCTTAAAGGAAAAAAAAAAAAACGTTTCATATTTTAATATTGATCAACTCAATGTATTAACATCACATGCAGTGCCAAAGAAATACAAGTCTGATAAACAAAAAAAAAAAGTTTGTCATTTAACAAAACACGAGTATCTGACGGGGATACCCTGATAATAAATTGTATATTTATTCTTTAACTAGTGATGGACTTTATAACAACCTTGGTAGGGGAGGAAATGCAACTTTAGTGGGGGTGTGGCGGGACAACTCCCCCACCTTCCCACCTTAAGTGCTCACGTGGTATATTCTCATTATCTTAACCATTAATTTCCCTTATCAATTTTTTAGATTATTTCCTGTATTTTTAAACAAAACTTATTTTTTTATTTCATCTTGAAATTAAATTAAAACCTATAGTTAGGTCCATATGATTAGGCTAAATAGTCAAAAAAATGTTCAAATACCAACCCATAGAAACACCCACTAAAACAAAATAAACCGATGAATTTGAGTTTATAACTGCAGTTTCATCATCACTCAAGCAAGATTAAGTTTGTTACTTCAAATTGGCAATCACATAATCAAAACTCAATGCATACCAAACCATTTTAACTATATGGAATTATGGATCTGCTATATACACCTATGTGATGTGATATGCCTTACGGATGCAAACCGTAACCGAATTCTCATGCTTCTTTGGGCAATTTGTAATATCACTAGAGTCATTAATAATTAATTATGCTAATGGCGATTACCAAAGAAACTATTGGGCGTTTGAAATATCATTAGAGATGATATCATAAAAATATCACAAGTGCATAGCCGGTGTTTGACATGTCTCCTACTTTACGTTGGGTCCAGATAGGAACCAAATTGTTTTGTGATTTAATGTATACAACCTTACTCTGCATATTGTGAAAATACTGTTTCCCACGGCTAACTTTACCACTTTTATTAAGGTCTAGCCTCATAAAAAATATTACAAAAGATGAACAAATACGATAAACATTTATTATGTTATATTATCCGGCTGACACATGTAGTACTGCATGATTCGCACTTGATGATGTAAAGGGGCGTTTGTATTTTAGATTTCAAGTAGTCGTAGCAAAAACTTGTCAAATTCGTGATCGACTTGTAACTTTTAGTTATTGTTACTATCTTGTTAGTTTAATAAAATTTGTTATATTGTTCAAAAAATACATGTTAAAAATTTTTACTAAAAATGTACGGGGTAATTAACATAGTTTTCTATTTTATTTCACGGGGGAACGAAACAAAAACAGAATAAGTAATAAATCTGCTGATTAAAAATGCATAATTCTTCAAATTAACACACTAGGTTTAGTAAACCCGTGTGTTATACGGGTTGAATAAAAAAATATTAAATAGAATAAAAATTTATTAATTATAAATCGATATTTTAAAATAAGATATGATTAAAATGTTTCTTATAATAAATAAAATAAAATTTTTATTTCAAAACAAATGTTTTAAAAAATGTCATACTTAAAACTTTTTTCTTATAACTCTTAATAATTATTTTTGTTTATAAAAATTTTACTTTTTAAAACATCAAATATAAAAAATTTTGTATTTTTTTAAAAGTCTGATGTTCTAAAAATTTTCTAATTTTATGAATAATTATTTCTTTAAAAATAACATTAGTAAAAATATCTTTTACTTAATTTATTAAAAACCATTTTACTTTAAAAAATCAATAATATTATTAGTAATTAGTGTGATTATTAAATAGGAGAGAGAAACGGTAAAAAATTATTGAGGAGGAATATGATGTTGATATTTGTTACTTCTAGATATCTTTTTATTAATGCAGAGAGATTCAATTTTTTACATGTATTTTCAATTTTGTCCTTTTCATGACTTTCATTACAGCATTATAAATTTATAAAATGCATCAAAGAAGTTAAGACACTTTATTTATGAAAATAATACATTGTCAAGATTCTCCCATTTGTCGTTATTCCAAATAATTTATACTCCTAAATAGTCATGCCACTTTTTAAATTTTTATTCCAAGGTCATATAAAAATTATTGTATTTGAAAAGTACAAATTTACTCATATAGAATTCTGTAATATTATATAACCCTTCGAAATACATTTTATGCTCTAATAGACGTCGAATAAGTTTTATTAAAAAATAAAAAGAATTTAATATAATTATTAGAGGGTTATTTACTTATCTTGAGAATTATATAATGAGAAAAAAACTTTTTTTATATGTATAAATACGGGTAAAAAAAGAGTTGTCAAATAATATAGTTGATAACCTTTAAACTTGTAAGAACTATAAAAACTATTTTCACATGTTTATGGATGTGTAAATTAGTTCTCTTTTTTGCTCATGTTTACACATGTGCAAAAAAAATTCTTAAAATTCTTACGGTTCTTATGAAAAATAGAAGGTATAATTTAATCCCATAGATCTTTGATATTGCTTATGCTATTGTGCTTCCATATAAGCATGCAACAAATAAAGACCTTTTACAATGTTGATGATTGCTTATCCAAACATCATATTTGATAATTAGCGACATAAGTATCCAATAAACAAATTTGTTTTGACAAAAAATTAACAATAATAACTTTATGATCAAATTCGTATGCGAGGCGGTGTGTTTGAATGGTTCATATAACGAGTGTGATAATAAAAGTAAAGAAATGACATTGTTGATTACGAGGCCTTTGATCTCTGGAGATCTCCGACATAAAACACTGGGAGCTGACCAATGGTCATGCTGCCTCTTATTCTTATAATTGACTGAAATTACAAAGCGAGAGCAATAACAATCAATACTAAGTGTTACGGAGAGAAATGCAAAGTGTGATGTGACTTCTACATCGATATCTCTCTCTCTATATATATATATGTGTGTGTGTGTGTGTGTGTGAAATTAAAAAACTAACATTCGATAATCCACGTGACTACTTAGTCTTCATTCTTGACTGTTGGAAATATGTTTCTGCACATTTTCTTCAACCGGCCTTTGATTCTTCAGGATTAACTAAGTAAATACGAGTCACCTGCGAGAACAAGTAAAAGTCAAAAGAGCAATAGTCGGTTAATCACATAAGTATTCAAATATTAAACTTACCAAGGATCTGAGATATCAGATCATAGAATTCACTGGTAACAATATTGAAGTTAGTTAATTTGAAATTGTTTGATTACAATAGATCTATCTTAATTTTCTAAAGTTAATTTAACTATGGTTTCTCGCCTGTGCACACGTACATGGTGCATACATCTCCAAATACGTATTAATATAAGGGTGGAGGGACACTCACAGCACACCCATCACACCCATCACACTCATCACACTATACCATAAACCAACCAACCAAATCTTGTTACATCAGACTACACATTACACCACACTTAAATTTGATGGTGATATACCACACCATACACACCCACATACAAAGTGAGTGAGAGGCGGCCGTGTTGCCTCATGCCATGCCATGAGGCTTAGTATGGTCACGGTAAGAGTGCCCCGCCCACCCTTATGTTAAATTATCTAGGTAAAGCGTTCAAATAAGAACTGCATTTACATAAAATTCATATACGGATGAAGATATGATGTTTGATTCGGAAAAAAATGATATAAATGAATCTTTCTTTGTAGTTGACAAATTGGTGTCCTGTTTTTGGTTTGCAATAAGTGTAACAACATGATTTGAACCGCCATATATAGACTTTTGACAATTGAAAGGTTGTCTTCTAATTCCATTTGTATCATACTTTTATAGAATCATCAAGTCACATACCATAAAAAACTATGATACATTAATTTTATACGCAAAAATCTTATCATATCTAATTTAACCTGTTTAACAGTCACGCCATATCAATCATCTTAAAACTTAATTATTTTCGTATCACGATCCTACCGTTTCGAGTATCGTCAAAAATGTTAGAAATATACTCGTGATAAATAATATTGGAATGACGATAAAACCTTATCCTATTCATGAGAGGTTATTTTGACAACTTTAAAACCTATAATATCCTCCACCCAATACCCCTATCTCATCATCAAAAGCCAATCCACTTTTTCATTTTCTTTTCAATTTTTTATTTATAAATATCTTCTTCTTCACGCATTCAACAACTTCCACCTGTCGATCTCCTCCGTTTGCCGCCACACACCACCACTCTCCGGCGACTTCTCCTGCCACCTTCCGCCGCTTCTCCGGTATGCACTTCATCTCACACATAACACATTATCAACTCATTACTTACTGTTAACTCGCTGTTTCTGATCGAAAATGTAACTGTTTTGTTTCATAATGTTAACTGTTAAACGCCGTTTAAACGGCCTCCATTGCCGTTTGATAGATTTATGCTTTCATGTTTACGTCTTCGTGTTGTTAGTCGTTGATTTGTTGTTTATGTTATCGTATGGAAGTTTGCGATCTATGAGATTTGCTTAAAATATAGAAGCAAATTTCGATCTCCAGATTGTTATTTCCATCGGTTTGATTGTGATCTAACAATGGAGGAAGCATTAGGTTTGAGTGGTTAAGTTGACCTGGTCAGAGAGTATCTGTTGAACTGGTCAAGTGACCATCCATCACTGGCCGTTGTTTGTCTGCTAGAATAAGACAAGAAGGTTGTAGATCTGTTTTTGATTAATGATTGTTTGACCTAAACATGCATACTTTATAGTTTATGACTTTATTCTTACCTGCATCTGCTTTGTTTTTACATGTGCTGATGAGTGATGAGATTGTGGAAATGGTTTTCTATTTCTAAACTTGATTGAAAGTTGATCATATTATAAGGAGATTGCTTCACTAGGCATCTTACTTTTGCCTTTTGAATCTGATGCTCCTTTGTAGTTACTGCAATATTGTTTAAATTAGATAAAGTTGCATACAGAAGGTGGAGCAAAAAGTAGGTTATATATTATATTAGACAAAGCTTAAGGCAACTAATCCCAAAACTCTTGGATGAAGTTTATATAAAGAAAGGGGAAAGTGAGTCACTAATAAATGAATATAAAGCCTTAAATTAACTGATTTTATTAAGGTACAGTTGATTGGTAGTACTAGAAGTGCTTGACTATGGTGGTGGGACCATAATAAATTATATTCATAGAAAACCAAACATTCATGGGTGGGCATACCTTGAAATTTCACTTTCGTATTTTGTATATTAAAAGTTATTTAACATAATTATCGCTCCGGAGAATCCCTGAAATTGTGTTTGTTTTTGTTATGAAAGTGCACACCTTTTGTCAGAGTCTATATATGCCACTACAAACATAAGTGAAAATTTTGATATTAGTTTGATTATAGATCTCGGTAAAAGAGATCAGTCACATGATAATGAACTAAAGAAATGTATGATATGCTCGCCATGATTGCAAGAACCTGCATTGTTGACTTTTATCCCTTTATTGACATTGCGTTTTGTGTCCAATGATATGATTAGGTGAAAATGGCACAATGTTTAGCTCCTTCGGTGCAATGGCAGATGAGGTTAACAAAGAACTCGATGGAAACAAGCTCTATGACATCCAAAATGTGGAACTCTTTTTCTTTGAAGCAAAACAAGAAAGCAGCACTTAAAACCTCCACAAAATTTAGAATATGCGCGTCATCAAATGGAACCATTAACAGGATGGAAGACCTACTAAACTTGGATGTATCTCCTTACACTAATAAGATTATTGCTGAATACATTTGGTATATTTACAACCCATTGTAGAAGAAAAAAAATTTGTATTCAAACATATAAATACTTAGATCCATGCTTTTTATGTTCTGAAACAGGATTGGAGGTTCCGGGACAGATGTGCGAAGCAAGTCAAGGGTATGTTGGCTTTTGATGCTCTGCTTTTTTTTCCGACAATAATCTATATACTATAGTTTTGTTAATAGAGAAAAACATCATATGTTACTAAATTATCTTTCTTGTAGACAATCTCAAAACCAGTTGAGCATCCTTCTGAGCTTCCAAAGTGGAACTACGATGGATCAAGTACTGGACAAGCACCAGGAGAAGATAGTGAAGTTATCCTATAGTAAGTCAGTTTTATTTATTAAAAACTTAGAAGTCTCCCTTTATTTGGTGCAATAACAGTAGTTGAAATTCAATATTCCAGTCCCCAGGCTATCTTTAAGGATCCGTTCCGTGGTGGGAACAACATCCTGGTGAGTGTAATCTTAGTGAATTCTAGTAAATTTTTTAAATAAAAGTTGCAAAATAAAATGGAAGTATGGATTAGATAACTCTAATTGGTTTATTTTAAAGGTAATATGTGATGCATACACACCACAAGGCGAGCCTATCCCTACAAACAAACGTGCTAAGGCTGCTGAGATTTTCAGTGATCCTAAAGTTGTAGCTCAAGTGCCCTGGTAGGTCTTTTGGTGACCTTTTTTCATGTAACCAAACTATAAAGATTAAACTATGCTCAATTGATCAAGTAAGCAAATTTCAGTTTCATAACTGATATTAGTTCTTGGAGATCTCTTCTGCATTTGATACCTACATCAAATTTTGTAACACAGTACAAATTGAAAGTTTAGGAGTACATAGGTTTGACTTTATAAGTCAACATATATCTCGTTTTTATGCAAAGGGGAATAATTCATTAAAAACAAACAAAAGACAGAAGATTGTCTATGTTATTTCATGATATTCAGACAAACTGATTACTTTTTCAACCAAATCTGATCTTAGGTTTGGAATTGAGCAAGAGTACACTTTGCTTCAGCCAAATGTGAAGTGGCCTTTGGGTTGGCCTGTTGGAGGTTACCCTGGTCCTCAGGTACTATTCGTCATCCTTTTTTGTAAACTTGCCACCCTTTTTAACACTTAAACGAGATTACTATCATAAGCAACCGTTACTATTTTAATTTATACCATTTTTTTTTTTTAAATACAGGGCCCATACTACTGTGGGGCTGGAGCAGACAAGTCTTTTGGGAGAGACATATCAGATGCGCATTACAAGGCTTGCTTGTATGCGGGAATTAACATCAGTGGAACCAATGGGGAAGTTATGCCCGGACAGGTGTTTTTCTTAATCATTTTATATAAATTTTATTAAAGTACAAGAAGAAATATCAAAGCAACAATTATTATTCACAGTGGGAATTCCAAGTTGGTCCTAGTGTGGGAATTGAAGCAGGAGACCATATCTGGTGTGCTAGATACCTCCTTGAGGTGAATCATCTACATCATCATTATTCTTAACTACATACTATTCCTTCAATTAGTTTATTATTATCAGAATCTAATCCTAGCTTTTGTTTTTATATTTTTTATTTTAAAATATATTGATTTAACAGAGAATTACTGAGCAAGCTGGTGTTGTCCTGACACTTGACCCTAAACCGATTGAGGTAACAGAAATATTGCTTAATTACTACTTTTCTTTTTATTTTTTCCTGTAATTTCAGGTAATAAGTTTATATTTTTCTTAATAAATAATTAGTTTGGCGAATATGATCTGCAAAACGTATTATTTTTTCAATGGGTTAACACTTAACTCTATGTGTTCATAAGCCAAGAAGTTGAATCTGCCACCTATACTCACTCTTGCTGATTGTATTTTTTAACTGCAAAAATCCATCTGGTTTGCATTGACAGGGAGACTGGAATGGTGCAGGATGCCACACCAACTATAGGTACTTGCTTCTCATACCAGTCATTACCATTTATTATTAAAAGCATGTTAGATATATCCAGGTTTTTTTCAACCTTTATTATATTCAAATTTACAATTTTTACTTGTCCTTTTAATTTGCAGTACAATAGCGATGAGAGAAGATGGTGGATTTGAGGCAATTAAAAAGGCGATTTTGAACCTTTCTCTTCGCCACAAAGAGCACATCAGTGCTTATGGAGAAGGGAATGAGAGAAGATTGACTGGGAAGCACGAGACCGCCAGCATCAACCAATTTTCATGGGTATATATAATATATTAAGCATACTCTACTAAACTTTATAAAGATAAAAGTATGAAACCAAAAAAAGGTCAAGGCTTAAGTTTTTCTCAACTAATATTATTCACATTTGGTCAACTTTCAGGGAGTAGCTAATCGTGGATGCTCAATCCGTGTGGGGCGTGACACTGAGAAGGCAGGAAAAGGTATTAATTTGATTTAATTATTTAGTTAATTTTAACATTTATAGTAAATACATAACCTGATTCTTTTGTATAACGTTAATGTATGTGTAGGTTACTTGGAGGACCGGCGTCCAGCATCAAACATGGACCCGTATACCGTGACTGGATTACTCGCAGAAACCACAATCCTGTGGGAGCCTACTCTTGAGGCTGAAGCACTTGCTGCACAGAAGTTGGCATTAAATGTGTAGAGTTGGTCAATCCATGTTCCTCGAAAGCTCGGTGTTCTGTTCCTAGTTCAATTTCTTCAACATCTTGTAAATAAAGGTCCCAAAAAGTCATATCTGGTTCATATTCAAGCTAAGTTAAGCAGTTGGGTGCTTTTTTTAGAGATGATTATTGGACAGTTTATGCACATTTTGACGTGTGCTAGAGTGCACTTGGTACAAACTGAATCAGCTTTGTTATCTTCTTGAATTGTAGAAAACACCTTCAGGTTTTGTGGGTGGTTTTTTATCTTTATATAAATATCGAGCATAAATCACCAGCTTGTTAACTTGATTTGTCCTCTAGTTTTTAATTGATTGTGGAAGCTACAACACATTTAACCTAAGCACTAAATTATTGAGGTCCGAATACTTAACTTACCATAAGACGAGGATGCATCATGTACACCAACATGTTCAATATTAAAGGTTCAGACCTCTATGAAAGCCTGGTGGTCGGATTTGATGGTTCATGCTCTTGTCATGTAGCTAGTCAACAAGGGGAAGAACGTGAGTAGCCATTGATGATTCTATATGGTTGAACATATTGTGACAACACATAATGCAGCTTGTAGTGTGATTATGAAATGTACTATGTTTTGAAACCTCATCATTACTAACCAACTTCTCATACTCTACCTCTCTCAGATATGAGTTTGAACGACTCATACTCGATTGAATTGAAAGAAATTTAAGTCCGCATCAAGAAAACAAAAACAAACATATATCTGAGTCCATATCAAGAAAACAAAAACAAAAACAAAAACAAACAAATATTTAGTAGCAGTGATAATTAGCTTATAAAGTAAGGTTTGAGAAGGATGGGATGACGACAAATCTTATTTTATCGACACAAAGAGGCTATTAGAAAGAGATCTGTTAATAACATGGTCATGTTTGGGATTGCTTATTTTGATTGAAAAGGACTTTTGACAAAAAGAATTTATTAACTTATTACTTTTCAGAAGTAGTTTTTAAAAAAATATTTGGATTAGCTTATAAACTAAAATGTTGTAAAATGACAAAAAAAAAACATGATTTTAAAAACGATAGGAGTTAATAGGAGATAGTAAAAAGGTATAATAGAAAATTGGATCAAAAGAAGTTTTTAAAAGTCAATAAGTAACCCCCTCCTTACTTCTCAAAACCTTATTTTTATCTTATATGAAAAGTCAGTTTGAAAAATACTTTTGGGTTTAACAAACACTTTTTTTAACTTATTAACTTTTCAAAAGTGAATAAGTCAAAAGTCAGAAGAAAATAAACAATCCCAAACATGCACATAAAATATGTAAAAAAGTAAAAAAAAAATGTCGAAAGTGGAGAGAGTAAAGTGATGTAATTTTCGACCAAAAGTTATGTCTTATGGGATCAAATCCGAGTTTAATCATAGTGGTTTTATAAACAGAGATTGTGTGTGCACTTCGGTTTAGAAAAACAAAAAAAGACTTCTTAACAAGTCAACAAGAACCCAGAACAAATTAATGGCTAAAAAACAAATGCGACTGATACTCAGAATCCATGGGTTTCATACAAATATATACAAGAAAACCTATGCAATTGAATTAACACCATAATCAGCACCCACGAAGACCGATTTCATATTTCCATTTCAGATCAAGAAAATTTCAAACACAAACACACAGTATACAACCAAAATCAATCACCATTCACCCTACCCATAAACAACTCGAAAATACTTATCTTTAATCCACCTGAAGCTCTTCCTAAACCCCCCTTTAAGCTTCCCTTCAACAGAGTACACTTTATACCCCGCAACCCTCTTCTTCCTCTGAAACTCCGGGTCGCTAAACCTCCACGATTTCGAACCCGACCCGTTTGTCGATCTCCCCTTCTTCAGCTTGAAATCGTTCTTAGCCCCCGCAACAACGATGTCCATGTTCGTTTTGTACGAGGAAGCGTACGAAACGCTGTACGATCTGAAATCGGGCGTTTTTTGGTCGAATCGAGAGTTGTAAGTTTCTAATTGCATGTCTCGATCGGTGTAATTGTATGAATTTGATCGGTAATCGGCCATGGGTGTGGTGGATTTGGGGAATTGCAGAGAGAATTGGGGGTTTAATGGAGGATTTAGGGTGAATTTTAATTGTATATACAGAAGAGGAGAATGAAGAATGGAGAAGAAGTCGTATTGGGAGGCTTGTGGAAAGTCAACACGCAGCATATGCATCAGTGCATCACACAACTCACTATTTGATGTAATGTAGTGGCTTTTAGAAAAGACAAATTGGATTTTAATAATCCAAACTATTACTTATTGGTCGATAATAATTTATACTATTAATTTGATCGGTAACACTCTCAACTTTTACTATTATTATCAACAACAGTACCAATGACATAATTTTTAATTTTTTATGTTTGATTTGGACTCGATTAGGTTCGCAACAGTAATTATGAATAAAATGAAAAAACATACAAGCTAAATTGAGACTAATATAGATACAAATTAAGCGTAAAAAATTAAAAATTATGTCACTGGGACTGTTGTTGGTTATAAAAGTGAAAGTTGAGAGTGTTACCGGCCAAATTAATAGTATGGATTATTATCGGCCAATAGGTAATAGTTTGGATTATTAAAATCCAATTTGCCTTTAGAAAAAGATAAATTAAATCTACAAAAATATATAAATAAATAAATATCTTATTTTTTTTTTTGTTGAAGTGGGACGTCATTGGCTTCACGTAGGATCTCAACCTATAACGGTTGGGTGGTTGGTTTATACACATTTATGTTTTTATGGTAATCTTGTAAACAATGAGTTCGAATAAGTTAGTATTTTGTTTTAGACAGATGGTTTTTAAGAGTTTATGACATGAAACCTATAAAAATAAGATTCGAACTCTAGACATTTGTTGCTGATGTATCAAGTGTTTACCATCACGTCATCACATGAAGGTTTCATTTATGATTTAGGTGGTTAAAAATTAGATTTTGAAATTCAAACCAAGTTAATAGACTTGTCCTAAAAATCGGCTTAAAACATCAAATGGCCAAACAAAATTACAAAAATTCCAATTTTTGATAGCTTTAAGTTTCTACCATTTTAACAAAATTAAAATAATGTTAACATTATATAATATGCTGATAGGTTGGGTTCAAATAAAAATCAAAAGAAATTATGAAAACCAATAAAGCAAATTTCCACATTTGATGTATTAAAATCAATAACTTATTTTTTTTTTTTTTGACTTTTTGTCATATGGTCCCACAAGAGTGCAAGTTTCTATTTTTTTTAATAAAAAAATATAAATCATTGATCTTAATACAATCAAATGTTGAGATTTAGTTTATTGGTTTTTATAATTTAATTTTGTTTTTAATTTGAAACCAACCCATCATGCAGTTAAGTAGATGGTAACAATTTCGATTAAGCATGCAAAATCATCTAAAACCATACTTGTAACCCGCACTTATATAGTAATTATTATTATACTTTTATAACCGATCTAATACCAAGCCTCATATCTAAATACATGTCTTTTTACCCACCTCAGATGTTTTGAGTGACAAGTTTCTTGATTGGGTTCATGTTTTTTTCCCCAACCCTAAGCATATATAAACATCTATTTTCACCTTGTCTTTTGTCTAATAAATGCATAAATATTGTCAGTTATGCATGTTCTTTTTAGTAAGGAGACTCTTAAGACTATGAAAAACGAAGGAGTATATCAATCTTTTATCATTTAACTGGATTAAAACCAGAGTGAAGATGTTAGAGTGGTGCTGATTTCCTTTTAATTTTATGTAATCTAAATGGTTTTGTTTCGCTTTGCCTAGAGTCTTGCTAGCCTTTTTATATAGTCGCCGCTCTAATAAAAACTCATCACGAAAAGTATAAAAGTTGTCGATTTTGCATTTAGAAACAATTCGATGTTCAATTGTAAAAATGTTCACATAATATTGAATAATATACAAATTTTCAGATTCAAGAAACACCCCATTCCTCTTTACTAACCATGTTAAGTGTTAACTACGTCTGCCTTCTATTTGCTCATACGCACCAACTTGTTTAGTCACATTTATAAACACATGAATTGTTTAGTTTTTATAATGAATATGGTTCGTATCTTAAATGTCAATTACATATACTTATCTATACATGTTTAACATGAAATCGACTTTAATACGAATGTAACCCCTCTACTTTTAGAGTTATTTTCATAATTCAATAAATTAAAAACTTCAATTACAAATGCTATATCATTGTATGAACACTCATACGTAACATGAAAATATGAAACACATATCAGAGACAACACAAGATATCAACATATTTTTTTGTGGTTTAGGAACAAAATATGTAAATTTAATGAACAATCTTCAAGTAAATGAGTTAATGTAAAAAGACAAGAGTAGAGGAGAGGGATGACAGATAGAGGGTGAGCACATATCACTTCGAACATTAAACCATGCAAGAAAGATGATTAGTGCTCACTCTCTTCTGTCACCGCTCTTTTACCTATATAGATTCCATCATTTGCGGAAGGAAACTAAGGAACATTCTTCTTTGTTGTTTGTTGGGGCTTCATAGAAGGAAACCCTAGTTTGTCCTGAATTAGCTAGGAAAAGCAGTAAAGAAGATATTTGGTTGGTGGTACTAATATGGTACCATCATATCATATGCATCATTTGATGTGTGAATAAGAAGTTGAGGTTTGTCACCCTTTATATAGGCTTTTCAAACCTACTTTTCTGCCCTTCTCAATAGATGTAGCTTTATATATTCTTCCACCAACACAAGAATAATAAGAATAATAAGAGGAGTTGACCTATTTGCCCAATTACATGAGACTCTTATGATAATTTGTAACTAAAAAGTTTCAGGTTTAAACTTGGTTGAAAAAAATTTCTTATAGTGATAAATTTATTTAATAATGTTTCTAAGTGAATAAAGTCTGAAGTTTAAACATCAGTATAGATAGTTGACATCTCGTCATAGAAAGGTTCATTTGAGTGTCGAGGGTAGTTTCAAACATTTTTAAAAACATAATAATAATAATTTTAATAATAATAATAATAATAATAATAATAATAATAATAATAATAATAATAATAATAAATGACAAATTTATTATGAGAACGACGAGTTGCAAATAAATGAACAACGAAAGCGTCATCACGCTTGATGGCTAAGTAAATAAATGACAAATCTCATGAACACGTGGTCTTTATGAGAATGTCGAGTTGCAAATGAGATAATGAACCAATTAAATAGATGACAATTAACCGAGAACATGAAAAACGAGGACCAATATTTGAATGTCTACAAGTGACAGGGACAAAAAAAAACGTTACAAGGTCTGAATAAAGGTATAATTTACGATAGTTAGAATTAAGGTATAATTTACGATAGTTAGAGATAGAAATTTAAAATATGAACGTCCGTATAATTTAATCGTATAATTATTATTGTATTATATAAATAAGTATATATAAATATATTCTATTGATATGATGACCTCTAGTTTAAGATTATATTAATATGATGAGGTCATTTTTTTATTTTCTTTTTCATTACATCGGTTGAGATGTTATTTCTTTTATCGATATGACGAGGTCATTTCTTTTATAAATGATTTAATGTAGAACATACAAACTAGACGGTCTACTGTTGCGTTAGTTAAGTAAACCATTGGTGTAACTAACTTAAAAGTAATTAAGATGAGATTTGAACTTATAGAATTTTAAAAACTATGCATATATATATATATATATATATATGTGTGTGTGTGTGTGTGTGGTACTCGTAGTTCGGACCAGATGGTTCCTCATCTTTATAATGAAAAAAGAAGTCAAAAAAAGAATATATGAAGGATCGAATATATATGGTCATGATGAAATATATAAGCAATCAATCGAAAATTTCAAAACTCAACATATTTACCGACAAAAGCTATATATGTTGTGACGTATAGCCGTTAGAAAGCTGGGTATTTACGATCATAATACTTTTTTATATTTTTTCAAGTATTTTCAACCCGAAATATAATATCTATTTTTAATTTATATTTTTTACATATTTGTCGCTTTGGTACTGAATTATAATTTTTATTTTTAATTATTTCTTAATTTCACATATTTACAACCAATATTAATAGCTTGTTTTAATTAGGTTTTTAATTATTTTTATGACCGTATGCAAATGAATCTAAACGACGGTTTTAAACTCTTCGATCGTTTACCGTTTTGACCACTAATTTTGGATAGTTTGAATTCGGCTGCTACCCAAAGGTAAATTTTGGGAACGCTCTTTGCATTAACAAATTTTGATCTCAAATGCTTAATTTTCTAGTAGCATAAAGTAGCCTACTTAAAGTACACATGCTTTACGTAATAACATGGTTCTAATGATGCTTAAGCTCAATTAAGCTCTTTAATTAGTTTGGGAGACATAACCTCTCTACCTCCTTAAAGGGCACATAGTGATCATAATATGTAAAGTACAAATGGGACTAATTATATGTTATATGAATAATTAAAAGTCGTTATTTAAGACCATAAAGGTGTTAAGGTTAAGCATCAAATCATTATGATCATACTTGCACCAATATGATGCAGTAACTTGCATGCTAAGCATATCATTAAGATCATATAATCATGCACTTTATGATTTTAAAAGCATTCTCTAATCACCATTATTGAAAGATCACAAGTTTAGGGTGGATGGTTAATCACATGTACTTCTGCAAAAGCACAAATCTTCATTAGAATCCCTAATAATAATATGCCTTAATGGTGGATCCGATAGAATTCCTTTTTGCCATGTTGTTCTTACCCAATCTTGATCTCACTTTCGGCGATTATGCAACATATATGCGCATGTTCATCTTCCAGCTTCAATATTCGCAAGTGCTCCACTTGATTGATCTTTTTATCTTGCTGCATGCACCCCAACCCAACCATGAAATTTTATATATTAGATTCTATTTTTTTTGTTCTTTATTTTCTTTTGTCTTTTCTAGTTAAGTATAGTTTCTTGCTTAGTATGATACAGAATGCTTCTGTTACCAGTTCTAAAACCTAGTTCTAACTTTTAAATTAAATTTAATACCATATACAACAATCCCGTAAGGTATTTCAAATTCACTAATTTGGACACAAATAAGACATTAAAGTCATCATATCCTAGTTAAAAGGGGTTTCAAATTTATATTTCGCCAAACAAAGGGGTGGGGAAATTACTTTTGCCTACAATATAGCATCAATTTGGGCATCAAAAACCTATTCAGTTAGTTAACCACTACATTTGATTTAAAAGGAGTCTTGTTGAATTCTTTTTTGTTTATATGACACCTATGTGCAATTTTAATTAAACAATCAATACGCATAGTTTTATCGATAAAAGTTTTTAAATAGGCGGACCCAAATGTTAGATATGGGGTTCACCCGCATCCCATGAAATTTTTATGCTATTACTGTATATACGATATAATCTCTGTCGACCCCCAAGAGATTTTAACACTGATTCATGAAAAATTTATAACGGATCCAAAGCAATGTTTTACCATGACAACGCAAGAATTTTTTATGCCAAACCTTAAGACTTTTTACAAATACAAATCTATTATAATCTAACACATATTTAGAAAACTTATAAATTCATTACCTATATAAATAACTAAGCTCATTACTCTTTTTATTCTTATAAATCCAATTATCAAATGTCTAATAACTATTTTAAAAAACTTAACCCATCAATCCATTATTCCAACCATTAAACAATTAACCTAATAATTAATACGTAATTCAATTATAATTTATAATATTATAATATTTGCGACAATTGAAGGAAAGATTAGTTCAATCACATATCCTATTCTAAAATGTTCGATCCTCATTGTCGTTCTAAGTCCTCTGTTGCTTAGTTTTTGCTAGAATCTTTTTGTTGGAGTAGCATACCAGTAGTCGCCCTTTTCCCAATCTGAGTCTAAATAACTACAAATTTTGAATTTAGCTTTTTTTAAATAATTAAGGAATTTATATTATCTGTTTAAAAAATAATTTGGTTTTATCCTTTTTTATCGTATAACCCAGCTCGAACTGGATCAAACAGAAAAATATTTAGTACATAATGATAGTAGGGTCGGGATATCCCTGCCCTCCGAACCGGATGTGAGGGTCTACCTCATCCGGCTCTCTGCAGGGAATCTCCACTCGCTACTTCAAATTACGCAATATACCACTGGACCTAAAAATATCCAACCCCATTAACAAAATTTCTAGGTCTACTACTGGGAAAAAGATGAAAGATAGTCGATTTTGGATTCTCTATTTTGCTTTAAGGGTGTGAATAATTATGGTTAAAACATAAACCTGACACAAAGTGGGTAGATTTTGATCTAGTCGAAACTGGTTTGGGTTAGCTCCGGGTCGAACCATAAAAATAAGTAATAGCTAGATGGGTCGAGTTTGAGTTAACATGACAAGTTAACCTGTTTACATCTTAGTTGTTCTTTTATATATTTTTTGAGTGTGTTTTACTTCGCAACTTAACATTGTTTAGTATTTATGTTATACACATTTGTAATTTAAAGAGAAATAATCATTGACTTTTATGATTTACATGTAAATGTATTATACACATTTGTACTTTTAATTGGATTTTGTAACTTTAAATTATTAATACGTACAAAATAAGATACGTTAGAATTTCTTGATATAGAGTGTTTGTCTGAACTCCTAATATGATAATGATGTTTAGGTTCTCATGTTTAATCCATTTTTAGGTTTAACACCTTAATTTTCAATTCATTTCACTTATAATTCTAAAAAAGAATGACATGCACCCAATTCCATTTCTTGCCTTTCCATTTCTATATGTACCAAACACCGTAGTAAGCATACTTACACATGCAAATGGTTTATAAAACCATACCGTATATCAGGTCTCCTATACATCAAGAACTTGATTACTCATTACACGTCAGGTTCAACGTCTTCGATGGTTAAAGTTTAATCGTTTGAATTTTCATAACGTGAAATTTAATCTTAAACTCATTCCAAACCTGGACTTAAATTAAAAATTAGTCTAAGGAAAATTATAATAGGTTTAAACTTTTAGTTTTTTCAAGTTTCTAACAAGTGTAATAAATTCAAAATATTAGATGATATTTTTTTAATATTATACAACATACTAATGTATTCAGTTTTAAAATCCAGTTCTATACGTGAATACCTGTTCGATTATCTATCACAAATGTTTTGGAATTTGATTTTTCTTTTCAGGTTTGAGTTCTTTATGTCATTGATTTGCTGACACACGGATTTTTCATTCTTTCTATATCAAAATGCATAATATCTTTTATTTGCAAAACTTGTCATGGGCTTACAGTTACAAAATTATAAAACTTGTAGATCGATTTTGTTTTCACATTTGTAATAATCGTCAAACTTATAATCGTAAATACATTCAATCTTTAATTAAAATATATACAAAAGTTCACATTCAAAAAACCTATTCTAGTTACACAATCATAAACGTATGAATTGTTTCAGACTTAAACTACATACCCTGATACAAAACTAGGGTAATTGTCTATACTGCAAAACCGCTTGCTAAAGGCTTTTACACCAAAATTGGCCATCGCTAAACCACTTTTGTGACCACCTTTGAGAAGCGTTAAGAGTCACAACCACTATTAGCGACTAAATTTGGGTCTTAATATTTTCGACTGCTTTGTGACCTTACCTTTAAGCAGTTTTGCAACATCTGTTAAGCGAGAGTGACTGCTTTGTGACGGCACTGTGTAACATACATTGCCTTAACAAATTCACACCTTTAACAAATCGACTCAAATATATATGAATTCGATTGTCCTTTTCCTTTCAAACTTTCATATATAGAGTTACTACCAAAGATTAATCCATTTGCTGATTGATAGTTACAAATTTCTTGCTAGAATTCAATATGATTGGAGTTGCATTTGCTTTATATATCAATATTCAAACGTAATTATACAACATATAGACTAAAATATCTACGGTTGATGCAAATTAAGTTGCATAAATTTGATGAAGAACATTGGAGAAAGCTTAAGCTTAAAAGTATGGATATGTATGAAACTTTGAGATTTAACTAACAATTAAAGTTTGAAGATTTATTAATTTGTCTATATTTTCAAGTATGAACAAGCTTTCAAGATATATAATTCTAAAAATTTAAAAGTATAATAAGCAAGGATAAACAAGTATAGATTTGATGTAAGTTAACATAACAAAGATGAGACTAAGATAGTAGAAGAGAGAGGGTGACAGATAGAGGGTGAGCACACATCGCTTCAAGCATTAAATGTAATATGCAAGAAAAGACGATGAGTGCTCACTCTCTTCTGTCACCACTCTTTACCTTTATAGTTTTCGACCTTTCATCACGCGTAGAAGGACATCAAAGACGTTCTTATTTGTTGTTTGCTGCTACTACCTTAGAAGGGAAACCCTAGTTTGTCTAAATTAGCTATGAAAAGCAGTAAAGAGGACATTTGTTGGTGGTACTAAATCGTACCATCATAACTAAACATACTATACGTTATCTTATGTATGATTTGATGTGGGAGTAAGAAGTGGAGGTTTGCCCCCTTTATATAGACTTTTCAAACCTATATGTTTTCCCTTCACCTTTCAAGAATATTATTGTTTTTATTATTACTACACTTAACTTTATAAAAGATACTTGTAGCATCTATTTAAGATTTTATTTTCAACTATTAGAATTTACACATTGTTTGATACTTCGTTAATGTTTTTAATTGTATGTTTTGATACTTTGTTAAGGTTTCGATCAGTGGCGGAGCTTAAACATTTCCATAGGGAGCGAGGGCGAAATTAAATTTTTTTAGGGGGTGAACTCGATATTTATATAAAAATTTACACTACCGGGCCAAAAATTTACACTAACGGACCAAAATTTAACACTACCGGCGAAAAAAAGAGGGGGGGCGGCGGCCCCCAGCGGTCTCCAGTATCCTCCGCCAATGGTTTCGATTTTTACAACAATAGCTTTTTTCTATATATTTTTGGTAAAAAGTAAAATCATCATTTCACCTTATTTAAAAACCCAACTAAGGTACGTGTTAAAGGATCAAAATTGTTATATACCAAAATTTGCAACCTTTATAAATAATAAATTAAAAGCATGCAATGCCCAAAAGTATGTTATGCATCCGAAAATTACAACTATATATGAAGCACATAAACCAATGATCCTTAGCCCAACTGGTTAAGGTGAGGTACCCATGACATGTAAATATTGAGAGATCATGTGTTCAAGTCTCACTCTGAGCAAAATACTTATGGTTGAGCCAGGGAGTTTTCTCAGCAATGAGTTTCCTCCTGAGGGAGTTGGGGGTGCGGTCTCGGCTGGGAAACAAATAGGTGGGCCCGATTAAGATAACACCTATTATCCGAAGCAGGGTTGCACATTTGCCGTTCAAAAAATATATATATATATATATATATGAAGCACATAAGTGTAAGTATTTAATGCAAATTATTTAAATTAAATTTATAATTGGGCCCCCTCAACTATAAAATTACCATCTATAATCTAAACACTACTAGAAAAAAATTTGCTAAGCTTTTTTCCCTTGTAAATGCGTAGGAAAACAGAATTTACTATGCATTTGCGACAAAAATATTTTCTTAAAAAAATGCGTGTTGGAAACAGTTTATGAGGCACTTGCGACATATTTGCGACAAACACTGGGCGTAGGAAGCTGTTACATATTTTCCACGTATTATCCTTAATCATAAATACTTTGTGTTTTTTTTCCGACCAACTTTTGATACATGACACACTAAAAAGTTTTTGGTTCTTTTCTACTATTATAACTTTTAAAATATGATTTGTTTAAAAATTTGATTAATACCGTTACAATATACTTATTTTTATCTGTGATTTGCTGTAAATTTCATTCAAATAGGAGTGGTGTATACTATGAATGATGTACATGTCATTTTTTTGTTGTGTACGTGTAAATATACATACATACAAAAACATATAAATGTGTGAATACACACCAAAAGAGAAGATGTGATTTGCACTTAAAGTATGAGTTGAAGTAAACTATGCTTGTACATATATGTGGTATGGTACTGGATGGTTCCTCATCTTTAAAACGAAAAAGGAAGTAAAAAAAGTTACATGAAGGATCGAATATAGTGATGAGAGAAACAATATCAAAGCTCAACGCACTCACCCACCAGCATATATCTTAATTAATTTGGCAATACTAAAGTAACCTAAAGTGTATACGCTTTATATGTATGTAATAGTGCAATATTAATTAATGACGCCTAATTATTTAAGCTTAACTTGATTAGTTTGGCGGAGACATGATCTTTTTACTTCCTTTATGGGGGCACATTGTAAGTACCTATTGTATAGTAGAAACTATAATGGGATTAATCATAAGAATAATTAAGGTCAACAATTAATTAGGACCATATATAAGGGATTATTAGATTTTAATAATCTCAACTTTTATTTATTGGCCAAGATTAATCCGAACTTAAAAATATTTATACATACTCTCAACTTTAAGCTTGTTTTCCTCTAACGATCCCTTACTAACTTAAAGGTAATCCCGTTAGTTTTTTGATGACGTGGACTACTTATATGACCAAAACACTAAAAAGAAAGTTAAAATCTACCATTAGGTCCGTCAATCCAGAAATACTGCACCTTGAAACCCATTAATTTTCACCTTCTGATCTGAACCACTTGACTTGTTGAAGGTAGATTTCAGGTGACGATGAAAGCTAGACACCGAAAAACAGACCTGATCGATGAAGGCTAGACGGTGGCGGAGTTGAAAAATGGCTCAAAGTTGGCCTCATTTCGTCAAAAAAACTAACGGCGGTTAATTCTCATTTAGTAAGGGATCGTTGGAGAAAAATAAAATCAAAGTTGCGAGTGTCTGTAAACATTATTGATTTGGGATTAATCCCGACCAATAGATGAAAGTTTGGATTATAAAAATCCAATAACCCTCCTATATAAAGGTGTGCGTTAAGATTAAGCCTCGAATCATTAAGATCATACTTGCACCATACGCATGATGTAGTAATTTGCATGTTAATCATATCATTAACATCATATAATCAGTGCACTTTACCATTATAAAAGCTTTCTCTAATCACCATTATTGAAAGATCACAAGATTAGGGTTAGTTATCATTTAATCACATGACTCCAAAAGTAGAAAGATCCTGCAGTAAGAATCCAGAATAATAATATATATGCCCTAGCTAGCTAGCTAATGGTGGATCCAAAGGAATTCCTTTTTGCCATGTTGTTCTCAGCCAATCTTGATCTCACTAGCTTTCGGCGATTAATGTGCAACATGATGTTCATCTTGCAGCTTCACAAGAGCTCCACTTGATTGATGTGGGAATGACCTTCTTATCTTTACTGCTGCATGCACCCCAGCCACGAAATTTTATATATTCCATTCTATTTTTGGTTCTTTATTTTCCTTTATTATTTTTTTGTCTTTTATTGCATCTAGTTTCTTGATGTGCAGTTTGATGCAGAATGCTTCTGTACGTTATCAGTCCTAAAAAACTAATTTTAAACACAAAAGAATGTTTATCATGAAATTAGTGAGTATAAATCTCATATGATATGTATACTTATCTCTAATATGAATAGAATAACTATAATCTTATAAGCTATTTTCTACTATTAATCGACTATTTATAAGGTTATAATAGAGATAATTAATACGAAATATATGACTCTTCTAACACTATGTTGACTCAAAACCAAAAAATGATCTCATTTTGCAAGACCTAATTTTTCATGATGATTCTATTGTTACAAACATGTTTATTTAATTAGATTTGCATACAAAAATGAAGAAATTCAAGTTAAATATAGTTGGAAAATATTTATAATCTATAACCTATAATAAAAGAGTAACTATGAGTATCATTGCCTCTTTCTAGCATGTCCATTTAAACGTCACGTATGCAATGTCACATGTCGTTACATTTTTCAATCTTGAGTTAAAATGAATTTAAAAACTATTTACTTATATATATATATATATATATAGGGTAGGGTTATCTTGAGAACCACTTTATTTTGTGAGAACTCTAGGAACCAATCTCAGCCACACAAATTAAGTCACATGCAACTCACATGCTATTTCCATCTTTTTTTTAAAACGTTCATAACTTTTTTTCACGATATTATTTTTTCAAAAAAATTGCACCATAAAATTCAGTATTTTTTTATCTTTTCAACGCCTACCATATTGATATATATATTTTTAAATAATCACCTACCTTTTATTTACAAATGTGTAAATTCTATTATACATATGTGTAAATCTGGTTTGACACATGTGTAAATCTGGTTTGACACATGTGTAAAACGAATTTCGGAAAAAAAAAACGAGTTTTTTTTTAATTTTTTTTAATTTTTTTTAATTTTTTTATAAAAGAGGAAAACGAGAGAAACATTTTTGTGTATTTATTTTTTTTATTTTCATCTTATTTTTTGTTTTATAATTTTTTATATTATGTTTATATTATTTACCATTTTGCCATTGAAAACTAGTGACTCACATTAGTTCCTAGAGTTCTCGCAAAAAAAGTGAGTTCTCATTTGATACTTCCCATATATATATATATATATATATGTGTGTGTGTGTGTGTGTGTGTGTGTGGGTGTTGTACTCTTAGTTCGAACTGGATGGTTCCTCATCTATATAATAAAAAAGGAAGTAAAGAAAAATTTCAAAGCTCAACACATTTAGGAACAAAAAACATATTTATTATGAGGTATAGGTGCATTGTTAGAAAGCTGGGTATTTATGATCAAAATATTTTTTATAGTTTGCTTATATTTTTCACTTATTTTCAACTGAAATATAATTTTTTATTTTTAGTTTATGTTTTATTACTTATTTGCTGCTTTGGTACTGAAGTTTATTTTTATTTATTTTTTTCTGTATTTTACAGTCGATTAATAACTTAATTTAATTAGGGTTTGTAATTATTTTTATAACAGTATGCAAAAGAATCTAAACGCTCTTAAACTTTTTGATCGTTTTATGACTGAAACTGTTTTGGCCACTAATTTTGGACTGTTTAAACTCGGCTGCTGCCTAATCATAAAATTTGGGACCGCTCTTTGCATTAGCAAATTTCTATCTCAAATGCTAAATTTTCTAGTAGTATAAAATAACCTACTTAAAGTACACATGTTTTACGCAATAATGTGGTTCTAATGATTAAGCACAGCTAAGTTCTTTAATTAGTTTTGGAGACATAACCTCTTTACCTCCTTAAAGGGCACATAGTGAGCATACCATGTAAAGTACAAATGGGACTAATTATATGGATAATTAAAAGTCGTTATTTAAGACCATAAAGGTGTTAAGGTTAAGCATTAAATAATTATGATCATACTTGCACCATATGATGCAGTAACTTGCATGCTAATTAAGCATATTATTAAGATCATATAATCATGTACTTTATGATTTTAAAAGCATTCTCTAATCACCATTATTGAAAGATCACAAGATTAGGGTGAATTGTTAATCACATGTACTTCTGCAAAAGCACAAAGTTTCATTTACTTGTCAAGTGTTAAAATTTCAAATAAAAGTCTGTAACATTTGAAATCTTGCAGCCAGCTACAAAGAATAACACGCAACTACAAAAAACTAAGTGTGAATTGAAGCATATTCTTAATTGTTATAAAGAAATAGAATCACCCTAGAATTTCATGAGTTAGCAGTTACGATTATTTGATCTTAGGTGTTTCAGAAGCTGGGATATATGTAACTAATTAAGATCATAACAATTCCCATTATGAATTGATTACATAATTTTAATTTTTACGAATTTTACTAACTAACAGATAAAGACGAGTATCCACATCTCAATTCTACTGAATTCTAGCGAATTATAACGAATCAAACCCCAAATTAATGGAAAAGAAATTCTGGGTCTTTTCATGAGATTGCATGTTTTGGTAAGCACACTTTATTCACCTTTTAATTCGATCTATCATTGATGGCCCCAATGGTGATGCCTTATGCCTTCTCCCATTGTGGCATGCATATTCTTATCCTATCTTCATCATATCTCCTTTCAGCCATACTTGCTTTAATTTCCTGGTGCTCCACTTTGATACTTCGAGATTGATCTTGTTATATTGTTACACCCCAACCATAAAAAACTTATCCATTAGTTTGTCAATTTTTTTTATTTTCTATTACTTATAGTTACATGCTATAATGAAGTAATTAGTTTGATTTAAAATTGTTGTTTGATGAACCTGTGATCATATAAAACAGTTACTAAAGTAATACTTTGTTTGTAAAATTAGTGTAAGTGTAAATTGGGGTGTAAACGAGTCGAGCAGAGCCTAAGCTCATTTAATCTTGAGCTTCAGCTCCTCGCCTTGTTTAAAACTCTTGAGATCGGCCCGTGGGTAGGTTTTCAAGCTCGAGTTTGATCCGGGCTTGCCTTGTTTATTATTTATTTATTTAATTTACATGTGTTAATTATTATTTTTATATATAATTATAATATATATAACAATATATATCTATTTAATTGTTTTTAACATAATATTATAAAGAGTAATAATTATATATACATATATTAAATAAAATCATAATAAAAAGTTGGTTTAGACTCATGAGCATAGTTAAGCTCGAGCTTAATTAAGGCCATTAATTAAGGTAGCTCAGCCTGTTTTCTTCTCCAGATTCAAGTTCTATATGCAATTGTATCTCTTTTTATTAGAACTGGCGAATTTTATTAAAAGAACTAGTAAGATGCTAGATTAATGAAAGTTACAAACAATCATATTTAGACATTACAAGTCACTCTAGAACACCAACAAGACCTACCTAAATGTTTTTTCTTAGCTTGGTTCTTGATCAAAGAAACATGATAGCCTTGAACTCCTCGACAATCTTTTGCAAGTGAGTATTCTTGTTGTCGAAAACAATCTAATGCGTCAACCTTCAAATGCACTATAAACTCCCAACTATTATGACGTTTGATGTGTTTTTTGATGGGAAATGAGAGTTGTAACAAAGCAGTCGATCGCGTCACAAAAATTTGTATAGAGCTTCAGTTTTGTGGCTACAAATCGCACCATTAAAAAAATCCTATCTCAAATCCCCTTAACAAATGGTTATGAAAGCATAAGATGTTCCACGCTCTCCAAAAATATTGAACCACCAAACACAATCCAATGAGTTCGAAGCAATACCCTCTTTTTGTAATATATTCTTTCTTGTTACAGTGACGGAGCTTGAACACTCTCGTAGGGGGGCGTGGGCGAAATTGTTTCTTTTTAGGTTGGCGAACTCAAGTTTTACATAAAAATTTACACTACCAGGCCAAAAATTTATACTACCAGACTAAAGTTTAACACTACCGACGAAAAAAAGAAAGGGGCGGCCCCCCTCCCCCCCCCGCGGGTCCCAACTAAGCTCCGCCCTTGCTTTGTTGGTAATTGTTGAGAACCTGAGCTTCTTTGAAAGCCAATCTGACCACAGATGTTCAAAATAAAATATCATTCCTTAATTATTATAATCGATCATCTTTGATCTTGTTTGACATTCATTAAGTTGATCTTGTTTGACATTCGTTAATGATATTTGAGCATATACAAATTTGTTTTAATTACTGGTAATAAGCTTAACTTCCCATTAATTACAATCAATGTGATAATTCAACATCAATAATTATAATTCGATCATAACTAACCTTTAACGTATTTAATCGACCCTAATTGTATTAATCGGGCATCTTTGACCTTGTTAGACACTTAGTGATGATAATTAAACATAAACAAATTTAACTTATTGTTAATAAGCATATTTGTTTTTTAAATTACCATCAATATGTATAATTCAACACCAATGATCATAATTGAATTATATCTAACCTTTAACATATATAATCGACCCTAAGTATCATAACCAAACATATTTGACTTTGTTTGACACTCATATATGATAATTAAGCATAAACAAACTTAACTTACCGTTAATAAGCATAGTTTCATGTAAATTACCATCAAAGTATATAATTCATCACCAATTATAGCAATTTGATCATAGCTAACCTTTGACATATGTAATTGACTCTAACTACTAGAACTAAATATATTTGACCCTAATTAACATTAAATATTTATTGTAATTTTATTATTACATATAATTATATTAATACTTATTATAACAATACCATGTACATATACACTAATTAATAATAAAAATGTTAATAATTATTAATATTATAATTAATAATAGTAATATTTATTGTAAGATTAATGATAACTGTTACGATATTAATAACAAATAACATGTACGTAATTTAATAATAATATTATTAATATTTGTTATTTTAATTTTTATTAATATTAGTTAAGAAAAACAAATCATCTTATGACGATGATATGTCGTCACCATAGATTATATATAATTTTTATTGTTTATGATTTTATTTAAATAAGCTAAAAATTAAAAATAAAAGGCTATGGCGACGACTCTTTGTCCCTATGGTGAGGATTGTTTTTTGTCGGGATATATGTCGCCGCCGTAAGTCAAGAATAGTAAAAAAAACAAGGGAAAATTACATAAATGTCCTTTTCTCCCCCTTTTTCCCTTTAAATGTTCATACAAAAAATTATCCTTCAAAATATCCTTATCAGACAAGATGTCAATGCCTGTACAGGTATGAGCAAACGTCTGTATATCAAAACAAGTCACAAATTGACACGTGTCCTAAGAAGGCGTCTCTCTAACATCATTGTCATGGTCGCTGACGCCTACTAAATTTTTAATTTTTTACATGCTCGTTTTCTATAAATAGGGGCTCGCATGCTTAGGCATACCGCACACATGCGTATATGTGACCAAGTCTGCTGTGTAGAAGCGTCAATAACTTTCAGGAAGGGACATTTTGAGGAATATTTTTTAGAGGGACATTTTAAAGAAAAAGTTAGAAAAAAAGAGACATTTTGAGAATTTTCCCCAAATAGAATGGTGACTGTGTGGCAACGGCTTGTTGTCACCTTAGGCCTTGTCGTCATAGGATCATTTGCTTGTAGTAAACTATTGCTGACTCTAATACCCAAACTACCGATAGCTTAAAGACGTAACATATGACCGGACTTTGAACCTATCAAGATTAACCTCTACATATTCATTCTGGCAACCTATAATTAGTGGGAAGCAACAGCTAAGTGCCAATGTACAAAAGAAGCTTAGGAAATCCGAAATCCTTCTGTAATGATTAATTTTTTAAAAATACTACGGAAATGATAAAATTTTCGAGGAATTAATAACATCATACAAACGATAAGTCTTTAATGAACATTCAAACAAAGCGTAGAAAATTAATACTAAATTCAAAAGAATGTTAATGGTTTATATATATTTGAAGAAGTTTATATATGAGAATAGAATACAAATTACTACTACATATAAACAACAGTTTCTTAATAATTCCACGTATAGAAATATTGACCGTGATAAAAGTGTTTGCGACGGTTGTGGATTAGACCCTAGCTTTGGGAAAATCATAATGGTGGACGTGAAACATGAAAGAGATAAGAAAATATATGTGTTAAGAGAATTAGTCGTGTTTTGCATGCGTTTAACAAGACATGGTTTACATTATGAAGAAAAAGTAAATCACTACTAAATACATGTGTCTAGTTGTCTACACTCTAAACTTCACGCGATACAATATTTTAGAGAATTTTGTGTTAAATTTATAGGAAAATACACTTCATAGCAAAATATATATAACTATTTTTAGTAAACCGTGTATTACACAAATTGAATAATAAAATATTAATAAAAATTTATTAATTGTAAAACGATATTTTAAAATATGATATAATTAAAATTATGTGTGATTAAGTATTATAACTAACTTTTAAACCTTTTGTTTTAATACTTTTTTTTGTTTTTTCTCAAAAAGACAATTACACATTTTGTTTCAAAATATTTTGTATTTTAATTTTTAAAAAAATTCTTATATATAAAATTAAATTTTTTTAAAAATAATATTAATCAAAAGATCTTTTTTTTAGTTTATTAGAAAAATTTTTAATTTAAAAAAAAATAAATAATATTATTAGTAACTAATGCAATCATTTAATTGGAGAGAATAGCTAGAAATTTTTTGTACAACGACATGTCGTCACTACACGGTCACCTGTACCAGCAACACTTGTCGTTGGTACTAGGTAAAATTGTTATAGTGATAGTCCCAAATCAAAAGCCCCAACCAAATATGCCCCACCTAAAAACACTAAACTTGATGAAGTCAAACAAGCCGATATATATCCATGATATCCACTACAATCATTTTCTATTTTCTTAAAATGTCCGAGTCACACACACTTTAAAATTACTAATAAATCTATATCAATATCGAAACTCTCAACCAGATCAATTAGTTGTTGCACCATGAGCCCATCGACTATAAAAGAGCCAAAAATTTAACTTAATATGAGCCGCTTAGGTGCTACCAAGAGTCACCATCGAATACTCCATCTTTGCACTATGATCATATGCAACTAACTAAAATCCCAAACACCACAAGTTACCACTGTATGATCATTAAACCACCAATAGTAACTGGGAACATTAATGAACATGTATTTATATCATATCGACATATTTAACAAAGTTTTTTAGATCACCCATTTATACTTTCAATGCTATTTTTCATCTTTTCTCTTTAGAAAAATCAAGATACACACCTAATCTGACATGCTAACACTATAAAATTGATACACAAAAAACACATATTCCTACAACAGGAAGATAAATTTTTTTGTAAGTGTTCTTTTTCTTTTTTGATTTACCATATCTGGTTTTAATATTCATCGATATGACTAATATATTCACTCTGGTATTTTGATTTGTTGATCTACAATTCTGTTTATAATTCATAATTTCTTGATTAAGAGAGTGATATATAAAGAGAGTGGGGATGACAGATAGAGGGTGAGCACACATAGCATCATGCATATACGATAACTTGCATGATGACCATGTGTGCTCACTCTCTTCTGTCACCACCCTTTTACCTTTATAGCGCGCGAGTAATTGCAATCATATCAACGTAGCCGAAAGAATATTGCTGTTGCCGTATATAAAAACCAACCGAGGGAAACTAATATGCACAAACTTTTGCTACAATTGCTTTATAAGACCCATATCTATTTTGGTTTGTGGAGGTACTGTTTCATTGAGTTGGAATTCACAGTACTGATGAGTGCTTTCATTAAGTTTAGCATCCTTTATATAGGCTTTCTAAAGCACATTCCATGCCCTCTGGAATAGATATTGGCTTATCTTACAATTTCTTTTTCTTATAACTAATGAATATTGTTTTCGTTAGCTGGGGTTTTAACGAGAGAAACATCTCTATCTCTTGGGATAAAAGATAAGGTGTGCCTTCGTCACACTCTCTCCACCCGCAAAGTACAAATAGCTCTATTAAGAGATAATAATAAGTAACGATTCATTTTTTCCATTTATATGAGTTGTCAAAACGATCTGATCATCTGTTTGTAATCTTTACAGGTTTAATTGTTGTTTTTTCATGTATAAAACTATTTAAATGCTACTTAATTACATATGTGTAGGATACATTAAAAGTTTAAGTTAGAAAAGTTACCTATTTCAAGTTCACTACTTTAAGTAACAATTTGTGTCAAGTTTAATATACTTGGATTTGATATTGTAAAGAAACTTAACGTAATATAATATAATATGATATGATATGATGCGATTTGATATAATTTGATATGATGTTATATGGTATGATTTAACGTAATGCAATGTAACGAGACATGAGATGATATATAAGATATGATATGATTAACATAACATCTTAAAATAAATGTTTGCTAGATAAAAAATTATATTGTCTTAAAGATGTGTATTAATATGTTTTTAGATGGTTGAAATATCAAATATACCATTGAATAAAGCACATAGTTTTTAGCCTTTAGGAATAACATGTTTAGTGATATAATAAAATCAAGGTTGAGAATAACTAACTTGCTAAGAACACTAATAACATGTAGTTCTTTTATTTAACTTCATATATCAACAAAATTTTTATACCAAGGAACACCAAATAAAGGACATTTTTAAGAAAAAGAATGAGAAATCCAAACCTAAGGAAAAAATTGTCAAAAGCTAAAAAATTACGGCTTAGAGAGTGTAATAAAGTTGAATTTTTCTAATAGGATACTAAAACCTTATTGACAAGTCCATTTTAGCAGCAACAGAACCTAATTGTTTTTAATATATAACCCATTTCTTCAGAAAATCAATATATATATTTAGAAAAAGAATATTTTAGAAAAAAAAAAAAAAAAAAAAAAAAAACAGAGAAATGAAAACCTAATTTGATACCGTGAAATTGAATAAAACAAAGCAACATACTTGGTGCCAACACTTTGCTATGAGCAAACAGTAAACAGTTCTATGTTGCAACAAAACAATAACAATGAAACCAATATATATGAAGCTGGTACAAGGATAACTAGAAAGCTCGTATTCGGACCAACTAAAAAAAAAATATGTGAGCTAGAAAAAAGGCTCAACTTAAACGGATTCGGAACTACATTGATAATATCCTTGGATCAAGGATCATACAAATCATACAAAACTAAAATAACAACTATGGGGTAGTCTATTTTGAGTATGCAAGTATGTCTAAAATATCAACATTGTGAAAGGAAAATGATCCTAATGTTAACTGTTTTAACCTTTTTTTTATTCTGTAGGTTTAGTGATGCAAAAGTTGCCTACATGATTGTCCACACATACAAGGGCATGTTCCATGTTACTTGCGGATCATGGAAAGTGGAAACATGTTGACCTTGTTTCTCTTGAAGTGATCTTGAAGTGATGTGAAAACAATTCCACATTTGTAACTTCTAACTTTTATAAGATAAATAAACTATAAGTTATGTTAAATGGATATATATATATATATATATATATATATATATATATATATATATATATAATGTAATAAGTGATGTATGTTGACAATTGATTATTGCCATACCCCTAAAACATCCTAGAAGAGTGGGGAATGAGGAGAGTGCTTACATAACCATTTATTCCATATTCTTCACCACCTATATATATTTAGTATATATTAAATAAACCATATATCTTGTTTTCCAAAGAAAAGAAGAAGAAGATATGATTACTTCTGAGGTCAAACAGCATAATTTTGTTTTCTAGAATCTATTTAAAGTACAACTTTCCCATAAGCAATAATTGGCATATCAAATTATAAAAGATGCTACAACATGCATAATGTGTCCGCTAAATTAGTATCACAAGAAATTTAACAAGAGTCCTTTATTCTTTATAATAATTATTAACCCGTTAATTTGTGTTAAGTGGGTTCCAATAAAAGTTGCGAATTTTGCGTGCAAGGTTAAACAGGATCCCTTCAAAGGTGTCATTGGCAGAGAGGGGGGTTTTACTTCCGGGCCTTGAATGCTCAATGTGTTTTGGAGCAAATGAGTCAGTTGATCATATGCTTATATCGTGCCCATTTGCTTCTAACATATGGGCCATGATGTCCCTATGGTGCCGTCAGGAATTCCCTAACAATATTGCTATTATAGATTTGTTGTCTGCTGCTAACTTGGTGGAGGGTAATGGCAATCAAAAGAAGGCGGTGTTAACAATATATATGGCAACATTGTGGTGTATTTGGAAGGCTCGTAATGGTTTAATCTTCAATTCTTAACCTATTTCAGTTTTCGTAGTGGTAGATGAAATTATGTACGTATCTTTCTTGTGGCTAAAACATAGAGGGAAGTTTAGCGATTTAGCATGGCAAACTTGGTTTAATTTCTAGTTTTTGAATTTTCAGGTGTAAGCAAAATGCTATCGCTGTTCTTAATTGGTCCTAGCATCTTGCTAGAGGCTTCTATGTTTTAATCGAATATATTGCTGTTAAAAAAAAAGTCCTTTATTCTTTATGTTATTGGACATTATTTTACATAATAGTAAATTAAACCTTATTTTATATTAGATTGATCATCATCTATAGGAGTATCATGATATATGAAGAAACTCTAATGTAGCCTTAAGCTAATGTATACTATGCTAAATCCTAACTATGTACACTCCACTTGACACTTTAAAAATTACTCCGGTATATTGCTTCCCTCATCATAATAAATTGAAATTCTTTATCCATTATATTAAAGATCTTAAAGTTTATTCCATCTTTTTTTCTTTTAACTTAGAGTGTTGATATTAAGTACATATTTTGATTACATTGTACATTTAGTAGTTATTTATTGTTTACAGGTATTTAAAATAATATTTCTACTAATTGTTACTTTGAGGTGAGTAATCTCCACCTCTCTTAAAGGAATTTTCACCCCTTCAGTCTTTCTAACTTGTGTGTTATGGTTGTTTGATGAATTGTTTTCTAAGATACAGTGAAGTAACACATACAAAATGTTAATCAACTCTCCACGTGAGGTGATAACATAGTTGAATTTAATTAGTGAGTGTTGCAAGAAGTTGGACATCGGTAAGTAATCATAAATCTTTAAGTAAGAATTTCAAATTAAAGTAATTACATAGATAATTGATTAATTGATTTGTTTAAAATATGAAAGGTAATAAAAGAGAAGTAAATAACTAAACTAAGTAAAACTAATTAGACAAATATTTTATTACAGTTCAATACCATTGAAAACCAATAACATCCGATGGTTTTTCCACTCGCACTTCGTAGCAAGGCAGACCGACTTCACGGTTGGGTTAAACAAAGCGTGTCATATGCATTCGTTTCCATCTTCATAGCCACTAAAAATTAAAATCCTAAGTTTGTTTAAATTTTATCATCACAATCAGTATATTGGAATGTACCACCTTAATAAATAGCAGGAAAAACCCGCACCCAAGTGAAATTAAGCTTTCTTAGCAAGGCGAGTTGGGGTCAAAAACCTACCATCCATCATCCTTGCCATGTCACGTTCATCATTTATTGGAAAAAGTTTTGAAGTCTTCATAGTCAAGCGACAAAACCCATAACCACAACAAATCGACAAAACCCATAATTAATTATAAAAAAAAGACATAGCTCAACGATCATCTCAAATATATGCTCATATAGAAATCATAGCCTTACTTAATTTTTAAACCCATAAAAAAACAAAGCCCTCCAACACAATCATTTGAATCAAATGTCATCAAAAACTATTTAAAGATTCTAACTGACATAATAGTAAAGTTAGTAAAGCAATTTCTTTGACCTCTAAAGTCAAATTGTATAGCAACATAACAATGAATTGTCTTTAAATGTTTTGAAAAACCCTATCTTTGTACAACCATAACAAAACAGAAACAACAACAAACACAAGTAGTAACATCACCAACATCCGTCATTAAACCACATCATCAACACCAGATTAGGGCTCTCATATGCGCGATGGTATCTTCGAGCAAAGGATGAAAAAATAGAAAGTCAACAGCACATAAACACCACCAAAGCCGGTCAACAGGCCACCGGCATGCACCACCTTCCATGGATGGCGGGCGCCAGCCGCGACGTTGCAAGACCATTGAAACCCCTCTCTCTATGCAACAATCAGATGAACAGAAACAACAATATACACAGGCGGCAACATTACCAACGCGGACCACTAAACCACATCATCAAAAACCAAATTAGGCATCTTAGATGTGTATGGGCCCATCATCATCGAGCAAATGATTAAAAGAACCGATCGTCACGGTCACGCAGACGCCACCAAAGGCGGTCGACAGACCATCGTCGGCATTGAAATCGATAGATCTAAGCTAATTCCAACTATGCACCATCACTGGACGTCGGCGATACATGGGTCCACCAGAGCCGCCACCTACACACAACACCAACAACCACCCACCCAAGCCATAGACGTCATGTTGGCGGCAGAGGCAATGCAGGCGGCAAACAACAACAATGAGCCCTTTCTTTCTAGAAATAAACTGAAGGATGAAGTAGATGAACACCTCCATTTATATCTCTATAAACACATTTGAGGGAGGGGGTAACATACAAACCCTATAAACTTCCACGGCCAAATTACTAACACAGCAAATACCACTCTACTCATTGACTTCTTTTTCTAGCACATAGGGTAATAATCTTGTAACACAATCAATACAAGCTAAACAAAAATTTTGTATATGATTCTTCCATTAAAAAACAATAATCTAATGTCAATGTTATCATTATAAAAGATGTCTTTTCCCAAAAGAAGAATTAAATAAAACTCGTTCTTGGAAGAATGTAAAAGACAACAACAATATGCAAAATCTGATCATTTAGCATGGAAGTACATAATGTTTAATGCTGGATTTTCAATATCTTCTTCTTTGATTCTACCCTCAAACCAACTATTAATCATGCCATGAGATGTGCTTTCGGTAACCATGTTGTTTGGCCATTTATCAACCAACTCAAAACCAAAACAAGATGCAGCCGAAAGTATAGATTCCTCATCAACCCGACGAAAAATATGGCATAATATAAATGCTGGTTTTGGACCCTCGTCACCTTCATTGGTTGAAATCAACTCTTTTGCGGTTTGAAATAATGGCATAATCGCTTCAGCAACATAAGTTACATCGGTCCCAATAAGAACATCAAAGCCCTTGTTGTCACTTAGTTTCTTGACAGATTCTATATGTTCTTTGTTACCCCAGTATAGTGCTTTGACATGTAGCTTTGATAATAAATATTTATCAAGATTTACGGCGATGTTTTCATTAAGAAGTTCTAGTGCTTTCTGGTCCCCGTCTGTGGGGACCACGAGTCGGGCGGTTTTGGAGGCGATCATTGAGCAGATTCCTCCACAGCCGGACCCAAGCTCTAAAACTCTTTTACCAGAAACAATGGTTTGGTTTGAAGCGAGAACGGAGGCCATAAGTCGAGCTGATTCCCATAGCATTAAACCTGTTGATTTACAGGTGTGCTGGAATTCTTTGGAAAGTAGCTTGATTTTAAAGTTCCAGTCTTGTAACTTGAACTCCATAATCTGCTACATTGGAATATAAATAAAGAATAAGCAGCTACAAAAATGAATTTAACTTAACATATAATATATATATATATATATATATAACTTTTTAACTGTATATTGCATGGACCTTGGAAAACGATTTTTATCGTTAACCATTATGGGAGTTTGGAAGTGCTTTTTGGAACTGATTATGCGATTGGAATAATCAGAATACAAAACATGTAGTAGAAGATGGTTTTTGGATGTGATTATGTTGCTTAAAGATGTAATAATCAGAACATCAGTTGTTCGAGTGTTTGGGAAATTCTGTTATGGATAAACCTAATAGGTAAAATGACTACAAAACAAAATTATATGTTGTTGAAATATATGAACAATTGTTTTGTTTTATGGTTTAATTCTCTTATACAGCTTATGATCCACACATTGCTTCAAAACTAATTAGCATCAACAAGAATAGTTGAATGACTCAACTCTTAAGTAAACATAAGGGTTGAACGTGGTAAAAGTTTAACGAATATTTCCAAGAAAATTCACATTCAACATAGTATAGGTTGGATTATTTTGATACAAAGATGAAAAAATTTGTTATGACATTAGATATTAAATATAGATATATTGATGGAAAACCATGTGTTATAATTCTTTGAAGCAGAATAAGAGCATAATGGAAATATTTTTTATGATATTAGATATTAAAGCTTGAAACCCTTTATATGTCATCTTAAAATTATTGCAAAATTACAATCTTGTCTTGAAGAGATGTTTTATAGATAGTAATAAATAATAGATAATATAGATATAGATTATTATTATCATCATTATTATAAAAGTATTTAGTAATTATATATAATACTTATATATAAATTTAATTATTATTATTACTATTATTATTATAATTATAAAAGTATTTAGTTAAGTATTCAAATAAGATAATACTTATGTATAAATTTAAATGTTAAATTTAAAATATTATAATTATTATAATATTTAATATAGTAAATTAAATAATCTCATATTATTAGATAATGTATTAATAATATGCATTAATCAATGTACTAACTACAAGAAGTTATTAAATGAGGGACAAAATAGGAATGATTGCATGAAGCACTTGTACTTAATGCTTAAGAAGTTGTATTAGGTGTCTTAATTTTTTTGTAAAATTACACTTATGTCCTAAGGTTATGCTTTATATAGTAATAATAATATAGATAATGTAATCATATTTAGTAAGATAGGTGAAAATTTCAAAAATTGGTAATCAAAAAGAAATGTTAAATAAGTTACTTCAATATGCCTTGATCAATCATTTGTGTTGCATCCGATATAAAACTGTTTATCCATTATTTGATCTCTAAATAACTAGATAGTCAGAATCACCTATCCAAAACTGATGTTACGACTTTAAGTCGCAATAATCAGATCATCCGTTTTATGGCACGCATCCAAACACCTCCTATATTATCAAATTCTTACCTTAACCAACCGTTCACTAATTCGATGGTAAACCAAGGGACGGTTTTGATGAGTATTTGCTGAACTTTTAGTCATATGGATCAGCATATGAACTTTCATGTAATCAAACATTTTACAATAGGAAATAGTGCGGAGAGAATATAAAATTCTGACCTCATCCCTTGATGAAGAAATGCCAAACATATCAAAAGCAAATCCTTCAGATATGTCAACATCAAATCCATCTTCAGGCTCCTTTAAAGTCTTTGGTATCTCAATATTACCATTATCTAAACGGAAAGCGGCTTGTACCCAACGCCTACATTCTCAAAGCTGTAAGAACACTAACACATACGTACACACATGTACCCATAAATAATTCTTTTAATGTAAGATTACTTACCGATTCATCACAATTTCACGTGAACGATTTTCTACTTGCTTGCAACACAAGCCACATTCTTCAGTGCTGAACCCGTTTTCTTGAAATAAACTTTTCAAGAATTCCTCAGAGAAATAGAATGCACGCTAAAACATGAATTGCAACAAAAAACAGCTATGAGAAGTATATATGAATTTAAAAACAAATAATATCATGCCAAATTGCCAATTGAACTTACAGTTCCATCACCTCTGACAAAAAAATTCTCACTGATCTTCTGATCCTTACAAGTAAGCCTTTCCTTTTGAGTGATTGTACCAAGTCATAAATAAAATTAGTTATCCGGAATAGTTATTGTTCGCATAATTTAAAAATAATCTAATATATTAATATATATATAAAGAACCTGAGCAAGATCTCCAGTAGCATAGTCCCGGAATAACACATAAGCATTTGGCTGCATATGATGACAATTTATTTGAACTTTTTATACTAGTGGAGATAGAGATTCAAATCATTATACGAAAAAACATAATGACAACTTACTTTCAAAACCTTTTTGATGTTCTGCATTACCAGAGGCATCTTCTCAGGCGATACTGCAGATAAGACAAATATCTATTTAACAAGTCAGTCAATAACTAAACGTCGACCCACAAACAAGAACGTCTAAAAAGTCGTATGCGGTACCATTGTTACAATGTCAACGGAAGATGGTGGAATATGGTTCAACAGGTCGTCACTTGTTAAATCACATGCAAATGCATTCATCTTTGACTCATGAAAGTCTTTATGCGCCTAGAGCAAGTAAGAAAGGAAAATGTAGATAGTACTATATAAAAACTTGTTAAATGTAAACATTCATGAATAAATATAGCCATATTTAGATGAAGAATATTAGGAATAACTAACCTTGACCAGGTCAACGGCACGAGGTGAGAAGTCACAAGCATGGATATATAAAGCAGGGTAGGTAGCAGCTAAAGGAAAGATGGTGTTCCCAGCTCCGCATCCAACCTTCAAGTCAATGTAAGCAAAGATTATTCCAAACATTATATACGTAGATTGCATGAAAATTAGCATGATATCAGTTGCTAAAGTGACAAAAAAAAATATAGAAATATTTACCTCCAGGACAACCTTTTCTTCTGGCTCCTGAAATAGCAAGTAACGTTTCAGACTTCTTACATACATCTAGTGTGTGTGTGTGTGTGTCTGTGGGTTCAAATGAGAACAACTAAATATTAGAACCATTTTATTCATTGTTGAATTCATGTGTTCGCCAATTAATACACTATTTGTGGAACCACTAAAATATTATGGCCTATGCAATAGTAAATACCAATGAATAAAATGGTTCCTAATGATTCTCAAATATTAACAGTTTCTCATTTGAATTCAACGCTATATATAGGGTCACGTTCATTGCAGAACCAATTTAGATAGAGAACTATAAGAACCACATAAACTGGAACAGAGAAAGTGGGGCGATCATGTAGTTACATAATCACCATATGTATCATAAAGCAATAGGAAAAAAAGTGTTTATGCAATCTCTACTTAAAACTGGTTTTGAATTGAACGTCCTTCTCTCTCCTCGTATATAGACACACACACACATATATATATATACATACACTTTAAATTGGTATTAAATTTGATAAGAGTTAAGTAAATACTCTGTACACTCACAGAGAAATAGTGTCCCCATTCTTTATCCAAGTAATGCCTATCCTTGAAGAACTGAAATTATGGTTTCACAAGATTATCAATTCTCACACCAATACAAAGTATAAATCAAGAAACCAAAATTAGGAATCTGTAACAAATGTATAAGTTAAATTATAACAATAAAGGGGAAAGCAAAACGAACCCGATCTTGATGACGTTTATAGAAAATATCCCAATATTTCTTAGCATCCCTTTCATATTTCTCTGCAAGAAAACAGTTCAAGATTCACAATATATAACCTGCAATCATGGGTTTATATGTATTAACATAAAAAAGGTTACCTTTCCAGAAGGGGGTGACTTCATTATTCGGTGTAGAATATATTTGTATCTTTGGTTTTTGCTCCGATGCATCAGAAGCCATTGACAAAGAACTGTTTACAAAAACAAATGTTCATAATGAAATTTCAGTTTCATGCGATCTTTGACTACCGCTATTTCAACTGAAGTTACCAATCGAATTTGAAATAAACATGACATCAATTTCACATTCAAGAACACATCCGGAAGCAATCAGAGTTGGAAATAAAATCATAAGGAGTGATACAAATTGCTGGCAATTTCAGAGAGTTGTGTGTACGGTAAAATAGAGATTATATATAAATCAAATTGAATAATAGCAGTTAACGGAATCTTGCAAATTAGGGTTTCTGAAAAACTTACGTTGATAGAATGCTCCAAGTTAAATCTTGTTTCTGTTGGAGTTGGAGGGTTTTAGGAAAATTAGGTTTAGGGTCGAAGTTTTGACCCGTGTGTCAATCTCCGGTCTTTATATTTTAATAAAAGGTTGATAGAAAGGATACGTGATACCATCACATTTAATTTTTATTAAATTTTTTATGTTTTTTTTATTAAATAATCATATTAATTACTAATAATATTATTTATTTTTTTAAATTAAAATAGTATTTAATAAAATAAGAAAGATATTTTTTTGTTAATTTAATTTTAAAGAAACTAAATTTTATAAAATAAGAAAATTTTCTAAAACATCAAACTTTTTAAAAATATAAAATATTTTAAAATTAGTGCTTTAAAAATAAAATTTTTATAAACAAAAGGTAATTAAAATAGGAAGTTATAATAAGAAAGTTTTTAAAAATGGCATTTTATTAAAATGTTTGTTTTGAAACAAAATTTCCATTTTATTTATAACAAGAAATATTTCAATCATATATTATCTTAAAATGTTATTTTATAATTAATAAATTTTTAATCTATTTAATATTTACTATTTCTAGTTATTTATATTCGTGTAACAAACAAATATAGTAAATCTCATTAAAGGATAAATATTTTATCTATCTCAAATGATAAAGGAATAGAGGGTCACTCTTATTAACCACCTCGACTCAAAAAAAAAAAAAAAAAAAAAAAAAGTTCTCATTAATTAATTTAATAATTTTAAATATATAACGATCTAAATACCACATATTAAGATGGCCTACAAGAATAATAGCATGTTATATTGTTATGATAGTCTACAAGAATAATAGCATACAAAACCACATGCTAGGATAGCCTACAAGAATAATACCATACAAATTGATAACAGACAATTATATGAACATACAATAAGATAGCATATGATGAGATCTAAAGTACTTAAAATGTAAGCAAGAAAGGATAGCCTAGCTAATATACGGTGCAAGCCACGCAAAGAGAAAAACAAGAGTGTAGTATCTAGATAGGGCACATGTAAGATAAGACTAGACACACACAAAAAAACATAATCATATAAAATGTATTAATATAATATTTACTTAAATAAGAAAGTATTAGATAAAGTGGCTCATTAGTCAACTTGTATGCAACTCATTGTGACGCTTTTATTCCGGTGTAACTAAAACATAGAAGCTTCAAGAACACTAATTCTGATTAACTGGTTCCATTTTTAAGTCCTGAACTAATACGTGCATAATCGTATGAATTTCGTGCCATGACAACCTTGTAACCAATTGAATATTAGTATCAAATGAAAATTGAAAGATACATAAACATATAGATCGATATGACATGACCATATCTACAATGCCTTGAAATATTAAATACAATATTCCACTAACGATGGAGCCGATCCTGAATGCAAAAGAGTGGTTGACAGAAAGAAAAAAAAAATGATTTGACAGCTAGTATAATGTTTTAATTTTTCCATGTAAAAGAAAAAACTATAAAAACAACCTTAATGATCATAAGGAGGTGTACTCTCATTTGATACTTACATTTACTACTCTCAACAAATACACCCTCAAACAAGAGGTACTAATTCTCAAGCAGGAGTCGAGCCAAAAAAAATGACCTCTTATTTGTCGGGAAAAGCTAATGGTTGTTGTTTTTTGCAGCTCCGACAGAAGAATCTTGCTTATCGTTATGTAGTTACATCATTATAGTACTCTTTCAGGTCAGCTGAAGATTATTTGTAGCAACATGACAATAACACTAATAGATAGGTACACTTTTGTACCTAGTTTATTATGGAAATGGATTCATAACCGTTTTGGCTGGGTGGTGACTGGTGAATGCTGTGATTATAATGTTAGATGGTGATGGTTAATGATGAAGTTAAAGACAATTAGTTATATCATAGATTTGATTGCAATAAACATAGATTTTATGACATTCCCATAATCCTCAATTTAAAATTGATTTTGTATTGAGAAGTACTTAATACACAGTGTTTTACTTGTTTCATAATTATAACACTTTATCCCGCTATGGCCACTTGTTTTCAAAAAGCTTAGCATATACCTACTACATGTATAGACAAATAGTCATGTCGATAGTTGGGTTAGAGAACTAAAACAAGACAAGTAAAACTTAGCTTACCTATGTCTAGACTTGCACTTGCAGTGAGCTTCAATTAGTCATATACGATTATAATACTAGAATGACAACTAACACACGACTGAATGGGTTTACTTATTATGTTTTTATAACTGAAAATTTAAGGCATGAACTTCAAAAATTATCACATTTTTGAAAAACAAGGGCGTTACAACATTTACGGTTTATCTTCACTTTGATTTTCCTGAGTTACTGAACTCGTGTTGTCTTCCTCGACCACGTTAATAGTCTCTGTATCTTTAACATCTGCAACTGCTCCTCCATTTTCAACTGCAGTTGAGTCACCGTTTTTTGATACATTCTTTGTCTCAGGATTTTGAACTCTTTTTGGTAATTGTTTGGATGCAGATGTTGTCAAAAGGCGGGTAAGTCCCTCGAACAAGTTATTGCCATCTGTTATAAGCGAAGATCCCCCAGGGTAACAACGTCCAAAGCATGTAGCACAATGTGGATAAGCCACCTGAATTAACATACTCATGTTTTTACTCACCATTTCATTAATACAACAGGTCAGAGAATTCTAAGTAAAATAGGATTAGTGTTGTTAACGGTCCAGTTCAGTTTTGACGAAAATTTTTGGCCAAACCGCTAGATATGGTTTGAAGAAACAACAAACCAAACCAAACTGGTTGGGTGGCTCAGCCAGATGGACTAGTTTTAGCGGTTAGACTAGCAGTTTGATTGTTTAAACCGACTTTTATTTGAAAAAGAGTTAATTTCAATTTTGCTCCCTAAGGTTTGACAAAAGTAACAATTTTACTCCAAAAGATTAAAAACATCAATTTACCTTCAAAAGTTTCATAAATTTGTTTCAATTTCAATCCAAAAGTTTCAATATATTGGATCAGGTTGATCAATTGATGAAACTTTTGGATTGAAATTGAAACATCTTACAAAACTTTTGAATAAAAAAAGTTAAAGGCCGGTTTCAAGTTCCAAAGTGTAGGCCAAAACAATAAAAACCACCAAAACCTAACTATGAACTGAATTGTAAGAATCTCAAACTGGCCTAACCGGCCAACTTGCTTTAGTTCAGTCAGATTCAATGGTTTATTAACACCCTAAATAGGAGTGCTGGCTTACCTCTATGAATGCTCGGCACAGAGACAGGAAAAGAACAGATTCATTTTCCCTGAGCACCCTGGTCGTGTTGTATCTCAATAAAGAATCAGAAACGGTCTGGAGCCCTTTCACTAATTCTTGAGCAAGTATATGTTTTAAACTTATTGGGGCACAGGGCCGTAGCTCATTCATTGCAGCAGATACACCTGATTACAGAAATAAACATACACATGTTACTACCTCGTTATTCGAGCTATCAAAAATTCCTAGCAGACTCTGGGCATAAGAAAAGTAACAGAAACCAAAAGTGAAATTTTTTTTTAAAAAAAACTGTGATAATTTTATATTTGGTGATACAATTTAATAGATTAAGGTTTTTTACATCTTACCATTTATAAAAACAGCAAGAGGTGGATGCTCCATTAAATTGGAAGGTGGTGTGACATCTTCCTGACTTTCTTCACCAAAGCTGTTGGATGAGAAGCCAACTGCTGGTATTGGGACCCATCGATGAGAATCCAAAACCAACTGTAAAGTTAAAAAACATAATAATAAATAATGAAGATACCAGAAAGTAGAAACTCCAAACATAATTGATATGCATTGTGTAAACAGGTGACTTATTATGACCAGTATAAAAATGTTAACCATAAACAAGGAACATTCATTGGGTCTGTATATTTTCACCTGAAAATTCTCCACTGCTGTATTCATATTCTTTGAAAATAGGTTCAGGACAGCCCTGCACAAATGACTAAAAGTGAAAACGTGCACTTTGTGATTCATGACCAAATACTAATACAAATAAAAACAAATGTCATTTACTCTTCAAAAAGAGGCGGAAGCAAGCCACGAAAATCCAATCCTACCCAACCAAGTCCCATGGCACAATACTGTGAAGCACAAAGAGGATTAATATTACGTTAAAAAACAAAAATAGAAATGTTTTACAAGTTATAAACATGTGTTAACACATACCATACACTGATCTAATATATTAGACAAAGAACCGCCTTCAGTTATCTTTGGGAGCATGATTTTAAGAGTTTTGAGGTGAGAGGAAATCTGATGCATGGCCCAAGTGAACAGAAGCCCACCATCATAATTCTCTTCACTTCCAGATGTATCATCAGCAAATATGGCACGATATTGGTTAACAACATCAAAAAGATGCATTCTATGACAGTTTACCATCCCTTTTAAGTATTCATAAGCATTTCTCTGTTCTAGATCATCAAGAATTCCAGATAACCATGATTCTCTGCATCTTAGGAACTGTGCACCACCAAGAAGTTCGTCATTAGCAGGTAATGAAGTTGGGCTTGTTGAAAGAGAGAACTTTAAAATGGCACCATGTAGGCAGCATAATTAAGTGAGTGATTAAATATATTGTGGATACCTGTAGGCGCATTTCGTACTCACTGTATACTCCTATTCTCCGTAGATATCCGATAATACGAAGACATTCTGGTAACTGCAATACATAAACCTTTCAGTAATCTGTAGAGATGTTAATTTTGATCCATTTACTAATGAATGGGTCCATTCCGGTTGTTTATTATCTCAAATGGGTCAATCAAAGAATTTAGTTAGAAGGGGAATGGGTTGAACAGGTTGAAAGTTGCCCAAAGTCTACATATTAGTGCTCACAAACCCCTAAATCATTTTATCCATATATTTAGATTATTATTGTAATAATATTATTTCTTTAATCATAATTTACTCATCAACTATAGATAAAAATGGACAAAAAAGTTTGAGAGCCCAACCACCTGGCCCATTTCAACCCAAACCTGTTCTGATCCATTACCACACAAGCTCAATCCACCCATCTTGCCAACTCTATAAACTGCAATGCATGATAAAGGCTGGACTTTTGAAGGAAAGATGATCTAACACTATTTAGCTTTTAACTATTTAATATTAATGTTATAGTGTTATAATTGTTAATATCATCATTATTATTTACTTTCAACATCAACTAATCATTGGAAATAGACCAATATTTTCTTGTGTTAACACAAACTTACCTGAATATTTGATCTCAGTTTTTGGAGAAGTTGTGTGAGCAGAGACTGGGTAGTTTGTCGAACCTCTGCAGCGAGTGCTTGAATGACAGGTAATCTTATTCCGCACATAATACAAAGACAGAAAATTAGATGTGCAACTATTAAATTTGCAACTCATTAAACAAATACTCTGTGGTTGAAAAGGCAAATGATTTTCTAAAGAGCACAAAAAAGAAAAATACTTACTTCGGATGCATTGTTGACAGTTTGCTAACAAATGCCTCCAAGTCTAGAGCTTCATCATAGTTTCCATTCCTCACACATCTAAAAGAACATCAAATTTTAAGACATTGGGCGATCTAAAAATAGTGAGACCAAGACATTCAAAAAACTTAACTATGACAAAAGTACGTGATAAAGATATGGAAATCAAAAAGTGCATACAATGATACAAACATGCAGTATCCTGATTGAAGTATACCTTTATCTCTCTTCTAGTTAATTTCCTGGGGCTTCTTATATGTCGTAGCTATTGTTACCTTACATGTTCTTCAGTGCTAGTATTTTACTTTAGTTGATATACATCCGAAAAAAACTTCAAGGGGTAAGAAAGTAATTTATTTTTTACTTAGGACGCCAAATATGATAGGCTACGTGATAGACAAAGTAGTTTGAAAAGTCAATCTGATAATTTCAGTGACTGTTCCCATTGCTAAAAGAGGTAGAAAACATTATGGACTATGCTTCATGTGCAAAGCAATTATTGATCAAAGTATGGTACTTTAAAAAGATGTTTCAATCCTTACTGGAAGATTTATGCTGGGTCATTTCTTATTAGTAGGAAAAATCTTCTCAAGTTTTGAGAGTGTTAGCTTTACAAAATAGCAAATTAGGACCTATTTGCACAAAAAGAAAACCACACATGCTTCCACTCTGTGCTACTTATTCTGCCAGTTCCAACTTCCAACTGAATGTATTTCAGGCAAAGCTCATGTTAATTCATATGCATACTCTATAATATAAAAATATGGATCTAAATACTTGGCTTATTCACTGGAAACTTTAGGCCTTAAGAATAGTAGCCACTAGTTTAAATCTTAGCACATGCTATCTACTGATAGGTTGAAAACATACGTGTCCATAAGCTGAGGAATTTCAAGTAAGTCAAGCAAAGTACTATGATTTGCCAGCAGTGTTTGGTTCATCTTTCTCTTCTCCAATATATTTTCTGCAGAATCAATGAATTCAGAGCAGCCAGATGTTAGCTTTGGAACCTCTGCAATCTGCACAAGCAAAATTTATGATTTCACATTTTAACTTCAACAACAGATAAAGTATTTAAGCAGAAGTAACAATTATTGGTAAATTATTAAGCTTTTGTGTTGTGTAATAGGCTAGCAAAATTTGTGCTTCACTACTCAATGTGTTGTTCAGATAAAAATGGCAATCTCACAAAACGAGTAGCTCAAAATCATTAATAGAAGGAACAAACAGAATAAAATTTCATATAGCATCCCATTAAAAAAGGACAGGTTTATGTAAGAACAAGTGGAAACTTGTCAAGTGATAGCTAAAGCTAAGGCTTCTAGACATAAAGCCCAACAACAACATAAATCTCAACAATCATCGGTGTGATTAGCAAAAATTAGGGTGAGCCGCATAGTGGGGGTTATTCATTGTGCAGAAATGTGACAGAAATCATATGGCATGTATGAAATTTTTGAGCAACAATTGCAAATGTGATCAGCAAAAATTATGGTGACCCGCATAGGGGTTATTCATTGTGCAGAAATGTAACAGATATCATGTGGCGTGTATGAAATTTGTGAGCAACAATTGCATACCAAAGACTTGAAACTGATGACCTAGGAGCTGCCCATGGCCTTGTGGGCTAACTGCTATCACATTCAAAGCCATAACTAAACAAGATCTGTCACCAATTCACAGCCTAGAAGGTTTCTCTTAGCAGACCTGATCATTTCATCGCAGCACAAAGTAGATAACCAGAGTCAAGAGTTCTTTCTGATTACTTCACGTTCTTAGTATTCTATTTTCCCTACCTTCACAAACACATATACAAACCTATGAGTCTAATTGACTATATACCTCTTCAATTCCACATCTCCAGTCTCAATGTACTTCAAATTCACATAAAAATAAAGATCAATAAAACCGAGTTCTAGAAGAACGATTTACCAATGATTCGAGGTGTTTATCGATGGATGAGACTTCACTGCGGATCGAAACCAGAGCATCGGCGGCGGAAATGAAGGCACCGTAGTTATTAACGGCAACCTCCTGCATCTGCCTCCGGATTCTCTCGGCGTCGACGCGGAGGAGCTCCGGTTCCTTGTGTAGGCGATCGAGTGTGAAGGAAAGGAGTTCGGAGACGTACGGTTGTTGAGCATCGGATGCCAATGGCAGCACCTCCGCCATTGTTGCTGAGGTCTCGTCGGCGGTTGAACTTCCGATCTCCATGTTCGTTGATTTGGATCGTTCTTCGTCTTCCAATTTGCACCAGGAGGAGATCTGTGTAATCAGTAACTATGAGGGTGTTGTGTGTTTTTAACTTTTGGCTATTGACAACTACCATCCCTCACAAGTTTTTTGTTTCATATGGATCTTTTCTGTTTTCACTACCGTTGATGGAAGGTTGATGTGGAAGAGAGAGTAATACATGCTACAAGCATGATGAGGAGAGAGATGGTTTACGGTGTGTGGGCGCAAAAGTTTCATGGGAGAAAGATTTTCATAAAAAGAAAAAGAAAGAGAAAGGGGTCATGATTTGTGAAGAACGAAAAAGAAAAGACTGATCTATGAAGCTAATGTTGAATAAGTTGACATTAAGATGGTCCTTGAATGCCCCGACTACAAATGCTTGTACGTGGATATACATAGTTTTTTTTTATTTTTATACAAGATCAAATGTTGTCTAACCTAAATAAGAAAACAGTTAAGACCCATGAAACTTGAATAAAATCATATAGTTAATGAAATTGATGTTAGGATTCACACATGGTTTGGAACGTGCTAGTCTCTAGGTCTAATAAAATCCATAATTATGTGTGTTTGTGCTTGTTGTGAATTTTTGTTTTTATTCGGCTAATCCTTTAGTTTTATACTCAGAATAAAAGATGAAACAACTCAATCAAATGCGAACGTCATCAAAACACTCATCGCCCATGCACCTGAATACGTGTGCGAGGACGCATCGCACCCTTTAGGGTTCTTATTTGTTCTTTATGGCCAAGAAAACAATATCCAATGAATTTTATATCAATTAAAAGTTCTACCCTCCTATTTGAAACAAGTTTACCCATTTTTCTTAAAACCTTTTCTCTTTTAGACACGCACCTTTAAATAACGATATCTCATTCATCTTACCTTTATTTTGGTCATGATTTTGTTCATTTGTAATTCTTATCATGGAGAACATAAACTTACCAAATTATAATTATATCAGTAACAATTACATATACTTATTTGTGCTTAAAGTTATTTAAAGGAACATACCGAGTTCCTCACAACTCTCAAAATTTACCTTTCACTATTTTTCACTCGACCCTAATCGCAATGAAAGTTCTATAACAGTTCTTTGTAATTTATTGAAACTTATTTAAAAGAAATATATCACTTTATAATAAATATTTGGTCATCACCCAAACTCACAATATACTAACATTTAGAGATATTACAAATAATTAAATCCTGTGTCACAACCAAAAACAAAAATAAAAAACATACTCTACATGATGATCACACAACAAATACACACTAACAAAGTTAAAACCCATAACATCCCTACATAACAAGAAGCACCCTTTGAATCATACATGTAATAAGGATAAGGGTAACCATTTTGCCCGATAGCACCACCAGCCGGCTGTGTAGACGGGAAGTACACGAACCTTGGAGGCGCTGGACCACGGTTGTTAGTGTCACCACCCGATGAAACATAAGTTGGTGGTGGTGGAGTTACAGATGTTGGTGAATCAAAGTAGTAAAACCGCGGTGGTGGTGGAGTATTGTGAACAGGAGTTAGTGATGGTGGTGGTCTGGATGGTACAGTAGGGGGAGATGGTACTGGTTTGAACGTGACTGTTGGCGGAGATGGTGGTGGTTTGAACGTGATCGTTGGCGGAGATGGCGGTGGCTTGGAGGTAGACGGTGGTGTCGAGCATATTGGGGTGCAGGTGCCGCATAGTGAACCTGTAAGGTTGTCTATAGCTGCTGTTACTCCGGTGAACACCAAGAGGAAAAAGAGTTGTTGATACATATGCATAAGTTGTTTTGTGTCACTTTATTTTTGTGAATTGTGGGTGGTGAGTGATATTTAAATTTCTTCTTTTTTGATACCTTTCTCTCTGCACAATTAATCTTTGTTGTACAACACCACTAAAGTGAAATATTGGTTAGATTCTTGAATGCTATTATCATTTGTTTTGGGTTTTATCATGTTATAAAAGGGTCAAATAATGCTTTTAAATGTTGTAAAATTTATCAGAGTTTGAAGAAGGCTTGAGTTTGCCTTGTTTCAAGTTTTATTATATCCATAGATCAATCTCGCTTTGTGAGTAAATTTCGAAGCTCGAGCTAGTTCATACTCGTTTATCATTTAAGCTCTGTACAATTCAAATTTTTACCGAGCAACCCTTAATTGGCTCACAAGCGGCTTAACTTGTTTAAAGCTACATTGGACAAAGGAATAAAGAAAATGTATTAGATGTCAAGCTAACACACTTTTTTACACTATAAATCTTTGATTCTAACACAAGAATCTTCATCTTTAATATTTTGCTTTAACTGACTTTTCTGTTTGGCTTGAAAGTGAGAGTTTGGCTAGAAATGATTAATTTATAACAAACTAAACTTAAAATAATAAAATAAAAGGTTAACATTTTATAGTGATTTAAGTTGCAAATTCTTGTATATCTACCCTTCTTCCCCAACAGGAGTATACAATACAAAGCCATTGCAGAGCAAAATACATGATAGGTCTACTACATTCACAAGTTTGAGACAATTATTTTAGTTTACTTTTCAAAAAGTCTTGAAAGATCTACATTCAGACTTTCAGACATTGTTTATTATCATCAAATAACAGTTTTCAAATTTTTGTTAGATATTTAAACCTGGTTTTCAGATTCTGTCTTCAACGCCTAAAAAAGAAAAAGCTCGTTTGATTTTGCTGATGAGTAGTAGTGCAATCGACCCATCGCTCATGAAGTTTGACCCCCAAATTCCTTTTGGATGTCCTTAAACGATACAGTAGCAGATCCACGCCGCTTGGCTTTCTGCTGAGACTCGTGTTCCCTCCACCCGGTCATATATATCACCTGACCCAATACATGTGACAAAATACAATAATCAGTCCAAAAATTGAAAATATGTGTTTATGATTTGTAAAAGAAAATTGTTTAAATGGAATTATTATTCAATAATGAAGGATAAAAGAATCACCTGGAAAGTTGCAGGGATGGTGCCATCTTCTGCTGCAAACATGGACTCATAAACAGCTGCTGTGGCTAGAGCAGTGTCCTTTTTTAAGAACTAAAGCCAATCGCGCAAAAAAAGTTTGAAAAACATAAATGTGAGAATAAGATGAACTGCTACAAGACTGAAAACAAAATAGGGAACAAATGAAAGACAAAAATTTCTTACTTTAACTCTATTTACAAGAGCATTCGTTTCACCCATTGCACGCAAATGCTCTATTAGCTCCAGAGCTAAACATGAAAGGGATTAACATAATCAGCTATTAAGATTTAAGTTTGTGAAAGCTAAAATGAAACATATAGCGCGTAAATTCCAGTTTTTGACTAAATAAATCATACTTGACTTCTATAATCTTGGGTTGTTGCTCAAAAAGATAGTAAATTTTGGTCTGATTTTATGTTTCAACTGCAATCTATGTGAAAGAATTGCTTGAGGTACTATAGAAGCTGGTCTCAGCAGGTTATAAGTTGTCTAGGCGCCACATCAAAAAAAATTCAACATAGTCAAACTTATCAAGATGTCATCATTTTGACCTGTGAAATAGATCAAGTTTTTGTAAAGTTTGGATCTTTCTTTATCAGACCTTTTGATCATTTAGTTACCTTTTAATCAATGAAAATAAAGATGGTTACTTGAACAGATATTAAATTAGCTACATATTCATGCAATAACCACAGCAATTTTCATGTAATGACAGCACAAAAATTTAAAAAAAAAATGGAGAAAATGCTCACCACTGTTATATCTAACCTGGTATTCATCAACATCAACCCCGGGAAGAGTGAATCCTGCCCTAGTCAACAGATTTCCTGCATCTCGCACCTATGAAAGGAACCAAAACTATAAACTAAAGTCATCACAATGACATGTTTATGCTCTAATTATGATTATAAAAACAGTATTGTTATAAGATGATGTAATTTTTTAAAAAGAAAATGATTTAGGAGGTTTTATACAACCTATATTGACCCATTTATAATTAAATGGGTCAAAATTGCCACCTCTAAATTGTAAATAAATGAATGGATGTAGTTTTTTTGGCAAAATTTAGATAAAGATATTGAAGCAAAACAGATATGTATAATATACTTGTGCTAATGGAGATACTCGTGGACTCACGCCACCTTCACGCTCCATGTGTGCTATAGTGCATGCAATTCTCAGCTCTCTGCAATGAGATTGATCAGAATAAGACACCACATAACGGAAAAACTATCATTTACAAATAAAAAAAACTAACTTTAATGTTTCTCCACCAAATATAGCTGCCAAAAATAACCCATCAGGTTTCAATGCCAACCTACTCTGTTACACATATAGAATGTCTAGTACATTAGTACTATTGGTAACCAGATGACAAAATACCTATAATTGATCTCAAGTATAAATTAAAGATAAGAAACATCCGAATAAATGTCCACTCGTAAAGAAGAAAAAGAAGAGAGAAACGAATATAAAAATGTGATTAAACTTTTATAGCACCAAAAGAGGAAGCGTTACATTTCTAAAGAAGCACAAACCTGTATCATAGCTCCAGGTAGATCATTTGTCCAGTGGAGGCCCAAGCAACTTATTACCAAATCGACAGAACTTAACACCAACAGGCCACAAATAACAATCAGAGTAAATAAAAGGTTTAAAACCAAGACTTATAACATGTGAATCATGAAGATTATAATCGATTATATTAGCAAAAGCCAATGATTCCATGAATAGTTAACTAAACATACCTTCCTTTTATAGGTAAAAATTCTTCATCTCCTACCATAAATGAAGTTTCAATGTTATCACTAGATAAATCCTTTTCAGCGTCTTTACACAATTTCACCATGTCATATGATGAATCCATCATAATTAGCTTCTCTATGCCACCTAAAATGTCAGTAATTTAGCTTTTGGATGGCATCACAATTTGCATATGCTTAATCACATTTGAATGTTACAGAATAACAAATCTATCTCGAGAAACACAAGCATGATTAAGCCTCACCACGCCCACGTACGGAACGCCTAATTGCTTCCAATGAACCTCCCAAGCATAATGCACTAGGAAATGTCTTCTTGATATCCTGCAAAATAGAAAATGAACTAAGAAGTCCACCCAACCATAAATTAAAGTTTAGTTTACAGAAACAGAAAAAAAAATTAGAAAAATCTTGTAACCTCCAAGCGATCAAGAAGGTTATCAGCCACTGTATTGACCAAAGAATCTTTCCGGTTTATCAACCATGCTGCCCGATCACGCTATCATAAAGTAACATTTAACTTAACAACAAGGACATAACATTCAAGCCAACCGAAAATGAGTTCAACAATGCATATTCATGAAAATTTAAAGGAAACTGCATATGTGATAAGCACAAGTAGTCAAAGAGTCAAAACCCATATAAAAAACTTCAAAAACAGAGAAAGATGTATAATATCTCTCAAGAAATATACAAACTCAAATTTGTTCAATACCAATAGCTAATCCACACATTACTTTGAGCTTGATTTTAGTAAATTATTCCAATAAAATGGAATCCCTAAATGTTGATATTTGACAAAAATTTGAGATCCAATTTATCATACATACAATGCATTGTGTTTTGAACACTCACACCAAAAAACTCGTATTTCTTCTTGATTTGGGCATAACGTTTACCTAACACTACGAAATTGGGGATCTTCTAACTTATGATCAAGAGCAGTTGCACCTACATTAGAACTAATTTGGGCCTTCACTTCAGAAGTCAAAATTCAAACTTTTAACTTACAAATCCCACAAAATTTCAACAAAATAAAGCTAATTACTTCAACATTTACAATAAGAAGTAATAACTACAGAACAATGTCGGTGTTAACTTCGCAAAAAACCCAACATCAGTTTCAAATAAAAGGCAATTATGAAACAAGCAGCCCCATACAGAAACGTACGAGTATGAATTGACGTGAATAAACAAAAAGAAACTGAATGAATTAAAGATTTGAACTTTACTTGTTTACGTTTGAGTTGTCGATCAAAAATTTGGACTTTAGAGCTTTGAAGATTAGCATCAACGTTTTCCGCTGTGCAAAATGATCTTCTGAGAAGACCACGAAGAGGGTTTCCGTTCAGTCTGTTCATTTTCCGATGACGGAATGGCTGCAGCTCCGGCGATTGACTGACGTCACCTGCACCGTCGTTGGAGGGCTGAACAAGGGTTTGTCTATGGAAGTCTTGTTTTGTAAATTTGAATTAATTTCATGCTTCTTTCCTCTGTTAAAAAGAAGGAAAAAATATAGCCATGGGATTTGTTGGTTTTAGTTGAAAATAATTTTTGATAAAAAAAAATTTATTAGTTTATGATTTTTTTTAAAATGTTTTTAAAAATATATTTAAATTAGCTTATAAACTAAGAACTACTAAAATGATTAAAAAAATACATATTTTAAAAAATAAAAGGGTTAATAGAAGATAAAAGAGGGGTATAATAAGAAATTGAACTAAAAAGAGTTTTCAAAAATATTTTATAAAATCCAAAAAGAACAAAAAAATAATTTGGATTTAAATTTTCTTTTAATGGAATACATATTTGTGAATTCAATACATAAATTGATTCAACAAATTGAACGATTTAATGTGATAGAGTTAATTTATCTATTAAATGTATAAATAAGTAGTAAAACAAGTGAAAATTAAATTTAAAAATAAAATAAGTTGGTAATTTTACTTACGGTCGTAAGTCTAGTTACATCCCCGTAAGTTAAAGTCATTATAGATCGTAACAACCAATATATGCTGAATAAATTTATAAATTACCTGATTTAATATTTTGCAAACCAATACGAGTCGTATTGATCAATATGGGTCATATTGATCAATACGGGTCGTATTCAAGTGTTCAGATAACACTACCTGGGTGTATGTATATCCTGATGCTTTTAAAATATAAAGCATTTAGCCATTAGGGTTTTATGACCAATAAGATATTAAGAGATAATTAAAAAGATCAAATTTTCATAACCTTATGAAGAATAATGTAGGAGTGAAACCCCAAAACTAGCGTTTATCGTCAAGGAATTGACTATTTATGGTTTCAACAAGAAAGTAGTTTGGATTAACGTGCCTAAAGATGGAAAAGGTGTGATCATTGATGGTTACAATTCACGTGGGTGTACTAGTTGGAATTTACATGTTAGCCCGAGTTATTTGAAGGTATTTTCATATCATATAATGTTGGTATGCACTATCATGATATTTTTTAAGATGTAATTTAAAGCATTCATAATTTATTTTTTATTTTTATCCATATAATTACATTAAAAATTATTATTTTTTCTCTTTCTTTTTTTCAACTTTATCATTACTTTTTCTTTCTCCTCCACTCACAACCACTTAAAATATATTAAAAACATTATAGGGTAATTTGAACAGTGTTTCCCAAAAATACATATTAAACAGTAAATTTTTCATATTCTTCACTTACATCCACTTATAACAATACCATATAATATAAGAAATGCACTCACATAAATTTAGAGAACGGGTTGTGAATGTTCTTATTTATGATAAATTGTGTACTGTACATCATGGTCATAAAAGATTACATAAAGATTAGTGACAGGAGAAATAAAAAAATACATACTATACATCAAGGAGTCATTCAATCACCACATGTGACCAAAATACACTAATAACTTCTGCCTAACTTCTACATGTTTGTATTTATAATTGAATATCTTCAGTAGCAAAAATATTTTAAATTGATGTGGCATTAATTTTGACTCCCATTCAGTGTATACATTTGTAAAAATGACGGTGTTACCTTCAATTCCAGCCATAAGTTTTACCTGGTAGAAAGTTTAACTAAGATATACACAATTATAATACATGTCAAGTCAAATATATTATATATAGCTAAATTCATGATAAATACAAGATGAATACTATTACTTCTGGAAGCAACAAAGTGAGGCCCATAAAAGCAGTGGATGCTAAAGAATCAAAGTTGAAATATATGCTTTAAAACTGAACATATGAATGTACATTCAATGATCAAAGCATAACAAAACTTCCCATTTGCTGTAATAACAATATGTGAAACTGTAAGATGATCATACATCAATCCCTCGGTACAAAAACAACTAAAAATGAAACACTCATCAGCGGACCGTGCGGACTTTATCTTCTTGTCCTAAGCCAAGAGCCTTTTGAGCATTTGCAATACCTTGAGGATCTGCCCAAATAATACCACATCGTGAATGAATATATGCAAGAATAACTTGTTTGTGGCACCATCATACAAGTGGTTAAATGATTAGGGTTTTGATGCATGATAAATGTACTAACCATAAAACTGTGTGAAGATGCGAGTGAAAAAGCTTAGGTTGCGAGAAACATTGTATTGCATTGAATAAGGTAGGGGTTTCACGATGGTGTCAATGCTGAACACCCGCTGCAGGAACTGCATTCAAATAAAAGAGAAATGCATTCACTAGAAATATTACTTAAGGCAACAAAAGACCATAATTTGAACAGATAAATCACAAACAAATCAACAAAAATAATAATAACAATAGTAATCTGGCATCAGACACAAATTGGTTGATGTGGCAAGATGGGTGAAGACTGAGGCCACAGGGCTGGGTGAAGAGTTGAAACAAAACATTCTTATTACTGGTTCGACCAGGTTGGGCTGTGACCAAATTCTCTTTTTGTCCTTTTTTTTTAATTTCTTCATATTTATTATGTTCTTCCTTGTTGATGCCTTCTATTTTGACCTCTTATTTCTTCTCCTTGTTCATACTCTTATTTAATGTCCTCTTTTTGTCTCCCTTTTTAAGATATACGTGTAGGATTATACTATAGATCATCAGTTGAAAGGCTTATGAGGTATGAAGAACAAATTGCAACTCAAGACTTCTGTAGTTCAGTCCAAAAGTCAATTATGTTGATAATGAATTTTTCCCATACTCTCACTACTTCTTTCTTTTTCTCATATACTACCCTGTCCATATACATTATATGGAGCAGGTTCATTAGAGAGCCACAAAAAACTTGAGAATCTGGGAACCAATATGGACCCTCTAATCAAAAATATGGATCAAGTAATCAAATGTGCATAAGTTCCGCATCACATGTGAATAAAAGCATGCACATTCGCATTGGTATATTCACATGTGCTTACTTAAATCTTAGCTTTCCATTCTTTAATCTAAGACCTCAAATCTGTTCCCTCATTCTCATGTTTTTTTGTTGTTCTCAAATGAACAATCTTCAATATCCTATTGTTACAGCTACTATAAGAAGATTTCTAAAAGTAATTTGTGCAAGTAAATATATTATTTTTCGTATAAATTTCCAATATTATTATAACATAAATAAACTTGAATAGTAGTTGTTGCAAAATATGCATATCCAATCAACAAGTGATATGCATAAATCGTAATATGACATGCATATAAGCAAAACAGTTCAGCCATATTACTTGTTACATGATACAGGAAATTTGTCACACCATCATACTAAATAAGTATATAGCATGAAAATATTCTGCAGTTCAGCAACCAACCACCCAGGAAGATCTAATCCAGCAATCAGTGCATCTTAAAACTTAAACACAGCACTATCATCTATCATACTTTCCAAATTCAGAGCAATGGTGCACGAATCACTTGCTTAACACTCGTAATGGTTCTTGACTAAGTAAATTCACTTGTAAAATTAGCATGGTCATACCTCATAATAAAGTTATAATCAAACATTTTTTCTGTAAAGAAAAAATAAACAAAGGAAGAACAATATAAAATTGGAGACAAAAGAAACAAATGCTACAAAAACGACTTACGAATCCATCAATTTGACCTGCAAACTAATGATTACATTTGTTTATCCTTAATTATCATATAAAATAAATCAAAATCCCCTGCTATCCACAGCCAGAATCAAACTTAACTTCATCAAATTCACGCCCATCATCTCTGCAAATATGCATATCATGATACCAATAGAACATCTACAACTAACTAAATCAAATGTAATCAGCTGAAAATCAAACACCCAAACCAAACAATCAACCAAATGAGGTTGTGATTTCACCTGAAAATTCCTCTGGAAGCTGTACCGGAGTTCAGGGTCGATTTCAGTGAGGGAGTCGTCTTCATTGGCGGCAGGGTTTTTGGGCTTCTTCTTGCCTGGGACGTGCATAGTAGGGGTGCTGCCGGGATTGGCGGTGACTTTGAGCTTTGCGTCTTTGAATTTGTCCCGTTGATCGTCTCCGGCGACTCGCCACGGCGCCGATTCTAACAGTTCCTTCTTCGTCTTCCCCATCTTTCTAGCGAAACCCTAGGCTAATCTGATCACTGTGTTTGGATGATGATAATAAGGTGTGTGTTGATAGATATCATGAATTTACTTCAAACGCCCTTTTAGTTTGGACAAATTGTTAAAATGGACGAAAAGTCATGGATTTAAATCATGTATACAACCTCATACACAAAATGAAGAATAAGACCGCGTATGTTAGATCTGTGCAAAGCAAGAAATAAATCAAACGTTGGTCTCTTAGTAATTTGGCATTTTAGGATCGAGTTTAAAAAGTAAAATGTTTGAAATCTATGCTTGTTAAGTCTGAGGTCTTAACCACTTTTATTAATTTTACCATTTAAGTTGGATGGAAATAATCAAATTTTGGTCATTGAAGAAAACAAAAAAAAAAATTAAGATAACATTTCATGCTTGGGTCAAATCCTGATCCCCTAATTTCATCTTATACATAATTGGTTGTGCTCATCTACCCGACTCCATACGCACATACATTTGTCGATAATCTTTGGTCTTGATTGTAAATGGCAATAACCATTTGTTCGATTGTTGATGGTTTCAATTGCATCTTCACATCAAGTAACTAAACCAATTTTCCATTTCTGTCCATGCCACCACAACCCCATTACAACATTGGTTTTTCAGTTTTCACCTCTGGCACATATAAACCCTCACTACACCTTTTATGGGTTTTAGTTTCGAATTTGTTTCTAGCTAAAATAGTTGTTATACAATAACCAATAAAACAAACTTACATAGTAATATCTCACACATAGCAAAACTATTAGAATCCATAATATATGAGATAAAGTCAGCCATTTTCTCACACGTATTAATTGTCTTTCTTTTTAAATTGTGTTTTGGGCATTTAGTATTATCATCATCATCATCATTATTGTTAGCAAATCATTAAGATGAGAGGATGGGCTCTAGATTAACTAACTGAGTCACTGATCACCTCGGGCCATAGGTGTGCTTAGTTGGATTCATCTAGGTATGAGGGGTCCCACTTGCAAGTTTTGATGTGAGGATGGGCTCTGTATTGAGTCACCTATCACCGGGGTTGCAATCCTTCGGGATTAATCGGGAGTGTAGAATCACTAGAATTGTCTATTACTGGAGAGTGCTCAAACGGTAGGGCTGTCTACAATCCTAGAGTGCAGGATCATTCGGGCTGTCTGCTACTTGTATGTTGTGACACGTCAGGATTTGGTTGGTCGGGGCGCCTTTAACCTACCAACTGTCATGTTGTGAAACCTAAAATGACATATATGTTGACGGACACTTCCCTAAGTGTGAGGGCGTTAATGAGATTTAATTTGATAAACAATTTGCTTACACGCATTGTCATATTGTCAAACTGTTTAGAGTCACTAGTTATTACTTACAAAAACGTCGTTGTTGACGTGTTTTAGCTCGTGATGCGGGAGCAGGAGGTGTCGAGAGGCACTAGCTAGGTCGAGAAAACTTAGCGGTTGTGAATAAATAAGATCTTCACGTAGAAGACGTCGAATGGATTTAACCTGTGTGGGACAGTGTACTTAATTTATGTTTGTATTGGAATGCGATGGACGCATGGATTTATGTAACGTTGTTAAGTTTAATTCCAGTTTAGTGTATTAAGTATGACTTTTATTTAAGAGTAAATTAGTATTTTGGCCTATAGGGTTAGGGCCATTTAACCCTATAAGGCCAAAAAGAAACATTCTGACATATCAACCCCCTAACGTTTTATTTCTTAACTATTTTAACCCCTAACGCTAACTTTGTTAATTTTTTCTTCGTTAAGTGTAAGGGTGTTTTGGTCATTTTACACATTAAGAACTATTTATGTAAATTTTAAATCTTTAGGGTTATGTATGCACATTTTCAAAATTACCAATACAACCATCACACACCACCACCCACCACAACCGTCGTCACCACATCTTAAGACAACCACAACCCACTAGATCTCCCACCCAACACTACCATAAATCTATTATCATTTTCTTCAAAACAAAACCTTGGATCACCATCTATGCGATCGTTAGTTTTAGCCCTCTACCACCATCCATAATCATCAATTTACACCACAAAAGCCCTAGACCACCATCCACAGACATTGACACCCTAAATCACATGTAATTGATGATGGATCTTATGGGAACACGTGGGATGACTCAGCCCTAAATCATCTGCAATCGGTGGTAGACTTGATGAGTTTAAAAAGGGTTATAGTGGGTCTGTTGGCTGATTTGGAGGGTGATGGGGGTTAGGGCAGAAAAGGTTAATTAATTAATAATGATGCAAGTATGAATGTTTGATTGGGATGGACATGGGGGAAGACAGTAGCGACTGGTGTAGTGGTGGTATTCAATGGTCGACGATGGTCGTAGGGTTGTGGTGGTAGGAAAGAAGAAAACAAAAGAAGGGGAGGCAGCGGTGATGGTGGTGTAGTTTTGCTCGAGTGGACTGCATCAACGGTGTACTAGTGGTGGCATCGGTGGCTAGAGATGATTGCGGAACTTACTGACGGTTGGCAAGAATGTAGGCGACGATTACTTTGTGACAGAGGTAAAGTCCGGCGGTGGAAACCGGAAATGGTGCATGGTGGTTGTGTCGGTAGTTTTGAATATGTGCATAAACAACTAAAAACTTGAAATTTACACAAATAATCTTTAAAGTATAAAATAATCAAAATACTCTTACATTTAACTGAAAAAAAATTCAAAGTTAGTGTCAAGTACCAAAACAACTAAAAAATAAAATGTTAATGATTAATATATTAAAAGTGTTATTTTTTGACTAAGAGCATTCATAACCCGTTGTCTAAATTTATGTGAGTGTATTCTTTATATTATATGGTATGGTTATATGTGGTTGTGAGTGAAGAATATGAGAAATTTACTGTTCAATCTGTATTTTTGGGAAACACTGTTCAAAACCCTATAATATTTTTAATAAAAAGTAATGATTTTTAATGTAATTATATAGATAAAAATAAAAAATGAGTTGTGAATGCTCAAATAAAAGTTAAATAATCCTAACCCCAAATGCCAAAATAACAATCTACTTTTTATATAACACCGAGTTATCTCAACACTCGCACAATTTAACATATTTTAGACACATGGTTTATGAGACTTCCACTAGTTGTAAATTAAAGTATAATTTGCACCGGTCATCAAACATCAATTTCTTATGGAAACCATAAAACCAAATGACAACTACACATTAACAAAGCTACCCTTCAATCAATTGTTGGTAGGTTGAATCCTATCATAAATTCGACAATAGGGCACCCAAATTTTGACTCTCAACTGCACATCCATAATACTATATGAGTAAAAGTTCACAACATATTCAATTAATAGATCTATATGTATATTATACTATGTAGTTAGCAAAATTATGGCTAATGAAGCTAATACACTGTCATTATAAATTAATTATACATTGTGAACATCATAATAGAGCACAATAATCTGAAACCACTAAACCCTTTGATCCTTGCTACAAGATTCATGCACCAAATTTGCAATAAAATTAAAAATTACATATAAACCACTTCAAATACATATTCCAAACACCAGCACAACCTCTGCAAACAAAAGGAAGAAAGAACCATAACAAAAAAAAGCCAAACAACTCAGATCCACAATCATCATCATCGTTGCAAAATAAAGAGGCTCAGAGGCAGCCACGGCTGCAACCGAAGTTGCCATGCCAAGTAGCGGACTAGCGGCGCACCATCATCGCCACAACATACCTCAAAAGGAAAACCCCAAAGGCTAGCTGAGAGCTGTGGGATTTAAAAACCCCCCAACAACCACTTTGCTCGTCAAAACTCCAATCACTGGAAACATCACAGGCAAAGAAGATGCTCACGACAATCGCCACACCTACGGTCATCACCCCCGCCATTACCTCCGAATCCATCACCAATCGAACCGGATCTACAATCAACATAAACGTTGCAAAACAAAGAGGCTCAGGCGCCTCAATGGCTGCAACCGGAGTAACCAGGCCAAGTAGCCGACCACCATCATCGCTCAAAAAATCTCAAAACAAAAACCCTGGTACCAGAGTAGAAACCGAGAGAAGGCGACAGAGTACAATGGAGATCTCAAACCCTTTCTCACCACTGCCAAGCAACATGCAGGGTTAGACCCACCGCAATTGACAACGGGAGGGTTGCCGGAAGGCGGAAACAGGGCGGCGGTGAGACTGAAAACCACCAGGTCTCTCACTCTAAACAGAAGACACATGCAGTGAGGGGTAGTATCATATGCTTCAAAAGTAACACTCTTAGCTACAGTAAACTCCCTCACATTAGAAAGTTGGTGTTTAATAGAATATAAATAATAACAATAATATAATAATAATAATAATAACTTAAAAATAAAAAAAATAAAAAATTTGCACCTATCCCAACGAGCCAACCAGTTTTCCGTCATCTTTGTAATGGTCGCCGCCCCACGCCAATGAACGTAGACGCTTTCCCGGAACCTTCCCTCTTTCAAACCCCATAAACAAACCCTCGTTCACACCCCTTTGTCCCCCATTTCTCCTCTTTCTTTATTCCATTTTCACATCTTTTTCCTCATATGTCTTTTGTTTCTTCCCCATTTTCACACAACCCACAAGTCAATCATCCCCATCCATCGTCATCACCATCCACCAATCGCCATCTCTCCTCCTAGCCCTCACACGTCTCTCAGGCATTTCGTCGAACACCTGGACTGCAATCTTTCGTCTTTCCCCCAATTTCTCAAGATCTTTATCTGATTGATGGTGGTTGATCTGTGTGTAATGAAACCATGAAAGATAGCATGCTTAACGCCTCCGACGACAAGCCGATTCAACAACGGAAGAGAAAGGCGGTTGCTTTAGGGTATGACTTGAATCTTGCGACCACCAGCGGCGGAGAGGCGGCGGAGAAGGGCGGAGAGGGGCCGCAGCGGCGGTTGTGGGTCAAGAACAGAACGCAAGATTGGTGGGATAACTTTAATCGAGAGGATTTCCCTGAGGATGAGTTCAGAAAAGCGTTTCAGATGGGGAAAGATACGTTTGAGATGATTTGCAACGAGCTTACTGCTTCCGTTGCTAAAGAGAACACTATGTTGCGAGATGCGGTGCCTGTGAGGCAGAGAGTTGCTGTTTGTATATGGAGGTTAGCCTCTGGTGAATCTTTACGATCGGTTTCGCAGAAATTTGGATTGGGGATCTCTACATGTCACAAGATTGTTCTTGAGGTTTGTTCTGCTATTAAAGATGTGTTAATGCCCAAATATCTGCAGTGGCCTAATAATGATGCAATTAGAGTAATTAGCAACGAATTTGAATCGATTTCAGGTATACCCAATGTTGTTGGATCGATGTACACTACTCATATACCGATAATTGCTCCTAAAGTTAATGTATCTGCTTATTTCAACAAAAGGCATACTGATAGAAAGCAGAAGACTTGTTATTCGGTGACGGTTCAAGGTGTTGTTGATCACACCGGGGTGTTTACTGATGTGTGTATAGGATGGCCCGGGTCAATGCCGGATGATCAAGTGTTGGAAAAGTCTGCACTTTATCAGAGGGCTAATGGTGGGCTTTTGAAAGGTGTGTGGATTGTGGGTGGTTCAGGGTACCCTTTGATGGATTGGGTGTTGGTACCGTATAAACAGCCGCATTTGACATGGACTCAACATGCTTTTAATGAGAAGATTGATGATATTATGAAGGTTTCTAAAGATGCATTTGCAAGATTGAAAGGGAGGTGGTCTTGTTTGCAGAAAAGAACTGAGATGAAGCTCCAAGATTTGCCGGTTGTTCTTGGGGCGTGTTGTGTTTTGCATAACATATGTGAGCTGAGGGGTGAAGAAATTGAACCTAGTTTGATTATTGAAGTTGTGGATGATGAAATGGTTCCTGAAAATGCTTTGAGGTCTGAGATTGCAATGAAGGCTAGAGACTCGATGGCGCATAATCTTTTGCATCATAATCATGCTGGAACTTCATTCTTGTGAGTTGCATAGATCAGTAGATCACTGTGAGTTTCTGCATCTGCATCATGGTTTTTGTTTGGATTTTGATGATTGATGTGGTAAGTTCACTTACTGCAAATGTATGAATATTTGGCATTTAGATTCAAATATTCAGTGAATTTATACTACATTTACAATTGTTTTCATTACTTTAGGATGAATTTATAGACATGTTGCATACACAAGTTGTAATTTGGTTATCAATCAACAATGGATGAAAAAATCCAAACAGTTTGATCTTTGTTCATTGTTTTCATTCCATTACTTTGATCTCTTTTTTTATCATTAACTACTTTCATAGGATTGATCCTTGATTCTTCTTGTTGTGGTAGGTAAATCTTGGTACATTCTTTGAATTTTACAAGTAATTATATGGTATATTTTTCAAATAATAATTCAACTTTTATGAATAATAAAGTACTTTAGATGCTTTGGCAAAACATATGCAACCATATTAACTGCATCCTCCTGTTAAGGTCAACAAAAAATGAACTTAACGTCAAAAACTGTGGAGATACACGAAAAGACCCGACCTGACCCAACATGTGAAATGAAATGATATGGCTCTCGGGTAAGTGAACCTGGTCTAATCAGTTAACTTGAGTGGCCACAGACGCTGTTTTGGGGGTCTGAAATTGTTCTAGTGTTTGACTAAGATGGAAAGAATCAAGATGTGTGTATTTTATGTTATGAACTTATTTATTTATTTATTTGGTTTATGAATATACTTCTGTATGAATGTAGAGTTTTTGTGTTAAAACAGTTCAAAGTAGTTGAACTGTATGGTTTGGTTTGGCTGAAGAATTAGTCTGTCGTAAGGTGCGGTGAAATGTTAAACCAATTATAAGCTTTAGCCCAAAGCAGCCAAACCGATACGCAAACACACTTTTACAACATGTTGAAATCCTCCAGGAACACCATTTATATTTTGTTTCTCCTTCTTAGCATCCAAAACATCTGCCAAGTAGGCTGAACAACCTTCGGAAAACAGGCGAAGTGTGATCGCAAGGCTGGTGAGTCGGGTCCCTTGTTGTCGAACGTGTAACCTGAATAGCATCTCATACTTCATGGTTGACTTATCAAATTAGACAACCATCACCTTCAATGCAATTAAACATTTAAAGAACAAATTTTTAAGTCATTTATGTGGTATATTGAACCTTGAAGGGCTTCCAAAGCAGTTAAGGCATGATTGGAATCTGTAAACTCAACAAAGCACAAAACCATAACTTTTATATGCACTCTGAAGTTGATAATAATATGATACATCAATAAACATACAACATTAGGGTTGGACTTATGATGCACCAGTAAGGTTGTTATCATGTGACTTGAAGGACATGTTTGAGTCGTTAAACCAACCTATTGTAGGAATGCAGGGTAATGATGCGTTTATTAGGTCCAAAGTGGCTCGACAGTCCTTGGACCCTATGCATGCGGAGCCTCGTGCACCAGGTTTGCTTTTTAGTAAATATCCGGCTATAGCACTACTGATCATGGTTAAAGAATAAATAGCAGATTGCATTTACTTCTTGCTAAATTGTTTGCAGGATTTGCTACATAACTTAACTCATTTGAACATTATCATAGTTACAAATTCTCTTTATCTGTGTATTACTAAATATTTAGTAGGGAAATTTTCATATTAACAAGGACCATATGCATATATTCAAATCTCTTTATCTGTTCAACATTATTAGTTTGTTTAAATTATTATTTTGGCCATTCTGTACCCATGTTGCTTACTTCAACAAAAGCCTCATGACCTTTTCAATCACAAGCACCATCCTTCCCTATTTAAAGAAACTAATTTCATAAGTTTTAAGAAATCTTTAATGGGTGCTGGAGTGGTAGGCACGACTTCCCTTTTGTAGATGTCTCAAGTTTCAATGGTCAAATCATACCTCTATTTGTTTTTCATTATAACCTTAAAAAAAGTTACATGTCTGACGCAAGCTGTAATTTAACTTATCTTATTATTAACGGGGGTTCTCGTGAGTTAACCGGTAAGGCTTCTTATGGACACCCAAAAGAACTACTTTTTTAAGTTTTTAGGTTATCTTTGTGCATTCCAATCTCCAAATAAAAAAGGAACAATGAACAACTACTAATATAAACAAGAACAGAATAAAGGGAAGATAAGAATAGAACAAAGTGTGCATTAGTCAAAGGCATGTCCAATAATTGCTCATATTACTCAAAAACATGTTGCTTAAAATTATTTACACCTGACCAAAAAGAAGAACACTAAACATCATACTTACATGTCTTGTCTGTTGGTGCACAAGTCTCACTAGTTGGGTGGTTTAACAATGTTGGATAACGTCTTAATACAAATATAATTCTTTTAGACCGGACAGTACATGAACCGGACATCTTATCAGTTTACTGGTCAAACTCATCTAACTGAATTTAAAAAGCAGGGATATCATAAATAATTTATAAATTAAGCGTATAAATATATATGGACTTTAAATAAAACATAAGTATAATTTTTTTTTTCTTTTGTGAGTTACAGTATCAATGGAAAATAAGTTGTAAATAGATAAGATATGGAGTTAAAGTAGTAAATGGATAAAATATGGAGTTTAAAGTAGTAAATAAATCACTAAATGATATTTTGAATGAAAAAACAAAACATAAGTAAAATATTAAACCCGGCCCAGTTTGGGGTTCGATATGTTAAATTGAAAACATTTTAACTACATAGAGCGGATGCTGATGGAAATACATTTTTTGTCTGCAGATATTAAAATTCAACTATATATAAGTAATAAGTAGGGACTCAAATAGGATAATAAAAATCAAATGAGTTGTAGACTATTTTAACTCTTTAAATAAAATGATTTACGAGGTTCTACGCATCATAGATACATGTTACTTTTGACCCAATGGGTGACCATTCTTATACTCTATAGATTGTACTCCTATGATCAACGGATACCCAATTTAATGATATTCAGTACATACTATTTTTTTTAGATTTCAAAATTTTAATGTTGTTGTGGAGTATTAATATGTCATAAGGTGAACTCAAATGCTACTTATAAACAAACAAAAAAAAAAAGAAAAAAAAAACAACTTTATTTTTCTTGTGCTTAAATAGTTTTACTTTAAAAGTAGACATCCCAACACATTTTCAAGGATTTTGAATATTAATAACCAATGTTTTAGTTAGAAACTTAAGTTACCAAATCAAACATGAAGTTTGTTGGACCGGACACTTGTGTTTCTGTTTTGTTTGACTTTATAACTATGTTGTTTGAACCAATATAGAGAAGAGTGGTTTGTTTGTTTAAAAAATCATTGTTTCACGCAGCAGGAAAAACAATTAAAAGGATCAACAAGTATAACGAACAAGAAAGAATTGAACTAAAACCAATCATATAATTCGTTTACTTATGAAGAACAATGTACATTCTATAGAAGATTTGTTTGGTTTTCACACAAGTTGGTTTTAAATTTATGAAAAAATTACTCTAACTAAATTACACACGTAATAAGACAAGTGTATATATTGTGATAGCATTATAGTATCAGTAAGAACTGAATATTGTCCACAGACAGAGCAAGTCCTGATAGATGGCTTTCCTAATTGTTTAGTCAACAGTTAAAGTTGTTTGATTGAGTTATCTGGGTTTAATAATAAATTAATAACTAACGATCAAAGAGAGAATCATACCACTTTGGTTATTGGAATTCCTAGTGATGATATCATAATAAAAATTAGACTAGCTTCCTTCTAATTATTTAATAAACTGTCAACTAAACGGCACACTAATAATAAGCGATTTATGTACATCTAAAAAGATAAATTGAAAAGTACATATTAAACACCACAAGGTGAGCATTTAAACATTATTTATGCATTCTTTCAACCTATATTGTTTATATTATGATCATAAAAAATAGTATTTATACTAGTAAGTCCGTAACAAGTTACAATCAACAATATATCAATTTACAATTTACGATCAATAATATATCAAAATAGCAATTATGGTTTCGGTAGAACATGTGTCACATAATCAATCAAATTCAATTCCTCTCAGTCAACTCTATAATAATTACACATAGACGTAAAATTATCATAAAATAAATGTCTAGTCAAAGCTTATCATGTGATAAACACTTATTCATTTGATTAATTAATTAATTAATTAATAGGAACTTAATATAAATGCCTTCATTGAAAATTAATCATGTTAGTGTTATAACAATCACATAATAAAGTAATATCGCACACATGCGAACAAGTATTTACATATGAACCAACATGATATAAAAACAACTAAAGCTTATCATCATTAAAATAAGATCAACCAATTAGTATACAAAGTTTGTAGTTGATATAATGTAAAGTTAACAAACAAAGTGATTAGTACAAAATTGGATGAACGATGGATGATGGCCTACTCTTTGATCTCCCTTTAAATAATTTAACTAAATTAAATCTAAGAAAATATAATTGCTGGCTAATATGCCAATAAGGATTTTTTATGGAATCCGTTAATCTTCCGTCATTCTTGTCTCTTTGGAATGTGTTGTCGTTTAATTATAATCTAACTAATCAACTCATTTACATAAGTAGTTCTTAGCCCAGTAGTCTATAACTCTACGCTTGCTACGTCTTTGAATTTCAAATCGAATAAAAAATCACAGATTCGTAATACGATTCGAATTCAAAGTTCAAATTTGAAAATTCAAATTCAGTTTCAAATCGATGATTTCGATTCGAAGAAACAAACTTTTGAGTTTTTTCGAATCCATTTGGAATATTAAACACCCATAACCACCTTATATTAATAAAACATTTTAAGTAAGTTTAATTTAGACTCATAACTCAGAGAATATTGGAAAGTTGTTTGTAGACTAAAAGTAAAGAACTAATGACAAGGGCTAACGTCTGAGGTTGACACATGTGCTAGAACCTTGACCAGTGACTAATGACCACTTCAAATATACTCTTAACAAGTTGCCTTTTAATATATTCATTATATAATTTGGTTAATAGTTGTAAATCATAAATATCACCAAAAACCATCAATTGTATTTTTTTAAAAAAGTTTCTGACTTTTTATGATAAACACAAGGGACATCCATCGTGCACGATTTAAACCCTCATTTATAGGTTATAAGGTGTATCACTTAACTACCATAATGTCCTCTTGAAGACTTAGTAAATGAGGGCAAAACAAGGAAGGCAGGAGTCATGCCCACGTCCAAGCATCAAATGTATTTGCGTAATTTTTTAAACAGTTTTACGTAATCTATTTAATCATTGAACCAAAATTTATTTCCATCATTTTAAGATTTTTATTTTAGGATGATTAAACTTTAAACACAAACCTTAATTATAGGTTAATCAAGGGTTAAAACATGCACTTAAAATGTAAACACACAAATGAATCTTCTGTTGTATTGTAAAAAACTTGTCATAATGTACATGTATTTACAAATATTTTTTATCTAATTTAACCCATGAAATATAAGTATACAAAAGTAAAAAAATATATATGTTTTTAAATGTTTTCTTTTAAGTCGATGATATCACTATGTGTAAGCAATAAGATTAAATGTAGTGGTGACCTCTACCTAGGGGGCACCAAATTTGCCAATGTGGATGCAATTGGTTCGTTAAAATCACTACGTCCTACGTTTCAAACTCATGTTTTGTTAAACCTTTAACATGCGTTAGAAGAGATGAATGAATTCATTTTTTCTTATTTTTAATAATATTTAATTAATCTGGGCTTTAAACCTGCTACACTTAACTTAAAATGATTTTAATAAATTCACATATGCCTATGTGATATTTTAACTAAATAAACCACTACACATAGTCTAACAAACTATAAAATATTATTGTTTTCTATGAATTTCTTATAAAAATATTTATTAAATGCTAATAAATAGTCTCAAAGCTTTTGAATCCATACTTTTTTTTAGCAAGAGTCGTAATTTTTTGATTTTCGTATCCTATCAAGAGCAATATTTATCTGGTCGGTTATTGAAACTTTTTATCGTCTTGAATCCAGTCACTTAAATACTTTGGGATTTTGACCTAAATTTCTAGTTTTTGGTTTGGTTCAACATCTAACGGATTTGTGAATATTCGTATGAGTTTTGAAGGCAATTTCAATTTTGTTTCATTGATTTTGTATGTAATTTCAATTTTGATCGATCTAGGCTACCTATATAAATAAGCAACAAGTTGTATCACTGCCACAATGAAACGGTACATACTCCCATCTAGCATTACATATATATTATCATGAGTGAGTTTCATAGTCTCAAACCACCACTTTCCATGTTAACATCTTCCGTCTATAATCTTTTATCTATTTAGAGGAGAACCACATAACCCTTAAATGATAAAGGCCAAGAAGAAAAGAAATTAAAGACGCGATTAATCACCACACTACTTAGTAGCTACAATTCTAACTTTCACTAATTTTTCATGAAAGGCACGATTAAAAAACTACAGGATCACTCAAGTTTCAGCCACATAACTAATGTATAAACAAAAAAAGATTATCCGAAATCACTTGACCCGTCGACTCATTGTGGGTTCGGCTACTCACCACATACAAAAATATACAAGGAGTATACAAGTTTATACAAAGAATAACATGAGTATAAAAATGTTTATAAACGTTACGAGGTATTGTATAAACATATAATATCAAAATCAATCAAATTAACATTAACAATAAACATTAAACCAACCTCATATTCAATCAAACACCGGCTGTGTTTTTCAGTAAATAAAGAATGAAAGAGTCTGTCATTTGACCGTTCTATTAATGGAGTCAAAGAAGACAAGAAAGAGAAACCTAATATCGAGATTAGACAGATCAACACAGCTGTCATACAAATAGCCGATCTAGTTTTTGGGCTTTTGCATACCCCTTTACACCTGATTAAAACCCTACAATCACATAATAATTTACACACACATACACTACAGGTTATTTGGTCACTTGATGATGATGCTGATGAGGTAAACCAAAAAGGGTTTCTTGAGGTTTCCATTTTAGCTGTAATTCTACTGTTTGCAGAACAAAAAGATAACAAACAACACCCTCAAGATTCATAAAGACTCTGTGAAAATGGAGGAGGGAGTGAGAGGTGGAGACGATGAAGTTCAGGGGTCAAGTTTGACCATGGAGAGAGTCGCTGCTGCTAAGCAATTCATAGAGAATCACTACAAGACCCAGATGAAGAACATTCAAGAACGCAAAGAAAGGTCACATTTTTTTCATAAATTTTCGATTTTTGTTTGAATCGAAGTCTTGATTCCAACACCCTTTACATGGGATTCGTGTACTATGCATTTGTTCATCGTTTTGTGTTTTTAATTGGCGAATCTTGAATCGATGAATTTAGGTTTGGTACTATATTGTTTTCTGCATTTATTGTGCTTTGAGATCTACAATTGGTTGGTGTAGAATTGGTGGAGATTGAATCGATCTAAATTTAGTAGGTTCAGTAGCTGAATCGATTAAATTAGAATCTCACTTAGTTTTTGAGATGATGCATGTAGTTGATTTATAGGATTATTGTAGTTTTCTTGAGTTTTTTTGGCTTGAAGCATCTTAATTAGCTTGACATAGTAGTTGAGAATGTTAGTATGACACCCAATTCGCATCGCAGACAGCCCGAGATCAGAAGTTCATTCTAGAGTTTAAAGATGCAATTTGATCATATTATTATGTATTATTGGTGAGTGTATCACACTAATGTATTTGTGTAGCCAAAAGTTGTGATTTTTGGCATCTTTGGTGGTGGTTTTGTTTATAATACACATTTCTGGAATAGAGTCTATGGTGTGCCAAGTTTGTAATTGTAACTAGTTTGAACTCTGAGTATTTAGCATTTTTTAAGTAAGAGAGGTTCCATATTAGGTGTCGTGAGTTGTCACACAAAAGTTACCAAATGATGGAATTTAACAAAAAGTTGGAATATTTTTGGTATGAGTGGAAGCACATCCATATTCTGAAAATTTCTTCTATATTGTGAAAAAGTAAACAATTAAATAATTGTTACTGTAGTACATTCTCTAAGATTTTATTGTTATGACAAAGCACGCCCTGGTTGAAAATCCTGAAATCGTCGTTGATTATAGGACTTTTGGAAAACATATATTTTTTACTGTTTTCAAGTTAAGAAATAAGCAAATTGACACCGACATTTGACTTCTTTTTAGAGTTAAGTGGAGTGAAAAAGTAGGAAAGTGAATTTTCATAGAAAGGTTCGTTTAAGCTATAATAAATCTTGAAGTATGGTACATTAGATATCGCATTAAGTTAAACCTTGTAATTGTAATTGTATTGAGTAATTGTGTGTTTAGGGTTACAATAGAGGGTCTTTTATATAGAGGACAATATTACATAATTAACCCTAAAGTATTCACTAATAATAACCTAGTCTAATACATTATTTCCGGCTAAAGTTAGAAGTGTTTGCAATTATTCAAAGTGGTCATCTTGCTTGAAGTTGAAATTGTATAAAAGAACAGTTTTTTTGAGATAATCTTAATGGTTTTCTAACATGTCGTGTTTGCCTTATTAGAATTTTTTATGGACTAACTTTATATTTTGCAGGCGATGGGTTTTGGAGAGGAAGTTGGCTTCTTCAGATGTGCCTAAAGAGGAACAGATTAATCTGATTAAGGATTTAGAGAGGAAGGAAACAGAGTTTATGCGACTTAAAAGGAACAAAATTTGTGTTGATGATTTTGAACTTTTGACCATCATTGGAAGAGGAGCCTTTGGAGAGGTTAGAAATACACACAAATAGTTATATCATGAATCATGTTGATGATTTTTTTGAACTTTTGATCATTTAAAGTAAAGAAATTCACTTTCTACAATTCTATCAATTATTTTTTTTACGAATAGATAGATGATCAAAATATGGAATAAGGATTTTCTTGTCAATTTTTCTCGTCTCGAAAAGGAGTCTACAGGAGACGTGAAAACTTTTGGGTACTTTGTAGAAAAATGTTCTCCCTGGTCTATATTAACATTCTTTAAAGTACCAAATTGATCATTATTCCATTTTTGTGGGTGAAAGGTTTAGATTGTTTTTTTTTTCAAAATTATATGCTAAGCTATTTCAAGGAGTTCAAGAAGTAGTTATGATCATAAGTAAATCATTGAAACTTTTCTATTTTAAATTTTGACTTTGAGTGCTTGTATTTTCTTTTTACCAATGACAATGAGGAAGGCAGACATAAAATGAACTATAAATAATGTAAAAGATATCAAGGGGAAAGAGTTCAATTTACATATGAAAAAATGTAAAATAATTACATTTCTAGACAATGTCATTGCACATGACCTTTTTCTAAGTAAAAATCTTCAAAAAGTGTGTTCTCGTGCTTTTATTATACGTTAATTCACTTAGAACTGTTAAATTAGGTATGCTATATGATAATTGATGAATTTTGTTTTTCCTTGATTTCTTGAATACATGTTATAGATAATATTCTACCATGGGAGGTTAGTTATAGACTTATAGGTACTGTTGAGCTTGGACAACTATTATAAGCAGTCTAGTAATTAGTAAGACATTTAATGATTATGCAACTGTATCATGAATGATGGAACCAATAAATCAATTAATTTCTTCTCAAGAAATAAGAAATGGTTATTATCTCCATGATCACCTATTTTGTTACATTCCTAAACAACTTGTTCTGAAATTAAAGGACTAATAATAGTTAATTTATTATGTAGCTGAACATATAAACTTCTCTAGATTAACTCTTGAAGTCAAGAGTTGTATGCAAACCATTAAGTGGAGTTCAAAATTTTGAAGGATAATGATGTCATAATATATCTTTATAAGTTATTAATGATGTTGCGGTAAGATTACTCAGTTTATATTATTGTGTTTCATTAAACATTTCTTTGTCTAGGTTATATGATAGTGTTAATTCAAAACATCTATTAAACAGTCATATTTTTCTTTTGGCTAAACCTTACAAAAGATTAAAATGGTAGTTATCTGTTATTCAAACTCCCCGTTCAAAACAGTTGTAACTTTTTCATTGAAAACCTAGACCTAACAAAGCTTTTAAATCATTCAGCATTGAATCACATTGTTCTATAAAACAAAAACCTTTATTCTGACTTCTTGGTCTTATTTTATTACAGGTACGATTATGTCGGGAGAAAAAATCTGGCAATATTTATGCGATGAAAAAATTAAAGAAATCAGAAATGCTTGTTAGAGGACAGGTATTTATATCTTTAGCTTGGATAGTCGTTTCCTATCTCTTTTCTTGATTGTAGTTAAAAACGTTTGGTCTTTATTATACAGGTGGAACATGTTAGGGCTGAGAGAAACTTGCTTGCAGAAGTGGCTAGCCACTGCATAGTGAAATTATATTACTCGTTTCAAGACACCGAGTATTTGTACCTCATTATGGAATACTTACCTGGTGGTGACATGATGACTCTATTAATGAGAGAAGACACATTAAAAGAAGATGTTGCTAAGTTTTATATAGCTCAAAGTGTTTTGGCTATAGAGTCCATTCACAAACATAACTACATTCACAGGTTTGTATTAGGATATAACCAAGATTATAGCTTCACTAAAGGTGGCAAGATGGACGGGTAGGGTAACATATCAAAATGGGTTTGGGTGGAAATGGGTCTGTTTTCGTATGTGCTGAAACAGGTTGGGTTACGCTGGTCTGTGAAAACTTTCTTTTTGTTTTCTAAACTCTTAAACAAACAAACAAACATACCTAGTAACATCCCACTCATAAACTCTTATAAATCTTTAATGGGCTAATCATGATCACAAAAACATTAAAATTACTACAATAATCTAAATCTTGTGTGAAAAGAGTTTAGGAGGTTGTGTATGCATTAAAACAGACTTTTAGAGACTTTCAAACCATCTTACCATCTTGATTAGCTGACCTCTTCACTTTTTAGCTATTTTGAATTTGACCTGTTTGTGATGAAAGTTGAAACAAAACCCAAATCGACCCATAGATAAGTAAATGGGCTGAAATTGCCATGTGTAGTTTCAATTTAATTTCTACATAATAAAAAACAGAGAGAAGAGAATTAAGATAAAAAATTCAATTGAGGTGACAAGATGGGTGGGTTGGATGGATGATTTGGGTACCATATCAAAATGGGTAAAGGTTGAAACAAGTCAAGTTTTATTACGGGTCAAAATGGGTATGGTATGAATGGTCTGCAAACAATTTTTTGGTCCATTTTTTAAAGCTTCTATAAAATAATTAACGCACTAATATCAGTTACAACAGCAATAATTTGACAATAATAATCTAGTTCTTTGAGTAAACCGGCTTAGGAGGCTGTGTAGGCAAGGCATTAAAAACAGACTTTTGGCGACTTTCTACGCTCTTGACTTGTTCGCCTCTTTAACCTGTTTCCATAATCCCATTTTACTCTTTTGTTTCCTAAATTGACCCATTCATGAGTTTATGGGTTGAAATTGCCACCAAGCTGAAATTTCATCTGTTTGATCTTGTTTTTTTTTATTTATCTCCAGAGATATAAAACCTGACAACCTTCTGCTGGACAAAAATGGTCACATGAAGCTTTCAGATTTTGGCCTATGCAAGCCTCTTGATTGTAGAACATTATCTACACTGAATGAAAATGAGCCCATGGTTGATGAAAATATAAGAGAACCAATGGACATTGATGGCTTCCCTGATGCTGAAAATGGACATAGATGGAAAAGTGCCCATGAGCAGCTTCAGCATTGGCAGATGAACAGGAGAAAACTGGTTTGTTTTCCAACTTTGCCACTGTTTTTTAGGCAGTGATTTAGGATGTTAATGTTGTGCACTTTAGTTGATTTTTCCCTTTGATTTTATGTGAAAAGGCATTTTCAACGGTGGGCACCCCGGATTATATTGCTCCCGAAGTATTGTTGAAGAAAGGATATGGAATGGAGTGTGACTGGTTAGTGTGATATTTGAGTATTATATTATTAAAATACTAATGTTATTGCTTGCTTTGTTATGCTACAATCTTTGAATTTAGTTTCATCAATAATTGCTCTCAAATGTTTAATAAATTGTTTACTTTCTTTAGCTTTTACCTTAGAGGTGACATTTTTGATCCAAGTTTTTGTATTTGGGTGGATTGAATTATGTTTTATCTCTAATGGTTAAGCTCTTAAAACAAAAATGGTTAACTAAAATGGAAATGGGTCACATGGGTTGAAAGCTCTTAAAGTGTATATTTATCTTTTTAATCATTGTGTGAAAACTAGAGCAGTACTAAATTGGTTGAACGTTTATAATCATAATTAACACCAATTGTGTTTAAGAAGTAAAAGAAAATACAAATCAGGTCAACCCAATCCACCAACCTCTTACAAAAACTACCTGTTTTTACTGGAACCCATTTGACCCGTTACCCAACCGACTCATCTTGCAATCATTACAGTTTTCTCTTTCTTTACTTGATGTCAAAAGTTCTGTTAATTATTTTCCTTCATGCAGGTGGTCTCTAGGTGCAATAATGTATGAAATGCTTGTTGGATACCCTCCATTTTATTCAGATGATCCAATAACCACATGCAGGAAGGTATCACACAATGCAATTGAGTACTTGGTTTCCAGTTACAATATATATCTTTTGTTCTTATTTTGTATGATATTACACTATGAATATAACCCCTACTTATAAAAACACATAATATTTTGTTATTTTTTTCATAAGATTTTCATCTGAAGCAGATTATATTAGATGTTTATGATGTTACTGTTGTTGAATGTCAGATTGTTCATTGGAGGAATCATCTTAGATTTCCGGAAGACACAGTGTTGTCACCAGAAGCTAAGGATCTCATCTACAGGTTGCTTTGTGATGTTGAACATAGGCTGGGTACATGTGGGCCCGACCAAATAAAGGTATATATCATTTGATTACCTTTGGATAATACTTTTCTGTTTTAAGTCATCTGATTATTTAGGGGTCAAATAATTATTTCTGGATTATGGTTCTCAAACCAGCTGCAACAAAGCGTATTATCTAAGGATACAATATGATTCCTGTTTACCCTTTTTCTAAGCTAATTTCTGAGACTTATAACATGACAGCTCTCTGTTTTTCACTAATATATGCATACACATGACACATTGTTCACTCCTGATTTCACCTCTCTCTACATGTATGTGTGTGTAAATTTACCTATTAATCGTTCAAATAACCAGAATCTGCCAAACAACTAGATATCTAATTATCTGATACATGCAAACACTATTTTCCCCAACTTGAGCTGATTGTCGGATTCTTATTATTCGTATCCCGTTATCACTTTTGAAATACACATCCAAACTACCCCTTAAACTTATATGGTACTTGTGTTTGTTATTACACAACTGAGTTTGCTTGTCTCAGGCACACCCTTGGTTCAAAGATGTTGAGTGGGACAAATTATATGAAATGGAAGCAGCTTTCAAGCCTGAAGTCAATGGGGAACTAGACACCCAAAATTTTATGAAGTTTGATGAGGTATTTACATAATTACATTACTCTACTTGAGGTCATTAACAATTATCGGTCAAATTTGGACTAAAGTTTTGAACTTTACTTCAGTTGAACCCTCCAACTTCAGGAAGAACTGGTTCAGGACCCTCACGCAAGGTGCGTCTTTCTACCTTATCAATGTTAGGATGTATAATAGTTCATGCGTGTTTATATTAAATTGCTATGGTAGCTGTAGTTTAGTGCTTTTTAGATGTGGAAATCTAAAATCTAGCTAAAAGGGAAATGCATTAAAAGGGTTGAAACTTGAAAGTCACCCAAAGTTTATTTTTTTGCTTACAAATTCTTATGAATGATGTTAAGATTGTCGACATAGGTCTTGTAGTCATATATACCTATTTATTAATATGGACAAAAAAAGTTTGTGGGTCAATCCAACCTATCACATATCGCAAACATCCCATTTCAACCCAAACCCGTTGAATAGTTACCCTACTCTCCTGACCAACTCCTAAGATTGTTTTTGCTGGTTCTGTTGTAATACTTGTATTCTCATCATTTTTATTTATACAGCAGCAGTTAAATCCTAAGGACTTGAATTTCGTTGGCTATACGTACAAGAATTTTGATGCTGTAAAGGCACTGCGTGATAATCCTGGTAACTTAATTGACAGTAGCGGAACTAGAAAATTACAAATGAATGAATTGATTGTTATTTTTATGTGGTATCTTCACTAATTCTTGTTTAACTTTGATTAGATCTCATGCGGAGTGCATCCAGTGATGCTTTATATGGTAAGCAACTTAAGTTGAAAATTAAAAGTTCTCAAATTTTCTGAAATTTTATGGGTATTTCCGTAAAAACTATGACTAAAGATAGCAATTTTGACTCATCTACTTATGAATGATCAATCCGGGTAATGTTATGCGTAAAATGAAAAATTGCTAAAAGGGAAATAGATGAGGTCAAACGGGCCTCTTAAATAATTTTACTCAAATCCTTATAGTTTATCATTTAAATAACATAATTTCTGTTATCACATATTCACATGTAACAAAACTTCTGTTCACAAAAAACATGGACGTTTTTTTAACAAAAAGTGTTGATGTCAACCTGATCCATTGTTAACTAACCCACCAATCTTGCAACTTTTACCCATGTCCCACGACCGCTCACAATCACACAGAAGACCGTTTCGCCCTTTGTTGTGCTTCTAATAACATAAAAACTGTTTCTTGACTTAACAGCAGGTGAACTGAAGATGGATTTCACAACAAAATCAGCAACCAACAACGAATCCGACATACAGATGCTTACAGCAGTTGATGACTCAATGCTGCCATAATAATAAAGGTAGCCATGGGATCAAAGGCATAACTTGTTTATTATAACCAGGTTCTTGCCAATGGGAACTTCCAACAGCTACCCCTACATTTGCCATTAAAAAAGCAGCCCCTTTCCTTGAGAACTCATTCTACCAAATCAAGATTTGAGGGCAGTATGGACCATTCACCTTATATCACTCTGGATTTGGTAAAAAGAACTATGGAAAAGTGTGCAGTTGAAAAACAACATTATATAAAGTGTACAGTAGTGTATAAACAAGCCCTAAGTGAGGGTGAAACTAGCATCTGATAACTAGGGCTGTGGTTATGTTGTGTGTTATGTTTGCCCAGGTTGACAAGTCAAGAACTTGCCTTCTCTTGTGGCAGTTTCTAGAATTTTCTGGATGGTTCTGACTGTATTATTATTGTGTGTGAGCTTTTGGCAGGAAAAGATCTTTAGTGGCTATGAACTGATTGCCTATTACTTTTCTTGATCAGGAGTTAATGTTATGTTTTGTGTCATTTTATTAAATTATTGTTCACATGAGTCCAAAGTTTGCCTTCCAAAATGGTTAAACAAATTTTGTTTCACTGGTTTTCTGTCTTTTAACTAAACTTTAAAGGTCACTTGTTCCGTAGTCTGGTTTTTGGTCTTTTAAACTCATTTCGTAGTCTGGCGCAAGGATTTTAACTGATCAACTAGATTAGCAAGATATTGGTGGGGTTTTGTGAGTTTCTTGGTGATGGGTTTTCACATTAGAAAAAAAGATACAAAGAGTTGTTTATTTATTCTGAAAAATACTTTATAGGAGACAATCCACCTTTTTATCTGTACCAACACAAAGATATTTTGACTTAGTCATTTATAATTTATGTTATGGTATATACAAGAAAATAAATTTTTTTTTTAAAGAACTTAAGCACAATAAAAAGGAAATAAACAAAGAATTTATGCATTAAAATTACATTTATAGATAGTGGATTATAGAAATCATGTATGTTCATTGATTAAAATGTTTTAGCATTAGGAAATTTATACGAAATACAATTGTATGTGAATTTAACTAATAGTAAACATTTGCTCAATTTGGAAAGATAATAAAAGGATGTGAAATTAGTTTTGTTGCAATTTTTCCGAAACCCTTATAGCAGGTAATTTGCAAATAATGTTCTTACTCAATTATATACTAAGTTGTTTATGGTCTAGTCAAAATCAATCACGCGGTTTAACTATTCTATTACAGCAAGAGAAATTGTACAATTGGTAAAAGCAACTTGGTAAAAGTAGTTGGTCTACCGCTCCAATATTATATGCGCAATAGTCTTAACTTATGATCTTTAACGTCTTAGGTTTAAACTTGACTAAAGGCGGATTGTCTCCTATAAAGTATTTAAAAATTGTATAATTGAGTGTATACGGTTGACATCCCATATCAAAAACACTCACTCGAAGTATTTAAAAATATATGTATTCTTTTAGCAAGATAACTTTTCTCGCCATTCATTCACCCTAAAATGGTATTAAAACAATTATTGAAAAACTATTTCTTGATGTAAACAAACTAAATAAACACATGTTCGTCTTCTTTCATTTGATTTTAAACTAATCAAACAAATGAACATAAAAAACGAGACTTTAACCAACAAACGAATAAACCCGAAGGATACTTGTTTGTTAAAATGTTCATGTTCGCCATTAATATTCTAAACAAACCATTCACGAACGAAAAAAAACATATAATCAACTATTTCAAATCGAAGAAAAAAATTGAAATTCGATAGTCTTTCTTCAACATTATTCGTTACTTGGGTACAAAGAGAAGTGCTTTAATTTCACCCCAAATCAACCCACCCCTTCATGTTAAACCCTAATTTTGTTCTTCAATCCTCACCAATTTGAAACACCCTTGCCCTAATTTGAAACATTTTACATGGGATTCATAAACAGACGGAATTCATCTTCTTCACCAACAACCACATCTCCGTGTGCCGATCTCAGAACTGCTTACCATAACTGTTTCAACAGGTCCTTTCATGAATAACCCTCAACCAAAATCCCTTTATTTTGTGTATGTTTCATAGTAAAAAACCCTAGAATCATTCTCACTAACATATGCGTTTTAATATGCATACAGGTGGTATTCAGAGAAGTTCTTGAAGGGACACTGGGATAAAGAAGAATGCGTTTCTGAGTGGGAAAAGTACAAATATTGTTTATCTGTAAGTTCACATGAATTCAAAGTTATTCCAGTTAATCATTATTGAAAGGGAACACAAAACTTGATGTATCTTCTCAATCTTGGGGTTTGTTTGACCCAGATCATAATCGAATTCGGGGAAGATTCTTCATTCTAATGGATTGTATTGATGATTATGATGTAATTTGAGCCTGTAAAAGGGAAATACTTGTTTGAAATCGAGCTAAATCCATTTGATACCTGCACTTTAGTTTATCTTTTATGTATAGATTTAGTGTAATATGAAGTCATGAACACTCCAAGAAGAAGTAACCTGCTTTGAGTTCTGTATGAATATAGTTTTATGTACTTTTCTTTATAGCGTCTTAGGGTACGATGTCTTTAGAAACCGATGCATGTCTTAACTGTTAGTTTCATAGGCTCTCTTTATATTTTTTCTATCTTATGTTTCAGAAACATCTAGAAGACAAGAATTTGAGCCGATTTCTGGAAGCCGAAGGACTGAAGAGAATACCTGCTTCTAGTTCTAAATGAGTCTTGCTTGTTTTTATATAAAGTGGTAAGTTTTATTTCTGAAGTGTTTAATGAAGTTTCTTATGGTCTGTCTTGCCCCAAACAGTTCATAGTTTATTCAAAATGTTTAGCTTGAAGTTTGATTGCCTGTAGGATCTGATAGATTAGCTTTGGTAAATGTGGATATTAGTGGATCAATAGCTTAATTAAATGTTACAAAAACCTAAAGTGCAAGCAGTTACAATTGTTAAAAATCTTTCTTTATATTTTTACTTTTTGCATAAAGTAGGCGAGTCAGGCAGTCAGCTGGTTAGCCTGCATTTGTAAAATTATAAATGAAATAATTGCCTAAGAAATAAATAGTTAAATGTTACCAAGGAATGTTGATAGCTTTGATCATCTACGTTTTTAGTAACAAACAATTTGTGGTTCTTGTTGACAATTGACATGTGGGTTAGATCCATGTTGTGATAAAGTTAAGTCATCAATGTATTTCTCTGAGTAATAAATGAAATTCTTGGTGTATTTACACCCACAATTTGTTAATCAAAAGCCACAAGGGATATTACTTTATACAAAATCTATAAAAACAGGGCATATATCTGATGTAGTTCAACAACTAAGAGTTTTTCAACATGATTTTTTTATCCATTACGGTTCATTTAAGCAACAAGAAAATAGAGGCTAGATGCAAGTGCAAGTTAAAGTATAACTTTGTTCGTCCTGCTAATTTTATTCCTTATGAAACTGAGTTATATATTATTGTTTTCGGGGGTGTTTGGGATTGACTTTTGAAACAGATGATATCGTAGAAATAATTTTGTTGTACTTCACATGTATCATGCAGCTAAGTATACCCAGTTATAACGCATTCAATCGCCAAAAAAGTCAAGTTTACACAAATGTGGCATATTTTCTTAGTATGCCTATACCAGGCATAGTAGTTTAGAACCATATCAAAAGGATTTTCACCTTATTCGTGATGATATCTTTGAACATCTCAAATGATGGTTTCCTTAGCACACTGCACACATGCAACAAAGAAACACAAATAAAGTGCATAAATGGAAGGAAAGTAGTGTTATAGGTAAAAATGAAGATATGTTACTTCAATAGGTGGCTATAGGTTTATGTTGTTACGGTGTTGATTGGCGTTATCTTTTATCTAATGGGTTAAAACAAAAGAGAGGTAAAAGAGAAACGTATTAGACAATATTATTAGGGTTATTAGTATGAGCCCACAGGCCCATTTAGGTTTTAGGGTTTGCATTATAATCTCTATATATTGTAACCTAACCTATCAATAATATTAACTCACTCTTTTACCATTCAACAAAACGGATCATACTTCGCTTCTAGTGTATCTTCAATGCACAATACCACCTCATTTATGCTTGATTCATGCTTTTGGCTTCTGCTGTAATCTTGATTTTTTGTTAAAATGATGAATTTAACTCGTAAACTCTCTACAGCCATGCCAATACATCGACTAAGTGGATCAGATGAAACCATCTTCTCTCCAGAATCTGATTCTGTTCCTATGTTCCTTACAAATGCTTGACACACAATTCGGGTAACGCTTCAGAAGTGTAACATTAGCAAGAAATAATGTACTTATGCACCTGTTAATTTAGAGGATTTGATTAGTACTACCACCAATACGATTCTGTGTTAACTTGGTAAAAAAAAAATTCAAAAGTTACGGTAAACATGAGCATGTTTTTATTAGTATAATCATAGTAGTTACTGCCACCAAAATCTTTTTTGTGTTTTGACCTTTAGTTAAATCGTTGTCGTGCTGTAAGGTCGCGTACCACATCAATTGTCAGTGTCTCGTGCCACATCATTTACCAATGTCATATAAAGAAGATTTTGGTATCATTGAAGGGTATATGGCTATATGAATCAAATTAACCAGATAGTCTCATATCATATACCAAAAGAATTATACAAATGTTTGTACTTATTTCATAATAGAAGAAAGGCTTGTCAAAGCAAATAATAGCTGTATTAGAATCCAAGTTAATATGTCAAATGAGTTACACCAGAAGTAAAAATGATGCATATTCTAGATGCCGAGATGACAAATGAGCCCAACCGGACCGGAGAACCTAAAAGGCCAAAATCAAAAACATTCAGGACGAGTAATTGGATGAGATGAAATCCAAAACATTTCGGTGTAAATATCAGATGATACTTGACAAGATTACCTGAAACATATATGTTGGTTTTTCTGAGCAATACATGTAAACATTTTTCTTTGTTTTTGGTTAATAAAATATTGTACTAAGCTTTTTTTTTTTTAGTTTTTTTTTTTATAATACGGTTATATAAAGTTTAAAATAGTAAAAAAATGATTTTGCAAGATTGGATGATCTATTACCTTTAATAAAGCAAAGTTTTTTGAACACGTGTCAATCAATGAAAGCCTCTACAATTGAGTTTTTCCGCTTGAAACATATTAAATTGTAATTGCAATTTTATTTTGGAAACTATAATTTAAAAAATGTATTTATTAATCATTTTAAAAGACAATCAATAGTTACCATAATTTAATACATTTATCATAATTTAAATTTCAAATACTTTTTCATATTAAAATTTGATACATTTTAACTTTCAAATAGTTTTCATATTAAAATTTGATATCATATATAATGTTTTGATTATACGTTAACTTCTTATTATTTAAATTGTTTTAAAATTTTCGTATATATTAAAGAAGTAACTATTTTGAAAATAGCAAAAAGAAATACACCATTTTATCATTCATTTAAATAAAATTAGAAATTAATATTAATTTTTTAATTAAAAACAAGTTATGATTAAAAAATACAATAAATTATCATTCATTAAAAACAATTTATGTCTTAAAATGGCAAATTGTTTTAGAAAGATAATTTAACTATCTATGAACAAAATGTATTGAAAAGTTAATATTATGTTAATCTTTGAATTTAGACATTATTTGAAAGAATTGGTAATCATATTTTTATAAATGATCTGATATAAATTTTATTTAAAACGAATTTGTTTTTAAAAAAATATTTTTAAACTTTTGATATTTTAATTTAATGTCAAGTTGTGATTGTTAAAAAACTCAACTCAGGTGATTTGTTAAAACATAAAATAATAATGGTTTTTGAAACTTATATATGTGAGTATAAATGTATAGTGTGGGACAAAACTTTTTATTATTTGTGTTTACTACTCATAAAATGAGTTAATTAGATACGGATTTAAGTTAACTGAGAGCTTACGATTCTTTTTTTCTTTTTTTGTCAGTAGTTCAAATGTTTCTATCCGGTACACATTATAAAATTATGTAATTTTTATTATACAACCCCGTGTAATACACGAGACTATAACCTAGTTTTCAATATACTAAAGAGCATACTCAATAATCAACGAGTAATAACCTGACAAATATATGACATAATTTTATAGTCAATGAATAACATACTTCTCAAATTTGTCCACTGTCTTACCAAGATTCGTTAGCAAACATATACTATTTACTTAATACCTATTTTATTTTTAAAATCTATCATCTTACCATTAAAATATGAGAAAAATCCTAAAACGTCTCTTGTCAAAATATCCACTTCAAACAAGACATCGCTGCCTCCTTGGATAAGGTGGGTATTAGAATATATTATTAGGGTTTTATTAGAATGAGCCTATGGGTACAGTAAGATTTCTAGGGTTACTTGTTTTCTTCATATATTGTAATCTAATTATTCAATAATATCATTCAGTCTTTTACCATCTTACATGGTATTAGAACCTTAGGGTTCTAGGTACCTTCTTTTCCGCTGCACCATCACAAAAACATACAAACCCTAGCCGTTACTATCGAATTCAAACCCTAGACAGGGCGGTGTGCCGGCACCGCCGCCGCCCTGTCCCACCTTTGTTTTCAGTTTTGTTTCTTCTCTATTTTTATAATTTCTGTTGAATAAAGCTTCATTATCGATTGAATATTTAAACACGATATCCATTCTCTTGGTTGGTTTGCCATCATTCTCTTCGCTTATTCTTGAATTACGGGTTACTAAATGCAACGAGCACTTCTTTTTTTTATTTTTTTTATTGTTGGTGTTTTAGCCGCACCAAGGATCACGGTCCACGACCATCGATCCCAAACTACGGTTTGATTGATTTTTTTTCTTGTCTTTTTTAAAGATCTACGGATCGAAGAGACCGTCGCCTGACCACGGTCATCGCCCTTTCTCTCTATTTTTTTATGTCTACGGACCTTATCTCTTGATCTACGGATCCAAGAGTCCGCCACCTGACCACGGTCAAGTGCCTTTCGTTCTTTTTTATTTTTTTCTAGATCTACGGATCTCATCTCCTGGTCTACGGATCCAAGTGATTGTCGTCTCCTTGCATTCCAACAAAATTGATGATATTTTCTTGCAAATCAAGGTTTTACAAGTTAGTCGTGTCAAATTCAACTCCATAGTTACCCCCTTTTGATAACTACGACTGTGCTCCCTTGCTACGTAATTTTTTTCTGAAGAGTATAGATGGTACAATTAATCAAGTTGTGGATAGCATAATCAAACAAGGATGACAACATCAAGCATAATATGGATATATTAGCAAAAGTTTGAAAATTCAAGTCAATCGAAGAATATTTATCATATTATTGTTGGTTTATTTTTTCAGTCTGAGCTTCTTATTTCTTCCGCTCCGACTATGGGGGAGTATTAGAATATATTATTAGGGTTTTATTAGAATGAGCCCATGGCCCAGTAAGATTTCTATGGTTACTTGTTTTCTCCATATATTATAACCTAATTATTCAATAATATCATTCAGTCTTTTACCATCTTACAGTGGGGTGCCTGTATAGTGGACCACTCGAAATCATACACATGTTCACAGCGCGGGCGGACACCCGGACAAAGGATTGGAAACGCTAGGATGTTGATAACTCCTGTGAGGAACTTCCAGTTGCCCATTAATGATCCACAGATGGGGCCAAGGCTTTGTGAACCCAGATTACAAAGTTTCTATTTTCGGATAAGGTGGTGGAGGGTCTTCGAGGATGCTCCAGATGAAGGGGAAGACGGCTAGGAGTGGTTCGATGGCCTAACTGCGGGTTCTTTGTCGTAAGGGCAGCTAGCGACTTCGAAGTAGATGAGGAACATGAGGGGAATGAGGGTAAGTTTTTTGCGGGCAGTGGTGGGTTTGTTTTTTCCGGTGGAGTTTCGAGGGCCATGGTGGTGCTTGTGGGTAGAGAATATGAGTTGGGCGTATCCGTAGCGTGGGCAGGCGTCTTATTTGGAAGGAACACTTTGAGAAGAAAAACATGGAGGGACATTTTAAATGAATTTTAGGTCAAAATGATACTTTGAGAATTTTTCCTTAAAATATTTGCGTGGATGGCTGATAGAAAACATCCTAAATCACCAAAACGTAGAGCTGTAAAAGAAGCGAACGAACACGAACGAGGCCTTGTTCATGTTCGTTCATTAAGAAAATAACTTGTTAATGAATTGTTCACGAGCGTGATTTCTTGTTCATGTTCGTTCATTAATAAAACAAATTTGTTCACGAACATAAACGAAGACAAACTAATGCACACAAATATTTATAAACAAATGAAACTTCCTAAAACAAACAAATACAAACCATAGTATATTGATTTTATATTAAAAATCACAAACATTATATAATATCCATCAAAGTTAAATAAGTATTTTACATAATTATATCAAACATAACTTTTAAATGAACGAATACAAACTAATGTTCACGAACACATTATCGAACGTTAACGAACACAAATAAATGAACACAACTTCTATTCATGTTTGTTCGCTTAACAAATCGAAAAAAAAAATTCTTGCTCATATTCGTTAATTTATCAAACGAACGAACATAAACAGACTTTTCGTCGTTCGCTGAACGTTTAGTTCGTTTACAACTATACCAAAACCTAAAGACGACCCAACCCTATCCGACCCGACCCGACCGGACCCAGAGAGAATAACGCTTTCAGTTTCAGGTTTCAACGTCTGGTATGCAGTTGGCGAGGGTGCTACGGTGAAAGAGTGAATAATGGCGAATAAGAAGTCGGTGCCACCGGCGGCGAAGGAGCCAAAGAGCCGCCGTCAGAGTAACATCGAACGGTCTTCATACTTCGCGCGCCGAGAGGCGGCTAAGGTGTTGAGGAGCGTACTGCAAGGAGACGCTAACCGTAGAGCCGTTGCTTCAATCAAAACCCTCGTTTATAGCCCCACCATCAGGAACAAGAAGGCTACTTTCGCTTTAGTCTGTCAAACCCTAAAATGTCTGTTTCAATTTGATCTCCTATTGTTAAGTTTTTGCAATTGAATGTTAATGTGTTCTGTGAGTTTATATTTTTAGCAAATGGAAGTAGCTGTTAATAGCCTTATTAAACAAGGAATAAGATAAACATTCAAGTTGATAGGGTTGTGATTCATATGATAACCCAAAGAAATATGGCTTCTAGTTGATAGAAAGTTAATTCTCATATAGTTTAAATTGTAGTTTGGCTTAGGGTTGTGGTGACTGTATCTGACTTTACCCCCTCTTAATCTGAAAATTGACTCTCTACTGATATTCATTCAGAAATTTGAGCATTTGAAAATTGAAACCTGGTTCTAGTAGAGGTTGCATAATTTGTAAATTTCCTTGATTGGGTTTTAATCCGTAAAGGGTATAAAATCCTGCTTATATTTTACCCTATGTACTGAAGTTTGAAACTAGAGTTATATGCACTAAGAATTAGAAAATGCTATTGGTTTTGATTATTCTGTAGATTATATGAAGTACACTATATAAAGTACCATCTTCCTACTAATATTCAGTGACTTACACTACTTTCAATTGTGGGACTCATAAATAGTTGTAAGATAGGCTAATACAGAGTAGACAAGGTTGGATAGCTATTTGTCCCACATGAAACTATTTGATAGTCATGTAACCCTGATTCTGTGCAAGATATTTTCCAAGTTCTGACATTGGAAAAAAAACATAGGTGTTTGTGGACTGCTCTACTTTACATTGATTTTTTCTCCTGTTTTCATTATTACAGATCTTCCAGTTATCAAGGATGTAATGGAGGTTGCTAATGTGTTAAGCAGCAAATGGAAGGTAAAACTTTTGAAATATGTGATCTGGTGCCATAATGAGCCTATAGCCTATTAGTCTGAATGTTTTGTTCCTCGTTTCTTTATTATTTAACTTTGTTTCTCTAGAATATTTCCTCCAATGATTCGAGCAGCAAATGATAGGGTTGTAGTAAAAGCCAGCATATCATTTTTTCTTTGGTCATTTTACTTATTTTCTGTTACTGTGATGTTTGAAAAGGTGATATTGGACATCCAAGAATTATTATTGTTTTTTGGCCTGAGTGATGGGTTTCATCACACAATAACAAGAAGTCTGTTTTTTAAACTCTGACCTATATAACCTAATTTATTATACTTTTGGTGGCAGAGGCAAGAGGAGTTGATGTACATTATAACCTATGACATACTTTTTGGACAGGTGCCATGACTTTTGTTTTCATTTTTGAAGTTTTTCAGTTGATTATTATATTGATTTTTGTTTTTTATTATGCTTTCTGATTTTACATTTGGATACTACTAGAATATATTGCCACATAATTATTACTGTACTTGATTATTGTGATTTCAACACGTCTACATAGGATGCATCTCTAACCGGGGATGCAGAAAAGTATCTTATCCTCAAGAAAGGTCCGTTACAGTCTGCTCTTGCAAAGATTTTAGTGAAAAAGGGAGCAAAACGTATAGAGGATTTGATGGCTCAATATCGGATTTATGGTTTGTGTTCTAAGTTCTTTTCCTCCTACTAAAATTCTACCTTGAGGTGGCAATATCGACCCATCTACTTAGAAGTGGTTCGATTTGGGTTGTAATAACATAGTTTTTGTGACGATAATAAACACATGAAATATTTATAAAACATAAAAAAATTGACCAAAAAGCGCTTGGGGATCAAGCTAACCCTAATCCATTTTGATCTATGCTAATAATCTGTTTGAATGCGTTTTGATCTGCCCAGCCTCAAATTCTAATTACGGATTCTATGTGCTTCACCATTCATGACTTGGGATTTATGATTTATGCTGCAGACGTTAAGAAGCCCCGCTATGTTCGTGTTAATACTCTGAAATTGGATGTTGAAACTGCTATATCTGAACTAGGAAAAGAGAATGAGGTAACCTATCAAACATATGAATATTACTTAGCAATGAATTCTTCAATCATCATTATATTATATTCTAGTTATCTTGCTTGCTTACACTTTTTGCTTGAATTCTTATAGGTTCAGAAGGATGACATGATTCCCGATTTATTGGTGCTCCCACCAGGTACTGATTTGCACAATCATCCTTTGGTCACAGATGGGAGGGTATTTTTGCAAGTAAGATTTGCACAACTATCCTTTAGTTTTTACATTCATTTGATCTATGATTACATTAAATCATTGATTTTATTTATTGTGTCTTAGGGTAAGGCAAGTTCTATGGTAGCAGCTGCCCTTGGGCCCAAACCAGGATGGGAGGTTTGTAGTTTTATATATGCATTAACAAACCGTTAAAATATTCTTCTCTAATTTCAATAATCCGCAAAATTTCTTGTTAAAGGTTATTGATGCATGTGCTGCCCCTGGAAACAAAACAGTACACCTTGCCGCTCTTATGAAAGGAGAGGGAAAAGTTGTTGCTTGTGAACTCAATAAAGATAGAGTTAAACGTTTGGAACACACCACTAAGCTGGCTGGTGCTGCCAGTATCCTTATAGTTGCTTGTGCATCTTGTACGTGTGTGTGTGTGTGTGTGTGTGTATGTATGCATGTGTGCATGCATGCATATATGTATATGTATGTGATTTGAAAGTCCTGACATGAGATATAGACGTGGAGGTTTTGCATGAAAATTTCTTGAACTTGAATCCTGAAGATCAGTTGTATTCTAAGGTATTTATTTATTTTTCATATTTCTTATTAAAAGGATTTGAAGTTACCTTGGATGGGGATGGTTTTTCTAAACGTTCAATTCCTGATTCCATCGAGAAGATTGAGATGAACATTTGACTTTTTGTTTGCCCTCACCTTTTTCCTGATCTATTCATCATCTATCGGTTGCTGGTATTTTTATCTGCTTTTTTGTTGCCTACTTTTTAGGTTCGTGCTATATTGTTAGACCCTTCATGTTCTGGATCTGGGACTGTTGCTGATAGATTGGATTATCTGCTCCCATCACATACTTCAGGTAAATTTCTAGCTTTCTACCTTTTTAATCACTTCAGTTTTTTATATTTTCTGACGTATTAAATCTAAATTATGTTCTGTTTGCTAAGATTTGTGTTTGTATCTCTTTTGATCCTTCTATGTTGGGAAGGTGAGGGTGATGCTGGTGATGAAGGCCGACTCATTAAACTTGCAGTTTTCCAGAAAAAGGCTCTAATTCATGCATTGTCTTGTAAGTTGAAATTTGTAAAACTCCAAAATAATAATGTATATGCATTACTTAACTAACTGTAAACCGGGAACTATATCATGACATGCTCAAAATTCCAGGATATTTAGATGTGGCTCTTTTTACAATCTACTAAAGAATAAAACATGAATTTGCTATGAACTTAATAAAGATATAGTAAGATGATCTTCACGAGTTGATATCATCACTTAGAACAGGACCATCTAGACCATTGAAGTTATCAGCAGACTGATATTTGAATAGAGAAGCTTATTTTATCGTGTGTAATGTCTATTTTTTAATTTAGTTCCAGCAGTGGAGAGAGTAGTCTACAGCACATGTTCAGTTAACCAAATTGAGAATGAAGATGTCATCAAATCAGTTCTACCTCTTGCTGCATCTTATGGTTTTCAACTTTCAACTCCATTTCCACAGTGGGCCCGCCGTGGTCTCCCGGTTGTTGAAGGATGTAAGTCCTGTTACACTTCTGTTTTATCTCAAACGCGTAAAATCCAAAACAAAGAGAAAAAAACCAACATGGACAAGTCAAACCGGTTGAAAGGTTGGACAGGGAACCAATGTTTATTTTTAATAATCATAACAAATAAAAAGATATTAATAAAAAATAATTTAAAAATGGATAAAAAATGTTAATGGGTCAATGTTACCCAGCCAGACCTTTTTTGATATAACCCAACCTGCCCATTTTGTCACATTATGTACCGAAAAGAGCAATCACCTACAACACAATATCAAGTGTTCTTGATTCTTGTATTCAATATCTCAGCACAACATCTTCTCCGAACTGATCCGTTGGAGGATAAGGAGGGCTTCTTCATCGCGTTATTTACAAGAAACAGCACTCATTTATCTGAATGTTCTCAGAAAGTTCAAAGAGACACGACATCAAACAATTTGAAGCACAAAACGGTTAAAAGACGTCATCACTCGAAAAAGTTTGTAAGATCTCTTCCATTTACAAAGTTATCCAGATTGTATCTACACAGGAACTCAATGATTCGCAGGTGATTTCTTAGTTTTGTTTAGAACACAATTTTGACAAATTTTATTTCCTCCAATAGGTTGGAATATGTTTTATCATGTGTCAGGATCATTTATTATTTTTCTTTATAATCTTTAACAAATATGCCCGATACCTAATGAGAAATAAGTAATTGAGTATTTGATGGATATGAGACCGAGCATAATATATGGTTTTATATAAATTTAGGACTACATGAAATGTTTATATATTCAAGTAAGCTTAAACGGTAGAGTGACAAAGTACTCCTCTTTGTGGGTTTAACCCAAGTTTAGGACAATTCATATTAATTGTACACTTTAATTATAAATCAAACCCATTTTCTCACACCCTAAAAACAAACTACCTTAGAATTTTGTACTTAATATTTCCTTTTGATAAATAATGAAAATTTTGAATTACTACAATGAATGGTAACTTTTTCGCGTCGTGATTTCGATATTCAAAACCAGGATACAATTACCATGCTAATATTACTGCTGCATTTCACAAATAAATCCACTTTATTACCTTTGCAACTAATGGTAGCACAAACAAAGATTTTTAAACGTTTTTTCTATGATTAAAATAAATCAACCTCTGTCAATAAAGAAACACAAGGAAGCGTCAATCACGATGTAATAATACGCCAATGATCGTATTTTTCTTACAGATAGATTAACTGTTTAAATAAAATGTTTCCTTGATTTTCCCTAGAGACAAATAGGAGAGACTAGTTAGGGTGGGCTCATGCTTAGTTTGTTTCAAGATCAAACTGAGGGGCTGTTTGATTTGCTTCTGACCCGGTTAAAATGTCTGACCCACTGGCCCGGTCAGACATTTTGGCTGGTCAGTATGTTTGATTTGCACTCTTTCGCGTCTGACCCGGTCCGACATCACTGACCCATGCATATTTTTTCACTTACCCGATCAGTTTTGGAACAAGCTCTTACCCGGTCAACACCTTCTGACCGAGTAAGTGAAATCAAACAGCCCCTGAGTCAAGTTGATCTTGTTTATTTTTACAAGCCTAAAATGTGAGCTTGTGCTCGGCTTATTTATATTCGGGTCGAGCCGAGCCGGCTTACAAGCCAACTTGTTTATTAAAAAGAAATCAATTTTGTTATTTTTTACAAATATTCATATCTATATATATAGACAAAATATAATATTTTTTATATTTATTTATTTTAACTCGTGAAAACAATTATACAAGACCAGTCTTCCTAGCGATGTGCAATTCCTAGTATTTCATAAACTTGATCATCATTTGTATTTTTAAACTTAAGTTTTTTATTTAAATGCATCAAACCTACCAAATGATTATAATTTACTTAAGTAACTTGACATAAATTTAGTTAATAAGTTAAGTCTTTAGTTTAAAAGAGCCAACAACCGAGCTCACAAACAAGCCAATGAGCTAGCCCACGAGCAAGCTGACTTTGGATCGACCTCGGCTCGTTTGCAAACCGAGCCGAGCCGGCCAGGCTCATTTATATACCGAGTTGATTTCGAACAAGCTATTTTTGAACGAGTTACGAGTCACACTTTTCTTAAACAGCCCTACTAAAAAATAAAGGAGCCAGTGTATATAAATAACAAATTATATCCCTGAATGCATATTTCTTGGTATATCTAATAATTAGCATGCATTAAAGCTCGTTTAATTTACGTTAGTGTATCTAACCAATTTAATAAACGAATTGTGTTCGGGCTAAGTTGGATATAAACACATCAACCTAAAGGCGTGTTTGAGATTGTTTATTTTGGTTGAAAAGAACGTTTTACAAAAAGAAATTATTAACTTATAACTTTTCAAAAAAAAGTTTGTAATAAATATTTGTATTAGTTTACAAACTAAAATGTTGTAAAATAACTAAAACAGACAACATTTTAAAATAAAAAAGTTAATAAGAGTTAGCAGAGAGGTATAATAAGAAATTAGATAAAAAAAGTTTTAAAAGTTAATAAGTAACTTTCTTCTTACTTTTCAAAACATTAATTTTACCCTATATAAAAAATCAGTTTGAAAAATCATTTTAGATTTGCCAAACACTTTTTTAACTTATTAACTTCTCTCAAGTCAAAAGTAGAGAATAAAAAAACAATCCCAAACACCCACTAATTAAAGCTAGAATTAACCATCCCCAGTTTGCAATGGACGAGTTCTTTAACAACGGATCACCAAAATGTTCAAATAGGAAAAAAGTATTTCACTTGCTCAACAAAAGAAACATCAATACAAACTTCTCTTATTGTAGACTTCATCTAATGTCACCCATTCAGAAAGCAACATTCACTGATGTATAAATAAACTACAGATAGTGGCAACAGGTATGCTAATCTGATGTCAAACCAAACACTTTTGCCCAACCCTTTAGCATTGCTCATGCAAACCCAACTCCATCCGGCTCGAGCCATGGTGCAGCGTGGAACCATCTAGCATTTGTCTGTCAAGCGTAACTATCTTCGTGGAGGCCATGGTTGATCTTGATTCTGCAAATTCTACGGATGTTCACACAGTCATATGTGTATGTGTGCATGTAAGCGAGTATGCAACGAGTACAAAGGATTAGATTATTGACATTACAAAAGGATTAGATTATTGACCATTAACATGAACCTTGATAACAACATAACAGCTTCCACCTAAATATCTACAATATTTACATTTGTCACCAGCCTTACCAACACTGATCTTGCAGCTATGTTTTAAACAATAACCAAACAAAACCCTTTTCCTCTTATTCAGTCGTTTACTGTACCTCTTTGGTTTTAAACAAACAAACGTACTCAGTAATATCCTACTCACAGAGGGTGAGATGAGGCCATGAGGGCAACCTTACCGATACAGAGGTTGCTCCCCGATGAGACTGGCTTTAACCTTAGTTCTTAATCAAATTAAGTCATCAAAGGTAGTAGTGTTTCTTTACCGTATTGAAGAAACTCCTCAACCCATAGCATTGCACTCTTGATTCTTGGTCGAAAGCCTCTTGAGGTACTCATAGGTGGTGATCATTGTAGTTGCCGACATAGACATGGAGGCCCATCTTGGGCCTAATCCTCTGTAACAAGCACTCAATCCACCTTCCTTCACCAAATTCCTAATTGTTTGCCCAATACTCGGCTTCCTGTTACCTCCTTCTCCATCTAAAACTTGCAGCCTTGTCTTGATTGTATCCAAAGGCATAGTAACCACCGCGGAAAACCCACTAGCCATGGCGGCACTCAACCCCTGCACCGCCACTACCGCCTTTGAATCCGGTGTAAACCCAACTCCCCCACCGCCATTCCCCTCGTTCTTCAAATAATAACACCCAATCCCACCCCAAACCGCCCTATGAGCCATGGAATAAGCCGCCCACCACACAGCATTAGACGGGGCATATGTCAAGATTGATATCCCAAATCCCCTATATAACCCTCGGACGCCATCAGTTTGGATAATCTTCCTAAATGCATCAATACCACCATTGTACCTAACTGCACTCAAACCACTTGTGTGCCCACTGTTCCCACCTTGAACCATCAGTCTCTGGCTCACAACATCAATAGGCGTCCAAACCAACTGCGCAGCCATGGCTGCACTCAACCCCGCTGCAGCATTCGCTATAGCAGCCGCTTTTGCCTCAGAAAACCCCATCTTCACCGTCACACAACCAACATTACTCTTGGTCATCTCCAACGCCCCCATGTAAAGAGCTCTAGCAGGAATAGTACCCATCAACGACGTCCCAAAACCTCTATAAAACCCCCTAAAACCTTCATGTCTCACAATCGAAACAGCAAGATTCAAGCAAGGCATGTCCTTTGCAAGCACTTGCTTCCTCGTTTTCAACACGACAATCGGATACAACATCCCCGAAACACCCGAAAACAATGCAGCACCAAGGAAGAAAAACTTAGATTTATCAAGCATCTCCCAATCAATATCAGCAGGGAGATGAATCTCCGATCCTGAGTCATCCTCAGCAGCCCCCAAACTCATCTTCGCCACTTTATCACAAAACTTAACTCAAACACACAATAACAACACTCAAAAACAACACTAATCCTATTGAGACATTTCATCAAACACCTTACCTACACAATCAAATCCATCAATCAATCAGCTACAACTATAAGCATAAGCATCCCAACATACAACAAACGAACAAACCCACAAAAACCCTAATCAAGAACCTCGTGATGAGCGATAAAGTAATCGAATTTGAGGGCGAAAGTGAGTTACCGAAGTGGGGTTAAAGGTGTACGGCGGTGGTGGAGGGTGTCACCGGCGATGTGACGGCACCATGTGATCAACGTGAGAACTCCGATTTGATGAGCGATGAGAAGAGGGTGTAGGAGTGAGTTGATTTATAAGATGAAATCAATGGGTGGGGAGGCGGCGCGATGAACATCGGAACAAGGGTTTAGTGGATCATGTGACGGTGGACACGTGTCGGTTAAGGTTTCGATGAGCCGTTGATGAGGAAGTTAAGTTTAACCGGTTAACGGCTGTTTCGGTAACAGGAAACAGGACGGGGGTATTTTGTTAACGAAATTGAAGTGTAGAAATAGACCTCGATAAATTGTTGTAAATTGCACAATAGAGTTTGGTGGAGGATACTACATACCTCATTCCATCCATAAATCAATTTGATTCTCTTAGAAGACGGTATATACAAGGTTGCACTTTACACAATGAAAGTGGTAGAAGAGTAATGTCTAAAACAAGCTAATTTAGGATGCAAGGTCCTCGTTCATTTTATACCCCAACAGTCATGAACTTTCTTAAGCTTGAGGACAAGCCCTCCATCCTCTCTCGAGAGGTAGACCACGGCCCAATACACCTTGGCAGCCTTAGAACACACATCACACAACATCATATATCAAACAATTATATTTTGTCATTTCACATTACACAACATTATATCATATCTTTAGATTTGAAGGATACACTCATGTCATGACATGTCATAAGTTTTTTTAAATATTATTTTAAAATTTAAAAATTACAAACTAAAATAAAAAAAACTAGATTAAAATAAAAACAACAAAAAAATAAAAACATTTAACGTGTATAATAAAAAGGTTATTCTGCTATTATATATTAGTAGTAATCATTATTTTTGTTATGATATTAAAAAAGGGGATCCCTTTCATTGTCACCCACCCTTAAGTAACCACCACCACCAGACTGTCGACGGCTTTAGTTCTGGGGTTTACTCTGTCACCATCAACCTTGTGCAACCTCAGGTCATCACCTATGTTGTTGTTTGTTCTTTAGCACGGGACCCCCCCCCCCCCCTAAATCTGGCTACCAGGACACTCTGCTATTGTCGTCATCGGCACCCCAAACTAGTTCCTCTTATTTGATCCTGTTGTGTTAATATTGAAGCCTGATTTAAGTGGAATTGAGACTCGAATCAAGTGGAATCAAAGCCTTATTTGAGTTTCTAGGTTTTAGTACACCATGTTACTTTCGAATCGAGACATGGTTCGAGTGTAATCGAGATATTTGATTGATTTTGTGATTGTAAGGTTATTACAAATCAATTGATTAAGATTTTCAAAATCAAGGACCAAAAGTGAAATTAAGACATACCATAAGAACCATCCATGCAATTAAGTTTTTTTATAAAATTAATAATTTCCTATATTTAGGGACCAGGACCAAAATTCAAAAGGATTATTATCTAATTAACTCTACATAATAAGTATGGCTTTACGTAAATATCACTTAGAGGGGAGGAAGTGGGTTAGCGACTAACACGAAAGCAAATGTCGCTCCTGGACCACACCAGGCAATGTGGTGTACGCCACGCCACCCCATCTCTTGCGGCAATGGCATTGTAGGATGAGACGTTGAGTCAGATCACCCACACACAAAGGAAAAAAAAAAATCGTCTTGTAAAAAAACTAGTGTTCAACTTTTTTTTGAAAAAAGATAATTTGATCATATATTCCTAAAAATATATAACCAATTTACATGCTTTTTTACACCCATATTTTCTCATATATTTTCAACTTAACATACTTTTTCACGCTAACTTTCTCTAATGCACTCGAATATTACTTATTTTCTTGTTATAGATTTATCATCGTCCTCGAGCTCCAACAAGTGCGTCTAATGGTCTAATTAACGACCATGAGAAAATTATTTTATCAAAAATGGCTCAAGAGTTCTCTTATTTCATGATAAGAAAACTTATCAAACAAAACAAATTCAAGAAGATAATATAAAGAGTATACAGCTGCTAATGATCATCACGTACATAATTACTTCTCCCATGGAAATATTCAATGATTTTCAAATACGAAGAGAATTATTTTAAATAACTACAAAAAATAAGATGAGCTCAAGTTTAGAAAATTACTCACAGTCAAGCTCAAGTTTTAGAAATAAAGTTTTAAATGAGCCCAATTGAGCTCTCTTAAGTAAAACAAACTGAGTTGAACTCTCTTTTGTTGAACAAGCCGAGCTTAAGTTTAGGCGAGCTGGGGCTCGACCTAATAAAATTTGTTAAATGAAAAAAAACAAGTAAATATACCCGCATTCTTGAAGGTTGAAGAACGCCAAATCTCAGAAGCACATAAAATCAAATCTTTCATTATAACAAAGAAAAGTTCTACTTAAAAACTAAAATTAAGAACCTGTCACGCTAATTTGAATCAAATGCACATTTAAACCCTGCAATCTGTCTCTAGGACCAGTTTAAGTTCCATTTGTTTCATAACAACTAATGATTAGTTAAATCAAACAGAACCACATTAAAACAACCTAAAACATTCTTCCTTCTCTGGCTTACCTGTGGTGCCATGCATTTAGGGGCGTGCTCTTTTGTTGGTGCAAGCCGGGCATTTGTACTGCTTGATATGTTCCGCTCTTGCTGGTGTTATCTTGACACATGAGCCATGGAACCATCTCTCACAAATATCACAGCAGATCCAGAACTCATCAGCTGCATAATTCTCGCCACATGAACCACATAATGTGTCCCCATGCTCCTCGTCATCTTCTTCATCCAAGCCCTCTTCATCATCATCTTTTGGTGTTGAAGCTTTTGGATATTTAGGTTCAGACCCTTTTGCCTTTTAAGAAAAACAAAATTTAAAATAGTCAGCAGCTTGCAGCTGATCGTGAAATCTATAGGTGACAAAATTGGTGGGTTAGACCGAATCAGGTTAAAACAGGTCATTTCTGATATGGTTGAAATAGGTTGGGTTGGGCTGACCCGAAAAACCTTTTTTTTCAAACTTGTAGCATTTTAAAGGTGACTTGAGTGTAAATATGATCACAGGATATATCTTGCTACAATACAACTTCGATGGTCTAAAGCCTCTTTCCTTTTTAGCAAATTTGCTTGATTTTATCATTTGACCCGTTAGAGATAAAACATAACCCGTTAGAGTTCACTTTTTGTTTTTTTCTTTCAAGTGACTTAACAGTGGGAAATTTATGTTGCTAGGGAAAGCAGGAACCTTAGAGTTTGACTTTGACTTGCTGCTGCTGTGGTTTGACACAGATGACTTCTCCTTCACTTGCTTCTTAGCCATTCCTGACACAACTTCGAATATTGTCGGGAGATCATTTATCATGTTAAACAGACGCTTCCTGGTCAATAAGAAATATAAAAAGTTGCATTCAAGCAAAGTTTCTTTTACTTTCCATAATATGAGAAATCAAATGTATAGAAAAGAATAATTATCGAAAAATATACCTATCAGCTTTGTCAAAACCAAATCTAGCCCCAAAATAGAAGGCAACAGCCAGAAGCCATGCATCACCATGAACAGCAACTAAAGCTAACCAGTCTTTCTCTGGCATGCCGTCTCTAGCAAAGTTAATTCCCAATGCAGGTTCCGGAAGCTCTGGAGGTACTTCTTCAGCTGGCAAATTAACTTCCCACTGCTCATTAGGAAGTCCATAAAGACACAGGTTTTCCTTTTCTGTAATCCAACAAAAACAATTAACAGCTTTTCATACAACTGCATAAAAATGCTAGTATGTTAAATACAACAGTCAAAAAGAGAGTAAGCTGTCACAATGGAAACAAGGTGAAAGTATGTAACATTTTGATGTAACTAACCCATGAAAGAAACGGGTGAATGAATTAAAAAATATATAACTGCAAAATCACACACATGTGTAGAGGTGGAAACAAAATTCCATAAGCATGAAAATATCTGGAGAAAGATTTACGACGGACTCACTATATATGCTAAAAATTGGAGAATAATTACTAAATGCAGATAGCAATGAACTCCATCAAACATTTTCTGACACAAACAGAAATTTCTTTAAATCTTTCAAGTAGCAGTTAAGTCAGAGCTACCTTGCAGCGACTACTGTACAGCAAGTTTAGCTGTTTAGAGATTTTATCAAGCATTTTATGAAGTTTTAAACTTTGACCTCACATGAATGCAATAAAACACTTTTATAAACCTTCACCATGATAACAAAAAATTCAAGTTTGAGATTTATAACTAGTGTCTAAATCATTTTGTTAACTAATTTGGTTACCTGAAAGCAGTGGTCAAACACTGATTCTAAACAGATCACACTTTTTTAAAACATAAAAAACAAGCACATTGCCAAAAACTACCTTAGAAAGCACCCGTGACCCGTCCCTAAATGATACGAATACTAACAAAATAAAAGAAAAAGAAAACGAAAGAGGTAAACTCATTAACAGATGAGCCCTCTAATACTTTAATAAAGTGAAGAGCTGTAATTCAGGCAGCTGAACCCCTGTAACATCCTTGACACTATCTCTTGACAAAAGGATGCTTAATAGCAGGTAGAATTATTATTTCAGAGCATAAACAACATTAAAATGGTTAAAAAATAAACAAACACAATTTATGACAGCAAAATAAATAAAATCATCCTAGTAACTTCTAGGTGAAAAGGGAAATACATTGCAAATAGGTTGCTAGTTAATACCCTTAACTCCTAAAGGCCTGAAACAATTATGTTGGTTTCAGACTTTTATGATAAAGAAACAAGAGTGGTGTTGAAAGAAATCACGACAACAGATACACACACACACACACACACAACCATTGTGGAACTTATTGCAACTTGCAAAGCTGAATAAGAATACGACAAAAATGCAAACAAAAAGATATGACGTAATAAAACCGCCTATTACGTTTTTTATTTTTAATTCAAATGTATTGACTATGAAATCATAAATGGAATGTCTTTGTTAATATCATACTGACAAGAAATAAAGTTTGTCAACTAACACAAATGCAATCACTGTTACAATATGTATGTCCAGTCATTGCACTCGTATGCATGCAGCTTTAACCCAGAAAGTAAGATCTGCAGCTGTAAATTGCAAATTTTGTTCTAAATTTACACTTTTATCATTAGGAAACCTTGATTTCAGAGCTCCACATTTTAAATTACACATAACACTCCAAGATACATTAAAACTATAATACCTCCAGCTGAATCAATCAAAGATTTCATGTTGTTGGTTCGCTAGAAATGTACAAAAAGTTAATGAGAAATTTAAAATCAAAGAACAGCAAACGTCTGCCCCCAGCCAACATAGAAATTGCAACTGTTCTATTTTCGGATGTCTGAGTAAAAAACGGCCGCACATTTCCATCCTCACGAACTTCGAGATTATATAATCTTTACTGAAGTGATATTGATTGGCGTTACAAAACTTCTAATTTATAGGTACTCGCTGACGTCTATGAAACTTACCTTATTAGTCAAAACTATCCAATGTAGCAAGTTTCATGAAATGATATAATTACTTTACGGAAAATTAAACAGCAATTTAAAATCAAAGAAGAACAAATTCCTACCCCCTCCCATCCATGGAAATCACAACAGTTCCTATTTTTGGATGTCCAGGAAAACAGTACCAATTTCCATGCTCAGGACCCTTTGAGATTATATAACTATTACTGAAGTGTATGCTTTCGCAGCACAAAACTTCTTCTATTTCATCAATATTCAACGATATCTATAAAATTTCCCTTCATTCAAAACTATCCAAAAAAAAATTTTCATCAAACTGATGCAATTATTAACAAAAAGTGTTTAGAGCAACTTAGAATGAAAAAATAACAAATTTGAAATTTCTACCCCTACATGGAAATTGCAACAGTTCCTATATTTGGATGTTTAGGTGAAAAATAGCAACAAATTCCATCTGCACGACTACTTAAGAGTTGAGATTATACAATTTTACTGTAGTTATATCGGTTAGTCCGTACAAAAATTCTTCTGTTTTATCGGTATTTAGTGACATCAATGAAATTCCCCTTTAATCGAAACTATCCACAGCAGCAATCATCATGAAATTGGTACAATTAACGTACGAATTTTTGAAGAATGCCTATTAATAGGGTTTTCAGATGATATCACATTATAAAACTGGTAAACCCTGTTTAAGTTGCTTCAAACATGAGAAAAGAGACTAAACAGAAGACTAACCAGGGTCACACCGCTGATAAAACTCCTCAACATCTGCCAAAAAAACCCAAAACAAACCAAAATTATAACAAAACAGTTAACAAATTCAACACCAAATTCACCAGTTTTAACTAATTTCGCTTCGAACACAACAAAATTGAAAAGTATCAAAGGGTTTGTAGGATCGACCAGTGGTAAGGGCTTTGATGATGCCAGCTCTACGACTCTTGAAATCTCTGAAAACCTCTTCAACGGTGCGAGGGTTGTAGGGTTGACTTCCGTCCATCTCCGTTCAACGCAATTTCGTACGGGAGTTCCTGAATCGAAGAAGAAAGATTTAGGGGTGAAGAATTTGACTCTAAGATTGAAGAATCGAGGGGAAAGTGTGTTGACCTGTGATTCCGAATTGAATGATTTTGAGATGATTTGATAAAAAGAGGGAAGAATTTGACTCTGATGTGTTATGGATGGTGGATTTGGGCCGTTAAGAAAACCCTAGATTTGTCCATTAACTACAAAACAAAACAACTTTGTTTCACCACCAACCCATATGTTACAAGTATTAGAGTTATATTAAAAGTAACTATTATTTAGATACTCGTGTTGAGGCAAGAGGATAATCATAAAAAAAATAACGTTGAAACGTTACCATAAAGTCGTTCATTGAAAGTAAAAAAATGAAATATAAACATCGTTGGAAACATTCGTTGTAAATATATAATAAATTTAAAATGATGAGAACAACACCTATGAAAAAAGTTATAAGCAAATAAAGGGTAAAAATATAAAAAAAAATGTTTTTAACGGCTTTGCATCTATACTTTGATAGCTTGTATATTATCACAGACAACTTTGTTTAGAGCGAAACTTTTATTAACATGTTGATAAAAATAAGTCTGTCACAATTGTATACTTGGAATTTGATACGATCTCATATTTTGAAAGTTATAAGAAAAAGAAAATGTTACGAATGGTACATTTTTTGAAAAATATTTTTGAAAGGTACAAAAAGTAAAGAAAAATTAACAGTTCCAATGGTAAGTTTGATTAAATATAAATTGATCATATTCTAATTTTTAGGGGCCATATTTTAACTTTTTATCATGAATATCGATAATTTGTTTGGTTCTATGACATAGTTAAAAATTTAAATTCTGAAATTTTCAAAATGTTAGAATATTTCGCTATAAAGGTTAAAAAAAAACAGTAGATAAATCTATAAATTGATACGATTAAAGTAAGAAAGATCGTTGGAGATTGATGTGTCCAAGTTTCTTATCACCTATTGTAAATAACATCTCATATAAATCTAGGTTATTGAGTTTGTTGGTGGATTTTGTTATTCAAACAGCAAATGTTATATCTTTGAGTTAGTTAACGTACTTTAGTTAACGTACTTTGGGGTTTAATGAAGACAAATACAAAGAAAGAAAATCAGGTGGTAGGTGCTTATGAAACATTTAAACAGTTTGATCATGTACCTTTGTCATAGTTTGTAACAAAATACACATGTTACATATGAACCATTAAGGACGACATAACAAAAACATATGAACATCGTTTTTTAACTTGTAAATTGTTTTTTAAAATCATACAATTATAAAGTCTAATATCCCAACTTATTATAGCAAGCGCTAACATGTTTAGTCGTGACTTAACCAAAGGAGCTTCGCTCGGTTGGCCTTCCTACGCTGACGAATGCCTCTTTTATTAAGACAACATATAAATGAATATGAATTAAAGACGTATCCAAAACTCAAATAAAGTCTACATGCCTTAAACAACATAGTGAAAAGTTCAAGCATTGTGTATTTTGGATCCTTCTTGTATCGCTCTATCCAAAATTCTCACTTGGCTGAATAAAATTTCTTTTTTTTTCTTAACCACGTTAGTTAAAATTTAAACATATGATTATCATAGCAAAATGAGTATTTTAGCAACTCAATTTCTATCTAAGACCCGTAACGTATGTTTTTAATGTCAAAACACAGTTTTTCGTTTGGAATATCAGCTTACTTGAAACACCAAATAAAGGTTCGCATTATGCATCTCCATCATGTACCACCTCTAATTACCCTCTAAAAGCATCATAAGTCATCAATGTTGTCGTCCAATTCATCCATATACATTGCAACCCAATGTTCAAGCTACAAATTCCCATCATTCCATGTTGAAAGCTCGTGGGTTCTTCGCATTCTATTTTTGAATCTCCATCATCATCATATAGAAATCGTTCATATGAAATTTAAACAAGTACCAATTTTATTAATATAAACAATACAATAGAAATTAAAACAAAGTTACAATGCTTGTGACAAAAGAAAATAAACAGAAACAGAAGTACAAAAATGGCAAAAGGTTGAGGATCGTGTTAGACACAGAGCTCTTAAAACAAATTCTGAGCCTTCCATGAGAACTCGTTTTGTTTCCCAGGGTAGAATAGCCGAAATAGTTGATACTGCCGTGATTGATTAAGAACCCGAATTATATTATAGAAGAGAAACCATAGATGAACGATATTTTAGAGAGCCTGTTTGCTACAGGTATTCGAGTTGTTTTTTTGTTTTTATTTTTTTAATACGAGTTTTTATGATGTTAGGTGGTCGTTGACGGTGGTGTGACATTGATGCTAATTGGCATGCTTTTACGCTCTCCGCTGCAACGCCAAGGACTTAACACTAGTTACGTGACATTTTCCATTTTTTTATATAAAGTAAATTACTATTTTAGTCCCTAAGGTTTGACGAATATTACTACTTCAGTTCAAAAGTTTATTTATTACACTGACTGTTCAATAGTTTTAAGATTTGTTTCAATCTTGATCCGCACAACTAACACCGTTAAATCTTTCCGTTAAGTTAGTATACATGACAATTTTACCCTCCACCGCCATCTCCGACGGCCACCTCCACCGCCCATTCCGGTCTTCACGCCAAACTATAGCCTTTTCTCTCTGTATCTCTCTCTTTCTCTCTATATATATATATATATATATATTATCTTTTTATCTCTCTCTCTCTCTCTCTGTATCTATCTCTCTTTCTTTCTATCTCTCTCTCATCTCAGGAACAACAAGCGCCTTCGGCTTCTTTTGCCGACCGCCATTTTAGCATCCTCCCACGCTCCATTCCACCCCAGATCACTGCCTCCTACACCCAATTCCACCCTCAAACCAAATCTACTACTACAATCAATAAAAGAGATCTTAAAAACATATACCAGAATCAGAGATGATGATGGTGAGTCGGCGGTGTGTTATGGTTGAAGGAAGTCGTGATGCACCATGACGATGGTGGTGGTTCTTAAAATGGTAAAACGAGAAGCTTGGTGGAATCTCAAGAAACTAGCTGGTTTAAATGGCGGTTGGTGGTGGTCAACAGTTTTAGGTCGTAGGTGGTGGTGAGCATGGTGGTGATTGTGGTGGAATTAATACAGTGGAAGATAGAGAAAAAAAGATGGGTTAAGGGTGGTGCGGCCGGATTTGGTGGTGGCCGGTGGGTTACAGGTGGTAACGATAAGCGATAGGGGTGAACGTGATCATTAGAGGTAGCAGTGATTTGGGGGTGTAGAAGAAGTGTGTGAAAGAGAGAAAGAGAAAGATAGAGAGAACGAGAAGAAAGAAAAGAGAGTGTGGGAGGAATAGGGGTGCAAAAGTTTTGTTACAATATTTGACCGAACAAATATTAACGGTGTTAATGGTTTGGTTGAAATAAAAAAAAACATAAAATTACTGGACTGTCAATATAATAAAATAGTAATTTTAGTCAAATCTCAGGTACTAATATGAAGTAATTCACTCTTTTATATAAGGGTTATTAGATTTTAATAATTCCAATTTTTATTTATTGGCCGTGATTAATCCTAACTCAGAAAATTTTTACAGACACCCCAACTTTGAGGTTATTTTCCTTCAACGATCTCTTACTAACTGAAAGTTAACACTATTAGTTTTTCGATAAACATGGACTGTTTATATGGCCAAAACACTAAGCCGAAAGTTGAAATCAACCATATGGTCCGTCAATCTGTAACTTCTGCACCCTAAAAACCGTCAATCTCCACCTTCTGATTTGAACCACATAACTCATTCGAGGTAGATTTTAGATGACGTTGGAGGCTATAAATCGAAAAACGGACTTGGTGGAGGCTGAGTGGCGGCGTAACTAAAAAATAGCTCAATGTTGGCCCCATTTCATGAAAAAAACTAACGGAGATTAACTCTTAGTTAGTAAGAGACCGTTGAAGGAAAATAAATTTAAAATTAAAAGTGTATTTAAACATTTATTGAGTTGAGATTAATCTCGACTAATAAATGAAATTTAATATTATTAAAATCCAATAACCTTTTATATAATATTGAGATGTAATGACACGTTCGACGGTCACGAGAAGCTTACTCGCGCACAGGATTTTCTCACACACGAAAGAAAACCCTAAACCGCCGTCTCAAACAAACTCTTCATCCATTGCCGTAAGCCTCATCCCTTTGGGTTTTCACTCACCGATTTGCATCTACAGGTATCTCCATCAAAACTTTCATCTTCTTATTCAATCAATTACCTTCAGATCCAAACGAATCAACCTTCTAATCTATCTTATTTGTTTATCGCTCAATCCAACACACCATTTTCGTTAGTTTTGCTTCACTGTAGATTCGTATTGGACGATTATAAATTGTTCGTAGATATTAAGCTTCGGTTTTCTCGATTTTGATATAAGAGTTTGTATGTTGTTATACAGCTTAAGGTTTACGGAGATCTGCATTTGTTTAATCTCTGAGATACGAAGATGGCGTCGAAGTTTTGGAGTAATCAGGTTTGTTTGGCTTTTTGTTATAAATTTAGATTAATTCATGCTTTGTGAGTGATGACTGTGAATCAGATAGGACACAAATTAGCAGAAGTGAAAGAGATTTCAACTTTTATGAATACGTTGTGTTAATGATTGTTAATGATTTTGATTTTTCGTATGTGTTAACAGGCTGACAGTGAGACTGAATCTGAAGTTAGTGATTATGAACAAGATGATGTTAACGAGGGACAGGATGATGCTACTAATGCACCTGACAGGAACAAGTACCTTGACACTGGCGATAGTGACAGTGATGATTCAGATATGCATAAGCGTGTTATTAAGTCTGCAAAAGACAAGCGATTTGAAGAGTTGTCTACTACTATTGATCAGATGAAGAATGCAATGAAGATTAATGATTGGGTCAGTCTGCAGGAGAGTTTTGACAAGATTAATAGGCAGCTTGAGAAGGTGATGAGGGTCACTGAGTCGGATAGGGCTCCGAACAATTACATCAAGGCGTTGGTGATGTTGGAGGACTTTTTAAACCAAGCTATGGCGAATAAGGAGGCGAAGAAGAAGATGAGCAGTAGCAATGCAAAGGCGTTAAATGCTATGAGACAGAAGTTGAAGAAGAACAATAAGCAGTATGAGGATTTGATCAATAAATGTAGGGAAAATCCTGAAAGCTTTGAGGATCAGGAAGAAGCGGATGAACCATCAGAAGACGAGGATGAAGATGATGACACTGGGTCAGAGATTGATGACCCAACAAAAGCAGAAACCGAGTCAGATGATGAGGATGACGATGATTATGATGAGGAGAAGGATGAAACCCAACCTGGTTGGGAGAAAATGATGAACAAGAAAGATAAGTTGATGGAAAAACAGTTTAAGGATCCAAGCCAGGTGACTTGGGATACAGTCAACAAGAAATTTAAGGAGATTCTTGCTGCTCGTGGTAGAAAAGGAACTGGGAGACTTGAGCTTGTTGAACAGCTTACATTTTTAACCAAAGTGGCTAAAACTCCTGCTCAGAAACTTGAGATCTTGTTTCGTGTGGTCTCTGCACAGTTTGATGTTAACCCTGGTTTAAGTGGCCACATGCCTATAAATGTGTGGAAGAAATGTGTGCAGAATATGCTTGTGATACTTGATATCCTTGAGCAGTATCCAAATATTTTGGTTGATGACACTGTGGAGCCTGATGAGAATGAAACCCAGAAAGGAACTGATTACAATGATACCATCCGTATATGGGGAAACCTGGCAGCTTTTCTTGAAAAGATAGACGTTGAATTCTTTAAGAGTCTGCAGTGTATTGATCCTCACACACGTGAGTATGTAGAAAGGCTTCAAGATGAGCCTTTGTTTTTTGTTCTTGCACAAAATGTTCAATCATATCTAGAACGTACTGGGGACCACAAAGCTGCTGCAAAGGTTGCATTGAAGCTTGTTGAACTTGTGTATTACAAACCACAAGAAGTGTATAGTGCTATGAGGAACTTGGCTGACCAATCAGAAGCTGAAGATAACGGAGAAGAATCGGGTACTGAATCAAAAACAGGTCCACCTGCTTTTGTGAATACACCTGAAATTGTGCCTCGAAAACCTAGTTTTCCAGCAAGTAGTAGGGAACTGATGGATATGCTGGTTTCTCTTATATACAAGCATGGCGATGAAAGGACTAAGGCTCGTGCAATGTTGTGTGATATTTATCATCATGCAATTCTGGATGAATTTTCTATGGCCCGTGATTTGTTGCTTATGAGTCACTTGCAGGATAGCGTTCAGCATATGGATATCTCAACTCAGATACTTTTTAACAGATCAATGGCACAACTTGGTTTGTCTGCTTTTAGGGCAGGGCTTATTGCTGAAGGACATGGTTGCCTTTCTGAATTATATTCAGGTGGTAGGGTGAAAGAGCTTCTTGCACAAGGTGTTTCTCAAAGTCGTTACCATGAGAAGACACCAGAACAGGTATTTGACTTGAAGTTATTTTGAAAACTACATTACTTGAGCAATAACAAATACCTGTTATATGGTAGCATTAGTGCATGATTGTTTAGACTTCAAAGCCTTCTTTACTTGCTTCTCTTCTTGGTGATGTGTCTGAACAAGAAGAGTCTATTATCTTACTATTTGTTTACTCTAGAAAACATTTGTTATTTAAACATTATGAATTCTATCTCTCTGGAATTTTCGCGTAATGATTTGATTGAGTCTGATTCGTTAGAAGAATAGTTTTTATATAAATGTAAAATGTTTATCTGCAAATCTTTATTCAAATTGTATGTCTTCACAAAATTGTTGTAGGGTGGGTTTAGTATGAGTCAAACTATCATATAAAATTTTCCAAACCACGATTCTTGAATGATGTGCAACTTTCTATGCGTGTTTCAAAGTCTTTGAGAAGTTGGTTTTTTAACTGTTGGACTATCCTTTTATTTTTTGTTACTGAATGGGTTTAAAGAGATTTGTTCTTTGTTTTTTAAATATTGATTTGAGACAAAATTTGCCACTTTTTTCCCTTTAAAAATTAGTTATACTTATTGAGTTGGTCCCATACTACCATGGTTGAAGTTGTGCTTATTTCCGTTTTTACTGTCATAAGAATCTATTTAAATCAGAACTTTTTAGCTTCACCAGGATATTTCTCTTCTTTCATTAATGAAACAGCAATGACAGAAGTTAATACTTTTGTTGTTTGTGGCTGTATTTGTTTCAGACTTGTTTCTTTTGCTATATATTTATTCTCTTACAATATGAAGTCTTTATTTCTAAAAATCTATATAAAACAGTCACAGACAAAGTAAACGTCTTCTGATACTTGCTTTACACTTCTCTAATGCTTGTGTTATTAAGGTCTGCATATATGCATATTGCTTATTTTGCTACATTTGCAAAATTGATGCCATTTTAGCTTGGAACAATAAAAATATCTTTATCACATAACACCTATTCTACACCTCTTTGTTTCGTTTATGTTTTCATATTCGTCTTTTAGCAGCCATGTTTCATACTTTTTAAGCAGAAGTAATGTCTTTACCCATATACTTATGAACGCCCATATGGGTCATTTTGGGTTGTGTTTTATTTCAAATGGGTAAAGTTAAATAAATAGTTAAAGGGGCATGACTCAAATACTTTTATTGCATAGAATTATCTAAAATGTTTTATTTAGAGATTTAGATTATTGTTTTTTGTCATCAAAAGTAAACATTGACTATCATAAAAGTTTTAAGAAATGGACAACAAAGTGTTTGTGGTTCATGCAGCTTAATCCTGTCAGTTTGTCCCGTCTTAACCTGTTTACCTGATTGAGTGATTTCTGTAGGAACGCTTGGAAAGGAGAAGACAGATGCCATACCACATGCACATCAACCTCGAGCTTCTAGAATCTGTACACCTAATATGTGCCATGTTGCTAGAGGTTCCCAACATGGCAGCAAACAGCCATGACGCAAGGCGCAAAGTTATAAGCAAGACGCTAAGACGGTTGCTAGAAATGAGTGACAGGCAGACCTTCACCGGCCCCCCTGAAAATGTGAGGGACCACGTTATGGCAGCAACTCGGGCCCTTAGCAAAGGCGACTTTCAAACATGTTTTGATGTTATAAACTCACTAGATGTCTGGAAGCTTCTTAAAAACCGTGAAGCAGTTCTAGAAATGATAAAGAACAAGATCAAGGAAGAAGCATTAAGGACATATCTTTTCACTTATTCATCATCATACGAGACCTTAAAACTCGAACAGCTGTCGAAGATGTTTGACCTCTCCGAAAGCCAAACTCACTGTACTGTCAGCAAGATGATGATAAATGACGAGCTTCATGCCAGCTGGGACCAACCTACACAGTGCATTGTGTTCCATGAAGTTGAACACAGCCGGTTACAGGCTCTAGCCTTCCAGTTAACTGAAAAGCTGTCGGTACTTGCTGAGAGCAACGAGCGGGCCATTGAGGCAAGGCTAGGCGGTGGTGGGTTGGAGTCACTTTCATCAAGGCGGCGAGAGGGTCAAGACTATGCAGCGGTTGCTGGTGGAACCAAATGGCAGGACAACCAGTCTTACTCGCAAGGGCGTCAGCAGACGGGTTACGGCGGTGGTCGGCCCTATGGTCCGGGTCAGAGTTATCAAAACCGGGCTGGTCAAACTAGAGGTGGGTACCAGAGCACACGGTATCAAGATAGTGCAGGTGCAGGGCGAAACTATGGTGGGTCAGCGGCTAGAGGCGGGCAGATGGATGGTTCTAACCGCATGGTGAGCCTGAACAGGAGTGTTCGTGCTTAGTGAAAGCAAGGCGTTCGGGTCAAGTCCAGTCATCATAAACATCTATTTATTTTTTTGAAACAAAAAATGTCACTTGGGTAAGACAATTTTGAGACACCTTTTCATTTCGGTATTGTGTTGAATTGTTAGTTATGACTGTTGAGTGATCAAAGTATCACTGTGTGCTTTTTATCTTTTGTTGTTTACCCTTGTGCAATGAGATTTCTTTATCCATAACGAGTAAACGGAAAAACCGAATAACTTGTAACCGAGAAAATCGTACTAAAATCAAACTAACCAGAAACTAATGATTTGATTATGATTTTCCATAGCAGGGGTATTGTGGTTTGATTATGGTGAGATGTATATATATAAAAAGAACTGGGTGATGATGTATAAATACCTCTACATCTTGTCAAATGTTTTGATACAAACTCCTTTGTAAGTTGTATATTACTTAGTCCCTTTCTTTGAAATTTAGTGATGGTAAAGACTATTTCTATTTAACCCAAAACTGAATTTAGCTGGATCGATTTGTCTTTACTCTTTTCTGTTCGGGAAAGCAAAACTCTTTATAATTGAAAGTTAATTTAAGAAAAACCAAGACCGGTTGTCTAAATGGCTTTGCCTCTCGACTGGAGAACGCCCCCCCTCTCTTAAGGTACCAAGGCGGGCTGTTAAAGCTTGAAGAAATGTTTGTAAAGAGAGGGAGGTCTTTGGTATTTTGATCGGGTTGGAGTGTTCGGGAGGGTAGGAACACCGCCATCCTCTTTTGGTACTGGAGCGGGTTGGCGGGTCTACAGAAACCGGGAAAGACTCCCTCTACCCATTCAAAGTGATTACGACAATAATAAGTAGGGCCATTAATAAGATAATTTATAGTTATAGTTTAAAGTGAGAAGAAATCAGATAATCTATCTGTATGGCATCTATTAATGAACTAATCATTTTAAATTTGTACTTAATTTTACTACATCAAAAAAACTACATTATTATCATATAATGCTTTCAGATATCGCAAACAACACTTGACAAAAGTTAAATGGACAACAAAAATAAAAAACACAAATGGAGAAGAAATGTAATTTCCTGAAACATTGTCATTATGATTGAGATAAAATTCATAGCTAGCCCATACAATTTAATCTATTAGCTTTTTAATTATGTTAAAAAACTTAAACATGTAAACAAATTGAACGGTTGAACCAAGCTGAGTTTTTTTAAACTCGAGACCAACTTTTATAAGAATGCTCAATCTTTACTTGTTATATGCTTTATGCCTAAAACTCAAGTTCAGTTTGTTGATTAATTTTCAAGTCGAACTCAAACCCTACTTGTTTATTATTTATTAAATATTTATTACTTTATCATGTATATTATCATGTATATTATTATTTATTATATAATATATAAGACTAAAAATTATTATACTTACGTGATCAATAGGTCCATTTAAACTCTCGAACCTAGTCAATCTCATTATCAAAACATGGTTCAATTTTATTTACTATGTTTAAGTTCAACTCGACTTAAACTGTTTACCAATTTATTTCGAGTAAAACTTAACTTTCTTACACCTCTTTAGTCCTTACCATAAATATTCACTTTTGTGACCATCTTTTATTCCTTGCACAAATAATTATGCTTAATATTTTGAGTAAATTACTATTTTGGTCCCTGTGGTGGTCATTTTAACCATTTGAGTTTAAAAACGAATTTTCTAACAAATCAAGCCCTATGGTTTGTATTATATAACTATTTCAGTCCAATGCACTAATAGAGTTAAAATTTTCAGTTAATTTCTAATAAAATGACCAAAATACCCTTAGACTGAAATTGTTATTTTTAATAACCTCATGGACCAAAAACGTAATTTACTCTCATACACTAACATATTATATATATATATATATATATATATATATATATATATATATATATTATACTAGGTTATTAGCTCGTGTATCACACAGGTTAAAAGTTATAAATATATAATTCAATATGTAAACAAAAATATTTAAACTCTATCGTTTTTATTTTAAATCGATATAAAAGTAAGGATTTGTGATCATAAGGTTTAAAGGGTTAAATAACGTTTGAGATTAGTAATATCATAGATTCAAAATCCCTAGAAATGGTTGGTGTGATTGAGGTAGTTAAAAAAATAAAAACTTCACACTTGTCGTTCAAAAAAATTTAAAATAAAATAAAAAATTTCAAATAAAAAATATAGCATGATTTGTGGAAAGTTTGTTAAATAAAGTTTAGGCAGAAAAGTTTTTGTGAGGTGAGATCTGATGATAACATGTGTCACCACATGTAATCATTTATTAGTATAGATTAGGAGAAGGTTCCTGAGAAAACCAATAGTTATGTGAAAATTAAAAAAAATCACGGAAACCAATAACATAATTCATAACTTTTTTGTTATTTTAATTGTTAAAATATTATTTAAGTATTTGGTACATATATGTTATGCATACATACACGAATGAAGAGTCTTATGTATACGTAACACTATGTCGAATGAAAAATGGTTACGTGTACGTAACCTATGTGTGACGTATATGAAAAAACCAATGCTACGGTTTTCATTTGATCAATACCCTTATTTATATATACTCACACATATATATAGAGGGTAGTGATAAAAAATTTATACATTATGTGACCGGTTTCATTTGTTTTCTCTAGTTTTCTCATAACATTGTGGTTTTTTTTAGGATCCTATATATACATAAAATGTTTTTATTTTTATTTTTTAAAATTTTTTAAAATTTAATTTTAAATTACTCGGTTTTAAACGCAGTATTTAAACCATTCATCTTATCTAACGGAAAATTTAAAACCGTTTGAATTATTATACTTCTTAAACAATTCATTTTATTAAAATATATTTTTTCACTTTTTGATTTTTTGGCATCTTTATTCAAGTTAACTTAAAAGTGATTTCTAAATTTATGTCATTTGTATTATTTTAAGGATTAATTTGAGTTTTGATTATTACAATTAAGGCTTTTACGATATTAAAATTACCTGTGTTTAGTTTATTTAAATTTTTAAGTCAATCGTTGTGTTTGAATAACCAATTGATTTGAAAAAGACATTTAAATAACACAAACAAATTTAGAAAGAAGTTTAGTTAGTTGAATGGTTTAAAAAGCCATTTAAATAAAACATTTGAAAATAAAAATTTTTAAAAGAAATTTAAGTAAGACGAACGATTAAAAAATAAATTTAAAAAGCCAAACGATTATAAAAAATATGTTTAAAAAGCCAAATGATTTTAAAGCCGAACGGTCTGAAGATGAATGATTTAATTTTTTTTAAAAATCAAATGTTAGTGAATGATATTTAGAAAATCAAATGGTTTAAAAACACTTAACAACGTTTTTTTAGTAATTAAATTATCGATTTAAAATCCAACGGTTTAAACAAATATTTTTAAAATTTTAAAAAATTAAAAATAAAAATATTTTATACATATACACACACATATTAGTTAAATAGTTAAACAATTTTAAAAAGTTGGTTTAAAAAGGAAGTTTTTTAATAAACGAATAGTAAAAAATACGTATAAATAAAAGAACGAGATAAAATTACGTTTAAACGAGCCGAATAATTAAAAATATGTATAAATACAAAAAAATTAAAAAAGAAGCTTAATAGAATTGAACGATTAAGAAAAGACGTTTAAATAAAATTACACTTAAAAAGAATTTGCGGTTTAAATAAAACAAATAGATTAAAATGACGTTTAAGTAGTCTTAACAGTTTAAATAAGAAGTATAATAAACCAAACAGTTCTAAATTTTCCGTTAAATAAAATGAATGGTTTAAATGTGACGTTTAAAATCGAACGATTTAAAATTATAATTTAGAAAACTTTGAAAAATAAAAACAAAAACATTTTGTGCATATATATATATATAATATATAATATATAATATATAATATATGTTTGTTTATGAGAGTAAATTACGTTTTTGGTCCCCGAGGTTATTAAAAATAACTATTTCAGTACAAGGGTATTTTGGTTATTTATTAGAAATTAACTGAAAAATGTAATTCTGTTAATGCATTGAACTGAAATAGTTATAAAATAAAAAACATAAGGCTTGATTTGTTAGAAAATTTATTTTTGAACTTAAATTGTTAAAATGACCAAAATAAAATGCCCAAAATAGTAATTTACTCTAATATTTTTGTTAAAGTTTAAAATAGATTATGCTAAATCTATTACATAATACATTCTTCAAACACTAGTAAAATCAAGGTATCCCAAAAATATAATAATATATCCTATCACACTTACTTTCAGGTGGAATCACCTTTCGATTTTACGAACCGACAATCATCTCTCTCCGGCATCGATTTCTCCGGTAAACCCTCACTTTATTCCGGTAAATCTTTTTTATGATCAATCTCCGTTTGTAGTCAGTACGAACTAAGATTCACCCGATGATTATGTTTTTATAATCGATTTTACAAAATGCCTTTTGGGAAATGCTCGAATTCAAAACCCTGATTAGGGTTTTTGGTTTTATGTCAAGAAGCCCCAAATTGAAGTTGTATGAACCCTAGTGTCTTTTTAGTACATGACGATGATCTGACAGTTAGTTTCTTAATTCCTGAATATGCCGTTGATTTCTTGTTATAATTTGCTTTTACCCTAATAATCTTCGTTAGGTTTTATGAAGTTCGGCAAACTTTAAGAATCTTGATCTGACATTCTTTCTTGGTTTTGCGGTTGATCTTGGTGTTTAGTCAAAATTAAGTCAACTGCAAGTGTAATGTCATATTGTCATCTATATATTAGTCATTTAGCGTCTGATTGTTAAAGAATCGCGCGCCCCGTGTTTTGCTAATCATCAATGGCTATTCTTGTTGATTTTCATTTATGTTGTGATTATTTGTTCATTAGTGTTTAGGGTTTAATCAAGATTATGTAAAGTGTACAGAATCTTATCTGTTGCAAGTAATTGAAATCACTACCTGCAAGTACAGTAACATGATAAACATTAATTATTATTGTTTCTGTTACAGTGTCTTCTCCATACAGAATTCTGATGAAATTTTTTGAATTCACCATACGTAGTTTGCTAATTTATTTGCAGATGAGTTCAACTAGCGGAGGTGGTCAGTCTAACAAAGGTAAAATTGCAGCCGGGAGATCGAACTATGATGTTAACCGGTTGAGCCAGGCAGTCCAGGATGTGAGCCTGGATTCAAACCAGGATGGTGTTTGGGAGGTTATCTCCAAAAAGAACAAAAATAGATCCGGAAACGGTGCTCCTACTAAACAGTGGGCTCCTCAGACTTCTAAACCTAATGCATGGGGCCAACCTGATGCCCAGAGAACCGGTGGACGGGGCAATGGACAGGTTAGGGCTCCAAACAATGCATGGGCGGGCGGCGGAGGTGGTGCTAGCAACCAACCGGTGAACAGATACTATGAGAATAGCAAAAATCCTGCCCCAAATGCAATCCCTCCGCCGCTGCAGAGTGGATGGAACTGGAACTCAAGGCCGGGCAACGCGTGGCAATCAGGAAATAATGTTTCAAATCCTCAACCTTTTGTTGCAGAAGAACATGTTGAAGATCACAATGAAAATGAGGAAGTTGATGAATCTGATGATGAACTTCTTAGTGATGAGTATGATTCCGATGAAAGCCCTAAAAGTCATGAGGAGCGAAAGCAAAACAGGTGGTATGCTGACTTTTTTCGGACTCTGGATACGCTGACTGTTGACCAGATAAATGAACCAACAAGGCAGTGGCATTGCCCTGCTTGCCAGAATGGTCCGGGTGCGATTGACTGGTACAAGAGTCTACAGTCTCTTGTGACCCATGCCAAAACAAAAGGGTCCAAAAGAGTAAAGATTCATAGAGATCTTGCTGCAATTTTAGAGGAAGAATTGCGAAGAAAGGGAGCTACGGTTAACCCTGCTGGCGGGTCATTTGGACAGTGGAAGGGACTGAATGAAGGTGTTAAAGACAGGGAGATTGTATGGCCCCCAATGGTTGTCATCATGAATACTCAGCTTGAACAGGATGAAAATGATAAGGTATATCATTAATATTGTTAATGACTTAACATGTGTTTGTTTTATTTCAAGCATGAGTTTACTTAATAAAATTTTACTTTCAGTGGCTTGGGATGGGAAACCAGGAGCTTCTTGACTACTTTGGGTCATATGAAGCAGTGAGGGCCCGCCACTCATATGGACCAAAAGGGCACAGGGGTATGAGTGTTCTCATATTTGAATCCTCTGCCGTAGGATACACGGAGGCTGAACGTCTGAGCAAGCATTTTGAAGATGAAGGCACGGACCGAGAGGCGTGGGATCGTCGCCCTGTTCTGTTTTATCCCGGGGGTAAACGGAAGTTATATGGCTATATGGCAACAAAAAGAGATATGGATATCTTTAATCAGCATTCTCAAGGTCAGGATTATTCTTTCTTTGTGTTCTCAAATATTTTGAAATTCATTTGACTTGCTTTTTATGTTTTTTTAGGGAAATCAAAGTTGAAATTTGAGTTGGTATCTTACCAAGAAAAGGTTGTGAACCAATTAAAGCAAATGAATGAGGACAACCAACAATTGCATTGGTATAAGAACAGAGTTGTGAAAGAACAGAGGCATTCAAAAGCACTTGAAGAGTCATATGGATTAGTGTCCCAAAAACTGAGGAAAACTGAGGAAGAGAATCGTATAGTGAGAGAGAGAACACAACGGTATCATGAACAGAATAAGGAAGAGGTAATTTATAAAAGATTGCTATGAAACTTTACTACTATTTCTTCTATGTTTTGTGTAATTTGTTTTTGTTTTTCTTATCGTGTTTCTATTAGATGGATTCCCAAGAGGAATTTTTCAAAGAACAGCTTAAGGTAATTCAAGAAGCTAGGAACACCAAAGAAGGTCAGTTTGATAAGTTGAGGCAGGAAGAACGCATGAAGGTCGAACAATCTTATTCTGCTTTGGATCCTCAGAAGAGGTATGTCACATAACCTTATAACCTTATTATATATCATATAAAGAAGCATCAACAACAACGACCACCATACCTAGTAAATCCCACTTGTAGCAAAGCTATTTGTAGGATCAGGGGAAAGCGGGATGTAGGCAAACCTTACCTCTATCCTTGGGGAAAGAGAGACTGCTTCCAGAGTTTATAAAGAAGCATCATTGTTATTATCATAAATAACTGTAAAAATTATGGTTTTTGTAAGTGAAATAGAGAGTTGTGCATAAAACATATTTACAACCATCTGATGTACTTTTCACCATACAACTTTTCTGATTTTCACCCGAGTTTGGGTCGTCTTTATCACACCGGTATTCACCTCTTTCCAGTCTGATTTTAATAGAAATGACAAATCTGGCTGGTTGGTCGGGTTAGGTAACAAGTCAAAACATTTAACTTTTGGCATAAGGAATAGTGAATTATTATTTTAGTGTTCATGTTGGGAAAAGGAAGCAAGTTAGATTATTTCAGTAATAACTATTTTTTGAATGATAAGACTTATGGGTTTTACACACTAATAATTCACTTTAGGTGATTTTCGATTGTTAGAGAAATAAAACATAGTCCAAATTAATCCACACATAAGTAAAAGAGTCGAAACACCTCTAAATGTTAAGAATACTTGTTATCTTAAATATGGAATAATAGAAGTAAGTTGGTTCTTGTTTGAGGTCAAAATATATGTTTCATACCCGCTTTTTTAACTTTAGTGGGGTGGGGATTGTTAATTTGGATATTCAGGGATTTGAAGCTTGAAGAAATGAAAGAATTTGAGGAAGAAAGGGAGAAACTGATGAAAATGCATGAAGAAAAAGTGGCTGAAATGAAGAGTAGGCATTGGAAGGAAGAGCTCGAGTTAGAGAAAGGGTTTAACGCCGAATTGAATCAGTTGATGGACAAGTACACCCCCAAGTCATAAAATGCTTCAAGGCTGCTGATGAAATATAGAGATCATAGTTTTGATCGATGGCGCCCGGATGTTTTCTGGTAGTTTAGACTTGAATAAATTGCTTGAATTGCAGCTTGTGCTTTGGATTTTATGGTTATTTGTAACTTTAGTGCAGGAATGTGCTTTGGATTATGTGGCTTATTGTGATAGATTATTAATAAAATTTGAAGTACATGCCTAGAGATCAACTTAATGCTTGCTTTCTTTCTTACACTAGAAATGTATGTTTGCAGGATTAGAATGTTATCTTTACAGTGATAAAGTTCAATGTGAGGAGAATTTTTAAACAAGCATCCCTATCATTTTTTATCTCTTCGTATGATACAATAAGCCATGTGTCATGAATTTTCTAGCTATATTGTTATACCTCTTATCTTTAGAAAAATTAAAAACGTTACATAACACCATTTGCTCGAGTGGTTAGCCCATACACTATGAATCAACCATGAGCATCAATTGATCTTGTGATTTTGAAGACCTCTTATATGTTTAGATCAGAAATCTCTACTACATTACGATCATTCTGTATAGATGTTTGCATGTGTTTGTATTAGTGATGCTCTTTCTTAAATTCGTGACCTTAATTAGCAAACGAAGTATTTGGTGTCTTTTTCGTCTATGATAGGCGAGAAAAAGGGTGACACGTGAGTTGAACTTGAATATAGTTAATTAATGTCAACACACTCCTTTCGAAGGGACGTGTGATTGTGTGAGGATGATATGAGAGTGAAAAATGCTACACGACCTGAACTCACGTATCACATGACTTCAAGTGTGGGAAGAAGCTTGGTATGTAAGAAAAGCTAGATGTAAGAAAAGCTTGGTATCACATGACTTCAAGTGTGGGAAGAAGCTTGGTATGTAAGAAAAGCTAGATGTACGATTGCTAAGTCGTGTATTTCATAACTATACAAGTGAATTTCTCGAACATGAACACAAAGGGTGGCTCATCAGGAAATAAATTTAGTAACGTACTTTTTTTATTCTTTTTTTTAGATATAACAAGTTGTCAAGGTTTTAGCTTATTCACGTCATGTTGCTTTTCAAAACACGCTAAAATGTAAAATACTTCTGACAATTATAAAATTATAATTTTAAACTACGGAATGCTTTTCAATAAAAGAAAAAAGAAAAGAAACCGCAAGTATGTTGCTTTCTAGTAATTTTTTAGCTAGCCAAGAAATAAAATCATCTCCTTATTTTTAATTAAAAGTCACGTTATTTAATAATATCAAAGTGTTTAAATAGTATATCTCTTTAAGTGATTAAGATTTCTTGTTTCATTGTCAACAGAAACTATATTCAACAATAGGTTCAGTGGATATGTGATTCTCTATTCATACAAAATCTTGTTAGATTATAGAGTAAATAACTATAACAAAAACTACAACTTAACATGTAGTTAAGAAATTATCAGCTTGTGGTCCAGCGGTACCACGATGCAGGAAATGGTGGATTAAAGGATATATGAGTTAAAAGATGTAGTTAACAAATTTAAGAGTAGGATTAAAGAATGTATGAGTTAACCGTTCTAAAGAAGAGAGATAATCATAAAAGTAGCAATTCTTTCTCGAGTATGTTCACATCAATAACTATAATTTACCAGACATCTCAATCGCGCATCAACTTTTACTTGCGTACTGGATTTAAACCCGCAAACTAAAATTTGTTAATGCTCAAGGCTTACAAAAGGGTAATGAGTCAGTTTTTGTGAGTGTACTTGTCCATCAACTGAGTCAACTCGGTATCAAACCATCTCTCTAACTCGATCTTTTTCTTCATATACATGCTCTTCAGCTTCTCCCTTTCTTCCTGAAATTCTTTTATCTCTTCAAGTTTCTCATACCTGTATATACAAAGCAACAACATTTATAATCATCAATGTTTTAACAATAATAACGAAAACAGTGAATGGTTATAATACCTCAGAGGATCGACAGCAGAATAAGATCGTTCAATGCTCACACGATCTTCCTGCTGTAGCTTATTAAACTGACATTCTTTTGCATTCCTGGCATCTTGCATTAACTTCAGCTGTTCTTTAAAGAACTGTTCTTGCGAATCCAACTGATACAAAATACGCGATTCAGAAATCAAATTTATATAAAAGCAAACTCTGAAAAAAGTATCTTTTTTTTATAAACTTACCTCTTGCTCCAATTGCTCACAGTGCTGTTGTGTCCTCTCCTTCTTGATGCGATCCTCCACTTCTTTTTTCCTTAGTTTTTCAGATACCAAATCAATACTCTCTTCTAGTGCCTTCGCGTGCATCTGGTGTTTTACTTCTTTGGTTTTGTACCAATGTAGTTGCTGGTTGTCTTCGTTCATTTGTTTCAGTTGATCAACAACTTTTTCTTGGTAGGAAACCAATTCAAATTTTAATTTTGATTTCCCTGAACAAACATATAAATTAAGTTGAATATTGTTTCAAAAGATTGAGAACAAAACGATGATGGAAAAGAAAAGATGCAGAATTGCAGACCTCGAGAATGCTTGTTAAAGATGTCCATGTCTCCTTTTGTTGCCATGTAGCCGTAAAGCTTTCGTTTGCCACCAGGATAGAACAGAACAGGGTGGCGATCCCATGCAGCTCGGTCTGTACCTTCATTTTCGAAGTGTTTGCTCAGCCGTTCAGCCTCTGTATATCCTACGGCTGATGGCTCAAATATCAGCACACTCATACCCATATGCCCTTTTGGCCCGTAAGAATGGCGAGCTTTCACTGCTTCGTATGACCCGAAGTAATCAAGAAGCTCTGGGTTCCCCATGCCCACCCACTGCAAAGTTTAATTTTAGTAAGAAATTTACGACTAGGTCTGGAAACGTACTGAGCGAATGCTTGTTCGTGTTGTTCGTTTAACTTTTACTGAACAAACACGAACCCTTAAACGTATGGATTTTTTGTTCGTTGTTTTATTTTTTGTTCATTAATATTCTAAATGAACACAAACGAACACCAAGTATAAGTAAAAACTATTTCCCCATTGAAGTCTTATACCATCATCATCACCTAATTCAGCAATATATAACATTTTACAAGTAAGCAATAATATCCAAAGTAAAGTCCAAACACCAATAGATGACTCAAATATTAACTCAAATGCATGCTTCAAAAGGAAGCTAGATGTAATTAACGGATATGTAAATGACAGGCCAATTGGTAATACTAATAAATAATGAAAAAATTAAGTAGATAGCTAAACAAACATAAACGAACGAATACAAACAATCATTCACGAAAGTAAATGAACCGGCGTGATATGCGTTTAGGTCCGTATGTTTAATTACATGAACAAAAAGTTTCATTCATGTTCATTCCTTTATTGAATAGATGCAAATGAACGAACCACAAGCGATCCTTCACAAAAGCAAATGAACAAACGGGATATATGTTCATGTTCATCTGTTTAATTTAATGAACAAAAAGTTTTCTTCATGTTAGTTCCTTTATTAAAATAAAGGAAATTTCTCCCGGAACGGTTCACTACACGATTGGTTCAGTTTATTTACAGGCCTATTTATGGCAAAGAAAAAAATGCATTAACATAATACCTTTTCATTTTCATCTTGTTCAAGTCGCGTATTCATGATGATCACCATGGGTGGCCAAACTATTTCTTTGTCTTTTACAACTTCATTGAGTCCCTTCCACTGTCCATATGATTTACCAGCTGGAATAACAGTTGCACCCTTTCTTCTCAATTCTTCCTCCAAGATATCAGCTAAATCTCTATGTATCTTTACTCTTTTGGACCCTTTTGTTTTGGCATGTGCTACTATAGATTGTAGACTGCAATACCAGTCAATTGCACCAGGACCATTCTGACAAGCAGGGCAATGCCACTGCCTTGTTGGTTCAATAATCTGGTCGACAGTCAAAGAATCCAGGGTCTCGAAAAAGTCAGCATACCACCTGTTCTTCTTTCGCTCTTCATGGCTTATAGGGTTGTCATCTGAATCATATTCATCAAAGTGAAGTTCATCATCAGATTCATAAAGGTCATCATTTTCATTGTGATCTTCAAAATGAACATCTTCTTCCACATCAGGAGGTTGAGGAATCACCATGTTGGCCCCTCTCCCCGGCCTAGTGTTCCAGTTCCATCCACTCTGCAGCGGTGGAGGAAGTGCATTTGAAATGGGATTGTAGTTGTTTCCATAATTTCTGCCGCCTGCTTGGGCAGGGGTCCACATGTTGTTTGGAGGTCTTACATGTCCATTCCCCCGTCCACCATTTCTATGTGCATTAGATTGACCCGAATGCTTGGAAGAAGCACCATTTCCAATTCTATATTTATTCTTTTTAGAAAGAACCTCCAAACCACCATCTTGATTGGAATCCAGGCTCACATTGTCGACTGCCTGGTTTAACTGATCAACATCCAAGCTAGAACTTGCGGTTTTGTTTTTACCTTTTTTAAACTGACCACCTCCCCTTTTAGAACTCATCTGCAAGTAGATTCAGACACTGATATTGTAAAGATAATCCTCATCAGAATTTTGTAAGGAATCATGCACAAAAATGAAAGTAACAATCTCCAAATTGATCAATTTAAGCATTTTACATGAATCATGCACAAAAATGAAAGTAACAATCTCCAAATTGATCAGTTTAAGCATTTTACAGGAATCAAGCACAAAAATGAAAGTAACAATCTCCAAATTGATCAGTTTAAGCATTTTACATGAATCAAGCACAAAAATGAAACTAACAATCTTCAAATTGATCTATTTAAGCATTTTACATGAATCATGCACAAAAATGAAAGCACCAATCTCCAAATTGATCAATTTAAGCATTTTACATAAATCAAGCACAAAAATGAAAGTAACAATCTCCAAATTGATCAATATAATCATTTTATATGAAATTTACACAAAAAAGAAAGTAAAAACATCCAACTTGATCAGTTTAACCATTTCACAAGCAATTAACAACTGGATTCTAAAATTACAAGATTACATAAAGACATGAAGTACTAAAACTGCATATGAACAAAATGTAAGCACAAATGTAAAAGGAAACAGCGAGAACAGTAACAATTGAGAAAAACAACAGTATAATCGATCACTGCCCTAGTAAATGCATCATTTGTGTATGGATCAATCATCAATGATCAGATGATAAATGATAGCGTTACAGGTGAGATTAAACAGTTAATCTTCTGTTGTTGAACTTCATAAACCCTAAGGAAGGACAAATTTACAGAAAAATGAAAAAAAACACGACAAATATGAGAAATTAGAAGAACTTGCTTACGGAGACGACGACAATCGGAAAACATGCAAGGAGACCACACTCACGGTGGAAATAAGCTCAATCTGAAAATGATTTTTAAGGATGAAGAGAGTACCTGAAGAAGATAGGGGTGTCGCTCTGTGAGGAATGGCGGATAAACGGAGGAAAGTTGAAGTGGTTAGAAAGCGATTAATGAGCACGCGCCGCGGTAAAGAGTGGTGGTCAGGTGGAGGTGAATGGTGGAAGAAATTGACCAGGAATGACGATGGTGTGGGGTACGTTTTGAAAAATAAGTTTTCATGAGCACCACTAGTGATAGATTTAATAACTGAATTACGTCATTAATAATAGAAAGTTTAAAAAAACTAAATTGAAAGAAAACTAGGGTTTTTTTGCTCGTATCATGAGGGAGTTCTGTCATGATTTCATATATCATGACATGGATACCGACATGTCACTAATGTTGTTATGTTATCGAAACTAATGGTTGATTATTCGTGTTTTTAGACGGGTAGCATTTTAGTAAAATTAAACAAGTCGTAAGGTTGATTATATTCAGACGTGAAGATCATGTCATATTGCTAAATATACGAAAACTATAGCTAGTTTGAAAACAAATGATCACAATATATTTTATAACTTATATGGGTATCGAGTATGATAATATGAAATTTTAAAATAAAATAGTTTACAAAATTAATGTATCAACATATTGTATCTTATACATAAGTTGTATCATATTAAATTTAAATCACAAGTAGTGATCTTATGTTGATTTTTTTAAATGTCTCATGCAATTATATCAAAAGTTGTGAGCCAACATTACATGGTTCACGTTAAGATAGCCATTTGAATTTTGCTTATTGGTCATCTCAATTAATTACTTTCTAAGTTGAGCCTACGTGGCATGATGAATTTATTTTTATTTGCAGGTGGCTGGTTTATTCATCACCTACCCAACGATCTAGCAGAAGGTAATTTTAACAAAATATGAAAAAGCTATATGTTTCGGTATAAATTAGCAATTTTAACAAAATATAAAGACATGAAGAACAAATATAGTTTTGTAATAATAAATTAATTATAAAACAAGATTTTAAAGGAGCAAATATAAAAATATAAGGGTTATTGGATTTTAATAATCTCAAGTTTTATTTATTGGCCGAGATTAATCCCAACTCAGGAAATGTTTGCAGACACTTCCAACTTTGAATGTATTTTCCTCCAACGATCCCTTACTAACTGAGAGTTAACCGCCGTTAGTTTTTTTGATAAAATGGAGCCAACATTGAGCTATTTTTCAACTACGCCGCCGTCCAGCCTCCATCAAGTCTGTTTTTTGGTGTCTAGCCTCCAACGTCACCTGAAATCTAACTCGAATGAGTTAAGTGGTTCAAATCACAAGGTGGAGATTGACGGGTTTTAGCGTGCGGAAGTTTCAGATTAACGGACCAGATGGTTGATTTCAACTTTCTGCTTAGTGTTTTGCCCATAAAAACAGTCCATGTCATCGAAAAACTAACGGTGTTAACTCTCAGTTAGTTAGAGATCGTTGAAAAAAAATAAGTTCAAAGTTGAGAGTGCTTATAAATATTCCTTGAGTTGGAATTAATCTCGGCCAATAAATGAAAGTTAAGATTATTAAAATCCAATAACCCAAAATATAATAAAAAACCTAAAATCCGGTCAGACCACCCCCTCAACAATTTGATAGGTTCGACTAGCTGGTCAAATAAGATTATAAAAACATTATATATAAACATTTACAGTGATTCACGTCTGGATTTCCCAGTCTATAAATACAAAACTAGCACCTCAACTTACGGATTTGATTCCTTTGTGTATTCATATTAAAAATTATCATTTAAATTTAAGTGTTCCATCAAGTTTTGTGTATTATTTTTTATTCTATATTTTCTTTTAAAATCTTATTTATTGCGTGTTCCATATTTTCAAATATATTATATATAGTTAAAATTTTATAATCGGTCCGACTAGTCCGATGAGTAGACCTTTAGAGCGACCGGTTTAATATATGTTTCGGTTTTGAAAGCATTACATGTAGCACCAACAATAGAAAATGTCTCTTTAAGCAAGGTTTTTCTCATCTGCTACATATTTTAGTTATTAAAGTCCATTAATTGTTTAAAATGTAAAAGGAAAAGACTACGCTTAAGTGATTTACACCAAACTTCAGATTATCATCCAATCATCAATCACAATTCACGATAGCAACAATGATCATTTGGATAATGACGATTCTCGTGAGTTTTCAGATAATAGATTCCATAGCTGCTAAAAAGGAAATTCAACAACAAAGTGAACATGCAGAAACTTATAAGTACAACTTATATGCAAACCTTTTGACACTCAACAACAAAGGGTATCATAATTACCACAAAAGTGGATAGTAAGATTCCAATTAAAAGAGCATAAATTGCATAACATGATCGTATATATTCAGGGGCGATAGTCTCATAGGAGTTAACCTGTAATGGATGGCTAATTCCCTCTACAGAGTTCTAATCTTTCTTCCACTAGTTTTCTTGATAACTTCTTGAAGGCCTTCTGCCAAGCAAAAGTTGAGATTTACATGATCCGTCATTTAGCATGATATTAATGGTTTCCATAAGTTTTTCCGATAATAGGTTCTTGTGGTTACAAGTAAAAAATTAAAAAATATTCTCATAGGAGAAACAAATAATGCAATCTATTAGTGATAACAAAATTCTTCAGAAAAGATAGATTTTGCGATTTTGGTATTCAAAACATTATAGTTTCCTCACCTGACAATCTGACATGGTTGATCTCAATTCTCAAATGGTGATTTCATATTTTCATGGACTCTCTTCTTCACTTTCTGGGTCATAACTCATACTTTGACTGTTTCCTTTTCGGTTGGCTCTGACGACTCTTCTTCATCACTTCTGGATGATTCTTTGACAATTTCATTTTGAGGTGATTTCGTTGTATCTTCTTTATCACTGCTGAATTGTTTGTTTTTTTCTGTCACAGTGTTTGACGATTCCTCTTTGACTTCTGTTGTCTGTTGTTTAGCTGCTAGTTTGTTACTGTCTTCGTCTTGCAAGTCTTTGAGTACTTCCTTATGTTCGTGTTCTTCCACTGGTGAAGAAGATGACCCGCCTTTATCTTTCTTTTCCTCTGTTTTGACTGTTGCACCAGCAGATGTTGGTGATTCACCGTGTTCATGTTTTTCTTCCACTGGTGAAGAAGACGACCCGCCTTTGTCTTTGTTATCTTCTATTTTAATTGGTGAGCCGGCAGATGTAGGTGATACTGAGTGCACATGTTTCGTAGGTAATTTGGCGTCATCTTCTGTTATGACAGGTTTTTCAATTGATGACTTGGATGATTGTGATGCTGGGTTCTCTTCCTTTTTGTTGGGCGAGTCAACACCGTCTTTGACTACTGATGGCTCAGTTTTTGTGGGTGATTCCTTGTTATTGCTGTCCTCACTGCTAGGTGACTCAGCTTGTGATTTGGTTTTGACATCTAGTGGTCCAAGCTTTGCTTCAGCATCCTTGATCAAATATGTCAAAGCTCTTGTATCCCGTGCTCTTGCCAACTTTTCTGTATTTGATAGCTGTAATAAGACGAATTAGAAATTTCTCATCGATATTGCTATTTTTTTGGGTGGGGGTGGGGGGATGCATGTTCTGAAATCGATTATGTGAAATCTAATACCATATAATCAGGAGATGATCAGTTGTTGTGAATAAGTCTAAGAAGAAAGTGTTTGGATGAGATAATTAGTTGTTATAAAACAGGATAAGGAAATAGCATTTGGATGTGCTATTTTTGAAGTTCAAACAATAAATGTTTGGGTGTTTGTGAAGTTCAGTTTGTTTAAAAAATGAACAGATACAATGAAGGGCAGAATTTTTGTGAAATTAGAGTGGAAGTAACCCAAATCAGATAATCAGTTTTGTTGCAGCTGGTATATAATATTTTCAAAATGCAAATCCGTACACCCCTAAAGGCCATAATCTTCTTGATGAGAAGAAAAGGAGAAAAGAAACTCACACTGAGGATTTGTTCCACCCTTTGTTTAAGATCTTCATCACTTGCTTCTTTATGAGCGGTTCTGATAATATATAGTAAATGCGAAGAAAGTTCATCAGCATTATGTTGTTGAACGTTGCACCGAGGTATATAAGATTTGCATCCCACCGAATGAAACGCACAATTTACAAGCTTCATTGGACAAATTGTTACACAATGTCTATCCATTTCACGCCTCATTACAAAATCAGAACATTTTTGTTCACACGGGAGTATCATGAAAGGACAAACCGCTTCATGATTATCTTTTTGAGCTGCACAATATCTAGTTGTACATCCCTCATTGGTGCAGTCCATAGGTCTAAACTTGCATTCTGATCTATGCTTAACAAGTTCTTCCTCAGAACTGCATACCATATTACAATGAAATGCATTCTTGTAATCCACATTCTTTAGCAGCATTGAAGCAACATATTCTCTTCGAGCTAACAACCAAAAACCATTAATTTCCATTTCTTGTACAAAATCATCGATTCTATCTTCTCTTCTGTCACTTAAAACCAACTCAGAAACCCGACTGAACATATTTCTTTTGGAGGATGAAAAATCATCAATGAGATTTACGATTATATCATACGGGTGTTCAGATAATTCCAACATTGAGGCGTTTTCCGATAGTAAGAATTCAGCCACATATGTCTCGCTTCTTTGTTTTAGATAATCAGTCATTTCTTTTCTCATATCAACAGCTACTGAGCCAGCACTTGTAAAAATGCCACCTGTCGTGCTGTCAACACATGCTTGGGCTAATCCTGGAAGGAGCTCTTGGGCTATTTTGTAGACAACTTCAGTGTCACAAAGTCCACAAGCATAACTTTTAGCATGTTCTGGTTTGTTGTTTTTCTCGGATTTGGTTTCTACCTCTGCTGCTACAGGTGCGTCCATGATCAGTTAAAGTTATCCTGATAAAAATGCATCGAAACATGAAAAGATTTTCAGCACTTTGTCAAACCTAATGGTTCTAATCCTAAGAAGCATGTTACAAGGATACACATGAGAGATATTAGATAATAGTAGGCATTTCTTTGTAACATATGCAAGTCTAGAAACCAAAAAATGGATTTGAAGTTTGGTGGATAATATAAAAACTGTGCTTGACTTGAGTAACGGATGCTATTCATAGTACAATACATGTAAAATACGGATGCAATTACATTTAAAACTTTCCCTGATCTTACTTTTACTTGGAGCAATAGTTACAATCCAAACTATTATGACAGAAGAATTTAGTGCATCCCCTTTGCCTCATTCATTTTATCCTACAATGACAAGGTTGAGTTTACATATACGAGTATTTTTCCTTAATTTATATATCTGTAGTTTGTGGATTTCCATTCCCTTCTCAAAGAGACCAAAATAATTCCTTTATAATCCCTAATTCCGTATTCCCATCTTTATGGTCAATAATTTAGTGAAATTGTCAAAGCCATACCCAAAAAAAACTGTACCCCTGAAGGACACTAATGCCAAGTTAAGTAAGGAACATCAATGAGCAAGAGTTTCCATCAGACCTTAGTACAAGAGCAAGCAGAAACTTTTATGATTATATAATCAACACACAAATCAATTCTTTAAGAAAAATGAGGGTCTTAAAAGATCTTCAAAACCGACAAATTAAATAGCCATTATCATGAATTATAAACTTCTTAATTCTTATGATCCTAACTTTAACTTGAGGAGCCAAACAGGTCACAAATCAAAAGTAAAAGCAGATAATATAAACAATATCACCCGAGTATTCAAACATACTTATCTACATCTACCGCATCATTAAGGAATGACAAAATATACATTCTTATGGACAAGAATCATCACCACCGACATTTTCAACAGACTATAAAATTTATTTTTAGCTTGTAGATTAACCAGCAATATACCAAAGTAGAAACTATTGCAACTTTTAATGGGCGGCACAAATAAGTAGCTTGAAGATTTGCAGAACCCAAAATTCAGCAAGCCTGCAATGTCCTATATAGAAACCATTGCAATATTTTAACTGTATATGTGCCAGTGAGACATATACGCACATACATTGTGTCCTGGTATGGTTTCATAGGCTACATCATCATCAAATATGCTATATGTGAACCAAAAACCTCAGAGAGCAACAATTTGTTAGAGCCAAATTGCGACCTCGACACATTAATCACTTGCATATTACAAACCATCAATGCAGATTATTTCCAAATACCCTTTAACCTTAGATCAAGTGTTTCTAAAATGCTAACTCACAAACATCTTCATGTTTATTGCGCTAAATCTAAAATTCCAAATAAGTAAACCAGATTCAACCACATTAATCACTTGCATATTACCAACAATCAAGGCAGATTATCTCCAAATTCCATTTCCCCTTAGATGAAGTGTTTCTAAAATGCTAATTCACAAACATCTTCATTTATTGCGCTAAATCTAGAATCTAAATAAGTAAACCAAATTCAACCAGTATCAACCACACAAAATCCAAAACTCACAATTAAAAACCAATTTCATTCAGAAATCCCATACTGCTTTAACCAAAACCGAATTAGACATCCTACCTAGTTCAAAATGGAACAACGAATCAGCAATAACAGTATAACATAATAACACATTAACACACAGGGACAACACATGAATGTAGATCGACAGAAGCTTCAATTACCTCAATCTTACACCGTAGATCAAAGCATCTGATACGATAACGATAACACATATTGCAGATCGAAGATTAACAATTCACGGATTCATGATCTATGAACCTGTGAGAAGAAAACGATTATAATATCTACAAAAATAAAAATAATAATAATAATAAAGAAGAAGAATCGTACCTCCAGATTCACACATACGTGATCGCCATTAACGCACCACAATTTGAAGATTTGTTTGAAAATTGTAGAATTGAAGAAGTAGACGAATTCATCTGACTATTTCTTTTGCTCCGTTTTGTCCCTCACCTTTGTTTTTTACACTTTGGCACCTTGTGATTTATTGTGACAATTGACAAATATACTCTCCTTAACTTCCCATGAATATATTAAAATTGCTTCATTTTTATAATCTTTTAAGTGGGGAAATTGTTAAGAAAGGTAAAATGAAGCATCTAAGTTTGATGATATACGATATGTTATTTTCTAAGAGAGAATTTTAATGATTAATCTTATGTCATTTAAGTATGAATAGTAAAAGGTTTGCTATTGTGACTAGGTTGTGAATTGAACCGAAAGAGACTTTGTTCATGTTTGTTAATTTTACATTGAATTTGTTTATGAACGGTTCACAAGCGTATAATCGAACGAAAATTCTTGTTCATGTTCGTGAGCTAAAGAATTGTATTTGTTCACGAATAACATTCATCATTCCAAACATTAAGCATGATAGTCATAAACATAATTTTCTTAAACAAAGGCAAAGTTAGACAAAATAGACATAAGCATAATTATCTTGAAATAATATCTTAAAGATATAAGTTTCAAATTACTAAGTTTTAATGTGATACAATATTCAAATAACTAGGGTTCTAGTTAACATAAAAAAAAGAATTTGACGAACAAACATATTAAACGAATGTTAACGAACATATATGAATAAAAATAAAGAAACATATTATTGTATATTCACGAACATAACTGAACAAACACGAGCCTAGTGTTTGTGCGCTCATTTAATTAATCAAATGGAGTTTGTTGTTTGTGTTTGTTCATTTATTAAATGAACGAAGGTAAACAACGAACTTCTCCTCAAACGGTTCAAGATCGGTTTGTTTACAGTTCTATATATAACATAAACAAGTACTGAGTGCATCTACAATGGGTAATTCTTCAATGCATAGACACTGGTGTAGAGGCGAAAATGAAGAGAGAACAAGGAATTTGATGGTTAATAAAGCAAAAGTCATTAGCTACACATCATTGTTAGAGGATAGATTAAATATACATGGGCAGGTGAGGAGAGGAGGGTGAGGATTAAATGGATATATTTTTATGTTAATAAATATCACAGGAAAAATAATTTAACCATCTTCAACTCCAGTTAGGTCGGTTATGGTTACCCGGATCAATACTTAGAGAAACAACGGTTCTTGACAACTTGCCCGTACTTCCACCATTCTTAATCGGCAGATAATCAATCTAAACTCTCGTCATGATGCAAATCTCTTTCGTTTTCTCTTTGCTTTTGTCTCACCTTCGCCCATTGTTTTTTCTCTTTATTATACGCTAGTTTAGAAACCTGAGTGCTACACGGGTTGAATGAAAATATTATATATAGTTATTTATTTATATTTAAATAAAATATATTTTAAAATAAAATATGATTGAAATTACGTATAATTAAATACTTTAGGTACTAAAACAATAACAATATTTTTCTAAATTTTCGTCTTTAAGAAAACCTTGCTTTAAAAGATTATTCTTTTAAACATTCCAATTTTTTAAAAAATACTTTATTTTAAACAATGTCATTTTTTAACATTTCTTTGTATTCGAAAACTTCACGTTTCATAAAAATGTATAGCATCTATATTAAAACCTAGAAGTCAATTGTTCTATTTAATAATCAGTTAATTAATAGCTATATATCATTTATTTTTATTTTTTTGCACGACAAACAAACTTAAATGTATAACATCTCAAAACACTCTAGCAAGTGCTAGAGTGGAGATAAGCATTTACAAAAACAATGATGATATATTAAAAGTACATCAACAATTCCAATCTAATAACGACAATTTACCTTTCCCAAAGATAAAAAAAAAAAAAAAGCCATAATTTCACCCATCACCACCTCCACATCCCTCGGTTTTTAACCAATGTAGTAGAATAGTAGATTGAAGTAGGTGGCAAATGGAATTCTCATCTAACAACATACATTTACACCACCTTTTAACTTTCTCTTATTATATATCTCTTTTGCGGATTAACATGATAGCAATAATGATCGCATGTTCCTCGTATATTCCACAAAAAGAACACATTGCTATCATTTATCATCTAGTAGAATATATATATATCATATATGTAACATCATTTATTGACAAGTAAACAATGCATGACTAAGTGTTGGGGGGTAAAATAACTTTAGTGGCTTGAAAATTATTGATCCATAAAACAATTTAATATTGAACATGCGTATGAATTTGCTTGTCATCATAAAATATGATGGAGGCACCTCTTTCGGTATTTGTATATTATATAAACTATAAAGGTGTAGGATAAAGTAATTTGATTATAAAAGTAATGTAGGACGTAAGCATAAAACAACACATGATACAAAAAGATGTAAAAAAAACAGTATTATGTCCTCCTTTACTTAACTCACATCTTTTATTATCAAATTAATCAATAATATATGTGTGTATGTATACTTGTATGTATATATGTATATAAAAGATACATTAGATTTGAGCAGTAACATTACCTCTCTGAACTTTCAATTGAGTACTTTAGCAGAAGAATTCTTACTCGAATTGGTAATAAGAAGGGTAAAACGTTACGAGTCGACGAATATACATTCCGAAAGACAAGGGGGAGATTTGCACGCATAAGTGTTAATAAATTTCAAGAAGCCTCTGGTCCCTAAAGTTCAATTGGATTAGGAGAAATACAGAGAACTGAGTATTTATCCATTTAATTTTTTTTTAATGTGATTCGATCCTGATTCAGATATTGATTCGTTTATTTTGAAAGGAGAAGCATGAGCTCTCGTGTTGACTCAACTATGCTTCTTTGTTGAGATTGCTAGCCAAAAAACTATAGTCAAGCTTCAGTTGAACTTGCACTGGTCCACCTATCAAAGAAAGCTTATGTTGATCGCTTAAAGAAGTAATTCTTGCGAGTAAAGGCTCACATATTCTTAGAGAAAGGGACGCGCTAGCGCTCGGGCAACCTGCCCGCTGTTCTTCAAACAAATTAACAAAAGATTCTTTCTCAGGCTTGAAAATTTTCATCAATCATAATACTAATAAAATAATAAAAAAAATAGACATGAACAATTTATTCTCTAAACAAACAAGAGTTCTTTTCTTCAAAACCCGCTTTCAAGCCCACCTCGTGATTGTTATCGCTTGGTCAGCTCTGAATTATTATCTAGTGTTAAAATCCTAACCCTTAAAGAAAACAAACTTGTGTTTCCTTGCTATAAATGTTTTGAAATTAACTTTTTTATTATATTTAACTATATATTAAAACCCAAATCGCAAAATGTTTAAGCTTATGGTATAATAATTTATGCGTAATGGCACTATTTGAAATTTAATCAAATGTGAGGATGTTTTATAGTGGCCATCTTAACTTTTTTTAAATTTACATTTTTGCCCTTGAAAGTTACATTTTAGTTTTATACTTTACACTCAATACTTATTTATTTGTTATTGGTGCATTTACAATTTTTTTTTCTCTTATAAATTCTAAATTTTAGTAAGTAATAAAATCTTAAGTATATTGTTTCAAATTATATTTTATCTACATTTTGATATAAGTTCCTATTAAAATGGTTCTTCCAGATATACCATTGCAAATTGTTATTTTTATTTACGTTTCTGTGTAAATTTTAGCAAAACGAAATTGTATGTCATTATTTCATTTTACCCCTTCATCTTTTAATATATTTTTTTGTAAAATCAAAACTTGTATGTCCTATTTATCAACGTTAATATATTTATTTGTTTGATTTTTCTATTACAACAAGCTTATTTTTATGAACGTTTTGACATGAATTTTTTAAAAGATTTATTTTATGTTACAAAAAGTTCCAAACATCATAAACGGCCTCAACACATCACCCAAGTTTGTGATGCTTACATTTTTTACATAAAGTCTCAAATGTTATAAACGAAGTTGAGATATAAGATTATCTTCTAGGGTACGTAAGTGGATTGGAGTGGGGGCCTAAGGGTTAAGTTTCAATTGAATAATTCTTTTCTTATTTTACGTGGAGTGGTTATTGACGTCATGACTTGTACGATGTGTATTAATAATCTATATAACATATTTATTTTCTAATAAAGTATTTGGTTTTTTATAATAAGTTAATTGAACTTTTATAATTAATTTGATATATTATGAAAACATTTTGAATGTGAGATACAACCGTAAAAATTAGTGATGACATGAAAATATAAGGATATGTTGGGGTATTTAATAGTTGAAGATAAAACGAGGGTTCTTAAAGAATTTACTCAAAATTTGTTGACAGATAATCTGAAGTATCTACGTGTGTTTTCTTTAAGATTTTAGGCTTGAGATGATCCAACATGTATTTTCATCTAAAGAATTAATGAAGTCGTGTTTTCCTCCTCTAAAATTCATGTTTTTCTAATGGTTCCTATGCCATCATTCTTAACCAACCATAATCTAAAGTTAACTAACAAAATTTATAAAAGAACATTGTTTTATTATACCAAATTCAAATATGCATACCCTCTAGATCTTTCTTGGACCATCACTCACAAAAAGCCACGTGCGTCTTTTTATCATGTATTTCGAGTCCTGTCAATACATATACTACTCTACCGATTAGATATTCGTATTTCATAAATAAAGACGTATAAAATAGAAAAGTCTTTTGATGTATGTAATTATGTAGTGAGAACTCGTAAAATATACTAACTCTGCCTACTTCTAAATTTAGCCATACATTTTGTCCTCGCAAAATTCTTAAGTGATACAAAGTAATTCCACCTAATAAATGTGTGGTGTATTATAACAAATATGACGTTTTGAAAATAGTACGACTTATAGAGAGATCATTACATAAATTCCTTTTACCTTTAACGTGTGATATTTCATTAAATTTTACTTTTAGTAAACTGGTATTATACTTTAACTAGTTTATTAGTTGTTAATATTTATCTTAACAATATATGTGATAAATATCAGATAGCAACAACTAGAAATTAACCTAACTTCTCTAATAAAATAAGAAACTTTGACACATGCTATTTTCTCACACCATTTTGTCATGTTTCACTAGCATAACAAATCAACATTTAGTGTTGATGTCAAATGCTAATGATATTTCATATCATTTTCTATATATAAAACAAATTTTATAACAAATTAAAACAATTTTTCTTATAATAAAAAAACCTTTTTAAAAATAAAACAAAATTTCTTGAAATACGACATTTTTTAATACAAAGAACTTCTTTTAAAAAATAAAGCTGTTTCAAAAATGAAATGTAAAAAAAGATTTTTATTATTTTAATACTTAATGTAGTTTATTATACGTAATTTTAATTATACCTTTTTTTAATTATGTTATAATTTAACAAATATTAATTATTAACTATTAGTTAATATTTTTATATTAGTTAACATATAAGGATTGTAGTTATTAGGAAGGGTTTATTGTATAGAATGGATTCAAATAAAAAGATTGATAAAACTAAAAAGTATAAAAACAACAACCATTGATATTCAAACTCAAGATAAAGTGAAAGTTGTAACATTTTAAACGTACACCTCATACAACTATTTGTGACTATATAAACAATTTATACATGATTTATATATTATCACTAAATTTCTTTACACATAATTAGTTTATGTGCTGTTTAGTTTCTTTACATATCTTGAAAATAATAATTCATCATTTGGTTTCAAAAAATTGACATCCATCGTATCACAATTTTGAATTTTCGACCACAACAGATATTCGGTCATTAGACCGGCAAACCTTTTCAATGGCACTAAAACGGGTGGTGAGATGTCCTTCAGGACCACCGGTTCATGATGTTATTAAATACTATTCGTATAACACGATTGCTTAAGTTAGTGAAGTGACTCAAAATTCCATCTTTTTAACCGTACGATTGCAATATTGATGGGCCAATTTTCAACATTGTGAGTTTGTGACCACCAAGTTTCTTGAGGGTGAATGTGGGGAAAATGATTATAAAGTACGCCTTATAGCGATGAAAAAAGTTAATATATCTAGAGCCCGAGGAAATGGATGAACCACATTGAACGACCAGACCAAGACCGAGATGAGACACACAAAATCTTATTCAGGTTTGGTCCTAGGCTGGTATGGTTCGGTTCGATCCTTAACTCCTGATCATCTAGTTTATACAAGAATCTTGTTGAAGCATTTGAGAAAAGTGATGATTGATCTGGACCGAACTGAGATCAACCGTAAAAACACAAAAGAGCTCCGGTCCTCGATCCTCGTTTTTCATCATATTCGGTTTTGCCGTTTTGGTACCTGCCTGATTCCATCAGGGTCGGTCTGGTCCTTGACCAATGAACACCCTGAGCATACCCAACAAAAGTCCAATCATACGGTAAGGTTTGCGGATGGTGACGAGACATGGACGAATCTTACCTATATGGCTATACCCCAAATGGAAAAAATATTGTTACCTGAGAAACCTCTGCTTAGAAATACCATAATTTAAGATAAAGTGGCTTCTTCATAGTATAAAGAGGTTTTTTCAAAATGATACAAATGCTTATCGAAAGTAAAGGGTACACATTTATTTTTAAGCGTGTATAAAAATAAAACGATTGATTTCAATAAACTCGTAAGGTTTAAAGATAAATTTACTCAAACACGTTTAAACCAAGTAATGATATGTTTTTACGTGACAAAGGAGGCATAGCAAAAGAGAAAATTTGATGTATTTTTACATCGTCCATTATACTTTTATAATTAATTTAGAAACTAATATTGTAAGTTAATTAACATAAACATCATACATGCCAACAATATTATACCAATTAAAACAAAGATTATTTGATTTTAATAATCTTAACTTTTATATATTGGTCAGGATTAATCCTAACTCAGAAAATATTTACAGACACTCTTAGTTTAAGCTTGTTTTCCTCAAATGATCTCTTACTAACTGAGAATTAACACCATTAGTTTTTTAATGACGTGGACTGCTTATGTGGCCAAAACATTAAGAAGAAAGTTAAAATCCATCATCAGGTTATCAATCTGAAACTTCTACATGCTGAAACCCGCCAATCTCCACCTCGTAATCTGAATCACTTGACTCGTTGAATGCAGATTTAAGGTGATATTAGAGGCTAAACACCGAAAAACGAATCTGATGGAGACTGGGCGGCGGCGGAGTTGAAAACTAGCTCAAAGTTAGCCCTATTTCATAAAAAAAAACTAACGGGGTTAACTTTTAGTTAGTAATGAATCATTGGAAGAAAATTAGTTTAAAGTTAGAAGCATCCATAGATATTTTCAAAGTGAAATTAATCCTGATTAATAAATAAAAAATAAGATTATCAACATCCAATAATTTTTAAAACAAAAATAAATCAAATTCGAGAGGTAATGCATACCTCATCAAGAAAATAGTCTGAAATTGACAGATCATGCTCTATGTGTTGTCACTTATTATGTGATCAAATGACATGGTGCACAATTAAACTATTGGATAATGCATTGGTTAATTTTACAATATACGCAATACCTTTTGAAAATTCAGAATAACGTGATGTTGATATGCTGTGTTCTAAATATATAAATAAGTAATTACAAGTAACCTAATTATAAGAATTTAGAAGGCAAATTCACAGGCTAACTTATGTAATAATATTATAATTATATTAAATATTAATTTTTGTCGTAGACTAAAACTTACTAAAAATATTTATGTAGCAGCCACGAGTCGTGTTATAATGGCATATCTTCTGGAGTTGACGAAGAGTTTTCAAAGGCGCAACTTAAGGTAGTTTTTCTAATATTTGGACAAGTTATGATCGGGGTTAAATTGGTACAAATTTATGCGTAATGTTTTGGTGATTCTAGAATAGATATTTATATATGATAAATTTGAGGATTATTGAATTTTAGTAATTCAAACTTTTATTATTGGTCGAGATTAACCCCAGTAAATATTTACAGACACTTTTAAATTTGAACTTACTTTTTTCAATGATTTTTTACTAACTGAAAATTAACTCCCGTTAATTTTTTTTGATGAAATGAGGCTAACTCTAAGTCATTTTTCAACTCCGTCGTCACCCAGCCTCTATCAGGTCTTTTTTTTCAGTGTCTAGTCTTCATCTTCACTTGAAATCTACCTCTAACGATTCAAGTGGTTTAGATCAGGAGGTGAAATTGATGGGTTTCAGGGTGCAAAAGTTTCAGATTGATGGATCTGATTGTTGATTTTAACTTTATGTTTAGTGTTTGGTCATATAAGTAGTCCACGTATAAAAAAAACTACTGGTGCTAACTCGAAGTTACTAAAGAATCGTTGAAAAAAAATAAACTTATAAAATGATATTACCACAAAGATCATATATATAATTAACTCTATATTAAGCCTACCAAAATGGGCATGGGTGATGGTTCGGCTCTAATTATTAAGCATATCATGATAAGCTGACCATTGTTGGTCTCGTCATAGTTATATTTAGAGAGTTTTTATTATGAATAGACTCTATCACAATAATAAGCGTTGCTAAAATGTATGATAGTCAATATTAAATGAAAACGAGTATGTGAGACCAGGTGAACTAAATGTTTTATATAATGTAGGAAGAGAGATTTATATACCTTTTGAAGAGTTGACTTAAGAGCGTTAAATGATCTCATCATGGGTTTTTTTTTCTACGAGCATACAGGTTGTCAGTCGGTCATTTATCCGGCGGTCAAAGGTTATCCATCGGGTAATGTAGTTATTCGTTGGGCCTTAACTTGCGGTAGTTGTGCCAAAGATCCTACTACTATTGAGATGTTTGACATTTATTGCTTGCAAAGTTACCATTGCTATTTTTCTAGTTTTTCTTCATGTGATATGGTTTTCTTTACATATCCGGCACCTAAAGACCTATAAAAATTATTTTGCTCGGACACCTTGATGAGGCCTAATTTGATTAGATTTTTCATATTATCATGTTTAATGCCTCTGTTTGATAGAGTGTATGGTGATTAACACCCAAACTAATGTCGGAAATTGAACAACCACATGGATTCTATAAAGGCTAACGTGTATATATTGTCATCTGATTCCTTTTGAACGTCATCCGGTCATAGTTAGTGGGATAAAACCTTTTTTCGAGAGCATACTTCATACCAATGTTCTAGCTACTTTAGAGATTAGCCGAGTCACGTTTAAATGATTGTATAACTTTGTATAATTGTATGTGTACGTGGATTTACTTATTAAATTAACTGTTTATTAGTTATTACTTAAAAGTTACGATACGGTGTTAGTGTGTTACATAACTAGTTTAAGGTAATTACACTAATGCCCTTAATTAAGTCAAAGTTTCACATTTGCTCTCAACTTTCTTAGTCAACAATCACCTTTTTGTCCCTTAATGGACGGAGGACTATTGTCTTGATAAAGTAATTGGTTATTTTTTTTTTGTTTTTATCATCACGAATTCATGAATATCATAAATTCATAATAATGACACACTGACATGACATTGCGTTATATGCTTTTTTAATTTGTAGCACGTTATGGATTTAACTTATCAATCAACTAGTCAAACCATAAAAACTCCATATTGTATGTACTAAAATGCATATGAGAAAAGACAAAATGGTTAAGACTTAAGGGTGAGTGGTCTGGTGCATAAGTGGTGTGCGTAAGAGGTGAGGTGCACATGTGAACACCACACTACTGAATAAATGAGCATCGAATGAGAATTTATGCATGAAAAGGAGATTTGAAATTCGGTTTACTCCACACAAACATATTTAATGTATTAATATAAAAATATTAATATATTTTGAAACATAAAAAAAATAAATGATAGAGGGAAATTATGCTTACTATTTCTCCTCTTAAATGAGTGAGTGGATAAAATCTTATTTTCTTATGTTGGCCCTAAGTGACATTGAGTGAAAACTCACTATCACGTACTCACTCCTAATTTAGTAATTTGTTTGTTTTCGGTCTCTCCTATATGATTCAATAATCTTTATTAAAGAATAACTTTTTACTCTTAAAACCATCTATCAACGTATAATTGTAATGGTTTAAATTCATTACAGTTTTATAAAGGACAACTATAAATATCACCAGGTTTAATTGGCTCCTATTTATGTTTAGATCATAAAAATATTTCTATTCTAATAAAGTGGTAACTAAGGCGGACACATGTCAACATCACATTTATTTTCGTCAAATTTTTTACTCTTCTCTCTACTATTAATTAATAACATTAATTACTAATAATATTATATAACTATTTTTTAGATTAAAATAGTTTTTAATAAATGAAAAAAGAGATATTTTAATAAATTTATTTCTAAAGAAACCAATTTTTATAAAATAAATTTTTTTTAAAACATCAAACTTTTCTAAAAATATAAAATCTTTTAAAATAAGTTTTTTTAAAAAGTAAAATTTTTATAAACAAAAAATAATTAAAATTGGGATTTATAATAAGAAAGTTTTTAAAATTAATATTTTTACACATTTGTTTTGAAACAAAATTTTCATTCTATATATTATAAAAAATAAAAAATATTTCAATCATATCTTATCTTAAAACATAATGTTATAATTAATTTTCATTGTATTTAACTATTTAATATTTTATATATTCAACATGTGTAATACACGGGTTGACTAAACTAGTAATAATATATTTTCTTAATGCTTGTTGAAAAAGTTTTTATCATGATGTTAACATATCAAAGTCATTCGACATATAAAAAATCTAGAAGAAAGTCATCAAACTGGTTTTTATATATTAAAGTCTCAAAGTTTATCAAGAATGCATGAAATTGACCTTTTTGATAAATGAACATTTAATTTTTATGCAAGAAAATTTCTAGCATTTTATTATACATATACAAATTAGAGCTAACAAACCATGATTCAAAAGAAATGCTTAAAAATATGTGCATTTTAAACATGCTAAAGTTAATATACGTGCAAAAACTACTCTAGTTTTTTTTCGTATATTTTTACAAGTTAAGAACTTTCATATACCAAAATTATATTAACGTCCTTTTAAAAAAATATTTTTTATTTTTCATAACGTTAACCTTTTTATTTGAATAAACTCTTTTACTTATTATAAATGGCCTAATAGCTTAATAGGCATGTTTTGAAAAATAATAAACGAAAAAAGATGATGCTAGTTTCAACATGCATTAGCAAACTATAAAGTAGGTGGCCCACCGCTATCTTAAATGGACTTTCTGTTCCAAAGAATGTCCTTTTCTTGAACAATAAAAATAGGTTTAATTCTGTTTATATTATTAAAAGGACTCATAACTTATACTTATTTTGTCTAAAACAAAATGATGATTATATATCTTTTATCTTATGCTTGTTTTGCTCACACTTTAGAAGAGAGAAAAAAAAAAAAAAAAAAAAAAAAACCGGTGTTCGTTTTCTTAAAATGACATAAAAAGTGTGTAACTTTGATATTTATTTATCTTATCAGAAAAACTTAGTTATTCGATACTTAAAAAAATTAATATCCCTACAATAATAAACTTTTTTTATTTGATCATGTATTTTGTGTGTGTTCTGTATATTCATGAAAAGGTTAAAAGTTATGGAATCACAACTTTTTATATAGTTTATACTTTAAGCAGATTCATAGAATTCTATAATTTGAAGTTATAATTGTATATATACACATGTGTCTGGCACCAAATAAAAATGATAACTATATATAAAAAGCGAATACGTGTGTGTGTATATATATATTATAGAAATAGAAATACGTTATAGTTCAGATGTGAAGATATTCACGTGACACATGTCTAGAAATGCTCTCTAGATTGTAGTTTATTGATCAAATGATAAGTTTCTTTAATAAGAAAAGTGAAACGTCATGGTTAAAGAAAAGAAAACAAGAAGATTGATATCTTACATAAGCATAAAGTACATGTGTATTCACTCCGTGCTTCGAACATATTTCGCTATAAATTTTTATATGCGTGCGGCCGTGTGTAAATATAGATAATTAATTAAAAAAATTTTGTTTTTGTGTTAAATATTTTATTTTAAACTTAATGTTTTATAAAATTCTAAATATACCTTTGCAATGTACTTATTTTTATATATGCTTTGATGTAAATTCTAATAAAACGAAATTGTACGCCATATTGTAGAAGTAATCCACGCACAAACGTACTATCCATGGACGAACGTACTACTCGCCAAAACTGAATTAAATTTCAATTATTTATATATTTTTTTACTTTTTTCCCTCCAACTTTCAAAACCTCATTTTTATAAAATTCAAAACTGCACATGCTTATTTTTATCAAATTACCGCTGTTAAACCACTTCCTCTTCTTATGTCAAGATTCAAATATCAAGCATATCGTTGCAACCTATGAGTTAGTGACGTTTTTACCTTCTTATATAAAGTTTCGCAGGTTTCATTTCTCATCTTCAGCGTGTACTTTTACGACAACATTTCGAAATTAATTTTTCATGATTTTATACCCCAAGACATCTTTATATTAGTTTAATCAAAAATAATATAATTATACCATATCTTTGTTTCACAGATTAAAAAAAAAAGAGTCTCATCATCACATTATCTCAAAAATTCCTTTTAGCTTCTTAAAAATATTATTTTCTGTCACCTTCTGTTATCTAACTTTCTTTATATACTCTTGCGGTTTCTCCTTTCTTCTTAAAGTGAATGAACCAGTGGCACCACTTCTTAATAATATTATCATCTCTCCGTCGCCGGAGTTTTCTCCGGCCACCGTACTGCCCTATTTTCCGACATACCCACCTCTCCTCATTCACCATTTTCACACACCGGAGTTCTTCAGCTGATTTCGCACATGTATGTGTGTTTATTTAATCATAAACAGCTTTCTAGAAGACATTTCTTTATACAATCTATCTTACTTTTTCTCTTTTTTATAAATTTTTAATCACTTCTCTCTCTCTCTCTAGACACATTAACCCTATTTAGCTCCCCTTCCTCTTGATCTTCAATGGCGAATGGTGAACTGGTGAAGTGATGGTTGCTTCAGTCTCAGGTAACAGATCTCTGAGCTTATAAATGCTTTCAATTGCTGTTAGTTTCAGGTTTATTCAGTGGTTTTTTGAGGTAATCTGTTGATTTAAGAAGCATTTATTGTTATGTGTTGAATTCTTTACCTACAGATGCTATCTGTTTCATGTTGTTTGAATAGTCAATCGTTCACACTCTGTGTACTGTAAATTCTAGGGTTTTGAAGATAAACATGTCGGAGAGCAAAAAAACCGATGAAGTGGTGGTGACGATCTCCGGCGAGGAGAAAGAGGTGAAAACTACACGAGGTGTTACTGAGTCACCTCAGAGAAAATCGGTTGACTCGTATGCAGAAAATGCAGCTTTTATGCGGAGTCCTAACAGGCCTACAAAAATCCCCAATCCCGAAACGTTAACCAGAAGGAAAACCTTGACGAGATCGGTTTACTCGAAGCCGAAATCGAGGTTTGGTGAGCAATCTTTGATCGATCACAACATGTTCGATGAAATGCCTGAACCAGTTGGGCAGACCTCAAACTCATCTGCAGGTATCGCGTCGAATCGGGCCTCACCGAGAGTGGCAGGCAACACTAGTGCTTCTCCGAATGGTACGCCGTTGAAGGAGACGACGAGGACTGTTTCGATTACTCCGAAAACGCCGTTAATGACGTCTCCTGGAGGTGCAGGGGGGGTTGATGAGGATGAGGAGATTTACAAGAAGGTGAATATTAGAAAGAAGCTTAAGTATAAGAGAGTGAAGATGAAAGTTTTGTTTGAATGGATAGTGTTTCTGTTGCTTGTAAGTTGTGTGGTTGCTAGCTTGACGGTTAACGAGTTGAAGCATTACAAAATCTGGAGCTTGGAGTTGTGGAAATGGCTTGTGCTTGTGACCGTGATCATTTGTGGTATGTTGGTGACTAACAAGCTTATGCATTTTATTGTGTTGCTGATAGAATTGAACTTTTTGTTGAGGAAAAAAGTGTTGTATTTTGTTCATGGGTTGAAGAAGAGTGTTCAAGTATGCATTTGGTTGATTGTTGTTCTTGTTACCTGGACATCATTGTTTAATGGCCAAGATGTTGAAAGATCGAAAACAGCTACCCGAGTTTTGGACTATATTACTTGGACTATCGTGTCCTTGTTGGTTGGTGCGGTATTGTGGCTGCTAAAGACTTTATTGTTGAAAATCTTGGCGACGTCATTCCATGTCAGCAATTTCTTTGATAGAATTCAAGAATCGATCTTTCTTCAGTATGTTCTTTTAACGTTATCGGGCCCTCCATTTATGGAATCTCTACAGATGGTTGGGGCGAGTACAAGCACGAGTCAGTTGAGTTTTCAGGTGAAGAGAAAAGGGAAAGAAGCGAAGACGAAAGAGGTGATTGATGTTAGTAAACTTCATCAAATGAAAAGAGAAAAGGTGTCTGCTTGGACTATGAAAATGTTAGTTGATGTGATATCAAGCTCCGGGCTCTCAACTTTTTCGGGCGAGCTAGAAGAAAGTGCTTATGATAGGCCAAGTGAATCTGCAGATAAGGAAATCACTAATGAGATGGAAGCGATTGCTGCTGCTTATCATATTTTTAGGAATGTTGCTCAGCCTGGTTTCACGTAAGAACATCTAATCTACAAGATCTTTAAATATGTATCCATGTATTGTTGATTTATTAATAATAAATGCCATATGTTTACAATGTAGATACATTGAAGAACTGGATTTAAGGAGATTTATGATCAAGGAAGAGGTAGATTATGTGTTTCCACTGATCGATGTGGCTGATAAAGGACAAATTGATCGGAAAACTTTAACAGAATGGGTGGTAAGACTCTTTATCTCATTCATATGATGGAAAAATATAGGAGTATATTTATTCTAATAAAATTGGTGTACATATAGTTAAAAGATTTGAATGAAATTAGTTCTAGTACATACAAAAAAAAGGAAGTGATTACTTTCTTACGTTTCTCACAAATCGCACTTGAGATCCCATCATCATAACCTCACAAATAGAAGAAAAAGTGAAAAGCTTGTGAATAATTACCAACTGAAATAATGTAATGTGTTACTTGTGCAGGTAAAGGTTTACAACGGCCGTAAAGCGTTAGCGCATGCTTTGAGTGATACAAAGACAGCAGTAAAACAATTGGACAAGCTTGTTACAGCTGTCTTAGTTGTTGCGGTCGTAGTTGTGTGGCTTCTTTTGACTGAAATTGCTACAACCAAAGTACTTGTTTTACTCTCATCACAGCTTGTTGTGGCTGCTTTTATATTTGGAAACACTTGCAAGACTATCTTTGAAGCTATTGTGTTCGTTTTCATAATGCATCCATTTGACGTTGGTGACCGTTGTGTCATTGATGGGATTCAGGTAACATATGCACATTTTATGTTATCTATACTCTCTTCCCTCTCCATGAAAAAACTGTAACAATTTCCATTTTGGCATCTCATATGTATAACTTCGAATGCTTCAGAAATGAAAATGATGAAATAATCCTTAGACGTCTTTTAATGGACAATATTTTTGATTTTCTTGGGTGGTTCAAGTTTAATTTAGTTTGTTGCATTTGATTGATGGAGTATTTGTTATTTGACAGATGATTGTTGAAGAGATGAATATCTTAACGACGGTTTTCTTGAGATATGATAATGAGAAGATATACTATCCCAATGCGGTTTTGTCTACAAAGCCCATTAGCAATTTCTATAGAAGCCCAGATATGGGAGATGATGTGCAATTCTCTATTGATTTTACAACACCTTTTGAGAAGATTGGACTACTGAAAGACAAGATAAAAAAGTCAGTTAATACACATTATTATATATACATACTACTTGCAATGTAATTCTGGTTATAAGCTGAATGATATTGCTGTTACTTATGGTTAGGTATTTGGAGAAGAATCCCCAATTATGGCACCCAAATCACAGTGTTGTTGTTAAGGAGATTGAAAATGTAAACAAGATAAAAATGGCCCTGTATATCAATCATACGATGAATTTTCAAGATTATGCTGAAAAGAACAGGAGGAGAACTGAATTGGTTTTAGAGTTGAAGAAATTCTTTGAAGAGCTGAAGATCAAATGCAATCTCCTTCCGCAAGACGTTCATCTGCATCATCCAGAAAAAACAACTGCGCTGCCCGCCAAATAATCACACAACCTCGTGTTTAAAGGTCTCATCTTTCTCTGCTATATATAATATGAAAGAAATCTTAACTTTTGAGCTCCTCTAGTAGTTCAATTAATGTGTTTTGTAGGGATGAGCATTTGGTACCCAGTACCCGTACCGTACCGGTACTCAATTGGTACCGAAAATATGTATAAGGTACCGGTAGCGGTACTTGATTTTCTTATATTTCGGGATCGGTACCCACCGGTACCGGTACCGGTATAGTCCCGCTAGTACCCGAATACGAATATATTATTTTGAAATATTTTGTTTTGTAATATTTTTCACCCCGTCAATTAGTATTCTATTTTGACTTTTAAAGGTAATTATTATTATTTTTTTAATATCATTCTTTTTACTTCACTACAATGTCAAGAGATATATTATTTATGATTTTAATAGAAATGAATGGTGGACTAGTGTGTGAATTGAGTTAGAAGAAAATGAGAAAAGTAAATAAACTATTATTTTATTTGAATACTTTTTTGATATTTTACTTTGTTTAGTTATTATAATTTTTTTGAGGTATCGGGTACCAAATATACACCATGTAGTAAACCTAAAAAATAGTGTTGTGTAGGAAACGGGTACCAAAGAGGTACTGGGTACCGAAATACCGGTACCGGTACCTGTACCCATATACCAAATTCGGTACCGGTACCGGTACTCGTTTTTTATAAAATTCGGGACCGGGTATTTTCGGTAACGGTACCGGTTCGGTACAGGTACGGTACCGAGCTCATCCCTAGTGTTTTGACCTGTAGTCAAACAGGGAGAATCTTATGAAGACTAGAACCCATATTCATCAGTAATTTATGGCAATTGACACCGAGTATATAAGTAAATTAGCTTAAAGTGTATTTTTAATGCATACGACGTTCAAAAATTTAATAATAATAAAAGTTAGATTATTGTTGATGTGATGCATACTTTATAGTCATATTTAACACACTAACTATTAAAAAAACTCGCTTATTTTTGAATGATAAGAAGTGTTTCGGATCATCCCAATCCGACCCATTAGGCCATTTTGACTAACTACCCAACTTGTTTAAACTGCACATTTTGCGATCTCTGACTTTTACTGACTTTGCATTCCTTAATAATCACGCAGCTCGGATTCTATGTTTTGAAGACACATTTTTACATCAGAGTCTTCTGCTCAAAACATGAGGCAGCCATATGCCCATATATGTATTTTAGGGAGGTATGTATTATGTAATAGTTTAAATTTTGCAATTCGTTTGTGTAGACAACTTAGAAAGAGAAGTTTCCATCTATGCTATGCATGACTTGTAGTCACTTTAAAGACATATGACTAGAATAACATCACATAGTTACTTGTTGTCATGGCTAATTTTATTCCAAGATGATTTTTTTCATCCCTTTCTGAGATATGCTGCATTGTGTCGAATTTAATCTTGTAACATGTTTTAAGGTGTGTTGTATGACTCGAATTCTTTGCTTAATATGTGCTGCATTACGACTCATGTTTTTGCATGTGACATATTAGCAAATCTTTCATTGTCTTCTGTTCACATGAGAGATACTGTCACCTAAGGACACGTGTAAGATAATGTTCAGCGGGATACACCATAATAACATATTGTTTAAATATTTATTATAATTTTGCACTAGAAAACATTACAATTTGGATGATGTAAACATGCATTATTCACTTAGTGGGAAGCTGAAGGAAGAGAGATAATCAATGAATGCAGAGCCCTTTGTTTGTATTGTATGGCTAATGGCCACAGCCTTGTGGTCCTATCACAGTACTCATGAGTCATGGAAAACTGTATGAGATATGCCATATAATTGAGAACATCTGCAGCTTTTTCATTCATCCATGAATACAAAAAAATCAGCACCTCACTTTAGTTCACACCAGAACTAATATTACACATGTGATACACACTGAACTATTGTAATAAATGTAAATTTACATTTACATTGTGTAACATTTACGAACTAATATTAATTTAATTCAGAGTGTTATAAAGTTACATGTAAATTCAAAAGTCATCGATGCTAAGCATTGAACAATGTTTGTTTTTATTCTGACTACACCACCTCTCTTCACACTCACCATGACTGTATACAATAAGATACCAGGACTCAATATCTCATCTTACCTCGTGCCAACAGAAATGGAGGAAAAGACTCGATACAATAAGATCGAAGGGCTCGGACATTGATGAGTGAATCATGGATAAACTGTTCAATAAACTATATGAAGTATTTAGTTGATTATTTCTATTATATAATCTATGATAGTGTTTTTGGTATATGGTTTTTTGTATTTTGTGAAGTTGGAGATCATATAGGGTTTCAAGCATATTAACATGTTAGTGGAGTTTGGTTCAATCCCACCATTCAGAGGTGTGAGTTTGGGCGGAACAATACCTGTAATCTGCATGATATATATTGGGAAAAGCTGATCTTCCACATGAGTTGTGTGATTTGCTTTTCTTATTGTTTCAAAATTATCCTCTTAATAAAGAAATATTTAAACGCCTGTTTACGAAACTTGTTATAACTCGTTATAGGGGCGTGTTTACAAAACTCGTAGTCTCGTTGTTGCTGTGACGGTAACGTTAATGTGGTGAAGTAAATAAAAGAAAAGTATGGTATTATAGTAGTTTGATTTTGTAAATCTAAAAATCAATAGATTTAGAATATACTTGATAAACAATTCTACAGTTTGGTCTTATTTGTTAGTTAAAATACTCAAGAACCTAAAAACTTGAAAATAAACAAGATAATATAAAAAAAAAATGTTAAATATAAAAGTAAACTTTATTTTTTAAAAATTTGTCTCCTCGTTGTTGATTAACGATTATCAAATCTCTTGAACAAAAATATAAGTTAAGTATTATATTTAAAGAGCTTAAAGCTGAATATATATTTTACGAGACGGACAAAAGACCGTTGCCAACGTTCTAAATCAGCAAAGAAGTTGGGGGTTGCTCGCCAATTCAGTCACCAAACTCTCGACCCCATTCTACTAATGTTGTTTCCGATCCTCCCACTAGGCTCTAACCCTAGCGGGTAACAGATTGATATTATATAGAACTAGAAGGGGTTAATGTGCAAAATACTACACCAAGGGTAAAATTGTAATTGCACGCGTAACGAAGAAAGTGTAAAGAGATAAGAGCCTCACAGTTGAGAACCCCTCCCGCTAAAAGTGAGAGAACGAGATGACGACAACGACCACCAATGCGCACGTTAGCACCAGCCACTTCAACTCGAGGTTTCGCCGGAATATTCTGCCGGAGCTATCGCCGGTGAGAAAGTTGAGAGCTTCAACGGTGAGGTGCGCAGTGTTCCCCCATGAACAGAAGCAAAGTAGGCGATTGGTCTCCATCTCTCTCGTCCTCTTCCATTGTCTATCGATCCCTAAACGTACGCCGATGTTTGATTGTTAGTTTGTACTTTGTAGTTTGTACGTATGTTTCATCAATCAGCACATGAAACTGTATGAAATTGAGAGACTGATAATTACATCCTAAATCGACATTTTTAGTTGAATGATGATCGGATTTGCTTAGTATTTTGAATTGAGATATATGAATTTGAATCTGGATGCAGATGCTGTGGCAGGAAGTCCGTTTGATAAGTACGTGAAAAGGTAATGGTGGACAATGATTTTGACTTTGGTAAATACCTTAAATCAACTGTGACTAATATGAAGTTAATTGCAATATTACATAGATGGCATAGCACCTTCTCCTTTAATTAGGGTTGTTTGGTGTTTGATGTTTGAGCTATAGTCAACTTCAATTTGATCACATAAAGCAAATCTGTCTAGTTCATTGTGTAGTTGTTCAATACATCTGGAGGTGTTTTGAGTTCTAACCCTTCAAAATAGGGGATACATTTATAGGTTTCTGATGAATGTGATGGTAATGCTATGATATGTGGGTATGCTATGTGAATATGTGATGGCAATGCTATGTATGATACTTGGGTATGCTTTGTGATGGCAATGCTATGTATGATATTAGGATATTTGGGTGTTTTCCTTTGAATGGTTAAGCCAAAAGATTAACTAAAACGGATACAGGTCAAAAAGCATCTGGAGTGTACTTAACTGCACAAAACTTCCAAACTCTCTTAACAAAAAATACAAATCATTGCTGTAATAAATAGTTTTTTTTGTAATCATATTTAACCCATTAACATTTTAAAAGGAGTTGTTGGCCGTCCTGCACTTAAAGGAGAGCTGTTTGACCATTCTCACCCGACTGTCATTTTTCCACCTTTGTTATATGAACTGAATCATTATGTTTGATATTTAACATTTCTCTTATATATGTCAATTAGAAAAAAGCTTGAACCGTTGGAGTCTTACGTACCAGCTATCATCTTGACAGAAATGCAGATTAAAGAACTAGGTAATATTAGTTTCTCTAGCTTCATCACTTTTAATTTGATTACTAATGATTTCTGAATAGGCCTTTGGGGCTCTGTTTTTTCTCTAACATGTAAAATGGGTTTAAGAAAACAGTTAATTTTAAATAAACAGACAGAATGGGTCAAAGTTGTCCAAAGTGTATTTAGTGCATGAACCTCCTGAATCATTTTATGCAAAACACTATATTATTAGTGAAGTATTATAATATTCATATATGCAACACTAATGGTTCATAATATCTATTATTATTATTTTGACAAAAAGTGGTTTTAACCCAAATCGACCCGTTTTGACAGGTACCAAAAGGCTACCTGTTTGACCCGTCACCCTACTTGCCCAATTTATCATTGTTTATACCATTCACCATCCTAGTAATACCTTTGTCTCAGAAAATTTGTAACAATTTCTATTTTGGCGTTCCCTCTAGAGAATTGCAACAATGTCTTTTATTAGAGCTGTTCCAAGTTAACTTGTCCATTTTCTTTTTTTCATGATTTCATCATGAGAAAATCTCAACTGTATTGAGTCTACTCGACAACATCTCCCTAATTTTAGGCATTCGACTCATTTTCAGACATTAAATTGTTAGTATGGTTTTGGATTATATTAATATTGTGCTAAGATTTATATAAAGCCTCATTATTGTATACTTTATAGGTAAAACACTGGAAACAGACCAGCCTCAGTATGCTGCATGCAGGAGTCTATTACGTGCAGGCCCAGCAGCATCATTACGTATGAACATTCGAGCAGTAAGTCCAGACCTTTTGTGAATTTTCTTAATGATTCAGCAATTAGATTCAAATAATTTGTGAAGTTGTGAACGATATGTGAATGATTGTGTGTTTGTATAAGCATTTATGTTCATAATTTCATATTAGGTTCTGAAATGAATGTGCAGGTAGCACAGTATGCAAATGAAGCTGGCAATGATCAAAATGCTTCTAATGATGTGGATCAATGTCTCAAGTACTACTCTTGTCATAAATTTAGTAATTTATATACTCATCTCACATCTCATGAAAATTGTATTGATATTTATGGCCACCTTTTTCTAACTCATGTGTTTCTTCTTTGAAGAGCGTTGGAAGAACTGGATTCATTGTTGCTACATGCATCAAGAAGTGATCCTGGAGCTTCAGTCAAGTCAATGAAGTCAAATATCGGCATAGCTGTTAATGCATTAAACAGGTTTGTTTCTAAAAACAATGCAATTAAATTAACCTTCAAGGGAGTGGAACAGTGCAATAGTTGCGAGCGCTTGAGTCCTTCTAGTAGAGATCTCAGGTTCAAATCCAGCTTCCCATGGATTTTTTTATCAGATTAAAAGTTAGCTTTAATCAACAGGCACAAGCTGTGTTTTTTTTTTTATCTGATTTCATTGGTTAGCATGGTATTGGTGGGGCCATGGGAGTTTTTTGGTAACAGGTTCTCACCATAAAATTAGATTAGTATGTGATCTGTTGTTTTATTTTAAGTGGTTATGCAACTGTCTACCCAATGCAGCCTACTTCAGACAGTTCCTACTGAGGTACTAGAAAAGGGAAAGGCTATAGCTGATGCATACAACACTCCTGAAGAAGACTATCCACCAGAAAACTTAGACCCAAATTTGAAGCAGCTGGAGTCTATACTTTGATTACGCCACCTGTATACGGTATGTACAGTTGGTGACTACAGAAATGCAGACACCGTATTTTTGTAATTACGGTTGTCTAAAGTACTAAATACTATGATAAAGGCGAAATAGGCAAAATGTAACTATATTGGTACACTTAAAAGATATGTCGATTACATGTTTGTTCTTTCATGATAATGATATCATTGTTCATGCTAAATTAAATGTTACAGTGATATCTAATTACTTGATCTTGAAAGATCTGTCTTCTTTCAATATTTTATGCTACCATAGCACAAGTGCACTATGCGGTTATTACAAACATGTTAGTGCTTCTAAAGCGAACATGCTCATATCCCGGGATTCCATTTACTAGATTTTTACGATCCATTTGTAAAAAATTACAAACCTGAAACCCAACCAAAACGGGCTGAACCAAACCCAGCAAACTATTATTTTGTTCGGTTATTAAATAACATGTCAAGCGCTCAAACCTCAATTAACATGAGTTTGAATAAACACACTGATCGATATCCTAACGTATGTTCTTGAGTTCTTTTTAAGTCGTCAATTTTAGATCACAACTATGTGGACCCAGATGTCATTCTCACCAAACATATATAAAAAAAAAAAAAAAAAAAAAAAGGTTCAACTAGAAATATGTTCTCTCTATATTTTCTTAATGAAATGATTAAGCTCATTCAACGCAATAACTATTACTTAAAATAATTAAAATAATCAAATAACCTAAATTTAATGGATAAGATGGAACAATTATTTTCCAATAACACCAAAGTCGCTTTGGCCGAGTGGTTAAGGCGTGTGCCTGCTAAGTACATGGGGTTTCCCCGCGAGAGTTCGAATCTCTCAGGCGACGATTGATTTTTGCCAATTTGATTTCCAATTGGACTTTTATTATTAATCACCTTCGGTGTTTTAAACATATTTTATTATAATTACTTTTTCTTTTTTTTTTTGTAAATTTTATGATTTTTCATCAACCTAACACTATACTTTCCTTTCTACGACTAAGCTAAATAGTTTCATTTTAAGTTGTTGAGGGAAAAAAGTTTGCTTTCAACAAAATTGTTATCTACACTTACAAAAAATTGTTGGTAACAAAAAAAAACTGATCTGCTCAAGCAATTTGACAAATATAACGAACATGAAGAGGCTGTTTCATGTTTATTTCCTTAGCTTTAATTGGGATGAATATGAACATTTGAGCAAAAAAAAATTTCACATGTTGGTTAATTACGAAAAAAAGAAAGTTGTTGTTTTCCTATTTGAACAACCTTAATGAACAAGATCCAAAGTAAAGTCTAAATACTTTTCGTCATTAGATGGTTCAATAATATCTGACATTTTACAAACAAACTAGAATCAAGTTGAATGTACAAGTTAATGAACAAATATAAACAAAATTTAATGAACGAATGTAACGAATCTACATCAAGATAAATGAACAAACAAAATATTTGTTTATGTTAGTTCGTTTAATTAAATAAACAATAAATTTTATTCATTGCTTGTTTATTTGTTAAATAAATGAACTTACCAACAAACGGTTCATTGAATATTCAATATGTCTGCTTGTCTCGATTTATTAATGATTTTTTGTCATGTTTTTATTGATAATTTATGTATTTCTTAAAGGTTTATTGTGTTATGCATAAAGTTAAGATTCTAGGCACAATTTGATATAGGGTGCGGATTTGTTAAAGGTTTAGTATGTTAAGCACGGATTCCTTATAATAATGAGTATGTTTTTTATATTATAATTAACAGTTTTAAGTTGTGAATGAAGTACACAGAAAATGTTACTGTTAATCGGTATATTTGGGAAAACACTTTTCAATCTTTATAAATATTTTAATGTTTTTGAAAATGATTGTGAGTGGAGGAGAGAAAAAAAAATAATGATAAAGGTATAAAAAGTATTATTTAATTCAAAATAAGAGAGAAAAAATAGTGTTTTTAGTGCAATTATATGAATATTGATAAAAAATCCACTATAAATAGAAGAAATTACTTAAATCATTAATGCATATTGATATAACTATATGAGAAAATTACATAAATAGTCTATGTGGTTTGATAAGATTGTATGTTTAGTTCGTAATTGCAAAATTAATCCAAAATTTTGTGTAGTCGTTGCAAGTTCTGTCCCAATTTTAAAAAGTGAAAAATTAGTTTAAACTTTTATGTGAGCATTGTATTTTTGGTGCTTAAGATTAAATTTAAAAGTTAGTTTACATTTTATGAAATACATACAAAATGAATAATTTAATATCAGTGACCAAATATGCAATGTGCACATAGAAGTTTAGATTTATTTTATAATTTTTAAAGTTTAAGTATCAAATATGCAAATTGATTACATCATAGGCACCATATACGTAATTTTCTCTAACTATATAATGTGAATGTTATTTAAAATGATTCTAATGCTTTTACTTCTTAGGTTTCTTGTTTGGGAAAAAAACAAAAAGTCATATTTGATTTTTATGCGTATTTTGATCAAAACCGTATATTTCATAACCTCGCAAGTCAATGTAACAGGAAAAAATATTGATTTATTATTATTAAATAGTTGATTACAATATTCAAAGAATATAATAAAAATCTTAAATTACTAATGGACCCGTGAGCTCATATTAACAAACTTATTATCTAATACTCTAATGCAGTCGAAGTGAAAGTAACCGTACGTTAAGAGTGAAAAACAAAAAAAACATAAAACCAATTATATTAAGATATATATCATACAAAAATTAAATCTTGTTTGTGTGTACGGTGGCAGGAAACGGAAATCACACAAAATAAGACAAAATCAATTCATTGTATGTGTGTCTTGTAAAATAATAAGGCAAATTGGATTTTAATAATTCAAACTATTACCTATTGGCCGATAATAATCCATACTATTAATTTGGCCGGTAACACTCCAAACTTTCACTTTTATAACCAACAACAGTCCCAGTGACATAATTTTCAATTTTTAACGCTTAATTTGTATCTATTTTAGTCTCAATTTAGCTTGTATATTTCTTCATTCGTTCATAATTATTGTTGCGAACAGAATCGAGTCCAAATCAAACATAAAAAATTGAAAATTATGTCATTGGGACTGTTGTTGGTAATACAAGTGAAAGTTGGGAGTGTTACCGGCCAAATTGATAATATGGATTATTATCGGGCAATAGGTAATAGTTTGGATTATTAAAATCCAGTTTGCCAAATATTAATGATGGGAGGATGACCCTAAAATCAAAAAAAAAAAAAAAAAAAAAAATCATTAGATTTATTGTGGTTTTGAACAAAACCATTGAACAATTGGGGCTTGAAAATTATTTTTCAAACAAACATTAATTAATGTTTTAGTTTGGACTTTGGATATTCAAATCCCAAGTTAGGGAGACCATGGTAGAAACATGGAACAAAATCTTAAAGGAGCAGGAACGGAAACATGGATTATTAACCGAAATCTTGAAGAAAGATCGAAGTTTTATTCATAAGAGAAACAGGAAAATAGAAGAAGAAACTAAACAAGAGAACGGTGTCGGACGTGGCGATGGCGGTGGCGGTGACATGCCGCCCTGTCTAGGGTTATTATCAAGTGGCGACGAGTAAAGTTTGTATGTGAGAAAGGAAAAGAAGAAAAAAGTCCTGAACACTATATATAAAGAATATATATAAATAATTTATTATTATTGAATAACTAATTAAAATATATAAAAAATATAATACAAACTCTAGAAACCTAATAGGCCCGTGGGCTCATAGTCTCATACTAGCAAACCTATTATCCAACAGTCAAATCTTGTAAGCTATCTCTTTTCTTTTTGAATTTGTTACGTATAAATTTATTGAACTTAAAAAATTAATGTCTAATCTAACTCATAAGAAAAGTCATTCTAGAGGAAAAGAAAAGATGAACAAATACTTTTCGTAATCTAGACTCTACACATGATAAGTACTTGATCATTGATGCCTCGTATAGTCGTATATGTCTATCAACTAGAGATCTTGTACGCATTTGATCAGAGGCCTGCAAAAGGAGAAAATTGTTACGTGTCTACACCCTCATTGACCATGCAGGAGCCCATGACCAAGTCCGTGCGTAATGGGTCTAAGGCCCATGCAGACTAGTCAACACTTTTGGCAAATGGCAACGTAATTATTTTGTTTATTTTAAACTAGGTTAGTACCCCGTGTATTACACGTGTTGAATATATAAATTATTAAATAATTAATAAAAAAATTATGAATTATAAAACTATGCTTAAAGATAAAATATGATTATAATTACTTATAAATAGCTACTTTAAGTAAATAAACAATAATATATTTTTTTTAAACTTTTGTTTTATAAAAAATGTATGGTTTGTAAATATTTTGTTTTAAGTAAAATGATTTTTTTTAAAGTTCGTTGCTTTTTTGTTTTTAAAAAGTGTGTTTTTAGCTTAAAATAAATAGATTTTCAATTTATTAAATTATACATTTTTTAATTTGAAAATGGTATGAGTAATATTATTAATATTCAATATTAGTATTAATAATAGAGAGAAATGAGAAAGTTAGTATGATGAGGCTTATGATTGTGTCACGTATTATCTTATTTTTTTCTTATTATAGATAGATTGATAGACAAACAGACAGATAGATATATAGATAGATAGGCTAGAAACCCATTTATTAAATGGATTATAGCTAGTAATAAACACAAAGATTTGCAGTACGATATTTTAATATAAGATATGAATTTATATACGTAATAGTTCAAGAAAATAAAACAATTATATTATTTTTATAACTATCTTATCTAAATAGTTTCATTTTTAAATATTCGTATAAAGATTCTTTTATTAAAGAATTTATTTTTATAAAAATCTTATTTATTAAAAACTCTAGTTTGTATTTTTCTGATTGTTTTAATAAGATTGTTTTTAGAAAAGTTCATATTTTTTATATATATATTTTTTAAAAAGACAGATTTAAAATATTTTATTTCAAAAAGGTTTAGTGTTTTTAAAAATTTCATATTGTATAAAATTTTTTTATTATTAGTTCTATTTTAATTAAAAAATATGATTTTTTATTTTCTTAATAAAATCTAACTTTAAAAAGATACATTGATTTTAAAAAATTTAGATGAGAGAGAGAATATTACAATTAATAAAATTGATCTTTAATAAGAGAGATAAATTAGTTTTAATGTTTAAATTACTATAATACCCTTTTGGAGGGAAAAATAAGGTGATAATGTCTAGAAGAATAACAACTGGCAAAAAGATAGGTCAAGAGAATGACATGTGATTTTAGAAAGCTTGTTTCATTAGAATCTATAAATAAGTCTTTTACGTTAATTAGTGGTTGTGTGTTGCGAATAAGGAGTATGGGGATGCCCACGTTCCATTTATTTATCCAATTAGTTAGGGAGTTAATTTGAATTGTTCTTGTAGTTTCCTTTATAAGAAAACCTTTGGGTTTTGATAATATTATGCAGAAAATTAGCCTCAGTATTCATCTTTAAAATTCTTCAAGCTTCTTATCTATTTTCTTTAGTCCATTCTATTACCGAACGGAACCACATCAAAAATGTGTTAGCTGATGAGAGTGGTTGTGAGTTGGGAGACATATCTATGAGTCGGGTTGGAGCTTGTAAGGTATACCATACGAAATTATGGGTTAGATAAAACTTACTTGAAAGACATATAGGAATAAAAACATTATTAACGTGTGATAAAGAATTTTGTTTAGTTTACTTTCTAATAATCAATCATATTTATGAAAACTTCATTAAATGACTAAAACTTTTTATTTTAATTACACAATAATTATTATTTACCCTGGTTTTTAAAAATTCAAGATCTATGATATAGGCTTCAATAATATATACTGCATAACAATATAAAGAAAGAGGTTAGTTGGGTTTAGCATGTGTTGGATTAAAAAAATACAAAAGCAAAATCTTTATAAAATTTCTCACTTTAACCGGTTAACGATGCAACCGGTAAAAGACAGGGAGCAAAATAGTTTCAAATTTGAGTTAGTTGAGACATGAGAAAATGGTTATAATTAATTAATTTGATTAAGGAATAAATAAGTAACAAATATACATGTATAAATCTTACTTGATAGTATAGTATGAGATGAGATTAAAATACACTTTACATTTATCCAATAACACTCTCAAGGAATAAAGGATTGTTTATGATTATTTTGTAACAAATAGCAGTTATGCAGTTTTCTATCCTTTCGTTTTATATGACGGAGGTTCATTTAACCATATTTGATCTAGAAGTTATGCCATAAAAATCAAAATTAGAATTAGCTATGTTCGAAGATGTCTTCATGATATTATAATCAGATGTATTTATGGTTCAATTCGGCTCATTTTTTACAAAAATTGCAATTTAAATATTTAACTATGACTTTAAAAACAACAAATCAAGCCAGTGAGGTTCGTTGGATCACTCAAAGTGGTAAAGCAGTTTAGTTATTCAGGTTGAAACGTTATTTTGTTTTACTTTTTTCAAATCATTAGGTTATACTAAATTTTAAAAAAAAATTATTCTTGAGTATAATATGTATGTGCATAATTGCATATATAAAATTAAAGGATCGGTTCGAGTTTCAAGCCATAAATTGAATCTTATAGATCGTACAGAGACGAATGAGTGATTTCTTTAGTTTAAACGATTTGATCGGTTTTAACAATTAGCTATTAAAAACTAAAAGAAAATATATAATTGACTCACATATATACTAATTTTGTGTAGCAAAATAAGTTTTTTAAATAGTAATTCTTAATTTTTTAGAATAGTATAGATCAAAATCTACATTCCACAATATTTGAATATCCAACATTTTGATATTAAGACATATTATTTTTTACCATCGGAATATTTCTTTTTGGGTATATAGTTGGATAGATGTGGGAAATATAATTTGAGGGATGTTGAGGGGTTTTTGACATCTTTCCGCTCATGTCAGCTTTTGCTTTTATGTATTCTCGGAAATTAGATTAAGAACATGTGACGAGTGAACCGACCTCAGGTATATAATTAGAATTTAGGATGATTGGTTACGATTTTAAAATTAATAATTTTCCCCCCGTGCGTTGAGCGAGAACTTTTAACATGATCTTAAATATCAAAATGCGGATGCCAAACACATTGTAACGGCTATCGTTCCAACGCAAAACCTTAAAGCGTGTAGAAATATTAAAAAACACATCGCCACGACTTTCACACTGTAAAACCTAACGCGTATCTCTGTCGTAAACATGACATAATCATTTTGTTAAGCCCAATAAAAAAAACAAAACAAAACAAAACAAACCATATATATATATATATATAAAAGTTATATAACTAAACTCTAACAAGCCCAATTCATGTTTACGAAATCATGTTTTTGAGTTACAAAACCAAAAAAGTCAAAAGAAAGAAAAAGATTTAAAAAAAAAAAAGGAGAAAAAAAAAAAGTTGCTACCTAGACTCGAACCAAGGAACATTAATTAAATTAAATTAAAACGAAGCTTCCTTACCACCAAACCAAAAAAATGTTGTGTTATAATTGTTTTGACACAATTTTTATTAATCATGTTGTGTGATTACTTTTCATACAAAAAACCCCCAACTGCTGCCACGCAGTGACACTGCTGGCACCATTCACTATTTGTATTCATATACTCCCATATATTACTTGTCATACCCCTCTACTCTCAAAAAATAATTTTAAAATTTGTCATATTTTATTCCGTAAATAAATCTAGTTTTAGAAAAAAAAAGTTTTTGTTTTTTCTTTAAATAAGTTTTAAAAATAATTTTTATATAACGATATAAAAACATATTTAAAATTAAAACAATATATCATAAAAATTTAATATAATAATTTCTAAAGTTAAAAAAAAACTTTTAAAAGTATCTTTTAATGTTGGAAATAGACCTAAATGAAATTAATTCAACCGATTAACCCGTTTAAACAGATTTATTTGGTTCGATTATCCGATTAAACCAACTAAACCGTTTATTATTCGGTACATACGGATAATTGAACCGAATAAGTAACATCTTGTGTAATCATTAACCAAAGTGAAAACCGAATATACGATTTGATTCGATTTTTAATGTTACGGATACGGTTCGGTTTTCGTTTATTTTAAGTTTTTGGCTTTTCTTGAAAAATTATAACCACTACAAATAAAAATAATAAAAAACAAAAGTATAAAGGAATAAAAGTAATAATGCATAGACAAACCTAAAATATTTAATTGAACATATTAAATGGTGATATGGTAAATAAAAAAGCATAAAAACAAAAATTAACTATTTTATAAGTGGAGGGGAGGGGTATAACAAGTCAAAATACTTTAGAATGTGATATATATAGCATCACCCTTTGAAGTATAGTCATGGGCAGCCCTAAGCGGTAGGGTGGGTGACTTCTTAGGGCATAATATTTTTAGGGTTTGAAACTTTTAAATTTTTTATATTATATATATATTTTTAGAAAAAATATAGGCTATTAACAAAATCATTAACAAACCCAATAACAATTTTAATGAAACTTAAGGTCCAGTAACATTTTAATTAGTTTAATCCATTACCATTTATCCAATCTAAACTCATTTCAAAAACCCTATGAGTCTCACGATTTATTTAAGTAATTAGATTATTTTTTGTTAATTTTGTTTATTGGTATAATAATTATTATCGTTTTATGAATTTTTTTTTACATACGGGTTTTTGACTTTATAATTGAATGAGTTGTGAACCACCAATTCACTACGTTCAATTTTTAGAGTGATAGAGCTACAATAATTTTATATCTCGTATCATTATTCTCATAAATACATTTTTTTTAATATAATTTACTGTTAGTTTTTTGTCTGGTCATATAGTCTAATGTTACTGTATCAATCTACTCTAATAAAAAAGTAAATAGAGAAGACACATGGTATCACTACATTCATTCTTATCAAGTTTTTCCTGTCTCTCTCTTCTATTAAATAATCATATTAAGTGCTAATATTATTTAATTCTTTTTTATATTAAAATAATTTTTAATAAATTAAGAAATTTTTTTTATTAATGTTATTTCTAAAGAAACAAATTTTTACAAAATAAGAAAATTTTTTAAAACATCAAACTTTTTTAAAAATACAAATTATTTAAAATTGGTGTTTTTTAAAAAATATTTTTTTTATAAAATAATTAAAATTAGGAGTTACAATAAGAAAGTTTTTAAAAATGATATTTTTTAAACTTTTTTTTTTAAATAAATTATTTTATTCTATTTATAATAACAAAGATTTCAATCATATTTTATATTAATATATCATTTTATTATTAACAAATTTTAATTCTCTTTAATATTTTATTTATTCGACCTGTGTAATACACGAGTTTACTAACACTAGTAATAAATAAAAGTTTAGAGATGACGCAAGGTGATATATGAAATGATATGTGTCTAAAGTAAATAAATTAAACTATCAAATATCTAAAATGTAAATTTTTTTATTTTAATAATTTACTACGACTTTATAAAATTTCAATTATATCATATCTTCATTATTTATCACTTATCATTTATTAAATATTTTTTATTTTTTATTTTATCAATGGTTGACACCATTTAACATATATATTTTTTATAAAATTAATGATTTTAACATGTTAAATTTATATTATCTATGTAATACATGAATTCTAACCTATTCAGCACATTAAAAAGATAGTTAGGACAACGAGGAGCATTAACAAAACATATTTTTATCATAGTTAAAAAACTAAGACTTTTACAAATTACTTGTACAAATTATTTTAACTGTCACGTAGGATGATTAAGTAAAAAATCACTTTTTACCTACCATTAAATCTGACGTGAACCTGGTACAAATAGTTATATGTAATTCTCAGGGTCCTATGTTTAAATTGATTATACATTTAATGTTACGTATGATCGAGCTATTTATTTTTAATCATTAAATGCTGTAAGGATACGTCTTTATCAAAACAAATAAGGTTTGTATGAGAAATATTATTATTAATGTAATGAATTAAATGAAATGGAAGTAAATAAACTATTTTATCTTTTTTGAAATTACTATTAAACAGAATTTTTATTATTTGGTTGATGTTCTATGTAAAAGTTAAATACGAAAGTCATCAACTTGATTTATTTTTAAACGATTTATAACATGGTTATATAAATTTAATAATAACAAATGTAACTTGGTAAAATTTCCAACATATAATTAGAAAAATATAAAATACATAAAAAGTGAAAGCTTAAAATATTGATCCTCCGAAACATAATTTTATCTTAGAATTAATAGACAACCGGACAAGAAAGAAAAACACTAATATATACCAGAAAGAAAATACAAAAAAATAATATACCAGTAAGAAAACAAAATAAAAACTTTGAGTAATTTTTTTTTATTTATATAAATAAATAGTTTTGAGCGGAAGGGATATTATTTTTATCTTGTATTTGTTTACTTTTGTTTGACTTGTATTTTGTCTTGTTGAATCATTTGCTTACATGATAATCACACCACTTGACCAGATTATCCGTACCCTACACACAAGAACAAAGGAATTTGTGTTTAAACTGAATACTTATAGATTCTGTCTATATTGCAATTTGTTTTCTTATTGGTAATAAAAGCTGAGTTTTGTTAAACATTCATCACCTATGCATTTTCTCTGAGGACCACTTTCGTATCTAAATTATTGAGTAGTTTATTCGAATATCTTAATTAGATATAGTTTAAAATAAAAAACGAAATATGCGTTAAGTGTGTGTTTCAGAAACCATATGATGAAACAGAATGACTAGAATGTACTAAAATCGACATTTGCAAGGATGGGGTGATGCTAGAGGTATTTGTCATCTTAAAAATGTATCGTTTTTAACCTCGAATTTCACATGTGAAATTTCTAGAAAATCAAAATTTCAGCTTGAACTAGTTAGGGGCTTTGCCCCTTGGACCCCAGTAACATGGGGTGTTGCCCCCAGACCCCCGCCAAGGAAGCATTGCTCCCTTGAACCCCCATTGATCAGTGGCTTCACCATTAAAAAGATCACGATAAACTTAAACAAACGTGCACTACGCACCTCCTGACTTGTTTGAGTGATATTACGATCGTATTTTCAATTTCGCTAAAAATATCTAGCAGTTTCTCTATTTTAAGATTAAGTATGGTCTATATGATGAATACTAATAGCATAAGAACTTACTATTCACTTTATAAGACTTTTTATTTACAAGTAAAGAACATCTTGAACTTAAATTCATAGATCAAAAGGTTAACGATGTTGGTGATGAAGTCGCTTTCATGCACAAGATGGCTTCTAACAATTGAATGCTAATGACATTCAAATCAGATAAGCGAAATAGTGAAATCAAGGACCATATAATCAATTGAGTTTAGGGTCAGTTTTCATAACTTTTGCATACCGAATTTTTTAAATTTCTTAACTTTAAAAAGATCTACACTTTGTTAACAAAACATTTAATTTTTGGTCATTGTTTTCATACTCTATTATTCTCTCCTTATGTGTGAAAAGTAGACAAGTAAGAAGGATCCCATTTTTCTTAAAATGAAGAGCTATTGCATGACAAGTGTCAATGTCATATATAGCAATATATTTGCTTTTAGTTTTTTTTGGTGTTTATAAAATATGAATGTCAAATTTGGTAGTTATAGGATAAAAAAAAGGTCAAATAATATTGCAAATTTTATAATTTAAGATTTTTGCACTAACTGTATTAACAAAAAATTGTTGATGGTTTGTCATACTGGTTACCACCGACCCCTACCTTCCACCATCGTATAACTAAACATAAATATAACAAGTCACAAAACATATCAATTCCAAAGTGATTTCAAAGCACTAAATAACACTCAAACAAGTCTAAACTAGTTAACAAAGTTCAATATGTAAGGATGGAAGGGGTGCCTACATCATATACATTACACTACATATCCACTAATCATATTTTATTACGTCACATCTCACCACATCATACCATGTGAAGGGTGGTGCTCACACCATGTGTTTTGGGGAGTGAGGTGGCTCTTTGCAAGGGTTCAAAATGGAGAAGCATGATGTGTGGATGCCATGAAACGGCCAAACGGCGCGACGTGGGAGATCGGCAGCGGTGTTGCCACGAGGCACCGCCCACTGCCGTGGGGTTCCCCCCCTCCCCCCCTAATGTTAAGCGCAAATATGAATAAATTGTACAAACATTTAACACATTCAAAGCCATAAAACCACCCCAAATCTATAAAATCCTAAACATGGATGAAAAACATACACATGCAAAATAGGCACACACTTTGAATCACATTGACACGAAACATACTCGCTAATGGCAAAGGAGCGGGGGATAATGATGATGTAAGGGAGAATGAGAAAACATGCAGAAACAAAGGGTGGCACACATAATTGCAAATCAGATCGCGTGTGTTAACCACACTTATGTGCACACATTTAATCATGTATTTGTAGATGTTTATTGATTAATTTAATAATAATATACTAAGTGTAATTGTGTAAAGAAATATAAGTTACTTTTGACATGCAAAGACTTTGATAACAATAATAAAACATATATTCAAGCTGATCTTTTTTAAAAATCATTCAAACCAAAAGCTCTAACCCGGATTTCAACATTCAAGTTTTTTATTCATTTCATTTTTTTTCCTTCAAACCATAAATATTAAAATAACCCTAAATTCTTAAGTCTTAACATAATTTGATTGAAAAAGACACTTAAGATGGTATTAAAATCAAAACACCTAATATTACCCTATGAGAACACAAGCTCAAAAGTCAAAATAATAGTCAAAATGGAGTCCAGCTTCGGCAACATTTAACTCAACCATGGTTCCATAAAAACCCTCACTCTTTCTCTCTCAACAACAGATCACTGTGAAAACTGAAAACCTTCATCTCTTCCGGTGGATCCTACACTCTCATAGTGGTTAGCATCATTACTCACTGAAAACAAATCTATATACTCTTTGATTCTGTCTACAAATCGAATTTTTCAATCGTGTTTCAGTTTAATCATCATGTGTTACATACATCTGTTGTCGATTGTTTGATTCACCTGTGTGAATTGGAGCACCGCTTGAATTTGATGAAATCTGAGGGAAATTGTTGCGTTTGTGGTGTAGTTTTTGCGTTTGAATGTATATTTGTGGAATTTGTTTGCTGTGTATCGGCATTGTTCTTCATACGGATGCTTAGTGGATGTGGTTTATGCGGTTTTGAAGCTGTTGCTAGTATGTGACTGTGTGCTTGTGCTCGATTTAGGAATTTTTTGAGTTAGTTAAGTGCTTGTTTGTTTAATTTCCTTTTATGTTGCGATATAATTGACGATTAATTGATTTGAAGGTTCAGAACAATGAGTTGGATTGCATAAGTTTAATAGGGTAAATTTGCTCCATCTGCTTAGCAAAAATGGCAATGTTACCTATATTTGTATGGTCAATTGCATAAGTATCAATGCTTTGATTTGTTCTTTAATGTTTACTTGAATTTGAATGCTTGTGTTAATTCGAGTTGTTCAACTAGCAAGTTTAAGCCTGTTCATGACCAAATCGGGCTTGAGCTAGTTTGACGAGTCAGAAATCGAGCGTGTATTGCAATTTATGTTAAATGGTAGTTGCATTTTGCTAAGCAGTCTGTTCTCGCCTAAGGGGTGCTTGAATCATACCCTCTATATCCTCTGTGATAGAGGTAAGGTTTGCCTACATCTTATCCTCCCCAGACCCTGTCACTAGCCTTGCTATGGATGGATGAGATATACTGGGTATGGTTAATTGGTTATGGTTATGGTATCTGCTAGGAAACTGCCTTTTTATCAACTTGTTTGAAGATATATAACTTCATATTGAATGTCTAAGATAACTCAAACTTATCAATTTGCACGGATATTCTTGGGATCCAGGGATTATTATATTAATAGGACATACCGGAGATAGATATTGTTCAGCTTTCGAGAGAGGGTATCGGCGCGATAAATTTGTTTTGAATTTTGTTATATCTTGAACGTAACTTAACTCGTGTATTAATATACTGTAGAAGCTTGTTGGTTTCCTAGTTGTCATTGTTTACAAGTACCAAATTTCTCTCTATTTTATACGCATAATAAAGAAATAAGGGTTACAAAATGTCACCAATATTGAACTTCATTTTAAACCCTTGTTTTGGGGACATTTAATGGATTTCAGGTGAGATTTGCATTATGAAAGCATATTAATCCACAAGATTCTGTTGATGAAAATGCATCTTGAATCTTGGTTGGTATAAATTTCCATGCTAGATACTGTAGTTCAGAACATGGGCTTACTCTGCAGTAGACACAAGCGTAGTAATCAAGCTACCACAGAAGAAAATGATAAGGTAATCTGCACAACATTTACTTGTATTCCCATTTTGCCCTTTCGTTCACATATCCTTCAAATTGATGCTAAAGCAAATGATTTTCAGGCAGCAGAAATAGAAAGGCGGATTGAGCAAGAAACAAAGGCTGAAAAACATATTCAGAAACTTTTATTACTTGGTATATAACACTTTACGAGTAACATATTTTATGTTTTTGGTTTAATTATCCATGAATACGTCATCTCGAATTAATTAATTTCAGGTGCTGGAGAGTCAGGAAAGTCCACCATTTTCAAACAGGTAGCATCACTATGCGAATCTGTTGATAATACTATCAAATTAATTATAATATTTACTTATAAAGAGGGAAAATGTGATTATCATGCAGATTAAACTACTATTTCAAACTGGCTTTGATGAGAGAGAGCTTCAGAGCTACACCTCAGTCGTTTATGCAAATGTCTATCAGACAATAAAAGTATGCTATACTTGAAAGGGTGTGTTTAGAGTGTTATGTTCCTTCGGTTTCCCACCACCATGAAAAATATAAATTGTAAACTATAAAGAAACTAAGAAAGTGATTTGAAAAGTTGACTGAATCTTTTGATATTGCAAGAGCCATGGTAATTTTCTTAACTACAAACTTTATGATGTTTTAATAGATATTACATGATGGGGCAAAGGAGTTGGCTTTAAGTGAAGCTGATTCATCAAAATATGCATTATCCGTTGACAATAAGGTAGTGTTCATCGACTTTATTAGTCTAATAACCTATTTTACATGTAAAGAGAGAGGTTTTTGTTAAGATGGATTTAATGTTTATGTAGATACTCGAGTTTTTATTATAATTTTTTATTTGTGTCTAATGTGTAGCTCTATAAAGATTAAATAGAATACTAAACGATAGAATACTAAACGTACAACAATGGGGTCAATAGGATTCGTGTTTGGAAAGTGATTATGTTCTATGATTTATAAGATTCAGACAATCAGCTGTCATAAAACCGGATATTAGAGATTGTGTATGGATGTGCTTCCATTATAGGAATTTATACTAATCAGGTTTGACAAAGAGAACATTTTCTGAAATGCTAGTAAAATCCTCTTGAATTAGATTAAGAAGGGTTAAATAAGTAAAGTTAGTTTACCTTTGGATAATCAGTATTGTTCCAGCTAGTATTAAACTGATATTTAAAGCCTCATTATATCTCAGATTATCAGAAGCAGAATTTTGCTTATCCGAACATTAGAAACTGATATTGCAACCTCAAATCACAATAATCAGTTACACTACGCAAATGAAGCATGTTTGGAGTGGAATAAGAAACCTGCATTTCTGAGAACGTTAATTGGTCTTGAATGCGGTTTAATCTTCATAAAAGACTACCAAGAATTCAGATCCTTCTTTTCTTAGTTTATTAAGTGAATTTGTATAATTATCCCCTAGACGTTATCATAAAACAAAGTAAACAGAAACTTGTTGGATTCGTCAAGGGCAACTATTCTGCCATTTTTCTATTTGGAAGTGGCAAAATAATTTGAGATCGAAATATTTTTGTACCAGGAAATTGGAGAGAAACTATCAGAAATTGGAGGTAGGTTGGATTATCCCCGTCTTACTGAAGAGCTCGTTCAAGACATTTTAAAAATTTGGAGAGATCCAGCTATACAGGTATCTATATCACATGTGGCAGATTAATATTTTGCAGCTCTTTTTCTGAAAAACATTTTTGTCATTTTTGCAGCCTAGGACAGTTGCATTACTTACCTAATAGGCTATTGATTCATTTCAAGTGTTTTATATTTGTGCATTGCGTGCAGGAAACATATGCTCGTGGGAATGAGCTCCAAGTTCCAGACTGTGCAGATTATTTCATGGAAAACTTGCAGAGATTGTCAGAGGCAAATTATATTCCTACAAAGGTATACATGATAAAATTACTTGATACAGGTGACATCCCTTAATTTATCCAGTAATATTTCTTGTCAAAGAACTTTTACTCCTTTGAAACAAAAACTAATACTTCATACTTATCTCTAAATTGAGCAGTGGTTCCTACTAGATGTGGCACTATGGTAGGGTTGGGTAACGAGTCAAAATAGGTTGACCCATTTTGTGGGTTCTTGAAATATGTCATATCAAAGTATGAGCCAAAACAGGAAGGGCTGGGTTGGCTTGACCCGTTTACACTTTTTTGCCCGTTTCTTTATTTTTTATGTAAATACTGAATTAGCTTCAATTACGATAAACACTATTTTACTACAGTTATTAAAATCTTCAGATAACAATTAAGTGGGTATACGCATTAAAATTAGACTTTGGGCGACTTTGGTCTCATTCGGCATTTTGACCGATTCCCCTTACAGATTTTTTTTTTTGAACTGTTTGAGATAGAACAAACACTATTATATATATAAAATGAAATGAACAAATATTAAAACAATGTCATCTTAATAGGTCCTGTTTTTCAATATAAAGGTTTAAAGGGTGATCTACAGGTTAATGCAACTGTAAAGATGCCCCATTGTAACTCTCACCCCTTTCAGTGATAAATAACCTCTTTGCCTGTGTTATCTCTTTGTTTGAGCCAATTATATAGTTTTGTATCCTTTTATTGCTAATAAGTTTTCATGAGCAGGAGGATGTTCTTCATGCTCGTGTTCGTACAACAGGAGTTGTAGAAATCCAATTCAGGTAAAATTCGTTTCTGAGGAAAAGTTCTTATCTTCTAACTTTCCAATTGCTTATGTTTCCTGTTCTCAAAAACTAGAAATTTAAGCGTTTTTTAATAATTAATACCCTTTATTCGGTTCCCTATATTTCCGGTTCTGCAATTTGTGGGTCCCATCTATATTTCTCTTTATATCAAGTAAAAGGGACGCTTCAAGTTCTTCATAGGACTGTCAATTTTTCTTGGCTGATATTGTTGATTAGATTAAGGTAAATCCATTCATAATTTTTGTTTGCATGCAGCCCTGTTGGGGAAAACAAAAAAAGTGGTGAAGTATATAGACTTTACGATGTTGGAGGCCAGAGAAACGAGCGAAGGAAATGGATTCATTTATTTGACGGTGTTAATGCTGTCATATTCTGTGCTGCTATTAGCGAGTAAGATTATTTATGCCATTTGCATTTAATTAATATTTAACTTCTCTAAACATTAATGTAACTTGATTATTTAAACTGCGTTTCCAGGTATGATCAAACCTTATTTGAAGATGAAAACAAGAACCGAATTATGGAAACGAAAGAACTCTTCGAATGGGTCCTAAAACAAACATGTTTTGAGGTTAAAAATGTTATGTTTCTTGGTGTATACCATAGTTTTCAATAGCGAATAGCGGTGAATAGCAACAAGCCACCTATATGCTACGTAGCGAATAGCGGTAGATAGAGGCCGCTATTTCATGTTTAGCGATTAAGTAGTATAATATTTAAGAATGTTTTATATTCAATAAATAAGCATGTTTAGCAATAAAGCAGTAGAAAATCTAAGCAAACACCGCCAAAATACTAAAACACTCTATTACTAATCATCTAAATCTCATATTTACCAAAAAAATAAATAAATAAATAAAATAAAATAAAAATTCTGCTACAGGTCGCTATGTAGTCGCTATTTACAGATATTGGGAGGTGGGGGCTACGCTAGATAGCGGTCGCTATAACCGCTATTGACAAGAGGGTGTATACATCATTTATTTATTGTTTTTAATGTCGATAATATTCATCACTTGTGTTTTTTGGCATATGCAGAAAACATCCTTCATGCTGTTTCTAAACAAGTTTGACATTTTTGAGAAAAAAGTTTCAAAAGTAAGTGGTAGTTTTGAAGTTTACAACTATTTTCTTAAGTTATCTTACATCTTTTGGTCTAAGATTTTATAGTTGATTTCCTAGGTCCCCCTAAATGTATGTGAGTGGTTCAAAGATTATCAACCCGTTTCAACAGGAAAGCAAGAAGTCGAGCATGCATACGAGTAAGCTTCATTTCAATAATAATCTAAATTGATAATTTTTGCTATAGGCTGAAAATGATTGGGTTGACCTGCAATACTTTCTCTTCAATAATTATCAGTTTCTTTTTTTAATAGAATAGTGTTCTTTTGCAAACATCTTGGTACCGGTAGGTCAAAGGCTCGTTAGGGTGCTAAACTCAATTACTAAAAGAAATCTAATTCAATAATAAGCAAAAAATTTTATTAAAACAGTTTAGTAGGCTTATGCATAATAAGTACACATTAGGTGACTTTCGACATGTTAAACCCATATACCTGTTTCCTTATAAGCGTATTGTTTGCTTTTATCGTTAGGGATAAAACATAACCCAATTCGACCCATTCATAAATCATAAGTCGACGGGTCTGAATTACCACCTCGAGTAGATATTACTCAAATTTTGATAAATTTACTATGATTGCAGGTTTGTGAAAAAGAAATTCGAAGAGTTATACTATCAAAACGTGACATGTGATCACCAGGACCGCGTTTTCAAGATCTACCGAACCACGGCTCTTGACCAGAAACTTGTGAAGAAAACATTCAAATTGGTAGATGAAACCCTAAGAAGGAGAAACCTCTTTGAAGCTGGCTTATTGTGACAATGGCCTCTATTTCACATGTCAATATTTCAGTAAAAGCTTCATCAATTTTATTTTATTTTTGACAAAATCAAACGGTATGGTATTTCACAGGTTTTTAATTATGGTTTTATTCCTTATTATCCCTTTCAATTCTGTTTCCTGCAACCTTTTTTTATACATATATTTTCTCCATGTATGTAGCTTTCTTGGTGAAAAAAGAATGTTGGATTTATGATTATACATCCCTTTTAACTTTTTAGATTTCTTTCTCCTGAAGTTGTATGAATGCACATTTATGCTATTATGTGTTCGCGGTCCGATTTGGCCGGCTTACACGTGGTATCACCTTTCAAGTTCTAAGTTGTTGGTTGTTGGATCTATTAATAGATAAACTATCAAAACTATTGTTTTTAAAAAAATTTAAATATCCAAATGATCTGAATTATTTTTTAGCTGTTAAATAATATTTAGTAACTTGAAATTTCAGATTTTTCCGCATATTTTTTTAAAAAGTTAGGATCTCCGAAAAATTTTAATAAAAATTATTAAACTTTTATAAAAATTGTTAAATAAAACATATATCTGTAGAATTCGATATCTGATGGATATTCAAATCCAAATCTAAAGTTCTGGATATCCGATTTCAGATTCGGACATCCAAAAATTCAGATTTAGATACGGATATTCAAAAATTCAGATTTAGATTCGGATATTGAAATTAACCATCCGAAATTTTGGATATCCAAAAATTCAGATACCGGAATTTGAACACTCTTAGGTTTATCTTTTTTTTTTTTTTAAATTCACTTTCTTTATTTGAAAGCTCGTTTGTTGTGAAAACTTTTTCTTGATTTTTCGGAATATAGCATTAGAACATGTGTTTTTTGTTTGTGTTTCAATATTCAAAGTAGAATCGTTGCAACTTCATACACTTCTGTTTGCATACTTAATCACGTTAATGTCTTAACTTGTGATAACGTAGAATAGTTGTGTATTATTATACAAATCAAACAAATATAAACTGACATGGTTAAATGACAACTAGGGTCAACATCGACAACTTTAGTTGAAACAAGGGGCCGTCGGATTTTGTCAAAATACTGGAAAATTGTTGCTTCCAAACAAAAATACTTATAAAATTAAAAAAACATGTCTAAATATCTAATTATTCTGTTTCGATTCGTATATCCAACAAGTTATCAATCGTAGTATTTTAATCTAATTGAGATGTGACTTTAAAACTAAAAGTTGACGCTTCAATACCTTATTCAAAGCCGTGAAGATATTTATTGTTTACTAGATAAAAACATAGGTTAAGAAAAGAGTAATTAGTGCAACTTTCTCAACCCACACAAAACCTCCGCTCCCGATGCAATTTTAAAGGATGATATTGTCTTTTTAAGGTGTTTTTACATTCTAATCTTTCTACTCTAATAAAATGATAACTAAAGGTAACAAATGTCACCATCATATTAATACTCATCAAAATTTTTTCGTTTTTCTTTTATTAATTACTACATTAATTACTAATAATATTATTTAATTTTTTTTAGATTTAATAGTTTTTTAATAAATTAAGCAAGAAATTGAGAGTTATTGCAAGGAAATTTTTGAAAATGATATTTTTTTAAAAGGTTTGTTTTGAAAAAAATATTTAATTTGTTTTTAGAAAAAAGAAAAAAAAGCTTAAAGTTAATATCATTGTTTATCACTTATAGTCGTTACTCATATGCAATTTTAATTGTATATTATTTTTTAATATCATTTTATAATTAATTAAAATTTAATTTTATTTAATATTCAACCCGCGTAATACACGGGTTTACTAAAGCTAGTTTCATTAACAAATTACCAACCTACCACATATTGGATTTTCAAAATAATTGTTTAAATTCCAATTTAAACATTTTTCAAATTTTTTTTTAATTTTTCAAAAAAAAAAATTCCAATTTAAACTAGGTTTACATTTCAAGTTCTAATAAATTCCGCGAACCATACGCTTTAAAGGTATTTATCAGTTTGGGTTTTAATGACACGTTAAAAAAACTTTTGATTAAAAAAGAGCTTGACTAAATTTAATGTCTTCATAACCAAATAAAAAATTAAATTTGAATGCGATTCAATTTTAGTTTCAAACCCATGAACCCATTTTTATTAGAAAGATGCCCATCGGTTCAATTTTAGGTTCCTCAATTCAGTTTCTTGGTCTTATAACATATTAAAAATATGATTTCAGTTTCCTCGGTTTAACCTAAATAAATTTCTTGAAACCGAAAAACGAAATAAAAACCAAATAACAAATTAGATTTAATTGACCGACCATACGAAAGAACACAGAGAAATCAGCGAAAATACGTGGTCGACTGGTCCACAAAACCGTGTCGGTACTCACGTTCCCCGGTTCACCACTTTTATAAATTCACATTTTCTATTTATGATTTTATTTATGGTCCTAAATTAATAATAATATCCAAAAGTGATCCCTTGACTTGAGTATATTGTGCACGTTAGGTCGTTTGATTTTCCCTTGTCTTGAAGTCACCCCGAAAGTAAAAAATAAAAAAATAAAAATACTATTTAGTTCCACTCAAATTGTCACCGTCTTTGGTTATTTAAAAGTATAGTGTTGCAACAATCACGGTTGGAAAACTAGGTATTGCGATCATTTTTTGTCGCTAATTAGTCATAAATATTATTATGAATAAAATGTGGTAACAGAAACTTATGGGATGATCGTAGATTATGACCCTTTTGCAATCGAGAATTGTTTTGCGATCGAATTTAGTGACCATTTTTACAGTCGTTAATCTTACAATCATCAGTTTCGCGTCTTATTTTAGCCTACAGGTACAATTACCAACTTCTGAGTTTAGTTTTAAATTACTTTTTTAAACTTTTTTGCGACCAATTGGTAGCCGGCGTTTAAAATTTGATTTTGATTAGTATTACTCATTTTTTGCGACTGTTTTACGGTCACATATAACATTTGCAAGTTTTGTGACCGTTTTTAGACCGGAAATTAAATTAATTTTTTCCCTTGCGCCTGTTTGTGACAAATATGAAACAATCTTAAATTTGTGACCAGCTTTTGTGACAAATATGAAACAATCTTAAATTTGTGACCAGCTTGCAACTGAATGTATGCGAACGTATATTATTTTTTTATGCATTGTTTAAAGATTAGAAGATGCATGTCATATGGCATTTGAAGAATCGAGATTATTGAGGTCTACAAAAGATAGGTTAAGAAATCATTGGAATGTGTATCTTTATAGGTCTGTCTTTGTTGATATGTGAATAAAAAAATAAATTCTATATGATTATTACTAGGCCAATCATGGTTAGAGTTAGCGGTGCACAAACTGGTAGAAGGTCGAGTCATACACCAAGCTTGACCTGAAAAGCTTGATCCTAAGCCTCAGTATAATATGGTTCAACTAGGGCCAAGAGAAGTCGAGCTAAGCTAGAAGCAAAAAAAAAAAAAAAAAAAAAAAAAAAAAAAACTAAAAAAAACCAAAAACTTGACTTAAGCATGTTCTTTTTTTTTTTTGTTAAACAAAATCTAGCTAGTCCTTTTTCATAAATTATATAGCATGAATCCCTTGCATACTTATATGATTAATAAATAATCACTATTAAAGAATATAAACAGAAGATAAAGATTATATCAAATTTGACCAAGCTACTTTTTATAAATTGTAATAAAGTTAGTTTAGTCTATTTATGACACGTCCTTTAACAAAATAAAGATGGAAACCACTTTGTTGTTGGAAAACCATTTTGAACTTTGTTAATCTTTCCTTTTAGTTACATATTAATGTGTTGTTATTTTAATCATAGATAATGTCAAATACATCATTTTTATAATTTATCGAGTTTTTTTGCGGTAATTTTATGTTATTTTAGATTATGGGTATCTTTTTGTAAGTTCAATTAATTTGTAAACAAATCTATGAAAAAATAAAAAGGTAATACTCATTAAGAGAATGAAGACCTGGTTTTTGGTTAAGGTTAAGGTTGATGCTTAACATGGTTTTGGTTTTTTATCCAGACATCTACCCATGACTTATGCGATTCAATTTTTAAGGTTTTCACTAATAATTGTGACTTAGAGGCAGGGCTATAAACGAGTCAAACCGAGCAGAGCATCAAATTTGATTTTTGCGCCAAGACAGTACCTGTATGGTCCTTGTATCATGTCTAAACAATACCACTGGATCAGTAGATCATGAGTATAAGTACGTGAGCTGAACATTAATAGTACCATGTAATTCCCCTTATTTAAAGGGCAACTTCTGAAACTAGTATAAACCTTGGGGAAAGTTGTATAAATATATCATGAAGTTTGTTGGAAAGAGAGAGATACCCTTGTACGCTTAACAAGACCAGAATCTTCTTTATTCGTTCAGTTTAAGAAAAACCCCCAAATTATTTGGGGAAAACGAGAACAAATTCAAAGAACAATTCCAAAACTTTGATTAGTTTTTAGCCATTTTTTGATTTCTCTTGCCAAAAGAAGATTGAAAGTTTTGATTAGTTAATGATCGAATAGAATTCTCAAAATCTTGATTAGCTTTTATCATATTCGATTCGTGTTGAAAAAGCCCTAGAAAAGCTGTCCTTCTTGGACTCAAAGCGTGATCGATCATCTGCAATTGATGCATTGCCTTCCGTGATAATTTCAGGTTCGTTTTTGCTATTTCTGTGCGTAATTTGCTTCGTAATTTGGTGGTTTGGATTCGTGTTGTGTTTTCCTGTGATGTTGAGAGGGGTGAAATCAACGAACGGTTTAATATTCGAGAATCGGGCGTTAATTTGGTTTCTTTTGTTGTAAATTTGATATTTGAACTTAGGTTCTTTATAATCATCCATCCGTTACTATAAAAAAAGAATAAGGAGATGCACTTCAATATGTTAATGCCATATATGATATTATGATGCCGTTCGGCCTGTTCAGATACACATTTGATAGGAATTTGATTACATGTTCAAGAAGATGCAAGCATGAACTTGGAGATAGCAGAGATGAGAATGCTGAGGTGGATGTTTGAGCACACGAGGTTGGACATTCGGAAGGGATAAGAAATGTAGTTTTTAGGGATAAATTAGGGGTAGCATGCATTTCTGACAAGATAAGGGAGGGGAGATGGAGATGGTTTGGGCATGTGTAGAGGACATAAACGACAACACATGTGAGGAGAGTAGAATACCTCACAGAGGTCGGGAAGAGGAGCAGAGGGAACCGATACTTGCACCTCTTTGAGGACATGATCGGTGATAAGAGTTCTTGGAGATACATGCTAAATTTAGATTTACTCTTGTTTGGGGCTTAGTATTCCTAGCTTGTGCTTTATTTATGCTGTCTTACTCGTAGGTGTAGATATTAGTTATTTTCTAAAAGCTGCTTTAGTCCTAGGTGTGCCTTTAGTTATAGGTGCGCGACTGTGCATTAGTTATAGGTGTGCTTATTCCTAGGTGTGTCTATTGTGTCTTAGCTTCTTTAGTTTATAGATTTGTTTAACTTTTATGCCTTTGTGTTCTTTTGTCATCTGTTGTAAATAGGATCTGCTATGATTGCTCATGTAATCTTTTTGTAAGCACTCTAATAAAAGTAGGAGGTTTTCATGAGCCGGGGTCTCTTTGGGAGCGGCTCTTTATCCTATGACACAGAGGTAAGGTTTGCCCTCATCTCACCCCCTAGACCCCACCGTCAAGTGGAATTTTCTTGTAGGTTTGTTTATGTTAATGTTATTATAGATAGTTTTTTTTTTAATAATGTTGATACATATGTTGAATTTTCACTTGAAATTGGTAATTACATATGCTTGAAGTCTAAATGCAGTGCCAGCAAATAGGGAGTATTGCAGTCAATTTGATATTCAGTTGTTCCTCATTCATCTACATGTTACACAAATATTTACAATCTGATTGATTCCATTGCAGGTGTGCTGTTCACTTTTAGGCGTTTAATCGTCTGATAATATCCATTTTTCTGAATTCTTGAAGTAGAGGCAAAAAAGTGTGTGAAACTTTACTTCATTCTTATGGATCTTGATGATGGGCGGCCTAAGTTCTTTCCAATAGCATCTCAATATTTATACCATATAAATTCACTAGTAGACACTTTACCTTATCATTCTAGACAGCGGCACAACCTTGGAACCCATGCGCTTCAAGAAACTTATAGTTACATTTCAAAGTTTACCGACAGCCTGCTGTTTTGGTGTGCTAGTGCGTCAAATTCAAATATGAGCCCAAAAAGTCATGAATTTTCTGCCCGTCCCAATTATGTTTCTAATAATAGTCATGGTATCCCAAGATTTTTCATCAATTATAGAAGAAAAGCACTCGAGATTCCAGAACTTTTTAACAAGTTCTCGAGGTTTGCAATAAAACAATTGCTGGGAAAGGCTAAAGATCTTCATTTCATTCCTGCAATATCATTAGCTGGTAATTTAGTTCCACCACTTGACAACCTGTGAGCTCTCTTCTTTTTCTGTCATCCTTTCTTAGTTTAAATCTTATATAACATGAGAGTTGCTATAATATTTGTTGTAATATTGTTTTTGTTTATGAACCAGATCTAGGGATTTTCTTGCTGTTTCAAATGAAAATGTCAATGCAATTGTTGGGAGATCCATGAATCATATTCCTTGTGAGATTGAGCAACGAAGATGTGGCGATTTTGATGGAAATTTTAATCGTTCAGCACGTGCAGTCGAACCAAGAACTGGCATTGAGTTCCCGACCATACTGGATAATATTTTTGCAGGGAGTAATTCAAGTTTAAATACAGAGGTTGATCATTTTTTTTCCATTGTTGTTATTTTTTTCAGTTCTTGGTAACTGGTTATAAGCTAACTCATTCTGTGTTTCAGGTTCTTGTTGGAACTGGATCGAAAACAATGAAAATAATTAAAATAAAGTCATTGAAGCTCTATGCTTTTGGTTTTTGTAAGTAAAACTTAAAAGCAATTTGGAGTTTTAACTTATAATATGTCTGTTTCATTTTGTAATTCATGTTACCTAAAACTTTTTAGATGTTCACCCTTATGATGTCTGTAACAAGTTGGGTTCGAAATATGCTTCTCTACCAGAGGATGAAGTGACCAAGCATCATAACTTTTATGCTGATCTTCTAAGGTATTTGATAATAATATTTCCATACATTATATTCTAGCAATTTGTAATTGTCATATTAATTTGTTTTTTGCTGTATAATACATTTTATGTCCTAGCAAAAACTAATGTTTCACTTGAAACATAGAAATTGAGAAAGTCTTCTATCTTTTTTCGTTATCAGTCATCTCAAGTTATTGCTGGTATAATATTATTATAAGTGGAAGTATCTTATTAATTGATAATTTAAGGTATTATGTTTTGATTAGTTTATGGAAACATTTTACTACTTTTTGTAAATTCTATAACTATTTTCCTGATGACACCATTTGATTAATAAAATAGGTCATTATGAGAAGACATGTTAAGCTGTAATTTTAATTTTGTTGTATGGGAAGAAGTAGAACTGCAGAAATGGTATCCAAACAGTTTGCCTTTATAGTTCTATGGCTTTAGACTTCTTTTTATATTAGAATTGGAGGGAATGTATGTACATGTACCTATTTTATTTGACTTTTTTAAAATAAATTCTTTGATGTGTTGCTGCAGGGAGGACATAAGCATGACTGTTAGGCTTGTGGTTAGCTGCAATGGAATTAAAATCAGTACAGTTAGAGAGTGAGTCCTATCTTTATCACATAAATCAAATGAAAAAGTTTATTTTAATAGAATATACGAGTCTTATTTTTAGACTTTTCTAATTTCTTATTGTTATCTTGACTTGAAGAATATATGAGAATATTATTTGTAATGGTCATCATATTGAGTTATTTGATTTGTAATTTTGTGTCTTGCAGTGCTTTTGAGAAATCACTTCGAGCTAGATTGATTAAGGTGAAACAGCATCATAGATTTTGAATTTGTAATGTTCGCCATATCATCAGAATTTTTTTATTTATGTATGTGCGTATGTTACAGATGAATCCCGACACAGATTATGATTGCTTAAGAAGTTTTGGTTCCCTTTTCTCTGATGATATTCCAATACGAGCGGTAATCATTTGTTATATGTGCGTGTATGTTTGTTTCTTCTACATATATTTATGATTAATGCTAGCAATCTTCAGGGAACAACGATTAAATTTCAAAGGACAGCTGATGGACATCTTGTTACTGAGAGTGAGTCTCACCTTAATCAATTTTTGACATTTATTTATCTATGTTAATTACTGGTGCCAACATCGACTGGTCAGGCAATTTTGGTAACTATTCAAAGTCGGGCTGATTTAAAATGAGTAATCTTAAGGCGTGGGTAGGGTTGAGTTTGATCTGAAGCACTTTTTTTCCAAAATTCTTTTTTTTTTTTTATAAATGATCAGGGCCACAAATATGAAAACAAAAATAGTATGATTTCAATATCAATTCAAGTTTTCAAATATAATGAGTAGGGGAGTTTTAAGCAATATGCAATTTTTGATCCACCTGGCATGCTTCCTATTTTGCTACTTTTTTTGGTTTTACTCGCTTGACCTGTTAGATATCAAACATAACTTGAATGGACCCATATATAAGTAAATGACGTGTTTGACCCGTTGGCAATGCTCTGACCCAGGCTGGACCTGACGGTCTTTTATTGCCTCCATCATCTTATGCTTATCTATGACCCCTCGTTCTTTTCTCCGTTGCATATTGTTATAGTTGATAAACCTCACTCACTGGAACAATAAAATAATGATTCAACACCCTTTTGGTTTACCCTTTTCTTTATTTTTATGCAGTTGAAGGCAATCGGATTGGTGCAGTTCATAGCAAGGATTTGTGCAGTAAGTATTTATGTTTAATTCTGTCACTTGCAGTGTCTTGCGTCTTTCTGTGATCATGAAACAGTCTTATATGCACACTTTATTTTACAAATCCTCTTAAACTTGTTAAGTTCTACTCTTCGCCTCTTCCCTCTTTTACAAGCTAAAAAAGAAATGAAGCACCTCTTTACATTAGAGGTTCAAACTTAGTATTTTCCAACGTTAAAGTCACTTTCGGTGATTCTTATTAGAGGTGGCAAGTTTGACCATTCACCTATTAATGATATGGTTCGGGTTGTGTTCCACCTTTACTGGCTCAAATAGTCAAACTGCCAAAAGTTAGCCAAACAAAAGGAAAAATAGGATGTTTATGAGTATGATTCGGGCTGAAAATTGTATGGGTATGCTTTATGCATAAAACTCCAACTCACAAAACTAAATTATTATTGAACTGGTGTTATTTTCGCAATTTGTCACACAGTATATGTTATAGATTTTAAAATTTTGCACAAAAAACCATTTCGGGTCACTAGTACTTGACCCAGCCTGTTTGACCAGTACCACAAAACTACTCGTCTTGAGCCCACTCGTTTTGCCACATGGATAATGGATTTGACTAATGCTTGTATTCAGGGGCTTTCTTTGACATGTACATTGGAGATGGTCCTGTTTCAGAGCAGACAAAAACCGAGATAGGCGAAAATGTCACGAATATAATGAGAAGGTGCTAATTTACACATCCTGCTATCTTCTTGCATTTTATATTGATAATCAATGGGTATTCAGTGTGTAGCTGTGACATTAAGAAGAAGAGATTTGTTATTACACTTGAAGCAGAGGTTAATGCCCGTAGTATTCATTGTGTTTGGAATTGAAAAAATGTACAACTTTGTCTATGTAGCCAACTTTTTGAACAGTTGATTTATTAAAGTATTATTGATCAATATTTCCTAGTAAAATTATACACTTATACTTGATTTCAGGAATTTGATACTAACCTTTTGGTTTACAGAATTCTCTAAAATTTGAATTGGAATTACAAAGTTGCTTATTCAAAATTCTATTTAATTGATCAACAGATGGAATTGAAATTAGAAATTTTTTTCACATTTATTGGAATTCACATTCATTTCACATACACATAGAATTTTCAATAATCCAATTGAATGTTCAAACGTTAACGTTTCGGTTTTACGTAAAATTTATTAACCAAACACCTTATCAATTTTAATAAAATTCTGATTTCAATTTCAATTTTTTCGCAAAACATTATGGCGAACCAAACGGGTCCAAAGCTTCTTATTTTAATTAGGCTCCGAAACTTGGAATAAGTATAAAACTTAAAACATGTATATTGAGTACATTATGTATAAAACTTAAAACATGTATATAGAGTACATTATATAGGGTAACATCTGTTCGTATAAAAAAATCATCCTCCTCTTGAGCACCCATGAAGCTTTATTTAGTCAAAGCACTTGAAATTAAAGTAAACGTCTATTTAAGTTTTTAAGGTGATTCAAAAAACTTCAAACTTCCAAGAACCAATAGGTGGGATGGGAACCGAGCCCGAACTCAAATCCAACAGGCAAACTCAAAAAGCAAAACATTTTGAACGCGCATTCGGGTATGAGACCGAGTATAATATAAGTTTTATAAACTATTTCGAGCTTGAGCCATGCCCGATTAACCGAACCATACTCATAAACATATTATTTTTATTATTATTTTCCTTTTCCATCTAACTTTTACCTTTTATATCTAGTTGGATAATAAAATTAAATAAATATTAATAATATGTAATAAATGATGATAATTAACAAGAAGACATCCAATAGATACGTGACGATAGAACACATAGTTATACAATCGGATATCATACTAAAATGTTCCGGTTAACAAACCAGATTGGAAACCAAAACTAGCAACCCGACCTGACTCGGTTGCCAAACCGGTTACACACCAACCCTGTTCCAACCCACCCAACTCGTAGGTTTAAGATGAGTTCTTCATTGTACGGTGAAACTGTTCCAACCAGGCAAAACCCTAATTAAACCAGCCATTTCTCTCACTCAAACCGATTTCAACCCGAATCGGTTTTAACAAAAACCGTTTTTGACTTTCTTTGACCCAACTTAGAACGGTTTCAAAAACGGTTTCAAAACCAGTTTTGAAACCCTCCACCTCCAAATTCCGATAGGCTCGGGCCTGAGCGCCTACTGCCTTCTCTTTCTCGGCCCATTAAGCCCATATTTAATGTTAAACTTAAAAGAACTCTTGCTCGTTCTAGGCTTAAATTACATGCTTTGCCATTCATGTTCTTTAAAGCCTGTTAAACTCCATCTCAATTTCTAGGGTTTCGGCGATCGGATCAATACTCAGGTAAGTTGCTTCTTCTTACCTACTAATGGAGGATGCCTATTATTCACCTTTCAATCTGAATTCTTGTTTGTTCGTTTCTATTTTCCCCAACTATTACGCTTTTGATTTATACTTTTGTGTGTTCAACTATTTTCACCAACTATTATCGCAATTCAGTTGCAACTTTTAGTTGTTAATTTGCATCAGAACTACAAGCAGACGGCTAGATTTGCTTAATTTCGGCATTTTTTAGTCTTTGTATTAAGTTTACATCGTTCAAATAGACTGTATCATGATGGCCCCTTACATTTGTTGTTGGAATACTATCTCCAATAATAAGTCAATGTGTAGCATGTGTGGTTTAAATAACTGAAATATGATGCCATTCATCCTTTGTCTATGTGTTTCTGTGATGTCATTCAGCCACTTGAACACTGTGGCACCGTGGTTAGATTTTCGCATTAGTATACTTCTTCCTGAGAAGGGTTTTATTTATTTCATTAGATGTGTGTTACAATGTGAAAGTTTTTTTATTGTACGCGTGATAGCAGTAAGCCCGAATACACCGATTCAAACGTAACGATCAAATAAAGGGATAGATCTAAGGCTCGTTTCGGATACAGATTCACCACCGAAACAAACGATAGGGCTGCGATGTCAACCGAAGATACAGATACACCACTCCGGTTAAGCAATCGTGTCTAAGAACACCATCCAACTTGCCAATGTTGAACTAGCATAGACAAATATCAATCTAACTCTCACACAAGAGATAAATCAACACAAAAATAATCATAAACTTCACTGCCCTTTTTCCCCTTTCATTTACTCCTTTTAATATCCATCTTACAAGACGAAACTGATGAAAATAACTGATAGTAGCTATCCATGATCCCACTACCCTATCTCTAAGACACTTTGAATTAAACTAACCGACCCACTACTTGCATGGAAATATAATACATAATAAACAAAATTAAAGGAAAATATCTTGCATGAATTAAATAAAATAAAAGACTTCATAACTAGCATTACGTAGGATCATGGCCATTCATCATGCATGCATGGTGACTATTTTGAGCTGGACTTTGAAGTGAAGACATAGCAAACCCATTTAACTACACTGAATAATTGTTGTGTACGGATCGGTGACCCGATATATAACAACGCGCTTCTATACGTGTCTTGAACCTTTTACATGATAAACTGAAAAAGGTTAAATGTTGCTGAATGGTACTTACAGACAGTGATATTATGATAAACCAGAAGCGTACATATATGGTTTTCTGCACTTTTTAGAAAAAGGATTGAATATGTAAAAAATGAATGATCAGTTGAATTGATCTACCAAACAGTAAATCTAGAACGTCGACATCTGCTGGATAGTATTTAAGACGTAATGCTAGTTCAAGGATAGATGAATTTTACATAAGGTATGAGAACTTATGTGGACATGGTTATATGTTCTATGCTAGTTTGACTATTTTGATAATTTAGCATATAGTTGCAAATTGTTTTGTGGTATTTAGTTTTGATGGAGTTCTGATGTATAATTTCTACATGGGTTTTAACCGGTCATCTTTCTACTTTTGTTTGTTAGGAAATAAGGTGACAAAGCCCATAGGATACATAAAAAATGAGCCAGAGAAGGGTGGAAGGCAATTCCATGCCTTTGGAGATAGAAAAGAAATCCGAGAGCAGCGAAAAAATTAAGATAAACATGGAAGGCGATTCCTTGCTTTTGGAGATGGAAAAGAAATCCAAAAACAACAAGAAAAGTAAGACTGTTATTCTGCAAGAAATTGATAATGGAGGCAGTTGTCTGAAAGCAGCTGGTGATCTTTCAAACGATAAGAAGTTAAAACTAGTGGTAAATGAAAATGAAGATGAAAAGGGCAAGGGGAATGATGGTAAATTAGCAGAGAAGGTCAATAAAAAGAGGAAGCATGAAGTCACTGAAAATGAATCTAAATCAAAAGCCAAATCCAAGAAAGTGTGCTTTTCAGATCATGTTGAAACTTTCTCTTCATCCGACACTGAAAACGAGAAGCCGAAAACTGAAGAAGACAATTTAAAGCAAGGCAAAAAGTTTACCAAGCCGAAAGCCGAAGAAGACAATTTAGTGCGAGGCAAAAGGTTTACTCCAGAAGAAGACGAATTAATAAAAGATGCTGTTTTAAGTTATATAAAAACATATGATTTAGGGGAAAACGGTCTAGACATGGTTTTGAATTGCTACTCTTATCCTGGGATGAAAAATTGTTGGAGAAAAATTGGGACTTGCATACCATATCGCCCACATACTGCCATCTATTACCGTGCTCATACTATATTTGAAAGAGGCGAAAGACGCAAATGGACTAAAGAGGAAACCGAGTTTTTGCAAGAATGTTATGAAAAGTACGGTAACAACTGGAAAATGGTGGCCAAAGCACTTGGTAAAAATAGAGTCCACGTGAAGGATAAATGGCGAAGAATAAAACTTACTAACAGAAAGTTAGGAAAATGGAGTCAAGAAGAGTACCAAAGTTTATATGATTTGGTCAACTTGGATTTACAAACAAAAGTAGTTTCACAAGAGAAAAGATCACAGCACGGGATGCTTAGAGACAATATTCCCTGGGGTGCAATTAGTGATAAACTTGGAACTCGAATTGATAGTTGTTGTTGTCTGAAATGGTACGGACAGTTGACGTCTTCTCTTGTTGCAGAAGACAAATGGTCTAATGCTGATGACTATCGGCTGATTAGAGCTCTTTATGATTTAGATGCTAGTTGTGTTGAAGATGTAGATTGGGATAAAGTTCTTGAGCATAGGCCTGGTGATGTTTGTAGAAAACGTTGGGATCAAATGGTTCGCCACATTGGTCATCATGGGAGTCAGCCGTTTCCTGATCAAGTTGAAATTTTAGCGCAACGTTATTGCCCGGATTTAGCAGAAACAAGGGAGGCTTGGGACAGTAAACCTCGGGTGCAATGATGATATCCAACGGTATGCTTTTAGTTCCCATTGTTGTGGATTTTTGATGTAAGTTTGCTTTGCATTTGAATAAATGACTGATAACGGATTCCTTAGATTTTATAATACATGTAATGTGCTTTTTATCGCAACATTTAGTTTTAATTCTTGACCCTCTGCTTATCTCCTTTTTAACAAATCCATGGATAACAAAATTAGAAGGTGTTTTAATGGGTGAGTTGGATAACAGGTCAAAATGGTACATGTTGAATTTGGATAACCGAGTAGATAATAAATAAATTATAGTGAACAATAAAAATATAAAAAAATACTAATAGATTAGATAAATAAATAAATATAGTGAACAAAAATATAATAGCATAATTACAAATTGGTTTGCTGGTTAAACCTAACATGGGTATGTGTGCATGTTTGGGATTGTTTATTTTATACTGATTTTTGACTTATTAACTTCTCAAAAGTTAATAAGTTAAAAAAGTGTTTGGCAAACCCAAAAGGATTTTTCAAACTGACTTTTCATATAGGGTAAAAAAGAGGTTTTGAGAAGTAAGGAGGGGGTTACTTATTGACTTTTGATAACTCCTTTTGATCCAATTTTCTATTATACCCCTTTACTATATCTTATTAACTCCTATCGTTTTTAAAAGCATGTCTTTTTTGGTCATTTTACAACATTTTAGTTTATAAGCTAATCCAAACATTTTTTTTAAAAACTCCTTCTGAAAAGTCATAAGTTAATAAATCATTTTTGTCATAAGTTCTTTTCAATCAAAATAAGCAATCCCAAACATGGCCGTAGATGCAATCTCACCCGAGTAGTCAGTCCTTGGTTTATTCGGTTCAATTAATCGTTTCGATACGAGTTTTAAAACCATGCCAAGGACAATTATTAATGCACATATTCATCAAAGTTAACGTGACACTATTAATAATATACTTTTTATTTGTAGATTGACGATAAAAGTTTTACTTTAAAGTTGATTATAAAATATTTTTCTTGAAATAATGGGTGGTATAGTTTTTGATTCTTTATAAACTGAACATAAAAGTTTTGTATGTTTTTTCTTTTAATTTGAATAATTATTGTATAGTCCAATCTACTTTAAATAAACTCACGGTATGCATTTATCAAGTTATTATTTTTAAAATTGATCATATAAATTTTTGTTATTTGAAGTTTGACCACATAGATTTCTCTCTTTAAATTTAGTTAAACTTACAATATACAATACGTTTTCAATCACTCTCATAATACGTTTTCAATCACTCTCATGAGTTTATATGTTAAACCTGGTTTATACATATACCTATGAATTCATCACTCTCATTTAGTTAAACTTACAACATAGGTCTGGATAACTTTTTTTTATTTTATGGTCTGGATATAGCCGTTGTGTCTCTAGGTGGATGAATTATCTACATACATTAAACAGCATCAAAACTTACCACTAAACATAGGTTTAACATATAAACTCATGACTTAACCGTTGATTATATGCACTAAACTAATATTTAAAACCATCAAATTTTGTTAGGACTGTTGCTAAATCTTAGCTTATGCTAACAACTGAATTTTCTTGTATTAGGTCATTTGAAGCAAAGAAACCAACTCCATTTAGCAGATTTGTTAATGCAATTTCGAAAGATATTACATGTTTATAAATGTACAATTCCAGCTAAAGGTGACAATAAAGAAACAAACATTTATAAAATTGGCATGGTTTATACATATACCTATGAATTCATCCTCCCAAACACTAGAGAAAGATCAGATAGCTTGGCAGATTCTCCAGCAAGATCAAGTGCAACATTACCACAACCTGGACAAATGAGTAACTTTATTAGGAAAAAATAAATATTTGGCTTACTATGTGATTTCTTAAACTACAAAGCTTTAAAAAGAAAACAACAACAAAATATAGTCTCATGATTTCTTAAACTACAAAAAGTTTTAACAAATGATTCTACATGCATAATTAGTAGTCAATACGTAATATTTGTTCAACAACTTTCAGAAGAAACTATCAAAATTTTCTTTACTTTGTGATTCTACTAAATTATAAAAACTATAGAACAATACCCAAATAGCAAAACAAATTGACGGAAGATGAAGCAAACATATATCAAGAATTTCTGCCACACATTTCATCAAACAGTTTTTATGCATTCAAAAAATCAAAAATAAAAAATCAAAGGTAATTTTAAAAGATTTGTTTTGGGCTAACTTTAGAACCACAGTTTTTAACAAATCCTGTGTGTTTAAGAGGAGTAAACCAAATCATGCATTTTTACATCACTTTCATGCTTACAATAAACACCAATATATAAATACGAAGGAAAGCACTCGGAGGACGCTTAGGAGCACCGAAATAAAAACAAAAAGAGCACTCGGATGACGCTAAGAAGCATCAAAATCTTTACTTGAGGCTTTGTTCTTCTTTATTGTACACTTATCGACCTTAGTCTTCTTCATTGTGATTAAACAAAATGAAAAATCAAAGATGCTTCATACAAGTAATCAAACAAAGTATCAATTAGAAACATAAGAAAGAAAAGAAAATTAAATTTGATGAAGCCAACACATAATTACCTAACTGGAACCCTAATATCACCAACGTCGGCCATCGTCAGCCATCCTCAGAAAGTCAAATCTATCCTTAAACGACATTACTGCCGCCCGTAATTACCTTATTAGAAACCTAATATCATCGTTGTTGGTCGTCGTCTTCACCCTCAGAAACTTGAAGTCTCCCTAGACGCCATCATTGCCGCCAAAGAAGAAGAATCATAGCAGGAATTATCACCAGAGTAGAACACTTGTGTACTATGTGTTAAATACCTAAACTACCCCAGCTAATAAAATCAAGTTACTATAGAAACCGACCAAGCAGATTAATATATATTATAATATAATAAATGTAAAAATTAATAATAATAATAATAATACATCAGTTCCTCTAAGCCAAAACCTCCAGTTTCACGTTTTATTCAGCCCTTGAGCTCGAGCGAATAACTGATCGACAGTTGAACTCAAAGTTCAATCTGCTGATTTCGATATACTTCTTCAATCTTCAGAGAGTAGCACTCAGGTATGTTAATTACAAATTATAACCCAAATTAACATATAGTTTTTTAGAAAACCGATTTTGATCTGCTGATTTCAGTCTGCTTCTTCTTCAATCTAAATTATTGGGTGAGATTTAGTTTCCAAAATGAGCATTTTGTAGGTTAATTATTGATTTCCTCGACTTAAGTTGAGTTCTTGTGTTTCAATTTCGAGATTTATGTTAACATTTATACCTTGTTGCGTGAATCACTAATGAACCCTAGGTCATGAATTCATTTATGTGTTCATCTAGCGTGATTTCTCTTCTGTCATTCCATAATATTTTGACTGATCGATGATGAAGCCTAGGGTAGCATGCCATTGTATCTCATACTGTATCTATTAAGTATTTGATGTTGCAAATTTCATGTTCTTATTTTGAGCTATGTGTACTTCAACGAATTTGTATGCAAAATTTGTATCTTTTTCTTGTTCTGTACACTTCTTTAGAGGTTTAGCTTTTACAATTCTAGAAAAATGTTAAAGAAAATGTTTACTGTCTTTTATAAGACAATAAGACATTATGTTTTACTTATGTGACAGATTATCATATGTTCACTAATAATAAAAGACAAGAAGAACGTACTGGAAAATACGGTACTCCTAGGGTACAGTACCTTCAGGTGTGATTCATAAATCTATGAATCTATTTACATTTTTTCTCATTTGACTATTTGAGGAACATGAATTCTCAATTTTCATCATAGCTTACACATCCATTTTTTAAATCATTGTATGTTTATGTTTCTATGTTTGTAGGAACTCGTGGGCCAGTTTCAGAATGCGTCTAGTGAAGGTACGTTGTAGAGTGATTGCCTTTTTGTGACTATATTTTGTGTTTAGTTAAGAACTAATAAAGTAAAGATGGACTTGTTCCCTTCATTTAAACTGTTCTATGCTATGTTGGTTTTGTTTTGGTTTCTGCTTGTATCAAGTGGGACCAACTGTCCCTTACTTAATGATCTAAGAAAAAGCTTGCATCGAGCTTAAGAATCTTTTGATTTTCTTGGGTATCTTTTTCTTCATAATTCTTTGTAATTGACTAATTGCAGAGTTGAAGGAGAAAATTGTTGCTAATTTAGCAAACTTTGCATATGATCCCTACAATTATACGTTTCTGCGCCAGGTTATTTGTGTTTTTAAATTTCTTTCATAGTTTGTATTTTCAATATTTACTGTACTGACAATCATAATATTTAACCGTAAACAGCTTAATGTTTTGGAACTTTTCCTCGACTGCATAACAGAACCCAATGAGAAGCTTATAGAGTTTGGTGCTGGAGGGATCTGCAATTCATGTGTTGGTATGCTATAATTTAGAGGTAGAAAAATGGTGGGTTGGGTCGGGTTGGGTAACATATTACAACAGGTAATTTTGGTACGCGTTGAGTAGACGCCCCAGGAACTTTTAATAACTTGTGTAAGTTTTATTACAATAATGATATAATTTTTCTAATAAGGAAAATAGGAATTGTATGCATTTAAATACACTTTGGGCGATTTTGAACCCTTTTTTGGCAATTTTTTTATTATACCCTTGTGACTGACAACTTCTAGTTTGAACTGTTCTAAGCCATTGGATAGATCTCTAGCTCTAAATATGGAATGATTCATCTGCACTAACCTTCTTTTCTATGTCTACAGATCCTGCAAATGCTGCGGTAATAACCAAATGTGATGGAGTACCTCTTCTTGTACAGTGTTTATCAAGTCCTGTAAAAAATACAGTAAGCTTTGCAAACAATATCAGTTTCTGCAACTTTTATCTTCCTTTAATCAATTTGTTTTGTTTTAATGTGATTTGCTCAATAACACATAGCTAAAGTATCACTAAAGTCATATTACGTGCCTGTAAATAAGGATAACGTTTGACTTTGCACATACTTAATGAAAGAGTTCAACTATTAGTGAACTATCTAGGAAGGGCTCCACTGGTTGACGTTTGTACACCATTAGTTTGTTTGTATAAAATATGCTTTGTTAATGGTTAAGAATAAATATATCGAAAATGTCATTTTGGACGAAAGACTAGGATGGGGGAGCAAAAGAAACTAGGAATATAAGGTATAAATGTCTGATAAACAAAACTACTAGTAAAGTGACCAAAATGAATTTTCTAATAGCCCATGGTCAAGGAAATTGATTTTAAATTTTTTTTATTATTCTACTGTTAGTATTGTTGCTAAGAAAAATGGTGGAAGAGAAATAAGAAAAGATATCTGTGGCCCCTATAGCATTGAGAACAATAATTTGGTAGTAGCAGTTACGTTAATGATTAAACCGTTTTGCCAGTCGGTCTAAAGACTGGTCTGGTTTTGAAAAACTTGGGTTTTCCTGTGTCCCTGTCGAATGGGCCTAAGGGGTTGACAATCTTTTAAAAGTGTATTAGAAAAGGTATTTATAATTTTGGTAATAATATAATTTTCTATCATCATATTTAGCGCATAAGTTATTTATAGAAATTCAAAAAACAGATAAAAGAAGAAAATGTGGGCTGACCCGACCCACTTTGACCAGTTTAAAGTTACTTTTTTTTTTTTTTTTTTTTTTTTTTTTTTTTTTTTCAAGTTACCCATTTTGACCTGCACTAATATTGACCCATTACCTGCTCGTTTTACAACCTCTAGCTCAGCATGATCATTGGTGATTACTGATAATTATATCTTTGCAATTTTATTCAAGTTTCTGGTGTTTGGTAGGTGAATTATGCTCTCGGGGCTCTTTATTATCTCTGTAATGATTCTACTAAGGAAGCCATTTTGAGACCAGAAGTGGTGGATATCATTAAAAGATATGCAGCTGCTGGCGCGGTTAGTATTAGCTTCAGCAATCTTGCTCAAGCTTTTCTCGATAAGCATGTCCCAGAAAGCCATTGACTGTTATGCTGACCTTTCTTTTTGGCTCATATTTACTCGTCATACCGATGCGGATTGGACCCTAATCTACTCGCGATGGCTTATTAAAGAATTCAAATTCAAAAGTCCTTTTAATCATCTTGTTTATGTATTTAGTTTATTATAATTTTTAGATTGTTAGGATTTACTATAAATATTGTTTGTTGGTAACTTTTTAGTTTAGTTTTTGGTTGATTATTATTATATTGTGAACTTTTTAAGCTCTATCAAGAATCTTTTAGGTTTATTGAGGCTTTTGATTAATCTTTGAGTATCCAGTCATTTGAGTATCTAGTCATTTGATTGCTTCTGATTCTGCATCACATATACCCTCACATTGACTTTGGTCAAAATAGGTAATCTCTTGACACAAATCTGGGAAGCATTACATGGCTTTAAGTTTCACAACTGTAAAATATCAATTACAGGATCAAAGCTCCATAAATATAAGTTGAGACTTGAACAATAATTTTCATATGTACTTGTTCGTGCTTGCTAGACTTTTCCATGGTTAACAAAATGTCACTAACGCTTTGACGCATTAATCAGTGGTCTATATTGGTTTTTGTAGTTCTCGTAATTGATGTATATATAATTATTACTATACTTTAAAACACAAATGGGGGAATAGTGCCAGCTGCGTGGCAGCTGGCCATTGGCTTTTTTATTTTTATGAAAAGTCAAATAACACAACAGATTAATAATATTATTTCAAATGAATTTTCACTAATAGCTACTTGGTCTGGTGGTAAGAAGGTTGTGTTTTAATTTGGTCATTTTTCCTCTTTTTTTTTTTTAGTTTTTTACTTTTTTTTTTAGTTAAAACACATGTTTTTTTAAATAGGAATTGGGCTTGTTAGAGTTTAGTTATATAACTTTTGTTTTTTTTTTTTTGTTTTTTTTTTATTTTGCTGTTTGTTTTGTTTTCCTTATATTTTTTTGAGCACAAATGGGGGAATAGTGACAGCTGCGAGGCAGCTGACCATTGGCTTTTTTTTTTCAATGAAAAGTCAAATAACATAACAGATTAATAATATTATTTCAAATAAATTTTCACTAATAGCTACTTGGTCTGGTGGTAAGGAGGCTGTGTTTCAACTTGGTCCACCTATGTTCGAATCTAGGTAGCAATTCTTTTTTCCTCTTTTTTTTCTTTTTAGTTTTTTACTTTTTTTTTTTCAGTTAAAACACATGTTTTTTTAAATAGGAATTGAGCTTGTTAGAGTTTAGTTATGTAACTTTTGTTTTTTTTTTATTTTGCGGTTTGTTTTGTTTTCCTTATATTTTTTTGAGCACAAATGGGGGAATGGTGCCAGCTGCGTGGCAGCTGGCCATTGGTTTTTTTTTTTTTTTTTTTTTATTTATTTATTAAAAGTCAAATAACACAACAGATTAATAATATTATTTCAAATGAATTTTCACTAATAGCTACTTGGTCTGGTGGTAAGGAGGCTGTGTTTCAACTTGATCCACCTATGTTTGAATCTAGGTAGCAATTCTTTTTTCCTCTTTTTTTCCTTTTTAGTTTTTTACTTTTTTTTTTTCAGTTAAAACACATGTTTTTTTAAATAGGAATTGAGCTTGTTAGAGTTTAGTTATGTAACTTTTGTTTTTTTTTTATTTTGCGGTTTGTTTTGTTTTCCTTATATTTTTTTGAGCACAAATGGGGGAATGGTGCCAGCTGCGTGGCAGCTGGCCATTGGTTTTTTTTTTTTTTTTTTTTATTTATTTATTAAAAGTCAAATAACACAACAGATTAATAATATTATTTCAAATGAATTTTCACTAATAGCTACTTGGTCTGGTGGTAAGGAGGCTGTGTTTCAACTTGATCCACCTATGTTTGAATCTAGGTAGCAATTCTTTTTTCCTCTTTTTTTCCTTTTTAGTTTTTTACTTTTTTTTTCAGTTAAAACACATGTTTTTTTAAATAGGAATTGGGCTTGGTAGAGTTTAGTTATGCAATTTTTTTTTTTATTATTTTTTTTTTTACGGTTTGTTTTGTTTTCCTTATATTTTTTTGAGCTCAACAAAATGATTACGTCACTTTTACAATGGAGTTCGCATTAAGATTTTACAAAGGAGTGAAAGTCATAGCGGTGAGTTTTACGATAGCTAAATGCTTTAGAATTTTACGTTGGAACTGCAACCGTTACATCGTGTTTGACATCTGTATTTTGATGTTTAGGATCATAACGAAAGAGCCCGCGCAACGCGCGGGACAAAAATCTAGTTATTTATTGAATTCTCCCCGACCCCTTACGCACACATATGAGAACCACTAAATATTTAAGTACCGTTATGGATCGTATTATAATATTTTAATGGTTCTACAAAAAGTGTATATACTAGTGATAAAATGGCTCTCAAATATTAATAAGGAATATGCATACGCATATGCATGGATGTACGTATATTTATGTGTGTATATTATCTATAAACTTTAATAAAAAAAAATTTCTTTTGCCACTTGTCATTATTTTAAATCACCTTTTCGACACTTGTCATTATTCTAAACATCCTTATTTCATTTTCCCTTCGAAAGGATATTATGGTAATTTAACACTCACATTAATTTCTCTATCTTAATAAAAATCAATTTTATTAATTGTAATATTTCTCTCTCATCTATATTTTTTTTAAATCAAGCTATGTTTTTAAAAAATAAATTTCATTAAGGAAATTAAAAATCACATCTTTTTATTAAAATAAAAATTATAAAAAATAAAATTTATATATAATATAAATTTTTTTAAAAAACTAAATCTTTTTGAAACAAAATATTTTAAATCAGTCCTTTTTAAAAAAATTATAGAAAATTATAAAATTTTCTAAAAGCAATTTTATTAAAACAACCAGAATAATAAGAAACCCGAGTTTTTAATAAATAAGATTTTTATAAACAATAATTTTTTTATAAAAAAATCTTAAAACTATGTTTAAAAAAGAAACTATTTAGATAAGATAGTTAAAAAAATAGTATAATTGTTTTATTTCTTGAACTATTACGTATATATAATTTTAATCATATCTTATATTAAATTATCATACTATAATTGTTCGTGTTTATTACTAACTTATAATCCGTTTAATTTATGGGTTTCTAGCATATCTATTTATCTATATATCTATCTATCTATAACAAATAAAAATTTAAAATAAGACTTGACACAACTGTAAGTTTTATCATACTAACTTTCTTATTTTATTATTATTATTATTATTATTAATATTGACTACTAATAATATTAATCATGCTATTTTCATATTAAAAATTATATAATTTAACAAATTAAAACCTATTTTTTATTAAAAACACACTTTTTAAAAATAAAAATTTTATAAAATACAGAATACAACAAACTCTTTTTAAAATAAATTCATTTTTCTTAAGATACAATATATAAAACCTATATTTTTTTATAAAATAAAAGTTTAAGAAAAGTATATTATTATTTATTTACTTAAAGTAGGTATTCATATAATCATATTTTATCTTCAAACATAATTTTATAATTCATAAATTTTTATTACTAATTATTTAATATTTTATTTATTCAACCCGTGTAATACACGGGGCACTAACCTAGTTAGGGAATATTAAAAGCATAGTTGTAATTTGTAGATCACCTTCAGGCAAAGGGGCACAAACCGGGTTTAATTTTGAAACCGGGACGGGTTCAACCCTTGTAGGGTTGTGGTCAAAGTAATCCAAACCAAGTTTCAGGTTGGGTCCAACCCGATTTCATGCGGGCAAAATGGTAAAAATTGGGTTTGAACCAGGTCGGGTTGAACCTGGGTTGGGAAGTGGAGGGGACAAACCGATTTGAACCCCTATGGGTTGAATTAGGTTGGACCCGGGTTGAGAAACTACCGGGTAAGGTTTGGGTCATCAGGTCGGGTTTTGAAACCGGGTTCAATGTGCAGCTCTACCTCCAGGCGACCAGGCCTACCTCTTACATTTTTGATGTTAACTGTTAAGTAGGCCGATAAAACAAGAGCTAACATAGGTCCTATCTGTCCAGTAGCCCAATTGAGCCCATCTTTTATTACTCATTGACTAAATTTGTTTGCTAACATCAACCTTTTCTGACAGAAATTATTATTTTTATCTATATAATTAAATTAAAAATTATTTTTTTTCTGTTTTGTTATAATTAAATAATATTTTTATACCTTTATCATTATTTTTTTTTCTCTCCTTCACTCACAACCACTTTTAAAAATATTAAAAAATTTATAAAGATTAAACAATTTTTTTTCAAATATACAGATAAACAATAACATTTTCTCTCTAATGTACTCGCAATCATTCAAACCCATTCATTATAATATACGAAACACACTCACGTATTTTTAAAAATTTCACTATGAATGCTCTAAGGGATATCATCGTAGAGATGCACAAAAATGCTATAAGGCATTCCAACAATTTTGACTTACGATCGTACTAAATCGTTTCACATAAGTCGTCAATTGTAGGTTGACTATTTGTCAAACATGCTTAAATGCGTTCCGATGAAATCATCATTTCCCGAACCTACAGAAACGTGCTTGATTGGAGTAGATAGACCGACATTTTCACTTCTTACTCTAGGAATTTCTTTATGGGGTCGGATAATTTTTTAAGAGTCTATCGGCTACAGTAAAAAGTAAATTCTTTTGGTACGATTAATGTCGGGTCTGGTGTATTAGTTATTAGCAATTTAACATACAAATTGACAATTTATAATGCTAAGTATTAAAACAATCAAATAAACATTACCGTTGTTGATTGCTTGCCGATCGTGTTTTTAATCACAGAGACAACTCAACAATTTAAACTGGAAGGTGTGCTCCACCACTCCCTGCCGACCTGCGAGTTTTCGACGTTTTAGTCCTCCACTCCACGAATGGTTTAAGATTAATGGTTTGTTTTAGAGTTTTAATTTAATGGGTTATGATTATTGGTTTGTTCACTCAGTTGGGTAATAAAAGTTAAGCTGTGAGGTTAAGGGCATTGGCTTATTAGATAATAACTTGATGTGCTAAAACTCATGAATTTAATGGTCTAATATCGTTTTTTAATAAGTTTATATTAGCTATTTTTTTATAATTTATAGGTTTATATTTCTAAAACTTAAATTTTATATTTTTTAGGGTCGTTGGTAATAAAGAAAATCACGAGGGTCGTTGCCAAAATTTCTTCAGGGTCAGTTGGGAATATAACATATATACGACTATAAATTTTTTTTCATGAGGGTCAGGTGAACCCCAACCACAAGAGTTGGGTCCGCCCCTAATATCTTATAAACAATTTTTTATATTATAAATAATTATAAAAGTATATTAGTTCAATAATATTACAATCATTTAGGACAAGGCGTGAGTCAAGACGCAACAACAATCACTATTTATGTTTTGCATCATTTTTCAAACATATTATCATAATGGGTTGTGTTATACAAACACTTATTTTTGTTATTGAGACATCTTATTATCTTTATTTTTCTCTATGTATCTATATGTATGTATAGAGAGAGATAAAGAAGATAAAAATAAATTAGATATATTAATAACATACCCCGTTGATTTACGAAAAAAGACGTACTTTCATGTTCGAACATATGTTTGAAACTAAACTTCTTTTCAGAATGATAGATGTGGAGATTCAGGGAGAACAAATGTGAAAGAAAGATTATATTTATGATTTTAAACTATAAATCCATAGGCGGACTGGTGTATACATATTTGGGCAAGTTCATGGTCGGTCCTAGATAGCTAGTCTAGAATGAAAGTCGCAAAGCCTTAGACAGGTTTGACAAATGGAGGTGGGATTTTAACTATAAATGGGTGTCAAAATTAGGAGCGAAATACATAATAGTCCAATTAGTCGTTAAAAAAAAATAGAAAATTGTATTTTAATAATCTAAATTATAAATTAATGATCAATATTAATTTCAACTAATAGTTTGATCAGTATTAATTTTAATTTTTGATTTTGTTACTTATGTTAACTGTTCATTAACTTAATTAGTTTTTTATGATTTGGCATGTGACTTTGTTCATGACGTTGCATGTGACTTTATTAATGACGTAGCATGTGACATGACATATTACATAATTAAAATTAAAAAATATAAATATATCACTCAATTTTTGCGTTTCTTTGTCTTCAAGCTACTCAACCAACGACAAAAACGTTACATTAAATAAATTTAAAAATAATCTTTTATAAAAAAGATTGAGTAATATATATATATTTATAATTATAACTATATAATACGTCACGACACAAGCCGCACCATATAATACACCATAAAAAACTAATCAAGTTAACGAACAATTAGACTGGTATTATTATTAATAACAAAATAAAAAATTGTGATTAGTACTGGTCATATTATTAATTGGGATTAATATTATCTAATGCTTGATAGTTTAGATTATTAAAATTAAATTTTTTAAAGAGAAAACTAGTAACTCAAATTAGGCTGGACTTTTGTTGACGGGCTAAGTAGTTGGACCAGAGAAATAGAGGCAGTCCACAGACAAAATCAGTGGCCCAATTAAAAATTAGAAGAATGGATTATGTAGTTACTAGTTAACATCCCACCTTTAAAAAGCCTGGATATAAAATGGTGATTTATGTTCATATTGATATATATGTCATGATGTAAAATGTAACATTATCATGCACTTATATTTCATGATATTCTTTTTTGTAGAAGTATATAAATGGGAAAAAGTGTGAAATTACAATGTATATAATTGAAAAAAAAATGTGAATGCGTAAAACAGATCAATAAATTGTTGACTAACGTGTCCCCAAAACAAAGATAAGATTTTGAAAATGGGATAGATATATAAAAATGACAAAATACCATTACATGCTATGATTTTGCAAGCTTTAAACTTTTTTTTTTTTTATTATCAATGATAACAATAATTGCAACCAACTATAAAAAATAATGATAACAATGATTGCTACCAACTAAAAAATAAAATAAAATTGATCGGAATCGAAATGTTTTTTATTGTATTGTATCAAATCTTTCTTGTGTCTAATCGAATATTTTGTATTACTTGGTGGTTTGGGAAGAACGCCAGTATTTCTAGGTGATTTCTAAAATTCATTGTACAAGTAGACAACTCGAAGAGGTATGGAGTGAATTCAAGCAAAATTGTAGGGATGTGAAATAATTATTCAGTAAATTAAAAAAATTTTTATATGTCTAATTATTCATTTAACATATAATTTCATTATTCAATAAAAACTATATATGATTATATATATATTTCTAAATAAATGAAGTACAAGTTATAATCAAAATAAAGTATTTTTTTGGATAAAAAACCATACTGAAATCCAAGTTATAATCAAAATAAAGTATTTTTAATATTTACGAGACTATTAAAATACTTTATTTCGCACTTGGTTTTCAATATAATATACGTCAACGCAGATAAATAAATAAGCAAAACTATATATTTGGTTTTTTTTCAAAAGTTTTAATGACTGAAGTTATTAATAAAATCAAAATTTATGTTAAATAAATAAATCTAACAAAGAACAAAAAATATATAAGCAACTTTGCTTGAATCAACCCCACGTCGAGTTAATTGCCTAGTCGTTCAATTAGTTTCTTGATCCTAACCCTCATAGCGAAGACTACCAAAAAGATCGGGCGGCAACTAGACAAGACAAAATAACAGCTTTCAATAGTTACGAGTTTAAAAAACAAGCTAGCTAGTAATATAACAAATTATGAAGATCTCATTATTCTAGTAGATCCCTTGTTAAATCGCATGCTAGATCACTAGATCTATCAATGAATAGTGGATATGGCATACTCAAGACGTAAACAAGTAAAGCTAAACATCTCTTAGCTCTATATTGCAAAAATATATTTTGAGAGCTTATTCTTTGTATGAGTTAATTTTTGTTTTGCTGACAATTTTATTCTCATAAGAATGCCTTGCAAGTTTATTATTTGTACTGGTTTCTGACAAATTTATTCAACAAACATAATAATAAAACCATATATTCAGTTCGGGGGCAACATGATAGTAATAATATAAACAATCTTAACAAAAACAAAATTTACGTGGAATTAGAGATAGTCTATAACTCTTAAGTCTGAAGGCACAAAATTTCAGCCTTATTAAATCACCAGGGGTGTGGGTTGGGGGTTAAGTACTACAAGAAGCTTAAAGATATTACAAAAATACCATCACAAATTGATTATTTAAAAAAAATCAATCTTGTTTCAGGCAAGCCATTCCCCATCCATTCCGTCAATTTCACCTATGTCCATGCTGCATACATAAAAAAAATATTTTTAACCCCCAATAAAACAAAATACACTAACAGATAGCAGATTAGATCACTATACCAAACAGACATCAAAGTAGATAGTTAGATCACTATACCAAACAGACATCAAAGTAGATCGTTAAATCCAGGGGCAATTAAATGTAACTAACACATTTAAGGCCTAAAGCGAACTTTAATATGGAGGTTTTTTATGAAAGAAAAAAAAAATCGTTTCTTCTTATTTATAAAAGAATAAAGTATTTATCTCAAACAAGAATCTAACGTGTCACAAGATTATCTTTCACAACAAAAAATTCTTTTTCCTTGAACACTTTCTTCATTAAAATTTTTTTTACTAATATCCCGTAAATAAACCTTCAATTGCTTTGCTATTTACTCTCATTTCTCTCCAAGAACAAAAAAATTAGTGGCCATTATCATATAATATGCAACTTAGAATATAGATTTTTTATTTATTTCGGGGACTCATAAAATCTAAATGTCTAAAGATGATTGAGTTGTTTGTATTGTATAGACGCATCTGACAAAATCAATAACAAAAACAATAATATTGACCAAAAATATATTTAAAAATGATAAGTTTTGGAAATAGTTAATTTTCTGAATGTGGTGCACCTATATAATAATTTTATAGTGATTTCACACATAGTCATGACATACTTGACACCCACATCTTGATTGCACTGTTACATTTACATTTATGTTACCAAAAATTGTATTTCCATCCGATTATACTAAGACTATCTCCATCTGATGACACCTTCTATTAAAAAAAAGTCTAGATTATACACAAGTATAAATTCAAAGACTATAAAGTTATATGTAGTATTATTGTATAATGTTACATATCGCACAGTTATAAGTATGAAATCGTTATGAACATGATACAGAGCTCATGGAAGCTGTGACAGTTTGAAAATGAAATTATGGTGACGTGGGCCCCATTGTCATTGTTTTAAATTAATAAATTCTCACTCTGCATATATTCAGAAGCCACCACAGCACTGCACCCCCTTATTACTAGCCCAACAGGATGGACATCAACAACAATGGCTAAACAGTAAACAGTGCTTACAATAAATAAATAATAACTAATTAATTAAGGGTTTAGATATTGACACACCCCAAAATTATAAATCAACACCCCGGATTTTAATACGGGTCGTATAACACCATACGCATCGTATAGGGGGGGTCGTATAGCCCTATACGGGTCGTACAACCCCTCTGACAACCCCCTGAATTTTTCATCGAAGTCAATGTCAAATTTGCTATACGCGTCGTATAGCCTTATATGACTATATGTGTCGTATGGGGGGGGGGGGCCTATAGGGATATATGAGGCGTATAACCCTCTGATTGCTCCCCTGAATTTTTTTTGTTTTCAGTGTTTTCGACCCTATACGCCGCTTATGAACCCATAAGCGGCGTATAGGCGGGTGCCAATTTATCTAAAAAAATATCTCAATATTAGTAACAATAATTAAATTTAGCAATTTTGTACGGAGAGAAATCCTAGGAACAGAAAACATCTCCAGCATCCTAAGGACTAATCAGTTTCAATCTAACCTTAATTAGCTAATAATTATCAATACCACACATCCTTTTATAAAGTAGTGTACTTTATAATTAAAACGTTACATGTTCAAATCTTTTAAAATGCAGATATTGTAATAACAAATAGATATATAAAGTAGAGAGTTTGTGTTTGCGGACGAAAAAACATCAAACAGATCTTACCATGGTGGGAATTCCAAAACTTGATCGAATGGATTGATCTCGTCATCAAATTTCAAATCTTCTTGTTCAATTTCAATGGTTTTCAAGAACTCGAACCACCGTGCTGACATCAGCAGATTCACAGTGTCATTCCACTCAATCTGGTGTTGCTCACCTAAAGATCTGATCTCCTCCATCCCCTCATCATCCATCGCATGATGTAGGCCACCATTCATTGTAGCTCCACTTGATGATGATGATGTTGTTGTTGATGATGATGATGTTGATGTTGATGATGATGAGGTTGTTGGCAGTGATGAAGATGATGAACATGATGATGATGATGATGTGGGATGATTGGACAGTGGGTTGTGATACAGATTAATGGTACCCAAGTTTTCAAAATCTTGAAAATTGAGATTCAATCCCAAGGTTTGATCAGGAAGTGTGAAATCAAGATTTTCTTGATTTTCCGGCGGTGGCGGCGGAGTGGCGGTGGTCATAGGCCAATAATGCTCTAGATAACTACTGGACAGATCACCGGCGGTGACGGCGGCGGCGGTGGTCGGAGATTGCTCCGGCAGACGGTGGTTACCGGCGGTTTCACGGTGTTTCATGGTGGCTCTGTGAAACTTAAGGGCGGTGACAATCTCCCTTCTGGCTTCAGCCATATTAAGAAGCCTTTGTTGGTATGGTTTGCTGGTGTGTCTTCTTCTTCTCACTTGCTTCATGTGTGACGGTGGTGGCGGTGGCGGTGGCGGTGGTGGCGGTGACGGTGGCGGTGGTGGTGGTTGTTGGTGGATATTGTTGGTGTCATCTTGAGTGTGAGAATCTTTGGGCTTTATGGAGGTTGTTAAGTGTTTGAAAAGGGTAAGAGGAGGGTGTTGTTTAAGGTTATGATGATGAATGGTGTGATTATGTGTTGGTATGTTCATGGTCTTCCTTTGGTGTGAAGATGGTTTCCATATCATGATCCTGTGAATGAAGATGGTGGGAGAAAGTTGGTTTCCTTTTGTGTAAGCAAAAGTAATATAAAATGGCAGAGGTTTGCAGAGCTCATGAATGTTATAAATAGTTGCTCATTAATGTGTTTCTTTTTATTTTTCATTTTATTGTTATTATTATGTTATTGATGAATATTGGGGAAGATAGCATCTAAGATGGACGAGGTCACGAATTATAAGACCCTTTTTAGAGAAGAGAGGGTGTTGTTAGGGAGGTGAGAGGGGGAGTGGGAGAAGCTCGTGTAGTCAGGTGTGCCCGTGAGGCGGTCTCTAATAGGGGGAGGAGAAAGAGAGAGAGAAGCTACTGTGCCAGATATGAGGGGTGGGGAGAAGTCGGGAAGGGCTGATGTGTAGGGCAGTTGGGCGTTTGTGCCCCACCCACGATATGGATGGTCTAAGGTATGTTAAGTTGAAACATGCTTCTGATAAGATATAGCAGCAAGCGTTGGGTCCGTCTCATAAAAAGCTCGGTTTGTTTAACTCTTGAAGGCCAATTGGCTAGTGCAAGCTATGTCGAATTTGTGTGGCAAATTTGGGGGTAAGTGAATTCATACCAATTTGTATGCGGGGAGATGGCGCGAGTACTTATTAGACTACTTGTTGTACAAAGGTTAAACTTAAAAAAAATGATTTTAATAGAATTGATTTGTCTCTCAAACGAATTAGCAAAACCAACTAGAAGCGTTGGTGATATCCCTGAACCACATGAACCTACAAAATATTCAACCTACAAAATTTGTTAGTAGGATATTAACAATGTCACGCGAGTTTCCAATAACAAATTCATGATATTACAAAACAATGAAGTAGAATTAAACCGCAAAGAATACTATTCCATCATTTATCTAAATTGTCAAGAGTTTAGATAACACGATTAAAAGAACATAATGATTAAAAAGCTTAATATAACATAATTTATTGATTTAAGTATTTAACACATTAATGTTTTTCACAAACAAAATTATGTTTTTTGAACGGTAAATTGAATTATTGAAGGGTCACTGATTCAGCCGATAATCTTTAATTACTTTAGTACGTGACTCGAGACCGCCTTAGAAAAGAAACCAATCATAAGTGAAATAAAACCTTCTGACCCAACATAAAAACTTAATAAAATATTAAATACCCTTTTAAACCATTCTTATCACATATAAATTAATGCCTCCATGCACAAAGATCCCATTTCTACATCTTAATTAGAACTAAATGATTTTTGGAATTTTCCTTTTTTGGCAAACCACTAGGTCCTATCAATTTTGTCTCCATGGGAATACTTTATGCCCTTTATCTTCACCGATAATTACAATACTACCATAATGTGTATGCATTAAGCAATTTTGTTTTCCAGTATTTGTAAGGAAAGATGATCGTGACATATCTTATCCCACTTGATAAATACGGCGCCAACAAATGGTACTTTCTTTTTCTTTTTTGTTAAATTGTAAAATAAATAATATCACAAGAATTTTAATAAATTAATTCTTTTTATTCAATTGTAACTTGTAAGTCTAGGGATATAAAAGAATTATCAAACCATTATGGGACTTTAATAGAATAAATAATCAGGTGTATAACCTGATATAAGATTAGTTTTAATAATTTTTACAAGTCTAAAACAATGACATTACATGACACTATCTGATTATATGAATTTGCTTACATACATCAACACAATATATACCGTATATTTTATTTCTTAAAGAATATAAATAATATGTTAAAGTTTATTAGAAACTTAAAAATTATAGAAGTAGTACAAAATGTAGCCGGTTATTGGATATTTTAAGTCAGTTTTGACTTAATTAATTGACCCAGTCACCCAGATTACCAATTTTAGTTATTACATGACCAATTCAAACTCTATTTGTTTCCTTTGCTTACCTTCAAATCAACCCAACTCATGTGTTTCAACCAAAACAAGTTTAATCACTTTCCATATCATCTTTTTAAGTTTAAAAACACTAAGGGGGCGTTTGGTTGGAAGAAATGGAATGGAATTGAGAAACTAGTATAATTTTCAAGCAAAATTATATTTAAGTGGGTAATGGAATGTAAAACCCAAGGGAATGTTTCACCTCAAATTTTCTTGGTTGTGGGATTTCAAATTCCCTCTCTAGGTGGAAGGATTTTGAAATCCCACAACCAAGGAAATTTGAGGTGAAACATTCCCTTAAGTTTACTTTTAATTGCTCACTCAAACATAATTTTACTTGAAAATTATACTAGTTTCTCAATTTCATTCCGTTCCATTCCATTCCTTCCAACCAAACACCTCCTAATTGAAGTATATCTCATCATATAAATTCACTTTTAGTTAGGGGTGTAAACGAGCCGAGCCGATCCCGATCTCGCTTAGGCTCGAGCTCGGCTCGTTTTGGTTTTAGGAAGCTCGAGCTCGAGCTCGGCTCGTTTATAGTTTTATTTATAAAGCTCGAGCTTGGCTCGTCAGAAAATTTTCAAGCTCGAGCTCGGCTCGGGCTCGGCTCGTTTATTATTAAATTATTAAATTTTTATTTTTTTATAATTACTTTTATAATTATTTATAATCATAGTTTTTATATATAACATAATATATATTATTTAACTATTTTTTATCATAATAATATATTTAATAATATAATTTACGTAAATATGTATTTATATATATTTAATATGTAAATAAAAAACTATATAAACAAAAAGCTCGTTTAGGCTCGCGAGCCAGCTCGAGCTCGATTTCTGAAGATCGGGCTCGAGCTCGTTTAGTAAACGAGCAATAATCTGAGCTCGAGCTCGGGCTCGAGCTCGTTTAAGCTCGGCTCGATTCGAGCTTTTTTCGATCCGATCCCGAGTAGCTTGCGAGCCGGCTTGGCTCGTTTACACCCCTACTTTTAGTCAATCTGGTCAATCAATTGCCATTATGGGTCAAACATGATCAAAATCATCATTCTTTCCAAAAACCACAATTTCGAAATTTAACTTTACATTTTATCCAAATTAATTTAAATCATGATTATAATATTTTTTTATCGATTAACGATGGTTATAACATAGTATTACACTACCGCGTAGCGCGTCAAAAAGACAATAGGACTCCCGCCGCGAAGCATGGGTGATTAAACTAGTACAATTAAAATGAGAACTTAAGATGAGAAGAGTGCCCACACCATACACATCACACCACACCACATAACCATCAATCATATTTTGACACGTCACACCACACCACCTACATCACAACCTCAAATTTGGTGGTGGCAGTATTACCACATCATGCTAGACCAGACCACTATACCCCACACACACACACAAAATTTCACTACGAGTACATGCCGTGAAAAGGAAAAAACGGGACGGGCTGCTTGACGCCAGCACATGACGCGACCCTTTCGGCGTGGGGCCCCCACCCCCTTATATGTTAAATGTTACACCTCATGCTATAGGATCATCATACGTTGCTATGCTAAAAGAAGCAAGAATAAAAAAAAGTAGTTTTTCTAAAAGTAGTACATGAGCTAGAAGACACGTCATATAATTTCAAAGCAACTGTAACAGCAGTTTCTGTGTGTTGGTGATGATGCAAATTATTGGCTTCCGTAAGCACAAATATAGCAAGAATAGCCATTTTCCATTCCAAGATAATATCACATAAAACTAAAACTATCTTCTAGTTTAAGTGTGGGTGTATGTGTCATGTATGTAGATATGTTATTTGTTGATATATAATAATAAACTAAACCACTTTTCCCTTTTATAATAAACAGGGCCGGCTCAACCATTTTAGTGGCCTAAGGCGGGATTAATTTTAGAGGTCTTTTTCTTAAGTTTTTAATAAAAACACTCATACTTTATTCGGGCTTGGTACCGGCAAAAATAAACTAAATAGCTTATATTTGGCGGAGTTAAAAAAAAAAATTTAATCTACTTTTTATATATTTAAAAAACATGCGAAACATTTATATAAAGCTTATTTTTCTAGTTTTTTTTAAAGCAAACTCTTTAATCAAATCTTCATACTCAATCTCATAAGATAAATCTTTTTCAATTGACAAAATAGCTAACCCATGTAATATTTTTCTAGCAGGCCCAAGTTTTAAAAACTAAAATTAATACCAACCCTAGTCTAACCCAAAACAAAACAGTTAGCACAAAACAGAACAGTTAGCTCAAAACGTAGTAGCTAACCCAAAACTGTAGTTACCCTAGCCCAAACACTGAAAAAACTTGAGTCCCTCAACATGCGGAGGCCTTAGGCCACCGTCTGGCACAATAACCTTATTGGGCCGGCCCTGATAATAAACCAATATATATCAATATATCATCATGGTTTAGAACATAGAATCTGACCTTTTCTAAACAAAAAATAAAAATAAAATAAAAAGAACCAACTGAAGATGGAATTGCTTCATACCATCCTCTCTACCACTTGATTTGATTCGTTTTTTAAGACCTTTTTTAGTTGTTTAATTTCAACAATAACAGTAAAAACAATCAACAGAATACGTATCATATTCCAATCTTGACAGCTCATCCATAAGTAAAAACTAAATAACATTTTTTTTTGTCCATAGATAGGCAAGTGAAATTGGTGATTGCTACTTGCAAAGCTGATGTTCCAATCTTGATACAACTATAGTGTTAGGTGTATTTAGTATAAAGAAAATTATTAATAAAAAATATATATTTTTCATGCTAAATATACACCTTATTTGTTTTTACGTGTTGCACTTTATTCCTTTCTATCATCAAATCAATTACATTTCTCATTCTCACACTGAAAGAAATGAAAAAAAAAATATTTATTTGATGTTTCTCAAGGGGTAAGATGAAAATTTGATAAGATACCAAATGATCGAGCCTCTCTATTATATACATGTTTACTACTATCTACTAGTAGCCCTGGGCCATGAATTCTTTCATGAGAGTTAAAAGATTTTACATATCGTTAACTATAGCTAAATATTACAAAAAGATTGTTTGATTCAGATCAGATCGGGTAGCCAATAAGTTAACAAATAAACGTGTACAAGAGTTAATAGAAAAAGTTAAGTTATAAAATTAACCGGGTTAAATTAAACGAGCTCAGTAAATTTATATTTAAATAGTTAAATGTGTATACAAGTTAATTGTTTAGTTTGAGGTTAAGTTACTGAAATAGTTTATTTTAGTGCGCTTAGTTATCTAAATTAAGCGTTTTATATTTGTTAATATAATCTTCTTACAGATCGATGATAAAATTTCGATTGGGTCAATCACAAAATTTCATCTAGGTCAGTGTCAAAATTTTATAAGGGTCAGTCAGAAATAAATCATATACATAATATTATAAAAAAAATCATACGTGTGAGTGACCCCGACACAAGGGATAGGTCTGCCCACATCTACGAGATTAGAGTATATTTTATAACGAGTGTTATTAAACATTCCCTCACCACTCACACATTTAATGAGTCCTCTCCTACATTACTACTAAATTAGCTTTTACAAGCTGGGATTATGTTAGACACATAAAAGTCTAGCCGCTACCTTTGTAAATTCACTTCTACATTATGTCTGTGAAGCAAGATAAAATAAAGAAAGCATTGGAAATTGAAGATATAATAAAATGTAAAAAGAATAAAATGATTGATTAGATGAGAATTCGTGTCCTGATTTCTGTTCGTACACTTATATACCCCATATGTGGGACTAAAACACACATGTTTATAAGCTGTCTAAACATGTTTTTTATCCATGGTGGTGGCTGAGATGCTAAAAGTAGTTTTCTTGATCTTATTATTTTTGTCAGTATAGGTATGACGTATTAGATAATCTTTTTTAAACACATGATTCATATCTTATAACATTTTAACTGAATTATGCATAAAATGATTGAATCATATTATTTGGGGATCTAAACATCTGGAGTTGGATCAAGAAATAAATCTATTAAAGAATATATTAACACAAAAGCATGTCATGCATGAAGTTTGTATTAGCACATTAGATTATCTATATGATTTGAATTAATATGGTATATTTGTTACTTATCTCGTGATCCGTATATTCCTATTTTGTAGCATTGTAAGTTGTATTTCCCCTCCTATATAAAGGGGGTTGCTTTGATTGATGGAACTCAAGAAAGATTATCATACCATAAACTACTTTTAGTTTGATATTTGTATATCACATGATGTGCATATAATCCTGAGATTCAACAAGCTAGGGTAGTTAGTTTCAAGCTTCAAGACTCTTTGACACTACAAATTGAATGTACCAGCAGACTTTATACTTGAAGACTTTACAATGATGGTACATGATCTGCCAGTGAAATTGAATAGGAAATCTAGTGTGGTCAACGACGGATCACCGATACCCTTTTTTTGACAAATAACTAGAAATCCTTGCTTTCCTTATGAAATGGTAGAAAGTAAAGTTCATTTTAATCAACAGGTAAAAAATCAGACCTATGGGTTAGTTGTGTGAAATTATATATCATGAAAACTAGATATAGTTGCACTCAATTATGTAATCTTAGGATATCCATAACGATATCACTCCATTCTTCTTACAAACATGTCTATTCCGCCGTCACATCATATTTGTACTTATTCTTCCCACAAACTCCTTTGACCTTCAATGTTATCGTACTTAGTCTTTTATCAAACATACCCATTTCATTCCGAAAGAAAAAGTTGATAGATGTAGGGTCCACAATAATCAAACACGCAATGCGCTCGGAGACATGTGCATGTTTTGATGTGCAACCAAGCTCCAACGCTTACATTTGGCACGTGCGACTCTATGTCACAACTCAGCTCGTAAAAATAGACCGTTGTGCCGTTGTGGAGAGTCAAAAGTACAACAAAAATTAACTAAATAGCCAAACCCCTTAAGAAATTTACTAAATAATTCCTTTGGTGAGGATGTTTCATCGTATTGTTACAAATGGAATTATTCAAGTTATGGGACTTTTTCACTTTTGAAAACTGTAGATTTGATTTGACAGGGGCGAGTTCTGAATTTGATTTGACAGCTGCTCCATTAATATGGATTCCCATGTGCACGTTGATCAAGACAGAAAACCCGCCCATGGCAAGAGCGGGTACCTTTAATGTCAAAACTCAAAAAGAAAAACCCCTCTTGTCAACTCTCTCTATCTAAAAACCCCATTTTTTAAAAAAATTCTAACAAAATCACATAAGCAAAAACACAAACACCTTGTGTGCACTGAAATCAAAGCTAAATGTGGGAAATTCAAGTTAAATATGCACATGAATCTAAATCTAAACAATTCTGTTCAAAAAAATCTAATCAATTAAAAAACTAGGAATACGAGGAAGGTCCCAAAATTCAATTTGAAAGACAATAATATTATACTCCAATAGATTAAAGAATGAGATGATGGAAAAACGAATCAATGCTCATGATCCTATTCACACGACAGATATCAAAAAATATATTAAATCAAATCATTGTATGTATGATGATGAAAACAATAATGGATGACACAATGAATAATTAAAGCGACTGTGCATATGAGGGATAGTAGAGAGAGAGAGAGAGAGAGTAGCTTCGTGTTTGGATAAACATCAAAGGGGATCAGAGAATTGGATTTCTTAAGAGAGAGAAACCCTAATTAACTCCATTAATCTCTGAATTTTTTTCGTTTTTGACTTAGTTATGTATGGTGAAACATGATTGATTATGGCGTTCTTCCTCATGAATCAGTGGTCCAAAGTGCATTGTAAACCAACGTTATGGTTAGGGCTATGTTCCCGAGCTTATAAGAAAATAGCGATTGAAACATTTTTTTTCTTTTTTTTTCTCTTCTTTTTTCGTAGTTTTCACTTTTCTCTCTTTCCTGAGCACTTGCTTCCGATTTAAAAGAAGAATTGATTTTAGATTTTATTTTTCTTCCATTTATTTTTTTAAGTAAACTCGAGAACATAACTTTTTTATTTTCCTTCTACTTTCTTTTTTATTTATTTTTAAATGAACTTGTGAACACAACATAAAGTAGTTAAAATTATAAAGAGTCTTCGTGCCTTTAAATTCATCAAAAGAGAGATGAGGGGCGACCCTTTATAAAGGAGTACGAACTAGACAAATGACAATAAAAAGTTGAGAAAATTTTGAATGCTTTAGTTATTAAAAGTAAAGGATTGATCAAAGATCACAAATTCCTGGAAAACTTGGTTGATAAAACCGGGACCCTAACTGATGGAATTTAAGATAGATGGCTCGTCGGTACGTATGTGTTCATTTATAATAGGTCCCGCAACTTCAATCCAACTCGTCGAAGTAAGACTCTGTCACCTCTTTGATCAATCCCTCATAGAAGAATACGTCGAACCTTACAGTGAGGTGTAGTTACTCATAACTACATGTGCCTATGACCCCTCACCGGTTCTTAGCCTCTTATACAATATGTGATAACAAGGGTGGCATGAACTCAAACCCACCCCCTTGTAGCACTAAATCGAGCGTGCACCCCTCTGTTAAGTGTTGGCCCTATCGTGCTATTCCATTCTGATAAGTTGAAAAAATTATGTAACACCACTTTGCTAAAAGACTTTAGTATCTTATATCGTCAAAGATATAAAACAAGTGGTGCTTGGTGACACAATCTCTTTGTATTGTTTATATAGTTATAAGTTATTAATTAACTTCATGCATTAAATATAGACGCACACACAATGAATAAGTTGGTACGATACAAACCAAACTCGTAGAGTAGACTCGTAGTGGGCAAATTCATGGTATTGAGTTTCGTTATCAAAGCGTATGTTTTGTTTACATGACGCAACGAGCAATTATTCGAGAACAAAATATTTTCATATAACGTTTGATGGAATAAAATGGATACGAGGGTGAGTAGATACGCCAGCTAGTTTCACGTAATTTGTAGCTCTATGTTTGTGACATTGACTAAAAGTATCTCATATTTGAAAAAAAAAAAATCGAAACTATTTTAGGAAAAGAATAAGCAAGTTTAGGAAATGTTGAAATGATAAATTCCTTTCTGTATGTTGGATAGAGTTTACAAGAAACATTTTAGTAGATATTAAAAACATACGTAAAAAGAAATTTCTTGTGTGCAGCGTCCGTTTAGTTTATGTAAAGTTGAAATTAACGTGACAGCACCATCACCACTAAAAAGATGGAGTATCAACAATACATATCACCGACAATCGTTACATGTTTATTACTGATGGATCGATGACGAATACCAGCAAGATTAATGTGCTGTAAAAGCGTCATTAGCATCATCGTTTCAAACCAGAGATTAATTAATACGCGCCTGAAATCAAGAAGCAGATGATATTTACTGCTGAAATTGGCCTCCTTCGATCATTATTGTGCAGACGTACAGAACCAATGAAGGGATGAATCAATGGCTTACTACCAAGTAACAAATATACGGAAAATGATGTGAATGCAGGCAATGATGCTTATGGAAGAATTTGCGTTTAACGTGTGGATTGGAAAACTTGACTCAAGTCAGTTTGCATTGTGTGTATTTATTAGAGCAACGAGCCAAATTAATTTGAGTTGATTGGACTCAAATTCATTTCAAGTTGATAACAACCCACTAGTTATTTAAATTGAAGCTTAAATAAACAAGGCTCACTCCTCCCATGACCTATTCAATATTGCTTTTCAATTCCATCTGCAGAAGAACAAACCCCTTTACACCTATTCGGGTGTCAATTCCATCTGCAGAAGAACAAACCCCTTTACATCTACTTGGTAGCATCTATTCGGTAGCTTTAGCCTCAACTCACCTCAGCTTGAGGGTCATATACTCATATAGAGTTGGTAGACTTAGTTGCACTTACTAGTTAGGTGGTTAGTTGGTTGCACTCTTCACTTTGCAGGCGTACCAACCGCAAAGAATGAAGCTAGCAAGGAAGAAAGTTTATGACCATAGGAAGTATGTTTCTGGGATTAATCAAGTCTCTTATCAGTTTAATTTGACCAATGTTGTTTCAAGTTTTTTTATTTCATTTTTGAACGACAGTGACCATCCTAGTTGATAACGAGCGAAGGTTTAAACCAATACTTTTGGGAGACCTTGACCTTTCACCAGACCGTATGGTCATGGTTACCAATGATGTTTCAGGTTGCTAGGAAGAATATGAATCTAGTCAAAAGTGTCTAATTTAGCTTTAGTTATTGCAGCATCACCTTAGAGATTTGAGATAATCAGGTGCTGACCCCCAGGATGTGTCAATATGAAGTCTACAAACATTTCAATATCACCAGAAAAACTTCATCTTTCTATTTCTATAAACAAACCACTGGCAAAAGCTGTTTCGATTGTTGAACATCTTTAGCATCAAAACCAATGGAAAACCATTCTAACACAAACAATACTTTTATTTATCAAACTATGAGAGTAGAACCGCAAGTTCTACTTTAAAAACTAACCTAACCAACTGATTGGGGTTGAGAAGTTGCTAGGTGGTTGTTGAACCATGCAGTGTTGCTGCCATTGACTCCAATCTTGGGTTCCATTCGTCGTAACATCATGGTGTCTTGACATCTGCTGAGTGTTGTGATCATCCTCTACATCCATGGCATCTGAATCCATCATATCAGATGTTCGCGCGTCAGTGGAGGCGAATTCAGCAGTTGAAGTGTGTTGGGAATGGCTGGGCACCCATGGTACAACCGCCAAACATCCATTAACCATCCCAGAATCTTCACCTTGCTTATGTGTTTCATCTCCTGGTGATTTAGGTACATAATCATCCGACCCGTTGGACCAAATAACAGGATCTGCATAATGTAAAAAGTATTTTAATTAATCAGACAACATTTTCAGGTGTGTAACAAAGGAAAATCAAATGTGAAGCAACTTACTTTTAAATCTTGAAAGGAAGTCGGAATCAGCAGAGATAGAGAATGAAATCGAAGGCTGTAACGAAGGCGTATTGTTCATCGGGTTGAAGAGAACAATAGCCCTCTCTTCATTTACAGGCACACTGTTACTCAGCTCATCAATCGCTATGGGACTACTTTCCATCGATTGTTCCACAAATTTTTCTTGAAAGGGCATGGATTGTCTATATACAGCGGAATTCAAAGCCTCTTGTTCGTCAATTATCGGGGCCAATTCAGCATCCTAACCACAATATAGCAAATCATTATTGCATGTTGAGATGAAATCTCCTATACCTAAAAACAGGGGCCAGTTGAAACCCTAGAATCAGTAGCAATTGTTCATGGCAGTTACGTTCCAAACATCCTACACAATTTCAATTGTGACAGTGAAAAACAAGTGCAAAATTAAATCCTAGAGTTTACAAAACAGATTTAAACTACACCACTTAGAACTAAAAGATGATTAATTAGATGTATTACGGATTAACAGTGGTAGCGATCAATTCCTATCAAAACAGACCAGATTGAACAGAAACCTACACCAAACAAACCCTAGGCGATCCAATTTTCGAATCACGAACGCAAGTTACAAACTAGATCATCAATCATCATAAAAGCATAATCATTAATCGCACAGCGAAGAGACAATCAAAACGAAAAAACACAACAGATCTAAACACGTGTTGATGTAATGACGTATGCACTCACCAGACGTCGGATTTTCATTGCCGGAGAAGAGAGAGCGAAGTCGAAGAAGTCACCGTTAACTTCATCAGCGTCTTTCCTCTTCATCTTCAACGCCGATGATCACCTTCTTCAATCTGCAAAATTGTTGTTCGATGTTTGGAGATTCAATGAATGTGTAGAATGTTTACAAGTGATTTATATGATGTTTTGACTTGTGTTGATTCGTAATAGATATAGGAAGAAGTAGATATAGTGGTTTGGTGTTTCTGGAAGCATCAGGAAGGTGGGAGAGAGATCATGCGGAAGCCGGAAGCTCACATAATGCACTATTGGGTATTCGGAGTTTACAATTCGCCCCCCTTCAGATTGTTGTTTGTTCAACTATGGTCCTATTTCTTTAGGATAAATATGCAAAAGACTTGTTATTATTATTTTAATAGTTTGGAGAACACAATTATTAGTTTAGAAAACACAATTATAAACATTAACGGTTAAGTTGTTAACATCTAAAATTAATTACAAAATAAAATCTAACACGTTTTGTAGCCAGCATGGCTAGAACCGCTAAGTTTATAGTTGAAGTGTATATTGCTTTGTAACGTTTTTTATTTTCATATGAAGGGTTTTGTTATATTAGAAATGGAAAAAAAGCATGAGAAGTGTACGAATTCCTGAGGTGTAACACGTGTATCACATGATGAGAAGTAAATGCATCCAACTACAAACGTAAGATTCTGACGTCAAAGGTGCATGGAGGTGGCGTGTCATTGTACGGTTTATACGCACCGTGTTAGTTAGGCATGTCATGTATATGGTTCTCGACGCAGTAAAACTATTAGAATATGTTTTTTAAAATAGGAATTCTATATTCAAAATTATAGAGTAGATAAAATAATTGATTTTATGATTCTTAATAAAAGGTTAAGTATATATAAGTTATTTATGTTTTTAAAAATATTATAAAACTACATGAAATGTAACAATGATGGTTATTTGATTTTTCCCTTCTCAAGTCCCAACCATTATTGAGATCCAGTTTATTATAAATTGTTATGTCTCATTCTAGTCATTGATTTGAATTACTTCACGGATTCAAATATTTTTCATACTTTTAATGATTTTTGTTATTTACTTGATCTTCGTCCATATGTATGTTAGGTAAAGAATTCAAAAGTTTTAATAAATTAAACGTGTTAGGTGAGTATATAGTACATTACAAGTCGTTAAAAAGTCCTTTTATTAAATGTGATTTTTAACTAAATAAAAACATTGGAGTCAAGATAACCATTAAATAAGATAGTCATGGTAATCCCGTAAAATATATAATATATACAAAACAACAATTTATTATATGTTTTTATTTGACATAATATTAATATCAATATATTACAGTTACCAAATTAAATAGTTTTATATGATAACCATTTTAAGGAGTAACTAGGTTTATTACCTATCGCGCGTTGCCGCGACATTGTACGTGACGTAATAAAGTATAGACTACAATCGACCCGACTCGTTTCCAAACTAATTTTACGTCAATACGTAGAGTAACTCGAATTTATACCGTTGAACAAAAACATTTAATATTTGACCTGACTTGTTTTCAAACAAAATTAATGTCAAAACATAGATTTACAATCGCTCCGACCTTTTTCGAACTAAATTTACGTCCAAACGTATAGTAAATGAAAAAGTATTATATTGACCCGACGCGTTCCCAAACAAACTAATGTCGAAACGTAGGTCAACTCAAAGCATACATAAAAATAAACATTAAAACGTTTTATATTTGACCCAATTTATTTCTGAACAAAATTTACGTCAAAACGTTGACGTATTGGACTCGAATTTATATTTTACAGGAGTAAATCCGGAACTTTAAAAACTTAAGGGGATCGAAGTGACATTTTTCAAAGTTTTATAAAAAGTTTAGGGTAAAAAGTGTCAAATAAAGAAAGTTGAGGAGGTTTTTTGGCCGGTGGCATTTGCCACCGACCTTTGCAAATAAGTATATAAGTATATATACAATATATTGGTAACTGTGTGATTCTATGCTGATACAATTCTTAGATTCGAGATATATTTTACTAGGTTTTCTAAATTAATATTTTAAAAATCACTTACTCCAGTTGAAAATTTTCAGCTGAAATCATTAAATCTATCGTAACAAGATCTCCAAAACAAATTGCTGATGTTTTTACAAAAGCTCTATTAGTTCAGACATAACTCTTTGTTGAAAGCTTTAAATGTGCATGACATATTTGGAACATCAAATCGAGGGGAAGTGTTGAAAGTTGTTAATATTTATTTAGTCAACATTTAATGGTTCTCATTTAATTACTTAAACCTATTACTAGATTTATATATACATGTATCACTAGATTAAAACAATATACTTTTGGTTGTCATAATCCCTACGTCTCGTCTCGTCTCGTCTCTTCTTAATTTTAAAACAACTTTGATTGATTATGCATCGTTGAGACTTAAGACAAACTTCAAAATTTGCGTGTCATGATGGATGTTTGAACATGAATTGTAACTGCATAATTCATTCATATTATATAACAGAAAATGATTACTAACAGTTTGAACATGATAAAATATTGAGTTAGATTAACTAATATGTTTTATTTGAGATCGAAAAAGACATGCTATAAGCAATAATATTAGAGTCAAAATAAACCACTAAAGGCACGCAATCATGGTAATCGGTATAGTATATATATGGAACATACACTAAAACAATAATTTAATACGTGTTTTTATTTGCAATGATGTCAATATAATATATTTAAGTAATCAAAGTAAATAGTTTTATGTGATACCCTTTTTAAGGAGTAAGATAGTGGTAAGTGTATGTTTCTACTCTACTATGATAAAAGTGTTACATTCAAATCATATTTTCACTTGTAGTAAACCCATCGATTCATACTTGTTGACTTGAAGTTAGAGGATTGTCGCTATGGTTGAGGCCTCGATACCCACTCGATCTAACGCGCTTTTATGATGTCAATAGTGTGACTTCAAACTCGGTGTGACAAAAAACGAGTAACATGATCATCAAACCCACTATTAATGAAAGACCATACCTTGAAGCACTAGTACATGGATTGACTAGCAAATACATGGATCTCTTCTGTAACATTATTTGATGTTATCCTCGATCAGGACTACGAACAAATCATGATTTGTATTCAAAATTGTAGAGTAGCCTTTTAAGAAAGAGTTAATTAACAACATTTCATCTTGTGAAAATAGCCTAGATGTTATTTCTTGCTCCGTAATATAATTTCCTTGTGGCTCATAATGCTTGCTGAGCGGTTGAGCTGAAAAGGGTGTTCACGATATGGTTGGCCTCTTTTGAGGAAATTTTTAGCTCAAACTACTAACTACGTTGTTAAGGAATGACAAACCAAACCGATGAAGTTGGTTGTGTCAAAGGTAGGGCTGTTCAAAAAACTCGTGAATTGAGACTTGGTTAGAAAAAACTTGCTCGAAATCAACTTATTTGTAGATTATCATAGATTTACACTTTATTTCTCTTACCAAAAGGATGTGTTTTCTATTTCGCTTATAATCCTCCTTGTAAGCAAAATCATGTGAAAGCGTAACTCTATGATGATAATACTCGTAAAGTTGTATTTTCATAACGAAAGTGAAAGTTAAAGTATCATGATATCAATTATATATAAATATCCAATTATCTTAATTTTATTCATACTTTATTTTTGGCTCATTGATCGAGTTATCAAGAGGCTATACCATGATATCATATGTTTTACAAAGACCTAATAGTATCCGCATGTGTAAAATAAGTGTTCCATTTTTTGAATGTCGAGAGTTTAAATCATATAATAGACAGATTAGATGAATTTAAGAGTAGATTTGTCATCAGTAAAAAATATATATGTATATCATTTATTTTGATCTATCTTCCCCACATCTTGGGACGAACATAAACTAATATTAAACAGCCTAAAACATGCTAAGTGACATGTTTCATATCATTCAAACCTGTTTACCGGAATCATGTTGAATGATGATTAAAAATCAAACCCTAACGAATGAATTCGAATCAATCCTCATGTCTATACAAAATAAAAAACCCTAACTACAACCTTAAGCCACCAAATTAGAGAAATCAAAAGCCCTAGCTAAGAAATCACCTAACAATCACAACCAAATAACCAATTAATCTAACCATTCATACCTTACTTCTCTGCAACATCGATCTAAAGCGACGACATCCAACAACTTTACACGACGAAGAACAATCAACATCCAAATCGGAGAACATCACCGTAAGATCATCCAAATCTAACGCACCGAATCGTCGTTCGTCTCTCTCTAGAGCAATTAACAACTTACTGAAGAAAACGACGTCGCACGGTAGGACGATACCGCCGGTGATCGGAAAACCGAACTCCTCCTCCGCTTTGTTGAGTAAGGAGACGAACACCGGCAGGTTGAGGAAGCGTGTCGGAATGACGAACCGCCGGCGTTCAGCTCCGACGTACACCGGCAGCGAGCCCGCGGCGGCGATGCGGTGGCGCCACCGCCGGACGATTTGAGTGATTGCGGTGGTTGTCTACATTGCACCTGAAGAATTACACCAGCTATTTTGGATGAATATTGGTGTTTAGTATTTATAAGTTTAGAACTCCCGCGTAACAACGAAGAAATTGTTGTATTTTGTTTGTTTTTAAATGTTTTTTTTATAGATTTTAATATTATTTTATAGTTGCGTTGTGAAAATATTATTTGTTGATTATTGATATTTGCACTATCTTAACGAATTTAATCGTTATCTTTAGGTTATTTAGGTGTCAACGCTTCAATAACTGGAATTGAAGATTAAACTTGAAGATACATCGTTATTGTTATCTTATGATATAAATAAGGATAGAGTAGTGAAAATTTGAATAATATAATAATTGTTTGGATAAACCGAGAAAGATATGTTATACATTTTCTTAATCAGATAAAAGTTGTATTAATAGATTATGGTTAAAAAAAATTGAAAATTTAGAATGAGAATCAGATATTAAGGGGCAAGGAAAGTAGTCCCTAGAACCTAGAAAAATATCCATTAATATGATATGATTTACATTAAGTTAAACGGATTAGTATCGAAGTATATGAATTAAAGTCAAGGGGAATGTTAGTGACACAACTAAAAATATATAAATATGGTTTGATACACATAATATTTTTAACTTATCATGTTAAATAGGTTATTAGGTTGACATGTTTATGATTCATCTTTCAAAATGAGGTGGTTTTATAATAAATTAAGCATAGTATAATTGAGTATGGTTTTGTAATTTTTTGTAACTTTTATTTTATCCTGTTATTTTTGTTCTTATTTATTAACTGTGTTTAGTAAATCATGTTAATAACTATGTGCAAATGTGTCGTGTTATTTTTGCTATTTAATTGTTTATTTTTAATCGTGTTTCTTGCATTTGTGTTATTAAACTGACGACAATATAATGTCATGTCGTGTAATTCGTTATTAAACACTCTGTGTAACCTAAAGTGTTATATTTATGACAAGTTTAATTAAAAGCCTGATATCCAACTTTAATAGTTTTATGAGCAGTCGTGAGTTTCGGTCAATGTGGTTTTACAATAGTAGAATGTGTAAGAGCATTCACGATAAGTTCCTTATATTTATGTGAATGTATTTCATATACTATATGAAATAGTTGTGAGTTATTGTGCGTGGATTAGATAGAAAATATTACTGTTCATCTGTATATATAGGATCGGTATATATGGGGTGATACTATTCACCACTATAAATTTTTAATATTTTTTTAAAGTTGTGAGTGCAAAAGAGAAAAAAATTAGTGATAAATATATTAAGAAGTATTATTTAATTAAAAAGAGAGAAAAATTAGTAATTCTTAGTATAATTATAAAGATAATGATGAAAAACCTAATATGAATACTCTAAATGTTTAATTCCTTATTAATTTTAAGGTGAATCTAGTTGTTTTGATAACTTTCTTTACCATTGTTCACTTCAATCAAGAAGTTTTCTAATAGTATTGATTTTATAGAATGATTACTAGTGCTAATACAATTTTAAGAATAATAATAATTAGGGTTATTGTTTCGGAACCCAGGTAATATTGCTTGAAAAATTCAAAATCTCCAGTTTAAAACTATAGGTTCATTAACACGTCAGAAAATCTCCACGTTTTCTTCATGCTATAAAATCATGATTTAGTTTAATAAGCAGTTACCATAGATGATTACTACTTATATACCACTAACGGATCACGTTGATATTGATTTTAGTTAACCATTGATGATCATATAAACATATTCTACCTACAATCAATTTTAAGTAACTTTTATGTTGATCTGTTTGCCCCTGTTAGAGGTGTTGGAGATGCCTCTTTGAACCCTTGGTCTCCTAAGGATCTTTATCCCCTTAAATCAGCAGGTTCAAACATGCTTAGAATTAAAATAGTTTCGTGTAAGTGTTTCTTTGACACTTCCCAACTTGTAGTAATATTGAATGAATCTCGTTAAACAAAAGGAAAATGTCACAGAATAGTAACCAAGTTTTAAAAGTGTTTTAATTTAATCACTCATGCATATTTTTTTCAAATTGGACCACTAAACTATCAAATCGAGTCATCATTAAATTTTCTTATGTCAAGAAAGTAACGGTAGAAAAGACGTGGGGTTCAGAATTTTGAATATATAAAATTATATTAAAAGATAAAAAAAACATGTTAATTATGAAAAAAATAAAAAAGTTACCTAAAATTTATGTTAACGTTCCACATTAGCATCAAAAGATAGAAAAAAAAAATTTTCTAATTGAAACAAAAATTATAACATGCTAAAAAACATGTTAAGACTTTATTTATATAAAATATAAAAACTGAGTGATCCAATTGAAATATTTTTAAAACTTAAGTTAATTAATTGAAATACTTTTAAAAGTTAATCACTATTTTACAAAATACCCTTTAAACAAAAGTATATTGATAAAATTAAAATCACCTAGCATTTTATCATATGATGCTATTATAATTAACGATAGAAAGACTTTGAAAAAAAAACTAAAAAACAATTAAGAAAACAACAAAGAGTTACATTCGTCTTTTGTCAGAAAATATGTTTTGAAAAATAAGTATGTGGCTCGCTGTCGATTTCCAATTTAACAATTTTATCATAACTTTATCAAATGGTCAGATTCTTTCACAATTAAAACCCACTAATGATTTCAATCATAAACAATAAACAACAAATATGGCAACATCAAATTTGCAGAAAATAAGATTTTTTCCAGTAACTATCAAAAATATTCTCTTAAAAATATGTGATTCTCCACCATTTAAGCTATTATCATGATAAAGCTACATCACCTCCGTCTAATCTCACACCCAAACGCTCACTTTAATATCGTCTCAGACGATAGCAGATTCTTTAAGTTAGATTTAAGTTGGTGCGGGTATAGCCGATAACAGACCCTTAAGTTATATAAAATATACGTTCAAGAACACGAATTACATGCATATTCAAATTTTCAACATACGCAATTGTTTTCATGAAACCTATAAAAATTGGGGCTAAATTGCGAAGTTAATCTCATTGAAACCTATAAAAATCAGGTTCAATGATCAATGATGATTGAAAATCAAAATCAACGATCAAACTACGAGAGATCGAATCCAAATCAATCGATCAAGTATATTATATATACAGATCTAAAAACACTAACCTAAATCCTCTAATCACGTACGTTTAACCACGATCTAACCCTAATCTCACACCTTAGCCTTCTGCAACAGCGAATCGAAGCTACGAGACTCCGAAATCGAGCTTCTTCTACACGACGAAGAACAATCACCGACCAAATCGGAAAACCTCAGCGCGAAATCATCAAACTCCAGATCTCCGATCCGACGTTCGTCTCTATGCAAAACGATCAACAACTTCTCAAAAGTAACGACGTCGCAGGGGAGGATGAGGCCGCCGGAGGTCTGAAACCCGAACTCCTCCTCCGCCTTGTTGAGCAGCGATACGAACACGTGTAGGTTGAGGAAACGTGTCGGAATCACGAACCGCCGGCGTTCGGCTCCGACGTACACCGCCAGGGATCCGGCGGAGATGCGGTGGCGCCACCGTTGGAGCACTTGCTTCAGGCGGACGATTTGGTTGATTTTGTTGACGGTTTTCATTGCAGATTTTGCAGTGAGTGAGTTTGAGCCTTTGAGGGTTGAGGAGAATGGAGGGGGTATTTATACTCCCGCGAAGGGGGAAATATCGTAATATTGGTGAATTATCTTTTCATCAATATGAGAGTTTTAAGATTCCATTTTTAAATTATATTTTATGTGGATTCTGTTGTTGTTATCTTGATTCTTTTAATTAGAATATTAAGTTACGTGATAAAATCGAGTATTTAACCATGAGTATTATAGTTTTTATATAATTATAGTACATATTTACATAATCTATTAGTAACTAACCTGATAAGCAGCCGCCAAACACGACATATAATATATATATTTATAGTTTTTAACTTTTTGAAAATGTCAGTAATTATCTGATGCAATACTAGGGTTGGTTTCTTATTTCTTTTTTTTTCTGTAAAATCAAATATTTACCTTTTATTAGAGTCTTAATAATAATTAAAAAGAAATTAGTTTTAAATGTCTATCTCTAATTTCTTAAGCTTTAACATAAATTTTAATTTGATCTCAAAGTGTATCTAAAACATGATATAGTTAATATAAGTATTTCTAAACATTTAATGGCAGTTTTCAGTGAGATTAGTAAATAATAATTTAAATATTTAACGAAAGTTTTCAATGAGATATATAAGTAAATTATAATTCGACGTGAAAGACGGATTTTAATAATTTTATTAATGTCTCTCTTCTTGTGACGTCATCCTCGCCTGTATCTCTTTTTCACTTCGGCCATTAATTTATTTCTTGTATTACTCTAAAAGATGGTTGTTACATTAAAATAACAATCCTTGATATATATTTAAACCAAAAACCTAGTAAACGTGGATCGAAACTAATATTTAGAAAACCATAGTGACGATTTTGGTGATGACCGGCTTTTTTTTATTATTTTTCTTCTAAATCTTGTCTCCATAATCATTCAACAAAAAGTAAAATTGAAGTAAAGAGATTAATTAAGAACGGGGTTATATCCTTAAGGATTTGAAATTTGGATGTGACACAATTCATGCATGAGCCATGTTACACATATCAATAAAAGACTAATCACCTATCATATCGCAGAGAGCTGATTTTGTTGAATGACAAGGGTATAGGCCTATTTTTTATTTTATATTATTGTCATGCTAGAATCACATCATTATTCACTTTCTCATGAAATATTTTTACGTCCAGTTTTCATGAGCAGTTAGTATGAACAATGGTTTCCTTTCAAAAGTAGTCATGAACCAAACAAACATGGACAGCTTCACTATCCCTATTGAAAACATATTGTCTTGTCGTCGTTCTTGGATTCGAGCTTTCAGCATCATTGCATACGATCTCGACCGTCTCCACCACTAAGACATCCATCGTAAATCTTCAACCATCCATAGAGGTAGAACATAATTTAAAGTAGTTGAATCTCCATTCTCTCAGTTTCTAAAATGAATAATGACAAAGTCATTGATAGAGTCCAAGGAACAACGTCAATAATAGAGTCCACATTTACCACTCCTGAAATACGATCATGGATGGTTGCAAAAATCAAATATTTAACAAATAGGTCCCTACATACAATGCGGTTTTTGAACCAAACTATTGGGCATGGCGAGGGGATAAAGTAAAAACTTTCAGGAGGCGAATTCAATAAATACATATATATAAGTTAAACTATAGTGCTAAAAATTAAAATTACTAACGAAAAAGAGGTGTGGACGCATACTCGATCAAGATTACTTTGATTTTACTAAGGAACCTCTAAGGTTCTAAGGGGTGAAGCCCTTAGTCTGGAGGATTCTAAAAGGACACCACCTCTTGGTTCTAACAGAGTCCAAGGAACAACGCCCTTGGTAGGGACCGAGCTTATAAAACAATTGCATATATTAAGTTACTATTGATTATCATTGATAACTAAAATGATCGATAGCAACTTGATATTCAGCAGGGCCGGTCCTAAAGATTTTAGTGCCCAGGACGAGCCCGCAAAAAAAAGACCTTTTGACCCTAACGAATTGAATTATATAAACTAATTTTTTTAATAAAAACAAACATTTTAGAAATAAACATACCAAAATCATAGTAATACAAATGACAGCATAATTGTTCACCGATAACTCACGAAGTTCAGGTATTACAATAAATATAATAAAATCATTTATTTTTTGGCTACTCAATTGACCATTTAAATAATTAAACAAATAATAATAAACCATGACACATGAGATTTAAATATCTTATTTTTTAAAAAGAGGCTTTAATTGAGTAATTAGGTTAATAAAATGGGTCTAAAAAATTAAATTGGGTTTAAAATATAATTGGATTAATTTTTATGATTGAATTATAGTTTATAACTATTTTTTTTATAAAATATATATATAATAAAAAAAATTAAAAAATTTTGTGCCCATGAGCGAGTGGGCCCTGGACGGACGTCCATCTCGCCCCTCCTCAGGGCCGGACATGATATTCAGTATCAACTAAAACATTAGTAGCAACTAATGATCAATGACTTATAAGTTATCACTATCAACATAATCATAAATTGCAACTCGACAGGAAAGGTAATTAGGTTTCTTCTCTTATTGAACCGGCCGGTGGAGCTCTTGCAAAAGGTTCCCACTAATATAATTAACTGCCATGTACTGATCATTTCAACCGTTACCTGAAACGTTGGTGATGGTTCAAATGAACTAAAACTTTGTTTTTTCACATAATATAACATTTCTTGTTTTTAAATTTATCTTTGGTTTTATCCAATTATTAATTTCGCCCAAGTGATATGAAATTGAAAACCTATAAGGCTATAAGTTCCCAAAACTACTCGTCAAACATTAGGGGAAGACGTATACATTGGAAAAGGTGGTATTTGGTTTACTTTTACGTTTGAGAAAAAAAGTAATTTTATTTTGTAAACTGTGTAAATAGGCATTATAACCCTGAATTTGAGGTTTTATAGCTTGTAAAAGTAGTGTATACGAAATGCACTAGTTAATTTAATTTAATGAAATAATTAAAAGATTGTTCTCTTCTTTTTAAATCATCTCAACTTAAAATTAAAAAAAAAATACTGAAAAAAAATACAAAGGTGTTAATATTGTCATGAAACAAATCACTGCCCTCAAACTATTTATAAAACAAATCATAATTATGTTGTGTTACAAAAGGATATAAATGGGTGTTACAATTTAAAAGGTTGTAATTAAACCATAAAAACTACACAAGTCATTGTTTCAACATGAATCTAACAAACTTCAAGTTTTATAGCCGACAAACATGGCTTCAAAAACTCGAGAGGATTAAGTTCAAAGAATTGAGACATGTTGTTTAACTTAAACAAATTATTATTATTTTATGAGAAAATTACATAAATGATCCCTTAAATTACATTATTCAATTTTTATGTATTTTATAAATTTTAGACTAACTTTGCAATTTAAAAATTTTATAAACTTATGTGTTTTATAACTTTTGTACTAACTTTTAATTTAACTTTAGGGACCTAAATTGCAACATCTACGTAAAATTTCGGACTAATTTTATAATTTTTTATAGTTTGAGGATCAAACTTGCAATGACTACATAGAAAACAACGTACATTTTTATATTTTAAAATCAATCTTTTAAAAAATAAAAGTTTTATATAAAAAAATTTTGTTTCAAAACAAACCCGGAGTTTTAAACAACGAGATATTGATAAAAAAACGGAATTTTTTCAAAGCAATAATTGTTTAAAACGAAAGTTCTAAAAAAATAAAAATGTTTAATTAGGTACTCAAAGTACTTACTTATACGTAATTTCAATCATATCTTATATTTAACGTTAAATAATGTACATTGGAAAGATTTAAATTAAGTCACTACAATAATATACAAAATAAAGATAGTCATTGTTATTTTTTATGGTCTTTTAGTACTTTTAATAAAGATCTATTGTATTGCATAATAATACATTGACTAAAGAGCTAGGTTTGAAAGTGACGAGAGATCTAGTGCTGCTTTCCAAATCCTGGTGACCCGAATTAGCTTAATTACTAAGGAAATTGTATGTTATGAAGGTCTCAACTACCGGAATAACCAACATGAGATGGTGATTTTTAGTGATAGATGACGATAATTAATGTCACTCATAGATTAGTTGCAATAATGTTTTGGGATATGTAGCGTATACGTTGTTGATGCATTAGTTTTTTTTTTTTTGAACGGCAAATCTACTCTACTGTTACAATACACCAAATAACACCATTGCTTGGGCTTGAACCCAAGACCTCTAAGAGGCAAAGCCTCTACCAAGATGACAAACTCTTTTCAAAATCTCTTGTCTTTGGTCAGCCAAAAACTACTTTGTAGAAGCATTAGATAATGGATGTGATCATGGTGAGTCGGACCCTCGATGGATGCTTAGTTACGAATCCAAGATTTTGCCCTTTAGAATTAAGCGGTTATGCCAGGTTTATTGATTTTAAGATTTATAGTTTTAGCAAAAAGTTATTATAGATAAACGCCATAAACCGAAGATATAGATAAAAGATCACTCCAAACCGCCATCGATAAGCTGAATAGGGAGGATATTTAGGCTCGGTGAAAAAAAAAAGATTTTTGTATGTTTATCATCAGAACCATAGTAACAAAACAACTGGTTGTGCCAACTTCTATCGTGAGATAGCACCTCAATATATATAAATGCATGAGATGAATATGTAACTGGAAATTGATATCAAATTCTATGCTCGAACCAAAACTAAATATATTAATATTTATTTATAATATTTAAAATATATAATAAATCATTTTAACCCATATATATAGGTGTCACAGTTAAAATTTATTCTATAAAAAATTTTGAATCGTTAAAAACTAAAAGATAGAATTTACTTTAATTTTTTAAATATTTCAAGCAAGATTTTATCATATTTAAGATTAGTTTTGAGTAATGCAAATCCTAACATTTAAAATTTATATATTATACATAAAATGCTGGGAGAGCCTCCCGATTGGCATAAGTAAGAAAACTAAATCATTTTGCTACAATATTTCTGTTTTGTTTATTGTTATAAAAATTATTGTCATATTAAATTTTTATATACAAATTATTTGATTTAGAATTTTTTTATATATCATATTATAAAAGCTTATATTTTGTTCTCGCCCCAAGCACAGGGTGTCTGGGGAATTATTGGGCCGGCTAAGTATCTGTGACACCAAAAAAAACATATAATTCCTAGACGGCTCATTTTAAATAACCTAATATATCTTGTGGTGACTGTTAGTATGATATGTTACGAGCATCCATCTCCAATGATGTTTACACCAACATCTCAACCAACACGAGTTGCAGTTATTTCATATTGTAACACCCCTATGATAATTGTAATATACTAATATTGTCCCTTTTACCCTCACCAACTCACTCGTCTTATACTATTCACGATCAAACATGTTTAATTATAGAGTTATAGTTATATCTAATATGCGTGTGAACCCAAAATGCCATTCCTGATGACAAAGATGCGGTCGATTTTAAACTAAGAAGTAACAACTATCACTTCAATAACTGATTTAAGATTTGTTTAGAGTGTTATCTAAGAAAAAGAATCGAATATTTTATAAATTAGAGGGGTCAAAATGCAAAAGCAAATCTTACCCAATTCTATCATCACAAATGGATGTGATCTTCAGATACATTGTCATAGAATCTCCGAAGAAATGGATGTGATTTCTTCATCAATGCAAGCTCTAAATGTCCTCGAAAACACCAGCAAACCCAGATTAAATCACTATAATTCACGAGTTTGTGCGTTAAAACACCAACAAACCCAGATTAAATCAACCCACCAAATGTTCGACGAAATGCCTATGTCAACTGATTCTTTAGTTTGGAACAGCATTATCCAAACCCATTTGGGAAATGCTGATTACTGCAAGGCAGTGATGACTTATCATGAGATGTTAACCCGTGGCGTTCGACCCGATAGGCACACGCTCCCTCGCATCTTATCGGTGTCTCGGCTATCGGGTAGCTTGAATCTTGGGAAGCAACTCCATGGGCAGGCAATGAAGTTGGGTGTGTGTAATGATATGTATGTGACTGGTGGTTTGATTGAATTGTATGGTAATCTTGATGGCATTGATGCTGCAAGATGGGTGCTTTATAACTCTGAGAAAAAGATGAGTTGTGTATCTTGGACATTGTTGGGTAAGTTGTGTATTAAGCAAAACAAGCCTTCATTGAGTATTGAATTGTTCAATGAGATGGTGGATACTGGTGTTGAGATTGATGCTGTTTCGGTTATCACATGTGTTACTGCTTGCATTCTTGCAAAATCTTTAAACGATGGACGGTTTGTTCATCAAACGGCTAGGAAACATGGGCTGGTGTTTGATCTGCTGGTGACCAATGCCCTTTTGAAAATGTATGTTGAATGTGGTAGCATTGAAGATGCTCGTGGGCTGTTCGATCAGATGCCATTACGCGATGCCATTTCATGGACTTCAGTTATACAAGGGTATGTGAAGAATGGAGAGATAAATGAAGGTTTGAAGTTGTTTAGAAAAATGATTGTTGAAGGTAAAGTAAAACCAGATGTTGTGGCGATTTCTAGCATTCTCCCGGCTTGTGCAAGAATGGCAGCCCATAAAAATGGAAGGGAAATTCATGGTTATTTAGTTAGGAATAATATTCCCATGAACCCTAAAGTCGAGAATGCGTTAATAGACATGTATGCAAAATCAGGATGCTTGGAGTATGCTTCAATGATATTTTCTAAAATGAAATCAAAAGATATTATTTCATGGACTGTGATGATATTTGGCTACAGTTTACATGGTCAAGGTACTATTGGAATTGACTTGTTTAAGAAAATCCCAAAAACTGATATAGATGAAATCAGTTATGTTACAGCACTCTATGCTTGTTGCACGTCGCGTATGGTTGAAGAAGGTATGCACTATTTTAGTTGCATAAAGTCACCTAAATTGGTACATTGTGTTCTAATGATTGCACTTTTATCTCGTGCGGGAAGATTTAATGAAGCGAGGATCTTTATTAATGAGCATAGGATATCAACGCATACAGAGGTATTGAGAGCATTGATAGACGGATGCAGGATTCATAGGAATATAACCACAGGAAAAAGATTAATTGAGCGTTTGTGTGATCTGGAGCCACTTAATGCAAATAACTACATAATGATGTCAAATTATTATGCACAATGTGGGAAACATGACATGGTTGATATATGGAGACAGACTATAAGAGACATGGGTTTAACACCAAAGATTGCGTACAGTTGGATCGAATTTCGAAATAAAGTTCATGTTTTTAGAACAGGGGATGTATCTCATCCAAGATCAGAGGGTATATATTGGGAGTTAGAGTGTTTGATGAAGAATTTTGAGAAAGAAGGTTTTAATCTGGTCAAAGATTTTAGTTTTCATGACGTTGATGAAGAGCGAGAGTGTGTTCCGATTGGTCATAGTGAATTATTAGCAATTTCGTTTGGATTAATCAGCACGAAAAGTAGGACTATTATTCGTGTGACTAAAAATCTTCGTGTTTGTCACAGTTGTCATGAGGCTGCAAAATATATATCTAAAGTAGTTAGCCGCGAGATTATATTAAAGGATCCAAATCGTTTTCACCATTTTAGGAATGGGATTTGCTCTTGCCAGGACTACTACTAATTGGTTGATTATCTCATAATTTGTATGAAATCTCATGCCCTGAGAAATGCAAAATATTTATCATGCTTAAATGGATCTAACTAGGTTGAACATTCATGATGCAGTCCCTCAACCAGGTAATTTTAAGCATGGGTTAGTATGGGTTGGGTTGGGTTGGGCTGACCAATTAATGCATTTTCTTATCCTTTTATCAAAATTTATAACTATACTATGCTAAATATGGTTATAAGAACTTTATTACTACAAAAATAACTTTGCATTATTCTATAGAGCAATGATCTAAGACCACAAGCAGATGATCTAAGACCCAAGGAGACAATAGCTCGAACGCACAACAAAGCCCAAAGGGCTAATCGACTCACAGAAGCAGCAAACTAATGTGGTCCATGAGTAACCTCAAGAGGCTAAGGGTCTAAGGATTAACTAGCATACATGGTATGTAAAAAACCTTCTAAATCTCATTGCATCTTTAACTTTATTGTATCTCATCATATTATTTATATGTAAAATCATATATGTTATACAAGTTGAAACAATCTGAGAAGGACCTCTTCATTTTAACCCAAATGAAAATAGGGTTCTAACGGTATAACTTGATTTGATTGATATATTTATGTTCTGATATTGGAAATTTATGAAGAAGGTCCAAAGGGGGAGGTTGCTTGATAGGGGAGTACGGTAATGGGGTCAAATAACTTGTAACTGTATGTTAATATAAGTTCTATAGATTGAAATAATTAAATTTTTTATTTGGGTAACTACTGGAATGTTGAAGTTCTGTGAGGATATTTATGTAATTTTAGAATTTGAAAGGATATAAATGTAACCTTAAACTCTTTTTTAGTGTAAAATACACAAATTCCCGTGTAGTTTGGTTTAAATTATGAATATTATTACATGTATGAAAAAGATATCATCTTTACTTTAGCGTTTGTTTACGCTTATAATCCATCATTCAAGTAAAATAACCAAACTACCCATTTAGTTCATCACTTATTTGAATAAGTTTTGGTTCTCGTGGGTAATGTTGGGAAAGGGACCGGAGGAGGGAGGGGAAGCATCACCGTTGGTGGTGGGAAGGTGGCGACGATAGTTGCTGTCCATGGTGATGGTTTTGGAGTGTTGTTGGTGAAGGGTGGATGAGAGTGATGTGTTGGACTTCAGGAATTTGTAAAATAAATGAGAATAATTTTTTATTTGTATTTTTTATTTTCTTAAATTTGAACTAATATTATATTAATAAAACTTTTAAGAAATATATAATGTATAGTTTAATCAAGTATTCAAGTATAAGCAAAGAAAAAAATTTACATTGGATCGGATTTTAATAACGTACTGAACGCTTTTCGCACATTAGGTCTATTAGCATTAGCATTATCTCCTCTTTCATTACCATAAATTTTCTTATCCTTTAATTTTTTTATGATTGTAGGTCGATTTATCTGTCGGGATTTATTTATAAGGTGGCGTCTAAAGTACTTGCTAATAGACTCGAAAGGATAATTGGATGTATCATTACTCATTAGTGTGGAGCAATTGGCGTTCATCTCTAATGGGAATATTCTGGATGGCTTAATTATGTACTTAAAAATGTTTATGCATCACTTAAAAGTTCTAAGAGAACTGTGATGTTTTTCAAAATAAATTTTAAATCATGGCATCAAATATGTGGATGATGTAATTTCTTTAGTAGGTGGTCTTTGTCAAACTTTTAAAAATTTGCTCATATTATAATGTGCTTTTAGCCAAATACAGGTCTTGAAGTAAATTTTGATAAAAGTAAATCTTTTGACATGGTGTTGAGTTCAAGTCATTACTTCCATGGCACCTATACTTAGAGGCATCAAAGGGATGTTCACCCTCTCTCATATTTAGGGCATCCGAATTCCGATAGGTGCAAAAATGGCTTAAAATTACTGGAAGCCCATTATTGCCAAGTCTCAAAGCAAAGTAGCAAACTAGGTTCTTGGAAATCAAAGTCTATTCTTTGACAGTAAATTGACATTACTGTCGTAATGGGTAGCTTGCCATATATTATTTAACCATATTCAAAGCCCCTTGTAATGCCATTATTCATTAACAAGCTTGATGCAATTAGGAGAAAGTTTCTATGAGATGGGGCGCCGAAAACACAGAAATCCCATGGATAGTATGGGAAACTCCAAAGGAGCAAGAAAGTAATGGGTTGGGCAACATTAAGCAATGAATTTGGCACTGAGATTCAGATGTTGCTGTGGATATAGAGGTGAGCCCGGCAACTTACGAAGGTATACAATCAACGCAATACGCATAAACAAAAGAACTGGGAGTTTGATTCCGTTAAAGAAGTTCATTCCGGGGCATGAAAACGCATTGTAAACATGGAATATGATGTTCACAGCTTAAACATGTGGGTCACTGGGTCAGTCAATTCATGAAAGGTATGCAGGTTGATCTATTTAACTTTATAACTTTTAAAAATATATGCTTTTTGTCATAACTTAAACTGCTAACTATCTTATACCAAAATTTAAAAGATTAGCAACAAGTAGCTTCAAAGTACTTGCTTTACATACTTTTGTGGAATTGTAGTTTTGGTTGTATAATTCTAATTTTAAAATATTAGTATGAAAACAAAATTAAGTTAATAATGTGGTGTTGGTGTCAACCCATGAAAAATTTGTGTTGGGTTCCGTGTCATATTTCCGGGTCATGTCACGTCCAACCCGCAAACACAACCCAGTCACATTTTTAATCTTAAACTGATAAGACCATGATTGGGTTGACACCAACAAACCACTAGCAGTCCAGGTTTCGATACTTCACTCTAGTCTCTTGTATTGACGCTTCCTATTTTGAACTAACGCACAACCTAGGACGGGTGATAGAACAAATCTCTACAACAGAATATTAATATGGCCCGCAACAAAAACTTATATCACCAAGCAACAATGAAACCAAGGGCTCTCTTTTCATGAGCCAACAATAACTGTCAATAGGCGAGACTTTATTACCAACACGAACGTAACAAGTTACAATGGACGTTTTCTTCAGCAAAAAAAAAAAGGTACACAAACATAAGCTACTTTAAATAAAAGCTTGATTATGGGTTGAAGTGACCAAACAGGGACCATAACATACCTGAGGCATTCATTGTCTCATTGAGAATTTAACCTTTGAACATCAACCAGGTTGTAAAGGTCACCACGACGTTGCTTCTGTAGGGGGAGATTTGTCCTAGAGATGTATATTTAAAAGCATGTAATTAATATCAAATTACGCTTTTATAAACTTTTACTATGATAGTATAGTTAACGTCACACCTCCTTAGTTCAAGTAGTGAATAATCAATCTCTGATATGATGGTTGCCTCCTCATGTTCTGTCGTAGCCAGTACCTCTCCAAACTGTCAAATATAACACAAGTTCGTCCAGTTAAAAATTTAAAGATTATAACAATTGGTATTATTATTATAAATAATTCCTCTCATCCACACAGGATTAGGTTGTTTGAAGAGCTTTACAAAAGACTGGTGAGGTTGACAGACTTACTGGTCCAACTAGGGTTGAATGGCCCCATGCCACATACCCAGATCCAGCATCTCGAGCAGGAGAGCAAGTTGCTACATATAACTGTGACAAAATACATAATAATTAACCATTAAAACGAACAATCAGGTCAGATAGGTTTGTAAAACAAATGAGAAATGTGCAGTTTCTGGTTGTGAATAAAGCTTATTTAGTTGTACATAGACGGGGGCCTCAAGTAAGTGATGCGCACACCTGTGCCTCGGCTTTTGAGATCAAAACACTTCAGATCCCCTTGCGCTCTTTTAAACCAAGCTCTTGTATCATTAAATTACACCTTAACTTTTTGTCAAATATAGTTTTATTATTAACAAAAGATCCGAATACTTAGAAAAGTAATTAATAGTTATTCAGGTAATTCATTCAAGAAACTTATCAGTGATTTTCATTTCAGACAGGAATCAAATCAAATCAGACCTCTAATTCATAAGGTTTCATCAAACAGACAAGAAGTTTGATATCCAAACAGTCCACATAAAGAACTGAAGTTGGTAGCATACCTGATTATCAACAGCCCTACATAACAAAAGATAAGAAAACTCAGTCTTAATAAAAAGCCCCAAAATAATAACTAAAAATGTTAAAATATAGATAATGTGTGTAAAAAATTTCTACATGCCTTGCCCTTTGTAGTAACTCCCAATGCAGTGGACCAGTAGTCATGTTGAATGCCCCAGGATAACAAAGTAGGTGAGCACCTAATAAGCAATTGATGATGAATTAACAACAAGGCACCAAAATGTTATTGGGATTTGAGACTACTAATTAACAACAAACTACTTAAAATGTACTTGCAATACTATACTTACAACACTGAAATAAATCTACATGTTAAACGACATTATTTTCAATGGTTTGTTGTCGTAATTTAGAGTTAAAGAAGTGATACTGCTGCTTAGAAGAACATAATGATTACAGTTAGCAATTTACATTTAATTAATCTGCAAACAATCTATCTGCCAGGAGTATGATTTTTATGTTGGGTAAAAAACCTAGTATGAAATCATTTTGGTATGTAGTGTTGTAATTAGTCATATTACTCATATTAAAGCTATTATATGATAAACACGATATAAACAAATATTTAAATGTAAAAAAATAATAAATTGTTAGCTTTAACAAACCTCTAGCTGCATAAAGCATGGCCAGTTCCTGGAAACGAATGTCATAGCAAATACCTATACCTATGCGCCCAACATCTGCAAAAATAGTTGCAATGAGAAATTTCACTGATGTAAGAAATAGTATCCCAAACTTATGTATGATCAATGTTCTAGGTGATTCCAGTTTATCGAAGTAAATCAGAGTGCTATGATGCAAACAGTGGAACATTCAGCATCAAATTATAAACAAACCTGTATCCACAACAGTAGGAGTTTCTCCAGCAGTAAGAGTTTTTGATTCCTCAAATACAATCTTTCCAGGAATATTGATATCAAAAAGATGTATCTGTGATGTAGTTATATCCCTCAACTTATCAGAAGTTTATTTGCATATAATATTATAATGGCAATATTTTCTGCTAAAATAAACTGACAATCCTTTCTCTTTAAGACCACAATCCCAATGATGGTCATCAAAACTTGCTAAAAACCCACGTGACATGTTTAAAATAGTAAAATAAAAATCATAGAGGTGACAAGATGGGCAGGGTGCCAGGGTGGGTTGAGTTACACTGATCTGAAACCTTTTTTCCAAGTAATTCGAATTTTTTTACAAGTAAATGGTATCCCATTTACAAATATACATACACACAGACACACATATATGCTATTTCAATAGTAATTAGTTTTTTTAAAAAGGTGATTTACTATGTCTTAAAAATACGCTTTGGGCTACTCTTGGCCCATCTGCCATGATTCCTTTTGAGCTACTTGTAAAAACTTAACCACTTTGACCCATTAGAGATATAACCTGAATTAATCAAGGGTGATAATGATAGTACAATTTAAACTTGCCTTGCGTAGGCTACCTAAAAATAGTACCTTTCTGTGTTTAGCTTTCAGCTTTCCATCAGTACCAAAAACGCAACACGTGTTGTACAACTTGTCCCCACATCTTTCTGGTATGGACCCACCAACTATCGTGATCTTCAAAGAACGAGCAGCTTCAGACAACATTGCTGTTGAAGGAGATGAGTCTATTCCAGAATCAATGTCCTCAGCATACACAGGGAAACTATCATTTGAATATGGACTATTCCATATTTCCTGACATTAGAAATCACAAGGTTAGCAAATTAATTAGAAAGGATATTAAAAATATACAAAGAGAGAAAAGCTTAGTTGAGAATTAAAACTATATAAAGATATAACTTTGATATTCAATAACTAAATCCCACCATATAAGCTTGTGTATTTGAACATAAAGAAAGAAAGGTAGAAATTCATAATAGAATATTACAGGCAGAAGAACAAGCTGGGCACCCTTTTCAGCAGCCTCTTCAATTGCTAGACGAGCATGAGCAATATTCCTCTGCTTGTCTGCTGTCACAGACAACTGACATAGACCAATCTTGAACTGCAAAAGAAAAAAAGAATTCAATAAATAAAAAACCACATATGCCTACAAGTATCCGAATGGAGTATGCAAACTACTGTTAGACCGCAATTGTCTGATTTTTCTATTTTAGAACAGAGATTATTCACATGGTGAACATGACCAAATGACCATTCAGCCTGACACTCGTTTCCAAAAAATAAGATTCTCCAGGAAAATCAAAATCCCTAATAGCATTCTCCACATAGATAAACACATTCATTCAAAAGCTTAAAACAGTTACAAGGATAACCAAACAATCTAAACTTCCAATAATTATATGAAAATGCTAAACAAATACACTTCAAAGTTCATTATTGGGTACAAGTAATCAAAGACACAAAAACTGGGCAACTCAGATGAGAATTCCAATTTATCTACGAGGCCATTTTTTATCTCTATTTTGGAAACATCTGAGTATATAAACAATTAAACACTCACAAAATTTTGCAAAACTATTGATGTTATATGCATCACAATAACTTCTCCCAGTTGCATATATCCACATACATACTTTTAAGTAACAGAACTCAAAGCATCAAAAACTAATCAAAAAGATGCAATCTAGCGAAGACAATACAATTATAATCCCCAAAAAATCTCCCAATTACATATAATTTTTTGAACACACCTTCACGTACCCGAGGAATCACATCAGATGATACTATATAAGCAAACACGCAAACGAAAATTCAAAACCTGCCTATCTACATGGATAACCCTAGCCTCATACACATATCACACACACGAATCACACGTTTTGAGATAATCGAAACCTTGGATACGGGAGGAACTGGCAAATCAATCGCCGGAGGAACCCTAGCTTTCTCAGGACTAAACGAAGAAGCCATGGATGAAGCTGAAGCTGAAGCACGAGTGATTGCACGGGCAGCAGTGGCGTTAAACGGATTGTGAAGAACACTAGTAGTTCTGTTGATTCTACAGCCAGATAACGGCACCGAGAAGTTGCGTAGAGGAGATACGCGAGGTGCGAGCGGCGGAGCAGCGACGGAGGTAGATCGAGCAACGGCTGATGATCGGAGAGTTGTGAGGTTCGCCGGTGAAGTGTAAGAAGGAAGAGATGTTGATAAGAGTGCGATTGGTCCACTTCTCATTGCTTTTGCACCCTCACTTTCACCATAGATAAAAGCTCTTAATTTGATGACATCCTTTTTTGGTCGGGTTATTGGGACATCTCATTATAAATCAACATTTCTCGGACATTTATATAAGTTGTATAATCTTATATGTGTCCTAAGGCGTCATATAGTCTTAAATGGGACGTATAACTCTTATGACATGAATTTCTTCTCGTAGTTAGTGTTTAGTTTAGCTATATGTGTCGTATAGGCTTATATGAGGTGTATAAGGTCATAAGGGTCGTATATGGTTATATACTTATATGGGGCTTATAGCCCTCTGATAGTTCCTTGAATATTTCTCATTTTTAATGTCATCAACCCTATACGTCTAGTGTAGCCCTATACAAACGAGACATATGGTGGTTATCGATTTATAATGGTGAGTGTCTTGATATTAAGAATCTTCTTTTTATATTGTTATTTGCCATGATTTTCAAGTTGTTATGTCATCAAAACCGAACTGTTAATAGTCAAACTAGTAAAAACGAATAGTTTGTCAAACCCACCCAACCTAACCAGTTTGATTTGTCGTTTTTAAAAGGTGTAGTTAACTCTACGGGGTTTTTTTGTTATACTTACCATGGACATGCTTGGGATGTTCACCGAGGAGACTCTCTTTGGCTTACTTTGTATCGAGTGACATTGGAAATAAACATGTATGTAAAACGTGAACATATAAACATCACCCACAAAGTGATTGATGGGTTTTGATGATTTTTGGGAGTACTTTGAATGGATAAATTTATGAATCTTTGGTACATTTCTTTTGTATGTTGGAACTAGGAATATAACCAAACAACATAACATTTATTGCTATTTTTCAAGCTTGTAATCATGGGGTCTGATTGACAAAGGTTGGGAGAAATATGATCTTGTGACTTATGTTTTAAAAAAAACTAGTTGCTTTCTCACCCGCGCTTCACGGCGGGGTTGAAACGATTCTTACACAACTTGATAAAAGGCTCGGAAATGACAGCCTGTTGTGGCTGCAAATTAATCGTTTACCACGCCAAAACAACAAACTCAAAGGCCATTCGTTGATCGTCATCGCCTATCACCCATTTTTGTGACCCGTCTTTATTTTCAAATGGCCAAAAAATACAACATTGTGCAAGTAAAGTAAATTTCATGAGGAACATTCTAAAAAATTTGCGGTTATAAAACAACCAGAATCAAGGGCCACTGAACAATCATTATAACCAAAAACACCAAGAATATGGCATTGTAACTATTTCTCCATGACACTCAACAATAATCAGGCAACAATGAATTTCAAACACCCGAAACGATAACCAAGTGCAACCCCTGATAAACACATGGTGACCATCACATTTGTGAACATCCAACCAAATCAGAGGCAGGTGGTAAAAAGAAAATGAGGCCAGGTTCAGATTACAACAAAACAATCATCATGACCACGTCTCTCACATGAGAGTATAACTGTTACTTTGCAAGAAATCTTATAGCCATCTTCCAACATGATCCCAACACAGGTCTGCACCAAACAAAAACCCCAATAACAGATAAGAAATTACAACCACCAAACATTTATCAAAGCCTTGCAAACAGAGTAACCAAACGAACAGTAAAAGAAACATAAATCATATTTTAGACTATAGATGAGTAATACAGATGTTTCAGATGAGAATAACCCACGTCATCACCAACACGATAAACAACTCAACCACAATGTCTCAGATGAGGTATTACTCATCATCATCGACAAAATATATCAGCCGACCACACAACTGTGTCGCTGCCGGCAGAGAAAGCCTTTGGTGACTCCGGGCAACGACACTCGTGATGTGTGTCGCTCTAGAACAACATTCAAAACAGCCGACTAAACCAACATCTAAGAGTAGCAAAAGCTCAAGTAAGAAAGTCTCAAGTAAGTGTTAACCTACCATCACCGACATCAAGAAAACACCAAAGGGCCATCGACAGCTACCAACCAAAATCATATCTGAAAACCCTAACACCACACTGAAACAGCGCGTGTAGCCGACGGCACCGTGAACGGACAAAGACACGTCACGGCACCATGTCAACCACAAAGAGGAGGTAGCACGACAACAGAAACACCACCATCGCCACCATCAAAAACAAATTTGGATCTGAGATCAGTCCAACATCGAACAAAGATAGGAGCCCGACATGCAATCGACATCAACGACGTCGGTGGTGGCGCGATGGTGGTGGCGCATCGGCGGTGGTCCAACCGGACAATCCCCCCTCAAGCTTTCATTTCTCTTTCTCTCTCTAAATAATGGCTGCAAGCCTGCAAATGCTATGAAGATGAAGTGGGTTTGAAAGGCAAGAAACCCAAAAGACTAAATTACCCTTCGCAGGCAAACAAAGATTACGGAATCATCCTTTGTTACTGTTCATGAAGTTGCTAAATTCATATATAGGTAAATTGTTTCATGGACCTAAAAGTATTTTGAACATAAGAGATTTTTATAGTCATGTTATTCTACTTATGTGGTGCCATGAACATGATTTCTTTCTTGCAAAAGTAGGGGTGTAAACGAGTTAAGCCGGCTCACAAACTACTCGAGATCGGTTTGAAAAAAGCTCAAATCGAGCCGAGCTTAAACGAGCTTGAGCTCATATTATGGCTCGTTTATTAAAAGAGCTCGAGCCCGAGCTTCAGATATCGAGCTCGAGTCAGCTCGTGAGCCTAAACGAGTTTTTTAATTATATAACTATTTATTTACATATTAAATATAGATAAGTATATACTTATATAAATCATATTATTATATATTATATATATATACTAGGTTATAGACACGTGTATTACACGGGGTTATATAATAACTTTTTTATGAATTTAGGCTAGTAATCATATATTACATCATTTGAAACCTAAATTAAATCATAATGTATGTGAGACTAATACATAAGTAGAGTGGTGCCCATCAAAAATCAAAATTGTTGACTTTGCATTTATTATTATCTTAAAGGCTAGAATGTAGACCCATATATTACACGGGGTGGCATATTAAAACAAAGAACAATAGTTCGAACAAAATTCAAAAAGATGAAATGAGTAAATCAAGATGATTCAGGTTCAATTTTGTTAATATAACTCCACCTTGCTAGTCTTGTAGGCAAAATGTCTCTAATCAAAACTAAAAATACTTTGATGATCATCAAACTATTTTAAACACATATCATTCAAATCAATTTCAGCCCAACAATCTTAATCCAAGTACAACCTTCGTACATCATCAAAGTTCAAGTGCAACTACATTGTCAACGATGTTGAAAGGAATATCAACGTCGAACTTTGCTTAAAATATAATCCAACTAAATCCTGAAATCCGCTACGTAGAATACTCGATCAACATCACGAATCAGAACTTGCAAGAAATAAAATCTTAAAGACATCTCACGCAAAACTAAATATCAAACACTTACTTTGAATCATGCGACTACTCCGAAAGTTGGTTCATATTGTTGTCAAATCACAAACCAAAAGTAATAAACTTGAAATTAAATAAAATCAAACATCAGTAGAAGCACACAATTAGTTTGAGGCGGAATGAGCTTCGAATTACGATTTTAGCAAAAGAGAAATCCCTAAACTGAAGTAGGAGTAGAGAAGAAATGTCAACTTTAATTTTCAAGAAAAGGAAAGAGATAAGAATGAGATGGAGTGAATCTAAATTAGGGTTTACTAAAAATTGAATACATGTTATAAAATGGGTCATGGGATCCATATAAATACAACAATCAAATAATGTCCTTATTATTATAAAAGATGCCGCTTTTATTTAAAAAATATATAATTTTATTCATAAATATATACGCATTATAATAAAATTAATTATATTCGTTCATTCATAAGATAACTTTTAAAAAGCTTTTATGTTTTCTAACTTATAGGAACTTGAGGAATGCAATTGCTAGTTTAAAAATCATAAAAAAGTTTAGAAATATCAAACAACTTAAAAATCACATGTAACGTTTCCGAGATAATATTGACGTTATGTTCTCTGATAAATAAGTTGAAAAAGTATTTATTTTTTACAATTACAGAGTACGAGAAAGTTTAAGAAAAGTAGTATATATAAAAAAGGAAAAACTGAATATGGTGTTTTAGGTATATAAACTTATATGTGAAACCATTAAAATTATATAGTTTTGATTGAATCCTAAAAAATTAATTAAATTTCAAAGAATACTAATTTAAATCATGTTTCCTTAATTTCTTCATCAGGTTCGTTCTTATTTGTGATGTTTACCTCCAATTTTCTAACTCCCTAGCGTAAATTTTAAATGTGAGTTAATGATGATGATAAATTTAAAATCAATTCGAAACAAAAGAAAATAAAAAAATTTGTTTTCAATTAGTTGTTCCAGACTTCCAGGAATTCTCGACTTGAAGCTCACTATTTTTCTCATTTTTCAAAATAAATTATATGCAACAGTAAGCCTATTAGGCGAAATTGATGGATAAAAAATAGGAAAAATTATTTAAATTACATTTAACAAATATTTGAAAATATAAAATTGGTCAAATATAGTGGTTCAATTTAATGGGTTTAGGCGGGAAAACTCCAATGAAATGAAATCTGGTGATGACATGTGTCTAGAAATGTAATTATTTATTAGTATAGATTATGATAAAAATAATTAAATAATAAATATTATGTTATATGTAAAAAGTATGATTACAAATAAACATTAAAGTAACTATAATAAAAATAAAAATTTAATAATTTAACAATAAACGAGCTGAGCCGAACTCGAGCTTGAAAAACTTTTGACGAGCTGAGCTTGAGCTTTAGAAATAACAGTACAAACAAGCCGAGCTCGAGCTCGAGCTATCTAAAACCAAAACGAGCCAAGTTCGAGCTCAAGCAAACTCGGGCTTGACTCGACTCGTTTACACCCCTATTCAAAAGAATCAGGCTAAGTGATGGAACTAAGAAACCTTCGATATTAGGATATGATGGGTAGAGGTGCACAAAATCAGATTTTATCCGAGTCAATGCATATAGTTACCGGTTCCAAGTCAAAATCAGGTTGTTAACCAGGCTTTGATCATTTTTTCGGTTCGAGTGATATTTGACTAGTTCAATTCTGATTTCTAGCCATTGTCTTACTAAGAAATTATGTTACAAACCACTCAGGAATCTACAATTTATATCGTTTACAAACCGGTTCCTAAAGGTAATGGTTCGGGTTGACGATTCCGTTTCAAAACTTGTTTTTTCTCCTATGATGATGGAGTTTTTGGACGAAATAGAAGAAACGAACAATTAGGGTCCATTTTGATGCAAACTCTTCAAGGTGTTTGTGATATTATGGGCTTACCTTTATAGTCGAAAAAATAGTCAACATGGGCTTGTGTATCCTTAATGTATTTAAGTTTCAGGATATAGAAAACCCAATATGAGCTTGGGTTAGAGACCATGGCCCAAAAGTCAACATGCTCTTTCTGTGATATTTTTGGGTATTTGCGTACCCTTGATTATTTTTTATATAATTCATTATATTTTTCTCTTTCACTGTGATAGCAAAGAAACATTATTAGGTTTATTATTTATAAATGGTTTCACGACTTATGTATAAACTTTTTAATATAATTATTAGGGAAGTTTTATTAACAATTATTTTTACTACATTGATATAAATGTTCTTTTTGTCTAGAAGTATGTTACCAGTTATATAAATATCAAGTTTGTCAAGTATGATTTGAAAACCATATCATGACAACAACAATGTAATCGTTTGAGTAAATCAGTTGTGGATGTACGCATTAAAAATAACACTTTGACTAACTTTGACTCGTTTGACACATTTTACATTTCTTTTTTAATTTACTAGCTTTCCGGAACAGACATAAATAAGAATAACTCAAGACAATGCAATTATAAATAAACAGATGACAACATCACCTCTATGAATGATTGTTTACTATGGATAGGATCACATTCGTGTAGCAAATAATCTCATGCGTTTGATAAGTCACCATTACACGTTTTTGTCATGTATTGATGAACATATTGACTTGATTGGTATATCGAGCCTAAATTCTTTTCAAGGTTCTTATTAATTTTATCATTTTATTGCTTCAAAAATAGCATTTTTGGAATATTATGTCTTTGGATGATCAAAACTTGAATATGATTGCAACAAAAAATGTGAATAAAAGATGGTCCCAAAAAAGTACATCACAAAAGGGCCTTGTAACCAATGAAGATGGACCACTTTGGTTAGAATTAGGCCTCCTGTCAGGGATATGTAACTCTCATAGGAATTACACCATCTTAAAGAACCTTTGGTTGATTTGACAAGCAACTAAAAATTATATATATAAAACTCCAAAATATAAAATAACTTTTGATAAATATATACAGACCAGAAAAACATAACAAAAATAAGCAATAGTTAAGAATTACGGGTGTTTGTTAGATCGGAGACAGAAATGACTAAACCGAACCGATCTAAGTAGCTTTTGGTACGGATGTGTTGTGTACTTCAAACTGTGTGGATCCAAACTGAATTATAAAAAAATACATATTTGTGTTTATTTTTATATAAGACTGCAGATCAACATATCATTTGTATATCAAATTAAATTTCAACGCGAACTCATGTTGAAAAAATATTCAGGAAATAGATGGTCATTCTCGGTGGCAAGCTACTTCGGACGAGGGTGGTGACAACGGTTACTACTAATCAACTTCCACATAATTTTTGTTTTAGCTAATGTTATTTTAGTCTAGAGGCACATGATATTTATCTTTATTAAATTGATGTGAGTTTGAGTTTTACAAACTAGATTAGATGTAAAAGAATGTGTGTGACCGTTTTTTAGAAAAAGATAAAAAAAAAATTAATTAGTAAAGTTTATTGAGAAATTAATGGATGAATCGACTAACAATAAATATATGATATCGATGCCACCAAGAGTATGCCATAATGCACATAGGGTACCCTACTTACAAAATGAGTTGTCCTGTTCGCCGAAATAATGCATTATTTGGAGGTGTATGCATCCATAATTGGTTGTCTTCATATATCCAATAAATTTAAACAAACTTTTTTTATAATTATTTTCATTTTTTATTTTAATAATTTATAACATAAAATTGTATTAGTTGTGACTATCTTCCTACTATAATCTTATCTCGGTAGAAGAATAAATATGCATAGTTATAATCTTTCTATTCTAATAAAAGTGTAACTATAGCTGACACGTGTCAGCATCACATTCATTCTCATTAAATTTTTTTCGCTTCTCTCTCATATGAAATAATCACATTAATTGCTAATTATATTATTCAATTCTTTTTTAGATTATAATCGTTTTATAATAAATTAATAAAGATAACTTTTTATTAATATTATTTCTAAAGAAATAAAGTTTTATAAAATAAGAAATTTTTTTAAACATGAAACTCTTTTAGAAATATGATATATTTTAAAATTATTTTTTTTAAAAAGTAAAATTTTTATAAACAAAAATAATTAAAATTGAGAGTTATAATAAAAAGGTTTTATAAATGATATATTTATAAAACATTTGTTTTTATACAGATATTCATTCTAATTATAATAAGGAAGATTACAGTAATTTCTTATCTTAAAATATAGTTTTATAATTAATAAATTTTTATTTATTCAACCCCGTGTAATACACGGGTTTACTAAATCTAGTTTATTATATAAAATGACATTTTTTTGAGATACGCGCGTGAATTTGAAGTCCATATCACATTTAAAGCTTAGTTTGGTTTATCTTCCATGCTCATACAATGATGATATGATATCCCCTCTCTATCTTGTTTGTGCTTGTGTGGCCTTCTTTCTTTTCAATCAATCTTCTTATGGTTTATGGTTCCACAAGAATGAGAATGTGATGCTCTTCAATTCACCATTGATTACCTACAAAAGTCTCATTTAGATCCTTATAGAAACCAAATGTGGTGTCATATCAATAAAAAAGTATGTATAGAGAAGAACCTTAAAACCGTAATGAACACTAGGACGCGAACACAACACGTATATTAATTATATTTATTGATGGATTGGTGGTTTCTTGCCAGCATGTTGGTTGGTTGAAAATAAAGAACACAAACACATGTATATCTATTATGTTACATACATCACCCCTAAGTTGAGCACACTTAAGACCATATAACACGAACATGGCAAGTGCAACCCATTTATCTAAGTTTGTCGAAATGACTAAGCAAGTTGTAATAAGATGTAAAGGGGTTGGTGGGTTGCGATAAAGTTGTACCAAGTTAAACCGATTAGTAAACGAATTGATTGCTTCTGTAAATTTTATACTTATATTTTTAAGTATAGTTTTAAATGATAAGATGGGTCCACCTGTTTATTTACATACAACCATTACACAAAACATGCCAAGGGGGTCAACTCATTTCCAACCAAATTCGTTTAGACTCAACCTAAAGTCTACCAACTTTTATGTCATGTTTACATTATAGTGTCGTGCTAAATTGAAACTCAATGTTTGTTCATATATTTATGGTAATTTACATGACCGTTACAAGTGTGAGGTTCTAATTTAAGATGTCTAGTTGTTTTAAACAAATATATTACATTTAGGTGAGAACTACGCAAACAGATATATAACATGTCTAAATGGCAAACGGAATCAAAGATATTACATTTAGGTAAGAAGTACGCAAACAATATTCCTTTAGTCACAACTTTCAAACACATAGGGTCAAATTTATCAATGCCTTAAACTTTGGGGGCTAAATTGCAATAAAGCTTATGGAATTAGGCAAACAGCCACTAATCCACAAATAAAACAAGAAAGGATCTCTTAATGGGCCATCGATATTTCCAATGTCGGCCATCCAAATCATTTCTTTCATACGTAGAGAGGTGTAAAAGAAAACCGGTTAATCAACTAAAACAGCAAACCAATCTGAACCGAAACTGGTATTAAAACTATTTTCTTAAAAACCGTTTAAAGATAAACCGAACCAGTAAAAAAAAAGAACTAAAGCAGACCGAATTGATCATTGTCCCATCCAAAAACCGGTTTTACCAAGAACTCATTTTAACTTTTGTTTATCTTGTCATAATTTTTTAAGGAAAAAAATAATAAGTTGTACAACTCTGTTGATATGTACGTACTGAGTGTTAGAGATGCACATAAATGGGTCAGGTGCACTAGCCAACATTGTTCCTTAGTTTGTGTCCATTGGTTCGTAAATCATGCCTAGTCTTAAAAAACTTAACAATGGTTAAGGCAGGTCATAAGACCTAACAAGGTGAGTGTTTATCAAATTAGTCGACCTCAACTTTATTCTACCTTGTACGAGTCAAGCTATTAGTTGTTAAGTACAAAAAAGGTTAATTTAAAACCTATGACAAATAGAGTTAGGGTGTATGATGGGCAAACTTTAATTGTTATTGAACTCACATGTATAATATAAGTATTAGTTAATTGGGATACTTGGGATAGCATGGTTAATAACTTGTTATGGGTATGTGTATTCATAAATTCTAAATCATTCAAACCGTAGAAAATTGCTCAGTTTGGTTGTTTAACTATATGGTTCATAAATCCCAAAATCGACCGCCTTCTTCCATCACTCGCTTCACATCGATTTCATCGGCCTTCGACTGCAAATGTCCCTCCCTCACCTAAACACCTCCATCCTTACCCTCTATTCTAGTTCTCACACCCAACCATCCTCCCTAATAGGTTCTTTTTTTATTTTTCACCCACATTTTTAATTATATTCTAACTCTCATTTTTCACATGAGCATGTAACCATGTATTTAAAAAATATATAAATGTATTAGCTAAAATTCCCCTAATTAGCATACATGTAAATCTGCATTGCTAGGAAATTATTCGTTGATATCAAACTCATAAAATTTGAACATGCTAATTGTTTGAACAACCTCTATCTAAACTGACTTGTTATTAGTCTGACTATCTTAATTAGGGGACCAAACTAGTGGTTGGACTAGATTAAAAAAATTAAAATTTAATTTTTTAGATCTATATTTTGTTAACATTACAAATTCACACTAAAAGATAAAAGTAGTTTCATACTCTATTATTTGTTATATGTTCTTAACTATAATTTATTTATTTTATCATCCGGCCTTTAAAAACTGACATAACTAGTGAACATACAATACATTGTTGTTCAATGATTGGTTCTGTTATATAAACATCATTCAAAGCTGGAAACAAATTGATGTTGCTAATTTGGTTATGGTTATATCTAACATATAGGCATAGTAAAAAAAAATTATGAATACATTTAAAATTGTTTTTATATTTAAAGGCCTCCTCTAATGTTGATATAACATTGTCAACACCTTTAGTTCAGAAAGTACGCAAAAAATATTCAACAAAAATTCTTTCAAGAAAATTCTTCACGAGAATCAAACAACCAGATATTCGACTCTAAAAGGTCAAAAGAAATATATAGATTGAATTTATATAGTAATATAAAAACAAATTCAATTATTAAGGTGACCCAAAAGGGGTCTACTATAAAATATGTGTACCTTTCACGGGGCACGATGGCCCGGTTTTAAATACTTGATAGGGCCTTTTTTAAAATAAAAAAATATTACTAAAAATTAGTGGTTATAAAAAATTTCATTGAAATTTTATATAATTGTGTGTGTATATAACACTTTTGATAAAAAGACACTCTATATACTACTAATTGTTTTAGAAAAAAAAAATTTTTCGCTAAGACAAATCCACAATAGAACAGTTACATAATTATATTATTATGTATGAATGTTAATTTAAAGGATGGTATTATTTTACATGTAATTAGAAAATACATAAATTATATGAAAATAAAAATATATTTATGTTATCCCTTTTCAAGCCTTAAATATGTTAATTTAACTGTTTTAATTATGATTGAAACATTCTGCTAACTACATTGGCGACCTTTTTAGGCCAAAACATGTTGGAAGCTTGTTATTGAAGGTTCCATAATGTAGAATTAATGTTGGGTCTTTGTTTCCTACTTATTATACATTGATGGATTTAGCTAATTGATGTTGCCTTTAGTAGTTGCAATCAACACATTGAACGACTATTGTTTTAGAGATTATTTAATCGTGCTAATAGACATTGTATGTGTTGCAATTTTTGTTTTCGCCCGACGCGTATGATGGTTAAGGATTCTTTATGTTACATTAGACGAAATGTACTTGACATTGTTGTTTTCGAGCTTCCACTCTTTTTATGATTTTCAGTCACAAATGTCACCATTAACACTAAAGAACGACGATTGATCAATTACAACTAGTTCATTTCTGTTTGATATTTAAAGGTTTTCAAAAAATTTAAGTTGTGAAATAGTATAATGTGATCTTTTCTTTTGGTGTGTGAATAATAAATCTTGATGGAACTATTAACGGTGTTGATGGGGAAAAAGATGGCGATAGCAACCTAAATGACAACCTAAATACGACGTTATCCAAAAGGATACCTAACATGCATATGTATGGCCATTGTAGATGTCTGTGTCGATGGTATTAGTGGATGGAGACCTCGTGTATTTTTATTAACTTTATTAAGAAAGAAATATCAATGTCAAAAGTAGAATATATAATATTATATAATCTTACTAATACTACTACAAATCTCCTTAAATGATATAGAAAGAGTTTAGATTGTATAAAATATTTTTTCACTTGACTTTATCAAAATATCTTTAGAGAAGATTAATTTTCAAATTAATATACAAATAAAATGAGTCCATCATCCATGTATCAAGTTGCATCCTATAATTAAATGTGAGTAAATTACTCAAAAAGAACCTTTATTTTTATAAGTTTTTTTACTTTTCAACTTTTATATTTAATAATTACACTAAAGAACTTTTATGTCTATGGCTTGTTTCATATTTTGTCATTTAGTCTTACAATCGCTAGTTTTGCATCACTAAGTTAAGTCATATGATTATCACATGAGTAGACGTGTAAAAAAACATCCAGGCAACAATATCCAAAAAGGAATCGATATATTAGGAAATTATGATCGAGAAAACATTAAGACCAACAGATACACCTCAAACAATTTTTATATATATCTATCATCACATTTTTCAAAAGTAGTTCTATAAAATTTTACTTTATATGTGATTTAAATATTCATAATAAACTTATTACATAGAAATCAGAATACAAGCTACATGAAATTAGTTAGGAAAATATGACCCATAAACATTGAGATTAATGAGTAAAATCTTAAACAAATTTTATATAATTTTTATCATCACTTTTTTTAAAGTTAGGTTTATAAAAAAAATTATATGATATGATTTAAGTATCAATAATAATCTTAATATATAGAAATTAGAATGTAAGCCACCGTGATTTTATTTTAGATGCTTTTGTTCAAACGAATTCTAGAAAAATTTAGTGTATCATATGATTTGCATAATTATATGATTGCCGAATGTATCTAAATTACTTCATATGATAAGCATTTTAATTTTTATGAATTAAGTTTATTATTGATAGATAAATCATACGATACAATCATTTTTAATAAAACTAGTTTTAAAAAGTGATAATAAAAATATATATAATTTGTTTGAGGTGTTACTCGTCGGTCTCAACGTTTTACTGATCATATTTTCCTAATACATTGATTCGTTTTTGGATAGTGCTGCGTGGATTTTTTTTTTTACACATCTACTCATGTGGTAATCATGTGATCTAACTTAATGATGCAAACTAACGACTGTTAAACTAAAAAACCAAAAATGAAACAAACTATAGACATAAAGATTGTCTAGTGTCATTGTTAAATATGAAGATTGAAAAATAAAATTAGTTATAAAAATTAAAGTCTTTTTATGTAATTAACTCGTTAAATGCACATGGTGATATTAGTAAATGAGAAATTATTTTTAATGTATAATCTGATCGTAACCTTTTCTTCCTTAAATGAATGCATGACAAAAACACATGCTATGTTTCTTAAGTTATAGTGTTTAGGTTACTAACTATAATGATTTTATAAATGTGTTTTGAAAACATTGTTGGTTGAAGCATTCAAAATGTATCCTTTTGAAATCATATCAATGGTATGTTTTAGTATGAAATGTAAAAGACATTATTAACTAGTTATTCAGCTTGCCGCGTGTTGCGGCAACGACGTACGTAACGTGATGAGGTATAAAATACAATCAACATGACTTGTTTCCCAACTAAATTTACATATATAGAAACATAGAGTAACTCGAATTTGCGCCAATGAATGAAAATGTTTTATTACTAACCCGACTCGTTTACAGTCAAAATTTAAATTAAAACATAGACCAACTCAATCCATTAGAGTTTCTTCTACCTCTCTTGTCCGATCAGTTGAAGGAGAGACCAAAGCTTCTTGACAATACCTAAAGTCCAAAAGATAGCCTTGAATTAAAATTCCTAAAATACCCATGATACTATTCATTTGTCATGACAATTAATTATTAAGTTATGTGATAAATTAAAGAGTTGCAACAAATAGAAATAAAAACAAATTAACTTGATCATAACCATTTAAAAACTAATTTTGTATGTTAAACGTGATTAATCATGTTATTTGGCTAAAGAACGTGAAATTATTGTGTTTTTTTTCTTTCAAATAAGAATCTTCTTAGAGTATCTTATGTAAGTTGGGCAAAAGTTACCCTTATAACTTTTATAATCAATCCATACATGCACCTGTGGATACGAGTGTTTTTGGTTGGTCTATACGGTTTTGAGTTTTTTTAATTTTTAACAAAATTAATGGATAACCTAACTGTATAATGTACATTTGATCAATCGAATAATCCAAATGAGGTTTAGGTTTATTCATTTGAACTTTGGGTAAATCAAATTAACAAAAATTTGACATTCTTAACCTACAGATTACAAAGTATACGAAGCTATTAGGACGCGACATGTGTTATTGGGTGAAAGGTAAGTTGTGCAAATTATATAACTACACAACTATTAAGTAGCGTCTATATAATAACTACACAACTTATGTTTTTGTAACTACACATATATAATTACGCACATTAACTTACTACGTTATACACACAACACATACATATTTTTTTTTCAAGACAATTTTTTTTAATAATAGTATAGTAAAACTATACTTAAACTTTAAAAGAGTAGATAGTTGGTTTTATGGTGTGATTTATTAAAAAGAATAATGTATTACAAAGTTATATGTATTCAAAATTTTGATAAATTAAAAAAAAAAAAAAGTGAACAATAATATGTTATTCTAATTTTACCCCTTCACACCCCTTTGATTTCTTGACAGAAAATGCATCTTTTCATACGTGATGATTGTTTTCCATAATCTCAATCATTGATTTAATAAATTAACGGTGTATAATCCTTCGTTCATTGATTTAATCTGTTATACATACTACTAAAAAGGTTCATAAGCCTAGAAAAGGACGTTAGAGTTTGGAACCATTAATCAAAATTGACTTTTTTTCTTGTTGTACTATTTTTCTAAAGTAATTAACTTTCTTATACGTCTCTATGTTCTTGAAAATTCTATTATTCAAGCTTCTTCATTTGATTCAAAGTCTTATATTGTTATATTTATTTATTTTCATAAAAAAACATGTTATACCAGATGCGTGCATTAGCCTGTTAGATGGCCAAATAAGTTTAAAATACTTTACCCTATGTAATAGTTTGTCAGAATTGATAACTTAACGACCCAGACCTTTATGATTTTGCTGAGCACGCTTACCCTTTACCCCTTCTTATACATGATGTCTTCTAATGGTTTCTTACGTTTCTCACGAATTTAAGTGCACATCCGAATGTATGTATACTTATCTTTTTTATAACGGTATTTGGAACTACCCTCAATACCCGAACGAGCTTTCCTGAGACGAGATGCCAGCCATCCGTATTGATTTTGATGCTATAACTAGCAAGAGGGAAACCCACCGTCGTAAGAAAAGTTAAGAAAACCTCATTAAGATTGGTTTGAAGCTAAGACCTTAAAGATCCCAAACCTTAACCACCCACCTCATATCATTGGATCAGAACGTAACTACGTGTATACTTATCATCTAAATATGAAACTTCATTATTGATGAGTTAATGATAGTTAATAATACCCCGGTTATAAAGTTTGTCTACACCTACTATAGCCTTAGGGTCATAAGAGGAAGAATATACCTAGCATATTAAATTTGTTTTGAATAATACGTAGCATATTCAATCGTAGTAAATAATATCAATTATTTATCAAAGAAAACTCAGTTGAACGTTATTTCGTGTGTTAAATAATGTCTCATTTCTTGAGGTCGAGGATTTGAGTTTACGGTGAACTGTAAATTGTAATTATGAATAGATTATTTGTATGTGTGTTTCTAAATGAACATCAATTAGTCAAAATTTGTTGCAATGAGATGTATTTCATGTATTCAAAAAGATTGAGAGTTTAAATTCTATAAGATAGATAGCTTATTGTCTTATAGGTGGTCGATATAAGTGTGTTATAAATTGTTCTAAAAAATTTAAAACATTACAATACTCATGGAGGATGTATGTATATATTGTTAAAAAATTTAATTCATATTATCATAACAAAATTATTATAACTTATCTTTAATTTGGAGTTTGGGAACTAATTCAAACAAAAAATAGAACACATGACAATAGTCATAATTTGCATCTATTTGAGATGAAGGTGAAAATAAAGTCAATTTGTGTCATTTAAGTTGATTTATAAACTTTAAGCATTTACATATTAGTTTCTAAATTAATAATCAAACAAAAAATTAGTGGAAGAGTTTGTTATCGAAAAAGTATTCGTAAAGAGAATCGATGTGATAGTGAAGTAATTATCATAAAAACCACCACTACCCATGTGGATTAGTTCGGCATCAAAACCCGGAAATGATTAGGTAGTATTGGTGGACAAATCATAAGTCACTTTTAGCAAATGTTATAATAATAAAACTTCTTGCATTATAAAAATTAAGATTCTTGCTTATATATGTTTATGTATATAAATAAATAATGATAATGATGCTACGTATGAAACTAACTTTAAATTGAGAAATTTAGGAATTGAATATAAGTTTATACCTGTTAATTTAGATGCGATGTATAGGATAAGATTAATCGTTTTTATTTTTTCTCATATCGCATGTGATTGTCTTCCATACATATTGTAAAATTGCTAAACAATTCTCCTAGTTCTCTATTTAAAATTCATCATGTATATATCGGATGCAACTATGCGCGTGTGCGTATGTATATGTGTGTAATATATATTACATAGTGGAGAATTTAAACAAATTGATTAATAATATGAGAACCGCGATAACCAATCTAGAACATTTATCTATTTGTGTATTTATCTAAAATTCTAACATGATTATTAAAATACGTCATGATAAAGTACATAATGTATTTGATATATGCATACGCCTCAAACAAGTTTATGTGTTCGTATATTATAAACATGTATAAACATAACTATAGTTTAATGACTTCGACATGTTTACAAGACCTTTTACAAGGAAGAAAGAAAAGAGAAATATATATAAACTTATCAACTATGAAGAAATCACTTTATCTTTTAAACTTATACAATTCCTATTTGATTTTAATTGTGAATGAATGAATATATTAGTTTCAATAGTTTTCGTATTATGTCTGACTCTATATTGAACCCGTATTAAGTCTGACTCTATATTGAACCTGTCATATATATATGTATACACACGTGCTTCTGTCTTCATACAAGGATTACATAAAAGAGTAAGCTACTCTGAGATTATGTATTTTTTCTCCAAGGTACAATCTTTCATTTTGATTATTAAGACTTCGAGCTGCTGCTAAATTAGAGGAGAAAAGGTAAGGAATTTTTTTTTCTCGAGGTGAAGCTCCCTATAGAATAAGTATTTTGCATGTTTTTGAGGTGCTGTTGTGGAAGTATTTGGCTTCATAGGGTATTGATCGTTCTACTAAATAAAAATTCAAAAAAAAAAAAAAAACTTAGTTATATTATTAAAACATAAAGAATTGAGGAAAGGATGTTAAAGTAACCAGCCGTTTAAAGGATAATTAGTATATTTAAGATACTAGCTTTAGTAAATCCGTGTATTACACGGGTTGAATAAATAATATATTAAATATAAAGTTAAGTTTATTTTTGCTCCCTAAGGTTTGACAAGAATAACCATTTTCATCCAAAAAATTGAAAACATAAATTTACCTCCAAATGTTTCATAATTTGTTTCAATTTTAGTCCAAAAGTTTCATCATTGTTTCAACTTGAACCCAAAATAATAAAACTTTTGGACTAAAACTGAAACAACTTATGAAACTTGTGGAGGTAAATTGATGTTTTTAATCTTTTGGATGAAAATGATTATTTTTGTCAAACCTTAGGGAGTAAAATTGAAATTAACTTTTAAATATAATAAAATTTTATTAATTAAAATAATATTTTAAAATAAGATATGATTAAAATTATGTATGAGTAAAAAATATATGTAATAAAATAATAATATCAATTTTTTAAACTTTTTATATTTTTCAAAAAATAAATTAAATATTTGTTTCAAAACAAACAATTTTAAAAAAAATATCATTTTTTAAGAATTTTCTTACTATAACTCCCAATTTTAATTATTTTTTATTTATAAAATCTTACTTTTTAAAAAAACTAAGTTTAAAGTATTTCGTATTTTAAAAAAAAAGTTTCATGTTTTAGAAAAATTCTATTTGTAAAAGTTTATTTCTTTAGAAATAATATTAACAAAAAGGTCTATTTTTATTTATTAAAAACTATTATTAATCTTAACAAATTAAATAATATTATAATGATTAATGTAGTTATTTAATAAGAGAGAAAGAGACGATAAAATTTTGATAAAAAAGAATTTGATATTGACACATGTCACATCTGGTTAACTTTTTATTAGAGTAGAGAGAAAAAATAACATTTAAGTTATTGTATCTTATTATAATAGTTTCTTTTATAGAAAATCAAGAGAAGAAGTGAAATTTTAAATACTTATATTATGTTTTAAAGACTATTAAAAAGCCATTTACACATCTCTTATATAATTACTAAACATATGACATTTAATTTAACATAAAAATATTTTGTTAAAAGATGCTCGCTACCCTAAAGGTTGAGGGTTTGTATCTCACAGTAAACTGTAAAGTAAAGGGTTCGAGTCCTACTATTATATTTGTTAAAAGATCTATTTTTATTTATTAAAAACTATTATTAATCTTAACAAATTAAATAATATTATAATGATTAATGTAGTTATTTAATAAGAGAGAAAGAGACGATAAAATTTTGATAAAAATGAATTTGGTATTGACACATGTCACATCTAGTTAACTTTTTATTAGAGTAGAGAGAAAAAATAACATTTAAGTTATTGTATCTTATTATAATAGTTTCTTTTATAGAAAATCAAGAGAAGAAGTGAAATTTTAAATACTTTTATTATGTTTTAAAGAATATTAAAAAGCCATTTACACATCTCTTATATAATTACTAATCATATGACATTTAATTTAACATAAAAATATTTTGTTAAAAGATGCTCGCTACCCTAAAGGTTGAGGGTTTGTATCTCACAGTAAACTGTAAAGTAAAGGGTTTGAGTCCTACTATTATATTTGAAGTATAACTAAGAGTAGGTTAGTTCAATGTGTGAATTGTTTTAATAAACTATAGGTAATTGCTTATTACTTTTCAATCACATAATTTGTTTGTTTCATAAATATTTTATGGTTTGTTACATTTTAGAAGTCAAATTTTAAAATCCATTACTCTTTTGTTAACCACTAAAAGTGAAAGACACGATGGTTGATCAAATTTGAAGTGTACTAGGTTGTCTTTCTATGTAATGCGTAATAATGGCTCGTTTAGTGTGTTGTCCTCGGCATGTCAATGACAAAATGCCACCATTTATGTTCTTTACATATCATAAAATTGTGGAGACATAATCATTGGCAAAATGTACACAATCGTTTACAAAGTTAGAATGGAAATATTTATTAATATTTTGTTTTATTGGTCAATAATATCATATAATACAATGATTATGCAATTTTCAGTTATTAAGAGTGCAAAGACTCAACCATTCTAAACTTTGCATTAGATTAGGTGTGTACCCCACCATTTTACATATGATAAGTTAAGAATGTTTTACATAAGCTTACTAACCAACCATGATTAGCGATTACACCGGTGATTTTAAGATGTATGATACATTTGGATTTCCGTCATTGATAGAAGTCATGTGGTACATTATGATCCTTTTGTATGATTTTAAGTGTCTTAAAGGTCGATGATTTCCATCGTCGAAACTCTTGCCTTAAATAATAACCCACGTATTATGTAGTCCTAAGATGCGTGGAAAACAACCCGAGTTCCATTTATGTATCCATTGAAGTTTGTCAGCTAGTTGCCACTAAATGTACATTTAATGTTGGTACGCGAGTAAAAAGTTAACACATGAATACCCATTTGTAGTCAACGTGATTTTAACCATACGACTTGATCAAAGCTTGTTAGGCAAGCAAAATATATACACAAACAACGATCCACCTATATCATGATCATATGCATGATTTTCCATCAACGTAACTAACGAGACATAACACAACTGACAAAAAACAACCACTTTCATCCCCGTTTTTTATAATAAAAAAGGTTAATGTGACTAGCATATGATGCATGCATAACAAGTTATAAAATTTAAGAAAGAGTATGTAGTTTAAACTCACCCGATCTCCCTTTCCATTATTACCAGTATCATAATTTATTCGTCATGCTAGTAATATTTATCTATTTTAACATCATGGTTTAAGGAAACACATGCGATCACGAATGGGGCGGGTTTCCGAGCTGTGAAACATAGACAGATAAAATTAATTACCGGTCTTAGTCTTCAAACGGGGTTTTCGAGCTTTGAAAGCATAATCCACCAAATCATTACTGAGACTGTCACACATGTATTGATTATGCAATTCGTAAATGTTAGCCTCTATTTCTTACGTGTTGATTTCAATAGTTGTTAACTATTCGTATGAAGAGTTGTCCGCTCATTAAGAAAAGTCATTAGAACATTCTGAGAGTGTACATTGTGTCCTCGTCTGTAACGACAAAGTAGTCATCCCAAAGATGATCTTGTGCTTCTTTATGATTTCTGCATATGCAAGATCTTGATCTTGTTCTTGTCATCGTCAACTCTCAGCTTTAACATCTAGCATTTTTACTATTTCCACAATCGTTTGGAAGGAAACGCTGACAACTCCATTCGATGATGATGACATGGTAACAATTGTTTAGAGTGAAATATAATACGAATGATATGTTTTATGAAAAAATAAATAATTTAACTCGAATTCATAAAGTATGCTTATTACTTTCATAAAAATAGTTCTTAATTAAATAGTCATTCAACAACGTTCTATATTAAAGCGACGTAAACTTGACATAACACAACGAAACTTCATCATGCAAGGGTTGATTTCCTGGCTGTCCACATAGGCAAACCACATGCCGCAACAAGATTACTACACTAAACCTAAAAGATTAGTACAATAATCAGGAATTTGTATTTAAAAAGTATAAAACAACATTACACCTCCCTTTTGGTAATATTAACTAACCATTATTATTTATCATTATTATTAAATTTTTTTTACCAACAATTGGATCATAAACGGACCACGGATCCATCTGATCACATTCATTACTCAAATATAAAACTATAAGAGTTAAACTGACACGTTTCCAAATAAAAACTCGACATCAATCTGTCTAAATTAATCCCAATAACGAATCATTATTTAACCAACGAATCTAATTAACACAACCATAGTTAAACCCCACATCACTAAAATAACCTCCTGTGGTCAACCTTGAGAGGCACCCCTTCCCCTTTCTCTGGCAGAGTAGAGAGAGAAAGATTGTTTTCAGACACAGAGGAGAGAGAAACCTATACATACACCTCCTTTTAGAGAGAGAAACATATAGATTCAGATACATACAAAAAGTTTCTAGAGAGAGAAACACTGTGTTCAAGAGAGAGAAGAAGGGCACATGTGCAGCATTTGGTCTCTGCAATACTCAGCAATCTCTCCTTTATTAAAGTGCCTCCGGTCTTCATATTGTCCCCCTCCACCTTTTCCGGCAGCTCTGTTTTATACTTAAATATTATTTTGTCTACTTGCTTCTCCGTTTCCGGCGACTTTGGCCCGAATATTCGCCGGAAAACACTTCCGGTGGTCTAGTTTTGGGCGTTTTGTTCTAACTGTGGTTCTCGCAGCTGGAGTAGCAAGTCCGTACAGTCAAACATCGTTTTGATCTGATCATCTGATTGGTTGATTATAGTGAATACAGTATAAACTCCGATGAATCTCCGGCGGTTGTAGTTGATTATTGTGAGGTAGCGTTGATCGGTGATTTGGAGTACGTGCGAGCAATGAAGATGCCGGTGAACGGTTCCGGATCGATTTTAACGGCGAATTCCGGTGAAGGTCAGCTTAATATGTTCTCTTCTCGTCTTGTGACTATGAGTTTATGAAGATCTTCATACGAATTTCAGTTTTTTATTCTTGGAATTTTGTAAAAGTTCGATCGATTACATGTGAGAAGTGTGTAAAGTTCCTTTTGAATCGTAATCGCTTTAATAGTTTATTCACTTTTGTGTTATTGAAGCAGGTGGAGAGAAGAATAGGACAATAAATCCGGAGCTATGGCAAGCGTGCGCCGGACCTCTGGTCAACTTACCGGTGGCCGGAACACATGTGGTCTATTTCCCTCAAGGACACAGCGAGCAGGTTAGTTTTTGTTAACTTTTGGTGCTATCTTGCGCCGATGCAGGCTAACGTGCGCCGAATCTGTAACAGTTTTTCTAGGTTTCCATCGTTTTCTATTTTATTAGTGATTCTGTTAAAGTCTCAATTGAGGAAGATACTTCATTCGGTATCAGTTGATACCTTGTGAAGGAAGAGTTGCACAAGTTTTAATGCATGTGGTACAATTAGTCTAACCGGTATTCCTTTGGAGACTGAATTTACTATTGACAGTAGAAAATTGTGGCGTGGAGGATGATACTTGAGCGTATAAGCATTTTGGTCTAGCAGTTGTACGGTACAACTATTTTAGGACTAAAAATGAGGTAAATGAGATTGATATCAGTTTGTATTAGAAAAAAGGAGGGTGGAGAATCACCCAGTAAGGATCAAACTTGGGTGATTGATAGTTCTTATGGATCGTGTTTAATGAACACTTTGCAAAAGAAACAATTCGTCCCTTAATTTGTTTGGGTATCACAAACTTTACTTTGGCATGATCCTCAAATCCACCATTCCACTTTGATTTAGGCAAGAATACGAGAGCAAAACACTGCAGATTGTTATGTATGTTGTTCAACTTCTGATAAGATTGAACCTTGTCTTATTTATATAAAATGAAGCCACACAACTTTTGGCAATAAAAGGCAAGATGTTTGACGAGAAAACCCTTGGTGGTTTTACAGTTTGTGGGATAGCAAGTACTTGATTAACTTAAGAAGTAGTTAAATTCAGGTAAAACCTTGTTATCTGCCGTGTGTGGGTATATGAGTGTGTATGTAATCCACACCACCTATCCTGTATAACTGAATTGTAGGTTACCTTTAGATCCTTTTAATCTCAAGTAAATCTCAGTTACATAAATTGGTTGATGACTCTAAATCACCTGACACTTTGTAGTTTTGTATCATGGAATAATATTTGTTGAAGCTTTATCAAGTATTGTAGCTACTTGATAATTTTTCGCTTCAAGCTACTTTTTCAGCCAAAAGTAGAGAAAAAAGTGATGAGCTTGCCCTTGGGGAAGTATCATGTAGCACTAGTAAAAAAATGTCAATTTTGGCCTGAAAGTAAGAGATGGGAGGTAATAAACACATAATATAAAATGGTGATAAAATAAGAGGTTTGCTTACTTTAAGACTTATACTTTGTGTGTCACATGTTATGGAGAATTTACAGTATATTGATGATCTCCTAAGTCTTTTTATTTAATAACTTATGCTCTTGTCCATTATTACTCCAAATAAATTCCTTTTCAGTTAAATCAAAGATAAATTTGGGGAAAACAAAAAAAATTAGGAGATAACAGATACAAACCAACATTTGTAAACAGAGATTTATGTTAGACAAACCCTATAAAAATATGATAGAACAGAGTAAAGCCGTTAAAGGAATCTATATTTTTACAAATGAACATTAATTTTCTATTATTATTACGAATGGATAGTGGAGTATTGTTGAAATTAATGCTAGATCTGCTAAAATGCACATGATATGGTGATGGTTGGTGAGATGGAACTATCTTCTCTGCAAGTTCTCTTAGTCTTTACTGCCATAAGTTCAGCTAGTGGAAGTCTTGATTTCTTTTGGCCTTTATGATGCAAAAACTGCAAAAATATTATATGATATGCTTTCTTCAGGACCCACTTGCCATTTCCTACTGAAATTCAATTTCTGCAGGGTCATTATCATCTCTTAGCTCAAATGACCTAATTGCCCACTGTTCCAAATTATTGATACCCTTGTATTTGGTCAAAAAAAATTCAGTTGAAGGGTGTCTTATACCTTATTTACCTTTGCATGGTCAAAACATTATTGATTAAATATGCACCGTTTTAGTCTCACTAAAAGTTGCTCGTTTAATCCCAAACCTGTTTTGACCCTAAACTCAACCCACTCATCTTGGTAACTCTACTTTTCAGCCAAAAAGGAAGTGATTTGGACCTGCTTATCAGACTTGGTCAATGATGTTAACTTGACCAATTTACCGGAAAGCAAGGCATGCTAGTTCGGTCAACTTTCCTTGCCATGAATAAGCAGTTAGAACATGAAAAATATTGGTCAAACAAGATAATTTTAGTAGAGTGCTCAATACTCGATTGTATATGACCAACATATATTGATTTCAAAGTTTTGAGGTTAGAGTTATTGTGTTGAAAAGAAATTTTATTTGGTTACGAAGTTTAGTTGATTTTTGAGATTGGTAGTGTTTCTATAGTTGACTCGATAATATTTGGTTATAATACATGTTTTCAGGTTGCTGCATCTATGAAGAAGGACGTGGATGCTCAAATTCCAAGCTATCCAAATCTTCAGTCAAAATTGTTATGCATCCTTCACAATGTCACGTTGCATGTATGCCACTTCTTAATTGTTTTGCTGTTTTAAATACAACTCACTTTTAGGAATGTGTTTCTAGAAATACCTGTATACTTGTGAAAACAGCAAAAAGAAACAAAACATGTTAATTTTTACATTTTTAGCAAGCTGGGATATTTTGAGGAAGTGTCAAGTATGATGATCCAAATTCCAAAATTGGCTTTGTATCATGTTATTTATTTACTCTCTATATATTATGAAAAATTATGTGTTTTTTTCAGGCTGATACAGAAACAGATGAAGTATATGCTCAGATGACGCTCCAACCTGTCCCTTCGGTATGGACCCAAGTTAATGGACTTATGTAATTTAATGGCCTTTCATTTTAGGTCACTGACTAAAAAAACATAAGTGTTTGTATATATTAGCAGTTTGATAGAGAAGCATTATTAAGGTCAGATTTGTCAATGAAAGCACACAAGCCACAAACAGAGTTTTTTTGCAAAACTTTGACAGCAAGTGATACAAGCACTCATGGAGGATTTTCTGTTCCTCGTCGAGCAGCTGAAAAGATCTTCCCACCTCTTGTGAGTGCAAGTTTCTTTATTTCTTTCTCCCTTTTTGTGGGTGGGGTACAGGTGACAAAATGGGTCAAAAATGGCAATTTTTTGGGAGGTCAAAACTGATCAGGTTGTGGCAGGTAGACCGAAAACAATTATCATCCATAATATTTTTTTTAAATGTTATAATTTCTCAGATATGGTTAGAAAGATTATTTTGTGTTATAATATTACTTTTTGAATAAAATGACTTGGGAGGTGTTATGAATTGAAAGAAGACCGTGGGTGATTTTTGGACTTGTTTAATCTGTTTGACCTGCTCCTTTTAAATTTTATAGTTCTACCATTTTGATCTGTTAGGGATAAAACTTCACCTGAATTGACCCATTCATCAGTAAATGGGTTGATTTTGTCACCTCTAGTGGTGGGGGTGTGAGTGTGGAATGAAAAGTCAGAAAATCTATGTTTTATGTGATAACAGCCAATTTTTCTTTATCTTTCCATAGGATTTTTCAATGCAACCACCTGCACAAGAACTTGTGGCCAGAGATCTACATGACAATGCATGGACGTTTCGCCATATCTATCGTGGTAAGTCCAGCCTTTTTTTCTTAAAGCAAGGTGCTCCATCAATAGCAGACGTAATAAAAAATATTAAACAGATACCGAAATCAAGACTCAAATGACAAAACTTGGTCAATTGCCATTTGGGTGTGATCTCCCTGTTTTTTAATAGAATTTTTTTTTCTTGCATCATTGAAACACGTCATTTTTTACACTTCAGGGCAACCAAAACGTCACTTGCTCACAACCGGTTGGAGTCTCTTCGTCAGTGGGAAGAGGCTTTCTGCAGGAGACTCAGTCTTGTTTATTAGGTAATTCCATGGCCATAGTGAAGTCTGTGCACTTTTTTTAATGTATAATATCTGATATATGCATTAATTACCCTCGGTAGCTTAAACTATAACTATATAACAGGGATGAAAAACAACAACTTCTATTGGGTATTAGACGAGCTAACCGACAACCAGCAAATTTATCATCATCAGTTTTGTCCAGTGATAGTATGCATATTGGAGTATTAGCTGCTGCTGCCCATGCAGCTGCAAACAACAGCCCTTTTACTGTGTTCTATAATCCAAGGTAACTTTAGTTTCAAAGTATAATTAAGTATATTTGGACATTATAATCATTATAAATCGAGTAAACCCAAATATGTATTATTAATATATTAATTTTTGAAAACAGAGCTAGCCCATCAGAATTTGTGATTCCATTAGCTAAGTACTATAAAGCAGTCTGCAGTAACCAAATATCTCTTGGCATGCGGTTCCGGATGATGTTCGAGACCGAAGAATCAGGAACAAGAAGGTAATAACTTTTATATTTTAAATATTTGCCTTCTTTTTTATATATTGTGGTTTAGATGTGTTACTGAAATTTAGTTTATTGCAGGTATATGGGTACGATCACTGGTATTACTGATCTTGATGGTGTTAGATGGAAGAACTCGCAATGGCGTAACCTACAGGTATATATTTATTGTTCATGTTGCCATATTTTGGATTAACTAAATTGTTCATGGTCTTGAGTAGGTTGGCTGGGATGAGGCAACTGCTGGTGAAAGGCGTAATCGTGTATCAATCTGGGAGATTGAACCCATTACAGCTCCTTTTTTCATCTGCCCGACCCCACCCTTCTACCAAACAAAACGACCCAGACAAGGAATGTCAGGTGACGAGTCAGCAGATCTTGATAATATATTCAAGAGAACAATGCCGTGGCTTGGTGAAGATATGTCCATGAAAGATCCGGGCCTGAGCTTAGTCCAATGGATGAACATGCAGCAAAACCCGTCTTTTGCCAATCAAATCCAACAGGGTTATTTGAACCCGTTGGCGGGACCGGTTCTGCAAAACTATGGCGGACCACATATGGTTACTCAGAATAACCTTCAGTTTAATAGTCTCAATAGTCAGCGGTCAACCTCACAGCTCGAACAGCTACAAAAGCCACCTCAATCTGCCACCACAAACCCGTTAGCGATGATGATGCAGCCGCAACAATTGACTGACTTAACCCAGCAAACAATTAGGCAAAATCTGGTCAATCAAACACTAACTCAGAACCAAGTTCAGTCACAGATTCAGCCTCAGAATATTCTTCAACTTCAACAACAGCAGCAGCAGCAACAACAACAACAACAACAACAGATGATGTCTGTCAGTCAAGGTCAACAGAAAATCCAGTTGTCGACCCAATTTCCCGATCAGCAATTTAGTCAAAAGTTACAGATGCCGGAAAGTCAGATTCAACTTATACAGAAGCTTCATCAGCAGCAACAATCATATTTAGCACAACAAGGACAACACCCCCAAGATCAAAACTTTACAAGGTCAATTTCAACCAACCTAATTACGGAAACTCCATCTCAACCACCTGTCACATCACAACCTCAACAGACGCTGGCAAATAATAGCGAGCCGAGTTTTCGGATTTCACATCTTTCTCAGCAACCGAAGCTTCAACAAGAGTTGTCAGGGCAGATGACTGGACCCACCGTTATGGCAACTAATCAGCTCTCGACAAATGGCAGCAGTTTATTGACAGGAACGGGCAGTGATGAAGTTCCATCATGTTCCACATCACCCTCAACTAATAACTGTCCTAATGTGGGTCCGTCTATGATCAATGGTCGAACTTACCAGAGGACAACTATGGGTGGTGAAGTGACAATTCAGGCTTCTGCTCGTTTAGTAAATACAAGTGGTTTGGAAACAATATCATCAAATGGAAACTTTGGTAAAGAACTGCAGCAAAAACCAGATGTGAAACCTTCTGTGAATGTCTCCAAGATTCAAAATCAAGGATTTTTAGCGCCACAGACATACTTGCAGCAGAATCATGGTGGACCCCAGATGGATTATTTGGACAGCTCATCATCAGCTACTTCAGTTTGTCTTTCTCAAAATGACGTTCATTTGCCACCTCATAATTCAAATCATTTGTCTTTTGACTCGCAACCATTACCATTTAGAGACACAATTCAAGATGGAGAAGTTCAAAATGAACATAGAACAGATATTCCATTTGGGGTAAACATGTCATCAATGCTTCCTGATCCTTTGATCACAAAAGGAACGATGGGATCTGATAAATATTTCCAAAATAATCTAAGCTCTGCAGGAGGCTTGATTTCAAGTTTTGAAAATTCCATTAAGGATGCTCAACCCGAACTCTCTTCATCTATGATATCTCAATCATTTGGAGTTCCCGATATGACTTTCAACTCCATTGATTCTACTATAAATGATGGCGCTTTATTAAATAATGGTGTCTGGGCCCCACCACCACAACCATTTCAGAGAATGCGGACCTTTACCAAGGTTTATATTAGTTGATTATTGTCCTTTTGCCTATCTTCTTACTATAGGTGGCAGGTGACAAAATAGAACGGGCGTGAAGGGTTGGGTAACAGGCCAAATGGGCAAATTTTGGTCGTTGGTACATGTTGAAATGGGCCGGGTTTAGAGGTGATCAGAACAGTCCCAAATCCAAACTGATCCTTAGAAAGACAGTCCCTGGTCAGGACCTGTCCCAGTCCTGGCCTGGCCTGCAAATCCGACATTGTTCCTACCCTCGGTTCAAGGACCGACTAAAAAACTGGCTCGGAATCACTCCAAATTGAAACTGGTTTCAGTTCAAAGCCCTTAGAATTCTGAAACCGGTCCACAACTAGACCAAAATCAGTCCAAAACTTCCTTTTTTTTTTTTTTTTTTTTTTTTTGCTTTCTGCCAGCTTTTTGATAAAAAAAAAATATTGACTCTTCTATCCCATGGCTAGATGTTTTGCGGGTCGAAAACAGTTTTAAATCGCTTCCTGCGTTTCTCTAGCCAGGCTTAGGCGGTAACTCTTTTTTCTCTTAAATTTTTTATTTACAAACACTTAGTATGTTAAATACTTGAAATACGATGATTTTTTTGCTATTACAAAAGTAATCTAAATTTATCAAATGCCATTGCCCGTCTCTACCTGGAACACCTCTCATCCAAAATTTTCATTTTTCTTAATAAACAATTTGTGTCAAATATGATTATATATTTTTTATTATTAGATGTTCTTCTGAATAAAGTGATTTATGAGGTTTTATGCAATGAAATACGCTTTTGGGTATTATTTGTCCAGTTATGAATCATTTCTTCTTAAGCACTTCTTTTATTTTACTTATTCAAGCTGTTAAGACTTAAAATTTTTGTTTTGGGTTATTGTAGGTATACAAACGAGGAGCAGTAGGAAGATCAATTGATATTACTTCATATTCAGGGTACGATGAGCTTAAACAAGACCTGGCCCGAAGGTTTGGTATCGAGGGTCAACTGGAAGACCGACAAAGAATTGGCTGGAAACTTGTCTACGTGGATCACGAGGGTGATGATCTCCTTGTTGGGGATGACCCTTGGGAGTAAGTCCACAGTCTTCTTAAAAAATACACATATATGCTAGAGGTAGCAAATCGGGCAGGTTGGATGGTTTGAATAATTGGTTCAATACGTGTTTGGGTCAAAACAGACATTTTTGGTATACTTCCACTGGTTTAATCTAGTAGACCGTAAACACCTTCCATCCACAAAATTTTAGTTCTTCATAAATTATTCATGAATGTTTCTTTGAATAAATCGATCCAAGAAGTTTTATGCATTATAAATACATGTTAGGTGACTTTTATTACACTTTCATTCTGAGCATTTTTTAACCCCTTTGACATGCCTGAGTTAAAACATTATGTAATTCGAATCGACCCATTCATGAGGAAATGGGTAAAAACTGACACCTTACTAATTATAATGGTATATTATATTTATGACTCAGTTTATCCTGTATGCAACTGAATTCAGGGAGTTTGTAAACTGCGTACGCTGCATTAAAATATTGTCACCACAAGAAGTCCAGCAGATGAGTTTGGATGGAGATTTTGGCGGCAATGGTGTTATTCCAAATCAAGCTTGTAGCAGTTCGGGTGGTGGAAAAGTGTAAAGATCATCCTTCCAACTTTTAACCTCTAAGAAAATATTTTTCTTACTGTTGATTTTCACTAGATCAGCTAGCCATGGACCCGTGTTCTTATTAATCCATTAACGGGTCCACGATCTAATTAGTGAAGCGCGTAGCGGTTAAACTTAATTATCTCTAGACGCCACGATTGTTGCAGAAGTTTTCTGCTTTTACTAGTACAGAATCTTGATGTGTAGACTTGCTCTTCATGCCTTGTTATGAGAGAATTGATTTGTCACTTGCTCTTGAAGCCTACTTATGGTGGAATTTTCAAGAAATGAATGATGTCAACATCTCTGATAATCTAATTTTTCACCTTTCGATCTATATGTTTTAATTGGAAGATAAGCCTGGCAAAACACTCGTGGCGGGCAATGGATTCGGGTCAACTTGAATGTTTGAAAAAAGTTATCGATTCGGCTTAGGTCAAATTGGGGTTTTTGTCCCAGATATGTTCGGGTTGAAACGCGTTGTTTAGAAAGAAACAAAACAGATCAAAACAAGTTCACATGATATATTTGTTGTTAAGGTGCCTACTGCTTGTGACAGTTATGATTAAAAACGGATTCATATGAAAGGAAACGGATTCATGTGTCAATTATGATTAAAAACAGTATCATCAGCAACTTACCCTAAAAAATCTAAAAATGCTTATGTGGCTATATGCATTTAAAATTAGACTTTCAAACCCTTTGACCCTTTTAGGTAAATTTTGTGTGACCTGCTTGAGATTAAACGAAAACCAAATTAAACCATAACCTATTCTTAAGCAAGCAGGGTGAAATTGTCGACTCTATCCAAAATGATGAATAATGTGTTAATAATTATCTAGCCCTCTACTTTTTTGTCTTAGTTTTTTTTCTCTTGAATATAATTAGTTATTAGTTAATGTATGTTTCTGATGATAGTGGAAAGAAAATTTCAACCAATCATAATCTTCAGGTTTAGCAGAAGAGAATGTGGGCAACAAGCAAATAATGCAATGTCAATGGCCAAACTTGATTTCACTAGCCAAGAAGAAAAAGAGGTTGTGGAGTCTTTCAAATATGCAATATTATGCCTGAGTAGAACTGACAATCTTGACCCAATTCTTTAAATTTGGGTTTATATGGTCTCTACATGAAAATTAAAAATCCATGACTTTTTTTTAATTAAAAAATTGGTCAAATATAATTCTTGTGTGAATCGAATATAAAATCATTTCAGGCAAAAGGCCACCCAAGTCTTTCAAACTCAGACAACGTTGGTGACTCGTCCCGCCATCATTCCAAGAAAACCCACTGCTCGAAGTCTCACTATGATAAAAGCTCTTGCCCACCTGAAGCATATTGTATTAAATGGAACTCGAACTTATGATCTTTATATTGAAAAGCCATGAGATTACCTCATCCCAAACCAATTGACCTAAAATTATCTTAAATTACTTAAATTCATGGGGTTGCACCAATTGATTTTCTATGCTTCTCATGTGCATCAATCATCTTAAATAAATTACTTTCTATAATTAATTAAAGTTTTTTAATAAGTATTTCTCTAAGATTACTTTTGTATAATTAATTTATGTTTTTAATAAGTATTATAAGTAGTTAGTTTGTGTGGTTTTTATATGCTTTTCAAGCACACCAATTCTCTTAGATTACTTTTTTATAATTAATTAATATTTTTAATACGTATTATAAGTAGCTAGTTAATTTTGTAAGTTTTTATATTTTTTTATGCTTTTCAAGTACATAATTATCTTGGATAACTTTCTTTATTGAATTTACTTTTTTAAGGTAAATTGGATTTTAATAATCCTAATCATAATCTATTGGCCGATAATAATCCATACTATTAATTTGGTCAGTAACATTCTCAACTTTTACTTTGGGAGTGTTACCAGCCAAACTAATAGTATCGTTGAATTATTACGTGGTTTTATCTTTTACTTTTATGTTTTTTTGTTTGTTGTTGTGTTTCCTAAGACATATTTTGACGATGTAATTTTTTTTTTTTTGCTTTTCAAATATGACGTTACATGCATTTATGTACATTTTAATATTCAAAATTGAGTCGTGATAATTTCGTATGATTCTCTGTATGTGTTTAACTATGTCAACACCACCAACTAGTCTTTATACAAATTGATTATCTTCCATAAAAAGAAAATAGAAAACCTAAACATAAGTTTGACTTTAAAACATTTAATATAAAAAAATTAGATTTTAATAACCAAGACTATTAATTATTGACCAATATCATTCTTGACTAAGAATTCGACCGATGACGATTTTAACTTTCAATTTTGCTAACAATAGCAATCCTAGTATAACTAATCATTAACTTAGTTTATTTATAATGATGTAGCATGTGACGTTGCAATTACATGGTAATGACTTGAACTTTTCCAATTTAGTTTTTATAAAAGATTTACATTTTGAAGGTATTCAATCATGTGGTGTATGTTTCTATTCAATGCATTCAACCGATTGCATCTTTCCAATCGATTTCGTCTCTTTCAAGTTACAATCAATTTTAAAAGAAAAGTTTTTAATCAATTTCGTTTGTTCCTATCTTTTTTTTCTAATTTGTATTGTTTCTATTTTTCTTATTCGAGAAACATACTTTTCACATATGTTTTTGCTTAAAGACTATCGTTTATTTCCATAACATGTCACTAAAATAAACAGAGTTAACAATATGCTAGAATGAGATTGTTATTGATAACAAAAATAAATGTTGGAATTGAGATTGGTTAAATTATTAGTTGAGATTACTATTGGTCAATGGTTATTAGTTTGTATTATTAAAATCTAACTTTTCTTTAATTTTATAACACATTATGGATTTTAACGGTTAGTAATATAATTTGAAAATAACTGATACTAATAATTTAACCAATGACGTTTTTAATTTTCATTTTAGTTGTTAAGGACAATACTATCCGCATAATCAGTTATAGATTTGCAATTGATTTGCACTTCATTTTGCTCACAAGGATGATTATGAACGAAATAAGAAAACATACCAGCTTTGTAAGCAAAATCAAATGCAATCTATGATCAGTATACGAATGACATTGCCATTTTATAATAAAAGTGAAAGTTAGACGCTGATCAAATTATCAATAGTGATTATTATCGACGAATGATTATAGTTATGATTTTTTAAATCTAAATTTTAGTAATTATACATTTTTAAAACATTAAATTTCAACTTCCAACCATTAAGTGAAAGATTACAAAACTATAACAACCATAATTGTCACAAAACTTCAAATTTATAGAACAATTAGTATCCTAAATCCCCTCATTTCAACCTAGATTCCAAACATTACCATCCTTCATTGTCTTCTTCACTATCAAACATAAATAACTTATTCCGGGTTCATTTTTGAACCAAACTACGTATTTAATTTTCGTTATTTATATCTATATATGTATATATAAATCAAAAGCGGTTATGCTATAGCCATCTCGGCAGGATATTGCATAGGACTTGAGCATAGAGTGTCAACATGTTCATGTTGTTTCCTTACCCTTGACGCATACTTCTCTTTTTGTTCATCGATTGAAATTTGCTTAAACCGGCATTCTTCACTACAAAATGCCTTCTCCCCTCTAAAATTTCAAAAAATAAATTAATTAATAAAAAATCAACCACAAATAAACGTTACCATATACTTTATACTCTCTAAAACCTAAAATGACTTAAGTTAACAACCAAATTTGATAACACAATCTCAAATAGACATGATATAGAGATCGCGTTTCCCTTTTCTTGAACAAGAAAATTAGGGTTTACGTTACAAAAAATATTTTCAAGAGATGCTCACAAACGAGTAGTCTCTAGGTCTAGGTCCATGTCTAGGTCTAGGTCTAGGTCGTAACCTAATTGTGTACAAAATTGTCGTTCATTTTTTTATGCACGATAATAACCTTTAAAAAACACCTATTGACTACGACAACGGTACATCAAATCAACAAATTTTTCCGGGTTCTATCCTTTATTTATAAAAAAAGATCAAAATCAAGATCTAGATTGCATCATACTATATTGTTAAGCTACAATTAGCTCAAGATAGGATCTTTTGATTGAATATTCTAATCACCATATAACTTTGAAAACAAATCAAAGATAACAAGAGATTATAAATCCCATATCCCAAATCTTGAATAATTCAATTCCAAATGCATAAATTTTCATAAATATTGCAAACAAAAAGAACCATAAAAATCAGAGTTTTTTCTCACCTGTACATGAATATATCCAACCCATGAAGCTTTTTCTTGCAAAGATGACATGAACTCAAGAAATCAAAATCCTCAAACACCATCTCACCACCACCAACCACCGGCGGCGACGGAGAACAAAACACTCCACCACCACCACCACCACAACCACCACTACTAGTACTAACCCAATAACTTGTAGTAAAACCACCATTAACACAACACTTTCTCTTAAACCCATCATCAAAATACTCTCTTTTCTTGATCAAATTATTCCCCACATGTGATATCACACATGTATACTCCTCCAACAACTCAATTTCAACATCTTTACATGGGTTTTTGGTAAATATTGGAATCGGGTTGGATCGGGGTGAAACTGAAAAAACCGGGTTTTGGGTACTATGACCCGATGATTCATCGTTCAAAGCTACCACAATTCCCAGCCCTAGGTTTTGGCCCCTGAATCTTTTTGGTGACTTGCTTTGATCATTAGAACTTGATGAAGACAAGAAAAAAGGTAGTGTTTTTAGTGTTAATCTTGATTTTTGAGTGATTCCCCTCTTAAAATCTGCCATTTTGATCAAGATTTTATAAGGGTTTTTCAAGATTTAATCTTTTGTTTATAAATTTGCTCAATTAACTTGCAAATCATCAAATTAAAACAGGGTTTTGAAGGGAATTGAAAACTGAGACTCTAATATGACTGTATATATACACACATACATAAATATATAGATATACACATATATATGTGTGTGTGTGAGTGTGTGTGTGTGTGTGTGTGTGTGTGTGAGAAGGGGGAGAGAGAGAGAGATGGCTTAAGAGAGAAGGCCACCTGCTCTCTTCCTCTGCTTCTTCTTTCAAACAGGCTCAAGTGTTTTAAGGAGAAAAAAGGAGAATAAAGAAGCACAATGGCAATCTTGTAAATAATTGGTAATTGAGGGGTTAACTTCTCTTTTTGCTTTTTTCTTTTTTTTATTCTAATCCTTTGGGTTTTTGTGTTCACATATATACTCCCTTGAACTAAGATTTGTCACATGTGTGATTGATGAAATTTAAGTTGTTTTTTTTTCTTTTTCTTTTTTTATCTAACGATCCAGATTGGTTCTTTCATTGTCTGTGTTTATAGGGTTCTCATATGAACATGTCAATTTTATATACGTATACGTGTTTGTATCCATATTTATTAAAGTATTAGTTCTTTATCATTTGTATCATGTGAATCTTTTTTTATCTAGCAAGCTTTTTATTTGGTCATGACCAACAACCTTTCAAATTTTACTATGCAATTTGGGAAATAATGATTGCACTTGCCTAAGTTTCCCATCATCATAACAAACTATCATAATGATTGAACAAAATCATATACTACTTGCCAAACAAACCTAATGAATTGTTGAACAATAAAAAGGTGACATCGATTGTAACTACTTGCATGTCCGTTGAATGATATGTGTTTTAAAGAATGAGCTGGCGATCGCTTCATAACCATCATAAAGATTTAAATGCTAGAACTTTTGTATTGAATATATATCCGATTAATATGGTTCTAAACTAGTAGAAATGTTTCAAAGAAATGCAAATGGGTTGTCACATTTTTGTTGATCAAATCGATGGGTTCACATATTATACATAAAGGTCCAGTTGTTGAATTGTACATGTATATGATCGTCACACATTAATGGGTTTTTTAATAAGGTTATGGCTTTTAGTAAGTTAGTTGCCATTACTTTTTTATAATTATAAAAAAGTAATATGTACGTATAGCTCTTTCCATTCATCTAGTTACGGTATATGAAAATGCAGTTATGTTTACATCTCTTTTGCCCGTTAATAATGGGATGTCATAAATAATAAACATCGAGGGGTTAATCTGTTACTTTTGGAACTAATGGAACCTTTTTTGCCCACTACTGAAAATCTCAGGGGTTATACAGTATTTCCTTCTTGTTTTCTTCTCCATAATTCTTGATTTTTTTATTTTCAACTTTTTAAGAATATAATAATTTCTACCAATCATACCTTACAAAGATGCTTTCTGGTTATTATTTATTGCCAAATGGACCCATTCTATTGAGTGAATATATAATATAATATATATATATATATATATATATATACATATATATATATGTGTGTGTGTGTGTGAGAATAGTTTTTCTAATAATTATTGAGATATTCTTTTTATATACCAGTGTTATCTCCCGCGCTACGCACACGGAGTTTCTTCACTTTCCCTGGTTTTACGCAATGTGACTTTGTTCATTGTTGGTACGGCTCATTGAACCGATATCGGTTTCACTAAAATCTTGTGGTTTAAAACCAAAAACAAAATGTGCATTGTAGCACTTAAATTGTATTATACTATATAAAAGTTCATATAATCTACTCTTGACATATCATGTAAAGAAAAAAAAAAGTCTAATGGTCAAAACTAAAAAATTTTAAACTTACATGTAGCCAAAAGTATTTTTTATATAGATATATAATTATAGTTTTTATAATTTAATATAAATTATTGTTATGTTGGAAGTTTTCCAGTAATGTGTTTTTGGGTCCCTCTTCTCCTTTTCCTAACTATAATCTGATTAATATCAACCTATTTATTTGATTACTAGCTTTACTAAATCCGTGTATTGAACGAGTTAAAAAAATAAAATATTAAATAATATTAAAATTTATTAATAATAAAATGATATTTTGATATAAGATATGATTGAAATCTTACTTATTATAAATAGAATTAAATATTTTATTTTAAAAAGAACATTTTAAAATATCATTTATAAAAACTTTCTTATTATAAATCCTGATTTTAATTATTTTAAAAAAATTTTACTTTTTAAAAAACAGCAATTTTAAATATTTCATATTTTTAAAAAGTTTGATTTTTTAAAAAAAAATTCTTATTTTATAAAAATTTATTTCTTTAGAAATAACATTAATAAAATAATAATTTTTTTAATGTATTACAAATTATTTTAATATAATTAAGAAATAAATAATATTAATAATTAATATGACTATTTTATAGAAGAGAGAGATTGAAAGAACTTGATAATAATGAATGTGATAATGTCATATATCATTTTTATTTATTTTTTTATTAAAGTAAGAAGATTTTTATTCTCTCTGTCACATTTTACTATTTTAATTATAAAGACACAATATAAGTTTATTTAAATGGGCTACAAACTTTTATACAGAACCATATTTGTATAGCACAATAATGTGAAGATTTTCTAGTTCTGTTCATAACAATATACTAAGTTTAGATGCTTATATCTCACAGAAAATTACGTTTTTTTTTCTATATTTAGGATGTTGTGATTGTTAGTTTTGTGGTTTTTTGAATAATTTTATGGTTATATGGTAATCTAGTGTCATCATACGACAACTTGTTTAAAAAATTAGAAAGAACCATATTTCACTGCAATTTGTCTACAAATAACATCATTTTTTGAAACATAACGTTAGACCAGTTAAATATATTATCAAATTAAACCTTTTCACTTTTTATATCATAGTTTAGATCAGTTGTTGTATGCACTATGTGACTAACTCGACATAATTAATATTTATCATTTTCTAGTGTATCTTCGATATCTATACATAAATGTACTACTATGGTTCATCCTCATCTTTATACATGATATAGCTATATCATATGTGCAAGGACATATCAACACATTAGTTGAGGCATAAAGGCTAACGAGTTGTTGTGAAATTTATCATTGAAATGTTAAAAACATTAGTACAACACAAGACAAGTTTTCCAAAATATAACTGGAAAGCTTTATCTATCTTTTTTCAAATTATTTAAACATTCTTTTAACGGCATTTATCTTTTATAAAGATCTTATCTTTATTTTTATAACATCTTGTAATGTCTACTTAATATATTTAGATTAAGAGCTTACCGTGAATTAATATATTATTAATTAATTATTGAAATATAATATTGATAGTCATAAATATTAGCTTACTATCTTATTAATATTATTGAAGATTTCTAATATGTTGGTGGTCTATAAGACACAAAGTAGCTATTAGAATCTAGGGAATTCACCCCACCTTTGGTTGTTGGTTGAACTACTATTATAAAAGAATTTCGATAAATTGATTATTAAAAACAGCAAACTCAGTTTTTATATACAACTTAATTCGTAAAAATGTTTTGTTTGTTTATTTCAATATATGTGTATATGTGAGTATTTAATATATTTCACAGAAAGAATATAGTTTGTAAGTACAAAAACTTTATTTGAAATATAAATACAAAATGACTTGTCTTACCGGACAGTTTTGTCAAAAATATATTGTCTGTCTTGCATTTTATGTATGTTATATTGTTTTTAACAACAGTTTAAGATGTCAATATTTACTATAAAACTATGAAATTATTAAAAGACATTTTGCTATACTAAACAATTAAAGAATATCGAATTTATTAGAATAAACAAGTAAATTTGTAGTGAGTGACACCTTATGAGTGATGAAACGTTTTATGATTGTTTACTCCGAAACTCAATTCTTTAATAAACAAATTGGCTCCATGTTTCACAAGTGGTTCACCCCAACATCAAATACATCGCCTCATATATTCTATTGGTCTTGCGAACGAGCACTTCTTTTTTCTCTTTCTTTCTCTCTCTCTCTCTCTATATAGAGACATAAGAAAAACAAAAAAAAACGAAACAATTTTAGAGGCCTAAATACTAATATCAAGTTAGAAAATTTAAAACTTGAAAAAAAGCAAAATACGATATTAAGTTTCTAGTTATCATGATTATCATGTCAACTTTCCTGAAGTTGATGTCAACATTCAATGCATTTGTCTTAACGTTTTGCTTTTTCTGTTAATTTCCTAGAATTTGAAGACAAAAAAGAGAGTCTACATGGTTTAAAGATGAGAATTTTTCTAATATGTAAATGTGTAACTATTTCTTTTTTATAGAAGCTTAACTATGTGAAGAAAAAAAAAGCAACAACGTATTGATGTAAAATGGTAGTATTGAGTTGTTGTTTTGGTTATGTCCCATTATTAGTATTTATACTAAGTAGAATCCATGTATTATATGAGTAGAATAAATTTAACTTTTTAAAATTATTAATTTTTATGAAAATTTTGTATGTTAGTGTTATAAACCATTAGGAAAATTAGAAATAGTAAATATATAAGAAATCATAAATGACAAATAATGAAGTTTATGATTATAAAATTATATTTTAAAATATGATAAAATTAAAATCTTATAATTTAATAAATTGTAATAAAATAGTAGCATAAGAAGATTTACATATTAGATTTATAGTTATTTAATTTATTTACTTAAAACCCTAAGTAAGATAATTATTTATTAGTAATTAAATCACTCAAACAAAAGCAAGCATATGATTTCAAAACTAATATTGAAAATTTTTAGGTTGCTTGACTGTATTAACAAATAAAAAAATTATTAATTTAAAATAAAAGAGAGAAACATAGGAAAAGAAATGAGAAATTCATATAATAAAAAGAGAATATGATTTTAGTAAGTGTTCAAAATCATTTTAGTTAAAATGTGTATATGGGTTTAGGCGAACAAACCAATATGAAAATGCATAGAATCACGCTATGTGTCCACCAAAACTTTGATTTATTAGAATAGTTAGATTAGATTAAATTAGATTTGTGTCCTAACATTATAATTAACTTATTTCAAATGTTATTTAAAAACTTCAATTGCATTAATTATTCACTTATGAGGTTTATTATGGCTAAGTTTATCCTTGTAACATATATTATGGAATGTTATCCCTTCACCCTTCAAATGTACATTTGTAGCGTGATGTATGTCTTGCATAAATCAACCTCACACAGGATGACTCAAGCTATTTAGATACTTCAAATGAATTTTTAATTCTTCGTCTTTTTTTAAAATAAGTACTATTAAAGTCATCCATTTTTCTATATGATATTTAAATATATTAATTGTTACCCATAAGTTATGAAATAAGAATAATATGTAAACTCTAGAAAATTTAGAAGAATATATGTCATCCCACGTTAGTGGGTGAAAGAAAGTGTTAAAAGTGGTATAAGAATTTTTTTATAAAAAATATTTATATCTCACATTAAAATGATACAAAAGGATACGTTTTAAGAAAGACACTCCAAACCAAATTTATTTAGAATATATAAAATTAAAGAGACTTTCCAATTTAATACTAAAAACCTGCTTTTTTGGTTACACTATAAAGTCCTCAACCTCAAAAGAGTCAAATGTTCATATTTAACAAACAAAACCCTTGTTTGTCTGAGCCTAGTACTTGATGTTTGAAAATTTAATAGTAAAAGTGAACATGAAACTCGTGGAAAACTGATCAACATAAATAAACAACTAAAAAGTATATTATCTTTTGTCACATCTCGTTATAAATTAATAAATTCTTATAAGATGTCATTATATCAAATTTGGTACTTCACTTATTTTCAAAAAGTATAGAAAATAGCTAGGCACAAAGGTTTCAAAAGTTTACCTTTATCAAATTTAATTGAGCACGTCTTAAAAACATGTGGTAAATGTCAATAAATCAATTTCAAATTAGTTTTAAGATTAGGAAACATGTTACAAAAGTGGATAATGCTCTAAGGATCCTCACAAAATAATAGTATATTAATTTCAAAACGTTTCTATCTACAAACCATTTATAATAATACACTTGTTCATGCATACATAGATACACGCATGTATCTCTTAGGGCAAAATTTAAAATGAATTGGGGCGTATGGTGTAATAGCCATGTAGTTTATTGCGTTTTTTGGGTGATTACAATGTGATTTCATTTTTGGTGCGTGTAATTTTGCTAGCTTCCCATTGGTTTATTGTAAAATAATATACATCCACCTATTGTAGTCACCAAATAAAGATATACACACGTACATACATACATAAATATACTTATGTACGTAAGTACATACATGCATATTTATGTGCATACATATACACATGTATATACCTTAATACACTTAAAAGTATATGTTATATAACTTTTGAAGCACCAACGTACTAGCTATCATAAAACATGCATGTATTAACGTGTCATTTATTTATGTGACGACTTTGAGAATAAATGAATAAATGATATCAACATTTCCTATGAAAACCTCTAAAAAGCCGCATTTCCCATTTCTCGAAGAGAAGAGGTAAGCCACACCAAACACTCTTCCGTGTGTGGTCTTAAGGGTACATACAACCTTAGAAAACCTCATAAAACTCTCTTTAATTGATAATGGAGCATTTCAACGTTATTTTGTATTTTAGATCAAGACAACAAAAAACGTTTTCTTATAAATAAGGTGCAAATTTTGGACGAAACACTATAATAATTAGCATAGTGGTGAAATAAATTGTATTGTATTATTATGACAATATAAACTCACAAATAATGTAAATTTGTTCAAATATATATCCACATTATACAAAGTTTAGTTTTCAAGACAAAGAGACATCAAACACTTCCCACGAGATCATCCTTGTGCGGTCTTAAGGGTGCATACAAACCTCAAAAGACCACAAAAGTCAATTATGACTATAGCTCATCCGAAGTTAGCGAAACTAGTCATATTCACTGCTAAAAGTTCATTAATCATACTGATATTCAATTTTATGAACCGAATATTGTTGTGATTGCCCACTTATGTTTTGATATCTAAATGTTAGCTTGATGGTCAAATTTCAAGCCACAATAACTTTATATGAGTACTCAAACTTGTCCATGAAGGGATGGCTTGATGATAACCGTTATTTATAGGCAGGGGCGAAGCTTCATAGGGCCGCCCCCCTGCTTTTTCGCAAGTAGTGTTAAATTTTAGTTCGACAATGTAAATTTTTGGCCAGTTAGTGTAAATTTTTATATAAATATCGAGTTCACCCCCCCTAAAAAAAATTAATTTCGCCCCCTCCCCCTTACGAAATAGTTCAAGCTCCGCCACTGTTTATAGGTTCAAATCCTCTGGTGTACAAGTTTTGTACTTATCAACCTAATAATTGCAGTTGCTGCTAAAAAATAAAAGAAAGTACTCAAACTTTGGTTCACAAACTTCAATATGGTAAGCAAATGTAAACTGATGATGGTCAAAGGATCTAAGTTGATGGTTGTTCAACTTTGACCGTATGATCAAACTTGGCATGATTTTTAAACTTCAATGCATAAGGTCAACACTTCCCCTAGTTGATTAAGTTTGAAACCACAGAACTTTGACGAGATGATTATCAAAATTAGTCTTTGGGTGTTAATTAGTGATACTTAAGTTTTGATCCTAAGACGAGCTTTTAACTAAACAATAAACTCTTCATCAACCTATCGAAATTAAAGTGCCAACTTTAAATAGATAAAGATATATTATAACATTTTTTATACCAAAAGATAATAAGCATATCATTTGTGGAGTTTTAAATTATGACAACATGACATGCAATGCATCATTGTTTCATAGCAAGACATCCCTATTTTTCTACAAGTTTTATTAGGTTTTCTTATTGACATGGACCCTATTGTCTATATTTTGCTTTTCATATCACAAGTAAATGACAAAAATACCCTTCTATGAAAGTATGTATCATATAGAGAGTGATATATGCTAAAACTCCACTACACATGTGATCATGTCCACACAAATAGAAACACTTATTGGACTCAAAAAAGAAGAATACAATACAATATTCTTGAAAAATGTCCATTTGGAATTTGGGACCATTTAAAGAGTTCAAAGTGTGATCCCCTCAAGACAAACAACAAGACATCATTTTTATTTAATAAAAAGAAGATTTGTTCATTAAAAAGCTAGAAGATATTTTTTTTATATATTATAATAACCGAGTAAATAAATTTGGGCAAAATTTCGCTTTAATAATTGAATATAGAAAAATATGCTTCTATTTATGAACCCTCATAGTCAAGTTCTATTCCACATCTTTTCAAAAGTACAAAAACATGAAAATGTGTGTAGCATCTTTTTGTCTTATGAGTTTTATAAAGTGAGTATCAAAAAGTACGGTAAACTAGTCTTATAGTTTTATTTGAGGGATTATAACAAATTGCAGGGATTGCATTTTAATTAACATAAATTAACTTTTTTAAGCGGCTCTAATATAACCATACTTCTACCTAAATCTACTTCACGAATCCAGTGATACTCAAATCTAACATCACTTGAGTGGTAGACATACATCTTTGCCACTAGCTAGACACCAATGACCGTAACATATTGTTTATGGATTTATAGTTGATTATGGGTTTCAAAATTCTTCACTAAGTGTAATAGTTAAGTTGAATATTTTAAAATACTATGGAGAAGTTTAATACATTTTGTTATGGGTTAACCTTAAAATAAATCGTAAAATAAGAACTTTAACCAATTAGAACACTAAACTATTTTTAGAGAGAGTTTGGATGTGTGTTAAATCTAATTATCGTCAGACGTGGTCGTAACTAGTTCTCGCTTCAATGATGATGTTGGAGCTCACTATTTTATTTTTTTTAACGGCTGAAGGATCATTGAAGGGCTACTGGAAAATCACCTTAGGTGAAAAAATCACATGATCCTTGTTCTTAATTATATATATTCATGATCATTTCATAAAAACCTATATCATAAACATTCTTTTCTATGTCGGTATGGTTCTATAGATTTACTAGTAACGTAACATATTCTCAAAGTATATAAAAGACCCTATTATTTCCTGCATTAGAGCATTCACAGCCTGTTTGGTATATTTATGTGAGTTTAATCCTTATATTATATGAAATGATTGCGAGTGGTTGTAACTGAAGGAGAAAAAAATATTACCATTCAATATGTAAATTTAAAAAAATACTATTCAACCCTTATAATTTTTTTAATATTTTAAAAGTTGTTGTGAATGAAGGAGATAGAAAAGTTAATGATAAAGGTATAAAAAATATTATTTAATTAAAAAGATGAGAGAAAAAATAGTGTTTTTAGTGTAACTATATGAATAAAGATAAAGAATAAGTTTTGATTTGTGAATGCTCTTAGTCAGAGCTTTGCATGTGTTTATTCTGGTTTTTTTTTTTAACTTAACCCAGAATCATTATAAATTTGGCACGAGTTTGTGTTATAAAGTTAGGAATTAAACAATAACTGTTAAATGTATATAAGCCATAAATTAAGAGCCCTGCTTGAAAAACTTGCATTTAAAGATAATTAGTTAATAGTTAATTACTTTCAAACAACATATTGTACCTTTATTTTGTAAAATCTTTTAGAGTAGCGCAACCTCAAAATGATAATTATAGGGAAAATTAATGTTTATAATAATATAAATATTACAGAGAATTAATATAATAGATGTGTAAACCTTAAATTGGTATTTATATGGTAACTTTTATTTTTGAAAACAAATGACAACTATTATACCATTGTTAAAGGTGTCATCATCCCAACGAGGATGGGAAGCCACGGCACCACATTAAGCGGCACAGTGTTCCTGCTCAAGCTCGTCGTGCCACATTTGCACCATGGAGCTTGCGGCCAAGGTATAACAAATGCCATAATATTATAAGAATCTAGGGATAAATTCATTTAGTTTTTGAAGATTTGATGTGTATAAAGTTATGTAAGATAAAACATATGAAGTAATGTGTACCTAAAAGGTTCATTAAGAATAATAAAGTTCAAAAAATCTATGATCAATCATAAATCTTGAAGAATAATGATATTACAGTTGATTATGAAAAACACAGGTAATCTGCATTTGATGTGTTTTTTGAAATTATAGATGTCAAAGAGCATTGGGGACCATTGCATCTCTCCCTTTGAAAAGACCTTTGTACAAGAGTAATGATAATTGGTATTTTTGTGCAAGATGGACCCACTTTATAATTGATGGTCCATATAATTTTGTTAACATAGAAAAATAAAAGAGAACAGTCAAATAATAGCAATACTAATAATAACAACTATAGTAATAATAACAATAATAATAAATTCTTCTAATTTTATATAGCAGAAACTTATGTGATAATGTTAATCAGTTGAATGAGTCTCCATCTGATGGCAGAACATGCTTTTTTGCAGTGTCAACCTCAAAAATCCCCACCCGGCTGAAACACCAAAAAAAAAAAAAAAAAAAAAAAAAAAAAAAAAAAAGCAACCAACTTTGAACACAATATGTAGTCAAGTCCTCAATCAGATGCCTCGAATCAGCTTTCGCTAGTTTTTTCGCTTTCAACCCTCTTTAAGGCCACTTGTCCACTACAAGCTACATTACACCTAGTCCTTTAGTTAGCATGCATGTCGCGTGTGTTTTCAAACAAGTTCCAGTTGCTACAAAAATATAGTGAAGTTTTTTTTTTAACTCATTTACCTATGATTTACCTATGATTGGATAAATTCAGGTTTGTTTTATCCTGACTAACCGGCCAATGTGTATGTAATGCATAGATCCTCCTAAGTTTATTTACTGAATAAGAATGTTGTTGACATAATATTATTTTTGTAACCATATTTGACACAATAAATATGCGTAAGAAAAAATAATTTTCTTGGACAAAAGTGAAACGGGTCAACCGACCCATAGTTATATTTATATGTTTGGCATGTTACACAAACCCGCTGACCACCCACTTTTCCAAATCAAACCATAAGATGATGAACATAAAGCTGCAATTTAAGTAGTTCATAAAACTTGACTATATATGGTGTAAAGTTTTAAATTTAAGTAGTTCATCTAACCATAAGATGATGAACATAAAGCTGCAATTTAAGTAGTTCATAAAACTTGACTATATATAGTGTAAAGTTTAAAATTTCTAAATATTTAACTTCCTGAATGGTTCAAGGATTGTTTTTTCTTTCTTTTGGGTTTGGATGTTTTGCCCCCATAGGAACTTCACACACAAGAGCATGAGTTATATTTTCTTGAATTAAAGAAAATAAAAGAGGTGTTAATAAATTAGAAGACAAAAAACAGTAATATCATCACTAGATGTAACAATTCTGTTTCAGGTTATGTTCATCACAGATGGGTCAAACAGATACACTAAAAAACTTAAGCTAAAAAGAAAACAGGACAAATGAGTTGAAAGTCAGCCAAAGTGTTTTTGATGAAAAAAACTCCTAAATCAGTTTCTTAAAAAAGTTATAATATTGGAATAAGTTGGCTTTTTTTAATCGCATTTGACCGATACCTAACCCACCCAAACCCACCGGTATTGGCACTAACCCGATAAGTAGAAGGCACCTTAAAACCAAATTCAGAATAGAATGGCCCTTGGGAAAGTCTACTACCAAAAAAAAATATTTTTTTTAATAAACCAACGCTTTAGTTTGCTCTCATCGAGAACACAATGATCACCAAAGGGATGTGACTCAATGATCAATTCAAACAAAGTAACCTTGATGTTGAAGATTATTGCTCAGTTAACAAAAGTTTGCTTAAAAGCATGTATAGTATCAAATCAAGATCAAGTAAGGGCATTCATAATCTTACTTGTGTTGGATATGCATGGAGGTGGTAGGTTGGGCAGGTCAAATGGGTTGGGTAATGGTCAAATCGGGTTTTGGGTTGAACAGGTCTGGCTATGTTCATGAGAAATATTTTTGTCCATTTTTTATAAGTAACGAATCATTAATTATGATCACACAAACACTATTATTACAATCAAGATCTAAATCTTTGAATAAACTGACTGGCTTAGGAGCTTGTATGCGTGCATACCTTGAAAAATAGACGTCAGAGTTCAGACGACCTACAATTTGTTTAAACCATTCCTCTATTTGACTCCTAACACAACCCATTCACAGGTAACATGTTGAAATTTGAAATTCAATCACTTTGAAAGGAAAATTGTCCGGCAATAGTGAACATAGTTTACCTTATTAGATTAAGCAAGTTTGTGAATCAAAGTCATTATAGCCAACATCAACAAGACAAAGGCCATCAGGGGGTGCTGGTGGGGCCGTGGCACGTCTACATGTGGCATCCATCAGCTTTATCAAAGCATCATCGTCAGCACCAGCTGCTGCTTCCCGAATTGATGTTGCCACAAGAACACGAACCATCTGTTAATCATCAACACCCAATTAATCCTTAAAAGGTATTTTCCTTCCTATAACCAATAATAAGAGTGTGTTTACAGTTCTACAAATGCATGCATTTCTGTATGTATCCTTTGATAGGGACAATTTCGACCCATTTACTTGCGAACGATTGGATTTAGTTGTGTTTTTATATCTAACTAGCCAAACGGGTCTGAAGGGTCTGAAGTTGTCCAAATCGTATATGCATATAACCTACTAAATAGCTTTATTCATAAACCTGTATTGCTGTAAAATATATACTTTCTTGTAAGCATATTTAACGGTTATGTAAACGAAATAGAACAAAAAGTGATTTGGGTCAACCTGGCCCGTCCCGCCCCCCTTACCAAAAAGTAGCAATTTTGTCCTGTTACCCAACCTGTTATATATGCCCTCTACTTAGACATACAGCTTCTCTGGTTGCAGTCTTGGCAAGGTATATTATATTAGATTTATTGCACACAAAGGGATATATAACGATCGTCTAAATTAGGCATAATACCTTGCGCAAGAAGCGATTAGCAACCAATTCGATGCACATTGCCTCTAAATATTCTTCTTTCTTCATGAAAAAGGGAAAACACAGTTAGTAATGCATGCAATTATATGATAAAGTATATACACAAAATCAAAAGCCATAAAAATATTAAGAACCTTTGTATCAATGGGTAATGTTACTTGTGTGGCTCGTGCATGGAAGATAAAACACTCTGTTGGAGGACCGCTGATATATAAATTAATTAAGCAGCTAGAGAACAAACGTTTCCAAAACAAGAATGATTTTTTATTTATGTAATATAAAGCTTACGTATTTCTTGCGGGTTTTGTATCACGTGCAAACATTTTGTAAGATAATAATTTCCCTTCCAATTGTTGCAGAAGCTTGTTAACCTTGCTAACTTTGAACTTTGTTGGTTTTTCTATACTTTCTGTGTCATCTTTGTTATCATCAACTGCTGATTCTATTTTTCCTTCTATTACAATATCATCAAAATTATTTTTTTGGTCACTAGTCTTTCCATCATAAATTGCATCTTCTTCACTAGTCTCCCCAGCATTCAAAGGAAAGATATACATATAGCGCCTCCAATGTGCAGAGAAATTAGGATGGAATGTACGTGGTACCTGCATATAAACTAATAACTAACAAATCAAGATTTCAAGGTGAAAAAGTTACAGAAAATAACCGATAACTACAGGTGCGAATATTGGCTCATTAATTTATGAATGGGTTAATGCAGCTTATGTTTTACTTCTAATGGGTCAGATGGGTAAAATAAAGAATTATAATCAAAGAAAAGGATCAGAACTCGACCATGGCTTTTTTCAATGCATAAAACCTACAAATTTACTATACAAACAACCAGATTATAATTGTTATAGCATAATTTCATATTTGACACACTGGCTATTCATGAAAAAAGTCAGGAATTTGGACAATAATGTTTTTTTAACCCAGTCCTGACCTGATTTTACCGGTACCAAAATACTACATCTTTTAACCCGAAGAGATTCATGTTAAACAACCTGCCCGATCCACCTATTCAACTATTAATACCTGAGAAACAGATAAGACCCTAAGCTTTCCTGGAGATGTGCTGTTAATTGCATCTTCAATATCTTGAGGTCTAACATCCTCTCTCCAAGTATCTAAACATTTAAGCAATTAAGGTAATTATTTGTTTTACAAGCTACATAGATAGTTAAATTTTGACATGCATAAATGGCAGTTGTAAATGAACAATGAATTAAAAAGAGGCACGGTAAGCAACACCTTTTGAAATAAAAAAAAAAACTTCTTCCATCTCATGAAAATTATAATGTGATATTATAGGGCACATGTATGTAGAAGTCATTGTTTCATTTGTTATAAAAAAAGGTTAAAAAAACATACAGAAAGAGCAAACTTGTTGGAAACCAGTGACCCCTTTGTCAGTTCTTCCAGCAACAACAGCATGGCCTTCAAGTGGTAGACCTTTATCCTTCAGTAATCCAGCTTTCCTTTCATCAACAAACTTCCCAAGAGATTTCTCAATCACTCTGAGTAGAACAAGTAACAAAAATTGTAGCAAGTATGAATATATATCTTCTATATATCTAATAAGGAAAGATGTGTTTGCTGATGTACGGACAATCAAGATGGTAGGGAGTGACATCAGCCACAAAAACTCAATGAAGATGGTGTGGATTTCCTTTTGTGGCCTTCAATTTGTTTTACATAAGAAAGACACACTAGAGTGCCACCCATTGTTCGTTATCCATCTGTGAAAGTCTCTTTTGGTCTTGATATATATATCAAAGACTCCATCATGAACTGTAAATTATTACTGGAAAGTGAATCAAAATCCTTATTTCTTAATTTAATAAGACAATTATTTGAAACAGGAGTTCAGATGATAATTTAGGTAAGTAAATTGATCAATTGTCAGGGCGGAGTTTGGAGGCTACAGTTCATTTCTGTTCCCTTATTAGTGTTGTCCTGTTTGGCCTCATCTCAACATGCCTCCTAAAGATATAAATTATAGTGCACCTGTGTCTCCAAATAATGCACACAGAGAGATGGTTCTTCTTGTTATTTGGAACTTCATATTCATAGTTTATTATTCCATCAGTGACTTAGTTATTTATATTTTTTTTTCAAATTGACTACTGCCTAAGCTCCGGAGGATTAGTATAACAAACAGAACCTAAATTTTGTAGCTTAACTTTGACAATTCGCACACATTGAAGTCATCTTAGAATGACTTCCAATCTAATTATAAAACGACATCTTCATGTTCGGATACTTTTTTTTAATGAAAGGATGATTGGTAACCTTTTGGTCCTGACCAACCTGCACTGAAAACCAAACCCAACATGGTTCCAGTCCAGACTTGTCTGGCTCTTAAGTTTTGACGACCCTTGCGGATTTTGTACACCCCATGGATAAGGATTGGGTGTTTGATATGGATTCATAGAGGAAGGAATAGAAATTTTGACTTTTATGAGTTATTTTAGCTGATATATAGGTCTCTTGGACAACATATGGTCAAAAAACACAATAATGTGGATGTATCGGTATTATGTTTATATTGGGTGAGATGCATACTAGAGTTTGCTAAATTCATATGAAGGAATGTCTTTGTATGGGTTAGTCGTTTAGATAGTGTTTGTTAGTCAGAGGTGCTCCAGATTCAGAGTGTTTATTTATTTCAAGCTTCAGATGTTGAAACCTCTTCAGACCTCTTTCTACTCAGAGATGAACACATATTCAATTAGACTGATTGTGTAAGTAAATGTATATGGTTTTTATAGTTATATTTTTCCCAGAAAGCAAATTGCTTTGTTTGTTGTTAGGATTCCCACATGTTGTTTCATCATTTTGTTATGTCATGTGATAGGCTGATAGCCAAACCATCACCTATTGATGTTGTATGTCGGGTCAACACCCGTTCACTACACGTGTCAACCCACATCAACCACAATATTATTATTCAAGAAATAAATCTCATGCAATTAATGCACCCCACGTTCCATGCACCTGCAATTTCTACCACTTTCTTGCAAGTTTAAAATTTAGTTTCTTTTTATGCTTTGTTAGTTGTACATTAAGCTGCTTTATTAGTACTTTAATTCCATGTCTCCGTAACAATAGGATAGCATGTAGTTGTTGGTTTACTTTCTTTTATATACATGTATTCGGACATTGGCAGAAGGGGTGAGTTTTATGAATTGAAGTTTTCTTTTGGGTTAATTTCTCTCAATGGATTTTTGAGTTAGATTAATTCTTCCATGCTAGTTCAAGTTTGGCAACTTGGATGGTGTTCTTGGAGTCTAGATTAGAGTCAAGTGGTGTATCTGTATCTTGATTCAAATTTAGAATTGCTCAACGAGTTGTTCAAGTAGTGTATCTGTATCTTGTCGACCCGTTGTCTATCTGTTCTATTTGTTTTTTTAAGATTCTATCTTTACCCCTACTCTGATTTCCTATCATTTGGTATCAGAGCCGAAACGATCTGTTTCGACTCGCTATCCCTTAAAACTATCCTTTACTCGTCTGGAGTTTCAGAGAACCATCCAAGAAAATGTTTCTTACTTTACTTGTCAAGTCTGAATTTTATGAGTTTGATTCTGTTGGAGATCCCTGTTACGCAGAAGCACCAAGGTATGATGAGGACGGAACCGAGACTGATGAAAACGAGTATCTCTTTGTGAAGCATGTTCTTAACAGGACGGTCGTTCAGGAGGAGAACAGTCAACATGAAGCTGATTTTGGTTTTCTCTTCGAATCAGAATTACATGGATCAAGAACAGGCTCAGAGTTATGTGTGCTTGGGCTCAACAAAAAAAAAGAACCTTCTCCCCTGGATCTACACATGTCAACCCATTATGAAGGTGAAGGTGTTCTTAATAGTTCACATTATGAAGAGAAGGAAGCTGTTTTATTGGTGCCACCCAATCCATTAATTAAATGGGCATTTTGGCAGCACTTATGCACGTCCAACAACACCCTGTTTTTGGTTCAAATAAGCGTCACAGCGCATAACAAGTCACCCTACACATGTGTCGAATGGGATCCTAACCGCCATATATTACTATACATGTTCAAGTCTCTATGCATCATCGGATATCCACCGGGAATACCTCCGGAGCCACCGCCTATGATCATTTTCTAAGTTTGAGGACAAACTTCTCTCAAGCGGGAGAGAATGATAGGCTGATAGCCAAACCATCACCTATTGATGTTGTATGTCGGGTCAACGACCCGTTCACTACACGTGTCAACACACATCAACCACAATATTATTATTCAAGAAATAAATCTCATGCAATTAATGCACCCCACGTTCCATGCACCTGCAATTTCTACCACTTTCTTGCAAGTTTAAAATTTAGTTTCTTTTTATGCTTTGTTAGTTGTACATTAAGCTGCTTTATTAGTACTTTAATTCCATGTCTCCGTAACAATAGGATAGCATGTAGTTGTTGGTTTACTTTCTTTTATATACATGTATTCGGACATTGGCAGAAGGGGTGAGTTTTATGAATTGAAGTTTTCTTTTGGGTTAATTTCTCTCAATGGATTTTTGAGTTAGATTAATTTTTCCATGCTAGTTCAAGTTTGGCAACTTGGATGGTGTTCTTGGAGTCTAGATTAGAGTCAAGTGGTGTATCTGTATCTTGATTCAAATTTAGAATTGCTCAACGAGTTGTTCAAGTGGTGTATCTGTATCTTGTCGACCCGTTGTCTATCTGTTCTATTTGTTTTTTTAAGATTCTATCTTTACCCCTACTCTGATTTCCTATCATCATGTGTCTTTGCTTTTTCTAATATATTGTTTATGTGTATTTTAATGTCACGTGTAGTTTCATCATTTTATTATATCATGTCTTCAGTCTTCACTTTTCTATAATATCGTATATGTGTATTTTAACATGTAGATCAACAAGACAACACATGTGTTGAGTTACCAACAAAAGTAGACAATCTAGTGACGCATGGCCATTTTAACGTTTTAGTGTCTCCGTACACGAGTAAAAAAAACAAAAGGCAGCATGTTCGCCACACAGGTTTTCAAAGCTATTATAAATGTATATTTCATATTTAATGTCTCAATTTCAAACAAAGAATTAGTAAACATCTTACTCTTGAACGGTATTTAAGCCTGGTTGCTTCTGCCACCCATCAAAGGATCCACCATGATATGACAGGATTATCTTGAAATTCATCCGTGCCAATCTTCCAGCCCGTTTTTGCGATGGAGTGATAACAAATTCAGATTCATCAGAAGGTTCGACAGCAGTATTATTAGGAATTTGAAGTGTCTGCAGATATTAGTAAGCATAAATTCATGAAATGGATAAGATGTTGAAACAAAAAAAAAAAGTTAATGATGTGTTGTTTTTTTTCTTAAAAGAACTCCCTCGACTCCGGAAACAAGAGTATAAACAGATATTTGTTTACAAACATAACATCATGGTCCTTCCATTGGCCTTATTGGCCACAAAGTTTTTAGCGATCGTTAGAGAGAACATATCCTTCAAATATGAATTTGATGTGGCTAAAGAGTAAAGAACATATAATACTCAAATACTAACCTTGGCTCCAAACAACTGATGCAATGCAGTCTGTCCATTGACCACATTCGAGTAGAAGTCCACGACTTTTTCCCAAGGTCTGGCATACATGAACACATACGACTCCCTACATCAGAAAGACAAAAATATATCATCAGAACTTACAAATTAGGTAAGAAGTGATAACACGATTTAACGTAAATATGTAACACTATCTTTGTGGAGACAACCTCTCGCAGAAATATCGGGTGACAATGCGTGTACATCAAGCCCAAGTGGCCCGACAGTCCAATACCCCCACGAAACCCACTTATGTGGGGCCTCATGCACTAGGTTTTCCCTTTACATAAAATTATATTTCTTAGTTAATGAGTGTATCATGTGTTTGACTTAGCTCCCTCTCTGTAACTTTTCACCATATGTACTCTTTAAAAGCAAATGATACATTAGAAAATGAGTAAATTGAGAATAGCAATAAAAAGGGGATTTTTAGTCTGATGGTGAGTCAAGGGCTACTCCCTCCAAGGCTCCAATGCATAAAGCCATTAACAGAGTTAAATTGAGTGTAAATCTCAAACATTCTCTAAAAACAAAACTTAATGATAATCATGGTGTTATACGCATGTGACATATGTACGACCTTCAAATCAATTAGACTATGCATAAAATATAATCCAGAAATCAAAGTTCAACTTAATTCAGAGTTTCAGATAGCTTAACAATCACATCAAAAACCGATCGAAAACAACAAAATATCATAAATTAAGCTAATGAACTTATACGAGCAGGAGGAAGGAGAATTACCTAGAAGTCCATCTTGAGAACTTGCAAGAATCGGTGTGGTTATAGTGCAAATAGTCTTTGGTTTGGGGGATTTTTGCGTTTGTATTATTATTATTACTATTATTCTCCATTGAAAAGACGACGAACTTCCTTGGGGATATTTGGGATTGTAGTTCTGCGGCCACCGCCCTCGGTCCTCGGAACGCTGATATCATCCAACGCTCCGTCGCCGGCGCCGCCCTTGCTGTGACGGTGTGGTTTGACTAGGGCCCTAGGGGACCTTTGCGCTTGCTGGAGAAACGTATAGTAAGTTACCGGTGAGGTGCCCAACGGGTTAATAAGCGAATGATTCTTGCCCCAACCGGGTTAAGTTGATGTATCAATGATACGTGAATATTGAGAGGTCATGGGTTTTAGTTTCACTTTAAGCAAAAATACTCAGGGTTGAGCAGAAAATCTTTTCATCAATGAGTTTCCTCTTGAGGGGGTTGGAGGTGCAGGGGTTTTCTCAGCAATGAGTTTCCTCCTGAGGGGGTTGTGGGTGCGGTCTCGACTGGGAAACGAATAGGTGGGCCCGATTATATAACACATATTCTTCTAAACAGGGTCGCACATTTACAGTTCAAAAAAAAATTTTACCGAAACCATTATAAGATTTATAAAATTATAAAATTACATAATACTAATTCTGCAAAAGTCATAAATACGTAAGTTTATAAGTTTAGATGAAATATATGAAATTGCTATTTAAAATTTTGAGTTAATTACATGAAAGGTCCTTGTGGTTGAGTCTGTTTTTATTTTCGGTCCCCAGGTTTGAAAAACTACAAGATCGGTCCACAGTTTTGACAAAACGTAACACAACTGGTCCCCAACTTGAATGGGCCGTTATTTTTTTTGTTAATTGTATGTAAAATGACCAAATTACCCCTAAGTATTAAATTTACTTAAAAAAATTAATACACATAAATATATTGTTAAGAGTGGGACCCGTCCCATCATCTTATTCTTCCTCTTTTTTTTCTAACCCATCACAATTACACCACAACCACCACCATTGATCATCCTTTTCTCCGCCCAGCCGCCACACCTCACCACCCCTCCAAAGTGACAACACCTTTTGAAACCAGAACCACCATCACACCTGGAATTACCATGGCACTTGGAACCACTATCATAGAACAACCTATCAACACAACCAAAAGAGGGGTTTTCTAATACCACCACCACACCACCTGTGATTGTTTGAAAACCCCGGTGTTTTAAGGCTCCGACCCATTTAGGTGTTCATATGAAACCAAACACCACTATCACCATCGTATAGAACCATCATGACCAGCGGTGAACAAGACACGTTGTCGTCGTATCCCTCTCCACTAGCTTCCCGCATTGGTGGAGGTGCCTTTATTAGATTTGTCAGAGCTAGATCTAAGATTATTGATATGGCGGTGGACTAGTGGCCTTGAGGCAGGGGTGGAGGTACTGTTAAAGAGATGAAGAAGAAGGTGGGATGAAGAAGAAGGTGGATGATCCACTTATTATTTCTTTTAAGTTAATTGCATGTGAGCCCTATCATGTTTTGTTTAATTTCGTTTTTTTAAACAAGGGTATAATGGTTATTTTTAAAAAGTTAACGGAAAAAGATAATGACCATCCATGGCGGGGACCAATTGTGTTACGTTTTGTCAAACATGTGCACCGACTTTGTAGTTTTTCAAACTTGGTGATCAAAAGTAAAAACAGACCTAACCACAGGGGCCTTTCATGTAATTAACTCTAAATTTTTTTACAATTTTTATTTTTGCATGACAAGTCTTAAGATCTAATAATACAAACTATTGATGATCTCACTTTTGATTTTATTACCAATAGCAATCATCATAAAGTAATCATTAAATATTTACATTTTGACTTTCACTCGATTTCGCTTAAAACACCGATTACAAGAAAAGAAAACACACAAGTGATATCCTGCCGATAACATATACAAATCGACAGTGAATATATAATAGCTATGCTATTTGGATTACATTGGTAAAATATATGAAAGTTAGAGTTCCACTCCTCAAATTAATACTATAAATTATTACCAATCAATAAGTAAAAGTTTGGATTATTAATTATTATCAAACATCAATACCTACATTTTAACGACAAAAAAATCATAGCTACGTGAACCAATGTATATCTTAATGTTTTTGAGATATCTTGTGTGTCTTACATGCGGAAGTTAATTTTACCATGTACGTGTGTGTATACGTTTACATACGTATAAATAGAAGTTAGTTCATGTAGTAAGGGTTTCTTCATGTGAAATGTACGAAATGGATAAGCAACTAAGCATGATACGTATAGTAGTAACTTATATTTATATACATGAACGACACAAATGGTGTACACTCATTAAACTTGTATACATATTTAGGCAAAACTTATACGTATATAATTACCCAACTCTTAGATACAATTTAACAAACTTATAAAATAATACGTTTGTTTTTTTAAGTGTAAATATGTTACACTTAAATTATTAGAAACAAGATACCTAATTTATTATATAAACTTATTAGAAAGTACCGAATCATATAAAACACAAGTTAAAAAAGAAAATGAAAAAACCAACTAAAAAGTCAACAATTGTGACATTTCATTTGTTGTCATCTTTTTTCCAAAAAAAAAAAAAAACTACTAAATTTTCACCATCTCTACCGTAATCATTTATTAGTCTTATCAATAGTTTAGACTAATTCTGATACACTTCATACTATTTTTCTATTCATATTCAGACCAATACACATATATGTGTATATAATGGCTTGCATATTAAAAAAATTAATGAGATAAAAATCACATACTTCTTAAGACAACAAAGTAATAGAAGTGACTTTTTTGAAAATTACATAACAAATATTTATACAAAACCACCGTACAACATTAGGAGCTTTACAACATAGCAAGAAGGAAAGACAATTATGATTTGAAAGTAATCGTGGCAATATTGTCTCGCATGTTGTATCCCCAATAAGAAACAAGGTTATAAACACCATAAATACATGTTAGAAAACTCTAAATGAAAACCATATGCTGTATGGATCGAATGTAAAACTATAACACATACGTAACAATCATAAACAAATAAAGATCACATAAAGAGAATGATAACACCAATCCCTCAAAAGAAGATTAAATCCATTTTTATATAACCGGTTCCTAATGTCGTTAAAGCTAAAAAATATGGATATATGATTATTAGAATATTAAAAATATGTATTTAACAATTAAATTAAAACAAAATTTAAAAATATAACCCGTCAAAATTCTATTTATCTTGTATTATTAAAACGCACCGCCAGACGCAAAGGATATAATCGTAATCAACCACGGGGTGGCGTTTTTGCTTCACTATACGAACAACTTTTCCCCCAAGTCACCACACGAAGAGGCACTTCGTTGATCGAGCTAACTGCGATTACACCAAAGGTACATCTCAATCATCAACCATCATCATCATCTTCACTAACTATCTCCACCTATTTCAATCAATAAGCTTATGTTTTCAATCTATACAACTTCAAATCACGAACTAGGGTTTTAAAACCTCTGTAGATTCACATAAGTTTCCAAACACTGTTACTGTTAATGTTTTCAGTCAATCGGAACGTAATAGCATTTAACGCAGGTATGTTTGAATTCGAAATACAAATGCCTGATATATTTGATCGGATTACGAATCTGAAATCGGAGAGGGACGGGTTTAGAGTTGTTAGCGACATATTTTTGTTTGTTTACAGTTTATTGATGTGGTTTCATGTTTGTTTTGTTTTATGTGGAGTTGATTACAGTTGGACTCATGGATTCTTCAGATACGGAGCTTTTTCCCGCTATTCAGGTTCTGTGAAAACGATTATATCTTACTGACATCTTGTTTTCATGAGTTAAATGTGCGATGAGCTTAGGGTTATAAACTTTGAGCACTAGAAATCAAATTAACGTGATACGTGCAAGTTATTAGTGTTAAATTGGTAGATGCACAATGAACACTCACACACTCTTAATTAATGATTCGCTCACAATATTTGGAACAAAGAAACGATGAGCAACAGTTTGCTCCAAGTTTTCTGAATACTCATTAATGAAATTGCAAAGTACATTAACTAAAAGATACTATCACTGATCACATTACCTACCGCTACTCCAAAAGAAACGGTCAAATAACGAATCAAACGGAAATAGTTGAAAGACTATTTCTTATTCAACACGTGCTAAATGAAAACAAATTAAACCCTCCAGCTCATACTTAATGCAAATGACTACGTGGATTAAAATATTTAAGTTCAATGTTCATGCAAATACACTGAGATGTAGGGTTTAAACTTTTTAGATGACTATACAATGTTCATTGTTTTGTGTATTGTGACAGGATGTTCTGCTCGAGTTTCGTGCTGGTAAAATGCATATGGAAGGAAAACGTGTTGTTGCTGATCCACGTAAAGGACTTGTTCGGATTGGAAGAGTATGTTTAATCAAATATACATTATTCAATTTGAAGACTGTTTATATCATTATTTCTTTCTTAAGTTTTTGGCAGCACACACCTTTGTATAATAGATTTGCTTAGGTTTATGTATTGAAGTGTTGAATTTTTACAGGGAGAGGAGGGACTAGTTCATATTCAATGGCTTGATCGAACCAACAACACTATCGAAGATGTATCCTAAATTTTGCTATAGACGTCTCTATTACCTAATTCCCTCCATGAACTCTGTTGAATTTAGTTTGAAAGTTAATATTTAACTTTATCCATATACGATTGCTTGTAAATATATATTTAGTCTAATTACATGATATAAGTTCTGTTTTACTTAACACAATTAAACATAGGATCAAATTGTTTTCCCAGAAGAGGCAGTTTTTGAGAAGGTATATTTTCATTAGTGTTTCTATTTGTATTGGTGATTCTTCTGTGTATATTCAAATCATCTTGTATTTTTGGTCAAATTAGGTTGGCCAAGCTTCTGGAAGGGTTTATTTATTGAAGTTTCAGACAGATGATCGAAAGTGTTTCTTCTGGATGCAGGTTAGCCTACTTCATATTGATCTCATCATGCTTTAGTTTGATATTAGACTGACATTCATTGCTTGAATTTCCAGGAACCCAGAGCTGACAATGATGAAGAATTGTGCAAGTCAGTTAACCTGTACCTCAATCAACCGATAGGTATAAGTTATTCTTTGATCATTTTGATAAAGATAGATTATTGATGTTAAGTTGCATTTGTTCATAATTTATCTTGATGTTTTCTGTTTCCTTTCATATATAAAAAGCTGACTGTCAGTATATGGATGATTGCTTTCATTCTTTAGTTTGAGCTGGGGTAGTGACAATTTGAATCCATTTTCTTTGTTGTTTTATTGTTCCACACAAACTAGTTTATGTTTGATGTGGTTCTAGGTTCTATCAAGGTCATGAATTAGTAATATTGAAGTTAACCTCATAGAAGTACACATTTTAACCAGATGACAAATGAAACCGTATAGGTTGTTTACTTGTATGATCATGATTTCTCTAGAAGTGGACTCTTTGATCTAAAGTTTCAGATTTCTTACTTATATTAATCTTGGAATATGCTTTTCTTATAAGCCATACTTGTTTTCTGAATTATTTACGTACGCGATGCAAGTTTTATGAAATCGTCCCCCACCAATGTATTTAACATATGAACTTTGCAGTGACAGATTTCCCTGCTGAAGAAGATGACACTCTTGGTGAAGATATTTCTTCACGGTATGTTGATATATTGAACCATATCTTTGTTATTTGCTATTTTAGCTGATGCATGACTTGATAATAACCCCATTGAAGTTAACTTTTAAGAGATCTGTAACATAATCGTGACAGTTTTCATGATTTTCTTTGAAAACATAACACCCATATGTTTTTGGGAGTGTTTAATATAAATCTGAAATTTTAAAATACATGCAAATTAAGTGTGCACATCTTTTTGACTAAAATTAATGGCATTCTATGGTGTATTGGTTATGAAGGAATTCATTGCATTAGATATCTATTATGAGCAAATGTCAGAGTAGAAAGGGAGTTGAATACCGTCTTTAGTAATTACACAATAGTTTCAATTATCTTTTTGACATGGCATTCTATGGTGTATTGGTTATGAAGGAATTCATTGCATTAGATATCTATTATGAGCAAATGTCAGAGTAGAAAGGGAGTTGAATACCGTCTTTAGTAATTACACAATAGTTTCAATTACTACAATTCTTGTTGATAAATTATAAGAATTACATGCTTGTTTAGCAGAATAAACCGCAACTGAAACAACACACTAGTTAGTAGCAATCCGGACTTGATTCTTGGTTTTAGCAGAATTACATGTTTGTTTAGCAGAGTAAACGACAATTGAACTCTCACGGCTAATGTATTTGAAAGGCTTGTTTTTCTTCCCGACACAGATTGATGTGCGTGTGTATGTGTCTTGATTTCGTCAAATTCATGATTTTCAGCAGACTTGTATTTATTGAGAATTTTGTTGCTGTAAATACGAAATGTTTTTCTTTGGATATAGTAGACATCTCATACTTGTATTCATTGAGAATTTTGTTAATGTAAATACGAAATGTTTATCTTTCTTTGGATATAGTAGACATATATGGCATTACTATACAAAATGTGTTTGTAAAACACTTTGTTAGATTTCATAAATCACAACCACTAACGTTTCATAGTTATGTACTTAGCTTATAGTCTGATCTGCATCAACGATGGACCTTGTTCTTAAATCTTCTTTTTGATTCCTTTTAAGTGTTGAAGTATTCTACATGTCAGTTCAAATGGGGCAGCTTTAGTGTTCATGATAACCTTTAAGTACAAATAGGTAATAAAAGTGTCTGCTGACTAACACATGATCAACGCTTACAAAACTGCCATCCTGCCTATTCTCTACCCTGATGACCAAAGCTGACTTACTGAAAAAGTCTATGCTGATATTCACCAATTTTAACAAACAAATGGTGTATCAAAACTAATTCTAAGTACAATAAGTATGTTTTCATCATCAAATCCATACAATACGAAACTTACCTTACAGATTTTAATCATGATAATAGCCTTATCAGATGTGTTTTTTGTTTTCTTTCATTTATGTAAGTATCATAATATTATGCATAAATAACATATTGCTAAGTATCATAATTACCATGTGTTGCTTTTGCGGCATGCGATGGCTTGTGAGGGAAAGATGTGGCCTTAATTTTCGTGGATGTGGCGATGTGCCATGAAGCAGTAGGCTCTTTATTAATAATTTTTATGAAACTTTTATGTGCCTTTATCAAACTAGTATGATAATGCAAAATTTCCCACCGGCCCACCTAACATTGGGTTTGGTCTCATCATATCAACTGCTACTTTGGGTTATGCATGCCTTTTGGCTTGTCTTCTAAAATATTCAATTTTGCACGTTCTTAGTCTCAGCATGATATTTGCATTATGATATAATACATGTTACAAGAGAAGTAATCTTTTAAGATACATATCTTGGTTCACTTCATGTATGCCTTCCAGGCTTGTTCAGTGTATGCTTTGGATTCAAAAGACCAATTAACAAACCAAGACTGAACTTTTAAATATGGATTGGGTTTTTAGCTTTTGGGGTTGAATTGGTGAGACCCAAATTCAATTTTTGGGTTTGAGTAATTCTGAATCGAGTATCCGGATATATGTATGTACACATATTGTGTGTGTATACAACTATACATACATACATACATATTTATATAAATTAAGTTAAAAATTGAGGCCCTAAAGACTAAAATCTCTACATTAATTGTTTACAGGGCTGGAAATTTGGTTGGATCAAGTACGGGTGCAGAAGTAATTAGTGACGTGTCCTCCTCAGGCCCAGTTAAATTGGCAGATCTTCAAAGAATTTTAAGTAATATCGGACCCTCAGGCACGTCATGAAGTTTTGTTTGTACAACTCTTTATTTTTATTTTATTGTAAGTTATCATCTGAACTGATATCTTGCTGAATTTAATGTTCAGGGGAGGCAGCAGATCCTGATGGAGGTAGTTTTTTCTGTGATATATGTCTCTATTTAGCATTGATTATTATTTTTGCAACATGATTTTTTTTTTCCTTTTGGGTGTGGAAATAAATTATTTTACGATGCTACATTAAAATTTTTGAACATCTCAATTAGTTGTAATATTCGATCTTAAATTTTCTTTTGAATTGAGAACTTACCACAAAAAGAGAAAGCCTTGCATTTTTCTTTGACATTTAAGAAGAAAGTTTTGCATATTTTTTTGGGTTTGATAAAGGGAGTATAACTGATTTTGATTTAATTCTGATTTAGTTGTTATTGTGAATATATGTTCATAGGTTTAGGATTGGGTGATATCTTGAAGCCTGAACTTATACTGCCATTGATGGAGACATTGTCACTCGAGAATGTAGCATCCCATTTACCTGAGGTAAGATGAAGGCTGGCCAAGTCTCTTGTAGAACCTGACAATCTTGACCCGTTTGCACATAAATGGTTAATTTGGGTTTGGGTTTTGTTTGAACTGACATGGGTCACATAAATTTTTTTTACAGATCTAATGCTTAGAAGCTGCCAAATAAAATATTGTTTTTAAAACCATAATTAATGGCTTAGTTGTTCACAGAAAATGAAAAATAATGTTTCCGGGTCAAACTGTTCCATCTGTATCAATCTGTAACAAAATTGACATGGTAATGCAGGGTGAATGGACTCCCGAGGAATTGATGGAGTTGTTGCAGAGTCCTCCTTTCCGCCAACAAGTTGATTCTTTCACTTATGTGAGGATCCACATGTCATCTCCTTGCTTTATTTTTTCTGCAGTTTTTCCCATTGATGTCTTAAGGTGTTAATAAACTGTGTTCTATGCAGGTCCTGAAGACGGGTCAAATAGATCTCACTCAATTTGGAGTTGACCCAAGTAAATGTAAGCACTACAAATTTTCACTCACTTGTTCCAAAAGACTTGGGAAAATATTCCAACAGTTTTTTCCAAGAGGTGCCGAAAGCCTAAACGAACGGGTTGGGTAAGAGGTTAAATGGGCCGTAAATAGGTAGTGTGTCAATTAAATACGAAAAAACATACCATTTAAGTAACAAACAAACAGAGTCAAACATGCATAATAAAATCCCATGCATAGCCAATGCTACTGATAGGATATGGGGATTGTGGGACGTGGTCAAACATTTCCTTATTTCAAGGGATAGAGAAGCTGCTCCAACACTCTCATCGGCTTTAAATAAAATAAAAAGGTTTAGGATGTTATATATGCAATAATTATGCACTTTGATGACCTCTAACTATTTCCATGTTAACGATATTTGTTTATTTACCTGTTGGGATATTATTTTGGGTTAATTTTGGTTTGACCAAGCAGTTTATTGCTTACGGTATCATAAAATTTGAGTGGTTTTTTTTTTATTGCTTACTGCATCTTATAATTTAAATGATTTTTGTTTACAGACAAGTTTACAGTCCTATCTTTTCTTGAGGCTCTTGAAGATTCTGTTGCCAAAACGTCAAACTCTGAAGATTCAATGCAAGATGGAGGCGATTCAAGATCTCAGACTTGTAATCAAAGCGATCGGATGGATGAAGATCAATAGTAGTAGCACTAGAGAAACTTTCGTTCGAATCCTTTGTTCCTATTCTCAGTTGGAAGTTACAGATTTGTGGATACTGCAAGTGTTCCTTTGAATTTATAGTCCCTTATGTACACATAAACTTGTCAAAATTTCAGTCATTTCACATTTTAATACGCGGTGCAACCGCAACTTGCAAGAAAGCGATGAAGTATTTTTCACCATCTAATGTCTAAACCATCGATTTATAATAACACACATCTAGTGGGGGTGTCAGCGGTTTGAGATTCTGACGGTTTGGTTCACGGATAAGTTTATTATTTTTTTTATTTTTAGAATGTGTAGTTACGTTACACAATTAGGGGCGTTTATAATCCAAACCAAAATTGGGAAGTGGTCAACTATGGCAAATGATCAAGACTAAGACCAAGACGCAGATGCTAAGACTAAAGGCATGGATGATGATTAAAATAAATCAAAATTAATTTTTTAAATAAAGAACCTTAAGAAAAAGAAACAATTAATAAGTTAGAATTAATATTAACAGGTATGTGTACTCTCATGCATCAATAATGGTAAAGCATGAATCAATAGTGGCACATCACTATTCGTTAGCCTAGCCTTTTAATTATAGAGTAATTTTAAGTAAGGAACCGTAAAGGAATAATATTTACATGTATAGTTAGTAAAATAGAGAAAGATGATTATGCGGTTGCATTACCGTCATATGCAACAATGTTTAAAAGCATGTGTGTGTACATATGTGAGTTATGTGAGTTTTACGTGTCAACGTTTCAAATTGGTTATGTATTAAACATCTACATCTATCATAACAAAATGATATTAAAGGTGCTGTCTTGATAAGATGAAAAATATAAAAAAAGGAGCTCTCTTATTTAACTTGATAGGAACCCAATTATATGATAACAAACAAACAACAAAAATTGCATCAATCAAGCAACACACTCATTTTTATAATATAAAAAATCTCTTCTTTAACACAAGTACCAAGTTCAAGAGTTTTCTATAGTATTAATTAGAGAGTCCAAAGCTTCAACCTTCAATAGGAAAACTATATCTAAACAATTAACACATGGATCTGGAAAAACTTACAAAAACAAGTAAATGACAACAAATATAATAAAAAAAATATGAAAATAAGTTGTGTCACCCACCAATAAATATTAGTTCATCGTTTTGTTTTATCAACCATCCCCTAATCATCATACATTCGAACCGACTTTTATCTTCTATCATAAAACTTGATTTCCAAATTTCAAAATGAATATATACGACCCCACAAAATAAGGTTATGCAAGCCTAATGGGTTAATTTAGTAACTTGATTATTCATTAAACGTTTGAAATAGTGTTGGGTTGAAGTGGGTAATGGTTGACTACATATACCTAAATTTCATACAATTTCTTTTGTCAGTAATTAAAAAAATCTAACACTACTAAACAAATCATTGATCACTAAATAGATATTTATTGAAAGATGGACGCCTCTTATGATCACCAATAGAACATACCCATTCATAAAAATACAATAACAAATCAGTGGGAGCTCAAGCCTAAAATTGGGAGCATCTCTATACGTCAAAATGACATATCATTGTTAGGGCCTGGTTTGTGAGAAGAGTTAATAGAATGTTAACTGGTTAGCGAGATTTGATGATCTCGAGATTAGATACTCCCCAACGTGTGCGTGTTCTATCATGGACATGGTATATATGAGTCTGAGCATAGCGGTAGAGGTTTTTCTTTACCCTATATGTTGCCCAAGCCTTGCCATTACGACTCGTAGGCTTACATATATAGGTAGTTTATTACTTGTGGTGTTAATGGAAATGGTGGGCTTGGAATGTAGTTCTTTATTTGAAGTGTTTTTCGTGTTAGCTTTTGTTCCCATGTTGCCACCGTCTAGCCATAGGTACAAGTGTGTGTGCATATATAAAGAAAAGGGAATGTGTAATATCTGGAAAAAATATAAGGTAATTTAAATGTAAGATAAGTAAATACAATGTAATTTGTTTGTGCGATCTAGAAATAGAGAGTTATATGTTTGTCAAGTGCGGATCTGTAAAACAACCCACCAACGGATGAGACGGCTCATCAAGGACTAATAGTGATCACCCACCAACACATAAGAGTGCACATTAAGGCATACCAGTCTACAATATTCACATTTGTGAATCAACATATCTAAATTGAGTTGTTTTACTCTAGCGCGAGTTTGTGTAATTTTAAACAACTCATCACCACATGACATGATCTATCAAAGCAATATAGTCTATAGTGTACTCTATTCACCAAACACACGGATTAGTAGGCCCAACTCTAGTTGTTTTGTCATAATATGGGCCTATGTGGTTAACCCACTAACAGGGCTAATCAAGACCAAACAGTGTACAATATTCACACACATAGACTAGCAGACCCAAGTTGAGTTGTTTTGTCCTAGTATGGCTCTGTGTAGCTAAAAACAAGCCACTAGCCCACTAGTAAATAACCATGTTCATTAAGGCCCAATAGGTGCAGAAGGCTAAGCCGCTAAGGTAGAGATGGGCATAAAAACCGGGTCCGAACCCGACCCGGACCCGGGTACGGGTAGTACCCGATGGGAGGTGTACCCGGGTTGGACCCGTTTGAAACCGTAGGGTTGGAACCGGTTTTAGATTTTGAGTTTTTTAGTGAACCCGACCCGAACCCGGTTTCGGACCCGACCCGGTTGAACCCGATTTGAACCCGTTTTTGGGGACACACACAAGAAAAGAGAAGAAGAAGAAGAAGAAGAAAAAAAAAAAACTAAACCCGATTTGAACCCGGTTTTGGACCCGACCCTACCCGGGTATGCCGGGTAGGGTTTTGCATTAGGTGAACCCGACCCGGGTTCGAACCCGGTTTCACCAAAACCCGGGTACGAAAAAACCCGGTTGAGCCCAACCCGGTTTCAACCCGGTTGGGCCCAACCCGGTTTCAACCCAGTTTCGGGTATTGGGCCGGACCCGATTTGCCCACCTCTACGCTAAGGTGAAAAGGCTATGGATGAAAATAGAGATGGGCATTTCGGGTTCGGCCCAATACCAGAAACCGGGTACAACCCGGGTTGGGCCCAATCGGGTTTTTTCGTACCCGGGGTTTGGTGAAACCAGGTTCGAACCCGGGTCGGGTTCACCTAATGCAAAACCCTACCCGACATACCCGGGTAGGGTCGGGTCCGAAACCGGGTCCAATACCGGGTTTAGTTTAGTTTTTTTTTTTTTTTCCTTCTTTTCTTTTCTTGTGTGTGTCCCCAATACCGGGTTCAAATCGGGTCCAAAACCGGGTTCAACCGGGTCGGGTCCGAACTCGGGTTCGGGTCGGGTTGGGTTCGCTAAAAAACTCAAAATCTAAAACCGGTTCCAACCCTACGGGTTTAAACGGTCCAACCCGGGTACACCTCCCATCGGGTACTACCCGTACCCGGGTCCGGGTCGGGTCCATCGGGTCGGGTTCGAACCCGGTTTTTATGCCCATCTCTGGATGAAAATGTAAGAGTGACCAAAAAAAGCATGATGATGAATGAAAAGTAAACAAGGACTAGAAAACACACGCAGACTGAAAAGAATAATAACAACTTGAATATAAAATGAAATTTATGTTTAGATGACAATTCGGATTGACAACTACTAGTTGCCTAATTGGTCCTGATCGAGTTTTGTATATAAATGTAATACCATTTAATTTTTTTAGTTAAATTTCTATTTGGTTCACGGTATATTTTATAAATTTTAATCTCTAGACTTTTTAGTTATTTTCTATTTTCCAGTAAAAAAATTAATAAATTTGAATATTATTTTTTTAAAATAAATTATAGTTACCGATGAATAAGTGACACCAAAACCATCAGGAACTTTTAGAAGTATCCGTCGATGTTCCTTCGGTAAGTTATTCCGTAAGAAATGGTCTCAATTGGCACCACACAAAACATGTTGATGGTCCGTCAGTGATCTCTTGGTAATGTTGGCAGTAATTTCTAAACCGTTTCACAAGTCGGTGAAGTTCGAGGACCTAAGTTGACAAGATGGTTAATATGATTTGAATATTAAATCTAGCTAAAGTTTATCCATTAGGAAAAGATAATTATGTTTAAATATATTATTTGATATGATAGAGTTTATCTATAATACGTATCCTAGATAGATAAAGATTAGTAAGATTATATATACCCATGTTGGGGTAAGATAATGTAATCAAGTTTTTGAGAATAATTTTCTTGGTTATAATAAAAAAGGTTGGGAATTATCCAACTAACGTGTTTTTATTTTACCGATCCGAGATTTGAGGTAATACCCTCAATGACAATCACAAATGAAACTACTTACATCGCTCCTTTGGCTATTATATTCTGATAGTAATCATTTTTACTGATGGCGTGATGATAGTTACAACCGTCGAATATATGTTAGTTATTTAGTAGGGTAAGACTATTTATTAAAATAATACATTAGCCATCAGTCAGACAGTCACTAGGTTGATTTGGATAACACACTAAGCCATAAATATTTATTAAAATATGTGCAACTAAATGGATGTCTTGTATGCATGTATACTTGTCAGATCGACGTTGGTTAAATAGTGACAGATTTTTTTTAATCTGAATTTGCATATGTTATAGATTAACAACTTTTTTGTTTATTTCTTATCTTATACATTATAAAATACTGAAGTCAGTGATATATTTTGAACTTTTTCCTACGAAACAAATGCTTGAAATGAATATAACAACAAAAATAAGAATCCATAAATATCTCTTTGCGATGAAATATGTTAGTCACACGTTGTTCGTCGTACTTATAGTGTCCAATCAAAATTTAATCATATTTTATTCAATCGAATTGCAAATGGTGGTTGATCGATTCTTTATAATTTTCCAAATCACCACAAATAACTACTTACTAAATTCATACGTAATAAAGATAATATTTTGTGGGAAACAAGAGATACATAAGACATGTGTTCTAATATGAAAACAAAGTTTCATCTACTAAATATTACTGACAACGAGCTTTAGAACACACACCTTAGATTATTCACATCAACTTTATTATCAATAATCTTATATTTACACTAAAAATCATTATTTTTTCTATCTTTTTCAATTAAATAATACTTTTTTATACATTTATCATCATATTTTCTCTCTTTCACTCATAACCATTTTCAAAACATATTAAAAAATATTAATAAGGATGAATAGTAATATTTTATCTTTTTTTCATTCACTACCACTTACAACCATTCCGTATATATAAAAAAACTCCCTCACAAACATTTAACGAACCTACTGTGAATGAATGCTCTTACTCGTTTGTAGAACTTCTTTTTTTATTATATTTATTTTATAACCTTTTAATACCCGTCGGTGACACACTTTTAATATCCGTTGGTGACAAATCACTAGCAAATCTATGTGGAAGCCATAACATATAGAAACAAAAGAAATATAACATGTTAAAAGCCTCTCGGTAATATGTTTGGTAAATACTTCCAATTCAGGACAAAGTCCCCCTTACGTACATTTAATTTGTTTAAGGAATTGACTACAATATCTTTTAGTTTACGTTGGCTAATTAGCAAATGTATAATTAATGTACAATTTGCAGAAAAAAGAAAGAAACGACGATGGGATGATTGGAGAGCATCTTCAAAACCTATTCTTTCTTAAAGAATACTCGTTTTTGGTGGTCCATTTTCAATACTATCCTTATATTTCTACATCAATCTTATTTTTCATATTTATTTTTCACACCTAGTTTTTATTGTAATAAATATTTTTTTATTACTTCATATTGTTGATCATAACAAATAAAATAATTACACTTTTCAAATTTTATAATAAATAAAATTGTTTCTTATAAGTATGTTTAAAACACTTTTAGTTTTTTTTAAAAGTTTTTACAAATCATATAAATATATACAAAATCTTTACAAGCAGGACCATGTAGGATGTGACGAGGGGACCAAAACGTCAACCCTCAAAGTGATTATTTAATATAGAAATAATTGTATACTTGTATAACTAAATTAAAAACACTACGGCTCAACTATTTTATGAGCTTAAGTAAAAGTAAAAGCTCGAGGCTTTTTTAAAATGTTATTGTTAAAGACAGTAGCTGTTTGTAGAATTTTTCGTGAGTGGGTTAAAGAATGGGTACGCTAAATTAGGATTGCACAATATATAGTAAATATTTTAAACTCAATTCTTTTTAATAAAAATTGGAACACAATTCAATATTTTTATCCATAAACATTTCTATTTATATAATTTTTTAGTAAAGGCTCAAATAATTTGAACCCCTATTTACAACTCTAAAAATTAACACGGAGCCACCAATGTCCTTTGTCGGAATATATATATTTTTCTACTATTAGAAACACAATGAATAATTAAATAAACTAACACAATGATTCTCAGCTCAAATGATTGAGATTAAATACTTTAATACTTCAATAAAATACAAAAAAGGTTTGGGGTTCAAGTCTCACATATAATAAAAAAAGATCCTCGATTGGATTATAGGGTTTTCTCATCTAAAGTGAGTTTTATTTTGAGGGTGATATTAGGTTCGGGACTAATGAAAACAAAGTAATGTACGAGCTTCTATTCGGGGACGTGCCAACTTATTATCTCAAGGTTTTCTACTCGAGTAACGGTGATGATCGGATGAATTAATGGTCCTTTAATGGTTCAATTAATCATTAAAGAAAATAAACAAACAATACCAAAATACCCATTTTCATTAAGAAGGCATTCATATTACGATTAACAAAGTGACTTAATTTTGTCCTTCTATTTACATAAAATATTATTGCTAGATAATTTGCATTAGACCATCACCAATAGTGAAATCAAAAAACGCTCAAAAACATGCCTAATCAGCAGCCACATCAGAAAACCACTCACTTCAAAAACCTAAAAAATCTCTCCAATAGTAAAACTTAAAAAACATTGCCACATCATTATCACCCTTTATATTTATTTTTAATTATCAATCTTATATATTAATATAAAATATAAATAAAATATTTATATGTCTTTTGTTGGATGGAACTTTTAAAACTTTAAAATTTTAAAATATAAATAAAAGTTAAATATTTTTTAGAGGGAAATTTTAAAATTTTAAAAATTTTAAAATTTGAAATTTAAACTTTAAATTTAATAAATAATAATTTATTGTAAAAAATTAAAAATTAAATTTTAAAAATTAAATTTACTGTTCAGGCACATGAGCACTGTTCAGGAGCATGAGCACTGTTCCGGCGCACTGTTCAGGCACTTGGGCACTGTTCAGGCGCATGATGTTGACCTGAAACGCCCAACACTTAAATTAATATTGAAAAATTAAATATTTTATTAATATAAATATATTATTTTTTTTTAATATTAAAACCCAACCCTGGCCCACCTCTGAAAATGTCAGATGTTTTTTGGTGTTCATCTCCATGAACTTCTACCTTCAAAAACAAACACCCCAATGGTTCTTGGTCTAAAAAACGGATGATGTGACGTTTTTAAAGGCTAAAAACGTTCTATTGGAGAGATGCTCTTATGGTGGAGACAAAACTATTCTTTTATGATTTTTGACAATTATTATATATAAAAAATATATAAAGGACTGCATATACGAATCCATCGCTGTCCGTTGCATGTATAAAAGTTGGCCATCACTTCTAACTTCTCACCCTCCCTCTCTCTCTTACTCCCTTTCAAATGTAAGTTATCCTTTAATTTTGCTTCTTGTGTTCTAAGGTCTATTTCGATCAGGTTTATAAAAATATTTAGACGGAACTGCTAACTATCAGAACAACAACGATCAATACCGGCTCACAGTGCATGTGAAGGTTAGGTTTTAACTATTTAGCAATTTTATACAATTTCTTTTTCAAACCATAGTTTTGTGTCAAGTTTTTGAAAATAATAAGGATTTTTCATGAACACACACAAGACTTTATATTTCAAGAATGAAAAATTTAATAGTAAATGTTTGACGCCTGGTTCCAAGCATCAAACTGTAGTTCGAATAGTAACTTGTTAACATGATCTTATACATTTCAAACAGGCCGAACCGGCCTACTTCCTTTGATGTGAATGACTTAGTTAGTTTTAATAGTTTATATTTTATACACACCCCCTAGTCATAACATTTAATCGTATGTGTCATGTTACAAATGCAAAGTTTATATTTAATTTTGTGTAATAGAATATATATTGGTGGAAGCTATAAAAATAAAGGAGTATTAATGCTATATCATTATATTTTTATTACTTAGTTCATAATGAGAAGATGATTACAAGTGCTCACACATCTTTCTCTTCCTACTTTTTCTTTTATTTTGACAAGCATATATATCTTGTAATCAGGTTTTTTTGAAGGGTGTACACAAAAAAGTAGGGACATGTAGTATTTTCCTAAAGTAATTCATATCAATTTATAAATTTTATATACCCCATATATACGTATAATGCATGCAGAAGTCCTAGAGCATGCATATGCATGAACAATAACTTTTTAGTCAGAGAGTCCTCGTAAGATTATTTTTCTCCCAACTCATCTTTTTCTTAGAAAAAAATCAATCATTTATGTATAAAAAAACTGACAAATTCCAATATTACAGATATCAAGTCCGAAAACAAAAATCGATCATGTGGAAGCTTAGGTTATCGAAAGGCGAAGATGATCTAGGTGTTACAAGTGTAAATAACCATATCGGTAGACAATTTTGGGAATTTGATCCATATGCAGGAACTCCAGAGGAACGATCACAAATCGAGGACATGCGAGAAGAATTTACTAGAAACAAGTTGAATGTCAAGCATAGTTCTGATCTTTTGATGCGATTCCAGGTAATGTTTTCGCTAATTGATTATTAACTATCATGATGGTTAGGATTTCGGGCTCTTGGTTAACAATCGTATGCAGTTTGCAAGCAAAAAATCACGAGTGGTGGAAGCAAAACATGATGATGACGATGATGAAGTTGTGGTGAAGAAGTTGAAGAAAGCGCTAAAGTTCTACTCAACCCTTCAAGGTGATGACGGGAGTTGGCCGGCTGATTATGGTGGTCCTTTGTTTCTCCTTCCTGGCCTGGTGATAACAAGATTCTAATTCAGTCGTTATATAGTAATAGTAATAATAATAATATTGCTAACAGTAATAACAATAATTAAATCTTATAATAATAAAATATGTGAATATGTGAGAGTGACTGATGGAGATAGCATATCATGGTATATATTATGTTATGTAGCTTCATCCATCACCATAATTTTTGTCAATTATTTAAAATTTGATAAATTATATATAAGAAAAAGCTATTTTGTTTAATAATAATAATAATCAATTTTTTGTAGGAAGTCAAACTAGGTGAGTATAAGCATCTAAAATGATTTCAAATAAGAAACGTACCAATTAATAAACTGATTATAGGTTAGTTCACTTGTCGGACTTGATTAGATTTGTTTTAGTATTAAATAACTCATAATCATTTTTAAAGTCTTAAAATACTTAACATTTCTTAAAATTTAAATACTATATTAATTGAAAATTAAAATAAGAGTTAGGGGCTGTTTGACAATATCTGAATGATTAAGTACTGAACCAATAAGAGGTCTGAACCATTAAAAGGTCTGAACCATTAAGAGGTCTGAACCAATAAGTGCTGAACCAGTTTAAGTCTGTTTGGTGAACTTCAATCTAATAACCAAACAGATCGGTACAAGTAGCATCAAAACCTCATGAAATTTAATAACTAGATACAAATTACATAACACATATAACCAAAACTAATCATATTTTACGGTTTGAGAAGCATCTAAACAGATTTCAACACTCAAAGGGGAAAAAAACAGAATACCGGGCCAGCCGCGAGCTGAATGGAAGGGAAGGGGGAGTTCGAGCTGAAGGGGCGGCCGCGAGTTCGATGAAGGGGTGGTGATGGGGGCCGTGAGTTGGAGACGAAGGGCCGGAGTTCCAGACGAAGGGGTGGCCGCGAGTTCCAGACGAAGGGGTGGCCGAGAGTTCCAGACGAAGGGGTGGCCGAGAGTTCCAGACGAAGGGCGGCCATGAGGTGTGGCGGTGGTGAAGGCCGGCGAGCTCAATGGAAGGGAAGGGGGAGGCCGGCTGCGGGAGTCTTTTTGGGCCAGATAGACAATCAACTCTGACCTAATAAGAAGGGGAATAAAACCTCTTTTTCAATAAGTGGTATCCAACCAAACAATAAGGTCTGATCGAGTCAGACTTATGCATCTGACTAGGGTCATTAAGACCCAAACAAACAGCCCCTTAGCAAAATAAACAATTCACAAATCCCAAGGGATAACCTTGAAATGATAATCCGATATAATCTCATATTTGTAATTTGTTTATTTCACATGTGGCAAAAGCCATAGCTCTATGCCTAAAAGAGTAAAAGACCTATTTAAGAATAAAGAGAAACTAATAAACCGTGTATTGTTGCTTGCAACTCCATCCCACAATCCAAATTCTTTAACAAATTAACATTATTGTTTTATCGATTAAATACATCATAAATTTTAATTCTTTTGACAAATTCCAGTATATCATATCCCGCGATTCTAATTTTAGTTCATTATATTCTAGCTCAAACAAAAAGTTAGTTTATAAGGCAAATAGCTACTAATCCTAAGGAGCTGCTCCTTACTAGTATAACATGTCTATAATACGAATACGTCGTTAGAAAATAAGTTAGTTTTATGAGTTTTGATTATTGTTTGCAATTAAAACTTTCTCAAAGAAGTGTACTCGTACTAATAAAGCTTGTAATCGTATTGCAGATCATTGTGTTGCATGTTATGGGAGCAGAGGACGTAGTTTTATCAATAGAACACAAAAGGGAAATTCGTCGTTATCTTTACAATCATCAGGTAGACAAAAAAGAATTGTAGAAAAATGAAATACTTTATAGTTTATACTTATAGAGCCCACACATATTTAATTAGTTTTTCAAAAAAAAAAAAAAAATACAGTATACATTAAAGTGTGTGGGGAGATAATCAGCCAAACATTATGGTCACAACATGACAAAATAACAGGAGGAGAAACAATACAGAGAATATTCTGAGGAAAAATTAATTTATTATTAAAAGTCAAAATTTACAAATTTTATTTATTATTAATAATAAAATGAAGAGACGTTAGAATAAGTAATAAAATTAAAAATTTGTGAATACCATCTAGGTTCAAACCTTCGAACCTAATTAAAAGTAAATTTGAAAGCCCAAGCATAGACTAATGCAATCACTTCAATGACTCACACGTGTTTACAATTAAAAAAGATAATTAAATGTTTGTTAAAATTGGAAAAAAAAACATTATTAGAACTAGACAATGAAATTTTACACACAGCTTATGCGTTTGTCGTATGATCCAGTTTGTTAAAGTAATTTTGTTTGTTATTATTGTGGTCGTGTAACTCTAGATGTGGCAAAAGTTATGCGTTTTTTAAGTTGTTCTAGAACACGTCTCTCTGTCTAATTTGTCCAAGTATAAATCCACGCACAGAATGTTGACGGTGGATGGGGCTTACACATAGAAGGTCACAGTACCATGTTTTCTACAGCTTTGAACTATGTGAGCCTAAGGTTGCTTGGTGAAAGAATAGATGGTGGTGAAGGAGCCATGACCAAAGCAAGAAAATGGATCCTTGATCATGGTAGTGTCACACACATACCCACGTGGGGCAAATTCTGGCTTTCTGTAAGACTCTACTCACTTCATTAAACTTTCTCACTTTATCTTTATCTTTATATTATAATAAAAGAGTAACTAATGGGGACACGTGGTAGCATCACATTCATCCTCATCATAATTTTTCCGCCTCTCTCTCCTATTTAATAGTTACTATAATTACTAACAATATTATTTAATTTATTTATAGACTAAAAATATTTTTTGATAAATTAAGAAAAAAATCTTTTAATCAATATTATTTATAAAGAAATAAAATTTTATGAAATAATTTTCTTTTCAAAAACATCAAACTTTTTTAAAAATATAAAATATTTTAAAAATCAATATTTTTAAAAAGTAAAATTTTTATAAATAAAAAATAATTATAAATAAATTTTATAAAACCTTTTGTTTTGAAACAAAATATTTAGTTTTTTTAAACAAAAAAAGTTTAAAAACTTGATATCATTGTTTTGTTACCTATAGTCCTTACACATAATTTCAACCATATTTTATATTAAAATATCATTGTATAATTAACAAAATTTTATTTTATTTAATATTTTATATATTTAACCCATGTAATACACGGGTTATTAAGCTAGTAATGTATATATACAAACATAATCACCAATACATACCTTCAAATATTTAATTTTTTTTGTTCAAAAAAAAAACTACTAACAACGAGTTTTTACAAAATAATTGTCGTATCAAAGGCATTCCTAGTCGCTAACACAATATAATAAAGTTATGTAAGTAGTGCTACAGTGGTACGTACTCGATTCTCTCTAGCAGAGATCTCATATATGAATTGTGCTTCCATTAGTATATAAGTTTTATGTCATAACTTCTTAAAGAAAAGCATTTTAGCATAAGTTGCGATTTACTTAATCCTGTTGTAAACATAATATTGGCAAAGAAAAGGAACATCAAACGGTAATTGCTACAAGATTTATTGCTATATTCTTTACATGTTAAAGTTCTTAATCAAAACATGTGTGATTCGAGACTCAACGAGCCATATTTGCATGCGCGATAGGTACTCGGGGTGTATGAATGGAGTGGGAATAATCCTTTGCCACCAGAAATGTGGCTTCTCCCATACTTTCTTCCTTTACACCCTGGTTTGTTTATTCCCATCTTCTTCAACTTTCAAGTTTTATATAACAAATGGCGCGATATAACACACACATGCTTTCTTTAATCCGATAATTCAGGAAGAATGTGGTGCCACACAAGGATGATATACTTGCCAATGTCGTATTTATACGGTAAACGGTTTGTCGGGCCAATAAGTTCCATTGTTCTATCACTAAGAAGAGAGCTATATAACACTCTTTATCACCAAGTTAGTTGGGACTTGGCTAGAAATCAATGTGCCAAGGTAACTTTTTTTTTTCCTAGTGACTTTGTGCCTTGTGGACATCATCATGAAATAATATTATATAAATGAATTAGTATATATGGGGTATATTGGTTGTAGGAAGATTTGTATTATCCTCATCCTATGATACAAGACATTTTATGGGGTGGTTTGAACAAGATTGGTGAACCTCTATTGATGCGATGGCCGTTGTCGAAGGTCAGAAAGAAAGCACTCAACATTGTTATGCAACATATTCATTATGAAGATAGGAACACGCGGTATATTTGCATCGGACCTGTTAACAAGGTACGCACGCATAACAGCATGAATACGTGATTAATTTGGACTAGGAAAGTGTAGGGATCAATATTCTGGACGGGTCAAACGGGTAATGGAACCGGATATATGAATGGGTCACTAGTAGTTTAGGCGTTTTAGTGGAGTTCTAATTAGTGGAAATGATCTGTTTTGTAGAAGCACTAACCCATGTTTGCGTGTTTTTTGGTTTTTTTATATATATACTTTGTATTCCATTAATGAAAGATAAAGAGCAAGAATTAGAAAGCAGAAAAAACATTATTAGAACTATCAAAACATATTAAACCTATCTTCCAATCTCTCAGTTCTACTCAACTTATTACATTATACTTAAATGATGGTTTCCTATTTGAATACTGCTTTTGAAAAGTGATTTTCATGTTAATTTTAGCATGAAAATTAGTGAGCATTAGTATAAGTATATGTATGTGATACTTATTAAGTGTATTTATGCATGCGAGTGGATGAATTACTGGTTGTAGGGACACATCGGTTGACATGTGGCATAACTGCCATGTCAACCGAAATAACTGCCATTAGAGGAGCCGATTGGATTGGCATAAATACCTCTCCATATTGTACATATTATGAACATATGAAAGTATTCTCTCCAATTCCCCTTCTTTCTTTCATTCTACAAAACTTGCATACAAGATCAAAGATAACAGATTTCTCTCAGTTTATAACAAGATGGATCTCTAATCTGCATATTTTAGTTTGACCCGTGGCGTAAATACATGACATGTGAAAACAGGTGCTCAACATGTTATGCTGTTGGGTGGAGGATCCAATATCGCCTGTAAATAAACTGCATCTGTCTAGAGTAAAAGACTACCTCTGGATAGCAGAAGATGGCATGAAGATGCAGGTTATTTCGAGTCCCTTTGCGATCATAAATTCATAATATTGTTAAATATTCTCTTTCTCTTCATGAAAATGCAACCAAACTTTTGCACCTTAACTATATCTTCATCTATGTTATCTCAGGGGTACAATGGATCACAATTGTGGGATGCAGTTTTTGCTGTTCAAGCAATATTAGCAACCAATCTAGAAGACGAATATGGTTCAATGCTTTGGAAAGCACACAGTTTCATTAGGAATTCACAAGTATACAGTTTTATTTCATCAAAATATTATTATGTACTTGAGCATAGATATGTGGTGATAATTGTATGCTTGTTTATGTGAAGATTAAGGAAAATAGTTCTGGTAATATTCAGTCATGGTACCGTCACATAACACGCGGTGGATGGCCATTTTCTACTCCAGATAATGGTTGGCCTGTGTCTGATTGCACTGCAGAAGGTTTGAAGGTATGCAACTTCATTTTGCTATATATAATAGCTTTTATTTCATCAAGGTGATGATGATTAATAAATTGATGATGATGATGATATATGTTTGATGATAGACGGTATTGATGCTATCACAAATGCCATGTGATCTTGTTGGAGAAGCAATTGCACCAGAATGTCTATATGATGCTGTTCATTTGCTATTAACTCTTCAGGTAACTAAGGATACAAATTAAGTTCTATATATAATTAAGAAAATTTAATATTTTGTCCACATATTAATAGAATGGTAACTTAGTTATATTTTCATGAATCACAAAATCTTTCATTTTTAGCCAAAATAGTTATAAAATAACTAACTCATGGTTGCAGAATAAAAATGGAGGGTATTCTTCCTATGAGCTTATGAGGTCCTACCCATGGTTAGAGGTTTGTATCTACAAACAATATTATATCGCGCCGTATTTGTGTAAATATTCAGCTTTCGCTAGCTGAGGATATGTGTGTATTGTAGGTGTTCAATCCGGCTGAAACATTTGGAGACATCATGCTTGATTACGAGTATGTCGCCTGTCTACTATGCTTCATGTCTTGTGATACATGAAATTTTCACACACACACACACACACATATATGCATACGTTCATTTCAGGACCTATAATACGTTGAGAACTATGAGAATCGTAAAATGCATTTGTACATAGCACATAAAATATAATCAGAAACAGTGACGCTTATATAATTGTCTTATGTATCTCATCGAAAGCAATAGGCAGTAAAGCACTTTAAGATTCTTAACATATTAGTTCTAATATGAACTCTCCAATATATATAGTTTATATTGGATCATTATCTAAAAAGACATTTGTATAGGTATGTGGAGTGTACGTCCGCTGTGGTGCAAGGCCTAACGTCATTCATGAAACTATATCCAGACCACCGGAGGGAAGAAACTGAAGCATGCATCTATAAAGCCACAACATTTATTGAGAACACACAACTGCCCGACGGGTCATGGTTACTCTTCTTTCCTCCCTCACTACAAGAAATTGTTATATGTACACTTAAGGTACCAATAGTAGAAGGAGCCTTCATATCAATAGTATAGTAGTAGCCTTGAAGGTGCATCATTTGAAGTTCACACATCCTCTTACATATAAGCTCAAAACTTCTTATAACTTTTATATATACAATATTTCTCACCATTATATCTTCTTCCTTGTCTTACAAGTGTCCTTAATTAAGCTAAAAGGCGCTTATAAACAACAAATTTCTTACTGGTTTCTTCGTCAAACCTAATGGTTGCATACATTTGTGAGGTGTAGGTATGGATCATGGGCGATTTGCTACACTTACGGAACATGGTTTGGAATAAAAGGATTAGTTGCAGTAGGTAAGACGTACGAAACTAGCAAAAGCATTAGAAAGGCATGTGCTTTCTTGCTCTCAAAGCAGCTTCCTTCGGGGGGTTGGGGAGAGAGCTACACTTCTTGCACGCAAAAGATATACACAAATATCGCAAGGAACAAATCCCACATCACAAACACTTCATGGGCATTGCTAGCTCTAATTGAAGCTCAACAGGTTGGTATTAATCTAAGATATTCACGCATGATAAATTCGTTATGCTTTGAACTTATTTATAGATTATTCATGGTGATCGATCAGGCAAAAAGAGATCGAAGGCCTCTTGATTGTGCTGCAAAAGTTCTCATTGATCACCAAATGGAAAATGGAGATTTTCCTCAACAAGTAATTAACTTCAATGCATATATGTTTATATATATATATATATATATATATATATATATATATATATATATATATATGTGTGTGTGTGTGTGTGTGTGTGTGTGTGTGTGTGTGTGTGTATGTAGGTTAATCATTCTTGTTTAATGTTTATAAACTTTTGTGATTTATCTTCTTGTTCATCTTCATTTATATATTTACTTCATTTTTCAGGAAATTATAGGGGTGTTTAACAAGAACTGTATGATAAGCTACTCATCTTACAGAAACATATTCCCAATTTGGGCACTTGGCGAATACCTTAATCGTGTAATCGGGAAGACATCCCCCAAATGATATGCATCATATGTTTTCCCCTAGATCCTTCCTTCTCTTCTGTCTTTGTGTATACAATGTAGATAATATTTCTTATTTTGTTCTTGCATGCACTAGTATATATTTCATGTATGTTAATTAGTTGTGTAAGTTTGATTACATAATAAAAACTCAAAAAGTACACAAGTGGATCCTTAGGTATGTAAGTTTTGCTTAAGGACAAATTGCGTTTTGCTTAATGTATGTAAGTTTGAGTTATTGTTTTATATTCTAGTTTGATTGCAAGTTCAAATAAGCTCTTGAAGTGCACACAAGGCCTTGTCTTGCCAAAGTTTGACTCTCTAGCACGTCAGGTCAGACCTTTGACCAAGCGCCAGTATAATTTAACGGAAAAAAGGCGATTTGTTAGTTATTTGACATGTTAACGTTCTCATTTACATCATATAAGAATCTTAAATGCAATCGCAAGCTGTATCCTCTATGTCACGAAAAAGAACCCTTGAAACAAGAATCACTAAAGGAAAAAAAACAAACAAACGTACCCAGCATTATTCCACTGTGTGGTAGGTAGGGTCTGGAGACGGTAGACATACATGATCTTGATCCCAAATGACAGAGAGATTGCTCCCAATGAGGCCATAAAAGAAACTACTTAAAAGTTCTTGTGAAAATAATCTGTTTGGTTTTGATCAAACACAAGACTAATGGTAGATGCAAAAATTATTTGGCAATTGAAGTCCATATGTAACTTCTCATATTTCTAACAAAATAACATCAAAAGTAATAAAAGTCATTCCTAAATAACCCAAAAGAGCTTTTATTTAGATCTTATACAACAAAGTTTTAATCATAATATATTTTATCCATGGTTCATTTCTTAGAAAAACTTACATCTTAATCTCCATTGGAAGCCTCATTTAGTCATTTTCACCATCACCTTTACTTCAAAACGACACATCTTCTTAAAGAACCTCAGGGGTTTGAACCAATTTAAGTGCCTCAACCACCTGGCTCATACGGGGTCTGCGTTTAGGGTGTTGCCTGATACATATGTAAGCCAGATCAGCAACCTTAATGGCTGCTTTATATGAATATTGACCTTTTATTCTCAGGTCCATTATTCCAAGTATTGCTTTCTTGCTTTCAACTAGAACCGGTCTAGTCCAGTCAACCAGATAGTTTTCACCGCTAGGTCGGCTAATGTCAAAGGCTCGTTGTCCAGTCAACATCTCAAGAAGCACCACCCCAAACGCATATATGTCACAACTTGCTGTCAAGTGTCCTACAAATGTTATCAATATTCAAGAGTGCTTTACTCCAACCCTCACAGGGGTAGTATAAAACAAACGTACTTTTTGTCAGTTTCAGTTTTAAGAAACGTATAACTGAAGCTGGCGAAAGTACGGTTTTTACATGCAACTTGCCCTTATTATGTTGTATATATGCATATAATTTAAACAAAAACATTACTCACCCGACATGGCATACTCAGGTGCTGCATATCCTTGTGTACCCTTAACTCGAGTTGATACATGGGTTTGAGCTCCCATAGGCCCATCTTTCGCAAGCCCAAAATCAGAGAGCTTTGCATTAAAATCCTGTGAATTTATTTTCATATTAAGAACAATAGTTGACACCTTTTTTAAAAATGACAAACTGTTATCTAATGAGTAAAACAAGTATTAGTGACTAACCGCATCCAACAAGATATTTGACGTCTTAAAATCGCGAAATATAATAGGCCTTTCGGCGTTATGTAGAAAAGCAAGCCCTTTTGCAGCATCCAAAGCAATCTTCATTCTTCTTGACCAAGTTAATGTTTTATTTCCACCTATTTCCATATAAAACTAATGGCATGATACCAGACTTTAATAGATTAAAGCATGCTGGTTTCTTAAAAGTTACTATAATTTATTTGTGGCTGAAATAGTCACAAGGATCCTTTGCTTGCATAAACATGATTTGGGTGATACCAGAGGAGGTAATTTCAATTTATTCACTTATAACTGAGTTAATATGGGTTATGTTTTTATCTCAAACAGATCATTTTGTTGAGGGAGCAACACTTATTTAGATGATATCTAACACTAACTATTTATAAAATAATCTAAATACTTTGAACAATAAGTGTATTGTGATCCACAATTTGCCCATTTTGCCACCTCTAGCGTGCACAAACACTAGTCTAGTGAATCAAATGGGCTAGATTTTGCATAAAAACCACAAATTTGGAATTGTCACAAGTTCATAATAACAATACATAAAGAATTATTCATACTGAAAGCTTTATACTAGTTTAGTTACTCACTGCCAAATAGGTGTTTCTCTACGCACCCAGCTGCCATATATTCATAAACCAAAAGGCGATGAACATCCTCACAGCAATATCCAATAAGCTTCACAAGATTTGGGTGTTGAACGTGTCCTAAATAATTGACTTCAGTCTGTAAAGTAGCAACAAGATGTTACTACCTAATTCACATTGTTTCTTACTCCATCCCATAATAACTCTAAATAAGGAAAAAAAACATACAACTACACATAAGTAGAATTAATCTCGAATTTAGTTAGCAGAATGCGCGCTTTAGCCTTATGCGTTTTAAGATACAAATTGACTTGAAAAACTTGCAAGATTTAACGATAAAGGTAAATATGGGAAAAAGTGTAAATTACACATACCAGCCATTCTTTATCACCTTGGAATCCTTGATGATTAAGCTCTTTAACAGCAACTTCAGTTGTAGGATAACCAGGTCTCACACCTTCATCTATAGTTCCTTTGTAAACAAACCCAAATCCACCTTCACCTAAAACTTCATCTTTCCTAAATAATTTGGTGGCCATTCGCATCTCAGCGTATGTAAAACTATCAAGATTGCTATATCCAGGATTCTGTCTAAGATCTTTAACATCCGAAACACTCTGTTTCGGTGGTATCTCTAATGAATCTTTAGTTGAAGATGGTTGGATTTCATCTGCAATTTTCAATTTTAATCAATAACTACAGTTTCAATTAATGGAAATATGATTCGAAATTTCACATTTGTTTTGTGGCATCTAAGCAAGTGAATGATAACCAATATGTAAGATAACAAAAGTTTTTGACTCTAACATGTTTTGAATCTGTTTTATAATTGAAAACAGCATAAATCATACTTCTGGTTAGACTACAAACTGTTGTTCCTTATTGGGCTTCCAAACTAAACCCTCTTTTGATTCACACTATAGTAATACATATATCATGAATTTATAATGATATTATGAAGTGATTTCATTAAAACACACACACACACACACACATATTTGGATGTAAACTTGCAGGAACCCTCTACATCTAACCTTGTTAATTGGTGTGGAAGAGGATGAACATTTTGGTTTTGAAAAGATAAAAATCTTTATGCAATATTTGAAACTTTTTATCACAATCCTTAAAATTAACAATTTTCCATTGAATAATGAAAACCCTGTATAACCGATCAACTGTTATACGAGTAGAACGAGGATAACTACATAGAAAACATAAATAAATCAAATCTCCCTACTGGTTATGATAAAGATTACTGCAATAAACTCTAACTAATTTGTTTTCTTTTAATGTCTTCAAGGGCCATAGGCCTAATTTACTTTAAAAAAATAGAATATACATAATAAACTGAAAAAAAAGAAGAAAAAAACAAGAATTTAAGATGAAATTGTATAAAAGACCTGGATTGGACTGGAAAGAATGCTGTTGATCATCATGATCATACTCAGAACTGAAACAAGCACCCATCAATAAATCTATCACAAGCTTCAAAACAAACAGAAACCAAGATTCATACATCACATAATGAACACATTGTTGATGAATTTTCAGTCGAAAACACACTCGATAGTAGAAATTGAAGCATCAGTTTCCCTCTTTTTTACTCCATTTCACCCTATTTCTATCTTTTTTGCTCTAATCTACAGTTTCCCGATGTGGGTTTTGTGAAATATCAATGGTTATGTGAAAGACTCCTATGAAAAAAATAGATGTGAAAAGATGAAGAGATTGTGTGTTTGAGGGTTTTGTTTCCTTATTTCAATTTCAGGGTTTTAGGTTGGTTGATGAGGAAGAAGAAAGACGACACCCAACTGGCGGACGGTTTTAAAGTTTATAATTATATATTTTAGATATTATTTTTTTTAAACGGATGTATACCTATGAATGGTTTGAATCTTTTTTTATGGTAGACTTGTTACACCTCGTATCATTTTTTATTTTTCATTTATTTTAATCAAAGAGAATGAACATGAAAAATTAAAATCATTCGATCAGCGTAACCTACGTCCATCGTGCCGCAACTAAAAGTCTATATTATTCAATGTGTTCAAAGGAATTATAAGTGCATTTGACTGGTATATGTAGGACTAATCTAGTGTTAACATCTTGGTTAATAGGTTAACAACAACTGAGCTGAATCATTATCGGTCTCTGCCGGTAAATGCTTAATATTTAGACAGGCATGGGTGAAAGATGCACGTGGCAGACGCGAAAAAGAGAGGGAAGGATGTGTTTGACATGACAAAAAGATGTAAGTAAAATACGCTTGAAAGGATAATTTGGGGTGAGAAATGTGAAAGAAAAGAGGGGGGAGTGCTTCGGGTTTGATATGTAAAAAAGAACCTCTTTTATTACTTAGTGTTACATATTATGTAAATTTTGTGTTCATAAAATAATAACATATTTTTTCAACGAATTATAAGAAATAATGAACTCTAATTTAAATGACTCTTGAGAGTTTTTAATATATTTGATTTAAATGTATTCGACAATATCGTGATTAATTGGAGTTTAGGAAAATATGTCATAAATTAATTCTTAACGGCATTAAAATGTAATATAATATAGTATACTTTAAAGTTTTTCATTTTTATTTTGTAGAGTTGAGAAATGCATGGTGAATAGGTGATGGAGTTTGGCTTGAGAGATCAAGCTGGCCACATGAGTTGTTTGCCGATAATATAATGTCGGTTTCACTCCTAATTAATTTGGAGAAAACGACTATCAACAAAAAACACCATCTTTCGATACATCTTTTGTATGATTATAAGTTCTAGAATATAGAGTTAGAGTAGTAACAAATGTTGCATTTTCGTACATTTTAACAAAATAATATACTCTTTAAAGCGACTGTTTTCGAAACCATTTATGGGAGAAATTTGGTGCTCTTTAGTCTTTTGGAGCTTGTTCACATGCTACTCCTTCACACAAGTATATTTTATCAGTTTTACACTAGAATACATCTATAATTTGTTTGAGTTTTAAATCACTTCACATACGGAATGTCTCATGGATATTAGTATTCTTGTGTCATAATCCAAATAAGACCCCTAAAAAATTGTAGGTATAAGTTAAAAGACCAGATTCTTAGCGTATCCAACCTATCTATCCTAAATTATCTACACTATAAGTCTATAATAACTAATTTGATTTTGATTGGAACCAAAGCAAACCAAACATTGTTAAATGTTCATAGTTACCCAAACAGATTATTAGGTTTCAATTAATATTAATTGTTCTAAATTAGTTACAAAATTTTGAATGTATTATGTTTCTTACAATTTGCATTTAATTTGGTTTAACAATCGATATTAGTGTTCTATATTGATAAAAATTTATTTTGAGACCATGTCAATGTTAGCATAGTGGTAGAAAAAGTACCGTGCTACTTGAACTTCAAACAATATACCTTTAATCAGATTAATAGTCTCACAATAACATGTTGTGCAAACAAGCTATCCTTTTAAGTGAATGGATTGTAAACGAATGTGTCAAATAGTAGATTAAAAATTCTAAAAATACTACCTTTAAAATAAATAATTAAATATGAGTTACTTTAATAATTAAAGAAAGTTATTAATGAGAATGTAGGTGAAGACTATTGGTTTTTCAAGGGTGGATTCTAGGGCTTGCAATTTGTTAGGTTGAAAGGTTGGATTAATGCAAATAAGCATGATTCATATATTTATTAGTTTATATGCACTTAAAAATTCATATAGCCCAAACACAGCTTGTATAACTTGTTTATCTATAATAAATATACGATTTGTGATCAAGTTGGACTAGGGTTGGCATGCTTTAAAACAGGAGTCAAATAAGTTGACGGGCAGCCTTATAAATATTTCTTTAATTTGTATTTTAGTAGACATGTCATTTAATTATATGAGTTAAATATGTCAATTGATTCATAACTCATATAATTAAACTGGTTAAACATGTTAATTCAATTATACCCAATTTAATAAATGGGTTATATATGATTATATGAAATAAAATATTTTTCGTATTAATTTGTGCTTTGACAAGGAATTATCATCCCTAGTGGATTTTGTGATGATTAGGGTGTGTTTTAGGCTTTTTGTCTTTGAGAAAATTACATAAATGGTCACTATGGTTTAATGAAATTGCATGTTTAATTACCAAACTTTAAAAATTGCAATGATAGTTCAAAACTTTGTGTAATCATTGTAAGTTTGGTCCCTAACATTAAATTCATTTATATTTTATGCATTTTATAAAACTTAAACTAACTTTTAAATTTAATTTTAAGGACCAAAAGTGCAACTCTCACATAAAAGTTTGGACTAACTTTGCATTTTTGTAAAATTTAGGGACCAAATTTGCAATGACTACACAAAAGTATGGACTAACTTTATAATTTTTAAAGTCTGAGAACCAATCATGCAATTTGATCAAATCACATGGACCATTTATGCAATTTTCTCTTTGCCTTTTAGCCTCGAGAAAGAAAGAGGACTTGGGCTACCCTTGGCCCTCGGGTATAAATTTGTGGGCCTTAAAGGTTTGGGCCTATTCAGGCAAAGTCATGCCGAATAAAATTCATGGATTTTTGTATTTAGTTGACAGTAGTTGCGGGCCTTAACCCACACTTTGCACTTTGCAGCGGACTCAAAACTTAAACCAAATCATTAAAAAATTAAACGTCTAAATGTTAATAAAAATAAGCTTAAGAAGGTTGTGCTTTTTGAAGACAATAAAAAGCGTGAAAAAGTTAAACTTTAACATAAAATTTCAAAAATAAAGTTTCTTAACTAAATGTTAAAAGGAAAAATATTAATTTTCATACTAAATCATTTACAAAATCATTTAGTTAAATAGTAAAAATATTAGTTCAATAAAAAAATTATAGAATTTTAGGCCAAAATGTAAATATGAAGTTTTGGGTTGAAAGTTTAACAAAATAAATTTAAGGGCTTTATTTCGACAAAAAAAACTAAAGAAGAAAGATAAGTAAAAAGAATCCAAGAATCCAAAAAAAAACTAACCAATCTTTCATGTTCTTATCTACAACATGATACACTATTAAGTAGATTACCAGTTACAAAAATATGTGTCTTGGGTCATGTTTCTTTGTATGATTTGCAAATTCAGTTTAGGACTTGTGTTTTCAGAATGTTCGTGTATGTAGCCTCGAATTATTGCATACTTTGACTATTATTTCGTTAAGAAATTGTTTAGTAATAGTTTATATTTTATTAATTATGAAGTCTTTATTAATAATGAAGGCTAAAAGCTTTTGTTTATTTGTCATACTACTCCATACATCACGTAAATATTAGATCCCAACTCATATAAATACACTTATTTCAAGATTTATAACTTCAAAAGTATCATGAGTTTGATTCAATATGTATGTCGACCAATAACCATGACTCTTGAAATCTCCAATTCTCCATTGACAATGAAGATTAAAAGCTTTTACTTACTTGAGCATACTACTACCTGCATTACATACACATATTAGGCTATGTATTTAGTTTTAAAACATAACATTATTAATTCCTGAAATAAAAGGGCATACTATTTTGATTTCAAAAAGAGAGACTTATAGGTTTTAGTTTTAGTTATGTAGTGGTTGATTAGAGTGGATCATAAGTAGACCTGTATTGTAACAAGAACGGCGACAATTAGAGCATCACCAATGGAAAGGTGAAAAAACATGTTTACGTGGCACCTGCCCCATGTTTTCTCTCTAATGCCCACTCACAATTCATAAAAATCATCATCTCTCTCCTCTCTCCCTTCCATTATATTCTCAAAAGTCAATGTTCTTGTACAAAAACTTTACCATCTTCTCTTTCACCTTCTCTCCTCCCCCATCACCTTCTCTCCTTCACATCACCTTCTCTCTCCTAAAAAACATCAAAAAACATTTTTATTAGAGATGGTCTTACAACATCTATACTTTTATTTTGGTTTTCTTAATGGCCTCATAACACATGCAATCTAATGGTTTTGATGCCAATTTTAACGTGTTTATTTGAAAACGGATTATGACTATGTTAATAGTTTTGAGTATCTTTGTACCTTTGTAGTACAGATATCCTTAGTTTTTTTTCACATCACTACACTTTTAATAGTGAGGATTATGAATATATTGTTGGATCAATAACTTTCTAAATTATTTCATGTTCATTGTTACTCATTCCATAGTTCAAACGCTACTGAGAGATAAGAACTTATGTTAAGCAGGTTAGTTGGTGTTATTAAATCTTTTTTGCAGTTTGGAGATTGTTAGTTGTATGAAGAATTTGAAGTTGTTAAGAAAGAGCGGGTGCCCAAGAAATATATTTCACTTAAAAGGTAGATATTAAAAGCTATTTACGTGATTTATATTAAAAATAAGTTTGACGCGTTTAAAAGAGAGGATTTCTTTAGATTACAAGAACCGAGTGATTGATAAACAAACCAAATTTGATTAAAAGTTCTTGCAAAAATTCACCAAGCAATATGAGAAAGTCAAATTGTTTAAATCCTAAGGTAGCGTTTGTTACGCAGTAATGAATGACGGAATGGAATAAACCATTAAGGATGAATGAAAAAATACGTGTTTGGTTGGTGAAGGTAATGGAATGAACCATTACATAGTTGATTTCATTCCCTCAAATTTATTTCATCCACCCCCCATTTTTTTTTCATTCCTTTTCTTTTTTCATCATTAATCACCAACACCACTCACTCACATACCACAACCACCACCGGCCACCAAGATCGAGTCGCCAACCACCAGCCCCTGCCTCCGCCGCCACCAACCACTGGCACCGTCGCCGTTGTCGTTTCCGCCAACCACCGGCCACCGCCGCCGGCGCCAACAACAACAACAACCGCCACCGAGAACCATCACTACCATAACAAACTGATTATTCATTTCATTCCTAAATGGTAACCAAACACGAGAATGGAATGCAATGATTTATTATATTCTCTCATCAATTCAATTCCTTCATTCATTTCGTATGCGTACATTTTTTTAAACTATTACTTATTTTGCTAAAAACAAGCTTTTGGATATTTTGCTATATAGTAGCACGATTTTGAATCCATTTTGTTTTAACCCTTTGGCCACTTTAGTGCAAATATTAAAACAAAACATTATTTGGTAATTCTGCGTGGGGAGAATCACCTGGTTTATATTATTATTTTTGGTAATTTGTTTGTTTTAACATTTTTATAAGAAGTGATCGTGTTTTGAGCAGAATGAGTTCGACCCATCAAATAACCAAGCTAACCCGCCCATCTTGCTTGCAAAATCTTTTTCCAATTCTTTTTGTTGGATCACAACATGCATGCTAGCTATATATCTTTTAGTCAGTGTCGAAATCAAAATTTTTTTTCATAGAGGGCAAAAGTGAGACGATTGTATAATTATAAATGGGCGTTCGGACTACATACATATAACATTAAAAAATTTTTCACCGGAGGCGGCTGCCCCCCCCCCCCCCCAAACCTAGGTTCGCCATTGCTTTTAGTACCATATATCTATATATATATATGTATATATGAGGTACAATTAAAGGTGATTAAATGAATAAGTAGGATAACGGGTTAAACATGTTGGTTAGATTATCCTGTGCGAAGGTGACAACAAAAACGTAGATCAAACTGGCTATAGAGTTGCGAAACATAATATAATCGTTGGATGTAACATATCGTACTTCTCTTTTTGAGCCAAACACATCAATTGCATAGATGTATCACATCATACTTCCCTTCTTGTAAACTATAGCCAAACACATTAATTGCACACGTGTATGAGATCGACAACTAATATTGTATAGTTGTCTACGACTTTGAAAAAAATATTATATTAATAATATGCACATATAAGCATGTAACGATATAATGAGTATAACACAACAAACAAGGTCAACGTGAAACCATATGTTAAAATGTATTAGGTAGAACAAAATATAAAGCAAACTATTTACCACTACTAGAAAATTTAACCATCAATTTATCAAGACATTATTGACGGCTTTCTTTCGTTGGTAAATGGTAATTATAAACTGATTACCACGAATAGTAAAAAACTTTAAAAATTAAAAATAAAATTTATAACTATCCGTCGATGACTTGTGATCACTCACAAACCACCGACGGAATTTAAAATATTCCCAAATATATCAATTCTTTAAACTCTAAATAAACTATGTTTCAGAAAATTGCTAACAAATTTGTGGTCAACATGTTAATTTAAAGATCCACCATTTTGACCTCTATCTCCCATATACATTTCAAACAAAGCATAATTTAGCCTTTTGATATCTTCACCCTTGTCACACTCACACACTCACTTTGTATATATACACTCTTCATTTTAACTGCAAAATACACACAAAAATCATAAAGAATTTGACCACACTGATCAATTACTAATGGATATCTACTATGCTTCTCTTCTATCTCTCTTTGTTTTTCTGCTTTCTTTCTCCCTTTACTTTTTCATCTTCAAGTCCAAACTAACACAAGACCAAAAGCCACTTCCTCCGGGTCGAACCGGGTGGCCCGTAATCGGAGAAAGCTTCGAGTTTCTCTCGACGGGATGGAAGGGTCATCCCGAAAAGTTCATATTCGACCGCATGTCGAAGTTTTCGCCGATAGTGTTTCGGACATCGCTTATGTTAGAAGATGCTGCAGTGTTTTGTGGTGCACAAGGTAACAAATTCTTGTTCTCAAATGAAAATAAACTTGTGCAAGCATGGTGGCCTGCTTCAGTAGACAAAATATTTCCTTCATCTGATAAAACGTCAAAGATCGAAGCGATCAAAGTGCGAAAAATGCTCCCGAGCTTCTTCAAGCCCGAAGCCCTGCATCGATATGTCCCCGTTATGGACGTTGTCACGCGACAACACTTTGCGACATGGTGGGATGGGAAAGACCAAGTTGTGACATATGAGTTAACCAAAAACTTCACCTTTTGGTTAGCATGCAAGATTTTTATTAGTATTGATGACCCCGAAAGGGTTAGATACTTATCTGGCCCGTTTGAGAGCATCGCGCTGGGGCTACTCGCGATCCCGATTGATCTTCCTGGGACGCCTTTTCGACGAGGGATCAATGCGGCGAATTTCATAAGGAAAGAGCTTTTGGCCATTGTGAAGCAAAGGAAAGTTGATTTAGCTGAAGGGAAAGCAACACCAACTCAAGATATATTGTCACATATGCTACTTTTTAGCGACGAAGATGGTAAATTCATGAAGGAATATGATATTGCTGATAAGATCCTCGGGTTGTTGATCGGTGGCCATGACACTGCTAGCTCGGCTTGTGCGTTTATCGTTAAGTATCTCGCTGAGTTGCCCGAGATCTATAACGGTGTCTACAAAGGTATGAAACACTACTAGAAAATTGACTATACTGATAGATCGTAATTACCAATGAATCACATAAGCATAAGAGAAAATAAAAAATCTCTAAATATTTGTCGTTGATCTGTCCATATTCCATAATTACCGACGAATATGAGAAAATCCAAATAATTAAAGAAATAAAATTTCTAATATAATAAAAGTAACTGATGGTAACATATATATGACACCATCATATTCATCCTTATCAAAGTTTTCTCGTTTTTCTCTCCTATTAAATAATCACATTAATTACTAATAATATTATTTAATTATTTTTAGATTAACATAGTTTTTTACTAATTAAAAAAGTATCTTTTTATTAATATTATTTCTAAAGTAACAAATATTTATAAAATAAGAAATTTTTTGAAGCATCAAATTTTTAAAAACAAAAAATATTTTAAAATTGATGTTTTTAAAAAGTAAAATTTTTATAAATAAGTATTAACCGTCAGTAATCGATCAGTGACATCATCATTTCATGTCATGTTTTCCAACGGATTACTGAAAGGATGCACCTTAACCGATGGTATTCATTATAATTGTGACGTCCTTTGCTGAAAGCGTTCTGTTTTGCAGTGAGATTTAACTGAATGGAATCAATATTATTGAAAAATATAGAAATAATAATGTATGATATTTGATGATAAACACATGCAGAACAAATGGAAATTGCAAAATCTAAATCAGCTGGAGAACTATTAAACTGGGAAGATCTATCAAAGATGAAGTACTCATGGAATGTTGCATGTGAAGTTCTTAGATTAGCCCCACCACTACAAGGTGCTTTTAGAGAAGCCATTACTGATTTCATGTACAATGGCTATTCTATTCCAAAAGGCTGGAAGGTAATTATAACACTACTAGAAAACTGTCATATTTGCTACGGAATTTTGCGACGGATGACTTTGCGTAGCGACTTCCACACACTACTATAAAAAATAGTTATTTGTGAGCGTCAATGGTTGCAAATATGTTCTTAAAGGCCGCTTGCGACCGGATTTTTCAACTGAAAAAATATTTGTCACTAATCAGTTTTGCGACTGAAATTATTTTGCGATAGCTTTTAGCAAACGAAATAGCCCTTGCTAAGTTTACAACCGGTTTTTTTAAAGCAAATAGGTAGTTAAAGACCGCTTGCGACAAGATTTCTCGAGCGAAAAAATCTATGGCTGATCTATTTTGCGACTTAAATCATTCTGTGATAGCTTTTAGCAACTAAAATGGCATTCGTTAATTTTGTGACCGTTTTTTACGCGAATGAAGTACTAACGATTGGACAGTGTGCATTCAAAAATTTTGCGACGGATTTTCAATCGTAATTTTTCGTCACTAATACCCAATTTTGTAATTTTGTAAATAAGTTGCTTCAAAACTCAACTTGGGTTGACCCAATATTCCTAACACACATTTCATTTTCTTTATATAGTTATACTGGAGTGCAAACTCAACCCATAAGAACCCAGAGTTCTTTCCAGAACCCGAAAAATTCGATCCATCAAGATTCGAAGGCAACGGACCTGCACCATACACATTTGTGCCATTCGGTGGAGGCCCGCGAATGTGCCCTGGAAAAGAGTACGCGCGACTAGAAATACTTGTGTTCATGCATCATTTGGTAACGAAGTACAAATGGGAGAAAATGATTCCTAATGAGCAAATTGTGGTTAACCCGATGCCGAGCCCCGCCAAGGGTCTGCCCATTCGTCTCTACCAACATAAAGATTGAAGATGGTGTGATCATATCATATGGAACAAGGTTAAGTTTGTGTTGATTTCTAATAAGTTGAAGATAGTTGAATTGAATTGACATAAAGATGGGATCTTGAATTTTAAGTTATAAATTGTGTTATGTAATTTGTATTTTCTCTACATCAAAATTGCTTTATAACATTAAAATTTTTATCTATAATGTTGTCACTTATAAAGATTGTGTGGGTTTCGACCCCTGTTTTTGTAATTTGGATGTGATTATTTTTTTCTAATTTAATAACAAATAAAACACACTCATATATATATATAGTGTTTGAGTTTAGGGTGATTTTTAAGTGCTTGAAAATTGAAATCACTAGAAGCAATAGATCACACTGATAGGAAACCCAACATGTAACTTCTGGAAAAGCTCATCATCGGGCTCATGGTCAAAAACTCCTATTATACATATTACAATATATAGAAATATATAGCACTTCTACTAATCATGTTTAAATTGTTACACAATTTGAGATTTAAAGAGTTTAGTGAGGATATCTGTAATTTGGATGTCTTAACTTGTTTTCTACAATATTTAACTATTGGCAGTGGTCTTATAACCTTTAGTTTTAAAAAATAATTGTTTAATTTTAAAACTCTATAAATACAACTTAATTCTACTAATTTTTTATACTTTATTTCTATCCACTCAACTTTATATTTTGTTCACACCTAATACATTACGGAGGCTGTTGGAGAGCTATACACCCTATATTCCCCTATACGACACATATAAGACTATACGACGCGTATAGCAAATTTCAACATCGACTACGAGGAAAAATTCAAGGCTATAAGACGCGTATGGTGAAATACAATCCGTATAAAAATTCGGAGTGTATTTATAATCGGGGGTATCTCGTTTACCGGATCCAAAAAAAATTATCCGCACGTGTTTTACATCGGTGTTGTTGTGCCACTCGGTACATGATTTGCTTCAATGATGAATCTGTCACTAGCTCCATTGCACCTTTGAAAAATGCTGAGACTAATAACAATAATATGACAAAAATAAAAATAAAGTAGTAATTATAATTATAAAATAGTAAGCCGACAAATTCGTCAAACCGTTCCCACAAAACATAACAAATTAGTTGTTATATTTTAGGATGAACTAAATAAAATATATAAAAAAGCTGATAAATCAGGAAAAACCAAAACCATAATTAAGGTCATGAGGTTATACCAGGCGACCTCATGGATACCAGAAATGCTACAGAACCACTGAACCAAAGAGGTTAGTTTGTTTTATTCCAGTAATATATATTAGTCTAAAAGGAAAAGACATAAAAAAATGCTAGCTAATCATGAATTGTTTATGTATATGACAATATATTAAACTCTTGTAATAAACACTTTTTAATGATAACTTAAATAGTTATAGTTTTGGGTAAAATTACAGAAAAAAAAAATTTATCGTTGTAATTAATTTTTTTTACATTTAATTTTACTATTTATACTAGACCTATATGTACATGGTTTCTTTCATTTTTGATCCTTTAGTTTAACTGTTTTTAGTTTGCATTGTTAAGTTAGATCACATGGTTATAACATATTGAAAGATTCATATTTCCATCTCCCACTTGTTTGAATACCTGGTTAAATCCATTACATCTTGCTATTGACAACAATTCGTATCCTCTGCTCTCCTGCTACGTGTGCGTCTCGATATGGGGAGATCTTATATTTGGCAATCTATTGATGATTACAAGATGAATGATACATGCGACAATTTAACCAAATTGGGAATCACTAATGGTGACCATGTTTTAGAGCTTTAAGGTAAGGTGAAAAGTAAGAAACCAATTCAACTACATATCAAATATTTTTTTTTTCATTTGTCTTGTCTTTTCTTCACTTGCTTTTAATTTTGCTTCAAGCTTGTTCTTTCTAGCTTCAAGGTCATTCTTTGATTTTATTAGACTTGGTGTGATCTCCAAAGACCTTTGACTCATTTCTAGGTCATACCATCCAACGAATTTACATTTGGAGCCCCGATTACAAATTGAAAATAGAAAATAAAGAATATCAGTGACTTGAAGTAAAAGGTTAAACTGGGATGGAATAAGTAAGCAAAATATGCAAACCATCATCATCAATAATAGAATCACCGACAATAATGGAGGAACTGATGACAAGTATAGAACAATTCCTATTGCGGAGAAGAATAAAAACATCATCTTGGATTGTGGGGGTACATAAGGTTTATATGGCTGCTTGTTTACCACACGAGCAAGGCACAATGTCCTTTGATTATTTTGAAAATTGAAGGTGTAAAAGAACCCGAGCAATTTTGAAAATATAATTAGATGTGAAAATTGTGAACTAACAATAAGAGATGAAATAATAAATTTACCCACATGTGATAATTATTTGATTTAACTTAACGATACAAAAACGACAATTAGACTAAATGATCATAGATAAAACAAATCAAATATAAAACATTTATCTTCTATAATTGTTAAAGATTAAAAATAAAAAGTATCATTAGTTGTAAATGTTACTATAATTTTAAATTGTATATTGAATTATTCAGTCAATATCATTAAATGAAACATGGTGGGGTAGGTATGTCTTGGGTAACCCCGTCCCCAAGAAAGGCTTTCCTTCGTTGCTACTTTATCTATACATTTACACTTTCACCCCTCTTTTTACTTTTCTTTCCAAATACCCCCTGATTTCCGTCACAAAATCAAAAGAACACGTGCTCGTACATCTTTTTTATTTCACTATTAAAAGTTCATAAAATGATTCTGTTTTATACTTTTTAGTATTTATGTTGACATTTGCCGATAATCTTTTGACCTAATGGTTAAGAGTGAGGTGGATTTTTTACCTCTCTTGGAACTTCAGGATTTAAACTCTGTAATTAAGGAATATTTACTAATTTGGTATTACTAACTAGTAATTACTAACTTGTTGTTTAAAAAAAGTTATGTTGACATTTACATTGACAAAAAATGTTTAACGAGATTTAATAACTAAACTGAGGAAGAAAACAATAATTAGTGTATATAAATTATTAAAAACTGTGTCGTTTCAAATTTTAATGCGTATTTTAGATGGTCGCTGCGTCTAGAGAAATATTTAAACGATTGCTGCTGGTCCACAACGTAACTTGCTGGTAGGCCCTTAAATAAATATTGTTTATAAGTTTCGATATACTATTTTATTCTTCTATATTTCATCCATAACTGAAAGTTTATTTGTTTTTTTTTTTTCATTTATTTTGTTAGATTTAGATTTAAGCATACCAATTTACATCTTCCATCGACTGTATGAAAGAGTACTATAAGCAAGATTAAAAGAAAAACATAATCAATTTATAAAATCTAATTAGATCTGCCAATCCTAGTCCTAGTCATAATAACTTAAGACATTTGTTCAAGGTTGAATAAGATTTACAAAATTATTACAGAATTGTAAATCCTTTATAAACAAAATCATCTTAATTTAAATAGTATCGATTGAAGACTAATAAATGAGACGGGAAAAATAATCTTTATGTTACAAAATTATGAAAAATAACACTTTCATTTAGGATTATTCAAATAGTTCGATGTTCGCTTAAAGTTGCTCGTTTGCAAACAGAGCCATCTCGACTCGAAACATTTGCAATATCAAACTAACTTGGCTTGGCTCGTGTAAACTCAAGTCAGCTTGAATTTTCGCTCAATTGTTTATTTTAGTCATATATATATGTATATGTATATGTATAATTGTTTATGAGTGGTGAATGCTTTTAACCAGTTTACTCGTCACTTCGTAATAAAAAATTATATACTTTTTAGTTTATACTGAATTTTAGTCAAAATTCGCAATAACATATGTTGCACCCTTGACAAAACTAAGTCTACGGATGTTAAAATAACTCATGATTTGAATCTCGCTTGAAAGAAGAACCAAAAAACTCATTCGAAATCGGCTTGAGAGCCAACTCGGCTAAAAAATTTATAAACCAATCTGGCTCATCTCATTTATAAACCAAGATCTTTTGAAAACCAATCCAATACAAGCCAAACCCTATTTCGACTCGACTCGTCTCGACTTGTGAAAAACTATACCCACATTTAGTTATTTACTTAATGCTATATATGATATCATCGAAATGCACCTAATTAATTCAAAAATTATTTTGCATTATCTCTTAAACCATTTTTAATAAGAAAAAATATTATTTTACAGTATAACTTCATGAAAGTTTTGAAAAGAAAGATGCTATAAACATGTCACCGACACATCACACATCAAATTCAAGATGTTTAAAAGATAAAGCATAAGAATTAAACAACCATTTATAAATGCATACACACAACTTACAAATCTACACGCCCTTCTAACATGACCATAATTTACTTAACCAGAAAGATTAATACCTAAATGTTGAAACGACTCAGGTTACAGTACAAAAGATGTGCTTGTTTAGAACAATATGGATCTAATAAGGATGTGTTTGGGATTGTTTATTTTGATTGAAAAGTACTTTTGACAAAAAATAACTTATTAACTTATTACTTCTAAAAATAAATTTTTAAAAACAATGTTTGAATAAGCTTATAAACTAAAATGTTATAAAATAATCAAAAGGGATATACTTTTAAAATAAGAGTACTTAATAGAATGCAGTATAGGGGTATAATAGAAAATTTGACTAAAAGTAGTTTTAAAAAATTAATTTGTAACTTCTTACTTTTTAAAATTTTGTTTTTACCTTATATGAAAAACCAGTTTAAAAAATTATTTTTAGTATGTCAAATATTTTTTTAACTTATTAACTTTTCAAAAGTTAATAAGCAAAAAATCGATCCAAAATATGCAATCCCAAACATCCACTAAATACAGAGTCAATCTTTAATTATAGAAATCATAGAAATTGAATACTTTATGAAGAGAAAAACATTATATATTATATAATAATTAAATGAATGATAAAAAAGGAAAATAAAATCAAACAACAAAAGGAAAAGAGCGAGAAGTTTCTTATATATGCATAGCGTCCGTTATATATAACATAAATTCGTGTCTACGTATATACGACCTAAAACCCTTTCAATTTTTCATCTTTTCGATTTTCCTAATAATTTATATATATTCTATACTGATGATGATGATGATATTATGAGGAATTCGAATTTGATTCTTCAATATTGATGCTCCAATTCTGTTTTTCTTCAAGTTTTTTTTGTTTTTGTAATAATCGATTTGATTTGAGGCGTTTCTGAAGAATCATGGAAGAAAAAGGTCAACAGGGGAAAGATCGAGTCTCTTCTGCGTCAATTTCATCTTTGCCCTTGCATGCTGGTATGTGCTCGTTGCTTATTTGCTATTTTTCTGTTTTTTTTTGTCGGTAATAATGTGAAATTCGTTCGTTGATTTGGGGGAAACGATTGATCTCGTTATTTTATTCAACATTGTTGTTGTGTTGTTTGCGTCATTGATTGTTTTTGTAATATTGATTTATGTGATGATGAATTTGAATTTGGTTTTAACGATTTGGGAATCTAGGGTTTCTGTTTATCCAATTTGCGAGTCTTTAACTCTTTATCGTGATTTAGGGCTTTGACATTCGAATCTGTATTGAAATTTGTCGGCGAAGATTGTTTAATCATTGTTTTGGTGTTCAGATCTTGCACCTTGTTAATTGCAGCCCTAAAATCGAAGATTTATGTAAAATTGTGTTTTTACCTTGGTTGAATCTGTTATTATTAGTTTAAATTGTTGGATGGATGCTGACTTTGACTAGTGATTTGGTCAATGTAGACCTATTACAATTACAGTAACATGAAAGAATATCTAAATGTCTTTGGACAAACTTACGTTTATATGTATTTTTTCAAGTATAATTATAAGTTTGTGAAAGAGAGATGATGGAATGATGAGCCAGAGCCAAACCATCTCTTTTTACTAACCCGTGTGAATCTTTGTACAATATTAGTACGATTACGTGGTCAAGCGGTTGTGACCGATATTTTCTCTGGTATATGGCTCTTTAGCAGACTTCATGTGTGCTTTTGTAATCATCTGAATCACTTAGTAAGTGATTTAATTCGTTTATTGTACCATATCTGCAGAATGACATGGTTAAAGTGTCAAACTGTTATAAGCAATATTTTGTGTGGGTATGATCCTTCGAGCGTTATTTGTGCGCCTTTTTTAACAAGTGCAATAACTAACTCGATAATTATGATTTTTTTTCCTTCAGGTGAGGGGCTTTTGCCTGATAGCTACATGGAAAAGGTGCCGCTTAGCTTTCGATTCCGTATTTTTATTTGTTATGGTTTCGGATTTTATATGTGTTTTAAATTATTAATTTGTGTGTATTATCAGCCAACTTCACCTAAAAATGAAAGGATTGTTTCTCAGAATCCTTCTGCGGATGCAGCCATCACAGGGTCCAGAAGAAACGTATCCAACCACACAGAAGCATTGAATGCAAATGGAGCTCAGAACCCTGTAAACCAATCGATTATCTTTGCTCCTCAAGAGCATACCTACTTTTATGGAGGTTAGTCTCGTATAATATATAAGGCTTTTCTTAAGGTTACAAAGGGCTAGTGTCCGCTTTAACTATGTGATGTTAATCGTGTATTTGTTATTGTGGTGTTAATCCTGTATCTGGAGGTGGCATGTTTGACCTATTTAGTTTTGAATTTGTCGATTTGAATTACGTTTATTCTCTAAATGGTCAAATGAGTTAAATATAAAAATGGCTCCAAACAAAACGGTGCACAAATCACGAGGTGTTGAAAGTCCTATTATATTGAAATGGTGTACTTTACACAATCATATGTAATACACAAAGTGTTTATAAAGAATTATAGTATATTGATTATTGGACATTAAGTGCTTTATGTTAATCCAAATTTTATGGATGTTTAATATATCATCAATTTATTCTTACTTTGGCATCAGGTTATGATGATGGCTCAGCTAATTGGGGAGACTATTCAAACTATGTTCATGCTAACAACTTGCAAATTGTGCCTCCGGTGAGAATAAACACTATCTTCTTTACGTTTCTTTTAGCAATGACAAATATATTCCATTTCCAACTATCAAACTCGTATGTTCTTATCACTATGTTTTCGAACCGATGTAGGCTATATACAATGATAATGCATCACTACTGTTTCACCCTGCTTATGGGTTTGATGGCCAGGTGGCATATGGTCAATTTTCTCCAGTTGCCCCTTTGTCTCCAATAATGATAGATGGGCAGCTGTTTTCACCACATCAAGTCCCAATGTCCCCAAATTACTATTCACAACCCGTTTCTCCACATTTTACATCTGCTTTGCCAGCCGATCTTGCTTCATCAGTAAACAGCGGTCAAGAGGCTTTCCCTGACAATGTTTTCCTAGGCCCCGGATCTGGTTATTATTTGCAATATCATGGAAATAATAATGTAGGATTTTACAAATATCCTGGGGATGTCGGTTCTGGTGACTCAACACCAAATCATTCAGTGTCCTCAGGCTCAGGTAGCTATGCCGCTCCACTAACATCAGCAGCCTTATACCCTGCGCCAGTTGGCATTCTTGGCTCATATGAGCACATTCCTAGTCAGGTTTGTCCTCTAAATATATATTATTGGGATTTTACGTTTTACCTTTTCAGCATATAAAGTATATATAATGTATATACCTTGTGTTCTTGATTTACAGGTTCCACAGCAGCAGACGCCATATGGATATGGGTCGTTATCAGGTTCCTCCACAAGAGTTTACCCACAAAGCGGATCTTATCGAGGGTATAATGGCATTATTCATGGGGAAGCTAGTCACCTGAACCGTTTTGTGCCTGAGAAAGGTGTTAAAAATAGGGACCAGGATGTGATTAGCACAATTAGTGAATCACATGGTACTACCAGTGATCGTAATAGAGGACCAAGGGCATCAAAACCAAAGGGCAATAAGAATGTTGTAGGTGATGGTAAAAATGACATATCTTCTAGGCTTGATCTTGAGCTTTACAACCGACCTGATTTTGTTACAACCTATGACAATGCTAAATTCTTCGTAATAAAGTCTTTTAGTGAAGAAAATGTTCATAAAAGCATCAAATACGGCGTTTGGGCCAGTACGCCACTGGGAAACAGAAAACTAGATGCTGCTTATCAAGAAGCAAAGGAATCTGGTGCCATCTGTCCGGTTTTCCTCTTCTTTTCAGTAAGTTTTAACTACTAACAAACCAGACACATTACCCAACTAACGATATATCGAGTTTCTAATGATTAAAATTGTTTGCAGGTAAATGCTAGTGGACAGTTCTGTGGGGTGGCTGAAATGGTTGGACCTGTAGATTTTGTGAATGATGCAGAATACTGGCAGCAGGACAGATGGAGTGGCCAATTTCGCGTCAAGTGGCACATCATTAAGGATGTCCCCAACAGTCGATTCCGACATGTTATTCTTGAAAACAATGACAACAAACCAGTTACACATAGCAGAGATTCACAAGAGGTATTTATTTACACATGCATATAGAAGCATAATCTTTACTTGTGTATTTACTGGTCACAGTTCTGTTCAAATTTGTGATTATGTGAACTCTTCTTTGAGTAGGTGAAACTAGAAGCAGGCAATGCGATGTTGAAAATATTTAAAGATCATGAAGCAAGTACATCAATTTTAGACGATTTCAGTTTCTACGATGAGAGAGAGAAAGACCTGCAGGAAAAGAGGTCGAAAGAACGGGAGTTTACAAAAAACAAACCTGCTGCTGTGAATGATGTCTCGATAACACACCTTGCTGATAAAGTTGCAGGGTCACTCCATGTGGAAGAACATAGGGAAGTACAGTAAATATTATAACTAAGTTCAGGTGCAAAGTTTGAATCTGTGAATCCTGGATATTGTTGCCTTGAAGTTACTTGGACTGACACCGACAATCTGGATGAATAACCCACTCGTTTTAGTAAAGTATGGGAGTTGACTGTTAAACTTTGGGCAACGTTGTAGTACTTATCCCTTCATTGTTTCTAGAGGTAGTTGGGGGTGAGGCTATGCCTTTTTAATGTAGTTTTTATGTTTCTTTTGGGGGTTATTGCAGTGCGCTAATTCAGTTGCTCTCCAAAACAAGTGTACAATTCTCAAGTAAAGGAATGAATGAAAATATGCTAGCTTGACTTTATTTTCACTATTTTAAAGTTTTGGTTGTTTAACCAATGAAAACGTGGTCTCTTGAATGTTGATTATGTGGTTTAAAATAGAGATAGATTGAAGATAAGTTTCTTTAATATGTAAATTAACCACTTATTTCCTATCAAAATAGTGAAAATATGCAGCCTACGCTCAATAGGTGGCCTGAAAGGAGGTGAGGTAGAAAACCAGTGGAGGCTTAAACATTTAACGATACACCACACTTGAAGATTGCAAACTAACCACTTGCTTGCATTCAAACAACTCAAAGGGTTAACACATCACATCACATTATAAATATTTTCATCTTTCACATTGCAAAACATTGACGTTTCAAAACATTGAATATATCAGATTGATTTGGGAAAGTTTTGAAGAGGTGTGCAGATCTATTGTAATGAAATACGGCAACTAGGTAAAATTCTGACATTTTATTTATTGTGCTAAAAGAACTTGGTTTTGTACTACTTACGATGATAAGATGCTTCAGAAGGTCACCATCTCACTCTTATTGAGTCGTATAAATCAATGTACTTGCCGGCTGTTTTATTCCAGCTGTTGTCAATTTGCATAACTTTCTGAACTACTTTCGCCCACTCGATTGGTTCTGCGATGACAGTAAAATATGAGTGATATACTTTGGATTGGTTCAAAAGATTTCTTGATACACAAGCTACGAATGGTAAGATATGAAGTAATTATGCAAACTTACTCTCGTAATATGAAAATGCACGATCAAGAGCGTGACTAAGAGAACCTTCATCGATCCCTTCAAAGACAAACCTTGTATAGAAAGAGAAATAATAACATGTTAACATGAAATATACCAGATCAAGTATTTAAACATGTTATTCCTTTTATGGAATCAAGGCTAGACCTACAAATACTTTCACATTTTTTAGTAAAATTTAACAAGTTGAAATGTTAATTCTGATAATGAAAAAACATAATTACAAGCATCTAAAATTAAAAAAAAAGGATATAATAAAAACCAACAGAAAAAGTTACACAAGAAATTAAGGCATTTAAGTAACATTAACAGAACTAATTCAAGTAATTTTAATACATAATGATTACCCGTTGGCCATCTCAGGTTGTGACTGATCATCCATATCAAAAACAGTGTCAGCTAGACCACCAGTTTTCCTTACTATTGGTACCTGAATATGTCATAGCAAGTTGGCTCACTAGTCAACCAATACCATAAACAAGAAAAAGAAATATGGTTTTTTGGACAGAATCATTTACCGAACCGTAACGCATTCCAATCATTTGAGCAAGTCCACATGGCTCATATATAGAAGGAACCAATATCATGTCAGCAGCAGCATACAACATGTGTGACAGCTCCTCACTGCAATTAACAGACACATTATGTTGCAAATAAGCAGGAATTTCAAATTTGTAACTAAGCATAATTTGTTGGAAAATTTATGCATGAGACCTTACCTATACATCAAGAGGACACGGATTGTAGAACCTTTGTTATGCTAGAAAAAAGATAATTAACCGACAGTCAATTAGATAAATTAAATAATAAAACAAGGAAAAGAAAGTACGACAAAATGTTACCAGATTAGCCAGAGCTTCGAATTCTCCTTGAACCCTACCATCTGGAGCTTTTCCCAGTACAATCATTTGCCCACCCTATTATAAGGGAGGAAGAACAAGACCATATATAATTTGAGTATTTTATTTTCAGGGTGAATATGTTAAAAGTAGTAGTAATATAACATATATAAAAACTTACATGTTTTTCAATATGACTGATTGCATGTTTAATTAGATGAAGACCTTTTTGAGCAACCAATCTAGAAATGCAAACAACTAAAGGCACCCTGCCTTCATAGGCCAAACCAAGCCCCCTTTGGAGATATTGTTTGCATATTTGCTTTCCATCAGTGTTGTGACCTTAATTAGATGGGCAAAATGTGAGTACATTGAACTTACATTATATATTATGTTTATAAAAGAAAATCACGAAAGCAGTCATTTTTCAGAGTATGTTCTACGTATGTTCATGTCAAAATAGTTCACATATAGCCATGAGGAATGCAGATCTATGGTTGTGTGTCTACTTTTACTCCGCCAAACCCTAAATATTTTCAATCTATACACGGATAATAATACATACATGGATATATACATGATATGGTGTCATGTGTCACATTAGTTAAAGTCAATATTGATGGGAAAAAGTCTTATACATGACTCTCGGTTGATGAAACAGTGATATGTTTATGACGGGGCTATATAGGTATAACACACCAATAAAACGATTGTTTTCGTGCTTTTGATAAGCCATAAGGAATATGAATGAAAACTAAGATGAATATTACCATGATAATTAGCAGGCAAGAAAACATCAGAAGCAGGGTTCCACATAACAGTATCAATCCCATTTAGAATACCATGGTATCTACAGCATATGATAATTACACAATTAGGTTATGATGTAAAATGAAAATCCAATATGCAACCTAGCACCATGTAGTAAAAGAGAAATGATTTGATTAGAAATTTCAAACAAAAAAAAAAAAAGAAAAGTAAAAAGCTATTGCAGCAAATGATGATAGGTGCTCAGTTTTAATGAACTGGCAACATGAGTAGAATAAACTAAGTATCCAATATGCTTACTTGTCACGGTTCGTTAGCAAAGCACTTGCAAGCCATCCAGAATAAAGTGTTTCATTAAGGTAAGTTGGAGAGACTGTACTGGAAAAAGAAAAATAATAATCTGGCATTATGAACTCGGAAATTATGTGTATGTGTGCTTGCCCGCATGCGGGGAGCATAATAATTAATTACGGTTTTTCAACATATGAATTCCATAGTAGCCAGTGACACAATTTAGGAAGAGACTATAAATAAGATTACCCTAGGATCCTGATATACTTTTTTTGTTTGTTTAAAATTTGACATTCTATCCATCTAATTTGAGATATCTAATCTGAATTTTCTCAATTCCAGTGATTCCCCTGATATGTTGTTCTTTGGTTTAGTAATGATTCCATAGCACAAAGAAGAAAGAGATTTCAAGGAACAAAATTACAGGTTCAAGGACATAAATGAAATCAGACATGAATGAATATAGAAAATGTAAGATTGAAACACTTTCTTCTTTTGGGCAAAATAATACATTTTTTTTGGTTTTAAATTTTAGTATATCAAGTATTAACTAATCATACACCGAATACATTGAATCATAATCACTGCTTAAACATATTGTCAAATCATATTTAATTTATTGCCCCCACTGCACCTTGAAGGACACAAATTTGCTGGCTTAGTGTTTGAAATCTATGAATAGTTACACAATTCTTAAGTTTACATTGGGTTAAACCGAACAGATTGGCTGAATGATGCCTTACCATGGTGAATAACTATCAAGTATACATGTAATTATGTTATATTAGTCCAATAGAATTGCATGCAGAAATCCACAAAATACTTACACTACTGAATTGCTGTACACAATGGCTCCTTTCAATAAACTCAGCCTTTCAGGGTTGTGGCCAATGGTTCGATCATCAATTGCCTATTAATTGAGAGAGACAGAAAAAAAATTACTTTTTTCTCCACCTACTATAGTTAAAAGAAACAAGGTAACACAAAGGGTATCTTTTTATTACAACACAAAGATGACTAATTTTTTTTGCAATTTGGTAACGAAGAAAGTAATGCATACATTTATAAGAGAAGAGATGACACATAATAAATATTATGACTTACCTTGTCAATTGTTGCATATAAAGATCCATCAAGGCCACACTTATTGAGCTGCTCTTGTCTGCCAAAAGAGCCAAAGTATTTCAGTTATGATTTTATATAAATATTGGGAGACCGTCACCAGATGGTTAAGATACTCTAATGTTATTAAAGATAAGATGCTGTTAATTCAAAAATAAATGTGATAATCAGGTATGAAACAGCTAAAAATACATAGGAAATAAGGAAAATGATATCATAAGTATGCACAAGTACACAAAGAAAACATATCACTTGTGTATGGATAACAAAGTGCCAAATAGATGAATAATAATGAGAAGACCTGCATTCCCCATAATGCTCCATATTATGGATTGTCAATACTATTCTTGGTTTCTACAAAGTACAAATTATACTTTTATTAAGCAATGGATTCTCTTAGAACCTTTAAGATCAGACAAAAAATAGAGTGCAACCTCAAACTAAGGCCATACCTGAAGTGAAAGATAACAGTACATGTCCCAGTAGAGCAGTGGCAGTGCACCTGTCTGCCATTCATGGACATGTATAATATCAGGTTGTGTTCCAGTTACCTGCATTTAATCAATGGCTTCTTAAAGATATTCTCAGATATACTTGGAGGTAATGTGTAATTGTGTAAATAGGGGTATAAAAGTTACTCGATACATCATAGATATTATTGTAGATCTATGAAGGGTAATCATAATTCAAAAGTATCTGAATCTCAAACAAAAGGAACTGGTCAACTGAGTGTAAGCATTCATTTATTTTGCACTCTAGAGTTTTATATTTGACAGATAGATTTATAAATCATCACAATTAGAACAATGTCTATAGGAAGAATCTACAAACCTGCATCCATTCAAGGCATGCACGACTGAAAAATAAATATGCTTCTAACTCATTGTATGAACCTCCATATACATCTTCACCCTTAAAGAATTGGTTCATTGGTTCAATAAATATCACTGGAATATCTGAAACTAATCCACTGTATGCATTAGTCTGGATCCAGTTTCCATCATGATATGAACTGTATGTAGACATTAATGATAATTCTTGAATGTCGTGTTTCTGGATACACTCATAAAAAGGAAGCATAATATCAACTTTATGTCCACGTAATAAACATGCACGAGCTAGACCAGTTACAACATCACCAAGACCACCAACTTTTGCTATTGGTGCCATTTCAGCTGTCACATGAATGACATGCAAAAGATCAGAATCTTTCTCTATGTTAACAGGAATCTCTGGATTGGCATCATGAGTGTGAAACTTCCTCTTCCAAAATGAGATTTCATCACTTGGAGAAGGCCAGTCAATATTTTTGACTAAACCAGTTAAAGATTCTGGCTTGACAGAAGCTACCTAAAAAAGCATAACAACATTGAGAAGATTTGCTCATTAATAGTCGTTAGGTGAAAAAGAATATGGAAAAAATATTAGTTCAGAACAAAAGATGTCATTAAAGAGTAGCTAGTATTTAACCACAAATACGCTTATTAAGAGTCATACTGAAGATGAGAGTAACAGTGGGATTCTCATGTACCAAAGCAAGCTGATAAAATCCATCAAATGTTTGCATTTGGGATCTTATGTATGAGATAAATCAATCTTAGGGAACTAAACTCTGCTTTTTAAAGTATCATTTCCCTGGAAAGCAGAGGATTTGCTTTTAACACACGGAACGTGTAAAGACATTTACTTGTTATAGGTAAAAATCAGGAAAGTATCTGTTAACTTTAGTGTTTGTGATCTTTGTAGATGCTAAATGTTTTTCATAGAAGCATAATTCTATAAGATAACAAGTACAACAAACCAGAAAATACGGGGGCAAATCAGTAAGGACATTTAAATCAACTTTGTGTCTTTATGGTTGGTAAGTTATAAGTATAAAATCTAGCTGAGAAGTAATTAGAGATGTATGGAGCTTATTAATGAAGATTTTGACACAACAAACGAAGTATCACCGTCTTATAATTACTTGTTAAATAGTAAAAACATGCTTATCATATCAACAGTAAGTCACTACACACTGCTTAAAAATATAAAATCAGAATTAAACAGTTTCACTAATTTATTCCAGTTAGTTAATTAGTTAATATGCGCTTCACAACAAATTTGTAAATCCTCGCGCACTTTGACATGATCATAGCACTTCAAATCTGAACAAACTTAAAAAAGAGCCATATTTCGCTATTTTGCAACAATCAGCTCTTGTATTATATGAATACAAATGTGATAGCCGATCTATTTGCTAAATTGCTAGTCATTTAATCGATATCAGTAGATACGCAGTTCAATTATGCAGTTATCAGAACCTCCTCAAACAACAAGTGAATTAGTTTTACCTCGTCCAGATGAACAGCTTGAATTCTGTGATCGAGTGAAACGCGATTTGAGAAACCACTCGTAGAATTGAATACAAATTTCCGACCAACGATCGTCTTCTTCCTCCGAATCGGAACAAAGAAACAATCGGATACTTTCGTCTGAGAGATCCTAACAACGGGAGAACTGACGGCAATACTGATTACTTCCATCGGTTTAACCTCCTTTCACAACGAAATCGAAATTCTCATGAATTCATCAACAAAAGCGACTGAAAACACGAAATTGCATGAATGTGTGTGGTAGTGGAGATTATTATGGTGATTGAGATCGAGATTGAGACTGAAAAGCCCGTAATCGTCGCTATTATCGATTCAGCAGTTACCATTCGAGATTCGAGCATCATTCGTTCTTCAAGTTTCCCTACATCATCACGTCATTCTCGAGTACAAAGTATCTTGATGCTATGGTTACTCGTACATCTAGTATTACAACTTGTACATTTGGATATTGTAAGAGGTGAAATTGACATAAATAACATAATAAGATATTTTATAAGGATTGATATTTTTCAAAAACAGAAGTATTATAAATATAAAAAAGTGCTACTATCATTTGGGTTATAGAGACGATGAAAAAGTCATAAGCCTATATTTTCTTTGTCAATGTTGTACCTGTTCGTTTTTGTGTTAGTCGAACATAACATAAGGTTTGTATGGTTTATAAAATTGTATTTCACATCTGACTCCATATTCGTCGGTGTTTATCAAATAATTGTTTGTCGTGTATAGGATATACATGTTAGTTTGCTAGGAAAATGCCAATTAAGTTAATTATTAATACTTGTTTTTTTACCATTCTAGGTTTTATATAATTTTGAGTTTTTTAATATTGAAACAAACTAAAATATGATAGATTACATATATAACATTATTTTCATTAAAATGTTTGAAATATCTAAGAAAAGTGTAAATTAAAGATTAAAGATAATATATAAATCTAAAATAAAAGTAATAAAAAATACACACTTCACGGCATACAAACCATAAATGATACAATTAAATACATATATCAAAAGAAAAGTTACTCCTCCATGTAATGAGGCTACTATAACAGTATTATTAGGAAAGTATCAAAAGAAAAATAAAAATTAATGTTAGAATATTTTTGTCATGTATTTCAGGAACTGGTAAATGAATATCACCTAAACTATACCTTTAACTAAATTTATAAATAATCTCACACTCAAAATAACTATCAGTGCCAGGGCATCGTTTTTTGTTTTTCGCCTTTCCAATATAAGCTAGAGAAAGAACACAAAGTAAAGTATTTCAACCGGATGAAAATGATTTAAAAATCATAATCCCCATTACAAAACATATACAATGACTAAAATAATTTGTCGTAAATTGAAAAGTTAAGTCTAATAACAAAGTCATTTGCATTTATACCGATGAAACTCCTCATAATATCAAGGGTCTACGCCCTGTTTTGAGGGTTGCAAGTTGATTGTGATAAATTATATGAATTATGATAGATAGAATAAAATTAACAGTTAAAAGAAAATGTTAATAAGCGTCGAACAATTTTGAAAGATCAACCATTATGGCTTTAATAACAACTCCAAATGTTAACTTAGTAAATAATAACACCCAAAGATCACTAGTGTTTAAATTTATAAGCTTTGATCAAGCAAATACTTTAGTGAATGTATACACCTCTGTAGAGCACCCCTAACACACTCTTCATCACATTTATTTCATATATGCAAGTCCCATAATTTGTTGAATTATTGTTGTCTTGGTAATCTCTCTTTCATGCTAATACCCTGCAAAATTCTTGATAGTATAGAACTAGAAAAGACTTGCTTTTGATATATGCCAATAAACATCATTATATATATTATAAAAATAAATACAACACAAATCTTCACCATTACTACTAATTAAGTAACATAATCCATAAATATTCAACAAAAAAAAAAACTCGAAAAAAATCCATAAAACAAGCAGTTCATATCATAACTTCCTTCTTTTGTTCACCCTATCTGAAGAAAGAAATTACCCTGATAATAGATACACATAGATGACATATAAAATCACCATTTTTTTCACCTGTTGATTTTCTTTACCTTTTTCCTTTTCTTATATTCATCATGATCTTCATCAATCAGTAGTCATGGGTTGACTCAAGCAGCACCTGAATCGAGCCTTTCGAACTGTGGTCATAATCTCGGTTTCAGCATGTTCCAGCATTCTGACCACCTCTGTGAACGGTGGTCTGGCATCTGGATTCCCGTCCCAGCAACGAACCATGATTTCACCAAGTACTGGAAGGCAGTCGGGTGGGATGGTGGGGCGAACGCCTTTGTTGACCACTGCAAATGCGGCCTGTACAGCTGTCATGTTTTGAAATGGAAGCATCCCGGTGATTAGTTCCCAGAGAACTATCCCAAAGCTGTAAACGTCTACTTTCTGTGTGTAAGGCCTGTGCTGAATCATCTCCCTGCAATTATAGTAGTCAGTTCTCTAAAATTAAGCATATTGGATCTGGTCATATGAGTAGACATGCACGCATGTGCGTATCAGTGTATACATATACTGGTTGGGCTACTACATAAGAAAATGATTTGATCGTCTGTCACATATCTAGAAAATCCTTTTGTAAAGACAAACCAGATCGATATAGTTAACCAAACAATACCATTTATAACTTGGTGCAAAGAAAACAACAGACAAATAGGTCATTTTAATGCATAGCCTCACAGAAAGCAAAGTTTCAGTTTCATGGGACGTCCCGAAAAGGAAAGTGTCCAAATTCTCACGAATTGGAAAAAATATTTTTCAAACTGGCACACAAAATCATGCATCCGCCAATAAATATGATACAACTTCTGAGAAAGCACATAATACTGGCCACATTTGTAAATTTTTCAAGCTGCTTGCACAGAGGTAAATTACAAACTTTGTTAGCATTCCATTAATATAAGAGCAGATCAATTTTAGTTGCATGTTATTGATAAGGGGTCAAAGATAGAAACAAAATTGAAACAGATTTAATCCTGTCAAACGCCACCTGGTGTAAATTTAAATGCTTAAAATGTCCTATATCCTTTTACTTAAAAGATATCATCTAATTACTATAATAACATAGTTTGTGTAATCATATTTATTAATTGATCATTTACAAGACACAAAAAAGGTAAATGGATGTCGGTGGGTCAGCCCAACTGTTTAGTTTAGATCTGCACGTATAAATTTCTGGTTTTAACACCCAACCCATTTTGACCCATTACCCAACTTGCCTAATTCGCATGTTTTGCTACCTCTACATTCGATACAAGCCCATAGTGAAAAGAAAATGTTAAGTAGCATATGCAAAGAAACACTTTAGAAGTAAGACAGTTCTATCACACTGAAAAAAATTGCATATAGAAAAAAAATTAGAAAAACGCCAATTCGTATTAAAAATTAAGAAAGTGAACTTACGGAGCCATCCAACGGTAAGTCCCAGTCTCTGGTGTCATTCCTTCAGTCTGCACTTCAATTCGAGCAACACCAAAGTCAGCAATCTTGATTGACCTATCAGCAGAAATCAAAAGATTATCTGATTTCAAATCTCTATGAATCAATCCAAGTGCATGTACATATTCCATTCCCCTAGCAACATCCAAAGCCTGCTTCACCGCCAATTTCAAAGGCACCGATCTGTTTTGTCTTTTAGTCAAAAACTGCCTAACCGAACCACCCTTTGCATATTCAGTCACAATACACCAAACCATCGGTTTCCTGCATGCACCAATGAACCTTACAATATTTGGGTGCTTTAATCTTGCAAGCATCATAACTTCCTGCTGAAATTGTTGCTCCATAAGCTGAGCCCGATCCAAATCATTTTCAGGTTTTTCCAAAAGCTTAATAGCAACATCTTCACCATTGTAAGTCCCTTTATACAGCTTCCCAAACGCCCCTTGTGCAAAAGCAGGTCCCATACTGAGTTTCCTTAAATCAATCGTCCATTCATCAAAATTCTCGAGCCCTTCAGTTGGGAACCCTGGGTCCAATAGGGCTCGAGCCAAAGCATCATCACTTAACCCTTGTGAGACTCGACCTCTGTTCACACTTTGGGCATCGGTGTAATTTTTGTTACGTTTTAGACCCTGATGGTTTAATATGTGAGTGTGGGATTCATTGGACCCAACACTACTGTTATCAAGAGACATTGCAACTGACCCACCACCGTTGCTCATTTGTAAACTGTTGAAGCTGTCAATGGACATATTTGACCCTTCACCGAGCTTATGATAAAACCCTTGAGACAGGTCAACAAAATTATCATGGCCGTTGTTTAGGCCCATCATGCCTGTAAACTTTGGAGCCTCTAGCATTTTTTTCAACTTCTTTTTACCCCTTCAGCATGCGGCAAAGTCCAAGTTTTGTCTAACCAAACACCTGCACCAAATACAAACACAAAGTCGGAAATCAGTGTTAATATCAAGTCATGTGACATTGTTTCATTAAAGATTAAATAATATATACAAAAGCCACTAGTAGAACCCGCTATCAATTCATGTTAAAACACATTGGTTTCTACTTCTAATTAGTCATATTATATGTTTTTTTGTCATATTATATGTTTTCTACTTCTATCACAACTTCATTCTAGATGATGATTTGTCATATTATATTGCTTTTGTTAATGGTTTATACATTAATGTTGTTCTCTCATTACTCTATATGTAGCATCTACCAAGTTATTTGTTTCTAGAAAGCGATACGTAACAAAAATCAGCAACTCGGTGCCTTTTCTTTTGTCAACAGCCATTATTGTATGTTTGTATTTGCATGCATTCTTAATAATTGCACTTCTTTCAAAGAGATAGAATGCCAAGCCCATAATTCTCTCATCAATGCAAGTTGGACACCCCAAACAATACTCGGTGCTTATACTTCAGTAATTCTTATAATTCTTTGTGATTCCTAAACTTTTAGTAAAAGAAAAAGAAAGAAGACAGCGGATAAAGCGAAATAATAAAGCAGTATGCATTCATAATAATGGCACATCATATAGTTCTTAGTTATGTAACTGCTTGATTGCTTGAAAATGCTGTTTTTGACAAACTTTAATTTCTTTAGTTGCATTTTGGGAAGTATAGTAATTGATAGCACTCGTTTAAATTTAGGAACTAGTAGGCCTGAAACTACAAATCTAGACCTCGAAGTTTCAAATGGGAAAAATATTTCTGAATTTGTTTACATTTTGATTTAGAAAAGGCCCATCCATACGAAATAAATAAAAACTTTTTCTACAAAATTTCAATTGTTTCGAAAGAGGCTTTCGATTCAGGAAGGTAAGTAATCCTATACTGTTTAAGTATAAAAACAAACCTATTCTTCTATCAAACTTGAAGAACATGTATACGATCACTCACCTAATACAAATGTATATAGAAAACACACACACAAGTGTTCTACTTCCAACTTAATTCACTCTGAAACATACAATAGCTAACTATCTTCAATTTCAATTTTTGACTCTTCAACTGAAAAATAAGCAATTAACTCTAATAACGGAGTCATGCACGATCACAAAATGATTTCTTTGGTACCTGAGATACGTAAACGTCATTAACAGACCCAATTTCATAACAAACAAACAAATCAAACAAGATTCAACGAAAGAACGCAATTAAACCCGATCCTGTTCAGCTAAACCTAATCATCAACCATCTAAACAGTTAATTCACTCACACCCATCATCAAAACCATCAATTAACTCTACAAAACCCAAAAGCCCCAAATTACAAACATCCAAAACACTAACCCTAAAAGCCCCAATACGCCGAAGACTTCAAACACCTCAAACCCCTAAAAAGTCAGCATTTTTAAAGTCAAATGAACACAGCGTCATCAACACGCAAACACCCACCAGATTAACAGTGATCCATGATCGAAAAACTGAAAAATTAGAGTAAAAGGGGGAAAACTTACAGATTGGAAATAGGGTTTTGTTTCTTGATTTTCCGATTGACGATTGCGATGGTGATTACAGAAGTACAAAAGGTGAGATTGTGATGATGGTGGAGATAAGTATGATGATGAATTGTTGCTGTCGTTGGTGGGTTTGACGCCGACGAAACGACGATGAAAGTCTAGAGAGAGAGTAACGAAGAGAGATGACGAAGAGAGAAAAGCAAGAACAACTGGTCTTCGTTCTCTCGTTTATTTTATTTATATATGAAATATGATTATTATCATCGTTTGTTATTTATTATTGTTATTCTTGACAACATGGCCATCATCACTGCTTTATTTATGTATTTTTAGGAATATATCATTCATTACTAGCTTATCATCAAGGGTAACCAGAGCCGAAGTTGATAACGGGATTGGTGTTATCAATAAACTGCTAAATGATCATATCAGTCTCGTCTCTCAAACCTTTTCAAACTTATCCTTTACACACTCACGTACAGACGATCATATTAATTGTATACAGTTGTTCATTTCACTTACTTTTTTGAAATTGCATACTTGGGGATGTGTTTCTGGATGGTTAAACGGCCATCAACCTCCCCCTCCCTGATACTAACACTACACCACCCACCCTAACAAGTAACAAGTGGTCATTTACGACTTAACTTTGGTAAAATTGGTAATTTACTTTGTGTGATCTGGTCATATATATATATATATATATATATATATATATATATATATATTTGTACAAACACATGGATTTTTATTTTTCGCGTGGATTAGTGAGCGAGCTTTATGGTATCACAATGTATGTGATGATATGTTTGAACTTTAAAAGTTTGTATAGCTAGAAATCAGATAAAAATCGTAAAAACATACGAAAATGATGCGTAACACCTAAGTCGGCAATAAACTTATAGAATTGTCATCTTGAAGTAGTGGATTGATATCGTCTTCTCTTGGTTGTGTCATAAAGGAGATATCATTCTATAGGTGCAAAAGCTTTGCTCAACCCAACTATCAAGCCCTCATCCTCATTAATTATTGTAGGAGATTTTTGATCCATCATATATTGATATATAATCATAGATAAACATATAAAAACAAAGTGGTTGATTCACAATTTGTAAGTTTTTGTAACAAGCATTGTTTATGGTAGTCAAGTGTTCGTATGAGTTTAGTTATGGTGTTAGAAGCAATGGCTAAATGACTACGAAGGTCAATTTTCCTAATAAAGAGTGAAGGACAATATCGTCTATAAAAGAACGTCCGTTACTCTAGCTTTTATTGGTGGTAGTGAAATTTAATCATAATAAGTGTTGATAATTTTGTATAAAACCATGAAAAGAAAACATATGTTGTTGAGAATCCATTTGTAGAATACAAAGAAACATGGAATTTATTGAAGAAGTAAATACAAATTAGCTAACTAGTTAATTTACATATTTTATCCAACATAATCTAGCAATTTGAATGAAAGTTGCCTAACAAGTTCTTTAGGGTTTTTATGTTGCTTTATACTCTATGAATATTTATATCAATAATACATGTTAACCCCAAAAGTAAAACATATATTGTTGATTCATTAAGAGTGTAAAATAGCATGAAAACCATAAGTACAAATAAGCACATGAATAAAGTAGGGTTGGGCTAACATACTTATTCAGCCCGGTAAATCTCATTTAACTCTTTCAAGTTTCAAATCGGATAGAGTTTTAGATAGCAAAACTTGAGTATTTGAGCGTTCTTGTCAAGATTAAAGGCAGGAGAGTGAAGATAAGCTTAATTCTAACTCATTGCTATTGTTTATAGATACTAAATTCACATTTAGTAGTAATTAATCACCTTTTACCTAGTTCTTGAGTTTTAAGTGGGTATTGTTACCTAGTGAAATCGATCCCTCGATTAATTTCAACATATCTGAACTTAGAATCACCCTGTTAAAATTTGTTAACATGTTTCATTTTGAATATACATTGTGAAATTGAAATTGCATGTCATGGATTTTTTTCTTATTGGTCATTTTAATGTATAGTAAGTTTTTTATAGCTATATAGGAGTTTTCTTTTTGTGATTTTAACTTATAAGTGACCAAATTTACTCAATGATGCTTTGGATATAAATTCGAATGAAATTGTGCATTTATGCACTAAGATGAGAATATTATGATTTAGCATTGTTTAACTTTATAAAATATCAAAGTTGTGAATAGTTAGCCAATTAGTCCAATTTTTGAGCCAATTACTGTTTTAGAAAGTTTCCAAATAGTTTTTTTAGAGTAACAAACCATGAATGGGAGACTAAATATTTAAATTTTAGATAATTGTTTAACTGGTTAAAAATTAACGAAACATCAATTAAAACTTGCAACTCATTTGAGGCATGTATGTACGAAGATGGTCATTAGTTAAAATTAGAACAACTGATCTTAGATTAGTTGATGTAATTTAACTAGTTATGCAGGAATTAGTAACTCACTGAATCATAGGTTCCTTGTAGGAAGTTGATAAGGTTTAGGAAATTAGTAGTGAAGTGTGAAGACATCATTTAGGGCAGTTTGGTAACTTTTGAATGATTAAGCGTTGAATCATTAAAATGTCTGAATCATTAAGTGCTGAACCAGTAAGAGATCTGAATCATTAAAAGGTAGTATATTGTTTAACTATTTAGAGCCAAATATCTGACCAATTCTGATAAGTGCTCTTGATTATTCAGACTCGATATAATGATTAACCATTAGAAGGCAAAAGTGTTTAACCATTCAGACATCTGCTCACGAAACAATCACTCTAAACCATTAAGATGCAAACAAACAGACCCTTAATAAACATAGAGAGAGAAAATTCACGTGTCTTATGTTGGGCTGACATAAAGAAATTAGGATAATTGTTATGAGCTTAAAAGATTTAGATGAATGCATAACCAAGTGAACATGAACGAATTTAAATGAGTGAACGTAAACAAACATTCCCAAACATAAATAAAAGAAGAGGACATATGAATTATATTTTTAATGCAATGAACTTTTATGTATTTTCATCAATATTATCATGTGTAAAACATGTTGTAACTATGTTATTTATGACTCTGTATCTCTAAATTGGTCCGGAGAAAACTCACTTGTTCGGATAGTACTTATGCAATATTGGTGCAAACATTGATCCAGACAAAACACATTCTATCGTTGGGACCAACATTGGTTTGTATAGAACTCAATATACCATCCAAAGCTGTCGAGGCTTACTAAAGAAAAAATAACACAAGCGTCATGATTGAATATAGTCCAAGTGTCTAACACAATCATTTCATGCAAAATGAACACAAAAATTTAAACATACAATTAGTAAGGTATCTTCATTACATAACACCTGAAATAACAACCGAACTTACTAGAGTACTCATCATAAATGTTGCAACCAAGAGTATAGACAAAAAAAAGAAGGTAAACTTATTTAATACCCTTACTCCCTTTACTCTCAATTATTATGTATGTTTTAACCACTTTAATCTTTATATTTGCTTTCCCATGTACTTTAAAATCACATATAATCACTCATCTTAGAAGGTGGACGCAAAAAGTTACATGTGTTCTAGCAAACGTTTAGATAAAACCTAAATTAGAGAATGTTTATCATCATATATCAAAAATTCTATAAAGATTGTAACGCATTCTCTATTCATAGGCAACTGTAATTATTGAAACATTATATTTGATTAGAGTAACTTTCAATTCATGAATAGTTATAAATGAAATACAAAACAATAACCAAACGTATTAATTTCGATCAAAGTAACTAACATTATAGTGTTAATATTTGATTATTGGGGGACCATACCGTGAGCCAATTCAGCCCACATCGAAGCATCACATTAACGAGCCACCTGATCATCTATAGGAAGTTACATATCGATGATGAGTGACCTATGCATATCAGTTGTTCATTTGACCTTAAGTATTGAAGTAGGTTAAATTTATGGTTTAATTCTACTTGAAGTAGTTTAAATTTATGGTTTAATTCAATACATCATGTAATTACTAGCACTTGAAGCGTATTATAAATCTTACAATGAAAATTAAACATTATATAAGTATGTTTTTTCGATCAAAGTACTGACCTAAATTGTTGCTTAAAAAGGCTTTCGATGAACCACCAACCAAGCTTCATCAGAACAAAACCAGTCGAAATCATGTGGTATTTGAGTGTTACACGAATTTGGCATCTCGAGTGGCATCCCAGGCTGCATCAACCCGTGTTCGTGCATAAACTGATCAAAGGATGAGGGTTCTTCGTGACCTCTAAAGCCCCAAGAAGACGTCGGCTTAAAGAGAAAACAATTTTGAGCTTCCGTTTCATTAATTGAGCTGGAATTCGCTTCTAGACCTTAAATGAAAATAAAACAAAAATAATCATGTTTTGAGTTGTCATATTTAACATGTTTAATAAACAAGTCCTGCCTAGATTGACAATATGCTTAACCCATTTAATTAAATAGTTTGTGTTTGGTTAAATCTATTTAACTCGTGTAATTAAACATGTCAAACCGTACACATGTTTAAAATTAGAATAAAATAAAATAAAAAAGATACATTTAAGGTCAATCTGGTAACATGTTTAACCCATATTTTACAAACCGTTTAATATGTTTACAACTTGATTGCAACTCATACACACGGTTACAACCAACCAAACCATTTGACTTATTTAGATAATAAGTTAAACGAGTCATGTTAAAGTTACACAAGAAACATATGAGCCATGTTCACATTGATTGATTCAGCCCGCTATCTGGTTAACTATCTATCAACCTAACTCTAACACAACAAGTAAAAACATACCATGATGATTAACCTTTCTAGGACTGATCCCATTGAAACATGAGGAAATGTCCAACAAGCCACCATTAGACATCATGTCTACACTTCCACCGTTGAAGTTCGAAGAACTTTGCAGAGTTGAATTTCTTAACGTACTTGTTGAACCGATCTTGTTGTCCCCCGACTGCAGCCTACGTCGTCTAGCGTTATGTGTGGAGAGGCGTCTCCGACAACTGCGCTTCTTGTCATCAAATTCTGACAAATCATGCAACCTGCAAAATCCCCAATCAAATAATTTGATAATACTTTGCTAACAACAGATCAGATAAATCACAACTTGTGCTGAATAGTAGGTCTTGAAAAAGTTATACGAAATACCACTGAAAGCAAGATATGAACCTAAGAGGTCTGTTACATTGAAATCATTAGTTTGAAAACCAAAACTTACCTGCTGCATTGTTGACAAAACCGACGCTCCATCCCAGCGACGACAACTTTCGGGCTTTTTGAGTGATCTGCACAAATCCTATGTCGACGGTGGTACTCTTTTGCCGACGCAAGATCAAGGTTACACCCTTCAACTTGACAAAAGGCTACAACAGAACTCCGTTGTGAACCTCTATATCTCTTTAGTGGCGAATATGACGAATCCCGTACGGAAGAAAATGCACCATTTCTTGACTTTTCCCGACGGTCCATTTGTCGCCCAAGCTTCAACCCGATCATCGCTTCACCTGATGAAACCGAACCCTCTTCGATCAAATCTGAAAACCCGCCTTGATATTTACTCGACGAATCCAAAAACCCCAAAACTTCATTCTCCAAGCCCCATTTGGATCGTGCATTCGAATCCCACTCCATGAACACCAAAGCTTTCAAGATTTTCTTGAAAATTTCTCTTGAAAATCAAGAATCCTCAAAATTTTCTTGAAACTTCACTTGGAAATCAAGAATCTTCAAGATTTTCTTGAAAATTTCACTTGAATATCAAGAATCTAAATCTAGTGAGGTTGGTAGCAAATATATTTAATGTTCCCTCAAAACAACATAAAATGCCGATGAAGATTGTAAAAAAGAAAAGCCCCAAAGTCGCATTAATGACGCTTGCTTTCGGCTCATCAGTTTCGTCGCTAAAGAATCAAGTGTCGTAAATATCATTCGGTCAGATTTGTCCATGTGAATCCTTCAGTTTCCATAACTAGACCAGACAGATTAAACGAAGAACATGCTTTCGCATGTTTTCATCAACCACCATCGTCATTTTTACACACTAAAAAGCTGTTTTTTACAGTCCAATTATTATCTGCCATTAGTAATAATAACTCCGATGGATTGAGGGTTGTTGAAGGTGCATAAATACGAAGAAGAATACTCAGCCTCTTTGTTGTTAATTGATTGGTCGAACCTTAATTCATTCAATGTGATGTTATGTTTAAGGTACCCATGTGTTTTTAAGGTTTTATAAGAGCTTATGACTTATGAGCCACAAGAAACGTTAAAAACCTGGGCTCATTGCCACCTAAGATGTGTTGTAGTGGGATTTTTCCAAAGTTAAAAATAGCACAGCAAAAACCTTAAAAATCCTAGCTATTCATATATCAAACAAAGTACATAGTAGGCACAAACAACACAACACAATCATATGAAATATTACTAAGAGTGGGAGGAGCACCATTGCCATGAGGCCACGGCGAGGTCCGGCGTCCCGGCGAGCGCCACCACTAGTGCCACCTCCCTTCTCACCACATTTTTTCTTTCTCACGGCGTATAGTCGTCGTGACCAGGCCCCCATATGACCGTTGTTTGTGTGCATTTGGTGTAGTGTGACGTGATAAAATTTGATTGGTAGGTCTATGATGTAGTGTGCTGAGAGTGCTCCCTCCACACTAAGGGTTACTACCGATATAACAAGTCTACTTGCACCCAGAGCAAGACCATGTAAATAAAAATACGTATAAACATATAATATTTTAGGAACGATCTATATGTCTTGCAGGAGTATATATGGTAACCTTACACTCTCATATGAGGTAGTTGAATGCTCTCATGCGTGTGTAAGTTGACGTTTTTAAGGATGTGAACATTGGACGGAATAATAGGATACTCTCAAACGTGTGATAATTGAATGATCAAGATAAATCTATCGTAAGAAACATATGATAGGGATTAAAGACAAATAATATAATATAAATAGACTTTTGTTTGAAGAAATATATAATTTATTTATTTATTTTTCTTGAAAAAGAATAATATATATTATCATCACACACCTAACAAAAAACTAGACACGAGAAAATAAACAATTAAATAACATAAAAGATATTTTAACAGTCCATTCAAAAAAATATTTCTCTTAATGTTTTTATTTGCATACCATAAATTAAAAGTGTTTTTTGGATATCATAATGACCCTCCTATTATATAATTTTTGGATGTACTTTTAATTTTGATAATCAAATTGAGAATTTATATTAAGATAACTAGAAAGTCTTTGCATTGGTATTATTTAATCCTAAGGGTAAGATTCTAGTGACGTATATGATGACGGAAAGGGCGACGATGAATAATTTTATTATTATTATTATTATAATTTATAAAAGTAATAATATATCGTTTGCTAAAAAGTCTTTTTAAAATAGAGTACCATTATTGTTTTTCCCATATATCATTGTCATCATCATATTGATGATATTTTATATGCCGTTCAGAAAAAAAAAAGTATTATTAAGAGAATATTATTTTGTCCTCCTCATATGTGTGAAATTGATGAAAACTAGTCTTATACCCCCCGCGCGCGTTGCGCGCATGTTGGACAGGTTAAACCGAGACTTAGATAAATGCACGTTCTGAACATCATAGTCATTTTTTTTATTCGCGAAACTCACATAAATTTATAAATAACATTATAAAATATGGATTAAATTGAAAGGTTCAACAACGGCATTCCATTGTGGCCGGCCGCGCAACACATTGCCTTTACGGCAACATAACAATGAAACGGATCCTTTTCCTCGTAGTGTCGTCGTCTATCGAGTGGATCCCAAGCAAAGCTTACAAGAAACAGGTTCAACCATCATAATCAAGTCGGTGACATCTCGGGCGAACAAAAGTGGTCACCATCAACGTACCATCGCCAGAGAAAAAAATTAGACTACCATATAATAAAAAGATTAGCCACTATAATATATACAATTATATTATCTTCGGTCAAACACTCAAACTTCAATAGAAAACCAAAATAATAGCAAAAGCAAGCAATCCTATTTTGATTATAATTTGAACAAAACAGTAGACCATTTATTTGAATAAAACATGGATTGTGCCTTCACCACTCCACTCCCACACTCAAACCAAAGAAAGCAGATATTTTTCAAACCATTGATTGTTTTGAGATGTGTAAACAGCCTTAAATCATGAACAATTTATAGAAAATTGAACAACGTTAATACCTTTTGAGGGCTGAGTTTTTATAATGCTGGAACGTATTAACCAAAGTCTAAAATATGCCCGAATTTCACATGACAACTTCAATGGCATCTATTAATATCTATCTAAATATTAAAAAAAAAAAAGTAAAAGCAACAATGATGTAGAGATAACAACTTAGTAGGGTAATATTGGTTAGAGTCAATCAAGTAGTGTTGATCTTCACCTTGAGTAAGAAAGAATTGAAGTTGAATGGATCCCACCTGAAACTAAAAAAAATTACAAATGTTAACCTTAAACATTTAAAAAATCTAAAAAACTGAAACCCATCTTCAGACCCTTGCATTGCCAAACCTGAACAACCCCTTCGATTAACACACATATGAAAGTTGAAGTTTGTGTTGACAAACTACATGAACTGTTCGACTGAACCTTCAGACCCTTCATTTGTTCCGTCTGAACAGAAAATCTAAATACTCTTAATCAAAGAAAGGAAAATCCTACCTACAATCGATGAATAGCGGATAACAAAGCAACATCGTGGATCATCGATCGATGGTGGTAGCAAGTAGCACTCCAAATCGGTGGCGGCAGCAGCATGAGGCGGTGGCCTATCGTCCTCTTCACCTTCCTCTCCTCTTCCAAGTTCAATCTGTTGACTTTCCTTTCTCTCTATAACCTCAAAAGTACACATGTATGTTAGACAACCGAGAAGGCAACACATATGATGGTAGGTGTCAAACAACCACCAACAACGCTGACCCACTGTAGATTCAAATACCAACTGTTCTGATTATCAAAATTATGTGGTCAAAATCAAAGAAAAGCAAACTTCTCTATTCATCCAATTGGTTTTTTAATATTATGTAATTATATGGTCGGTTTCATATTACATAAGATGTTTTTATTTCATCATTTACTTGTCATTTTGATTCATTAACTTTATGTTATTATGTCTTTAACAATATATGAACCATATGAACCAAATCTTTACTCACTTCCAAACCAGCACTATATCAACCGTGAACCATCATCAAGTAGAAGTGTAGAACTACATCATAGAATCCAATTCAATAGCAACAATATGATCAATATACTTTATTCCTTACCAAAAAAATACAAGTCTAGCCAGTAAAAATATCGACACGTGGTTAAAAATAAACAGATAAATCGTATAATACAATAACCAGATCATATTTTACACTACAAAGTTTAGGGGATCCAAAAATTCATCTATGGTAGAACCTTTCGATCCAAAACACCAGGAGTTTGAGGAGAAAAATACGGCAATTGCAATTTTAAGACCCTCAAATCTTCTATCAAACTCATGTAACTCGAGTTTTTGGCCAAAACGTCGATGGAAACCTCTTTCCGCTCGACCATACCCCTCGCGTATTGCTCAAACTTCTCAATACTCGCCCACAGAACCCCGAGCACCCGAGGGTCATGCTCACACTTGACACTCTCCACCCAATTACGAGCTTCCTCTACTTTGGCCCAAAAACACGAGTCTTGTGTTAGACTCGCGAACTTACTCCTATTCTTACTGTTATTATCGTTCTCACCGTATATGTCTCGCTCCCTCCACCATTTATCAAAGATTTCATACCTTCGCGGTCTCCCATTTTTCAAATAATGTCCCTTTTTGAGGTGTTCACCACTACGGTAGTATTCAGCGATGTCGAGTGGCTCGACGAGGAGCTTATAGGATTGAGACGCATATACCCATTTGGCTCGTTTGTGGAAGTCGTGCGGGAGTTGATTCTTTTCCAACATGTCGATAACGTTGTTCCAAAACTTCCCAAGCTTCATTCCGTTTAAGAAAACTTTAAAGTCTCGTTTAGACGCGACTCTTAACTTGAATGCATCGTAGTACCCGAGTTGGTCGTCAGATTCGTCACACAAAGCTTTGTACCACTCGATTTGGGCTCGTAGTGGTGCTATCTTTGACAAACCAATAGCTAGCCCTGCGCTGTTAATGTTAGGTGTAGGCCCGATTCGCCTAGCCATTCGTAGACAATCTTTAATGGGTCTAACCATGTGTTCCTGTGAGCAAAAATTTAAACCAAGTTAATGACAACAACTAAAGAGTGTTTAAAGGGTTCATCTAAACCCATAACATGTCTTTAAACCCTAAACTCTAAACCCTATAACTGATACTAGTCAGATAACAATAGTATTCAAAATCACTTTGTCTGATAATGTCACTTACACTAAACCCTAAAGCAAAGTTAAAACCAAGTTAACGATAACAACTAAAGAGTGTTTAAAGGGTTCATCTATACATACATATAGCATGCCTCTAAACCCTAAACTCTGAACCTTAAAACTGATACTAGTCAGATAATCACTTTGTCTGAGATTGTGACTTACTTGATCAGTCGATATCAACCGTGAGGCCAGTGTAACTCCGGCTTCATACGTATTAGACTCACATAACTCGTCTTTGGTTCGATTCAAAAACTGTAAACTAATCTTTTCGACATAAGCTCCATACTCGAGATGATCATCAGCACTAGAGGTTGGAGACCCTGATGCAAACATCAAATGCAGCATTCTAACAACCGCAACAGTGTCATCAATGCACACAGCACCGTCGCCCGAACAGAACATGAAGTTCCCGAATGGCGCAAATGAATCATCAAGAACCACAGGCGATTGGGCAGTGGCTTCAACATAATGACGAACAAAATGAAACAACTCAGACTTCTCATGATCAGTGGGTTGGGTCCCCAGATCACGAATAAAGAACGGTGAGTTCATGGTTAAGTGCCAAGATTTCAAAAGGGTGTGCAGGTGGGTGGTGATCGGAGCCAATGGCGCGAGTAATAACCGCGGCATGATGTCGAATTTCGACACCAGATGACAGAAGTTTCCGCCCCATCGTTGCCGGTGAATGGCTCGAGAAAGGGGCTCGTTTCCGATCAAAGGTGAACCGTAGGTAAAGCAGATTACAGATGGCGGAGATGAAATCGATTGATAATAAGATAACAGCCAGAGTGATGATATAGCAGCGATCGCACCACCAATCGAATGTCCAGTGAACACCACTGGTTTTTGCTTCTTCTTGATCTCAAAAATCTACGACATCAAGAAACTGATAATATTAATCTTGAATTTGATATTTCGATCGAATTGAATCATACAGAAAGAATTAAGGAAGCAATCAAACCTGATTTTGGAAAACAGGGGTGTGAAAGATATTCAAGAACAATTGAAGCAATCCAGCATCAACCATCACTGTACTCTCATCATCACTCTGATTCTGTAACGCCGGAAACATGCCGCCGTCGGCGCCACCGTACACCGGAGATACTCCGGCGGCGGTGGCGACCGACAACGGCACCAAATTCCCACAAGTAGGCTCCAATCCATCCAACGATTGAACCCCTGAAAAGGCTACATAAACAACACCTCCGACTTCATCGATCAAGAACCCTTGTGGCGCCATGATGTTTGATCTTGCACAAAGCTTCCATGACTCCGGCAGCATAGGGGTTGACCCCAAGAACCTTGCGAGCATCTCACTGGTCTCGAACCTACACATCACAGAGGTAAACGATTATGGATAAATACTTGGAAGAAATTGACCACAAGGTGTTCGACGAAATTTCGCAATGAAAATTCGCCTCTTTTTATCTGATTGTGTGGAATTTGTGAAGGGGATTAAGAGATGAGATGAATTGGGGACTTACGATGAAGCTTCTGCTACCATTGTCAAGAGCTTTATTGTTATTTTTCTTCAATTTGATGACGAATTAGAGGAAGAAATGGGTGTTTGTGATTGAAATTATGCATCAAATTCTTTATATGGGCGGCTTTGGGGAAGTTGGGGCCCCTCGTGGAGCTATGAACAGTCCAATTGCTTTGACATTTAATCAAATAATTTGGTTATTTTAATCTCTATTGCTTATGTTCATCCCTTCAATTCAGCTAGAGCAGCACACAAGTTCATGTGTGTTTTTAAGAACGAAAACCATCTATTATATGCTTAATAATCATGAAACTCAAACTTTTAATCTTATAGAAAGATGCATTATTGTTTGTAGGGGTGGATCCGGGAATTTTTTTTCCTTCAAGGTCGGTCTTTTCAGTTCTCGAGTAGTGATGTATATTGCAACTCAATGTTGGAAATTTTTGGTCGAATCAGGTCGGGTCACATAAACAAAATACAATAACGTTATAAGACAATTAACAAAAATACAATTTCATTAGAAAATAAAATAAAAAAATTATAGTTTTGTTTACGAGTCTTTATCTTTTGAAAACTATCCGTTACATCATCAATCGAAACCTTCTTAAAAAACTATTTCTTAATGTAACAAATATATGTATCATTTTAGGTATTTTTTAAAATAAATATTAGACATAATTAAGGAATGTTAATGGATTCATAAAGTATTAGTTAGGTTTTTAGTTAAATAAACAGACTTTGAGATTTAATGGTATGTATATCTATTATCTATTATTGATTCTATTTGGGTTTATTTTTCTTAAATAAAACAAGCTATTACTTTAAATTTTATCAGATTTCACATACTTTTTATAAAAGTTTTTGTTTAGGGGTCATAAAGTTTTTCATACGAGTCGATATTAAAATTAGCACGGGGTCAATCGAAAACCATCAATACACGTTACAAAAAAATCTGCGGGGTCGGTTGACCCATCCCTCCCTTCTTAAGTCCGCTCTTGACTGTTTGTATGTGAGTAAACACATTCTGGATTTTCAAAATGATTACGTTAATTAATCTTGATAGTATTAGCAACATCTTATGACTTGTAAGGTTTGTCTATGCTCTTGTAATGGTATATTGTAATCAAAATTATGTATTTATGTAGAGTTATCGTTCACAAAATAGACCTACAAGCCAGAAATCCACCTTTGAAATATATGTCAAAATATAATTAGAAAACTATGTGTGTTTGAGTATCCTTAAGAGTATTCAGGTCTCCCAAGTTGTAATTCTTCAAGCAATCTCACAACTAAGGCAACATCTTGCTTAATGGTTGAAACAACATAAAATCGCTTAACATTAAACCAAGTGATGATAAATGTCTTTAACACAAACTCACTAGTTTAATGTTTGTGTGAAAACCCGAGAAGTGCTCACTAGCGCGTAAGCTGTTGCACCCGAGCATCAAGGGGAAGTGGGAACTATTTAGTCACAACTGAGCGGTGGCAATCGGAGGATTAAGAACTTCATTTACAACAACTTTGGGCTGTGCTACATCAGTGGAAAGAGAGCAATGGGAACCAAGGCATAAACTAAGCAACACCAACGCACGACCAACAACAACAAAGCGCCAATGGCATGCACACTCCATCAATGAGAAGCGAAAGTAGTCGCAACTCCTGATGGTATCATTAGCAAACTTTTAACTTATTAACTCGGTGGTAACTCAAACCAACTTTCAAAAATAGAAATACGACTCTTAGCAATAGAAGTGCATAAAGTGTCAAGTGTGTCATCAAATCCTAATAATGCGTCAATCGCTCACACCATGTGTGTGCATGAGTTGGGTACACCGTTAGGATCCCCACTTACATCTCAATCCAAGCAAACAATATTCTAAGAAAACTTTCACTTATTAGCACTTTACTATTTCACACTTCTATGCTGGACACATTCTTATTCATTACATTTTCATTTTCACAACTTAGTAAGTTTTAAACACACAACTTAAAGTATCGACATCTTATTTATCTTAATTTTGTTTAGACACGGTTTAACATGTTATGAGGCTCTCACATAGTAGAACTCAACCCTAGTAATAATAATTACATTAATCAAACTTACATTTGTGTCCAAAATTAATGAAAAATAATGTTTTCTATGAGAAAAAACCTTTTTCCAACAATTTTCCAAACAAATTCAAGGAGTATAAGCATAATCAAGGCACATATGAGTTTTGTCTTAGTAGTTAATATTATTTCAAGATAAAACTATGCATAGACTTGTGGACTTGTGGTAAGTTACATGTGGGATTGTCTCTTCGTGAAACTATCAATAATTTAAATATAGTAAATTACTTAAATCATACATCTATTATGCCATCAATTACGAAAATTTTATCTTTTGAAACTATTTATGAAAACGATATTGATTTCGTCAATGTTTTATTGTCTATTTGTATTCTTTTTTTGTCTATTGTGTAACTAAAATGAAAATAGATTTGTCTTTCATCATTTATTAATATCCCTTCGAAAATGTTTTTGTTACTTTTAAGTTTTAACACATGTATTATTTTTATTATAATCACAATAAAATTCTATAACACTTCAGAAGGGGTACAAGACAACAACAAAATCCCATCCATAAAAAGGAGATATACCAACCTAAATGACTATATACACATATAAACACACTCTTAATACAATTCTCCACACAAAAAATCAAGCTAGTTCTTAAAAACAAATAAATCCTAATAAAATTATGTAATTTTATCTCACCATTAACATGTAGATCCAACTAGGAGTGTAAACGAATCGTACCGAGCCATCGTAATCATTTTACTTGGACGACTGATAAAAGTGTAAAACAACTTTAAGAGACATTGTAATTTTATAGATATTCTGAAAAATAATGTAGTCATGACTTATGACAAGAAATTCAAACCACTACGTTTAATTACTCTAAGACACAACATGTTAGAAAATGTCAGAAAAATTAATTGGACTTATAATAGTTAAATTTAATTATTTTAAGAGTTCAAAATAATTTGGTGTCAAAATTAACAATTAAAATTTAAAACAAATACATCACCACCTACGCTAGAAATTGACCAAGACCTCACCATGGTCAATGGTCAACGGCGTTCCCATCGGGATATATTGCCGAAAGGCACTTGGCATAAACTAAAAGGATGTGGTCTCCATCATGGAGTGCATTATATGATTTAACAAGGACCAAAATATACGTTTTTAAAAGTGTATAATGTTTTCAAGTGTTATCATTTTAACTTTATCTTACCAATAACAAATTAAAGACTTATGAACCCAAAATCAAAATTATATTTTTAAAGTACCGGTTACTAAATGATAGAAGATTATATTGGAACTTAGTGTCTAAATATGAGTTCGGTGTCAAGCATTTGTCTTTTCTTGATTTTGTATGAACTAGTTATCTCGTTTCGTTTATGATTGTAGATTAGTATTTTTGATATATCATGGATTTGTGGACTCATTAGCAGGATTGGTCTCAACTTCAAATTAGTGGAAACACTTTTGACGTACACCTTTGCATCTTTAAGTAATTGTTGATGTTCTCCTCGAAGATACGGAGAAGTAATAGAGACCCTAGTATTTAAGCATGTTTCCTAGTGGATGTATCTTCAAACATTTGATTTGTCGTATTTGTTCCTTGTAACCCCATCTCTACATCTAAAATTAGGGCAAAAACATGTTATGAAATACACATAATAACTTTTAAAGTTGAGATTTTTAATATTTTCTAATGGTTCATTATAAACAAGGCATGTTCATGAACACTAATCATTTTTATATGAAACAACGTATATTCTTGTATTTGTGATTTCACATAACTTTTATATTCTCGCCGTCACATATGCTTATGTGTATGATCTATACTTTTATGAACTCACGATTCCCCTATGTTTATACCAATTATGAATAATCTTATAATTAATTTACGAGTATACATATGGATTAAATTATATAAATAAATACATTTAATTTGGGGAAAATACCAAAATGAACATGTGAAAAATCAACATAGGCATACTTGGGAGTCGACGCGTGTCCTTAGTGTATTCTTAATGCGGATAACCAATGATGTGACGTCCTTAATGTGAAAAGGCAGTACAAATGGATATACTTGAGAGTTGAACTTGTCTATTCGAGTGTAAAAACCAGTCAATCAACGAAAGTTAGCATGGATGACTTCTTCGCACCCATGTGTAATTTTATATGAGGTTACATTAATATAAACATGTGGGTGCATCAGAGTGTGCAACATGGAGTGTGGTGTAACACTTATAGTCGGCATTTTCATCCAAAGTATATGTTCAATTTGAAATTTTGACTTTTGAATGTTTATTTGAGGAATTTAATTTTTTATACATTTATGTTGGAAATTTTCCATCAAATTCATTCATTTTCTATGATGATTTAACTCATATGTCTTAATATTATGATAAAAGGAAAATTTTACAAATGAAAAATACTTTTGGTTAGATTGTTCTTTTGAGTACCAATATAAATCTAAAGGTAAGGTTATAGTGATGTACAAAACTCATAACGATTAAGATAACATGATGTGTTATTTTTATCATTGTTTTATTATATATTATATAAACTTTTTTGTTATCTATCGTTGTGTTTATAACTAGAAGTACATAATTATTTTATTTCACTAATTATTTTTAAAAACTCATAGTGTATAAGATAATATAACGACGATCAAAAAACACAATGAGACATTTTATCTTTGTGTTTTATGTTTTATATCATTTTGTGTAATTATTTTGTCATTGTTTTTAATGTATTAGTTTAATTGATTGTTAATTTTTCATTGTGGTTTACATACTAGAAATACACAACAGTATTATTTCACAATTATATTTTTGAGAAAATTACATAAATAGTCCTATGATTTGATTGATATGCAAGTTTAGTCCCCAAGAATGAAAAAATACAAATTTAGTCCAATATTTTGTAACATGATTGCATGTTTGGTCCCCACAATTAACTATAGTTACTTTTTAACGGAACATGATTCTATTCTGTTGAAATATATGGCTAGTTCAATTCAATAACAAACATATTAATGTTGGTTTTTTTGTTGTTTACATGTAATCGAGATGATGGGCTGAAATCGTGCATTGGGCTTACTTTGCATGGACCGGTGGGCTCGTGGATTACCTTTTGGGCTTAGGATTAGGGATATAGTTTCCACACGAAAGAAAGAATGATGCTAGTAATAAAATGAAGAGTTCAACTACATCATCAGTCTATGTTCTCTATTATTCAATTTAGGGTTTTAACCCTCCTAATCCTAATCAAGATCAGTTGGTTCTTGCATGCTCACCATCTGATCAACTTTGGTCTTCATCAGTCTGTTGTCTTGGCTATCTTGGATATATGGTCCGGTAACCATTTCTACACACGATCATATGGTTTAGTCTTCATCCTCTCTACTCTCTCATTCGGTTGATGAGAGGTTTTTGTATTTTTTGTGTTTTTTAATCTTCGTCTTTGTCTGTATTGATTCACATTTTGAGTTTGTACAGTTTGTTTGAAATATATTGCGGAAATTCTGTTTTCTTAATATGTTCTCTTCTTTGCAACTTTAGTTTTTAAAGAAACACAACTGTACTTTAACTTATATAATAATCAAGTCGCCGGAATCTAAATTACGGCATAAAACGAAAACTCAAAATTGAGCGCGACCTCATCGTTTAATAGATTCAAGTAATTCAACAGCATGCAATTCGCTTCCTTTTTCTAGTACATTTATAATCAGCACAATCATCATCTCCAAAACCACCTTCCAAACACTTTGTTGTCACGGGTTAGTTTTCAGAATTCATTGACGGACTTTCCTATAGCCATTTCTCCAGCAAACTCCTTAGATTGAGATCCGAAGATTGTATTATGTATTTACGTTAGACGATGGCTTAAAATATCACTGGTGCTTCGATCGTGGATGTGTGGCTGGATTCTAAACTTGAGTAAGTAGGTGCAGATTACGGTCTTCTTAGGAAGAATCACCGAGTTTGATCAATCAATAAGCTTAGGGTTTGATTATACGTGCCACTGTGAAGAACTATATGCGCCTATGCCTGATCACTGTGTTCACCACCGGCCCACAACTTCAAGTAACAACTATTGAAAACAAGTTGCAGATGCAAAATTTCATTTAGATTTCAGTGTAATACAAACGGTGGAACTATGTTGCACGTTTGATTCCATTCTTCTCTTGAATGGGACAAAACATATTTTTCAAGTTAAAAACTAACCGGTAGTTAATATTGGGGACTAAACATGCAATCATATTATAAAGTATTGGACTAAGTTTGCATTTTTTCATTCTTGGGGACCAAACTTGCAATTGGATCAAACTACAGGGACTATTTATATAATTTTCTCTATATTTTTTAAAATTCATCACTTTAGAAAAATAAAATAACAAACAAAAATACATAATAAATTACAATAAACACACAACGCCAAATAGAAATCATATAAGCTTAAAAACGTAAAAAAAAGTTTATTATATTTTTATATAACGATATTGTGCTCGTTTTAAAAATAAAAAAACGTTCTTTTTTATTATGTAATCTTTATAAAAAAATGATATTGTATATAAAAATATTCGACTTTCATTTGAACCTTCTTATATTTTTTTTTAAATTTAAGCCCCTTTTCATTTAGACCTTCGTTTATTCTGAATGCAATCAGCCAAAAGAGTATTCGACTTTAGAAGCGTGAATATTGAAGCCTTGAAGAGTTGAAGGTGACTCGTACAATTAGAGGTCAATAAAGTGACAGTTGCATGTGAGCTGTCTTTGAAAATGTTGATTTTTTAAAATATAAAGAATGATATAATTGTGAATGTCAAAGAGAGTGATCAACAATTTTAAAGTGACCATTTAACGTGAATAGAGGTAATATAACCCAAATAGAGGTAATTTTTAAAAACATAAACAAGTTTTAAAACTTTTTCAAATAAGATTATTTAAGTTTAAAAATGTTTCAATTAAATTATTTAGTTTTCATGTTTTACTTTAGTTAAAGGTTTTAATATTTATTTAACATGTTTTTCTTTTTGTTTCAATTAGAAAATATTCTATAATTTTTTAATGCTGATGTAGAGTGGTGACATAAATTTTAGGTATTTTTTAATATAGTTAACATAATTTTCTTTAATATAATTACATATATTAGAATCTCAACCTCTACATCTTCTTCTCTATTTTTTTCTTGATACAAACGAATCTGATAATGACTCCATTTGATGATATAGAGACCCGATTTGAACAAAACATGTACGACTGACATGATTGAGACACTTTAAAACTTGATTACTATTATGTGATATTTTTTTAAATATAAATGCACCACATTTTTTTAACAAAATACATCACACTATGTTATGTCACTCAAATTTTTATTTGTAACCACCCTTATCTAATACACTACTAGCAATTAAATTTTTGTAAGGTTAGCAAAATCATAAAATTTATTTTTGGGGCTTTTTATTCGTATGAATTTATGAATTTCAATTCCATTATTTTTCATTCACAGAATTATTTGAATTCAAATGATAATAATATGTTTGGTCCGAGAATGCATAGAATAATTTCTTCTAAATATGTTATTAATTATACAAGTCTCATTGATCACACTACTTATTTAGTTATTTGTAGAAGTTGTCCCACTCTTGTGGATGTTTGAGATGAAGATGAAGCAATGATGATCATTTAATAATAGTCTCGTTTGCCTCAATTTAATTTACATGTTTTATAGAGTTATTCATTAGACTTTTTGGTTTTCAATGAGTTCGAGTTTCATTTGATGCAATATGTTTCAAGTGGGTCGGTGGTTTTATCACAATGGACTTTTAGGTGATGGGTTTCTTCTGTAATGGTGAGCGGGCTGGGTCACCAGCGTTGTTTCTGTTCGGGGGTGTGGATGACATTTCGCCAACGGATTTACCGGAGTGACCTGCCTTAAAAATTATTCGTTGTCCGTAAAAAAAAAGGAATTCTTGATTATTTTTTAATGATGTTCATTTACGCGCAGAAGGGTTTTAGAAGAGGAGAAGAACGGAATTATGACAAATAATTGACCATTTAACCTCCGATCATTTCAGTTTAATCTCCTCAAATATTAATTTTCATCAAATTATGTACTTTAACGTATCATATCATATAATCTATATAAATGTCAAATGGTGAAATGCCTCTTAAAATATTTCTAACAGAAGGTAGAGAAATAGAACTTGAATGATTTATCTTATATTTCTTTAAAGTATGAAGTTCATCACTCCTTGTAAATTATAAAGAAGTTCATCATTGATTGTAAATTATAAAGTTATTCAAACAAAAACAAAATTAACATCTCACTTCTTACCATTGTTATCGTCATTGCCACTGCCACTCATGAAGTTATTCAACCAAAGAAAATTAATCTCTCGCTTTTAACCGTCGTCATCATCATTGCCACCACCCCCGTCTTTCAAGCTGAAGAAGGAAGGGCGCTTTCCTTCGTTGAACACAAGACAGACGGGGACAAATCGTGCCACCATCGCCACAAATCCACAACCACCGCACCGCCATCAACACCCCACCACTACTTTTGTCTAATAGTTGCAACTTCGTTAACATAATTGCATACCAAAATGACTATTTTATGACCATAATACACCACAAAATTTGACACTTACAATTTCAATTTGTGTAACATGTTCCAATTCCTTTAAAAGTTTGTAAACAGAAGACCCGTTTTCATAAATGTCTAATAGTAGCAAGTGAATCATTTCCCATATGTAACACGAATATATGTTCCAATGGTTGATATGTTTTAAACCATTTTCGATCTCTACGAATATAACTCGTCTATGCAAGTCAATCCACCATGTAAAATCATCATTCCGCACAAAATAAGCATTTGAAAACATGATTTTCAACATATCCATTAAAGTATCATATGTGAGAATCTATTGATGGTTTTGACATTAAATCAAGAAATTGAGTGGATCACCAAAACAATGGTTAATCGATTAACTAATAGAAAAAAATCAGAAAACCAGTAATCGATTATCTCAGTAGGTTCATGAAAATGTTGAACAACACATTTGGTTAGTCGATTAACGATGAATCATTCATGAATACCCATACTTTTGTCATACAACACATGTATTTTTCAATCTCATATGGTCTAACAACATCATCACTGCATTAACCTAGTCTCTATTATTGTTCAACGATATACTCCGTAAGATGAAAAAGAGGTGAAGATTGAAAAGCGCAAGAATCAACAAGAGAAAGTGTTGGAGCAAGCATTCAATGTCCTACGATCTCATCGGGTATTCCTAGGAGTCTAGCAATATATTGAAGCATTTAAAAACTAAAAGATAATAATATATGTTTGCATCATATTACTTAATATGATCGCAGGAAAAATAACTTCTCAAAAGCATTTATGTCAATATGCCAACCGTCTATGTAGCACCCTTACCGATATATAATTTGCACGTTATGTCAATATCCCATTTGAGACACGATGCACTTGCATCATCAAAAACATTACTAAGGTGGTGTTTGTTTTTCTGAAAAAGATCTGCGCAGTCTCTTTTGTATGCGCCGCGCAAACCATGCGTAGACATTGTTATCTACAGACTGTTTGTTTTATTGAAGACGTTTCATTAAAAAACGTATGCTCGAGTTCTTCTTGGTGCAAACTTGGCCCAACCACTTATAAGGTCTGTGGAGCTCTTCTTAAACACCACCACCCACCTTAACCCACTGTCCACCACCACCACCGTCCGCCACCACCACAGTCTGTCACTGTCCACCGTCCACCGTCCACCGTCCACCGTCCACCGTCCGTCACCACCCACCGTCCGCCACCATCACCACCACCATCCAGCGTCGTCGTCCAGTACCACCACCACCGTCCGTACACCACCACTAATTTATTTTAGCAATCTACAGACGTTAAAAAACAAAACTTTTTTTCTTGCAGACTGCAGATGTTTGCTCCACATCTTTTTTCACAGATGTTTGCAGATGTGATCCGCAGACTGTAGACATTTACTTCTTAAAAAACAAAGTGCACCTAAATCTAAGACCTCCTTCACTTGAACCACACATGCTGTCAAAATGAATTCCAAAAGCAACTTATAACGTTGCCTACTTGCCTTCATGAATAAACTAACTCAACACGATTGTGGTCACATGTTGTTGATTTAAAGGAACCTACACTTATATAGAGACTTTCATTGTTATTTTCTCATTCACTCAATGAATGCATGAGTTTTAGTGCATTCTTATCTGACCATTGAACTCCTAAAATATCTCAAGACTTAGTGTTGAAAATTTGAAGTTTGATACCTTACTTTGTTCTCTTGGTTTCCATCATGAAGAAGGTCCTTTAGAACGTCATGGTTATAGGTCCCTGCAAAATTCAGAAGTGAAATTTTCAGAATTTAATACTTAAATAGTCAAATATATTCAAAAGAAGACTTTCAAGGTCATATTAGTTATTTTAGAAATCAAAGTTATATATGAACTTGAGATTTAACACCAAAGCCTGGCCTTTGACTAAGATGATTAGACAAAGTGTAATAAATGACGAAATCTGAACAGGGAACATTTGCCAAAAGTCCAAAACTTTCAAAGCCAAAGTCAAATTAGTTCGTACGATTTCCAAGCTGAAAGACCGTGTTTTTAATGGCATTTTTGAAAATCAACCATTGAACAAACTCGATCCAATAAACTGCAAAAAGGATAATGAAATTGGCATGCAAAAAAGATATGAATTCATAAAAAGTGGTAAGCAACAAGTTTGAAAAATCAAATCATGTAGCAAACTGATATAACAAACAAGTAACAATCCAGATATGAAAAACTGAAATCCAACATACCTTAATGTAGTTTTCAAAATTGGTCTTGAGGATGTACTTGATGTTAGTGGATCAGATGTATAAACCTTGTTGCAAAAAGGACTAATCAGTCTGTAAGTTCTATATTTTTTAGCAAGATCAGTCATGTAATTGTTCTACAATTCAAACTCCCCTGCGCATTAAATTTCAAGAATGTACAGATTAATTTCTTCAGTCTATCTCTTCATTACACTTTGTAATCTCTATTGTAAATCATTGATTTCAATTGTAATTTTCGGCTTCAAATTTCATTGTAATCAGTCAAAACAAGACAAAGCAAAATCAGAGGATTTGACACTAGTGGTGCAACATTATAAATTTCATACATAACTATAACCATTCTACTATTGTGCAGCTTCTGCAACAAAAGGTGAAATGTTTCTTACAGTATCAAAGTTCTTTATATACTAAAATCAATCATTTACTACAAATGGCTTTTTACATCTCCTCCTGAAAAGAACAAATAGATTATTAGCTCAAAACTATGGTTCCTACTTTTATCAAGTATGCCAATAAGTATACAGTATACACACCTTTAAGTTCTGTGGTTTCTCTGCAAAACTATAAGCATATGTACATGAGGCTGAGATAAACATACAATAGTACAGTACAACATCCTTATGCGGTCTCTGCCACACGCGCAGATAATCTACTAATTTCATCTTTAGACACACGCGGGTCAACTTCGCGAAGATTATTGATGAAGAATACCGCATCATCCCTATGATGAAACTTACAATACCAATCAACAATGGAGTTGTATGTGCTTTCATTCGGTTTACACCCTTGTTTAATCATGTACTTTATTACATCAATGGCTTCCTTAAACAATTCATCAGCAGCATAACTAGCAACAAAGGTGTTGTATGTGATAACATCTGGAATAACACCAGATTTCCTCATTTCACTCAATACCCTTGATGCTTCTTTCATTTTTCCGTTTCTGCAATACCCGTAAATCACAGTATTGTAAGAAATAACATCGGGTTTAAGTCCTTTTGATAAAATATCCCTCAAGATTTCTTCAGCTTTTGGGAAATCTGAAGATCGACTATACATGTACATCAAAGAGTTGTATGTCGTTAAATTGGGAGAAAAGCCACTTTCTTTCATGAATGAAATGATCTCATTTGCTTCCATTGACATCTGCCTTCTTCCATATATCGAAACCATAGCGTTTAGAGTATTAATGCCGTGTGAGAAACCCCTTTCTTTCATTTCAAGAAACGCCCGCTCTGTTTCTTCTAGAAGATCAGTTTTGCTGTTGACCAACACTAGTGTTTTTAATAAAACAACATGTGGTTCAATCTCATACGAATATATCTTCTCACCAAGAACACGCATTTTGTCAATCTGTTTTCCATTTGCATACGCGTGAAGTAAAGAACTATAAGTACACTCATTAGGTTTACAACGCCCATCTTTCATTTCTTCTAGAATCTTCTCAGATTGTTCCCAAAGACCTCCACGAGCTAATGCCGCTAAAACCGCATTGTAAGTAGAAAGATCAGGACTGATTTTAGCCTCGAGCATGCTTTTATAAACATTCATTGCCTGATCTAACGACCCACATCTACTGTAAGCACTAATTAAAGTATTGAAAGTGTCTCTCTCGGGTATAAACCCTGCTCGTTTCATTTCCTTAAAGACTGATGAAACTTCACTATCCATTCCATTTTGACCAAAAACCGCCAAAAGCGTATTCCATGTTACAATATCAGGAACACATCCACACTTCTGAATATCCTCAACAACTTTCAACATCTCCAAAAACCTACCCCTGTTCCCATGCATCTTAATAAGGGCGTTAAAAGTACAAATATTTGGTTTACAACCGGAACTAATCATTTCATCAAAAACCCTCATGGCAGACTCGTCTTTCCCTGCCTTTTCAAACCCCGAAAACAGAGTTGTGTAAGTAAAAACATCAGGTTTTATCCCCTTTTCCAACATTTTCCCTTTCAACTCCATTGCTTCATCAAATAAACCAACTTTAGCATAACACGAGATTAAAGAATTATAAGTAACAACACTTGGAGAAAACCCATTACCCTCCATCTCCCTCAAAACATCCATGGCTTCTTTAGGCTTACGCGACTTTGCATACACATCCAATAATGTATTATAAGTAACATAATCGGGCATAAGTCCTGCTAATTTCATCTCCTCGAATATCCTATTAGCTTCTTCATGCAACGATCCGCGCTTACAACAACTAATTAAAGTATTATAAGTATATGAATCCGGTAAAACCCCTGACTTCTTCATACTATCAAACACCGATTCAATCTTATTCCAAGGCATACCCATCTTCCCATACACATTAAGAATCACATTATAGGTGATCTTAGTGGGTTGACACCCTTCTTCTTCCATTTCTTTAAACACTGCAACAGCCTCCCGAAACCTCCCGTTATTCGCATAAGCACTTATCAACGAAGTGTAGGCGTAAACATCAATCACAAACCCATCTTTCTGCAGACCACGAAACAAAGAAGATGCAACCGAAACCCGACCATCTTTACCAAGCATAGATATCATTACAGCCACAACAGACCCACGTAACAGCTGCCCTGAATCTTTATACCGTTTCTTCACCCAATCAAACACATTTAGGGCTAAATCAACCTTCTTGTAATGAGCTAACCCTTGAATTATCCCTAATACGTCTAAAGACAACAACTTTGAATCGAATTCTGCTTCATTGTCATGGGAATCGAGTAATTGAAGCAACATCTCGTTAATTTCGGGGAAATTGAAATTGGGGTCGATTAGGGTCTGTAATGTTACCTGACCTTGAGGGGATAAGTGAGAAGACCATGGTTTTCCTTTGTTGGGGTCGTTGTGTTTGCCGATTCTTCGTGTGGGTTTTGGGATTATGGGGGAAAGGGGTTTTGTGGTGGTGGTGGGATTGGGTTGTAGGATGTCGTTTAGAATGGGGGTTAGTGGTGGTGGTGGTTGGTGGTGGTGGGGTTTTGGGTGGTGGGAGTCTTGAGAGAATATGGGTTTGGAGATTAGTGGATTTGGGAGAAGAAGAGGGAGAACTAGCTTATCCGCCATTGATGAGACTGTAAAAATTGCAGGAGCTTAAAGGAGAAGGGGGTAGTTTAAAGGGAAGAAGATAAAATATCAGCGCCACAGCCAACCGGGTTCGTCCCGTTAATAACACCATCGATATCCTTCTTGTCGTATTCGGGCATGTTTGAGATTTGCTTATTTTAATTAAAAAAGACTTTGGATAAAAAAAAACTTATTAACTTGTTAATTTTTAAAAGTAGTTTTTAAAAACATGTTTTGATTAGCTTATAAATTAAAATATTATAAAATGATCAAAAAAGACATATTTTTAAAATAAGTGCAGTTAATAAAAGATATTAGAAGGGCATAATAGAAAATTAGACTAAAATATTGTTTTCAAAAATTAATAAGTAACTCACTGCTTATTTTTTAAAACCTCCTTTTTACCATATATGAAAAGTCAGTTTGAAAAATCATTTTGGGTTTGACAAATATTTTTTTTGACTTATTAACTTTTTAAAAATTAATAAGTCAAAAGTTGGTTGCAAATAAACAATCCCAAACACCCACTTCGTGTGACACATAAACATCAAGCTACATGATTTTTCTTATTTTTCTTAAATGTTACTTCACGTCAGATGGTTTTTCTTATTTTTCTTAAATGTTTTCGAGCTTTTTTCTGTTTTATACAATGTTTTTTTGATTTTCCCCGTTTCTCATTTTTCCCTGTGGTGTTGGGACTCAAGCCCTCAAGCCCAAGTTACTGGTTGATCGCGCGCTTATAAATATTAATTGGTGTTTGTTTATTTTTTTACTTTATGAAAATACATATATTTTGTTTTGTGAGAGCAAAAGTTGTCCCTTGCCCGAAAAATATTCAACTTTCATGCCATTGACGTGGTGTTCCTAACTTTACATACATGTTTGTATAAAACTATGTGTCAATTAAATAACTAAGGCCGCACAAAGTGGTTCCTTGATGCAGAGTTTTCCCGATTATTCCCGATTAGGATATGAGGTGAAGGTGGATAAGTTATGAGGGGTAATGACGCAACACTTCATTTCGTGAAATGAATTAAAAATCAAGGATTTTCCGATTCGAGAGATATATAAGAAGAAAAACAAGCAACCGGGGATTTGGAATCAACAAAGACAAAAAAAGGAAAATATCACAGAATAGTAACCAAGTTTTAAAAGTGTTCTAATTTAGTCACTCTTGTATATTTTTTTCACATTGGACCAGTAAACGATCAAATCGAGTAATCATTAAATCTTCTTATATCAAGAAAGTAACGGTGGAGAAGACGTGAGTGTCAGAATTTTCAATACATAAAATTATATAAAAAAACATGTTAATTATGAAAAAAAATAAAAAAAAGTATCTAAAATTTACGTCAACGTTCCATATCAGTATCAAAAGATATAAAAAAATATTTTATAATTGAAACAAAAAGTATAACATGCCAAAAAACATGTTAAGATTTTTAATTTATATAAAATATAAAAACTAAATGACCTAATTGGAATATTTTTTAAACTGAGTTATCTAATTAAAACATTTTTAAAAGTTGATTATTATTTTATAAATTTACCCCAATAAAAAAAAAAAATACCCACGCGTATATCGGGAAAAATGAAACGGAATCGTGGACTTAGGGACGACTCCGGAAAGTCTAATATGCACTAAATATTTACTTTCATTTATTACAAAGTTTGTTGGGCCAATGGTCCATCCACACGAAGATCCGAATACCCATGGATAAAACCCTGCCCATACAACAACTCCAGTCTGCACGTCGTCTTCGTCAGTCTTCCCCTCGCAAACCTCTTCTAACGACGATAGATCCTCACTCAGCTCATCTCTAGGGCACAGATCAAAGGCATCAACTCAATTTCACCATCTGTTTTAATCGCCTTGTTAAATTTTGAGTTAGGGCTCCATGTTCTTCATGAAACAATTGATCCGTTTCCTCCCGTTAATCTCCCTGCTGTTGCTGGTAAGTTATATCGCAATTCATCTCGTGTTCTGTTACTGTTAGTGATTGTTATCTACGTGAATTGGATTTGAAGGGAGATTCATCTGTTATGTTTGATCGATGTTGTTGAGGTTTCAATGTTTTGGGATTGTTCATTGTTTTACTACGTAGTTCGTAATGTAGTTTGTAAGTGGTAGAACTAAGTACGCATTCTAATTCAAAAATTAAATTGAATATATTTTCTCTTTTCTTTTGATCGACTAGAAAAGCTAACAAATTGGTTTCTTAACTGTGCAATTAATGGATAATAGTTCAAGCCACATTTTTCTTCATGTATACAATGAGTTTGCCATTTGCAGGCAAATCTCTATTGAACAGTGTGAAACACAAAGGGTTCTTCGGATTTCGTTATTTTTATGGCTTACTTCATTTCTTGTGATATATACTGTTTTATAGGATGACATTGACATCACAACTTGCCATTGCATATCTAGATGGACTTTAGTTAGTGATGCTAGAGAAAGGAGATACCAATTCAACTTAACAATCACTTATCTTGGTTTTATGATCATAATGGGCATAATGGTTTTTTTTTATTATTTATTATTATTATTATTTTTAATGTGATTATTGGACTGATTTTTGACATTGGAATCCATGCCCTTAGTAAATTGTATTCTGTGCTGTATTTTACCGTAGTAATTATAACAGTTGTTTATTGATAATTGCATTGTGCAATCTTTATGCTAGTTAATAGCAGGCAGCTCGTATGGATCTCCTGGCAACCGTAAAACAGGAAGATCATCAGTATTTTCATTGTTTAATCTCAAAGAGAAGAGTAAGTTCTGGAGTGAAGCTGTGATACGAAGTGGTATGCATGCATCTTTTCTCTTTTTTTATTAGTTGGCTTCTCCCTCTCTTAATTGTTTTCCTGTCTGTTACTAGCTAAGTAAAGGAACTTCTGTATTGTAAAATTGTTTCTTCTATCGTTTGCCATCTTATAATTACGTCTAGACGGATACTTGTAGATTTTGATGATTTGGAGACGACAACAGTTGAAAAATCAAGCATTCTTAATTACACCAAGGCAGGTACTTATTTTTTTATTCTTTACTTAACCCTAGTGGCATTCTCAACTTATAGTGATCCGTTAAAACATAATGAAAAATCAACCTCAAGTGTCTTTTCTATTTTGTTATGACTTACGCATTAAAGAAGCATGATCCTTTTTCCTTCATTTCAGGGAATATCGCTAATTACCTGCAGATTTTAGAAGTTGAACATATGTATCTTCCAGTTCCTGTGAATTTCATCTTTATAGGATTCGAAGGCAGTGGGAACCAAGGTAAAAAAAAGCTTTCAAGATTCTCTGCCCTTGGCGACTTAACTCTTTAGTTCCTGAATTAGTATAAAGTTGGGTGCTCATGATTATACTTTCGTGATATTAATGCAGCATTTAAGCTACATGCGGAAGAACTTGAGCGTTGGTTCACAAAAATTGATCACATATTTGAACACACCAGGATTCCACAAACCGAAGAAGTTCTTGCTCCATTCTACAAAAACAGGATATACGATAGTCATCATCAGCATCACCTTCCTCTTGTCAGTCACCTCAATTACAAGTAATGTTTGTACTTATTTTGTTGTTAACAAGTACAGTGTTGCTGGTGTCTTTTGTTACTTTCTAATATGCTGCATTTGGATATACATATTCTCATTTACTCCTGCAGCTTCTCTGTCCATGCTATCCAGACGACTGAGAAAGTTAATTCCATTTTTGAGCGTGCTATTGGTGTTCTCTCTCGTAAGGATGATGCTAATCATACCAGGTAGATCTCATCACCAATGTTTCTTATCACATTCTACATTTATTTGTATTATCTCTCTCTCTCTATATCTATCTATCTATATATATATATATATATATATATATATATATATATATATTATTATAATATTACATATATAGTATTGATATACAAAGTGTATCACAACTCTAGAATTATTGTATTATGGCATATTATTGCAGTAATGATGTTCACAGATATGAGTCTCACTAGTAATTGCTACTTTACCACCCTTAGTTTTAAATAGCACAACCAAATTGTTTGATACATTGGTTCACTGCTTTGCTTTTAAGTTTGTTATTTGTAAATTTATTGCTAACCATGCATATTTGTGTGTGTATTATAAGCAGATAATCACTGCATGCACACTTCACATGCGTCCAATTTTTATATTTGATGAATAATTATTCTCCCAAATTACAAACTAGTAATTGCAGGATAGGTTATTACATATATCATCAGTTTGTGACTTTATGCAAAAGATAGAGTCTATATTTGTCTAATTATACCTACATTTTTTACTTTATAATATGCTTACTGCCATATATTACTTGATGCTAGTGTGTAGGGTAGGTAAATGATTAAATGAAGAGCTAGAAAATGAAATCCTGAAATAGTCCCGTACTTCCGTTAAGTTACATATAACACCGTACCATGAACTCACTAAGACCATAGAATTAGATTTAAATAAAGTGATGTTTTCCGGTGTTTGTCAGTATCTAAATTTAAGGATTAATTTCATATGTATCCCTAGAAACTTGTTAAATATCATATATATCCAAAGAAAATTCTAAATATCATATATATCCTTCTAAACTAATCAAAATATCATATATATTTATATTAAAATATTCAATAAAAAAGTTTAATATATGACAAATTTACCCTTAGTAGAAAATATCATAAGTATCATCATGTATGAATCATCCGCAAAACCACTTAAACAAATAGCAGAATATCATTGCATTTGGAGTGAATTGCCTAAAATATGAAGCAACCCTGCTTCTTTGTTCCTCTTCTTAGTCCATGTCTAATTTTTTGCCCAAATTCCTTCATTTAGTTTCAATTTTTTCACTTCCAAAAGGTGGTTCCAGCTCAATTGTTTAATTCTGGCTCCCCAAGTGAGATTACAATTAAACTTTCTTGGAAAATGTTAAATCCATTTCATGAATGTTGGTGATATTGTGTTTCATATTATTTTGATTCATGGTGTAAACTTGTTTCTACTTTTTATATATTAGAATTTTGTTCCAAAAGATCTCATCAACACCGTACCTTACGAATTCAAGTATCATTTGTGTTGAAATGTACTAAATGTCGATGATAGGACATGAGGCCTAATAAAATAAAATAAAAATTTGTAAAAGGGTAAAATTGACTTTTAGTGAAATATTATTAAGGAAGGATATATGTGAAATTTAAAATTTTCTTTGGATATATATGATATTTAGTATGCTTTATAAGGATATATGTGAAATTATTCTTAAATTGAATATGCAGTGAACCTAAGACAAGTAAATTGCATACATATTTTTAATGATTGAATTGCCTTGGTGCAAAGTGTTGGAACATCTTACATGTGAATCTTTGATCCATATCAACTATCAAGTTCTATAATGCTACTCTAGTACTCTTCAACATGTTTTGATTCTTTTATATGGCTTATTGATAAATTGAAGTATTTGTTTGCATTGGGTTATTTTGTTACATACGTTTAAATTTTCACCATCCTAAGTGAGAACTTTTTTCCTTTGAAGGGATGATAGTCTTTGGCAAGTGGATGTGGATATGATGGAAGTTCTATTCGCCAGCCTCGTGGAATATCTTGATTTAGAAAACACATATAATATTTTTGTAATGAATCCTAAGCGTGATCCAAAGAGAGTTAAATATGGATACAGGTGCGCATTTGTTTGTTAGTTTTCTTTATTTGTTCTTTCCATCTTTCGATATGTCTTTTGGTTACTGCTATATGATAATTCTCTCTACTTTTTACATCTAAACCTTACATCTTGTGTGCAAACATGAACACACTTGTAGCTGATATTATCAAATTTTGCAGGAGAGGATTGTCAGAGAGTGAAATAAATTTTCTTAAGGAGGTACTTGTGTTAATTTTTGTATCGTTATTTGTTACATCTTCACTGGACCTTTATCATAGGATCTCTTTTGTTTTATTGTAAGGATAATGGCATGTAATAGTAACATTTTTTCTCAGGTGTACTATTTAATACGACATTCTTTTTTGTACACCATAAGTTATTGAACTTGTGCAAGTATTCCACCTTGGTAATCGGACTTGTAAAAGGCTTCAACTTTGGTAATCGAACTTGTAAAATGTTTTCCACACTGATAATCTCAATCTGTTTTCTTTGCATACCAAATCATTGGAATTTAAATGGTGGAGCACATTTTACAAGTTGAATGACTTGGGGTGTCTAAAAAAACACATTGCATAAAAAGGTAAACTCGTGAAAGTGTGTTGCCATTAAACCCCATTATCCCTTGCTTTACTTCATAGTCAATTGGCTAAACATGCACATGGTGTGTGTGTATATACTTACATTTGCTTCTTGAGATGGTTTTTCATTTGGCCAACTATTAAGTTGTTCTTGATGAACTTAGGTAATTTCTAATTTACGAACTTGCAAGGGACTCAATATATTTTTTCATGCAGGATAAAAGTTTACAAGACAAAATCCTTCGGTCAGGAAGTGTGACAGAAAATCCCCTTGGTGTGTAGCGTTTTATCTTATGATATTCTAAATGCAGACATACTACTGCCTAAATTTATGTGTAATTAGTGTTTAATGTTTTAAGAAACAGCTATAGCTATGGACAAAATCAAGAGACCCTTGTACAAAAAACATCCAATGGCAAAGTTTTCATGGACGATTACGGAAGAAACCGACATGGTCAGTTCTCTCTCATTTGTCCCTAACCGTATTTGAAACCCAAACCTGATTGAAGTACAGAAGTCAAACCACTCTGTGTTCCCCCCTGAAAACATGTATGCTAATGCTAAAGCACCTAAAAAGGAAGATTCTGTGAGCAAACCTTCTTTTTAAGGTTATTAAAATCAAGTTTCACTTTATTAAAAGCAGTAGTGGTTTTTAAACACTCTTTTTCTTACATCTACTTACCTTTAAAACATTACCCGAGTTTGTTTCCTAAGCAAGCTTTGTTAAGCTTCATTATTGAGTGTTTGTCTTTTGTTTTCATTTTACCAATTTGCATGGCTGTGCTGTTCCTGTGAATGGATTAAATATTCTCAAGGATCTAATTCATATAACCTGGCTTGTGTGAAAGCTTGATATGCTTATATGTAAATTAACAGGTATAGTATCTATCATAAGGTCTTAACATGTTTTTCTTTATGCCAATTCAGATTGATTGGTATGATAGTTGCTTGAATGCATTGAACGATGTTGAGAGGCTATACCAAAAGAAAGACGTTGCTGATATCATTCAAGCAAAAGTTGTCCAGGTTTGTCATAGTAAATATCAGAAATATATAAAATTTAAAGGGGCACATTATCTAAAAGTCATTCATAGCTGCAAGCTAATTGTGTACTAAATTTGTATGTGTAGTTGTTAAATGGGAAAAATGAGGATATGAAGCTTCAATGGACAAAGGATCTGAAATCTGGTGATTTTAGTGGTGTCCATGCAGAATGTCTTACAGACACATGGATTGGAAAAGACAGATGGGCCTTTATTGATTTAAGTGCAGGTCCTTTCTCTTGGGGACCTGCTGTTGGTGGAGAAGGTGTGCGTACAGAATTCACCTTACCCAATGTGGAAAAAACTCTTGGTGCAGTCGCAGGTACTAAATTACCACCAAAGCACAATTTTTTACTTCATCCTAGCTACATTTTTAAGCTGCTGACATGGCAATCTTTCTGACCCAGCTGTTCTTTATGCTTATTTAATAATTGTGCTTTTCTTGTGGAATTTAGAAATTTCAGAAGAAGAGGCCGAAGATCACTTGCAAGATGCAATTCAGGAGAAGTTTGCTGCATTTGGGGATGTATGTATCTTAAGTCTTAACTATAGTTTTTATCAAATATAAATGATATACTTGATATTGGAGACATCATTATGCAGTATGGTTGCATAATCTATGGACCCTATACCGTGGGCTTTGATCTATAAAGAACTTTATTTTTGTATATTAAAGCAAGAAAAAGATACTCCACTGTATTGATCAAGCTGTATCAGATAAAACGTGACAAAGTAAACCTACCTTTTAAATAAAGTTTCCTCTAAGATTATCAATGAAATAAATGGATTTGTGGTTGAATCTTGTGGGTATGAAGTTTCGTTATGATTGTTGTCATTGGCCTAACATATGGTTTACTTTAATTTGCCAGAAAAATCATCAGGCTATAGATATTCTTTTAGCAGAGATAGATATTTACGAGCTATTTGCTTTCAAGCACTGTTGGGGAAGAAGGGTGAAGCTTTCTCTTTGTGAAGGTAGTCTACAACATGAGCTTGAATTCTTATAATGCTTTTCAAATTGATTCTTTTTTTAATGTTTAATCTAGTATGTGTTTTGCTACTTTCAATCATTTTGTGATCTATTCACCAAATTATCTCATGGAAAATTTTAATCTAGAGCTTGACGAGAGAATGCATGATCTAAAAACGGAACTCGAGTCATTTGAAAATGACGATTCTATTGAAAGCCATAAGCAAAAGGCTATAGATGCTTTAAAACGGATGGAGAGCTGGAATCTGTTTAGTGATATTTCTTATGAGGTATATGATATTATCTGAACATATATAGTAGTTTTCTTTCACTAAGATATGTGGAATAGTATTAATACAATATGCATACAATCTTACAGGAATCCCACAACTACACAGTTGCACGCGACACTTTTCTTGCACATATGGGTGCAACGTTATGGGGATCTATGAGGCATATTATCTCACCTTCCTTAGCTGACGGGGCTTTCCATCATTATGAGAAAATATCTTTCCAGTTATTTTTTGTTACACAGGAGGTAAAAAAAAATTTCACCACTGATGATTACATATTCTGACAACTCCATACACTTTAATTCTTAATTATGTTTTTGAAACACAGAAAGTCAGGAATATCAAGTCTTTGCCCGTGGATATGAATGCTATCATGGATGGACTCTCCTCATTACTGTTACCTTCTCAGAGAGTGATGTTTAGTCAACATATGTAAGTTCACCTTTATGAATGTAAATTTACTATCTTTTGGCTTTAGGAGCATGTGGTCATGAATTAAATTTTGTAACCATCTGGGCATCTGATTATTGAGTTGTATTGTAGGTTACCGCTTTCAGAAGATCCTGCCTTGGCTATGGCCTTTTCTGTATCTCGAAGAGCCTCTGCTGTACCTATGTTGCTTGTTAATGGAACATTTAGGAGAAATGTTCGTTCATATCTTGATTCCTCTATTCTACAGCATCAGTTGCAGAGGCTAAGTGATCATCGTTCTCTTAAAGGTTCTCATTCTATATCTTATACCAATAATGTCAGTTAATCATCATTAATGTTTATTAATATACTGATTTTGTGCCACTAGATTTCATATACAATCATTATTAAATGGTTAAGCATTTATTTTATTGCGGGGCTCTTGTGTTCTATCCATGTGCATAAGAGTAGCGTGCACTACTGGCTACTTGTTATTTTTCGAACCTTTAATTTTGGGATTTTTTGCATTTGTAGTTGATGTGAAAATTTTCTAATATATAAAAACCACAGCTTGTAAGTTTACACCCTACTTTAGGGCAATAAAGAAGTAACCTTTTTTGGTAATTGCAGGATCGCATGCCAATAGTAGGTCCACGTTAGAAGTTCCAATTTTCTGGTTTATACATGGGGAACCATTGTTAGTGGACAAACATTATCAGGCAAAGGCGCTTTCTGATATGGTTATTGTCGTATTGCTGGGTTGCTTCCGCTTCATCTTGTATATAGCCAAGCTCATGAAACTGCAATTGAGGTATTCATTTCATTTCTTTCTAAACTAGTTTAAGTTTTGAAATCCTTAAGTGTGAAAGCAAGTAGGTGAGTTACCTATTTTGAAGCAACTTTTTATTTTTTACATACCAACACAAACCTGAAGTAGTTTACTCTTTACTTCTTTAGAACACGAATTTATGAGATCAAACATATATGTATGGTTGTTACATGTCAGGACTGGGTATGGTCGGTGGGATGTAACCCATTATCTGTCACTTCACAAGGATGGCATATCTCACAATTTCTATCGGATACAATTGCACGTAGCTATATGCTAACAACACTCGAGGAATCTATACAGCAAGTTAACTCAGCAATTCACCGTTTAGTGATGGAACGTACATGTATCCTTCCTTTCTGCTGATAGTTGCACATGATGCAATTATTTATTGGTAAAATAATCAAAAGAAAAACCTTTTCATGACCTGCCAAAATGATGCCAGGTATATTGAGCTTATAGCTTTTACATATGATAAAAGCTGAACTCGATCTTTAATGGCAATTAGATGTAGCAAGATGTGTGCGGGTTGGTTAACATGTCAAATTTTTTGTCTATTTTGTTAGAAATACTTAATGTGTTAATTCTGATTGAAGAATATTATTGCAATAACAATCTAAATCTTTGAAGAAAACAGGAGGAAGTTTGTTGAGATAAAATACAAAACCTGAATTGACCTGTTTATAAGTAAACGGGTGGAATGGACACTTCTAATGACTATAGCTGTTTCATTATTTCATTCCTTATATTGTTTACTTTGTACTTTCAATTACCATTTGGTAATAAACTTTGGCAAAAGAGACATTTTGTGCCACTTAACAAATGCTAGCTGTTCAAAGTTTTAAGGCTTTCCAGGCGCATGAGAGACACTTGGTGGACAAATATAACTATGTTGTTAACCGGTGGAAAAGAGTAAGTTCAACTATGCCTTTTTTCTTGCACAACAATCAACATGATACACTTAAACACCTAACATTACTATTTTTTGTGTTATTACTCAGATTTCAACAGTTGCGGGAGAACTACGGTTTGTGGATGCATTGAGACTTTTAACTAGTCTGGAAGACGCTTCCAACGGGTTAGTCTTTAGGACATTGAAGACTTTTAATTTCAACAGAGCCCATTTTGATCAAAACCTGTTTTGACACATCAGCCAACCCAACATATTGTCGGTCCCTGAGCAAAATATAAGCAATATTTGAAATTTGAATACAATTTCATAATTATTCTGTTGGTTCTCTTCCGAACCATTTACGTTCTAATATCATGTTGATTTCTTCTAATATTTTGTAGGTTTGTAGAGTATGTGAACACTACAGTATCTAGCATGCACCAGATCCACTGCACCAAGCAGAGAAAAGTTAAGGTTGAGTTTGACTTGACCACCATACCCGCATTCTTGGTTGTCTTGTTTGTTCTATGGTTCGTGTTAAAGCCAAGACGACCCAAGGCTAAAATTAACTGAGGTTTTAGGTTACAGTGGCGCACCAACTTGCTATTCCCGTTTCAATGATATGCAATTCAAGAGAAATAGGTTCAGACCATACTAGAATGTAATCTTGTTACCGATTTTAATAGAAGGGAATTTTGTTACTTGTTATTTTTATAATTTCCCCATAAATTATACCATCAAAGAAGTTCTATAAACTTTTATTCTTCGTCTGGTTTTGTGTTCTTTGCATGCATTATAAATTTATAACAATATTTCCTGAGAAAACATATGCATTGTACTACAGAAGGTTGTTCAATTAAGAATTTATTTTAAATAGAGAACTGTAAATATCATACATAAGACGCTTATGTAATCATACAATCAGCTCTCTTTTTCTTTCATAATATTTGGCCCGCACCACACAAGCACGAACAAGTACCGGCATAAAAGACACTATATAGAAACCGTGTACTACATGTGATGATAATCCAAGATGTTCATTGTACTTGAACAGGCAAGTCTACGGTGTCTGTTAACTCCTTCCCTTTGGTCTCAAATGGAAGAATCACAACACTTAGAGCTGACAGAAGTAATGTAACCTCAAACAGAATCACCGGAAGCGTTTGGTGGCAGCCGCTACCCATCCCAACCGCTATCAACGGGCATACCATACCCCCGACTCTGCCGATTGCTGTTGCTATTCCAACTCCTGTTGTCCTTAAGTTTGTAGGATACACCTGCCCCCATCAAATGCCAATTATCATAGGGTACATCAAATCAAAAATGTACTATCTTGATAGGATTAAGGTAGTATTAACGTAGGACATACCTCGGGGGCATAGATACAAACAACAATGAAGCTAGCCGAAACGAACATACGAGCTCCAAACAGAAAGCCTGTGGTCAACACTTCATTCTGGTGGACTACCAATGGCAGTAATAGAAGAAACCCTGAAACTAACATGATTTCCATGGAGATCTTACGGCCCACTCGGTCTAGCATAAAAGCTGCTAAAACGAGCCCAGGAAGCTCTGCAAAACACACCACATTATTAAAATAAACTCGGGTAACACTTTATACAAGAAAACTTGGTTCGATCGGGGGTACCTGCCAAGCTAGTGATGAATACATTTACATACAGGCTCGAATCCTTAATATTTTCCGAGTGTAAAGTGGGCGAGTCACATTCACTGGGTGCAATGCTTAACTGTGAAGTCAACAATATAATGCCATAATACGAAAACGTGTTGGCAAAGTACAAGAACCATAAGAGAAGCGTCGTTCTGATCAACTTTGGTGATAAAAGCATGAATACGGATGCTGAGCTTCTTTGAGGACTGCTGGTTTTACTTCTCATGGGAGAGAGTAATGCGGTACTTTCTGATGACTCATTCTCATTGGTTATAATCTTTGTATAGTCAGAAACAAGCACGCCAACCGGGAGTTCCTTCTTATTGAGTGCAGCTCCATTCTCAAGAATTTGTCGGGCCTCGGCTAATCTTCCTTGTGTAAAAAGGTATCTTAGAGACTCTGGCACAAGACCATAAAACACTAGTGCCATAAAAGATGGAATTGCAGATAGTCCAAGTAGCAATCTCCAACCATAGGTAGGCATAATCCACTGCAATAGAATCAAATTATAAACTACGAAAACCTTGAGGCCGCTAAAGAATATGGTGACCCGTTAGAGATAAAAGATAACCCGAATCAGATGGGTCGAAACTGTATCCTCTAATAATCCTATGCTATTATTTAGTTGAAGGCGTTTACCCATGCAAGTGCAGCTTCCATTATTGTCCCAATGGTCCAAAAAGTTGAAAAAACAACCATCCAGGCCCCTCGGTTTGGAAGAGGAACAAACTCTAGAAACCATGATGTAAACACATGCCCGCACCCTATACCGGCACCAACTAAGCAGCGAAGAACCAACAATGATATATAGTTTGGCGCGCAAGCACTCAATACCCCAGCTACAATTGTTATTATAGCTGAACCAAGAAACCCCTTCCTGAAATGCCACAACAAAAGGACACTAGAAGAGGTTAAGTAATATAATATTATTGATCAAAGAGCACACCTGAACTAATCATATCAACTAATACTGTCTGTTTTACCCATAATAAGCTAACAATTTTAAGTGGAAACTTCCCAAAAGATCTCCCATCCCTAGATTATTCCCACCTAATCCCACCCAATCACACTAGACCTTGAGTTCTCCTTTTATCCACATCAATGCGCCCTAAATGATTTGGTGTTATTTGAAACAGAACATTTCTTATGACCCAACATCTCTCCTATTGACAAAACTATGGGATTCGCCTAAGACGTGACCATAAAAGTCATAAACATCAACATACAACACAAGTAAACAACAATCAATGCAAAAACACAAACACATGTTCATACATCAACAAAGTAACTTACTTTCTTCCATAAGTATCAGACACCACCCCCCACGAATAAGCTCCAACAAGCATTCCAGCAAAGGCCACAGTTGATATCAAGCTTTCTTCACTTGCAGAAAGCCCCCATTCGGGCCGAATCGCAGGCCCCACAAACGACAGAAGCATCATCTCCATCGCTTCTGCTACCCAACCCAACCCAGCATATGCAAGCACAATAACTTGAAATCTCCCAAACCCAATTGCACACAGAGCTTCATCCAATGTATACCCAAACCCTTCATCTCCCATCTGCTCAACAATCACACAATCAATAACCTCAACAACAAATTCAGAAATCAATCGAAAAATGAAATTGGAAACTTGAATCAAACAATCGATCGATCGATTGATCGATTGACCGATTGATTGAGTGATTGATTGATTACCTTTGTGTTGGAATTTGGTTTCTTGACATAGAAATATATCGATTGGAGTAGGGTTTTGTGGATTATATATGAGTGTTATATGAGATTGAAATCATCAAGTTATATCGTTGAATCAAATTTTACGGAACAGATTACGTAACGAACTTTACCAACGCACGTTCATTGGTCTTTTTCTTTATTATTACTATTATTATTATTATTGAATATTGTTTTCGTTATACCAACAACTGGAAAATAGTTGTTGTGATTATTTTATTTTCATGAAAATAGTATGTTTTTTTAGGATGTTACGAGTTTAACTTGATATAATACATGTTTGACGCGACGTGTAGACGCTTATCGTCTTTCAGTCACGTGTCTAATAATTTATTTCCATTAATCCGTTTATAATTGCATTTGAAACTTTTGATCTTGTACGATTAGAAATAGTCTTTTTATTGCCTCAATTATTGTCGTGTATGCTATGGGTGGTGACGAATGTTTATTTGCTATGGATGTGTGAAGATCTACTAATTAAACTCGTATTAATTTTGAACTTGTATGTAAGGATAAATATTGATGCATGGTTGAAGGTTTGTTAAAGATCTGACCTACGCGACATCCTACATAAAAGCAACTGAAATGATATCAAATGTTTTTTTTATCACATGATCAATCAATTTGTTTCAAAAGCTTTTTTGATCACAAGATCCATCAATGTTGGAAACAACTTCTCATGTGAGTGATAGTAAAGTTATAACCTATCACGCATTTGTAGATATGCTTTACTTGTAAATGGTTAGCGGTTAAAGGTTGTTGGCGTGAGAGAAGTATAAGTCCGTTGTTCTATGTCGCACTATAGTTTTAAAAAATGTTGTTTATGTTCCTAATATACCTCTAATATTTCTTAATATCGGTTGAAGATGGTTATCATATATAACATACTATTTATTACATAGAGTTGTCGTATTTTTTAGTTTTATGTGATTGAGAATTTATTATGAGGGTTGTTTTACCACAGTAGACCATTGGGTGATGAGTTTCCCCTGAAACAATATGCGGGGCGGGTGACCAACGCTGTCTGTAAGCATGAGTGGCTTTTATCCAATGAATATATCTGGGTAACCAGATTATAGTATTCTCTGGTCGTTCAAAAAGAAGAAATAAGTGTACACAAGTATTTAGGATTGCCATATCATTTCATTAATTTATAATTTTAATATAAGAGAGTAATCAATTTTATTATCATTTAATTATCATTTTAACAATAATACGGTTTCTTACGAAACTCAAAAGAAATACCGTAGATTTCAGTTATCATATTGTCTTTGTGCTCCTACCATTCTTAGAATATTATTTGTTTTAAATGAATTAAGCAACATTTTTGGTCTATATATAACATAGATGTTTTTATATATGTTCGATCATATATCCTAACGATAGTCAACACACCCATGAAGAGCTTATTTTTCTTGTTCTGTTGCCTTGTCATCACAACAAAAGCATCTCCAATTACAAACACTCCAATAGCATCTCCTATAGCTAACACAACAAAAAAGATTTGTTGGTGGAGTTATTGGACCGTTTTTATCTACAATGGAATCAATGATCCTATCACTGTTCATGTCCAATCACGTGACGATGATCTTGGAAATCATACACTTGCATTAAACGATAACGAAAATTGGAGCTTTTGTGAGGCTATCACGCTCAAGACACTATTTTATGCACATTTCTATTGGAATTCAAAAAGTGTTATTTTTGATGTTTTTGATGATCATACGAGTAAGAGATATTGCACACCATGGAAATTTCGCAAACCCCGAAGATGTTTTTGGTTAGTTAGAGAAGACGGATTTTATTTAGGGGAACGGCTTAACCCGTTTCTGGATGGATGGACCAAATTACATGATTGGTAATGTAATTTATGTTTTTAATAAATAATTGTTAGAAATTTCAAACCAAGATTTTTGTTATCGGAAGTAATTGATGAAATGAATTCTACCCTTTTGTTATTGGAAATTATTGTTAAATAAATTCTACCCTTTTGTCCCTTACGTATACATTAATTATTCTAAAAGGTTTTTTCCGTTACTTTTATTTTTTTAATGAAATTTATGCCGAGAACATTCTGACATGTATGTTCGTCGGAAAAGTGTCATCACCATTTTATTACAGCTTATATTTTTTTTAACGGTTAATTGAATTACTGACGGAACACTACTCACATTATATGAGAAAACCTCTAGCCCATCTAAAATCGTCTTTTATTTATTTAATTATTTTTTTTTATCACAAATGAGATTAGACCTCCATTTATTTTTATAAAATTTTGGGATAACTCATTTTAACCACTTAAGCTAACGATAATTGGTATAGTGCACTAGTACTTTATGATATTGTAATACATATATAATTCTTTTTAATAACAACTTAATTTTAATGTAAGATTAATTAAATCATAATAAGAATGGGGCTGATTATAATGACATATTGCATGTATTTTCTTTACTGTAACAACATTTAATCTAAAATTAAATCGTAATAAGTTGGTCAATGGTCCCTAAATCATATTAAATATTGCATTCTAAAACAATTTAGAAATTGCATTTAATTTCTTTAATCTAACGACATTTAATCTAAAATTAAATCATAATAAGTTGGTCAATGGTGGTACTTCTAATTAAAATTCGCATTCACGTTCTTTAATTAAATCTACATCTAATCGAAAATTAGATAACTAATATGTCCTAAGGTCGGAGTTGACACAGATTTGGGTCTATTTGATCATAGAAAATTTTGTTAAAAGTTAATTAGATCATAATAAGTTGGTCAATTGTGTTTGCGTCTAATTAAAATGTTGCACTTATATTCTTTAACTTAAACATATAATTTAAACTTTGCTTTTTTTTTTTCCTGAATGACTGAGGATTTACATGAAGGGATTAGCTAGTTGCGAAAGACCCAAAAAGTCGTTTAAAGTACAAAAAAAGGAACATTGCACCAATTCGACCCAAAGAAAACTTAAAACATAATAAGTTGGTCAAGGGTGCTATCTTGTTAATCGAGTATTCATGTAATGATCAGCATTGAGTGTAGTGAGAATGTGTAGACCATGACTAATAGAAATCTGGAAATCAGGTTTACAATAAGTTTAATAATTTCTAAATCTTAGGGGGCGTTTGGTTGGAAGGAATGGAATGGAATGGAATTGAGAAACTAGTATAATTTTCAAATAAAATTATGTTTAAGTGGGTACTGAAATGTAAAACCCAAGGGAATGTTTCACCTCAAATTCCCTTGGTTGTGGGATTTCAAATTCTCTCTCTAGGTGGAAGGATTTTGAAATCCCACAACCAAGGAAATTTGAGGTGAAACATTTCTTTGGGTTTACTTTTAATTGCACACTCAAACACAATTTTACTTGAAAATTATACTAGTTTCTCAATTCCATTCCATTCCATTCCTTCCAACCAAACGCCCCCTTATTTTTTACTGTTTAAATTTAGATTTATACGTCAGTTGTACTTAATGAATCCATGATTAATATCGCATTCGTTTTCTTTAATTTAAATCATTTATTCTAAATTTGAATCATAAATCTTTGTACGATAGGTGATTTCATTGGAAACATCTTTTATTTTTATTTCCTTATAATGGTTCATTCATTTCACATGTTATCAATGCATACTAAACACTATCTTATAAGGGTTTGTTTGGTATGGTGTAATGAAATGAACGAATAAATGTAATGAATGAAGCAATGCAATTGATAAGAAAATGAAATGAATAATTACATTCCATTGTTGTGTTTTGTTACCCTTTAAGAATTTAATTAATCATTACTTTGTGTTGCTTGTTAGGATGGAAAAGACGAAAGAATAATATGTAAAAGTTGGTATGGTGTTGATGGTTCTCAGAGGCGGTGGTTGGCGGTGCCGCGGGTGACCGGTGGTTGGTGGTTGGCAGCAACTACGGTGGCGTCAGCAGTGCTAGTGGTTGGTGGCGGCGGGGGCCGTTGGTTGGCACGCGGTGCCGCAAGTGGTCAGTGGTAGCCTGGTAGACGGCGTCGCGGGTGGCCGGTGGTTGGTAGCGCCGCGAATGGCAGGTGGTTGGCGGCGACGACGGGGACGGGACGGTAGCCGGTGGTTGGCGGCGATGGCGGCGACTGTGGCTGGGGTTGGTGGCGGGCAGCGGCGGAAGCCGGTGGTTGGCGGCGGGGGCCGATGGTTGACAGCGGCGGCGGCGGTGGCGGCGGTGGCAGTGACGATCGATCTTGGTGGCCGGTGGTGGTGGTTGTGGTGGGTGAGTGGGTGGTGTTGATGACTAATGATGGAAAAATAAAAGAAATAAAAAAAAAGGGTGGATGGAATGCATTTGAGGGAATGGAATCAACTATGTAATGGTTCATTCCATTACTTTCACCAACCAAACATGTCTTTTTAATTCACCATCAATGATTCATTTCATTGCACCACTCATTGCTGCATACCAAACGCTACCTTAAGTTATTTGATTCAAAGGTTCTTTTTCCTTTTTGTTTTCTTTGAAAGACTTGTGGTATTAAACACGTTTGTTTCTCTTAGTGGTGGGGTTAGTAGAGCTGCCGAGCTGGTAGTTGCATTGGTTTTAAGTTTGCTGGTCACGGGGTATCATTCCCACGGCCTACGTACACTATTTTTTTTAGTTGATTTCTCTTTTCCTCCTTGTGGTTTGGCTATTTTAACGGTTTTGCCCCAATAGTTTAAAAATAGCCAAAATCTTCCCTGAAGTCACTATTTTTTCTCCGAATTGCTCCCCGCCCCTAACTCCATTTAATTCTCACGTTAAAAAGGACCCACAAAAAAGTCATAATTGTCCCTCATGTGAGGGGCACGTGGGTCTCATTTAACGTGAGAATTAGATGGAGTTAGGGGCGGGGAGCAATTTAGAGAAAAAATAGTGACTTCAGAGAGGGTTTTGATTATTTTTAAACTATTGGGGCAAAACCGTTAAAATGATCAAACCATAAGAAGCAAAACAGAAATGAACTCTTTCTTTTCCCTTGACATTTCAAGTTACCTTTTTCTAAAATTTCTTATAGTGCAGCGCACGGGGTGTAATAATATTTTCTATCTACGTTTCGATCCTCAAACTAATTTGTCATAACTTCATCTGTTTTTTTCTCGTACCATCCCTCTGCAACAAACTAGTAACCGATCCATCGTAACTTCATAAGTTTCTTTTAATCGTACCTCCATGCCGCAACGCACATGTAAAAAAGTTGTTTTTATTATTTGTTAATAATTTTTGTATAGTGATATATTAAATTAAACAAATATATTCCTATAACAACCAATTAATAAATTTTTTCCTAAAGGTTATGGTTATAGTAAAAATTACGGTTAAAGTAAAAAAGTGCATTTAATCTAAAACGGCTAAAAAGAATTCTAATTTTGAGATTTGTTCTTTTTGTGTTTTTTAAGGAAAAAAAAATTGTGACATTCTATCAAATACGTCTGGTTATTGTGTGTAATATCTCAATTCATTGTGTCTGATATTTTTTTAATATTGTGTTTTACGTTTGAAATTATTTCGTGTTATTTTTGTCATTTTTTATGTATTATATAAATTATTGTTATTTTATCATTATGTTTACATATTATTTCACAAATTTATTTTTCAAAACTAATTATTGTTATTTTATCATTATGTTTACATATTATTAGTAATTAATGTAATTATTTAATAGGTGAAAAGCGGGAAAGTTTTGGTGAGTAGTAATATGATAGTAGCACATGTTTAGGAACTCTTTTATTAGAGTTCTAGTTTTATTAAACCCGTGTATTAAATGGGTTGAATAAATTAAATATTAAATAAAATAAATATTTATTAATTATAAAATAATATTTTATGATAATATGTGATTGAAATTACATATGAGTAATTAAGGACTATAAGTAGTAATACAATGATATCAACTTTTAAAAATTTTTCCCAACTAAAGTTTAAATATTTTGTTAAAAAAACCATATTAAACAATGTCATTTCTAAAAATTTGCTTATTATAACTCGCCATTTTAATTATTTTTTGTTTATAAAAAATTTAACATCAATTTAAAATATCTTGTATTTTTAAAAAAGTTTGATTTATTAGAAAAATGTCTTACTTTATAAAAACTTTTTTCTTTAAGAATAACATTAATTAAAAGATCTATTTCTTAATTTATGGAAAAAACTATTTTTAATATAAAAAAAAAGTTAAATAATATTATTAGTAATAAATGTAATTATTTAATAGGAGAGAGAAGCGGGAAAATTTTGATCGGGATGAATGTGATGCTGGCACGTGTACCTAGGCCCGTAAATGAACCAAACGTTCATGAACTGTTCGGCGGGAAGTTCATTTATGTTCGTTTATTTAGGAAATGAACGAACATGAACAAAAAAATTGTGTTCGTTTAATTAAACGAACAAACATGAACACATGCTTTGTTCGTTTGTTTACGTTCATGAACGTTCGTTTATGTTAGTTCATATATGTTCGTTTATGTTTGTTTATTTATGTTCATTTATGTTTATTCATTTATGTTCGTTTATTTATATATATTAATATATTAATAAAAGAGTATTATGTGTTAATATTTGAAACATAAGTGTATAAAGTTATACTAGAAACTAGTTTTAATTTTCACTAATACACCAAAAAATCCAAAATTATAATTTAAGATTTTTTTTTGTGTTTAGTTTTGTCTGTTTATTATGATTCATTTATGTTTGTTTATTATTGTTCATCTGTGTTCGTTTATGTTCGTGAAGTGTTCATTTAGATTCTTAACGAACAAACATGAATGAACACGAACATTTTTATTTTCTTAATAAACGAACATGAACCCCAAAATCGTGTTCGATAATGTGTTCGTGTTCGTGTTCGGTAAAAGTTAAATGAACGAACACGAACATGCTGATGTTCGTGTTCGTTCGGTTCATTTACAGGCCTACGTGTACCCCCTATATATACTTTTTTATTAAAGTAATAAAAAGATGAAAATTAAAAATACTTCTTATATTTTTAATACATTTTTCTGAACGTCTGCCTTCCTTTAATTAATACTTTCTCGCGACGATTGGTCTTTTTTTTTTTTTTTTGGTATGCTTTATCTAAGTATGTGTCGGCAAGAATACAAATCACACAAGTAACAAACTAACAATTGTTATTTCAAACAAGTAACAAATGTTATTTGAATTTGAGTATTCAACCAATTGAACTTTTAAGAAAATGGTACACTCACCAAAACCTGGATCGTTACTTTATTTTTAATTCACACATACCCAACAAGAAAATTTAGACAAATAATAAATTTAACAAATAATATAAAGAGATGGGGAAAATGTGTATCATGTATAAAAATGAGAATGAATTAGATGGTGTTCAATTTGTGATAAAATTTAAACCTTTTAATGAAGTAAACGAGTATGGTCGATTTAAGAAGTATTCAGTTTCATATTATAGTTGTATGCTAGACTTTTAAAATATTTATATTATAGTTATATACTAGACTTTTAAAATATTACACTTCTGAAATCATGTCTTAAATGTATTTATTGGGCATTATGTATTATATAAGTTACTAGCTTTAGTAAAATCATGTATTACACGGGTCAAATAAATAAAATATTAAATAGAATTAAAATTTGTTAACAATAAAATGATATTTTAATATAAGATATTATTGAAATCTTTCTTATTATAAATAGAATAAAATATTTTGTTTTAAAAATGAAATTCTAAAAAATGTCATTTATAAAAACTTTCTTATTATAACTCCTAATTTTAATTATTTTATAAAAATTTTACGTTTTAAAAAAACAAATTTTAAATGTTTAGTATTTTAAAAAAGTTTGACGTTTTAAAAAGTTTTCTTATTTTATAAAAATTTGTTTATTTTAGAAATAACATTAATAAAAAGATCTTTTTCTAAATTTATTAAAAATTATTTTATATAAAAAATTTAAATAATATTAGTAATAAATATGATTATTTAATAGGATAGAGAGACGATAAAACTTGATGAGAATGAACTTGATGATTATTAATATAGCTATTAGTATCTATGAGTTTTGAGTTTCTTTATTGCAACTCATTATGCTAAGTTGTGGATTTTACTTTTTTATTCTTTTAAACTATGTTCTGATGTGCATTTGAAGAGTAAATCATCACTTACACATTTAAAGGCAATCCGTCTGGCAGCTTAACGAACATTGACTAGTCCATTGCAGCATCTTCCACTCTGCGTGCATGCCCGGATGCATTTGCTGATGAAAGTGTGTCAATGGAGGGAATTGTGGTGGTGCCATCACTTAGAGATTGTGGTGGCAATAAACGAGGATTAGGTTGGAGGGTAATTATCATCATATTTCAAATAATTTTTCTAATTTAATAAAAAAGTAATTATAAAGGACATCCGGCGGTACCATATTTATTCCCATCAAAATTTTATGCTTCTCTCTCTTATTATAAAATTACATTAATTACTAATAATATTATTTAATTCTTTTTTAAAATACAAATAGGTTTTTAATAAACTAAGAAATATATCTTTTTATATAAGTTATTTCTAAGGAAACAAATTTTGTATAAAGTAAAAAAAAATTTTAAAAGATAAAACTTTTTTAAAAATATGAAATATTTAAAAAATTGTGTTTTGTAAAAAAGTAAAACTTTTATAAACTAAAAATAATTAAATTTGAGAGTTATAATGAGGAAATTTTTAAAAATAAAAGGTTTGTTTTAAAACAAAATGTTTAATTTATTTTGGTAAAAAAAAGAGTTTAAAAACAAAAGTTTAAAAAGTTAATATTATTGTTTTATTACTTATACTACTTAATCATACGTAATTTTATATATATATATATATATATATATTACTTAAAATATTGTTTTATAATTATCAAAATTTTATTTTATTTATTCAACTCGTGTAATACAAGAGTTACTCAAACTAGTATAAGTTACAGAATTATAACCCATAACATCTTAAGGTTATAGAAAATTAATTAATTAATATGCTAATAAAATATTAAGAAGAAAAAGTCATTATATTTATTTTGTATAAGCGTTAATTAATGAGAAATAATATATCACAGTGTTTATAAATGCTTTTAGTGTAATCAGCCATAAATTCATGATTGTAAAAGAAAGTAACTAAATCTCTAGATACTAGGGATTATTGTCATACGAACGTTATAAAGAATTTGTATCCACATATATAGAATGATATATCATATTTATTTTCTTTTTATTTTTTTTATTTATAAAACAAAGACTCACACACATATCTACCATACTTTTAAATTATACCAACTCTTAATCTATCTTATGTCTTTTTAAAAAATTATTAACTCTTAACACTAGACTATCAACTCAAATGACACTATCATATTTTATAAAGTTAACATTTTAATTATGTTATCTAATAATTACGAATAATTCAGTTTCCTAAAAAAAAGTCAACAGAATCCTATAATATAATAACATATTTGTTTGTGTTATACCATATATATATTCTTCGAATATTTTTGTTTATGTGAAATGAAACGGACTTTTATTTTTATCTATATATATGAGTTGTTTTCTTATGTACTCATATACCAATATACCTAATCAATTGCCATGAATTGCTTATGTTTCTTGCTATTTTACCTTTTTATCACAACACATGCATCTCCCACTGCAAAAACTCAAATAGAATCTCCGATATCTAACACAACGAAGAAGGCTTGTTTGTTTAGTTATTATGAAGTCTTTATCTACAACGGAATTAAGGATCCTATCACCGTTCATGTACAATCAGGTGATGATGATCTCGGAAATCACACGCTTGCATTAAACGCTAATGAAAATTGGGGCTTTTGCGACACTTTCAAGACGCTATTTTATGCTCACTTCTATTGGAATTCAAGAACTGCTTTTTTTGATGTTTATAAAGAAGATATAGCTGAGAAATATTGCACAGGATGGAAATTTCGCAAAACACGAAGATGTTTTTGGTTAGTTAGGGAAGATGGATTTTATATAGGGGAACATTATAATCCGTTTCCAGATGCAGGATGGACCAAATTACATGATTGGTAATGTATGTTAGTTTTTATTATTAATATATATTAAATAATCAATTCTTGCTTATGACATTGAATATTTAAATCAAGATTTGTTGTTTTGGAGTAACCGATGAAATGATATTTATCGCAATTTTTGCGACCGTTTTGATATCTGTCTGTCGCAATACTTACTTGTGTGGTAGTGATCACACACCTTCTTCGATATTTTATGATTCAAGCATTTTGGTCGTTGTACGTTCGTAAAAACGAAGTCTTTATATCACCACCTATTACATATAATCTTGAAAACCTCAAACTTGCATTTGGCTGTTATACAAATTGGAGCATTACATGGATGCGAATTAAAGAACTCGATTGTGTGCTCATTTCTACTCTAGTCTATGCTAAATTATGTTTAATTACATATTACATATTTGTGATTTATAATTGGAGATCATAGTATCAATGAGAAATTCAAATTATATTGTGTCTTCAAGTCAGATATTGTATTCGAAACATTTATTTCAACTAATTGATTTGATCTCTATTCATAGTTAATTTATCATCTGCAACTTTGGAATTGCTCTATGTGAGACCCAACGTATAATAAACTTATAGATATAAATAAAGCCAGATGATCCAACTAGGGTATAGAAATAAATTTGTATCGAGATGCAGATAAAAATAAGCACGTCGCAATAACATATTCTTAATCTTATAAGGACTTATATTTTAAAGTTTAAACCTTGAATTAGTTTTACCTTTCATTTGTTCTTCTATGATTTGTACATTATTACCATTGGCAATTCGGTATTGAAAAAAATATTGATAAAATAAGTGTGTCGTAACAGCAAATTCATAGTTTTATAAAACATTATATTTTAGTATTTATAATAACGAAAAAAATCGTAATAAATGGAAATTTGAAGCAGATTTGACAACTTGTACATTTATTTTTTGATGACTTTTAAATTATTACGTAGGACTTCGTTATGAATAAAATTTATACCGAAACATAAATATAAATAAGTATATGTGTCACAACTGTATATTTAAAATTGTATACAACATTAAAAATTATAAGGATAAGAAAATGTTAAATATTATAAGTTAAGAAATTATATGCAAATATATATATATATATATATATATATATATATATATATTTACATACCGTACGAATCAAAATTAAATAAAAGAACTTGCACATACAGTGTATTGCAAAAGATCTAAGATAATTCTATTTTCGGTTTATTATATTTTTTGTGATGTATGATTTAAAAAGTTAAAAATAAGTTATTTTAGGTGGTTATCATTGTATTTTGTTTTATGTAATAAGTGTATTTAAATTGCAATAGTAATTATCAAAACAGACTGAACCGTCTGAACGCATATAAACCCTTATGTAGGGCTGGTTTTTTTTATTGTGTACTTGTTTTGACTAAAATACCCTTAATATAAGAAAGTGAACAAAAAAAGTTAACGGTATTAATTGGTTGTAGTTAACTGAATTCAAGTGGCATTTATAGTAAACCCTTCGGATACTAATTCAAATGATAATTTTTATGAAACCACAAGAGTGAAAAAAAGCAATTAACTTGTAAAAATATTATTATTCCACCCCCACTGCTTTTGGACAAAAATATCTTTTTTTAGGACACATAAGTTTTTTTTTAACAACCAACGAATAATTTTTAAACCCAGTCACCCGGCTAAACACATTGGTGAAAGGTCAGTCGTGCCCGCGAACATAGACAACGCTGGTGACCTGGCTCGCCAACATTTTGGGGGAAAAGCACCACCTAAATGTCTACTGTGGTAAAACCACTGGTCAACTTGAAACATATTGCACCAAATGAGACTCGAACTCATGACCTCTATTTTGAAAAATTACGGGAACATGTTACCAAACCAATTGACTAGGATAGACAAGCGTTTTGGGTGTATACATATAAGAGCTCTTTTCTTGTATACTCATGTTTACTATAATATGCTCGATCAATAATCATGAAGAGCTTATTTTTCCTGTGCTCGTACCTTGTTATTACAACAAATGCATCTACAATTGCAAACACTCAAATAGCATCTCCTATATCTAACTCAACAAAGAAGCTTTGTTTGCTTAGTCATTGGTCCATTTCTATCTATAACGGAATTAAGGATCCTATCATCGTTCATGTACAATCAGGCGACGATGATCTCGGAAATCACACACTTGCATTAAATGATAATGAAAGTTGGAGCTTTTGTAGTCGGTACAGGACACTATTCTATGCCCATTTCTATTGGAATTCCAAGATTGCTTTTTTTGATGTTTTCGATATTCATACAAGTGAAAAATATTGCACGACATGGGATTTTCGCAAAACACGAAGATGTTTTTGGTTAGTTAGAGAAGATGGATTTTATTTGGGGGATCATCTTAATCCGTTTCCGAAAGGATGGACCAAATTACATGATTGGTAATACAATTTGTGATTTCATTATTATATGGAATAATAGATTATTGCTTCTAATTCTTCAAACATATATTAGGATTGTATTATTTGTAGTAACCGATGAAATGAATTCTATCTTTCTATTGTCGAGCTCTTTATTTTTTAGGAGACTAAACAGTATCAAACAAACTCATTAGAGCAAAAACAAAGGTTAATACTAGGAATTGAGTTATGCATTGCAAAAACAATTTTAATTACATCCGAAAACTTTTGCAAAATTTAACTTCAAGCTTGACCACGTACAAACTTTGTTCTTGTTCTCAAAATTATCTGAAGAATGTAAAAAAAGAAAAATATGATGTTATTGTTCATGTTAAAGTTAAACCACCTAATCAAAACAATTGATTTGTTGTTCAAGAAAAAATCCTTCATGGTCACCTTCCCCCGCTACCCTCCTCCGCCTCATATACAGGGCCTAATCAAAAATATACATGGTTAGATAAAAATTAAATTAAACCAACATCAAGCTAGATTGGGTAAATTGATGTAAGATCCTTCCCTGAAGTTGACAATCTTCTTCCCCAATGAAGTTGTGTGAAAACCGACCTTGGGGGCTAGAGTGAATTAGGGTTTTGGTCTCACAGTTGTTTGTAATAAATAAGGCTTAATTTAGGTTAAATAGGGGATATGGGCTGAACTCGGTTGTGTTCATTTCGTTTTGGCTGTTAGATATCGTACCAAGCCACTTGATTAAGATTATGTTCATGCTGGACACAGTTGTATTTAAGGATAGCAATAGGTCAGGTTTGGTATAAATACGTGCAATCTTACTTTTCAACCTTTTTTTATAAATTAATTAAGATTAAGATAGGGACATTGCTCATAAGAAAATGTTCAAAAATAATACTATTTAAGTTTTTAGAAAGCTTATTTTAATTTTAAAAAAATTCTTCAACTGAATTAAATAGAAGTAGATGTGATCATTTTTTTGTTATCCTAGTTGGGTCACTTGTAATCATCTAATGATATACCTAATTTTGTAGGAATATTGTTCATAAAATAAAAATAAAACAATATTTATTTATCTACGTTATAAGAATCAAAGGAAAGTAATTAAATTACACCACAAAGAAAAGTATTCAATTTTGGGGCTTTATAAATAAAAAGTTCAACTTTAAACATTGATATCTTATTAATATTTATTCTATTTTGGATGCAGTTTAGTTCATTGTAATGTTTTCACATAGTAGAACGTAAATGTAATAAATAACATATGTATTAAAAACAGTAAATTATATTTATTTATGTTCAAATTTAAGAAAAGTAATTTATTCTATTTTGTTAAAACATATTTTCAACAAATTTTCCAACAATTCTTTATACCAAATACATAGTGGCTGGAAAGGTGGAGGATGAACGGATCGAAACATCAACCTCCAGTATAGAAATGAATGAATTAAACCAATTACCATCGCTCACTTTGTATTGATAGCGTCAATAATAAAATAAAAACTAAAAAAAAGGAAAAATTTTTTAATTCGTTGTAGAAACCAACAACTTTATCTAATACTAGCTTTAGTAAACTCGTATAATACATGAGTTAAATATATAAAATATTAATACAATAAAATTTTATTAATTATAAAATGATATTTTAAGATATGATACGACTATATAAGTAAACATTATAAATAATAAACAATAATAACTTTTTAAACTTTTGTTTTTAATTTTTTTCTCAAAAATAAAAAACTTAAACATTTTGTTTTTAAACTAATCGTATAAAAATATCATTTTTAAAAATTCTCTTATTATAACTCCTAATTTTAATTATTTTTTATTTTTAAAAAAACTATTTTTTAAAAACACTAATTTTAAAATATTTCTTATTTTTAAAAAAGTTTGATGTTTAGAAAAGTTTCCTAATTTATCAAAAATTAAATTTTTTTAAATAAGTTTATTATAAAATTATTTTTAATCTAAAAAAATATTAAATAATATTATTAGTAATTAAGTTAACTATTTAATATGAGAGAAAAATTGAAAAATTTTGATGGAAATAACCATGGTGCTGCAATGTTCTCTAAAGTTACTATTTAATTAGAGTAATAATATAAATTATAATTTCATCAAATGAAGTCATAAATTTCATATCATGTTTTGTAACTTATTAGTACTTTGACTGAAAAATAAATTCTTCGATGATAGCAATTATTGTCCTCGTTATTCGTAATATTATAACGTATAATAAATATTATTATTATTATATCATTATTATTATAAATATAATTGTGTGTTATAATATTATGCTATATTGTATGGTGGTTTTATGTAATATTATGTTATGCTGTATTGTGTTATGTTATACTATTTCATGTCATATTATGTTATTTAATTTACTTTAATGAATCTACCTACTTTTTGGGTCTATATATAATAGAGTTATTTTATTTTATATATATATCCTCAACAAACATACCCGTTTATTAAACATGAAGAGCTTGTTTTTCTTGTTTTATTGCCTTCTTATCACAACAAATGCCTCTCTAATTGCAGATACTCAAATAGCAAGTTCGATATCCGACTCAACGAACAAGCGTTGTTTGTTTAGCGATTGGAATGTTTTTATCTACAACGGAATTACGGATCCTATCACCGTTCATGTACAATCAGGTGATAATGATCTTGGAAATCGTACACTTGCATTAAACGAAAATGAAAATTGGAGATTTTGTCAGAGCGTCACATTGAAGACGCGATTTTATGCTCATTTTTATTGGAATTCTAGAACTGCCTTTTTCGATGTTTTCGATGATGTTACAAGTGACAAATATTGCTCAAAATATACGTTTCACCCACCTAGAAAATGTTTTTGGTTAGTTAGAGGAGACGGATTTTATTTGGCTAGTGAACTCAAGCAATATCCGCAAGGATGGACTAAATTACATGATTGGTCGTAATGTATATTATGTTTAAATTAATAAACTAAATAATTAATTTTGCATCTTTCCAAACAAGATTTTACTGTAAAATATCATTTTCTTCTCTGACGTTTCGTTCAATTTGTTATTTCAAGATAAATTTTTTTTTTTCATTTCAATCAGTTTAGTTTACTAATTGTTACCTTTTACATCCACTTGACCAACATCGTTAAAACCCTCGTTAAAATTGAGAGTATTTTAGCTTTTTTCAACACCCAAATTATCCAATTAAAGCAAATTAATCAATTAATATTCAATTTAAACTAAGAAAACACATGAAGCATCTAGTGAGACCAAGCGTGTTGATTTAAAAGCTTTGATTAACCCTAATCCATGATGTTCGATTGAGGTCTGTTGTGAAATTTCAATTGATCTTTACATTTTGTTGGAATGGGTACTATTGTTCGATTGAGGTCTATTGTGATTTGTGGAATTGAGAAAAAAAAAACAACCCTTCCATATATTACTATATATCAGGGTAAAGCTAGGTTTTGGGCCTTCAAAAAATTAAGACACCCATTTAAAAGAATTATCTTTGTTCAAGGAGATGTATCGTTTGGAAAATGGGATAGAGATGATATGGGAGGTCAATCGGCTATTCCCATTACCAATGTCCCCAATCTTTCAATCGATGCTTTTCCAACCACTAGCAGTCGTCTAAACTTCTTATATCTCGTCATTCTTCAATTTCATCACATATGTCATTTTCTATGTTTGCAAACCACAATTTTAATCCTCGTGTTAGCGATGTTCTTTGTTTGATTGGTTCTTACATTGTAGTTCTTTTTCGGTTCTTATGCATTCTTCATTGCGCACTCGTCATCGTCGGTTCATCATTAGCATAAATGATTATTGTATTTCAAAAGGTTTGTTTTCTCTTTGGTCTCATTGTTTAATTAGGAGTTGTTATTGCTCATTGTTATTATAGGTTGCCTAGTTGTTGATTGGATGGTATTTGGTTGTTGAATGTTTGATTGCCTTTATCATATCTTTAGTTCTCAAGTCCAAGATTGTTGGACAATAATTAAAGAAAAATTCATCTAATTTATCAGTGATAAAAAAAAAAGTTCTAAATACATATGAAAACATAGTATGGATAAAAACAAGCTACATGTGAACATAAGTGATTAGTGATGCATTCATGTATTCAAATGGCTTGCATTCTTACTTCCAACTCTATTACACATGCTTAAAATTGGAGTGTCATAGCATCCGTGAAAAACAGTTTTAAAGGCCATAAATCATCAATAAATAAGTAATACATCATAATGTAATACACCCCTATCCACCCAGTCAAAATAGCAGTTAAGGACTAATGTACTTGAGCCTATTTTATCGATCGATAAATAGCCAAGCAGTCCCTAGCGGGCTATCCATCATGAACTCGAAGAAGTGCAACAAGACCGGTATCAAACTGGGGTTGCCTCTCTTTCAATCTTCGAAAGTTACTTTGCATCCATTTCTAATGCAATATCTCCAATCAAATCTATACAAGTGACATGAATCCGTGTGTATTTATTAGGGGTTTAAACATCACTACGACACAAACTGGCATTAACTTTTTTGTTAATTGGCATGTTAATTTACCAATTGTTCGTCCGACCATTAATTGGTTCGAACGACCTTAACTTCGTTCAATCGAACGTTTACACCAACATCTTCGTTCGACTTTAGTAATGTTCGATCAACCATGGTTGGTTTGAACGACCATAGAGATCTTTAGTCCGAATGTTACACTTAACAGGTTCGAACGACTGAAAATTTTAAATGTGATAATACATTGCTGGACTGACTGAAACAAACGTCTGAAACGAACCAGACATGGCAAATGTAAGTTCACCGCAACTATAACAAGAAACGCAGAACGTGGTCGGTTATATTCCTCATGAAGCCCAACACTATCGCGGCGCCCATGTCGGGACACGTGGCAACATCTTGGCCACTAATCGTATGGTCGTTCGAACATACTTATATTGTCGTACGACCGTAGATGAGGGGGACAGTTCGGAGGAGTGGCTGGTCAAATGTACATTTTAAGGAAACATGTGCGTCAAAAGGACATTTTAGGAATTTCCCATTTTTAAAACGTACACTGACATACACACTTGCGTGCACGTATATAGTTATGTATGTATATATTGCAAGAAATGTTAAAAAGTCAGAACAAAATTCAACCCTCCCAGGGTAACAATGAATTGCAACAGGAAATTGGAATTTCCATATCTTGATCCCTTGCATGGATTTGCAATGTTTTTAAAGCTTGTGAAATTTTCTTGCAAAAACAAACAGTTTTTTTTTTTTACCAACTCATACATGACAGATTAAAAAAACAAGTTCTTTACAAGAATACAACTTAAATGACCAAACATAAGACATAAGTAAACAGTATCACATATAATCTAACAGATAAAGGAACAGTATTCAAAGTAGCCTTAATGAGTTCAATCAGATTCATCAACTGACCGTTTCTTTTTGTTAAGTGATCCGCTTAAAGAAGCCTTTGCCTTCTTCCACTCTTTTACAGACTCCTCGGTCCTCATAAAAGGGCACGTTTCATCAGATTCCAAGTTCCTGAGAGATAAAATCCTCTTCTTTTCTGAAACTTTCTTCTTCACAGGTGATAAAGTAGCTTCTTTACTCACAATCGGGATCTGATTATCAAGTTTTGTGTTTGCTGGTTCGTGCTTTTCATAACTTGTATCAGGAACAATCTGTGAAATGCTAAAAGAACTATGACTTGCAGTGCTAATCAATTGTGTCCATGAGGATTTATGTCGCCAAAATTCACCTCTCGCTGTTCGAATCAAATCTTCATCGTTTTTCACCGGTGTATCCTTAGTTGGGTTCTTCAAATCTGGTTCATTTTCATGTTCTTCTATGTTGCTATCCAGATCATCAGTTTTAGGCTCTTCCTCTTTTTGGTCAACATCTGATATCCTGAATTGTTGACCGATTGTAGCTAAAGGCAAGTCAAGATTATCAGCTTTTGGTTCCTTTTCTTTTTGCTGACAATCGTTTGCGTCAGGAATGCTGTTTTCTGTGGTAACTTTATCTGCTTCTGTTCTCGAGGTGAGCCTGTTTGTATCACCCTCTAACTTTCTCTTTTTATTACTAACCAAATCCTTCTTTTTTACGGGGTCATCGTCCTCTTCTTTTCTTTGAGGAATAGATGCAATGAAGTCTGAAATACTGAAGGACGTGTCGCGTTTCTGACCAATAAGATCTTTCCATGTAGACTTCAGTGACCTTAAAGAACTGTTTCCAGATTGTTTTGTAACTAATTCTTCTTCTTTTTTGCTGTTTTTTGGAGTATCCAAACGGGTCTGAGAATTTCTAGGTGTTTCTTCTGAGTGTGATGATTTCATCTTCTTGGTGAGTGGCGTTTTCTTTCGAGGATTATCATTCACATTTTTTGGTTTCTCATTAGACGTATTTAGCTTCTTAGCTACTGGTTCCTGAGCATCAAACAAGTATGAGACAGAATATAAAGCTCAAACTATATATTAAAAGTAGGTTTGATACATTGATAACAAGTCAAGATGGATAAATCTTACGAAATATATAGTTATAATTTAATCAACACATTAATTTACAAAAAGGTTTAGAATTGGACAAAATGTGTTCATGATTCCACCAGACCAGGATATAGAATTTAGAGTTTAGAGGCTTTAAGCATCTGAAAACACTTTGAATGACTTTCGACCTATTTGGCGTCGTTGATTTGATTAACCTTCTTCCATTAGCTTAGTTTTAAAATTTCAAGTTGTTCAACCTGTTTCAGATAAAATACCACCTAAGTGCGGCAATATTTTATGCAAATGGGTAGAAATTCTCACTTTTAACTAAACAACACCACCAAAAAAAAAAAAAAAAAAAACGTTAATCGATTATTAAACTACTACCTGATTTGTCATCATAGCTCTCACTTCTCCTAACAAATCCATGCTGTCATTTTTCCTATTAGCCACATTGATTATCAGATTATCTTCATCTGTTAGATGGTCTTCCTCATCAGTTTCAGCTGCAGCCGGTTCATCTTTTTCATTTGTCGATTCAGACCTTTCGGTTACTAGTTTAGATGGATTTGCCCTTTCAAAGATCTTATTCATCACCGAGTTCATAATATTCAGCTCTTCCTCATTAATTCCATAGCTTGCATTGTCAATTTCAGAAGATTGTTTTTTAATTGGAGGAGGAAAAGCAAGTGAGTGCTCCTCACAATCACAGAAATGTGTTGGCATGGAAGGAACTTCAATCCGTTGGAAGCTGTATTTGTGTTTTCCAATACCAACTTGGGCCAATGATTTCACCTATAACAAAAGAACTAACAAAATGAATGAGGTGGAATCAAGACAGCATGTGAATAGAAGTGGCAATTTCAACTCATTTAATAAAAAAATTTAGCTTAAATAAATAGTTACATGAGTTGGAAGTACCAAAAGTCATTCAATGTATGTGTTAAATGTATATAACCTCTTAAATTGACGTAATCAGATCTTTAGGTGGTTACCGTAAGAGAAATTGTCACTCTATAGTAACCCGGTCTCATCATTGTTCTACCTAGGTAACTCAAAACCACTCAGATTTCAATATGGTTCCGTTATAGAGAAAATTTCATAATTGGTTAACTGACAGACTTAATTGAAACAATTTTGAACAACGGTTACTATTTAGTGCCTCAGAATGTTTACCGGAAACCGCTACTTTAGGATACATTTGAAATGGAAGTCACCAAATAGTAACCAAGCTTTAAAATAATGATTTCGGTCACCCAGTTTAACCAACTATGAAAAGAAATCATAACAGTGAAGCAATATTGAAACTTAAGTGACTTTAAAAGTGGGGCACTTTTGAGAGGCTTAATTGGAAGAATGGTTAACCCTTGTTACTGAAAGATTAGAATTAGGGTAATCATAATCTACACACTAATTATGTATTAAGAAATAATACAACTTTAACCAAAAGTTTTTCCCGTTAACACGACAAGGCCCATCTAAACCCACACAAAAAAAGAAAATTTGTTTTGACCCGGTATCCAACCCACACATTTACCACCTCAATGTTGTTATATAATAAAAAGGGTGCAAATCTAGAAATTACCTTCCTTAGCTTGGGAAAGTATATGTGAATCTGTGTCTTATCTGCAGGGGAAGGTTTCTTCGGCTTTTCTAAGGTATCATGATTTTGGGTTGCATCAGCATTACAATTGTCAGATGCTTTGCTGGCGTGTTCGGATTCCTCTTGCCACTCACGCTTCAGTTTAACAAGATAATGTTCTTTAGCCTTCTCAAGCCTCAGTTTCCCTCCTTTCCACATACATCCATTATACTGAAATTTTGAGCATTAAAGAAGACATTAAAACCCATGTAGTAGAGGCGCTGCATCAGTATTCACTATACCCTAAGATAACTATAAAGAAGCATGTAGCTTTAAAAAGGAACATATGACTCAACCAACTTACTAGTAGCACATAACTAATTTCCATGTAAAGGAATATCATGATGTTGTAAGTGCAAAAGGATGACAAGAAAAAGGGCAAAACATATAACAAAAGAAAAAGGGAATGTTAAATTACCAAGAGACCGGTGTGACAGTATCCACAAATTTATCAAAATCAATGTGTTTAAATAGTCAGAGGGGATTACTTGTCTTTAGCTTGAACACACATAATTGTTAAAAGAAAACTCTTTTTGTGAAATATGCACTCTTTATGCAAATTTGTTGACGATAGAAAGCTCTCAAAAGGAGATATACTTTAAAGTTTAGACCAATCCCTTAGTTATAAAGTTATCAGTTAAAGCCTTTAATGTTGAAGGATGTCAACCATATGCAAGTTTAAAAAGTATAAACATATACTCTGATTGTTTTAACAATCTGCTCATTTTGGCTGATTGTCACATTTTTTATAATTGTATACTTCAACATATATACACAACGCCATTTTCTTTTGTTTCTCAAAGAAAAAATGGACCCAAAATAGAACATGAAAATTTCCAAAATTTCCAATTTTCACAGTTGTTGCTCATACTTCATCAACCAAAACCACACAGCCACTCATGGGGCATTGGATTGTCTGATTGCCATAAGTAAATGCATATGCACTTAAACTGATACACACAATATCAATTCACCTGCACCGTAACATGCTCAATTTAAACTTATATGAATGCACTTAATTATCCTACGTACATCTTCAAAACAATCTGATATTCCAATCAGTCAATCGCGTTCATCATGTTTCCCCTTTTCTATACAACACTGTAAAACCTAAATCAATTTGTAGTCAACAAGCACTCTTATCAGCATGAAAATGGATCAGAAATGAAGAGGCATACCGTGCTAAAGAGCTTTGGAAGTGATTTGTCGGAAGCAGGGAGGAAATCGAGGTAGGCGAAGCTACGGCCTTTGGTGCGAACAACGTCGACGGAGACTACTTCACCCAAGGCAGAGAATGTTTTCCGGAGGTCGTCTTCCGTCACTCCGGCGCCCAATCCGCCGACGAATATCCTTGTTTTCTCTCCACCTCCGTCCATTGTCACCGGAGATGGAAACGAAAGCAAATTGACGGAACAGAGATGCACCGGGTGGCTTAGGTTAGGTTTCTGGACCGGGTGGTTCGTGGGCCGGTGCAGTTGACCCAAATACATGACACAAATAAAGAGTTTTAGGTCCCTTCAATCTCTCTTCTCTCTCTCATATAATAAAATAAATAAATAAAGGGGACAGTCTGAGTTACAAGAAAAGTGAAATAAAGAATCCTTTGTTTTTTTAAATTCTTTTATGAGAAAACTTTATATAATAATAAGTAAATTTTAACAATGTTGTAATTAGATCATTTATATTTTATTTATTCCAATCAAGTTACTAAAATTTTAAAAGTGTTTCAATTAAATCACTGATATTTTTATTTGTTTCAATCAGGCCACTATAGTTTTAAAAATGTTTCAATTAAGTCACTTATATTTTTATAATTTTTTAATAATTCACAAAAATTTTAAAATAATTTAGTTTTTTTATAAATATTATTAATATTTTTAAACATTTTAAATTTTTTAAACCTTTTGCAACTTATTAATGACTTAATCAGAACAATTTTAAAACTTTAATGATCTAATTGGAACAAAAAAATTTATAAATGACCTAATTGTATCAAAAATTTTATGAGTGATCTGATTAGGACAAAAAAAAATTAAAAATAACCTAATTAAAATAATATTAAAACTTGATTAGTATTTTATAAAATTTCACCTTCTTTTATTGTCTAAACTTTCTTTCTCAACGTTTCTTTCATTCTGCAAAAACGCAAGAACAACAGAGCGTTACAGTTTTACCGACCTATGTGACCAGTGACCACCACACCGTATTCGTCTAACACGATGCTCGATAGCCCAAAATAGCACTACAGCTAAAGACCAGCACCACCTCCATATACTTCACAAAACCGCTTTTCACCTCCGATCCCCTTAATCAAATCAAACACGAGGCCTTCAAATCACAACAAAAACAACTATGCAAAACTGGTTTTCCGGTGCCGGTGCCGGTGATGATAACTCCAACTCACTTCCGAAATCATTATCAGCTCCTTCTTCATCTCTATTAGCTGATTGGAACTCTTATTCTGCTACAAAGGGCTCCGATGCAGGCTCTAGTGGCTTCGTCGGATCCTTCGATATTGAATCGGCTGTTAGGTCCGCCAACGACACCGTTTCCGGCACCTTTAACGTGTAAGCTACTCTGTAATTTGGGGGTTTTCCCTTGATTTGGTCATCTGTTTGAATGTTTTGTGGATCGATGATAGAATGAGTGAAACTATGCATTATGATGTTTAGGGGTTTGAAGTTAGAGAACATATTCTTGAATGTTGCTTCTTTAAGTTTGATCTAGGTATATAAGCTGATTATCCTGCAAATTGAGCTCAAGTTGTCAATTTTAAGTTATCAAATGCAACACTCCACCTATCTGCTACAACTCTTGCATCAATATTGTAATCATATATATGCTTTCTTGATTTTGTAATCATATATATGCTTTCTTGATTTTGTTTTGTGACTGTGTGTGCATCTCATTCATTGACTTTTTGTTGTAAAGATTAGACAATTCTTTTGTTATATGTTGTTTGTTTGGTTATTGTTCAGGGTATCTAGGGGAGTGAGTAACATACCAGGAAATTTGCAGTCAGCCACCAGTGGTATCCCTTCAGGAAAATCTCTCATGTATTTTGGGCTTCTCCTTGCATCTGGGGTGTTCTTCATTTTTATAGCATTTACTGTTTTCCTACCTGTGATAGTAATTGTACCTCAGAAGTTTGCTCTCTGCTTCACCTTTGGATGTGGCTTCATAATCGGCTCGTTCTTCGTGCTCAAAGGCCCAAAAAATCAGTTTCTGCATATGACATCGACAGAGGTAATTGCCTAAAAGTTCTCAAATTGAATTAGGGGTGATACTTAGGGCAGGCGAGGCGCTTAATACATTAAATTGGGTAACTTTTAGTATGGGTCTAAACGGGTTGGGTTTATCTGTCAACACTTTTCTGTTCCTCTCTTGAATTGTTTATTGTACAATATAACTAATGTTTTAAATAAGATTTGGAAACCATTTCAAGAATAGTAATCTAAAAATTTTTAAAGAAGTAATTTAATAGGTTATAAACATGTGAAAGCATGTTGGGTGTTGTCCGAAGTCTTGATCTGGTCGATCCATTTGACCCTTTCCATTCCTACTATGTTTTATTTTTTAACAATCTGACCCACTTGCTAGAGATAAAACATAACCCAAAACAATGGGTTGAAATCTTCACCTCTAATTAATACATCCCACTTATGCTGCTATTATCTTCGGCTCTTCACTTATCATATGTGTGTTAAGTCGTAACATTTTTTATTATCCGGCAGAGACTTCCTTTTACGTTAGGATTCATAGGGAGTATGGTCGGTACCATCTATGTTTCCATGGTGCTTCATAGCTATATCCTGTCCGTGTTCTTTGCTGCCATTCAGGTACGAAAGATCATGCTTCCTGTGTGTACCTTAATTTGCGTTTAAATACAATCCATAAATCTCATAGTTTGTTTGTTACCTGAAAAAGATCAAATTTGATCTTGTGGTCATACTTTTCAAGCCAAACTAAGGGGCTTGGGCTAATTCATGAAACATATAGATCTTGATAAAATTAATTAGTTTCCTTATATTGTAATGGCTTGGCAATCAAGATCAGTTGTTGTCTCAGCTAAGGGTTTATGGTAGGCGTAGTCAGTCTGCTAATATAAATAGGGTGTTGGGGTCAAGGGCATTTATAAGGGTTTTGAGTCTTTAAGCATTTGGAGATCACCTACTTAAATTGTAGCCTTGTAGGCATTGCATCTTCATTTGGTAATTCATGAACAAAAAGAAGATACGGTGCCTACAAGGCAACTCATCTATCATTTGGTCCTTATGCCCTTACTATTTGAGTGAGATTTGTTTGAGTGAGATTATAATGGGTATGTTTGTTTGTTACCTATCATTTGTTCGGTATAATACATATTTGACTAATGCGTCAAATGTGTTGAAAGTCATGAAAAGTGTATTAAAACGCATAAAATCTCCTAACTCGCTTCATTGTAAAAGTCGGATTTTTTTTTGTAATACAATAGTTTGTGTAACCATAGATGGCATATTAAATATCAATAAAATTATATTTTCCTATCGAAAGTATCTTTAGGTAGATTCACCGGATCAGAGCTGTTTCAACCCACACTTTGCAAAGTTAATCATTTTGCCCAGGACATTTTTAATCTATTATGCAACCCGCTCATTTTGCCACCTTTAAAATTACCAAAATAGATTAGTCAGTTGACCCAAAAGTTGACCATGGCTTCCTTTGATAAGATCTGACATTATCATCATTTTATGACAGGTTCTTGCCCTTGCCTACTATTGCATTTCATACTTTCCTGGTGGATCTGCAGGGATGAAGTTTCTAACATCTTCTTTGACTTCTGCGGTTTTGAAATGCTTCGGTCGGTGACCAACGCACCATAAACCCTTGTTATTTCCTCACTTCTTTTGATGTTAGATCTTTCTTATGATACACTATAAAGAAATTTGTTTATTTAGATGAGTTCGATTTTTCTTTAGATTTTAGCTTCTGCCGGTTGAGATTTGATTGATCAATATGTAAGATATGAATGTAATATTCCTTTCATTTTTGCTATTATATGAATGGATTATTTCTCTTAGCTTGACCTATATATGTTTCTTGACTAGATTTTAGTTTGAAAAGCTTGTATAATACATTATGTATGTAAAGAGATTAGGGTAAAAGTGATATCATCATAATAATTATAGTAATTCGGATAAATGTTAACTAACTTATCTTACATTTAATCTTTGTTTATTTTAGAAGAGTTCACATTTTCTCTAGATTTAAGCTTATGACAGTTGAGATTTAATCTTTGATTTTCTTTGGTAACTAACATTATGTATGTAAAGATTCGCTCAAACCTATACACGTAACTTTTTTCCACTTCAAAATATTGATTTAGTATCCAATAAAGAACCGTATAAAATGTTAAAAATTTCGAACTTTGGAAGCTTGATGAGTCTAGAAATAGAACTTGTTGATTTACTCAGAATGGATGATTGCTTGCTGTTTGCTTTAATTATCCATTTAATATGTACTTTTAATTCAAGGAGGATACAATCCAAATTAGTTCATAAACTATCATTTTCAAATAAAAATCCAAGCAGTAGCATCAAATAGAAGCATACAAGTATTGTAATTTTTTAAAACTTTTGTATAGGTGTAATTTTAAGATATTAAGGGTTTTTTATATGAAAAAGAGTTTGTTTTAAGAAAGAGGTGTTATGTGTACGTGATTGGCATTCACGGAAGCCATTGACGTGGCATCCCAGTCATTGAGCTCTTTTCCCTTGGCCGAATTTTGACGAGTTTGGCATGGTCCATGTTGGATCCGTGAATGGCAATCATGGATGTTGGTTTTACCCACACCTAACCGGCTTCGTTAGGTTATCGTTTGTTTTTTGTTTATCATCCACCAATGTTGTTCACATAAGTAAACATACCTCACCAATTTTGTAGATTGACTTTAAATGACCTATAACAAACATAAACCCGTGAATTTTTTATATTATATGAAGTTTGAACTGAAACACAAATGCAACTTTGTAGACTTTGAATGACCCATCGAAAACACAAATGCAGGCATTAATCTCATCACAAACACCGACCCGTGAATTGATAACAGTGTTTTGCCGTTTTACTAGAAAATGCTTATGCTTGAACTTTGAATTGAAATTGTAAAAAAATACAAAATTTTTATTCTTAAATTTGGTTTAAAATTCACACTGTAAATATAAAGTAACGGTAAAATAGATGTGAAAGATTGATATTATTTAATTTGTGTGTAAAATCTCCACTAATATGAATACAAGTGAAAATTTGATATTATTTAGTTTGTGTATAAAATCTCCACTAATACGAATTCAAGGTCATGATAGAAAGACATCACACGTTACAAATCGACACCTTTTTATACGACTCATATGGCTTTATAGGACCCCTTTTATAACACATACAGTACTATACGACGCACATAATAAATTTTCACATTTATTAAGACAAAAAATTCAGGGGCTATAAAAAAAAGTTATACACCTTACATATGGTTCTAAAACCCACATATACAACGCGTATACTTTTACACGATGTGTTCAAAAATATGGTTCCTTACTTCCTTTCTATATATTATGGAGGTGTTTGGCTTAATTTTTATTTTTTGGCTTATGCTTATATTTTAAAGTAGCTTATAGCTTATTTTCTATTATTTGATAAGGTCTTTTTAAGTGTTTGGATTAACTTATATTCTACAAGTTGATTATACGTTAAATCCATCATTTTTTAATTTGTTACGGTAATAAGTTGCTTTAATAATCATTAATCTATCATCATTTGATGACAAATGAGTAACTTACACCCTTATACAAATAAGCTTTTTAAAATAATCTAAAAAACAATCTTCAAATAAGCTTTTTCAAATTAGCTTATATAAGCTAATAAACATAAGCTTAAAAAATTAAATCAAACATCAAGTTAATCTTATTTTATAAAAAAAACTAAAAAAACTATAAGATTTGTTAAAAAAACTATGCCAAACACCGTCTCTGATTGCTTCAAAATAACATTGATAATGAAGTCGGTCACCGGCGGGAGTATATAGCAGTTGGGAGGGAGGAGAGGGTGCGTCGCCTGCGATACACACAGAGTTAGAAGACATGCCTCCCCGTAAAGAACCATGCCGGAACTTCCAGCGTGGATTGTACGCTTTCTTCTTATCTCTTTCTTCATCCTTTTATTCATCTGTTTAGGGTTTCATATTTATATATATCTTCACGCTGTTGAATTTATACAATTGTATGCTACATAAAGGTCCTTTGTTTTCTTGACCACTGTTTCTGTGGGTTTAGCTTGCACATTGTTATTTTTTCTTTCTAGCTATGATATACTGTTCTTGAAATGAATCCCAAAACTTTGCAATTTCTTTTGGACTTATCAAAATGAATCACACAATGATTATCATGAACAGCTTTAATTTAGTATCCTTAGGCTTTCCGCTTAACAACCATGTTTGGTGACAATCATAGTTATCGAAGGCGCAAGGTGCTTAAAAAGCTAGGGCTTTTTTAAGCATAGTGAAAAGAAAACATTTTTAGGGATTTTAAACATGTTTTAGGCTTGTTTTGGGTTTTATTGACCTCATAAATACTCTGAATTCAGTTAGTGAAGTAAAGATCATATGCTATCAGTCTTAAAAGACCCATATTCTATTGGTTATTTAACATTTGTGATTGTGACTAATCCTTTAGTCATTTGCTGTGTTCTGATTACAGAAGAGGACATCTTGATTATCTTTTATCAATTCATATTGGTTGTTAAACAGTTAGTTAGTTAAAGATGAGAGATTAAGTAAAGAAAGTTTATAGAACTATGGGTTTACATCTTGTTCCTTATGTTTTGTAGCATCTCTACCTTCTTGAAAGCTGTAACACTTGATTTTTGTCTCCCAGTTGTCAGTATGGTGAACGCTGCAAGTTTCTTCATGTAAATCAACAGCAAGCAAAACCAAATCCTTTTGGATTTGGTGCACAAAACACCTCGCAACCTCAAAAGCCCAACCCGTTTGGGTTTGGCACACAAAACACTTCTCAACCTCAAAAACCCAACCCGTTTGGGTTTGGGGCGCAAAACGCTACTCAACCTCAAAAACCCAACCCGTTTGGGTTTGGTGTTCAGAACAACTCTAAAACTAATCAATTCAAGGTCTGTTACGCTTCTTTAACTTTTAAAGTTCTGTTTATCATTTGTATGTCATTTTTTCTGCATGTTGGTGACCTTCAAGTTTGTTGTATATGTTGATCAGCCTGGTGAAAATAAGTGGAGTCGGTTTTCCCCAAGTAATGGTAATTCTTCAGCCCCACAAAAACAGGATAACCAGTCAGCACCTAACCACGTGTAAGAATCTGTCAACTGTTTCTATAGCTCTCATTTATATAGGTGGAAAAACAGGTGCCATGGTAACAGTTTGGCTAATCCGTAAACACTGGTTTGTTTTTTTTATGAAATTCACATATTAAAATGCTTTGAATGCGATCTAAGAAAGTTATATAATCATGATGGCATTCTCGTGCTTCAAATTAAACTGATCAATGGATTTATGCATTTTGAATGCCTAAGTATGGATTACTTTTGACATGCAATTTCCATATAAACAAATTTTTTTTAAAATTTTAACCCATTTGACTTGGTAGAGAAGTACAACCCAAATTGGCCTGTTTTCGCTAAAATGGGTTGGGATTGCACATGTACTCATTTTTATGTCATGAGAACTGATTAACTATGATTTGATGTTATAAAGTTGCACAGATCCAGAGTCTTGCAAGCGCCAAATTAGTGAAGATTTTCAGCAGGAGAAACCACTTTGGAAACTTACATGTTATGGTCATTGCAAAGAGTATGTTTCCCCGCATCTTCCATTTCATTATTATTGGGAAATTTGGACCCGAGTTTGTTTTACCATTTTCTTTGAAAAGTAAGGTTCTAATGATAGAATACAAAGTTACTAATTTACAAAGTAATGACGGTATCTACGAAACTAAATATCTAAGGGTAAAACAAAGTTACTAATTTACACCTTTGACAATATCATTTTGGTCATTTATCATTTAATTCCTTATATAACTATAGTTTTCCAAACACTCAAATATCTTATCATTACTACTTCAAACAACTGAAGGCCTGAAGCACATCCAAATAATATTTCCTGCAACCTTTTATAAGTTATAACTATAGTTTTCCTAGCACTCAAATATCTTCTTATTGCTACCTTAAATGAAGCACATGCAACTAATTTTTCCTCATTTCTTGCAGCCTGTTATATGGTAGCTGATTATCTGATTTTGATAATCTATATCACATAATCACTTTAAAAACACACATTCAATCACCCCTGGTTGGAAGAGTTTGTGACATCTGTCCCGCATAAGTTTGTGAGATGTATTATAAGTCCCCTTATTAGTCTTTAGTAGTAGCAAAGTGCCAAAAGCTACTGATGACTCCACCTATGACCCATGGAATCTTAAATGGAAGTTATTTGTTACTTAGATACAACAATTAGGCACAATATATATTTTCCATATGATGGTATATAACTCAAAATGTAGGACCATTAGTGAAAGTTATTTTAGAAACATTGCTTTGTCATATATATGGAACTTAAGGGGAAATACATGCCATTTGTTATCAACTTTTAGAATATTTAAATATGTCACTGGTCCATATTTTTTTATTTTTATTAAGATGAAGGCCTTGGTATAATAACCTGAATAATTTTTTTTTTTGCCTCAGTGGCCCTTGTGACGTTATTGGTGATGTTAGCTATGAAGAATTACGAGCTTCTGCCTATGATGATGCTAAACGGGGGACCAACATTCAGTCAATTGTAAGTTTATTAAGAACCATAGTCCCTTTTTTCGAATTTAGTTGCTTTTTTTCTTTTATGACTATCATAGGTCATATTGTGTTCATAGCCATCCAATCATAACTTGAAATGATTAATAGTAGAGGTGGTAACAGATAATTTGTGGTGCAGGTGAAACGACCCAAGATGGGTTGACCTGAAAAAGTTTTTGTTCAAAAATTAAAATTTTCATAAATAATCAGTGTGTGAATTACAAAATTAGGAGGTTTTATGCATTATAAATACACTTTGGGCAACTTTTAACCTGTTAGCTCGTTTTTCTAGCCTACTTTTTTCTTTTACTTGTTTGACCCGTTTGAGATAAAACATAATCCAAATCGACCCTTTATAAGCAAACGGGCGGTATGGACACATCTAGGTTTTAGCAATGCCAAAGATAATCTTGTTATCAAGTTTGGCAATTAATAGAACTAAATTTTATGCAGGTCGAGAAAGAGAGGAGTTTACTTAGTTCCAAGTTAATTGAATTCGAGAACCTACTTAGAAATCCTTATACACCTCCATCAAATTCAAATCTTAATACCCAAAATACTCTTCCTGGAAGTGGCACAAATATATTCCCTCAAACGATTCAAAACAATGGCCCTCCTTCGGTTTCTAGTTTCAACCAATTGGGTTCAACCTTCAATACAGGTTTCCAGATGAGGCAAGAGTTCTTTTCAATATTTGGGATTTATGCAGTTTCTCTTATCAACAGGTCCCACCCCTTGTTTTTTTTTTTTTTTTTTTCATATAATTTATTTTTTAATTTTGCTTTTCAGAGCGGCTGCACCAAATAATGCTTTTGGTCAAGTAAATCAGTTCCAAGCTCCTACTCAGATATCAAATGCACCATCGAAGAACATTTTTGCATTCGGAAATCCAGGTGTGTTTATGATTTTTATCATCCTATGCAATTTCTTTTTTCTTTTTAAGTTTACATGTTTTTAGTTATTTTTGTCTGGTGACTTGCAGGTCAAATGAGCAGTCAACCATCTACAGAGTCATCTGTTAGCGCCTTCTCTGCCACCACGCCTTCCTTTGGCAGTGGTTTCTCTTCTACTGCAACTTCACCAAATCTTAATCTATCAAGCCAACAGCCGTCTACGCCATTTGGTAGTCAAAACCCTTCTGCAAGTGTTTCTGAATCAGTTTCCAGTGTTCAAACGACGTAAGCGCAACCTGTTTTATTAAAGCTGATTATCAGATTTGATTATTTTTCAGAATCGCGTAATGACTCTCAAAACGCACGTCCAAACATCCCCTAAGAATAATTAGCAAAACGACGATAAATATTTTGTTTTCCATCCTTTATGCAGGCAGAAGATTCAACATTCAAATAGTAATGAAATTAACAGTATATGGTTCAAAGACGAATGGAGAGCAGGAGAGGTAATAAATTGAAGATTTCATCAATTTTTGACCTTAATAGAGTTATTTACAGACCAGAATCAGCATATCTATTTATTTATTATTATTTTTTTGCAGATACCTGAAGAAGCACCTCCAGAAGGGGTAATCTTTTAGGGGAAGTTGCAGGATATTTTCTAGAGTAGACATGGAAGTTTCATTTTTATTTTATTTCTTTTTGTAGCTTGTGTACAGAGAGATCTAGAATACAATGATTTTTTGTTGTACTCGTAAATTTATCAAAACTATATGTTGTTGACTAGTTATTTTGACCAAAATTTGATCTTTTTATACAAGAAAAAATAGATGTTAGAAGCTTTACAACTCATGGGTTTTCTGTTATGTTTCAAGAAAACAATAGGGTTTGTGGCACCATGTCTTTGTTCTTTGATGATTATATTATGTTTATTTTTAGATACACATAATTATAACAAATTTTAGGCATTACATAAATAAAAAAATGGATTTTCGTTATTTTATACCAAAAGCGGATTTTTAGATTACATTATTTCAAGAACTAAGGACATACTGTCCAACATAGACTAATAAAAATACATACTTTAAACTAATAAAAATAACATATTCTCCTATGAATGACAGGGCACCTATGGCATGAAATCTATTTAAAATTTCTCATTTCTTTATATTATAATAAAAGAGTAACTAATAGGGACACGTGACAGCACCATATTCATCCTCATCATAATTTTCCCGCCTCTCTCTCCTACTTAATAGTTATTATAATTACTAATAATATTTTAATTTATTTATAGACTAAAAATATTTTCTGATAAATTAAGAAAGAAATCTTTTAATCAATATTATTTATAAAGAAATAAAATTTTATAAAATAATCTTCTTTTCAAAAACATCAAACTTTTTTAAAAATATAAAATATTTTAAAAATCAATATTTTTAAAAGTAAATTTTTATAAATAAAAAATAATTATAAATAAATTTTATAAAACCTTTTGTTTTGAAATAAAATATTTAGTTTTTTTAAACAAAAAAAGTTTAAAAATTTGATATCATTATTTTGTTACCTATAGTCCTTACACATAATTTCAACCGTATTTTATCTTAAAATATCATTTTATAATTAACAAAATTTTATTTTATTTAATATTTTATATATTCAACCCGTGTAATACACGGGTTATTAAGCTAGTGATGATATATACCAAAAGGGTAAATTTGTGTCCGATGCTTTGAAAACCCTAAATTGCCTTCCAAAACCCAAATAATATAATTGTCACGCATATGATTATTAAACATTGATATGATATGTTTCTATGGTTAGTGGTGGCACTTTTAAAAAGAATATATAGCGTTAACTAAAACAAATATATCGTAAAGCTTGATATTATTTAAAAGTTTACAAAAATGAAAACATGTATATTTGTGTTAGCTAAGTCTTAAGGGTACATTTATTAAAAAAATATTTTAGTGTTGGCAAATTTCTCTTCAACTTTTAAAAATTTAAACTATAAAAAAATATAATTTCATAAAAATTATTCTTTACTTTTCTCGATATAAATCTCACATTTGTTATTTTCTTTCAAAAATATTTTTTCTTACATTTGGCTTTCCAAGGTTTGTAAAATTTATCATTTTCATCCAGAAATATTAGCTTTATTATTTTAAAATATTAAATATTCATCTTTAAAATAATACTTATATAAATTTTCATATAAAAACAAAATCATAATTAATGTTTACATGTTGCTGATAAAATTTCATTCATAAAATTATGTTTTTGGATGAAAATAATAATTTTTTCAAACCTTAAGAAGCCAAATACAAAAAAAAAAAAATCTTTGTAAATAAAAATAACAAATAACAAATGCCAAAACACAAAGAGAAAAATGAATAATTCACTCTAAATAGAAAAAAAAACCATTCTGCTAATATATTTTAATGACAAATTTAGGGGCTGTTTGACAGCCTCTTAATCAACTTTTTAATGGTTCAGATGTCTGAATGATTTAGCACTTAATGGTTCAGACTGTTTTTTTCGCGAGCAAATGTCTGAATAGTTTATACATTTGCCTCTGAATGGTTAAGTATTATACTAATACTGAATGGTTAAGAGATCTAATGCTGAATGGTTAAGACCTCTTATCTGAATTAGTCAGACATTTACATTTAAATAGTTAAACTATATAATAACTCTTAATGATTCAGACTATTTAATGATTGGTTCAAAATTTTTATTATTTTAATACTTAATCATTCAGATATTGACAAACAACACATTAACTTTGTTAAATAACAAAAGTAGACAAATCTCATCACGAACTTACGTGACGAATCACAGAACCACGTAACCTTAACCCCCCTATCCGATCAAAACCCACACCACCACCACCAAGGGTTTTTAGTGACTTTCTTCACTTGTTCTTCCACAACATCCAACCCAAATTCAAACATCATCTGTTGCTGCAATTGAAGGCTAATTAATGTATACGTATTTCAATTGGTGATTGTATTCATTCATATATAACAGACTGATGTTTAGGAGGAACAATATTACTGCAAGGATATTTGAGCGTCAGATTCGGACCCCTGCTCCTGGTACATCTGTATGTCTTCCCGAATCTCCATGTTTTTCTGTTAATTGTTCTTTTCTTAGTGTCTTTTGCTTCGGTTGCTGTGTGATTTCTGTAATTTGTTGCTTGATTTTGGGTTTATATGCTGCTAGTGCTTGCTTCATGTTGATTTGTAGTTTGCTTTTGTTAATATTTCCCCTTTTGTTTAACATTTACAATATGTCCATATTTTGGTTGATGTTATCCCCAGTAATCAGAGCCCTCTAACTCAAAGTTGTGAATTTTAAGTCAGATGTGATGAGGGTTGAATAGTTTGTCTACTTTTGCACAAAATGAGATAGATGTTTTACTGGGATCATTTCTTTGAAATATAGATATGGGTTGAAGAGAGTGGTTTCTGTAAATGTTGTTTTCTCTTTTGTTTTCTTCTCTATTACATGAATACACTCTTATGTTTTGATTTTGTGAAGCATTGATGCCTGCATATTGATAGTACAAACATAGGTAGTCTTTTAATCTTTATCAGATAATCAGATTCATACTAGTTGCAACTTGCAACAACACTAATTATTACAGGGTAAAATAGAATTACCAAATTGATCCTTCTTTTAACCTAATTTGAGTGGCTTTTACTCTCATCTCATGACACAAGAATATGCTTTTGGTAATTCTATTTATTAGTTTGTGAAATGAATCAGCTCTTGTGAAACGCTTATACAATTGATTATCTGATTATTACTTCTTCTAAAAGAACACATTCAAAGTCTGTAGGCTATCTCTTATTCTCCTACAAACTGCATTACTACAATTTATTATGTGTGTCTGATTATTTAAAAGCACATAACCACTTTAACAGCCACATCCAAACACCCCTTATATTGCACATTGTTCTTGTTCTATAAGTTGCTATAATAAATGAACTTGAACTCGCACAAACTTATTAATATTGATCTTTAGGTTCATCGTGCCAGACGATTTTATGAGAATATAGTTCCTGGTACGACAATATATGAAGTTGAATGTCCAGATCATTCATTTCGCAAGTTTACAGAAGATGGAAAATATTTAATAAGTTTCAGTAGAAACCTCCAAGATTTAATTGTCTACAGACCAACATGGTTATCGTTTTCATGCAAACAAGAAGATTGTGATAAGCAAGATCTACCATCAAAAGCAAAAAAATTTGAGAGTTTTTTCACTCAATTATACTCGGTCCCACTTGCTTCTGCAAATGAGCTCATATGTAAAGACTTCTTTCTTTATGCGGAGACTAATCAATTTGGACTATTTGCAACCTCAACTGCACAAATCTATGATGCCCCTGCCACCGGTGGTGCTATTCAAGGGGTTCCTTCTATAGAAAAGATAACTTTTCATCTTTTAAGGGAGGTGGCTGAGTGCGCTCACATCTATGTGGAGTTGGGCTGACCTACAAACACAATTTTTATCTAATTATTTTGAATCTTATAAACAAATGCATTGCGGATGACTTTCACCTTGTCTGTCCCATTAAATTTCAACCAGTTTCCTTTTTCGTGAAGTCATTTTGCTTTGCCTATTTGACATGTTAGAGATAATACATAACCTGAAATCCACTTATTTGTAAACATTTGAAATGGAATAGAGTTTGCAAAATGGCTGGTGGGTAATAGGTCGAGTAAGATGTATTTAGCATCCATACGAGTCAGGTTAACGTGGACACTTTTTGTCCAATAATTTTGTATTTTCCATAAATAATCAGGAATATAATTATAAAATTAATATTATCTATACCTGGCAAAATGGGCGGATCGGGTCGGGCGGTGTAACGGGTTAAGATGGGTTCAGGTTAGAATGGGCCGATTTGAAAAGAGAGCAATTGGTCCGGGTCAAAACAGGTTTTGATCAAAAGATGCCCGGGTCAAGATGGGTCAGTTGAAAACAAAAACATGATTTGTATAATCATTAAACAATACAACATATCTAGCAAACACATGATCCAAGGATTCCATAAAAGATTTTACAACCAAAAAATATGAGAAATCCGTTACAAATCTATATAGTATCAATTCCAAATGTAGCAAAATCATAAAAACACCAACATCCTTATCAGCAGATCTTTTTGTAAACTAAAAATGTCATAACCGAGTAAAGATAGAAACAATAAGAATGATATGATCCAAAATGGAATAAGCATTCGAAAATTTGTCTTGCACATAACAACATGAATTAACAACCATAAGAAATACAACCATTCAAGCAATTAACCACACAAAATCTTCAAATGAGCATAATGTTGGACTAGAAAACTAGAGAATACATGAGCGAAAAAAATGGAGAATCAAGAAGCATCAACAAACTCGAAAACGGATACAAAAAAGTCAAAATAGTAGCAGAAGTAGACCTAGACATCGACGACTGACGAACACTTAAAACCATTAACATAACCTATAGAGTTGAGAGGAGGGTGAGAACGGGATGGTCAACTGGTCAAGGGTTGACTATTTAGCCAACTGCAATCGTGAGCCCATGAAACATAGACGATTGTGGTCAGATCGGGGAAAGTTGCGAGGAGCGTAAGGGAGGCGAGAACCCAGAATCGTCCGTGTTAATTGTCCATTCTGACCTGTGCTCCCTTTCTGTTGGCCCATTATGACCCGTTTCCAGCTTCTTCTATTTTCATATTTACCCATTTAGACCCATTAACATTTACATTCAACCAAAAACAACCCATGACCTTAAATTCCCATGACCTTAAATTGAAAGTCCAAACTAGCCCATAATTTACTCTATGGGTCAGGTTTGCCACGTCTAATATTATCTCAATAAAATTCTAGTGTTTAGAATAAAATTGTTAAGTTTTATGCATTAAAAAAATTCCCTTTGCGTGATTTTCAACTGTTTTGACCCATTTCCTTTTTTAATTATTATTTCACCCAACAGGCCTGTTAGGAATAGAACATACCTGAATTGACCATTACAGTAGCATTTAATTTGGGTCAGCTTTCTTGTTTATATGTGGTTATAGATTGGAAGATGGAGTTGTACTTGATGAGAGAGTTTTCTGCAATGATTACATCAATTTGGCACACAGCATGGGTGTTTTCTTATTTGATGATTTACTTGCTATTGTCTCTCTCCGTTATCAACGTATTCACATACTTCAGATTAGGGATTCTGGGAGTCTCGTTGATTTAAGAGCAATTGGAGAATTCTGTCGTGAAGATGATGAACTTTTTCTTAATTCTAGTGCACAGGCAAGTACTTATACCTCTACTTTGTTTAATTAGAAATTCTCAAGAAAAATAGAGTCCATTTGAGTGTTAAATGACTATTTTTTATTGTCACAGGTACGTGTTTTTGTGTTGAAACAATTGTGTTATAGTACAAAACAAATTTCTTCATGAATTCCAGAAAGATTATGCAAGATTTTGGAAAATACTAGTTTGAAATCTTTATCATCAATGGTTAATCCTTTTTGGGACTTAGGGACTGGGCACATGGTGTAATAGAGTTGTTTTGGCTACTAGTCACATGCCTAAATACCCTTTGATTATGACAAAATGAGGAGATTATTTCTGAACCTATACCAAATTAGCCAAATAGACAAGGTTAAATCACAATGGTTGCACAAGTAATTTAACTTGAAAAGTTGAAAAAATTAAGTCAATGCAGGACACAGTTAGATGGATTTTGCAACTTTTATGTGACATAGGAGTGCCCATCTGTTATGGAAGTGAATTGAACTAAATTATCTATTAATGATAGAGATTATATAATCTTGGTTAACCTATGTCCTATATCAAGTGCTACCATAAAAGTATTTTCTTGGTATTGTTTGGTGAATGTAAAGAAAATATATCATCTTGTGTTAAGTCATCTTCATTGGCTTTAACATAAATCTTCTCCACATCTAATTCAAAACAAACTCAAAATCATCCGTCTTTTATCAAAAAATTTGTCAAGGTCAGATTATTTATACAATCTGTGGCCTTCAATAATCACTTCTGCAGTTGTTTCTGGATTAACAGAACTGAATTTATGTTGCAGGCCATATCAAGTGTTGACGAAAGGGCACCACAGCATATGCCCGTAAATAATGCTGTAAATGGCCCTCATCTTGAACAGCCTGCTCAAGAAAATCCTTTTCTAAGTGGTATAAAGCAAAGATTGCTTTCCTTTATAGTGCGAGGGATCCAAAACGAAGAAAAAGATGAAACTATGGTTGGTCTTGCACCATAAAACCTTTGCCAACTTTTTTAGAGTTTATACATTTTTTCACTTGATATACACATTCGTTTATTTTTGAATCCATTGCTTAATGCTCTTTTTTAATGCTGGTTCAGAGAATCCAATCCCTTAAAAAGAAGTTTTACTTTCACTTTCAAGATTATGTTGATTTGATCATATGGAAGGTGGGTGCTGACTTAGTAAAATGTGTTATATGCTTTTTTTTTTACAATGATGTAAAAGAAATCATCTATTTTCTTTTTTGAATAGGTGCAATTTCTGGACCGACATCACCTGCTAATCAAGTTTGGGAGTGTTGATGGAGCAGTAAGTTCCTTAGCAGTGTGTAAATTATTGAGAGAGAATGCATAATACTTAACAATATAAGATGTTCTATATGTTACAAATATTTACGTTTGGCGCATATGAAAAACTTATTCATTTGGAATCCATCTGATGTAGGTGTCCCGAAACGCTGATAACCACCCTGCATTCTTTGCTGTATATAACATGGAATCAACAGAAATTATTGCATTTTATCAGGTAGTTATATTCATTGTTACACAGGACTTTTATTCCTTAAAATAGATTTTAAAGGATAATTTTGATATTTTTTCTCTGCTTAACAAGTTACGTTAGCCTTTTAATATCTTGCAGATGTCATCCGATGAGCTGTATTTGTTGTTTGAGCAGTTCTGTGATCATTTTCATGTACCATCAAAAAGTTCCCCGTATATGAATTTTATATCATCTCACTCTAACAACATTCATGCTCTCGAGCAACTTAGAAGCAGTAAAAATAAAGCTACAAGCTTCCCCTTGGTAAAACATCTTGTTGATGACATTGTTCTTAAGTTTATGCATCCTTGTCCCTTAATATTACTTAGAGATGGCAAAATGAGCAGTGGGGTAACGGGTTCTGGTCCAAACGAATAATTTTCTAATCTGCGACTCCCAAGGACGATATCTGGTTGGTCAAAACTATCAACTCTTATTTATCGTTTCAACTTATTGATAATTAACATGCTAAATAAGATTATAAAAGCAGTATTATTAAAATAGCATATTGTTTTAATAAGTTATTTACAGCGTCTTAAGGATTTGAAAACACTTTGGGTGACCCAACCTGTTTGACCAATGACCAGTTGAGCCATTTGTCCCATTTTCAATTTAGCTATTTTTTAAAATATTTATCCATTCGAACTGTTGGAGATCTGTAATTGTTGTTTTGAAATATGCAGTTTATTAAGAAAGTGTTGGTCTCTCTGCCGTTTACTTGCCAGTCTCAGAGTCCTTCACCCTATTTTGACCAGTCTCTATTTAGATTTGATGAGAAGGTGCATCTTCTATACTACTTATGACTTTATAAGCATGTTTTATTTCATTTTTTTATTTTCTTGTATTTCATTGTGTTTCTACTTCTATATTTTGTAATTAGTTAGAGTGGTAAGTACAATTACAGGAATTATATTAATACAATAAAGTGATTTAGTAGGTTGCATGCATAATTCCCATTCATAAGTATATGGGTTAAAATTTCCACCTCTAGTTTCCTCTATTTTTTTCGTTTGGTGGCCCCATTTATGTTTCTCGCATATTTCCTGGTGATAGGAATTGTTGTTCAGAAAAAAAAAAGGAAATTCAGAAGGATAAATGACCTGGATGTATATTACACCTTTTATTGCTCATTAAGTCATAATCTTCTTTGTTCATCATCTTACTTTTCCATCTATCGCAAACGTTACATAGTTTTAAATATTGAAGAAACACAAAAGCCCCTGCCTTTTATAGGCCACAATAAAAGATATGTAACCCAATAAATCCTAATCCAACAATAAAGTAATCTGCATAACTCTTCCTTTGATATTTTACAATTTCTTGTTTAGCGCTTACATTCTTCCATAAGCAGGATTTTGTATAAAAGAGTTATATTATCTGTTTGCAGCTTATTTCTGCGGTTGACCGACATAGACAGTCAACTGACCATCCAATCAAGTTTATCTTAAGGAGGCCTCCACATACCCTGAAGTTCAAAATCAAGCCAGGTAAGCACATTAAATTTACTCTCTATTTCAATAAAATGGGTACATTTTGACTTTTGGTTACTTCCTAAATTTAAACCATGGAAGATTTTATTACAAACTGAAAGCAGAAGCTTTCTTTATGTAAAATTTATCAAGAGGTTTGATATAGACTATAGTTGCAACAATAAGAGCTTTAAGAGTCCTTGTCAATTAACCTTACCTGTTTAGATCAAGGAATGACTATGTCACAGATTCAGGGATCCAAAATTTTCAATTTCTTAATAAGTTTGATTTAGATGCGACCAAAAGAACCTTACGAGTGCTCACAACCTTCTAACTTTACTAGTTTGTTTGATCACGAATGTCAATTCTTATCTGCCTAAATCAAGATCATTTTGTTACAAATTAAAGAATCGAGGTTTGTTTCTTGTACTTTCAATGGAAAGAACGTTCATAAATCCTTGGCAATTTTAAGTTGAAACGTATTACGTTTGACCTAAAAAGTCAAACCTAGTCTTGTCTAGATCAAAAGTCAAACCTTTCATGTTTAGATCAAGATGACAGTGCTTATGAGCTTAACTATAATTATCTACTAGGACCCGAGGCTGGAATTACAGATTGCAGGACAAAGAGAATATCTTCATTTCTTTTTCATCCAATTTTGCCCCTTGCGCTTTCAGTTCAGCAGACCCTCTTTTTGCAGCCTGCAGTTGTAAACATACACTTCCGTAGATAAATCCACATCCCCAGATGATGAAATGCGTAAATGACCATGAAAAAGGCGGTCATTGATACTGCATTTTACTACCAACATTCATAAATGATGAACCCATGTCTGGTTCATGTTGAAGAGGCGGTATGAACTCTGATTAGTGTCAAGCAGAAGCTACAGGAGTAATCCATGGAGGTAGGACTGTGTTTGGTGCTCATAATGTAATACATTGTAGGAAGGAACATCATATTTTTGACCAGTTCAATTATAAGTGTATGTAGTAAATTTTGATCCTAAAGCTTTTAGTCAATGAGATCGACTTGCTAGTGTGGTTACAAAAGTCTGTTTTTGGACCAACCGTATAATTTTTTATTTGTTTTTTACTGTTTGTTTACTCTTTCTATTGACATGTAGTCCAACCCATTGCACTTACCAAGTCCGTGCAAATAGCTCGTGGCTTAAAACTCTATATGAAAAATGCTCACCTGAAATCAACTTTTTATTTATTTATTTATTTATTTATTATTATTATTATTATTATTATTATTATTATTATTATTATTATTATTATTATTTTTGAGTCAATCTGAAGGGAAACCTTCTTCCAATATCTTAGACATCGTATGAAGGGAAACTCTCAGGTACAATTTCTTTTTTTGGGGAGGAAGGAGCCCGACAGGGTCTAGCCATTGACTTGGCATCTCTCTCTCTCTCTCTCTCTCTCCCACCTCCTTCCCCTCCCCCCTCCCTCGTTCTCGTTTCACCACTGCCGCGTCCTTGATAGTCTTTGATGTGCTACACCTTCTTGGTTTCTCTTTGGTTTTATTTCTCTCTGGTTCTTCAATTTCTCCCCAATATCTTCTCTCTAGCTCTTTGTTTCCTCTCCGATTATTATAGATTCGTATCATGGTTCATTTTCTCTTAAAATTCTCTTCGGTTCATGTATTGTTTCTTCTCCGCTTTCTTCAACATCAATCGAGATCTGTATCTTCTCACCTCTTTGATATCAAATCAGCTCGTAGTCCATGAGCGAGCATTAGCTATAAATTTACCAAGTTTGAGATCAACTTTTCTTTCTTCAACATCAATCGAGATCTGTATCTTCTCACCTCTTTGATATCAAATCAGCTCGTAGTCCATGAGCGAGCATTAGCTATAAATTTACCAAGTTTGAGATCAACTTTTCAGCCCGGTTGATGATTTCTAGTCCAGCTAAGTTGGCTCATATATTTTCAAGCTCGGCTCGTTAACAACTCTACCAGCCTTTGGGTTGGTGATCACATTGTAGTAGGGTATGATGATTCAAAGAATCCTTGCATTTGAATTTTGATTACAAATACTTACCATCCAAATATATATATTGGATCTTATATATTATCAAAAATTACTTTTTTAATAATTACATCTACCAAACTAACTACCCAAATAAAAAAATAAAAAAATCTCAGAAATTACACCTTGGGCCCACCACTACTTTGCGGACATGTGGCACTCTCCCATTGCTTGATCAAATCAGCATACCCTTGAGCTGAACATACAGCAAACTCTGTTAAGGAACTCACAGCAACTGACATTCCAGCACACAACACTCTAATGGCAACTTCTCCCATCTTCTCCGCCGTCTCCTCCTCTTGCCGCCCGCTCTCCACCATCTCCATCCCGGAGCTGCCGCCACCACCAAACCGCCTCGATGATCCAAGCCCCGAACCACCACCTCCTTCTTTTAGCTGTTGTACATACAAAGAACCAACCCCTGCTGCGAAAAAGTCTAACCCATCCAGCACCGGGACCTCACTGATCGAGTCCAACAGTTGTGCCCATTGTATGCACACTGCAAGCATCGGTGGGGCCCCAGCCGACCTGCGTGGGGAAAATGGAAACTTTGTGGTGTTATTGGAGTTTGACCCGATGCAGCGTAGTAGCCAGCCTGTGATGGCATGAATGTAGGATCTTTGAGAGGTGATCCATGACTCGAAACAAGATTTCCAGTTTTGTAGCTCGAATTCAAGATTGGAAGCTGACCGGGCTAGCCGGTGTGGCTCACTAGGGTGCACTGGTGTGTGTTTTTTTGGTTTCGATGGTGTCCCGGCTAGTAAAATCTTGGCTTCATCGAGCGTCCGTTTCTGTGTTTGATGGCACTCTGCCATAACCTTCCACATTCTTGATAATCTTCAGAAAATGACATTTTTATCAGTTGATAATAACAATTTTACAACCAAAGGTGAAAATGAAGTTATGAAATGATAATAATACCCTTGGATCAGTTCAAGAAGCTGTGGCTGGAGTTCTTGATCCCTTAAAGTTTCAATCCTTTTCGATACAGCTTCAACTGAGTGAATTGAAACCTTAATCTGCGTATGTAGATCTCTAATGGCTGTTCTTGTTTTGTGAACTGAAGAATGGTCATCCCCTTTAGCATCATGGTTCCTAAGTTGTGCGCATTTCTTATCGTATGCTATACGAATTTTTTCACCAGCCTGCACAAATTAGCCAAAAGAAAGCTAATGTTACTCACAAGTCACAAATATAAATCCATGAATGTAGGTAAGCCTAGCAAAACAGGCGGGTCGGGTCAAGTAACATGTCAAACCGGGTTGGGTCAAAAAGGGTTCTAACCAAAGTAGTTCGGGTCAAAATGGGTTTGAAAAAGAGTACAATACCTTCACTTCCTGATATAGTTTTTTTTCCCAGGCGTATAGTTTGCCGAGAGTCGTTTGATGACTGTTGTGAAACATACACGAATCGTCTGACAGATCGCTGCTACTAGCATAACCTTCTTCTTTTGATGAATTCACCAAGAATCTTGATGAGTTTGACCGAGAAGATGATGCAGACCTCAATAATGCTACCGGATTCAAAATCTTCATGGCTGCTAATTCAAAAAGAAGCAAACACCGTTGTTAAGGCTGAATTCATTGAAGCTTCAGACAAGAAGTGATAAAGAGAGACTAAATTCGAACCTGAGAGTTCATGTGATGCTGATGAGTACTGAGCTCGGTTAGCATCTAGCATAACTGAAAGCTCGTTGGCTGAATCAGAAATGATCTGGAACTGAGCTTCAAGATCTTTAATAACCTCCGACATGCTCGTTGGCCTTCGATTCACATAAACCGTAAACCCTGGTGTCGTCCCGTCGGTTTTACTCCTTTCTTGATTCAAAACACCATCTGCATTACCATTATTCACAACCTTCTTTGAACTCTCCCCTTTCAAAACCTCAAGATTCTGAGTTTTACTCTTCATTGGCGGCGGTTCGAGCTCATGTTCACTTACAGTTTCCTCTCCACTATCCGTCTCAAACTCATCATCATCATCATCATCATCGTCATCATCATGATCATCCTCATCATCATCCTGAACAACTGAAACTTCATCTTCATGATCACAATTCACATGACCATTGGATCTTCTGTTCATTCTTCGGTTATGATGTTCTGTTTCTTCTTGTTCTGTCTCTTCTTCAAGCTCTGGAATCCCCTCTTCTTCTCTAACTTGTTGTAATCCATTGATATCATCATCAAACACACTGTTTCTTGTGGAATACCCGTAATAATCCAAAGATGAAAACGGGTTCCAGAAGAAATCCCATTGTGATGATCTTTGAGGGGACGGTGGAGGCAAATTCGGTCGATTGTAACTGAATATAGACGACTGTGATTGTGACTGTAATGGTGACTGCATACTAAAGAAACTATCAGCTGCATATTGGTAAACTGGAGAGTGGTTATATGACTCCACTCTTGCTGTTTCTGGTGACTCTGGTGGCATTTCTTCTACGAAAACTGATGGGTTTCCGCCAGATTTGAGGTAGTTAACTTTCGGTTGTTCAATGGTGAATGAATTTGGGGAAATGGTGATGAATCTTGGGGTGGTCTTTTTGCTTGATGGTAATGGTGGTGTGGTGAATGAATCTAATGAGAATTCACGGGGTTCATCGCCTTCTACATAGTCTTTAAGGGCTGCTGAAACTCGTTTAAGCGATTGCAGATAAGCTTTATGACCAGAAGCGAATTTGGTTCGATGTTCAACAGCTTTCTTGATGAAGTTCTTTCGATCTTTACACAGTTGTACAGCTTCTTCATCGTCCAGTTTCGATGAAGAACATCCCATTTCTTGATTTCACGAGTTTTTATGACTCAAATCAGAGGGTTTTACCAGATTCATAAGGGATCTTTGGGTCCTGTTTTGTTGAAGACAGATGAGTCATGATCAAGAATGAAGAACACTACAGAATTTGACTTTCTCAAGGTCAAATACATGGTTTTTGAATTTGAAATCGGTGCAAATATATTTTGTATTTATAAGCTCTTCATTACTAGATTAAAACCTATTGAAACGTTTATCCTTTAAAAATGTGAGATATTACACATTTAATAACAGATAATGTAAATTAAAGTTTGACTTTTAAAGTCAAATTTCGCAATAATGGTCTTGATTTTGGAAAAGGATGTGCCAAACTACTGTCACTTATTTTACTTAATTAATAGGGGTAGCAAAAGTCATATACGAATATATACAAGTGGTATACCGATATATACAAGCTGAAAACGACATATACGGGTGTATACAAAGCCTTATACGGTCATATACACATTTTTTTTAAATATAAAGATCGCAAATCAATCAAAGAGACTATGTTTAATCATAGAGGTGCATTTACTATGGAAACTAATTATGATATAATATTAAAGCAGAAGAAAACACAAATTCTCTTTTTTGGGTTAAATATACAAAAAAGGATAAGGTGCAGTACAAACTGCAGCCTTGCAGAGAGGTCATCACATGGGTGAAAAAATATACTAAATAATTTATTTAACAAATAAAAATTAATAAAATTGTGAAATTAGTCAGCTTTTGTTAAAGCATTTGATCAAGAAAAATAAAGTGAATTATTAGAACCTTGGGAAACTCCAAAGGAGTAAACAAAATCTTAGCAACAAAAGCTTCTTCTTCACTAAAGCTTGTATCAAAATCTTTAAACAATATTGGTAAAAAAAATATAAGCAAAATAATGTAAAAATCTTGCATTAAAACCTCAAGAAATTATTAAATCAAATTACTTTGGCTTGAAAAGATTATATTATTTGTGTGTTTAAGATGGTGTAAACTTCTTTCTGACCAAGAAAGTCAAATAATTGACTTCTTAAGAATCAAATATATTCATTTAAAGAGGAAACTGTTGCATGAGATTCGAGATTAAACCTGTACAATCGCAATCAAAACCAAAAGTATAATACTGCAGTAAAATCAAGAACTGAAGGTGAACTCAACTAGTAATTGTAAAGATAATAAACAAATCTTGATGAAACTGTGAAATTTCATGCAGTAAATCAAGAACTGAAAGTGGTAATTGTACAGATAAAAAGAAAATCTTGAAGAAATTGTGAAGTCTCATGCAGTAAAAATCAAGAATGGATGGGAGACAGAGATTCTTACCTGGGTGTTAACTGATCAATGCTTGAAGAACACGCAGAAACACCAAGAACACACACTTGAGAGAGAAATATGGGCTTAAAGAACACACAGAAACACCAAAAAACACACACTTCAGACTTCAGAGAGAGATATGGGCTTCAAGAACAGGCAGAAACACACACTTTAGATAGAGAAAGAGAGAGAAAGAGTGAGAGAAATGGGCTTCAAGAACACACACTTGGTGTGTGTGTGTGAGAGAGAAAGTGCAACGGTCAAAACCCTGTTTAGAGTGGGAACCTGTATTAAAAACAGCATAAAAGAAATTTTAAAGCTAGAGAATTAACGGAAATTCTAGGCTTGTAATAAACATAAGTCAACTACGCTCTTATTGTCGGAGGATCGTTAAAAGTTTAAATCGAGTTGAGCTAGAACAAAATAAGTTTAAGTATATATTTCACATACAAAATATTTATTTAGTTTATTGAATATGTATTTATATTAATTATTATTATATACAAAATATAAAAAAAAATGATTAGTTAATATATTGAGTTACATATAAAAGCACAATCATAAATATATATAAAATTAATTATATAAATATGTTTATAGAATAATTAAATAATAAATAAGCTGAGTCCGATCCGAACTCAAACTTCAAAGATTTCTAACGAGCAAGTTCGAGCTTTAGAAATAGAACTCTAAATGAGCTATAGCTAAACAAGCTCAGGCTCGTTTACTCCGCTAAAGAGTTGCGCATCCTTAAGTGCCATCCTGGTGGTAAGTTTTGTACTCACTAATAAAACATCGTGAGTTCTAGTCTTGTAGTGTATAAGATGTGGTGATTTTATTTTAAAGAAATTATTTGTCCTTGTTAAAGAACCAAAGTTACATGATCTCTCCACTTACCAAATCAGTGAGAAGTATCCTTTCCACTACTCATAAAACTAAAAAAGGAATACGTTAAGCAGGTTGTGTTTAGCACATACAAATTCTATTTCAAGTTTTCAACAGCTATATATGTATTTACTAAATCTATGTTAAGGTACAACATTTAATGCAATTATTACAATTTGTTCAGCTGTTGTTTTCTGCACTGAAGGAATATTGTATTGAGGAGAACATATCCCTTTATAAAAGATTTTTTGTTTGGAGTCCTGAATGTAAAGGAAAGAATCACGTTAAAGAGGTTGGCCAAATGGGCAAAATCCCACTCACCAGTTGTGAATTCCCATTTTGCCCCTCCTTAACTTACTTAATCAATCCCCATCTTGCCCTTTTCAATCAAATAAGGTTTCTTTTGAAATATTACTGGTTAAAACAATCTTGAAACCGAAACCTAAAACTAAAAATAAAAAATAAATATTTTTAAAAACACAAAAACTGAAATATCAGATTTTGGATTTGATTATAGGTCGAAACAGAACCAAATTGACCCATGTACACCTCTAGTTTTTCTGTACTATTTGGTATCTGTGTTGAAAGGAATATAAAGAGAGTAAAGAGAGAGAGAGAGAGAGAGAGAGAGAGAGAGGCAGAATAGTAGTTTGCTGACCTATCTGCTTTGGTTGTCCTCCTATATACGTCGTTCATTAATTCGTCTTCATCACAACGTATAGGGTTTTCGAGGGTTGTTGCCGCCTCTCAATAGTTGATTATGCTTCCCTTGGCCATTTTGTTGAAACCATAAGTTTCACCTATGGCTTGTTTATTTTTCTTAGTGGCAATCTCGTATCCTTAAGTGCCAATAAGAAACTCATAGTTTCTTGTTCCAATTATGAAGCTGAATACAAAGTTACGACTAACACAACTATTGAGATCATTTGGACCACCCGTCTTCTTTGTGATAATTGGAGTGCTTTGTCATTAATTCAAAATCACGTTTCTCATTAACAGGCTAAACACATTGATATCAACAACTATTTTATTAACAAGTGGGTAACATCTTCACTAAAACACGTTCTCAAAATCATGTTTCTATAGTCAATTAAACACAAAGTTTGTTCCTATCGGGCTTCAAGAGGAGACATCTTCACTAAAAGTCTTCTACGTCTTTTATTTGAACATTTACTTGTAATGTTTATGATTGGTCCACCACCAATTTGCTTGAGGGCAAGCTCTTGATAAACTTAATATTCAAGGTAAAGGATAATATTTCATATTCTCAAGATAAAGTTTGTATATTTTAAAAGTGTTTAGATTAGTTTGTTATTAGTTGGCACTTTAAAGTATATCTTTTTATCCCATAATTGATTATATACAAAAATCCTGAACAGCATCAATTGAGATGGTGAATTTTATCACATCTTAGAAGCATATTCATCCCAATTATATGTCTAATTTATAGTGAGTAAGAGACATTATTTAAATAAACAATTCAACATTCGAATCTTTGATGAGAAATAATAGTGAGTTCTATCTACAAACCAATCGTGTCTTAGTTTATAATACACCCTTGTGATCATGAGTAAATATATTTCATGATCGTAGTTTTAATTTGTCCTCTTCTACACGTTTGCAAATTTAACTTATTTATAACAAAACTTTTTCTTCAAATTATAAAGAGAAAGTTGCACAACAGTCCATGTGATTTGATCATATTGTACGTTTCATCCTCAAATTTAGAAATTTCAAACTTAATCTGAACATTTAGAAGATAGTTGAATTTTAGTCCCCACCATTAAGATCTGTTAGTTTTTAACGACCTAGTGACTTCTAAATATAAAATGTGTATAAATGTTACATCTTATATATTTTATCACAAAATATTTTTCTCTTTTATAATATTATAATTCTTAGAATTATAGTTTATAAAATAAATATAAAAACATAAAATGTATTAATACATGAATACAAACCAGTTATTTTGACCTATCGAAACATATGACATATGGTTAGCATTTAGTTATTGATACATGCATGTTAATTATTCGAACCAGAGTAAAAACATTAAAATTCAAGCAGGACAGAATTCAAATTAATTGGTTCTTTAATGTTTGAACCCGGTTAGCATTAAAATCAAATTCCAAAAACAGTTTTCAAACTGAATCGAATTACACATATAAATAATTTTTTTATATAAAAAATTATGTATTATTTATTTTAAGGGCTATTTTGTAAAAACAGTCAGAAAGCAATTGGAAGAATTTGGAAAAGCAAAACAAAGTTGGGCATAAAGCAAAAGATTATAGAAAACAGGGTCCCATGAGTCCCCATTACATGCATGCATCGTCGCCCGAGCCCTACCGAATTCATTTTTTTAACAAGTATATATAACTACATGTGTATGTGTATGTAGGCTGATGTTAATTTGTTAACTCTTATTTATTACGATAACCCGTTAATCATAATGTAAAACAAAAACTTACACCATAGTTATATATTGCAATTAACTTTTATATCGCGTTACACAATTAATGTAATGATTTTTTTCCTCATTTTCAAAATTTCCCTTCATTTGAAAAAAAACCTCATCGTTTTTTAAAAAATATTCTTAACTTTTTTGAATGATTTTATTTTTTTTAGAGAAATTACACCATTAAATATATCGTTTTAATATCTTTATTTTGAGTATAATATTGCTATATTTAAAAAAAAATAATTTAACATTCCATGTGAACCATTTGTTTTATCATTTTAACTCTAACATATAGTGGTTTTGGACACTAGTTGGGTTAATGGATTATTGCAATAAACAAGTGTTAACATTTGATACTTATCCTATGTATGTATATGTGTGTATATATATATATATTATATCATTTTGTAATACTTTGTAATAGCGTTTCTAAACGATTATGCTAGCAATATGTAAATCATGGAATTGTTAGTTGTAGATTTAATCCTGTAAAAAAAGGAGATGAAGTGCTTTCTTTTAAAAGTGAAACCTAAGGTGAATTTATATCAGTTTGTTGATGTTAAAAAAAAATACTGTAAGATTTAAACATACAATCATTTGATTTCAGAGCATATTTTTTTATCATCAAACTATCCTTTTGAAGACAAGTAATTGATCCTATTAAATTGTCTTTTAAACCTTAATGGGTATAGCGCACAATAATTTAACGTTGTATATGGTTTGGTGTTCTAACATTATTATTTATTTGCAAGTTAAGAAGATAATTGGTCAAATGATGACAAAAAGATGCTAATCAATGCATAACATTTTTGAAAGGGTGGGTATAAGTTGAATAAACTTTTCTTAAAGGTATTACAAGGCTCCACTACTTTGTTTTTTAAAAAGAAAAAAGAAATCATCTTGTGATCGTGAATCCGCTAAGTAAATGTGAAATCTATGTGTTTTCATTGGAATCCAAGTATTCCACTGACATTATCTAGATCTTCCAAGAACTTTTAAGGGTATCTGATCTGGCGTTAGTGTTATCAAGGTATGCAAAAAAGATGGTTTATTCGAACAGCTTGAGAGTTCAAGCGGCATGATAAACTTAAGATGTAGATTTAGGAGCAGAGGTATGTGAGTTAACCGTTCTAAAAGGTGTTATAAGAGACTTTTAAGCTAGAATGGTCCAATGTGGAAAAAGAATCTTAGAGTTGATCCATCTCGTACGCCGAAGAACAATAGATAAAGAACCATGTCTTTAATCGTTGAGAAATTCATCACCAATTGATTAACCATTTATTATTGACTTGAATCAAATAATTACGTAACAATTACAAATGAAGATAAATACAATCGTCACTCTAAGATTGTCTCATCAGTTATAGATAACGTCGAACAACACTTTCAGATTGAAGTTATTAGAGATTTGTCTAATGATTTTATTTGAAATAAACAAACTGAATGATTTGAGAGTCATCATCAACACTTTCAGATTGAAGAAATTTGAGATTTAATCCAAACATTCAATTGATTAAACCTCAGATTTTTTATGAATGATATATGAATTTTGAGAGAGTTTATTGAACCAGAAGAAGAAACGTGGCAATTTGCAGCTCCTGACTTGTTTGATGGATATTATGATCACATTGATGATTAATCTATCCAATTACATCTAAAATATATAACACACATCCACTCGTTTATAGCTATTTTGGTTTCCAGATATGGAGCCGGCCACCGGGAGCGCACCCGACATGCACTCCAATGGTGTTGTCTGGTTCTTGTTTGCAACTTCAGCCGTTGTCGATCCCCATACAGTTCATGATACGAAAAATTAGATGTTAGATTAAGGGGCTGTTTGCCAACTTTTGAATGGATAAGTGCTGAACCATTAAGAGTGCTGAACCATTAAGAGTGCTGAACCATTAAGAGTGCTGAACCATTAAATGCTGAAAGTAAGATGTCTGAATCATTAATAGCTAGTATATTGCTTAACTATTCAGATGCAAATGTATGACCAATTCAGATAAAAGTTCTTAACCATTCAGACTCAGTATAATGTTTAACCATTCAGACTCAGTATAATGTTTAACCATTCAGAAGCATAAGTGCTTAACCATTTAGAAATCTGCTTACGAAACAAACACTCTGAACCCCCCGTGTTAACCATTCAGACATCTGAATTATTAATAGATTGAAACAAACAACATCTAAGTAGTGTATTTGATACAGGTACATGTAGTACATTAGGATTATTTACTTATAGAAAAATGATAACACATCGCACAGATATTTTCATTACGAATAATTAAAACGTAACAATAAAAAATGATGTCGGGTAAAAAAACAGTTATACTATTTGCCGTAAAATAAGTATACGATAGATCATCACGGTTTTAGACATGTACAATCTATTTATTTTTAAAGAGTTAAACATGATTGATTTTGCCTCTTTTTAACGCCATGCGGTTTTAGAAATATGCAATTAGTTTAAGAATAAAATACAATAAAAGATATAATTAAAAAGAAATATTCTTCTAGAAGAAAATATGTATAAAAAATAAGGAATTGATTTATTTCCTTATTTAAATATACGTGCTATTTAATGAAGGAATTAAAATGTGGCTCTTTGGTAATGTAACTTATTTAATAGTATGGGTGGAAGCTGTAACACTACACCTAACTTAGTTTCCAATTATATCTACCTTTTGTAAATATAAACAAACCACCCCTCCATCCACACACATAAGATGCCAATGAAACTTAAATTTCAAGTACATTTGATGATGCATAGGTGGGTGGCTAGGAAGGACAATATATAACTTTTTAAATATAAAAAAAATCATACCATTACTAAAATAAAAGTTATAACAAAAACCATATGATAACTTTAGCAAAAAGTTTATGAAATTTGTAGCTAGATTCATAGCAAAAATAGAAAAAATTGTGGAGAAATATGTAGTTAAATTCCATCGTAGAATCAATAGCATAAACCATACATATACCAAAATCTGTAGCTAAAATATGCAACACAACTTGCATAGTAAAATCCGTAGCAAAGATACCTATGTTCTTTTTTAGCTAAAACTCATCGTAAATATGATTGCATAACAAAAATCTGTTGCAGACAAAATTAGCAACAAAGAGTAGCTACAGACCAAAATACGTGCCAAATTCTGAGCAACACGGGTGTTTGCTATGGATTTGACCATAACAACTACCAATGTTTGTTTTAGAGTAAGTTTAACTTGTTAACTAAAATTATAAAAAAAATATATATTTTGATATTATAAGTTTAAAGACATTAATTCCATATATAAACTTATGTGTTAAACTTTTTAGTCAAATGTTACATTTTCATACTAAAATATTCAAATGTGTCATTTCTAGTGATGAATTTAAGAATCTATACCAGGTTGTGCAACTTGTTTGATGGTAGTGTTATCAAAGGCAAGACACGCAATAACCTAATGCAAGTTAATGATTACATAGGTGGTTTATACATAACATTACATAAATCACCAAATATATTACTTTACATTTGAAACTAAATGTAAATTATATATGAGAAAAACAATGTTATATTCACACATTTAAAAACTTATACAAGATAAAACATTTGCATTTTACTATCACGTATATTATGATAGTTAATAATGACAAACTACTAATCATAAAAAAAAAAATTACACAATAGCAGACACATTAAATACATAACCAAGTATAAGTAACGCAATATGAGAAACATATAATCTTTTTGTATAAAATGTAGATAGTGGTTACATAAACGTGTATGTATATTAATAACGTGATAACTTAGTTACATAAATGTTTAATGAATCATAGTTAAAAACTTAAAATAAAAAAATATGATCCTTTACCTCGTCTACCACAAGGTCCACAATACATTATAAAAAATATTTATGATCTGTATAATTATAGTATGTGGAAATGGCTGTGTTACTGTGCGGTTTGCACTTGGGCCTTGGCCCGTTTCTTTTTAATATCAATTCCTGAGATAGTGGGACTCTGGTTTTGGTAACCAGCTAATTTTACTTTTGGGTTATATATAGTTTCATAGTTGGGCTTTTGTTATAGCCGCCTGGCATTGTGGCAGTATTGCACTCGGCATGATAAAGTAAAACTTGTTTCTGAATTAAATTTAAGTTGAAACATAAAGTAACTTGAATTTATACAGTTGAATGAAAACGTATTATGTTTGACTTAACTCTATTCCAAACAAATTTATATCGAAACGTATACCGACTCAAAACGTACATAGAAAAACATGTGTGGTAGCGCCGTATGCGGCATGATAAGGTATAGTAACTCAGATTTATATTGTCAAATGAATATGCATTATATTTAACTCGACGTGTTTCCAAACAAAACTTAAGTCGAAACGTAGATAAACTCAAAGTGTATTATATTTGACTCATCTCATTTCTGAACAAAAATTAAGTCAAAACCTAGACGAACGTGGAAATGTGACCATCTTAAAGTGTATATAAAAATAAACATGAAAATGTTTTTATGTGACCCGACTTGTTTTTGAACAAAATTTACATACGTAGACGGACACGAATTTATATCATCACACACATAAAAATACGAAAGTAAGAATTTAGTTATTTTACGTAAAAATTGTATAGGGGCAACCCGGAACTTAGAAACTCAAGGGGATAAAATAACATTTTACAAAGTTTTTAAAAAGATTGGAGAGTAAAATTGTCAAAATGCAAAGTTGAAGGGGGGTAAAGACAAAGTTGCAAAAGCCACCGACTTTATATTTAGAAACAGAAGAATTTTAACTTTTAAGTTATAGTAAATTTAATTTTATATAAATGTTGACAAAAAATGTTATGCTTACCAAATTAAATAAACTATCTTACATTTACATCATTGAATGTTAACAGATTTCATTATAATGACAACAAACAGATTTGGAATTTCCACTGTCATCGTTCATTGTTGTGAGCAAGTTGAATGAAAATTATTTTGATATACAGGATGAAGTTCTATCTTACTTTTACTTCTTTATTCCAATATGTCGTATATTTTCTTATTTCTTTCATAACAAATCTTGGTAAAACTTAAAATATAATCTTCAAAAAGAAAAATAAAGAAAAAAAATAAAATAAAACAGAACTCACTTATTACATTGCTGGTGATGGGTTCAACAACAATAAACAAAAAAAATTTAAAATTAAAGAGATTAGTATGTTAATGTGTAATTCATATTATACATATTAGATGTAACCCTTTAACCAACTAACATGTTAGTTTTGATAAAGTACCTTTCTTGTAGGTGATGGTGGCTAGATCATGTAGGTAGCGGCAACGTCATCAGTGTAGATGATGTCGTGATAATGGGGCAACATCAACAGTGACGAGGGTGGTGGTGGTGGTGGCGGCAGTAGTACATGTGGCATTGGCGCGTCACAATGGTGATGTATGCAATGGCAGCAATTTAATTTACAGTTGAGGAAGTGGCATAGCAACGACGGAGATGGTGCGGTGGTGTGGCGATGGTGTAGGTGGCCAACACAACGGTGATGGTGTTGGCAACAACTTGTTGGTGGTGGCAAGTCGTAGTTGGTGTTGGCCATCTATACAAGTTTTAAGTTAATAATTTTATAATTGTGTCATATTTTAATCTATTGTATAATTTAAATAAAAACAAATTGATCCCATGTATAATTTTAGTTAACCCAAGTATTCACTACTGGAAAAGTGAGTTTAATGCAACCGTATAAAAGTAACTTTTCAAAAAATTGAATTTGCTTACAAAAAGTAAACATTTGCTAATAGTTGTATAAGCTAACAAAAAAGTTGTTTTACATTTAATATAGCTTCATCTAATGCAACATGTAACAAAAAATTGTCTTAGACTAATACAACTTTTTCAAGGCTTAATAAAACGAATTGCACATGATATATTAGCTTCATTTTGTTGTAGTGATTGTTGAGAAATCATACTTCAATAATCAAAACATGGACGATCTGAGAGTGGTTCACTCCGCACGTTCAAATTATTTTATGAATATTATAATTGCATTGATTATCTTTTTTCTTAAACGGCAAATATACGACCTTAAAATTTACGTATATTTTATGAATTTGCTCTAGTTTTTTCAAATTTAAAATATTTTTCTTTGATAGAGAAAAGAAAATATCTCGTAGATGCCACATAAGAAAAAACATTACATGAAATTTACGTAAACAATGATTTTTTTAACCGTTAAAAAGTCTGTATATTTTATCATTAATATATGAAAGTAAAGTTTGTTACCTACATTAGTACATTACTATGTAATTATGCTATCAATTTTGGACAAATGGGAACTTTTATGCATTTATGACGTTAAAAATCCTTACTTTATTTTCTAAAACTAAAATCTCATACCTCCAAATAAAGCATATCCTCAATCATATGTTTGTTTCACGTTAATATTAAAAATTAAAAGGGGACGAGTTTCAAACCTATGCATTTTGTTCATCACCAAAATCATTAATTAAATCAAAATAAAATACGACGTGTATCCATGTTCATGAGTACCAGTACCATGTCACACTTTATCCTTGCATACATCTTCATCTAGGTAAATTTTATGATTCGATAACGTATTTTTTTATTTGGCCTATCGGAAAATTAACTAACATGGAAGGACAAATGATACAATGCAAAAATTGAATCTGCACACGTTCATTTTATGCTACACTTCTTTGCCAACGACAGGGCCGGCTAAATCATTTTAGTGGCCTAAAGCAGGGTTAATTTTGGAGGCTTTTTTCTTAAGTCTTTAAATAAAAACTTTCCTCTTTTATCCGGGCTTGGTACCGGCAAAAATAAACTAAATAGCTTATATTTGGCGGAGTTAAAAATTTTTTTAATGTACTTTTTATATATTTAAAAAACATGCAAAACATTTATATAAACTTTATTTTTCTAGCTTTTTTTAAGCAAACTATTTAATCAAATCTTCATACTCAATCTCATAAGATAAATCTTTTTCAATTGACAAAATAACTAACCCATTTAATCTTTTTCTAGCAGGCCCAAATTTTAAAAACTAAAATTAATAACAAACCTAGTCTGCCCTAAAATAGAACAGTTAGCCCAATACGTAATAGCTAACCCAAAACTGTAATTACCCTAGCCCAAACACTGAAAAAACTTGAGGCCCTTAACATATGGAGGCCTTAGGCCACCGCCTGGTCCAATAACCTTATTGGGCCGGCCCTTGGCCAACGATTCCAAATCACACTCAACATTTGACATGAGAAATGATAACTGATTTCGTAACTTTATTCGAGAACTAAAGGTGTTAACGTTATCAAACACAAATGGTACAAATGAAAGAACCTAAGCAGTTAAGAGAACAAAGAATGATCGAAAACTTGAGCAGCATAACCGATTTGTTGATCTACAGCTAAATTTTAATTTGATATTTTTTTCATAGAAAAAAAAAGTGTCACAATACTTTCTTTTATTTAAAATAAGACCGGTAATAATAAACTAAATATTTTATAGTTGTCGGATTTAAAACATCATTACTTATTTTTGAATTAACAAAGTAGTCAAATCTATTTAGTTTAGAAAATAAAGAATTCAGTGCATTACCTTGTTAAATTATGAATCTTTAAGTTAATTGAAAAATAAGTATTTATATAAACTAGATATGATATGATATTTCAATATTACAAGACAAAATGACAAAGTAATGGATTCGTTATATAGACTACTCATGAGTATCTATGGATTCGTTATCTAGAGCCCTCTTGTTGACGACCCGTAGCACTCACATCTAACGAACCACAAAATTTTAAACTTTTATAATCGTTCTATCTATCTATTTTAATTTTATTATAATACACATAAAACCAATTCTTTTAATCTTTATAAATCGAATTTGCATCTAATTTATTCATAAAATTATGCAACCTGATTTGAATTTGTAACCTTTTGGTTAAAACTTATGCCATTATACCACTAGAATGTTTCCTTTGGCACAAATTTTGTTTGACAAAATTAAACTTATCTGCTATAGAAATTCAGTAATCAAGTTATAAAGAATCTTTAAGGTTTATATAGTTTCACTCCCAATATTTTCATCGAATCTTTTGTTTCTATAATCACTAAATAAACTCATAAATTCTTAAATTAGGGGGCTAAAATTCATACTTTATTTAGATATATATAAATAAAAACCGTGTTCATAATATGAATCCTTAAAAAAACAATTATTATATGATATTAATCCTACGAACAACATACGGAATAATTTGATCATAGTGCGTGGCCATGATCTAGACATTTGATATCTGCCAAAACTTTGTGAGAAACCATATTCTTTTGCTTTCTACCACCAATTAAGTATGAATTGTGTGGAACATTGAGTGCAAAGACCATATTTTTTAGCTTTCTGCCACTATGCTCACATCTTATTGGTTGCCACAACTTGTAACACATTATTAATCACCTAACCCTACTTTCGACATTGAATTTTGCATATATACCCACAAGATTGACATATAGCGCCTTATCTTACTACCAATCACATCAAACTTTCTTTTTGTTTTTGTTTTTCAAACTTGTTTTTCAAACAACTAATCATCATTATGATAATCACATTTTCTAATTACAAATCATGTTATTTGTCATGTTCTTCATGCATATATGGGGTGGTAAATACAAAATGGGAAACCATATAAAAGATAGAAAGAATTCAGGATGCGCGACACGCATAGATATTGACGAACAGTGAAACCTTTTTACTGGTGTCATTACGATGGTTTGGATCTACAGATGTTCGAGAATTTATTTGTCCGGTTCAATTCAAATAATCAAAATTTCAGTAATTTATACTATATGATCAAGAAATACATATATTGGTAATAATATAAAACATGGATGTTAGAAGCATAAAACAACTCCAAAATCATGCAAGTCATGTTAATTATTAAATTTGATTTGCTAGAATTGGACCACGCTATTTGTTTTGTTGGTTAATTGATTTATGAAAAGAGAGATTTTTATAATTCTTGATCTACTAGATACTTTGAATTCTACATTTATTTAGCTTACTATCTTAATGTATGGAGTTCCTAATGATTAACAATTCCTAATTTCTTGATGTTTTATGTAATTCTAAAAATTGCAATAACTAATTGCTATCTTGTATTGCAATTGCTATTAGTAATATAAATCATTCAATTATCACTACTAGAATAATAAACCTAATACAAACTTTTAGAAGAAACATTTAAAAAAAGGTTGCAATTTCTAACAAATAAGTTGCATTTGCTAACAAAACGTTACTTTAGATCAAATACAACTTCACTTGATGCATTATTTGTTAAAAGTTGTTTTAGAATAATGCAATGCTATTAAGGCCTAATATAATTTCTTTGAGGTCTAATACAACATATTATTAAGGTTGTCTTATCTTCATTTGTTGTATCATATAAATCTCTAGATTTTTAGTTGAGGTGAACAATTGTAATTCATGATTGATTGGCTTTGATAGTTTTACCTTGTGGCATGTGATTATGGGACAAACTTTATTATTATTTTTTGATTTTCATTAATTTTTAAATGCATTATCAGATAGACGATATTATACATAAAATAGAATAGTAGCCTAGTGGTAAAGTGTGTGTCCATCATTCTCTCTAGCCCGAGTTTGATCCTCTGCTACCACCTCCCCTCCGAGTCGGTTTATTCTATTTACTCTTTTGCAATTTTTTTTCGAAAATGTTTATTTACTTAACGTTATGTTCACCCTTTTTTTAGTTTTCTTTTAGTATTTTTTTCATAGTTTCTTATTTTTATTTTTTACAAGTTTTTGGGATTATTTCACAATTTTTCCTCTTATTTTTACGTTACAAGATTTTACACATTTGTTATTTCGACGTCTTAAAACATACAATTCCAATTTACGACTATAATTACGTTAAAAAGTTGCTAACGTGCTCATATTCTTACTGCGGAGCTTGATGTATAATCTGGTTATTTTAGATTTTAGATATATCAATACACCTATATAATATCTATAAAACTTTTATTTGTTAAAATTATAATTATAAAACTTATGTATAGATCAAGAGGATTAGACCCAATAACGAAAGTGTAAGAAAAATAAAATTACATACCTTTAAATACAAAATATGCTAGTATGAAAACATGTGACTAACCAATACACGCTACCATTTTTGTGACAACCAATTTTCTTATCAGCGTATGGCTCTAAAAATGCTCAATGCCATACTATGATTGAATTATCATACAAGTGTTATAGAATTATTATAAATGAATGAAATTATCACGTACGGATGAGATTATCACATAATTGTTAATCATTCATACTTATACACTTTAAACCCTAAAAAAACATTTTTATTTTCTATTATATTTTATAATACATCCCGTCCCTCATAATTTTTTTGCCGTTCGTGAACATATGGACTTTTATATTTACTAGATTTTGTTGATTTTTCTTTCACGTATCTCTAGACCCCAGATTTAATGATTTCCTTTCCACTAGAATCTGTTTTGTGGATTCAATGATGCGAAGAATTTTGTATTGTTTATATTATATTCACAATATATTGTTCGCATAATATTTCACTAGCTCAATCTGTTGTGATATATAGTACTTTACTTCTAATAAAAAAGTTAGTATTTGAGTAAATTTGATTATGGCAATAGTTAAGTGGGATATCTAGTGTTCTTTTCATAACACTTGTTTCTTGTATAATAATCATTGATAAACTTCTTTACCTATTTCTTAATGATATAGTAAAAAAAGTTAAATTAGAAAAATCTAAGTGTGAAGTTACTAAAAAATCAATCAATTCATTGTATAGTTTGTTTATTTTTAATTATGATACATGTTTGATATATTTTAATTTTAAATACAACTGTGTTTTTGTTGATGGTTTAAGCTTGGATTTCTTTGAATGGATATTGGTACATGCTGATCAATTGTAAAATATAGTTTTGTTATTGTCATTAGATCAAAATTAATGGATGGTCCATATGAAAACCCTCCATTAGGATTCCTCTTCCGATATCTGTTCACTATAATACTTTTTCAAGGCATGTGTGCATCTCACCACCGTCTCCATCGCAACAAGCAACCTTCGATCAACCAACCCTAAAAGTCCACCGTCGTTTCACCATCCCACGGGCCGCCTCTCTACTCTTGCCACTTCACATGCTCGGACGCGTGAGCACGTGCCTCCATCGATTTTCTATTTTGCATCAGTGCCTATTTTACAATTCTTCAGACTTTTTTTTATTTCTATATTAATTACTCTAATAAATTAGATATAGTCAATTTTGCCGTAGTTTTGCACATCGATCCCCATAAAACTTGAATCCAGTAATTAGAGTTCATGGAGTCCATTTGTTAAGAAAGGTCTTGCAACTGTGGGCAAAAAAGACCATCTAACTAAGGAACCTCTTAATTCAATTTCTCGAGAATGACATATTGATGACAACATGAATCAAATGGCTTTGTGGAATGCTATAGAGCCACATACAGTCAACATTGCCTAAAACCTTTCCACTATGAAAAGAGTGTGGGACAATATCTCTTAATCCTTCTTACAAAGGAATCTGTCTCATGCATATTTTGTGGTTCAAGTTTATAGCAGAGTCGAGCAATGTAATTCGATTACTTTACTCACTGATGAATTACGTGCCATGTTTCCATTTCTTATTGATTTGAAGGTACATGAGGAGCTCAATACCAAGATGGATGTCATGATGTTCAATGCTGGTGTATCTCCTAAGTATTGTAGTGCTCGACCCCTGTTGTTGAGCAACTCCGCTACTATTTTCTTAGTGGCATGCACGTATCATTTTTTACGAGAGATGTATGGTTCAAATGCCATCTCTACCAACACCTCTATCATGCATACATCTAACATACCTTCCATGCATACATCTATTGGTAAAGGTAAAGGTAAAGGTAAAGGTAAAGGTCGAGATTCTCATATGACTTATAAGAATGGTATTCGACAAGGTAGTGGTGTCGTCTATCACTACTGCAAGGAAGTTGGACACACGAAGTGTAATTACCGAAATCTAATCTTTAGATCTTAGCCTCCCATTTTGAGCATATTACCACTGCTCCCACTTACATGTTTCTCCAGAAGTATGATAGACTCTAATAGTTGCTAACCTTTTAGTTAATCGCTCCCAGCTCATAATTCCATGCGAGTCAATTAGAATTAAAGGATGAACCGTATGACTGCATTATTTTTTTAAGGTCTTGTTTTCAGACAACCTCATAGTAAGATTTAGATATCAGAAACAGTAGATCTTAAACTCAAGATCACATTAACCTTAAGCAGCGAAATAAAACTTTGTCAATATTCAACGATTACATTAGTAAGAAACTATTAATAATATAAGACTCAACTATCTATGAACTTAAACTATGAAGGATGCTAGTCTTTATCCAAATTGCCAAGTAGCTTTAGAGTCCATACCACGCTACAATCCTTTATTACATCACGAGCATACCTGTGAAGCTAATATAGATACAAAAATTAGTATTGCTGAGTAAGTTTTAGTTTTACTTTAGCAAAATACTTTAACCAAACTTTATCTTTAACTAACTTTTATTATCATGCTTTAGCGATACTTTAAACTTTAGTTTTAAGTCATACTTTATCTGAATATTGTACTTTAAACATTCACAACTTTATCTTTGTGCTTACATTTATGTAAAGCTATTTAGCTATTACTATGTTTATTTTTTAACCGTACTTTAGCTTTTATTTTATAATTACTTTATCGTGAGTCTATACTTCATACAGAACTCCTTTAGCTATTGCTCGTGTAAAACACAAAACTTTATATCGTTTGCCAATACACGAGACTCATGTCTTACTTGCAACACATGCAAGACTCATGTCGCTTGTTATTACGCAAGACTCCTATGTCGAGGCTTGAAATACATCAAGATCTCTATGGGCTTGCAAAACTTTTTAGCATACTTTAATATTTTTACAACTTCGTTTTAATAGTGTAACTATTCTTGAATTATTATTCAAGTTATTTAATTATTCATATGTGACTTTTACTATATTTACTGTTGGTTCTTTTATTTTCACTTTATTTTAATAGTAGGAATATTATAACATTCTTTCTTTTTTTTTTTTTGCTATCAACCATTGTTCATACTATCTTCATCTATATGCGATATAAGTGTCGTCATGTACATAATTTAAAAGATTTATACTACTAATGGTAACATGCAAGAACCCTACTGTTTAAGAACTATGCATCGTGCGTGAACTTGACCATCTATTATCAGACGAAAACTTCATCATGCGAAAACTATTAGGCGGGAACTATGCTTCGCGAAAACATATTATTCGTGAGATCCCTAAATCAAGCGAAAACATCATTAAGCGATAACAACATCATGCGTGAACATCATCCATAAGTGAAAACTAACATGCAATAATCATATCATGCGAAAACCTATGAACCCATGCAAAAATTGCATCAGGTCGAGCCTTGGGCCCCAAGTCATCGATTTTTGAATCATATTACAAGTAAACACGTTCTATGCCAACAAAACCATATACTTCATGCAAATAATCATCATGGTATGCATATTAGCCCTAAAACATGAAAAACATGTAAAAGAAGGGATCAAGAACTCACTCAAAGATGATTGCAAGAGAAACAACACTAACCAAGAGCTTTAACACACAAATATATATGTTTAAGCATAAAACTATCATCCTTTCATTCATTTTTGCATCAAACAAATCTTAAACATGAAATTTACACACCTTGATCCCTTCTTTTCTTACTTTCTCTCTATAGCTCTCGCCTCTCTCTCTAGAACATACTAGGAGTAGTTTTCACATGAAAAGTAGGGAACAAGGGGCATCCTTACCATATTTATCTTTTCTCCATTCAAGCATGTCCTGGCACAAGAACATCCATGCGCGAAAACTCCCTAGGTGAACACTTCGTGCTCCCTTTTGTCACTAGAAATCTCAGGGTGTTACTTTTTTTTAATACAAATCATGTTTCCTATCCCTTCTGTTGTTTTCTATTATCAATCTTGTTTCTTGATGTCTGTGCTGCTGATTTTGTTTCTTACTACTCTTCTCTAGATTGTGTTGTTCTTGTTTCTTGTTGTTTCTACGTCCTGTTGTTCCCGATCCTACGCGTGTTCCAGCCTAGTTTTTTGGTTATATTCTTAAGTTTATTTTGTAACATATTATCCGTGCATAACGTCTGTACTCCAATTTAACAAGGAGTGTTATTATTATTTTGGTTTTTAGTATATTGTCCATATGCCTGAATAGGTTTTCAGGTCTCGTTAGGGTTTGTTTTCCATACATTAAGAATTTCTTTGAATTCGTTCAGTTATTTAAACCTATTTTACTTTTACATGTAGGTTATGCATATACAATATGCCTACACATGCCTTACGCATATGTAGGTTATGTATATAACCAAAGTTGTATTATATTCTTTTTTTGAATTTTAGTTGTACAAATTTCAAAGATTGAAAAAATATATGATTCATTTTGTTCTGCGTGTTCACGTAATATTTAATGTTCTAAAGAGATTCCTTCCCCACTTTCCCACTTTCAATACTTTGATTTTCTTTTATACGCTATGTACAAGCAGTGAAATATGTGATTCTTCTAGTTCTAAACATATTAGGGGCTCTGAAAAGAATGTATCTTTATACTATAGGTAATTCATGTGAAAACTAAATATATGTTGAGAATTGCTCTTAGTGCTTATGTCAATATTAGAATTTGTTACATAAAGCAGTTACATAATTGCTTTATTTTCTCTTTTCAAATACTTTGGTTATCTTCTATGCACTGTGATAGGTAGATTATTTTTTTCTTGTAATTCTCAACATAATACTGATTATGAAAAGAATACGTTCCTATGTATATATTGTATTGTAATGTAATTAATTACGTAGTTAAAATTGAAGTATCTGGTTAAACTTTTTAGTTACTTAAAAAAATCTAGATATTTAGGCAACAAAGCAATAATATACAATCATAGCATGAATGTTCCAGGAAAGTTCTTAACTTTTAGATAACCTCTTAACTCTAACTAGTTATTAAGCTAAGATATTTTTCTTCTATTAGTTATACATGTTGATATGATGAGAAAGTGTTTCCATATTACAAGTAAAACATGGTTTTGAAGTACGACAAGTTCTTTCACTTGGTCTCCAAAATATCAAAACATGTTGGCTTAATGGAATGCACACTCATTGGTTATGCTTCATATTTTTGGTATTATGGAATACACATTAATATGTTATATTGCACTAAAAATCAGCATGCACTATTACAATAATCACGGATATATCATCCAGATATAACATGCTATAAAAAAGCGAGTTTTAATATGTTTTTCAACTCTACGTACTGGTTATATTACGTTAATTATTATAAAACCTACAGAAAATTAAGCCTAGTATTTTTCTAAGTAACCGAGCTCTGTTACATTTTAAAATTTGTATGACTAGTACATTAGTACCCGCACCTCCCGTGCTTCATCAGTTCATAACTTTTCTTCTGTAACAGAATAAGCAATACATGCAATCTTTGATCAAATTAAGAACCCGACTCTATCGCGTAAAATGAGCTCGGTTACTTGGAAAAATACTATATTTCAAAAACGACGCACATTAACAATTCAAAAATGTCACACTTTCAATTTCTTCGACTCATGTTTTACATTACTTTTTGTATTTTTCAGTATGGATATGGATTTTCAAGAAGAGATTTATCTTCAGAAATTGGTATACTATATTTCCTAATACTTACAATATCATTATATATCTATATTAAAAAATGATGTTAGCTACATAAAACTTTAAAAACTTCTATTTTAACCATTAAATTTTATTTTTTTTAATAGAATATAGTTCTCTTATGTCATAATATATTTCTTGGAATCCGAATGTGCAAAAGCAATATCTACCCTAATCACGATTATAATTATAAAAAAAATTACATACTCGGTGATAAAAAACTAGTTCTTTTGTTAATAGGAAAAGTAGATTGTATTAATCTAAATGGGTGTTTGGGATTGATTATTTTACACTAACTTTTGACTTATTAAATTTTAAAAAGTCAAAAGTTAATAAGTCAAAAAAAGTGTTTGTCAAACCCAAAAATAATTTTCAAATTGATTTTTTATATAGGGTAAAAAGAAGGTTTTGAAAAATAAAAATAGAGTTACTTATTAACTTTTGAAAATTCCTTTTAATTTAATTTCCTATTATACTCCTCTACTATCTTCTATTAACTCTGCTCATTTTAAAAGTATGTCTCTTTGGTAATTTTACGATATTTTAGTTTATAAGCTAATCTAAACTTTTTTTTTTTTAAAAACTATTTTTGAAAAGTCATAAGTTAATAAGTATTTTTTGTTAAAAATCTTTTTCAACCAAAATAAGCAATCCCAAACATGCTCTAAATTATTAGCTATTGACTGATAATAATTCCTACTAACAATTTGACCAGTGACGCTTCTCACTTTCATTTTTGTTACCAATAACAATCCCGATAACATAATCAATAAATATTTACACTTGATTTTCACCCGATTTCGCTCAGAATGATGATTATAAATGAAATTAAAAAGCATATAATTCAAACAGAGCAAAAAACAAAATCGAGTGTGAATATATGATAATTCTATCACTAAGTTTGTTATTAATGACAAAAGTAAAAGTTTGGTTTGTCACTGGTCAAGTGAATGCTATAAATTATTATAAGCCAATAAATAATAGTTTGAATTATTAAAATCTAGTTTTTCTTTGTTAATATGTATTAATTTTATACGGCAAATTGGATTTTAATCATCTAAACTATGACTTATTTACCAATAATAATTCGTACTATCAATTTGACGAACAATAATTCTAACTTTTATTTTTGTTGTTGATTGCAATTCTACTAGCATAATCAGTCATTGATTATACTTAATTTTTATTTGATTTTGCTTATGATGATGATTATGAATAAAATGGGGACACATACAATGAATGGAGTGACAAGTGAGTGGAAATTAAGTGTAAATCGATGATAATTATGCTACTAGGATTGTTATTAACAACAAAAATGAAAGTTAATATTATTATTGATCAAACTGATAGTATGAATTATTATCGGCCAATAGGTCATAGTTTGGATTATTAAAATCCAATTTGTCTTTTTATAAGGTTTGTTAGGATAAATGTAGAGGTTTATTCTCAACTAGCTGTAGAAACTCTTATATTACACGGGTTAATTAAATAAAATATTAAATAAAATAAAATTTTATTAATTATAAAATGAATTTTAAGATAATATATAATTGAAATTACGTATTAGTAAGGTTATAACTGATAAAACATTGATATTAACTTTTTAAACTTTTTTATTTAAAAAGACTAAATATTTGGTTTGAAAACAAACCGTTTTAAAAAAAATTATTATTATAACTCACAATGTTAATTATTTTTTATTTATAAAACTTTTACTTTTTAAAAACACATATTTTAAAATATTTTAATATTTTAATTAAATTGTTATTTTAGAAAAAAATATTTATTTATAATTGACATTAATAAAAAGAACTTTTTAAATTTATTAAAAAGTATTCTTAGTTTGTATATAAATTAAATAATATAATCAGTATTTATAGAAACTATTAAATAGTAGAGAAAAAAGTGAAAAATTTTAATGAGTAGTAATGTGATAATAATATGTGTCCCTATCATTTACATTTTTATTAGAGTAGTGAGAAGTAAGATGAGATGAGATATAGAAGATTTATCTCCAAATCTTGGTATTATGGTACGTTAATATATATTGTCTTATGAAGTAATATGGTTGTTGTTATGGACTACATATTGTATTATGAAATACTTTTGATTTTTGTAGATTTTTTTTGTCGTTTTTGAGATTTCATTTAGATTGTTCTTTACAAAGGTTCTATTATGTTAATTAATAGAGTTTTAATTTTAGTAATAAAACTGGTTTTTTATGTTATCAAACCATATTGGAAATTAAACCTCTATTTGATTGTCAAATAGTTCTTCTATTTTCGAGTTATACTAACTTGGTTGTAATAGTGACACGCGCACACATATTACTTGGAAAGGGTTCATAAGCTTCTTTAACACCGGGCGAGTACTAGTTTGGAAGCATCTTTATATGTGTCACTAGTTCATCCCTTTTAACTATCACTAATAAATAGAAAAAGTTGATTAATTCGACCTCCAAAAGTCAAACATACAAAATGTTGTAAAAGTGTTCTAACAATAGTAGTCTCGATCAACAATAAAGTACTTGGATGAAGACAATGGAAATTGGAAAACATCCAAATATAAGTAAATTAGATAAGCCTAGAAAATTTCAAGATAAAGAGAACCTTTGAAGAAGAGCCGTTTTGATCTTATGTTTTACACCTAAAGTATATCTAATTACATGTTACACACACTCACACACATAATACAAGAAAAGTCACGCTACGCAACATTACCTATGCCCTCCTTTTTTCTATACAAATGATATAATTTAACAGTTATCTCCATTATTTTTATATGAAAATAATTACATATATCTCATTCAAACTTATAAAATTATATATTTTCTTAAAACATAAGTTTTTAATACATAATATATAATATTCTTTAAACATGATTTAAGGAAAAAAAATTCAATTTTACAAGTTCATATATAACCAGGTCATGATCAAAATAAAATCATACATGTTGAAGGTATTGCGCGGTTTAGATTAAAATTATTATAAATTAAAAACTTAAATCCTTAATAATATAGTGTATTTCTTACATGACTACCAATAAATTTTTAATGGTTTCTTTTCAAAATGGGTGATTATTATAATCATGTTTATCTTATCGAAAGTAGCTGGATTAATGACACACATATGGTACAGAAAGTAGTAAACATGTATATATGAATCACAATGCACTAAATCAGATTCCTATCAAGAAATTAACACATGCCCTTAACTATACTTTATTAGAGATTTAATATTTGTGAAGAGCATCTATCATCTCTAATTAATTAATAGAATACGTAAATAAATTATTCATATCACTGTTGACTTCAAAGCCTGAATACAAATGGGATGAAATGAGTTTGGTACTTATTTTTTTATTTAATAAAATAAATTATTGGATCTTTATAATCCTTATGTTGGGTTTAATCATTTTCTATAAATTTCATTGCTTTAGTGAAGCTTTATAACCTTAAATTTTTTTAAAGTTATAAGGTTATTAGTTTGTTAGAATATAAAATAATGACATAAACTTCTTATTCATATGGGTTTGTATCAAGGAAAAATCATGTGAATAACCATATCAACCGAATATATTATTAAAATTATAATTCATAGTTTTTTAAATTTATTATTATAATATGACAATGATAAAATCTTTTAATGAAAAAAAAAAACAATCAATACTAGACGCACAAACCAAATTACGTAAATCTTAGTCACTTATGACGGTAGACATTGGTATAAAAATAAACTACTTTCACATTTATTAGACTCTCAACTAGTAACATGATAATATACGCCATAATCGGCCGAAACTCGTCATAATCTACGTCATTGGTGGAACCTTCATACACATTACGTATTTCGATTGAATGTAACAATTGTAATGTTGAAATTGATGAAGTTTGTGAAAAAACCAGGAACTATTTAGATTACATGTTTATTCAAAATGACATTTTAGGTAATACATATTCACGTTACTTCTCTCCTTATACATAAGTCGTCCTAATTGATGAATGACGTCATCACCCATGTGTTTTCATTATTTGAAATCTATAATGCGATTCTGACCCATTAAGCCTTTTGTGTTTGTCTCCACAAACTTTAAAGAATGTAACAACTCAAGTGCAAACAATATCTATGACATTAAACCTTGTATATTTTTGTATATTCTAATATTATAAAACAACTTTAGGGTGGTGAATTTAATAAGGATTTCATATCAACTACAACGTATGCATAAAGATTACTAAATTATTCGAATTGCATTTCCCCGGCAACCGAAACATATGTCAAGTTTGATATTGGTATCTAGGAGTTATAATTAGTCCACCGGGGAGAAATTTATTTAACGAAAAGATATGTGAGGTTTAACATATTTGCTCTAGGATACGTAGATATTGGTGAAGTATATGGACTAGAAGAGGTATATTCATGCTTGCAAGGTTACATGATCAGTTAACTGTTAAAAAAGAGTTACAATCACTACACACACTTCTTTATCTTTTGAGCTTGTGTGCCGGCTAGGTCGCTCAATATCTTAGGTCTAGGAGCTTTTGTTTTATGTTTTCCCATGTGGAAAGGAGGGAATATAATTGACCAGACAAGACACAATGGTTTTGAAAATATATGTTGTACATAAAAGGAAAGCTACACGAGTAATGATACACCTTCAAACCACCCCCAACATACACATAAAAT